>CM072884.1:74012834-75326091 GCA_037013685.1 Acridotheres tristis
AGTTCCGTGTTGAGAAGTGATGGGCTGCTACAAAAGGGAATGGCGGAGCTCTGAAAGGATTTAATTAACCGTGTCAGGGATAATTACCCCTGGACAGTCCAAATTAGTTTTGCATAATCGCTCAGAACCATATGAATTAACTTATAATATTGCAAAGCGTTGGGAGAATAACAAAAGCAGGATCGTTTTAATTAGTGAATCAGGGTCAAACGAACAGACTGTTCCGCAAATCTTCCAAACTTCACACTTTTTGAACGTAATTCCAAGGCGAAGGCTGATTTGGAAGACATTTACTCAGGAGCTATTGTTATTGCCACAATTAAGAGTGCAATCAACCACTTTGGAGAAAAAAAAGAAAATATATGCACTTCATACGTACACATACTGCATATACATACACACACACATACAAAACGAGCCGGGGGTTTCCACCTCAGTGAGGGGACTGGGTCAGTTTTATTGCCTCTCGTTGTGAGATGTTCGCAATTCTCTTGCTGAAAGGACGGACTGTTTCATCCTGCTCCTGATTTCCTGCTGCATGCAAATATCCTTACAGACCTTTGCTGGATTTACCTTTGAAAATGCCATTTTCAGGCACTGAAATGGGAAAAGCCGTTTAGAGGCAAAGAAGGGTGTTAAGTTTTAGTTAGCAATCAACGGGGAAGGCCCGCGAGAAATACTCCAGGTATAAAGCAGTATTATTGCTCAGATAGGTGAACAAATTACACGGGTTTAAATGGCGAAGCTCTTAGGCTAACCAGATAAAGTGGTCAGGCAACTTTCCACTCCAGTAACATGAAAACGTTACTGGAAACCGATGAAATGCTGTGAACGCTCTCAGTGTATTCAGTGAACTCTGTTCTGCTGGTCCATGAATGCTTTTTTTTTTTTTTTTTAAAGATAATACAACAACTTAGGGATTTTTTTTTTATCTTCTTTCCTATTCACGATTAAAAATGTGATAAATCAGGTTTTTGGCTCTGAATAACAATGGCTTGATTTAGATTTCCTAGTAAATCTATTCAAAAGTGAAACAAAGACAGCCTTTAGAGGATACCTTACACCTCACCTGGACCAGGCACGTAAGGGCAATTCAGATAAAAATCTTGTTAGCAATTCAACAAGAAATAGAGGATTTTCTCTTTTCCCTGCTTCAGGCTTTATTTAAACTCTTTGTTCAAAAATGAACAGAGTGGTAGTCGGAATCTAATTTACAGATATAGTTTAGACGTCTAACTTTAAATTAGAAGATCACACAAGAAAACCATTTACACGTAAATGTTAAAACCATTACTTAATCTTTTTTTTCACTTTATATTACATAAAGCCAAAATGAAACTAAATACATGTTAGCCAGCTTCATTCACAAACATTAGTCAAAATATACACATTACAAAAGTAAACAAAAAAAAGAACTCTAAACCGATGAAAGATTTTTTTCTCTAAACTTTTTTCATTTTTTAAACGCCATTTGCAATTGAATTGCAGTTGCTCTAAAATAAGCTAAACAGGTAGAGTACTCCAAAACACATATGAAACACTTCATGTTGGTGGGGGAGACGGGCTTTCTTTTAAATGAGAATACTCTTCTGTCAAAGCAAAGCTCTGTTTCAGTTCAGCTAAATAATAAATAGATAATTACCACTCAGACAAAAAAGTCTGATTTAACCTTAGACAATATTGCGATCCTTGAGCAGTCTCGCAATATTTTTATTCCCTTTGAAAGGCATTCCTTTTTTTTTTTTTTCTTTTTTTCAGGTTAAAACTGAATCGACTGTGGGCGAAGTAACTAACAGAGTTTTCCATCTGAGACCTAACATTTCCACAGAGATATACAAATTTACAGTCTGAAGGTGAGACTTAATTAGTGGAGAGGAGGGGGGAGACACACGGGGTCCGAGTCACGCGTCTTATCCTATGGAAATCATGACCCGCGCTTCTCAGCATCCCGTAGCAGCGGAGGGCAGAAACCCACGCGGGACAGGGTGCGGAGCGGGACCGGCAGCATCCCACACCGCCGACATCCTTCTTTGCGTGGATCCCACGAGGGACTACGAACCAAGGACAGAGCCACCCTGTCCTTTCCCGGGGCCGCACCTGGCCCTGCCGTGCCGAGCCGAGCCGGGGCCTCACTACCTCCCAGCCACCCTGGTCTCTCCTCTCGGTGCCGGGAGTGCTACAGCGGGACTGTTCTGAGTGAGCACCGCGCGGGGCGCGAGGAGCCAGGGAGGGGAAAGCCGGAGCCGGCGGACCGGGGTTACGCCCTGTGTCTGTCCCGAACACACACTTTAGGGGGCAGGACGGATAGGTTATTTTCTTTTTTTTTCCTTCTTTTTTTTTTTTTTTCTTTCCTCTTTTTTTTTCCTCTTCTGTTTTCAGCTGGGCTATCTGCACAGACCGCATGCAACACACACAAGCTCTACCCGGGGGAGCGGGCGGGGGACGCGCAACAGGTCGGCCACCGCGCCGGCGCTCCAGCATCGCCTGCCCCGGTCACCATCCGCGGCCCCGGCGGCGGCTCGTCCCGCTCCCCGTCCGCACGTATGCGCCGGCAGCCATCCAGGAGGGCACCGGAGCTCTGCGCGGGCATCCTCCGGCCGCGGGTCATAGGGCCGCGGCGTAGGCTGCGGGATAAGGGTCCAGCTGGGGCTTGCCCATGCCCGGCAGGAGGATGTAGGCCAGCGGCGGCTGCAGCCCCGGACCGGGCCAGGCGCTGCAGTTGCAGGGGATCATGTAGCCCGGGTTACCGGGCGACGGGTGCGAGTGCGTGTGCCCCCCGGCGGCCGCGGCGGCCGCGGCGGCGGCAGCGGCGGCCCCGTGGAAGGCGCCCGCCCCACCGGCGCCGGGGTAGCCCAACGAGGAGGCGTAGGGCAACCCAGAGCCCGAGGACGAGGAGGAGGATGAGATCTCGGCCATTTTGGAGCCCAGGTCCAGCAGGGAGTAGGGGCTGCTGGCGGCGGCCGCAGCGGCGGCGGCGGCAGCGGCGGCGGCCGACTGGGGGAAGAAGACGCGGGCGGCGGCAGCGGCGGCGGCGGCTGCCGCCTTCTCGGGGTTAGCCAGGAGCGACTCGGGCACCAGCCCGCCGGCCGCGCCAGCATGCAGCCCGCCCGCCTTCAGCCCGTGCGGGTGCTCGTGGTCTGCCACGCCGCCCAGCCCGTAGGGCACGGGGAAGGCGAACTTGTCCTTCTTGAGCAGCGTCTTGGGCTTCCGCCGCGGCCGGTATTTGTAGTCGGGGTGCTCCTTCATGTGCATGGCCCGCAGCCGCTTGGCCTCGTCGATGAAGGGCCGCTTCTCCGACTCGGTCAGCAGCTTCCACTCGGCGCCCAGGCGCTTGCTGATCTCTGAGTTGTGCATCTTGGGGTTCTCCTGGGCCATCTTCCGTCGCTGCGCCCGCGACCACACCATGAAGGCGTTCATCGGCCTCTTGACGTGATCCACCGGCTTGGACATGGTGTCCCCCTGCCGCCCCGGCGAGCCGCCGCCCGCCCCGCACTGGCGGCCGCCTCCTCCGGGATTGTCTCCCGCCTCCTCCTCCTCCTCGCCCCCGCCGCGGTCCGCTCCTCCAAAAGCAATCTCGGCGGGTGCCCAGGCGCGGCGGCACCGACTCCCGCGGGTGCGGGGCGGCGGCACCCGGTGGCCCCGCTCCGGGCGCGGGGCGCTGCCGAGCGGCGGAGCCTCCCCGTCAGGGCGCCGCGGAGGGCGGCTCGGGCGGGACGGCCTCCGTTCCCCGCCTGGGCCTCGGAGCCTCTCTCCGCGCCACCGATCTCCGGTCCAGGGTTCTTCCTCGGAACACCCCGCAGGCGACAGCGGCCGGAGTCCAGACGGGACCGCAGAGAAGTCTCGACGGCGAGGGCAAGATCCGGCGGCAGGCGAGCGGCGCGGGGCGCGAGGGTCCTCGCTTGGCTGCGGACGCGATGCTGCTCGGCAGTCTCCGGTGCGGCGGCAAGCCCTGGACGGGGCGGCGGTCAGAGCCCGCCCGGTGCCATCGCCGCCCGCGGAGCTCGGAAGGCAACCCGCCGCGGCGCGTTGCGGGGCCGGGCGGGACGGGGTCCACGGCGGCTCGGGCGCTGCGGCTCGGGCCCCAGGGGGCGCGGGCCGCCCCGCTCACAGCCGCCCCGCTCCGCCCGGGGGGGCGCGGCGACCAGCCCGCTCCTCGCACATACTCGCCGGGCGCCTTTCTCAAGCGGCCGCCGGGCGCCGCGGGCCTCCTGGTTCGCGCCGCCGGACAAACTTCGCCAAGTTTCGGCGGGATACGGGGCGCTCCGCCTGCCGCGCGGCTCCCCCTTCTCCGGCAGCCGCCAGGTCTCTCTGGGTTTTCTTGGCCGCCGACTCGGAGGGGCGGCGGGCGGGCGGGAGCGGCGAGGGGCGGAGGGAGGAGGAGGTGGTGGTGGTGGTGGCGGAGGCGGGGAGGGGGGGGGGACGACACACCTAATTAAAATCCTCGGCGGTCCGCGCCCGCCGGGCCGCCGGCCGGGCCGTGAGGCGGGCGGCGGGGGGCTCGCAGCCGGCGCGGCCGCCCCCTCCTCTCGCCCCGTTGGCGCGGCCCCAGGCAACGCGCGCGGCCCGCGTGCCCCCGCGCCGCGCGCCGCCCTATATGCCCGCACGCGGCCTGCGCGCCGCCGGCGGGGCGGGGGGCGGGGCCCCCGTCGGGAGGGGCGGGGTCTCCGGTGGCCACGCCCCCTCGGCGGGCCCGGCAGCGTGGGGAGGGGTCGGCGCCGCGCATGCGGAGTGTTTCGGGTTGCTCGGGGTTTTCCCTGCCCGGGGCCGGTGCTGCGGAAGGGGAGAAGCTGCCGCCCTGGAGAGCATCCCTGGGTGCGGGCAGCGGACACCCCTAAAAAAGCCGAGGCGTCTTTTCCTGGCCGCTCGGGACGCCGCTTCACGGTGCCCCCAGTCCGATCTCTACGACCGTATTCTTCACCTCCTGTCAGTCAGGGTGAACTTGCTCGCCTTGTTTGTGCTTCGGCGGGTCGGTTTTGACTTACCCCTGTGGTATGTGGAAGCGCAGACTCCAATAAACCATTAACTCTTTCCCGTGCTGGCATCAGGCTAGGCTTTGCCCGGGACGGCTCCGCCGCCCTTTTAAGGAAAAGCCGGAACCGGGCTTCCCGAGTGCGATGCACGCGTGGGGCCACAGTCCCCCCGGGAGCGCCACCGACCCCCCTCCTGATGCGCTTCAGGGTCCGGCGGACGGCTAGGACATCGCGCGGGATCGCGGGGGGAGTGATGTCCGCTCGCCTCAGGGATTCCTTTGTCATGCCGCCCGCTGCCGTCTCGTCCGGGTTCCTCTCCGCGGAGCCCGCTCCATCCTCCGGCCAGTCTCGGTCCCTTGCTCCAGTCGCCCTCCCGCTGGGCTTCGCACCTTCCTTGCCGTCGCACCGGACCTCTGCCCGCCACCACCACCCGCAGCTGCTTCACTGGCAGGATGTTTAGAGAGAGTCCGAGCGCCGGCCTTCCACCGGAGGGTGGTTCCCCGCTCTTTCCCCGACGGTGAGACCGCCTGGGTCCCGCGGCAGCCTGTCACGGCCAGAGTGCCCTATGAAATACCGAGCAGCTCCTCTAAACTGCGTCTTCTCCCGTTTCGTGTTTTACGACCCATATACTACTGCTTAAACGTAATTCTCTCAATCTCCGAAGCCACCTTGCCAACGCTTGACCTCCTACAATCCAGTTAGCTGTGAAAAAAAAAGTACCCGTCGGTTGTCAAAACGGAGAGATTAAGATATCTACCGGCGCTGGCTGGTGTACAGGGTTGGCGGGGAAATGGGGTTTCTCGAAAGTGAGTTCCCACCAAAATGGGCTAATCCCTGCGCAGGAAACTGCCCTGGAGGTCAGGTTATGACCCCATCGGCCAGCGCATTCGCCTTTTGCGATGAACAGACAGTATTTTCAACCGTGTAACCCCCCCAATCCCCGCCCCCGGTTTGTGTAGAGAAACTCTTTCCTCTATCTCTCTCGATAACATGTAGCGTTATTGTGTTTGACATTTAAGGACTCATCCCCTGCCTCTCTCTCTCCGCACAGATCGATTGCCGGTTTGATCGTCGTCCCTTCGCGCCATGCCGGCGGGATTGCCCCTGGATTAACTCAACTCAGGCGAAAGCAAGAGCGCGGTTCATACGTTCCCGGCAGCAGCCACGAGCAGGGTGAGAATCAGTAACATCTACTGGAGTGTAATCGGGGCGCAGAGGGAGAGCGGGGAGGGACAAGCAGCAGCGACTCACTGATGCCACCACCATTGCTCCCGAAGGGTCCCGGCCCCGCTCCCGCTAGCGCCCCCGGAGAGCAGAGGCTCACCCCACGGTGGGCTCAGTTCCAGCGAGGCTCTTTCCCCGCTCTTCCCTCCCATGCTGCTTCCCTCACGACTCCCTCTCCCTGTGACCCGTGAATGCGAGAACAGGGTGCAGTGTAGAGGATGGCGATGGCCCTGTGTCGCGACCGAACCGCATGAAGCACTCAAGGCGGGCACATGGGTAAGCCCCCGTCTCACAGCTCCTACACAGATGAGTGCCCCCACCACGACCCCTGCCCGTGGGTCAATCCGTGGGTCCTGCCTCGCCAAGGCTGCTGCCGCTGCCGGGCTGCTGCTCTGGGGCTGCGCGAATGGCAAAGCAGGGTGCAGGCAGAGCGGGCACCTGGACCCGCGGAAAACACGTGTGTAAGGGCCACGGGTGTCCGCACGGGGCTCGGGGATGTTCCTAGGGTCAGTGGTCACCATCTGTCTGAGAACAGCACAACCACCAACTCGCAGGTCCCCACAGTGTCACGTATAGGTAAACTGGTCTTAAAAAGAAGCACTTCCAAGAATTCCAGCAGAGAAGATGCCTCAACTGTCTTCCAAAAATGTCACCATTTGCAAATTAATTACGTCATCTGCGCATGTTTCTGATTACGTTCAGTCCCCCAAATAGTGAAAAGGGTAATAGAATTTATTGGTCATAAATTATTGTACACTACACTTTCACAGGCTGAAATCTATGAATGGCTCAGTACTGGCTCAAGTTTATTTTTCTAGTCGCAAATGAAATACTTTATTCGAAGGTCTCTTTCCCAAAGAACTTTCCCCCTCCCCTCACCCGAGGTTTGCGGCAACCACTGACTACTAAAACAACCACCCGTGGTTGTTATTTCAGCGATGCTGGTAGTTACAGGGAGTCTGCCTTTCCCTGGTAGTCTGCTTTCAAGACAGTTCCAAGTGATGGAAACTCTTATCAGTTCCTCTTGGAGCAAGGATGGACTCGTGTTAGGAAGGAGCGGAGGGTCCCAGGTCTCCCCTGGTTTGAGGCTGTTCTCCCTGCGGGGATTTCCGCGGCCGCGGAGCGGAGCGGCTGCCTGCACAGCCCTCGCACACACACAAGAAACGCAGAGACACAGACACTCTCTCGGAGAGCCTTCAAATCCCCGAACACAAAAAGGGAAGGCTTTATCGGAGTTTAGTTACTTATCTGGATTTTTGTTCAACCGCTGCTCTGATCTCCGTGTAGTTGTGCGAGTGTGTTAATTGTTCTGATAATGTGTTGTTATCGATACAATAACAATACAGTCGTGTATAATGTGATTTACTTGCCTTTGACCTGTCAATTCCTGACGCATGCAAATTCAAGGGCGCGATCTTTCCTTCTGCTACCGGAGGGAGGTGGAGGGATGATTGTGGGGGGGGAACAAAAGCCCGAGCAGATGCATTATCACACGGAGGCTAAACAAGACTTTCCAGAATTCAGCGCTGTACTCCATCAAGCAAGATGAGAGCGCTTTGCTTTAAAAAATATTAAAGGAGGGGTTAGACTATCTTCTCGATAACCGTGTGTTAATTCTGCTTACAGTAGATGTAACTACACTCCAAATGCTGTCCGATTTCTCACATTCTTACCAAACGTCTAATCTCTGGTGGGTTTAAAAGCCGAGTTTAAAGTGAGTTTCGAGGAAGTAAGCTCATTTCCTCCTAATTTTTATTTGAGCCTAACAATCAGGTAGCGAATCAAAGAGATAAAAAGAAGTTGAAGAACGGTGGTTATCCCGATAGCGATCTCCGCCTCGCCGTGCCTCCCGATTGGAAAGCTGATTCACGGGCTCGGCAGTCCCAGCGCTCCTCTGCATTGGCAGAGCCACATCGCGTTTTCACGGCTCCCTTTGTGCACTGAAGCGTTTCCATCCAGCAACTTTGAAAGCTGACATTTTTCTTCGTGTAGGGTATCAGTCACCGATTCCACGTCACTTTCAGCTGTCCGAGGTTGCTGGGCAGGCTGGAATTTTAAGCACACCAACAGGTTGGCAGGCTGATCGTTCTGCTTGTAAGGAGCTTGGCAGGTTTGTGAGCACTCCTAAGTGTTTTTTCTCTTGTGAAGTCCAGTACACCTGTAGCGAGAAAGGGAGTTTTACCCCGCGAGCTCTTTATTGTGCTTAATATGCTAAACTCATTCATTTGCTTTTACAGAGTGCTTCCAAATTCTCGGTATTATTATTTTTCAATAACATTCACTTATTATTAGAGCAGCTGGTAGCCCAAGCTCTAGTGAAGTGCCTGGCAAAGAATTCTATCATAAAACACTGGTTTCTAAGTTTATAGTTTCTAATTTGGCTGTGAAAGTGTAATTCTGGATGGAACTTGGCACTCAAATGCTCAGCTGGAGAGTAAACTTTTTATAATAAAAACATCGGTTCATTGGGTTTGCTCTTTTAAGTTATAAGAGAATTAACAAAGTTTTGACTCATTTGGGAAGCATAGAGAAGTTCTGTACTTTTTTGAAAATTAAATGTTATGATTTTGGTGAGGGCTGAATATGTTCTGTGACTTAACGTGTATTATTTGAAAAGCAAAACCTCATCTATGTCTCTGTGCTTCAGGACTGGAGTTACTCTTGCAGGAGCACAGGACCTAGATCTCTCATAATCATTGATAGCAATTCTGATCAGAAGGTAGTGATGGAGTCCTTACTACTTTTAGAAGTAAAGAAAACTATAAAATTCAGCCTATTCGAACTTGCTAAGAGACTACATAATGTTTATCTAATCTGCATGCACTCCATTTGTAAGGCAAGCTATTTTCATGTACTTTAATGAGTCAGTCTTTTTCTGCTTCTTAATTCTGTTAGCTGCCTGGGAAGAGTGATCAGAACCACAGCCAAAGAAGTCTTAGAACCAAAAAAAAAGATTATGTTGTGTGGTTACATGCTAGTCCCTGTCTGGGGAAGTGAAGGTGAGAATTAGTCTCCTGGCAGAGTTCCTGGACAAGCTTAGATGTTTCCAGAAAGGGCAGTTAAATACCTTTCCAGCACAAGGAACTACTGAAAGCTCATCAAGTAATACAGATGTGTAAGCATCCCCTGCTTTACGTGATGAAATCAGAGCTCATATGGATGGAGACTGCTGTCTCTAGAGTCCAGGTTTCCCTGTTTAGGCAGTTGCCTATAACTTTTCTTCAAAGGCTGAGCAGTGCTCATGCTTCTTTTTTCCAAAGAAATGGACCTAATCATTATGGTGTCACTGCCTTGTATAACTTTATAGTTTCCTGTTAGGAGAGGTGAGCTTTGATTTTTGGTGTCTTCTATAACAAGCTTCTTTTTATATATAACCTCTGAAGACTTTTACATTTAAATTCAATCAAAATTTTACAGTGACAACAATCATCTCGTTTCACTTCTTAGGTCTGTCCAGTAGTCATAGAGGATCTTTTTTCCTTGAATACATTTCAATGACCAGTCTAGTTTAGTTTGAGGTTGATTCATAACTGTAAAACAAAAAAGGTTGTTTTGCCAGTCATGAGTGCTAGACAGGTCCCAAAAACATCTATGCAATTTTAAGACAAGGTCTTAGATGTCATTGGATAAGATTGTGGTTTGGAAACCTTTGACAGGCATTTCAGGATTTGTAAGTGTACCCAAAGAGGCTAGAAAGAAGATCAGAATTTGGTCCATTTCCCTCTGAAGAAGAATTAAGTATAAATCTTTGCTATTTGCCTTCTGATTATAATGACTTTTTAGTTGGCTACAAACAACTAGGGAATGGAGGCCTATAATGGAGAGAATCTATATATCTTTGGATTTAAACTCATGGCCTATATTTCTTATGGTCAGTGTCTTGTTTATCTGTTTGTAAGAATGGTCAGTTTCTGCATTCAATTTGTTAGGAGGAATCAAAATGTCACTCAGGAAAGTTCAAAGTTAATGGACACAAGCCAGTTCTAGTGATCAGATGAGTTAAACATAGGGGGTGCCTACCCCTACACACCACACCTACATTAGTACCTGCACCTGCATTTTTAGCTGAGATCAATGGTGCCACAGCTTTCCAAAGAGCAAATCTCTTTGCTGTGCTCACTCACCATGCTTTGGTTTCCATTGAGGAGCAGTTTCAGGTGAGACTTAATCACCAGATTCTCTTCATCTATTCTCAGGAGTGTGGTCTGCAAAGATTCCAGCTCAACCTAAATCAGCTAGACACCAATAGCACAAAATAGATTCAGACAGGTGACCATTGGCCATTCCACTTTTTGCATCCATTTATTTTAGGTGTTTCAGAATTATTTTTTTCTGGTGGAAGATAGAAAAGGCACTTCTGCCTCTGCATGAGTGTTCCACTGGTAAGGAGTAGCTCCACTTTGTGGATGTTCTGTGACCGTTGGCATAGATAGCCAAAACCCAAGGATGAGTGTGTTTGTGGTTGCCTGGCCTGCATCCTTAACACAGCCTTTGGGATTTTGCTAGGCCTTACATCATCCTCACAATAAACTTCTCGTTGTCCACAGTAGGATATATAATGGCTTCCCTTGGCATGGACATTGAATGGAAACTATTCTAATTTTCCACAGTCAGTTGAATAGTTAAATCTTATTGTGGTAAAAATTGCCTCAGTTTTTAAAAAAAATTTCCTCACTTAAGTATGCAGTTTCAATAATCATAATGATTAGACTACTTTATTTTATCTCCAAATTTAGATTTTTTTTTCTCATTTTAAAGAGCAATCTATAATTTTTAAATAACTTGTCTCTACAAACACTTGTCAGGTGTGTATAATCATCTCCTACTAAGCAAACACACTACTACTACTGATGGTTCTGAAAGACTGGGACCTTTTATTTTGTCAGCATCATGAAGGCTTCTGATGGAGTATATTGTGCAGTGCTAGACTTCAAGAAAAATGTGGAGTCAGAATGCAGCAAGTCTGATCAGAGGTCTAAAAACGAGCTACATACACTGATACACAAGTGAAGATTGAAAGCAGGAACTGATCTTTAAGGGTATAAAAGCTAAATGCAAAGATGAGAGGATTAAATTGTGATTGTGGGGATAAACAAGAGGTAATGAGCTTAAGATGTGAATTCCAGTTAAATCCTGGAAGAAAACAAGCTTCAAATAGTGAGTATAGATATGCAGAGCCTGGATACATAGAGAAGGATGAGGGATGTTAAAAACCGGTGAGACAAACTTGTCGAGAGTGACAAAACCCTAGGACAGGAGTTTCCTTCTGCCTCTCTTTGTATGGATATTTGACATGGGAAGAATCAGTTTTAACTTTGTTCTTCACGTAGTCCTCTCCACTCTTCAGAGCCCACACATCCTGCTGGTTCACAGCTTGCTAACTCCCTGTTCCTCTCCTACCCACACGTGTGATCAGCACCACTGCTCCTCCCCTAAATGAGCATTGCCAAAATGATCATATATGAGTGTGTCTCCCACTGACACGCTGAAGAAACGTTCTGTTTTACTATTTGGTTTAGTTGGTTCTGGCCTCCTCTTTCTTCTTAGCACAATTTTATCACTGTCAGTGGGAAGTCCTATTTCCGACATGGCTTTGCTATTTCATCCCCCCACTTTATCACCTTTCTGTTGTGTTTCAAATCTCTGCTAAAAGTAAATTTTCTGCATCATTTCTGTATGAGTTTCCCTTCCAACTGCATTCTCTAGATCCATAATTAGAACATTTTATAATAGTTTTATCATTTATTGTATTATCGTTTATATGAAATGTCAATGCAAGTTATTTGGATTGCATGAAAAAAGGAAAAGTGATCACTGATCGACAGCATTGGCAAAAAGTTGTCAGTGGTGTACCAAATCAGTGACAAATTTGACTCTTGGAGTATAAAATTTGTTTGGAGTATCTTTGCTGGTAATATACAGGGAAGTTTGTAATCCTTTACAGACATTTAATTTCTTCCATAATATTCTCCCATGTGAGGATGCATTTTATCAGTGATAGAAAAGATAAAGGTGGTTTTTGTTCGTGTTATTGAAAAATCTGACTTTTATTACTGATTCTATAGAAAGAATAATAGAGCAGAGCATGCAAGAAGCAATAGACCTAAAAAGAGCAAGAAGTTTTGCAGCATTCCTGGAGATGCCTTTTCATTTCAGTGGGTAAAATAAAATCAAAATTTCCAGAAGTTCTTTTGGTTTTCAATTCTCTTGTCAACTTTCCCTTACATATTATCAGATGTTGTTTATAGAGTATGAAGAAGGTCATGCCAAAAAGTACTCATTTGCCCAGAAAGTAAATAATTCAGACTTGAAACTCCTAAAAGACACAAAAAGAATTAAGTGCAGATCTTTCAAAGTATGAGAGTGCCTAAGTTCCATTGATTTTAATTCCCTCAAGGAGATTCAATGGGATTTTATGCCCTAAATTCCTTGAAAATATCTGTACACTCTGAATGGAATCAGCCCAAAGCACATTTATTCCTTATGATAGAAACAGATTGTTGTATTGTTTCTTGTTCACCCCCTCCAGTTTTTTAATGCTTCAACTGTTTTCCAAGTAGGATGGTTAAACAATGGTTAGAACAAAGACTATATAAAGTTCAATTTTCATGGATTCATCTGGGTCTTTACTCCGTTTTCCAAACGAAGCCCAGTCCTGCTGCACTAGGAGTTACCTGAACAAGGTCCCATGAAGTGAGCTGGTATGTGAACATGACCATGTAGCTAAGTGCCTGTGTTCATGGCAACCTTGGGATAAAAGAAGGAAAGTAACTGGAAAATATTCAGTGGGGAAAAAAGTGTACAAACCAGGTCACAAGCACTGTAAGAATATGGGATAATTGGCAGTTCCAGTGGCATAGATGATGTGCTATGGTGTATCTTATCTTGCAAGGACTTGCTCCTGTGCATGTAGCCTTTGTGTAACAAAGCCAGCTGGAGATGATGAGACCTAAAATGAGATCTTGGGGATGGCCTAGCCATGGTCTTTTGCTGAATTGGGTCAGGAGTGCCATACCTTTCTTTTGTCATATAACAGAGACACCAGAAACACATTTTTGGGGCCCTGATCTAGTGGGTGGCATTTTTGCCCGTGGCAGTGGAATTGAAACTAGATTAGCTTTAAGGCACCTTCCAACTCAAACCATTCTATAGTTCAATATCTTAACCACAAGATATTCTACCTCTTCTTTTCACCCAAAGAGCTTTTCTCAAAGCATGCGTTAAGCCCTTCTTTTGCAAAGTAATTTAACAAAGTTGTTAAACTCCAGGCAAAAAAAAAGGAATTAATAAATAATCTTCTCTTGCTGTGATCCTATAAGAGTGGTGCAGGTGTACCTATTAGATTTGATAATATTCCTGTACAACAAAGCAACAGCAGTACTTGTATTTGACCAAAAAACCACCATGTGCTTTCTCTTGCTTCATTTGAAATAGTGACCCTGTTAAAAGCATCAAGAAAGCTGCTATATTTCAGAAGAGCAGAGAATACAGTTCATGAAATCACAAACATAAGGTATGATCCCAGCTAGCTAAAAAGAAATATTCTTGTTGTCTCATGGAAAAAGTGAAACTGCTGTCCTTTTTTTCTCCTGGTCATCATATAGACAGGTAAAACATTAAACACATTCATACAGTCCATCAGCATTACAATTGGGATTTTCTACAATAAGATTGCTACAATTTTTTCCCCCAAATGCCATGTGTGTGATTTGTAGATAGAAAACAGGAAATCATTTACTTGTTTGCTGTAAAAACCCCAGCGATCTTGGACATAGTAAATACAAACAGCATACTTTCTTCTCTAAAGGCTTCACAGAAAGCCTGCTGAAGTACGTGGGCTCTCCTGAACTGCCTCCCAGGTTCACTGGAGGCAGGCAGTAAATTGCCCAGACTGAGTCTTTAATGACTTCACTATTCAATTCAAGCTTTCCCAGGTAAAAAGCCAGTTCATGAAACTACTTTGTTGCCAGTCCCTTTTCCTCTGTCCCTATATAATGGCATGACTGGTTATCTTAATGATAAGGAGACTGTTGAACATTCAGTTCCTACCATTGCTGGAAAGACTGAAAGTATAGTACTCTTTTCCTTCAGAAAAATGTAACCCTTTCTCTTTTCCTGCTGTATGTATGATTCCCTCAAACACAGCTATGTTCATGGATGTTTTGTTCTTCTTATAGACAGATGTGAGTTTAACAGGAGAGTTTCACCTCAGAGTGTAGGGGCAATGAGTTTATTTTGGCTCACAGCACATAGAGTTTTAAAACAAAACAATAAATTAAAACTGGGAAAATCCTTCAGGCACTCTGACATTTTTCTTTTTCTTTTTGTGTTTAACAGGAGGTGGCAGTTGTAGCATTTGCAAAATAATAAGTACAATAATTTGACATTGTGATATGATTACTTATGTAAGTGCTTAGACATACAAATACCTAAGCACTAATGTCATCATTGAGAGTCATGGCAGTTATTTCAGCCAAGTTAATAAAAGATCATTACTATAACTATCTATGCAGGACTGAACATGATGGGGAATCTGGGATATGAGAAGTCTAACAATAAAAAACACACTCAAAGTTTATTCTTAGTGTATTTGTGCACATTGTGATTATTCCAACAACAAATCAGAAATAATTCAGTAGGTACTTGATCTGTAGGGTTATTTAGAGATAAGATTATACGAGAAAATTTCACTTTTCTTATCCATATATCTTACTCCCTGTTTTCTCTGGTGAGGAATCTAAGCACAGTTAATTTAAACATGATTTCTCTCTAGTTTACATGCTCCTGGATCCTAACATAGAGATGTAAATAGCTGGGTGTGAGCTTGCTAGGTATTATATTCAGCTGACACAAACAACCCAACCAGATAGTTCTGTGTAGATAACAAACTCATTTATACATTGGTTGGGAATCCGAGCTCAGGTGATTGTTGTTCTTTTAATGATTATTTATTTAAATTGGTTTAATTCAAATACACAGTTGGTCCCAGTCTATGGCTGGCTGGACAAAATTCACAGGTTAGACAAAACTTTGGGGCAGGAGTTAGTCCCTGTCTCATCTCGAACCTCACAGCCAGGACTTTTCTATGGCATTCTGCTATCGTTTCTTCTTTTCATCCAGAAAAAACCTGCAAAAACAAGCCTTGCTGAGTTATGCAGGGGCCAACAAATCTCAATCCTGGCAGATAGAGGAGGAGCTAAAAAACAAAGTGAATTTCAAAGTGATATCAGCAGGAATGCCTCACTGAATGGGCCTGTCTCCAACCTACCCAGAGAAATTTTAGACAGTATCTCTCTGGGCTCTTGGGTTCAAAGAGAACAGCTGTCCCTGAGTTAACCAGGAACAATTGCACCCAACACGTCTACTAAAATTAGTATTTCCTACTGAGGCCTAGAACTGAGTCCATTACTGATCTGAACATAAGCCCTCCACACAAGACTCTCATTGAACTGACAGCAAAACTCTGCACCAGTGAGGTTTCTGGTGGAATGTAGGGTAGCGCATACAGGACACGCTGCAGCACCATGCAATGTCACTGCAAGTGTTTCCAAGCTCTTTCCAAAAGGAAGGTCAGCATCTAGACAGAGTAGACCAAGGTCTAAAACAAACGCCATTGCTAGAAAAGGATGTTATACATTCCAGAAAGATATCTATACTATAGTTTGAAGATACATACTCCTGGAGCCTTCCTTCCTGAACCCCTCTCCTTCTCTGCACCAGCACTGAAAGCTGTGGTCAGATTGGTTGACTGATCCAGCTGAGAAACAACCGTCCCAATAAGAACAGAACCCCTGGTTTTCACCAGTCACGCAAACACACATTTGATTGCTGGCACCGATTAATGAGAGGCAGTGGAAGGGTGAAAGCAGAGAGAAACATGGGGCCTTCCACAGCAACAGCAAAGTCTGAAATCAGCATAACCTACCTGTGAAACCTCATCCTATGTGCCAGTTGCTGAAATTCACACAAGGAAGGCACCACATTTACTGTCTTAGAAAGGGTAATTCTGGGCTGAAATAAAAATTACCATGAAGTTAAGTTGTCCTTTGACATAGAAACACCATTGCTACCAGCTCTTGAAGCTGCTTGCCACCCTCAGCAGCCCTGCTGATCACAGTTTCAGAGCTGCAACTGTGGGAGGAAGGGAGCCTTTCTTCTTTTGCTCTACAGCCAACAAATAGTATTTCAAAATCAGAAGGACTTGGCATAGATCTGTCTTTACTGGCAGTTAGCTTGTATACTATGTTTACTTATGACAATGAAGTACCAATGTTTGAAGCTGATTTATCAGTAATTATCAATGTCTAAGGCCATTACAGAGCAGCCTGTAATAGGCTTTGTCAGTCAGTGGGATCTGGCCTGGAACATCAACAAGGTATGAATGGAGCCTAAAGCTTTCCTTTTACCTCTGGAAACAAAGAAGGAACATCCGTGTATGAGTTCTTCACTCATCCCAGTCCCAACCAGAGTTTCTCTCACCCAGCAGACTGGCAGGAGAGGTTCCACTGCAGCAGGATCACTGGCCAGCAGAGGCAGTGGTAGCACAGGTAAAAGGTCCAGGGAGACTCCTTTCCCTTTACTGCTTGCACTTGCCAACTCACAAGCTGGTTGGTTTTGAGACTAGATGTACAGGAACAGCTGGGAGCATGGGGCATGAAGCTCCCCTAATGTCATTCTTCATCTTCCTCACAAACACATCTCCAAAGCTCCGAGTCACATTGTAGTCACACCCAAACTCGTGACATGCAGCTTACCACACGTCTGTTTCCATGAACTCCTCAAGGCTCTTCTAAGTCATCTGACCTGTGAGCACTTCTGAGCTTCTGGCTCTTCTTGACTCTCCTAAACACTTTCCAGGACTAAAGAAGCACAGCAGAGAGGAACACACTTATCCACAGAACTGAAACCTGTTGCAGGAAAATTGCAATAGCTCCACATATCTTAATGGTTGAGTTTCATTAATAGCCTACGTGTCCGATGAATTCGACCAGATCCCTGCTGAGCTGGCAAATTTCTGTGGAGAAATCCCTGGCACCACATTTGTTTATCTTTGTCGACAATTTGTCTCATTGTCTCTGTCATTGATTAAACCACAAATAGTGTGCCAACATCATTTGCCTCAATAAAAATGACAACAAATTTAAGAAGCACAGATATGTAAGCTGCACTACAATCTTTATCAGTGACACTCAAAACTGAACTGGAACCATTAGCTTTCAAGGACAGACTATTAAAATAGGTTCTCCACCTCAACAAGATAAACCTCTCCATAATGCATATTTGTGCCCATGAAGAAATCACTTTGATCTTGAATACTACCTTTAAAAGAATTTGGAAAATAGGGAAAAAAAGAAAAAAACCCCAGCTATTTATTAATATAGGACATTAAGATTGCGTAAACAAAGGTATGAAGTTGAGGTTTTTGAAACTTGCACAGAGATGTTCAAGTGTAACGACTTGATTTCACTGATGTTTAATCCTTCACCTTCCATGTGAAACTCCACAGGAGTTACTTCTAGAAAATGAAAGAGGGCATTCACATGAGGGGTTAATGCAAAGTAATTTGTGTGATTTCATCTTATAACCTGAAATAATTCAAGAGGCTTTTCTCACTTGGCCCCAGTTAGACAAAGCTCAGGTATTTACTCCTGATTGGGGTTACAGCTGTCCTTCCTGGCTCTCACAGGTGTGGCTCAGCACAATAATTGTCCCAGGGCCTGTTTCTTGCACCAGTCATTGCTCCATGGCTGGTGCAGGGGCCTGAGGTAGAGTACCTGATCAGCCACTCCAGAGACACAGAGCACAGTCACTAACATTTCTATCAATGATCTCTCCAGAGTTTGCAGATGATGGCCTTTACTTATGTCAAATAATGCTTATTTCTACAAACTATTACACACTATGTCAATTATGCAAAAATACTTGCTCCACGTCCCTAATGGCACTCATATCTTACATCTTAGGCTGTATCTATTCTAAGTTACATTCCTTGTGTTGTGGGTTGGGTTAAATGTCATTGAAGCTATGGGTGTAACCACTGCCTTCCTTTCATGCAGCTGTAAGGAACAGTTAATCTGCTTTATGAAAAAAGAGCGACCTCCTCCCCAGACAAAAGCATATGCTACTGTTCAAACCCATGGTACACACATGGGCTGCTCAGGTGGAAGGGTGTAGCAGAGGGGTTTATCTGACTGGTTTTCTTGTAATGGAACAGGATGTGTATGCACATCTCTGTGTGTATGGAAGAGGGAAAGAAAAGCCCTACAAGAATAAATACAGAGAAATTAGGTAGAGTCTATACAAAATAATAAGACTGTGGCCATTAGAAAAAAGAAGAAAGGAAGTGTTTGAGCTGAATACTTGAATCTTCCTGATCTCAGGGAACTGGTATTTCATAAAGATTTTGTAAATAGATAGGATTAATCAGAGAGATCTGATTCTGTATGAAATCTCTGTTTCTAAAGGAAAAAAAAATCACAAGACCCTGAACTTAAATTTAGTGTTCAAGTCAAAAGATATGAGACAAATTCCTACTGAAATCAGGAGAATTGCACAAGATATAAGCCAGACCAGAATTTGCTTCCCATGTTCAATATTCATTTTTCTATGTCTCTAATATGAACAAATAAACATACTGGAGAAAAAAATAGAAGGGATAAGTAGGGAGGAGAAATGGAGAGTAGAAAAGGAGCATGTAAATTCCTCATATGTGCTCAATACAAAATTATAATTTAATAATGCTTATTTCTTGACATAGTCATTAGATTTTTTTTCCTTTATTAAAATGAAATAACAGTGATAAGCAATAATTCAAGGGTTTTGATTTGATGACATAGGCTATACAATTTTGGCTATATGGATTTTTGTGCTATTCATAAGCCTGTTTAGCTTTGCACTTGTGTTGCCGAAGGATTGAATTATAGCTTTGCAGTAGATTAGATTTCTTTGTATTATTCTATTTATATCTATCTGGTTGCTCTATTACACATTTTTTTCATACTATCTTATAAACTGATTGGGACATGTCTCCTTTTCTATTGTGTGCGTAAGTGCCCACCACTGTATGGATTTAAAAGTAAAATTAAATACCCAGTATCCAAGGCTTAGAAAATCATTGGTGCTCTGTTGCTGCATTATGATTCTGCCTACAGTTCTACCTATCTACTTTCAGCTCATACAGGAAATGCAATTAGAGACATGGATTGTTGAGAAATGGGAATTATTTTCCATGATTCATAATATGAAAGTTTGCCCATTTCTGGCCCCATTTCCTATATTTGAGCTTAGCTGAGGAGAGCTTTTGATGACACTTACATTCTTAATACAATATGCTGTGTAATATCTAAATATGTTCTCAGCTTAGTTGGCATCTTTGTTTGCTTTGGAGCGCTGTGTCTTTGTGTCCTAAAATATAAGATGTATAATCCTTGCATTTGCTCTGTGATTTGAAATAACTAACATGCTGTTATTTCCTGTGAGAGACCTAATAGTTAAGGAAAATGCTGAGTGTTTTACTCAGCAATAAAATGTTCTTCAAGTGATAATACATCTTAACATAAAGCAGATTCTAATATGGGTCTTTTCTTACACTGTATGTGTTGTATTTGGTATTCGTGAAAGTAGGACTCAAGAAATGGACTAAATCCAAGTACGGTGTGGGCAGGTGCTGTACAAGCTTTCCCTCTCAGCTTCTCCAGTCCCTCTTCATCTCAGATTGTTGCTATTTTTACACTGTACCTCCTTACAGCAGAAATGTGATGTTTTATTGTGTGGACAAATATTTGCTGAATTCTGACATTAAACCTCCTCAGTTTTTTTCCCTGTACCGGGTCTGAACTGGGGTTTTTACTGGTGGGAAGCTGGTGCTCTGATGTAGCTGAACAGAGGATGAAGAAGTAGAGCATCAGACCTTGTTGCCTCTTTTTACTCTCCTCTGCACCCAGAAAACATACTTTTCAGCCCATTTCTAATGAGTCTGGCAAAAGACATTTGATAATAGTGATAACGTTTAAACAAAGGCTCAACAGAGATATAGCCTGTTTTGGGGGCCTCAGTTAAATGAGGATAGTCTTTGGCAGTCATCTAACTGTAAAATAAATATGTATCCCACAATCTCTGAATTCATGTGCCCCACCTATATTCCTCCAAATAGCCTTTTAAACTAATTTTGCACATTTTCTGTATATTTATGATAAAACTGTAAATGAAAAAATCAAAACCTGGTAGCTTTACTTTATAATACTTCACTTGAAGCATACAGGCAGAGTAAATATTGGAGAAAAAAAAAGTATTAGTAGCTCTGGGAAGCATAGAGTGTTTAATATCCAGATTAAATATTGGTGGAGCTTGAGCTCCTTTTCTGTCAGTCTATCACCTGCTGTTGTAAAAGACTCCTGTCACATGTCTCCTGACCAATTATGTCTGCAGTAGCTTGGGAAGAATCCCCTCTCCGGCTGCTCACGGTGCTGTGGGCTATGAACAGGAGACTGCCCTGAATTATTCTCAGGATAAACCCTTTATGGGTTTTAGAAACAATTAACTTATCTATTTTCTACTAGTCCAAAAGCTTTATGGGTAGCACAAATGTAAATTTATTTTAAACTCAAATCCAATGTATAATTTTTGTGGAACTGGAAGTAGGGAACCAGTGTGATTGGAAGATACATTTCAATTAATTCTTCCTTCGACGCTTTATCTCCTCGGCATCAGAACCTTTTATAGTGTTAAAATTAACAATTATGCAGCTGATGGCTGGCTGAAACCACAGGGGATCTGGAAAGGGCTTCAGATAACACAACATGTATAAATCATTCAGGAGAACAATTCATGAAAGAAAAGTTATCTGTGTTTTGGATGACATTGGAAGAACTAAATAGGAGTCAATTTGAGGAAGAGACATTTTGCTCCATTGTCCGGCCTGGCTTTTTTTTCTTTCTTTTTTTTTTTTTTTATTGTGTTGTAATATACATTTTCAAAATTAATTAACCATTAACAGCAAGATAAATGTTTCTTCTTGTGTTAAGGAAATGCTGGCCTCGGTGGTGAAAGATTATTTCACATGAGCAGCACTCTTCAGGAAAGCTGTTGCCAGATAAGGTGGCGACCGTACTTTGAAGAGGAACAATGAGAAGTGACAGACAAGACCGTGTTTACCAAACTGAATAGAGGACTCGCAGGTTTCCACTCACTGCTCGGTTACCTAAGCCCAGGGAATCAAGGCTGGAGTGCTGTTTCACCAACCCGGATCAGTAACAAAGTGGTAACTACTTTAGAATATAATGACACGCCGTGAAATCTTACTCCAGGGGGTAACGAATAACATTTTCTTAATTTAATTTTTATTAAATGTTTAAAAAATTACTTTGTTGGAACAGCTCTTGTGTTTATGAATTTGGCAGCTGTGGAGGATTTTTGTCCTGTGATTTTTCTACAACGTTCAGACTTTTGATTACAGGTTGGGGTGTGAACACAGCATGGCTCAAATGTGAAATCCTTCTATTTCAATCAGGCCAGAAATGTAGAAATAGGAAGAAGATGTTCTTGTTCTGCAGCTTAGGTAAGATCTAAATTTGGCAGCCACGCTGTACCCAGAATGGCATGGGATTCAGGTGTGTGTAGTGCTACGAGACACAGTCCTGAAAATAACTAACTCAAGGAGCATCATACCAAGCCACCTCATCCAGAAAAGGCCACTGGAAATAGGAATCTTCTCCCATCTTTGTCACTATTGCTGCAGAGCTGGCAGAGCTGTTTCCTGTAGTATAGTGAAATTGCTTATGGCCTTTGCTAAAGTGTTCAATTTTTATTACTTTAATGCTGTTTGTTATTCTACAGTCCCGAGCCCAAATATTTGTAGAGCTGAAGTCTAGAACAATCTCACTTTCTGTTTATAGCATCTGCAGTTTCTTTGTCGATGTGAACAGTGCAGATCAGCACTGCCAGATGAGTGTCCAAACAAGTTCAGCAGGAAAGAGGAATAGAAATAGAACATGCATTACATATATATTTATATATGTGTGTGTGTGTATGTACAATGGAATTGTTTCTTCATTCTGACACAAATATATCCAGGGGATTTCTGTTAGAGGGCAACATTAAATAAAATTTGAGACACACAACTGACAAACAATCAGACTGTATTTGCATATGTAAATGTATATATGGAATGCAAACACTGTGTGAAGAGTGTTACTACATACAATGTTTATTTTAACATAGATCTCTGAAATTGGGAGTCTAAGTTTTCAGTATGTGCATAATCAGCTGTTATCCATTGATGAATAGTTTTTATAATGCATAAGATTTTTATTCTTCTCTTCCACAGCTATTTTTACAGTCCAGCTCTTAGCGTCTTCAGGTTCTGGCTACAATATTATTGGACAAGGGTACGGAACATATTTCTGGTTTTTATTACATGGAACTTTGTATCCCTGAATATATTTTACAAGAACATATAAGCATCTTTTTTCCCATTCAAATTAAAATTCATCAAATACAAATGTTACTGAACACAGGTGCAGAAAATATTTGACTCAAATAATATTTTTTTGTTTACTGTCAAGAAAACTTTTTCTAATATGTGAGTGGAGAACATTTCTACCAATTTTGACATACATGTGTTGGCTGCAGAGTGTATTTTCTCTTGATGACAAATCAGCAAGTTAGATTAATCTAGTAGCCTTACAGAAATAATACAGATATTTGTTATGTGTGTTATCCAGATCTTTGGAGAGGTCTTGTAAAATGGACTTTTAAAGTTATATTAAATAATGATGTCATTATATTAAGTAATGATAAGTAATAGTGCCAAAATATTTGGCTAAGTCCCTTTTTCTCCTTGTGGCTCACAAAAGTGAAAGGTTGAGATTGTTCATGTATCTACCTGTGCCAGGTAACCTACTGCAGATTAGGGCCAACTCACAAAGTTTTACTTGAGCAAAAATTTCTTCTGTGTTTGGGAAAATTTTTTAGTACCTGATTTATTTTGCTCTGTCAAGGATATCTGGGTCTATTTATTTTTTACTTTTCAAACTTCAGGAACTGAATTTTGAAAGGGCATTTCTTGGCTTTGATTTACATCATTAAATTTCATAAGTGGTGAAATTAATTTTACTTTTTGTTAGGGTGGGGTTTTTTTTTTTTTTTTGGTCTCGGCAGTCCTTGAAAAGGTAATGTAGTCCTTAATCATGTAGAGATAAAGAAATGGGGTTTGACAGACGATGGCACTGGCAATAGATTTCTTGTTGAGACATTTAAACCAGTAGCATCCCTTCCACCCTTACGCTTTTCTTTTGCTAGGAGTTAGTGCATATGGATCAGGGATGGCTGAAGGAAACATGTCAGCTTCTCACCTCTGGCAGCTTTAAGGCTGATATCTTACCAGCGTCTAACTGGTGGATGTTCATCATGCTAGGTCAAGCTGAAGTTGACATCATTGCTTTCAGTGTCCTGTTGGTAGATGGAAACCACGAGCAGAAGTGTGGGCTAACTGCTGGCACCATTGCTGCACACCAGACAAACTGTCCATCAAGATCTAAGCTTTCCTGAAATGCAATCTTTGCCCTAAAACTGTTCTTTCTTCCTCAACAAACACTGTTTAAATCTCTCTGCCTACTTTCCTTACAAACTTATAAACTGTGATGGTAAAGGGTAATAATCTGGTTTTATAAGGAATGATTAATAAACAGGCAATAATCCATCCCTCATAAGGCTCGAAACCACAAAGCCACAGGGGGATACTGTGTTTGGGGTATCTTTGCATGAATCTTGTCATGTTCTTGTTGCTAGTTGTTTTCTACATAGGAGAGAGAAAGTGTGAAACTAGCCCACAGTTTTTGCAAACTATCAGAATAAACAATATCTGCAGAGAGTATCTTTAGAAAGCAGAATACATATCCAGAGCACTCAGAGCAAGAACTGTTAGTCTGCTTGCTGGTATTCCCACCCACCACTGTGACACTTGTATTCCTGCTGGAGAGTGGCCCAGCTTCAGAAGGAAGGACTGCGCTGAAATAATATGGGGCACGTCACTCTAAATAGCATTGGAAACAAACACAGAATGCTTTACTGAGCATCTTAAATTTCTACATGGGTTTTCTTTTGAATTACCATTCACAAGGAGATGGCGAGATTTAATTTAATCAATTAAAATTATTTCTTCCGGCACTTTCAAACACCTGCCCTGAGTCAGGACACTCTCAAAGACGCTTCCTTAAAATAGGTTCACTTTTCATGAGCTGGCATTTTCCAGCAAAAGCAAGAAAAATCCTGACTGTTTCTGGTGATAAAATTTCCTTTTTTAACATGTGTGTGAAGCTCTGTCCTCAAAACACTGCACTGACATAATGGTGGGCACAAACTGTCTCTACCTTGTCAAACAGAATGTGCCATTCTGCACTTGGCTCACCAGCCTGGTGGAGGAGACAGGTGTGTGCACTGGTGTCTATTCTGTATTAGTTGCACAGTGTTCAAGCTGTAAAATGTTATAAAAGGCACAACATCTTCTTAGAGATAGTACTGTTATAAATCATCACATAAAGAGAAGAAAAACCTTCTAATTGCATGCTTTATCTTCAAAAGTTATGAATTTCAGAACAATCTGCGTATCAGGTACCTTGTTAGTATTTTAGTGCTAAAAGGCTTCTGTTGGTATATATCCAGCTTCTGTTACCTGTCTTTGACACACCACACAGTTATTTTCTTTTTAATCTCTGAAAAGCAGAAATATTGTGAGCTCTTTGCTGCTGCCAGTATGGATAGGAGCCATCCCTAAAGAGACGTATATTGCAATTGGCAAGATATAAATCACATACTGTATAAATATAGAGGTGTTTGTGTGTCAGGATGTTGGCAACTGGTTTGTGGGAAAAACTACTCTGTTGGATACTGAAAGCATCTTTCAGATCTGCCATTTATGATTCCTCTTTTCTTGCTGCTTTTGTGCTAGTCTTTGGATTATCATTAGGGGTATATGTGATTGCTTGTCCAGATGTGGTACAAAAGTGCCTTGAAAGAAAAAGAGGAAATCTTGCCTCATTCCTAGTGAGAATTATGCTGTTAGGAATTTGTTTCAGGGTTTGTTTGCTTTGTTTTTTATTTTATTTTTTAGTTTTTTGCTGTTGTGTTTTTGGGGTTTTTTTTACAATCACTGTCTTCATTCACGAATGTCAGCACTTGTTTAGTTGTACAGGAGCTTTGCTCTTTACCAAAACTGGGACTTGCAACTGCCTTGTTTTGAAGCATAGTAATTAACCCCTTCCAAACTTCACCTGCAAATTGCTGTTTCTTGACCTTTTTTTTGTAATTTCCTTTCACCCTGTTTCTTCTTTTTTTCTTCTTGCTTTGATGAACTTACTTCAACTCAGGTGCAAGTTCACAGGTCTCGTAGTGTGTCTTAGTGCAGCTGCTTTGCTTTAAATCCTATGGCATGAGTATTGTTCCTGCAGAGCAATCCACACTGGTCCCAAGGAAAGCTCCAGAGAGCTTTACCTTCTTCAAGAATCCTTCATTCTCCCTACTTGATGGGCAGCTGACTGAAGCAGCCAGCAGACACTGCACTTTGGGCACTCCCTTGTGCAGAAAGGTGCAGGAAACAGGACCAGAAATGATGCCTGCCAGTAGTGGTAGCCCAGGGCATGGTCCAAGAACCACCTTGATTTGTCAGGGACCTTAGCACAGACTGAGCTCCTGAGAGAGGACTCAGCTGTCTGGCTTTGGGGCTGACAGGATGTCTGGGACTCCTCACTGAGTCCTGGTGGGAGTCCTGGTGGCCACTTAAGGGGATTGTCAGCCAGCAATGTGCCCTTGAGACAAAGAAGACCACCAGCATCTTAGGCATTATCCTAGCAGGAATTCATCACCAGCAGGTTGAAGGAGGTAATCCTTCCTATACTCAGCACAGGTGAGACATATCTGCAGTCCTGTATCCAGTTCTGGGCTCTTCAGTGCAAGAGAGACAGTGAAAGGGCCACAAGGATGATTAAGAGCCTGATTAAGGATATGATGGAGCATCCATCCTATGAGCAAAAGTTGAGAGAGCTGTGACTGTTCAGCCTGGAGAAGAAAGGCTTAGGGGAAATCTTATGAATGTATATAAATACCTGAAAGGAGGGTGCAAGGTGAGTGGAGCCAGGCTCTTCTCAGGGGTGCCAAGTGAGAGGACAAGGGTCAATGGGCACATTCTAAAACAGAAGAAATGGCATTTCAACATAAGAAGAAAACTTTTGCACTGTGAAAGTGGTCAGATACTGGAACAGGTTTCCCAGAGAGGTTTGCTCTTCAACTTAAGCCTCATCTAAATAATGTCCTGAATGACCTGCTGTAAGTGACCCTATATAATCAGGAGAGTTGGATTAGACAAACTCCAAAGGTGTCTTCCCACCTCAGTTGTACTGTGATTCTCTCATACATCTTCTTGCTCTTCTTTGTCCTTCATGTTGGAAAAAAGGCAGACCAGATAGAAAGGTAGAAAGACAAAATGGTGCTTTGTTATCTGACCTGGATAAGAATCAGTAACCTAGAGCTGCAAAGACATGCATATAGTTATACCACTTCCCCACTGAACTTGCATTATTATTATTATAACTGTAACCAGACTTTGTAGAAAAACTGCTTCTATACTGCATCTATAGTCTGTTCTAAAATAATGACATGTACATTTCCAGAGAAGAATTACTAATTGAACATATTTCTTTTAATATTTCATCCAGTGTCCTCAAAAAGACAACTTCAACCCTTTCATGTATTTTTTCTAAGCTATTTGGAGTTTAGAATTTATTCCTTACAAGAGCAATACTATCTTGTAGAACTGAGTTGTCATGACAAAAATTGGTATCAGTCTAAATTATCTATGCAACAACATGACAGAAAACCAGAAATAGGATACAGTAGCAAAGCAGTTCAACTTCCATTAAAAATAAAAGCTCTTTTAATAAGCCGCTGGCATGATGTCATTTGATATAACCATTTTAGGGTTAATGTTTGTTTGCTATCATGAAGGATTTTGCGACTGTTGAAGTTATCAGTGTCCCCATATATGCCTTAGCTCAGCAAAGCAGTTAAGCATGTGCTTAAGTCTTATTCTGTAATCTCTTTCTCTAACCATAAATCCTGCTTCATTGACTTCTGCACTTTTTATGGCTTTCTGAGGGAAATTCATGCTACCTGTTAGGCAACATCACAGTAGCATGACAGACTAGTGCATGCCTGCACCATGTTTAGGATTTTATTAGAGAATACATCTGGAAATGGGAGGAAGATGTAATAACAGAGAACATCACTTTGTTCTTTTAATTTTACTTCATGTAAAAAAATTTAACATGCAAATAGTGTGTTGCTAATTGCAGTATCCATTGAGATATTGATACTAATTCTTCAATTATATTAATTATTATCTAGCTTTTATTAATTCACCCTGCAGGATGCAGAAATCTACATATGAGCCTTAAATTTTTGCAGTCTAAAAGGCAGATCCAGAAAAATGTTGATGTCCTATGGAATTCAATGTTAGGGAATAAAAAGAATGAACAAGAAAAATTCCATATTGATTTGGTGAGCACAGCTGTTTCAGGTTTCTGTCCTCTTTTCTATGTCTGTTACCCAGCCCAGTGACTGTACATTTTTGTATGTTTCCACGTTTTGTACATTGATGTTTGTTGCTTTTGCATGCCAACCATGTGCAAGTAGATAAAGCAAGCACTTTTGTCTTACAGAAAGGCAAATTCTTATGTACTTTACACCTCAAAATGTTTCACAGCTCTACGAAAGTACTGGTGCTATAAATAGGAGATGCAGGTCCTTATTCCAAGCTCTTTACAAGTTTTCACATCTGTCTTGGTTTGAAAAGACAGGTATGGTTTAATTTTGATTTTTTCGGCCAATGCACCAAATTAATGTTTTATGTTTGAGTTGCCAATTTAAATAAACTTATTTCTTTTTGTTGTGAGACAGAATCAGGAGCCAAAGAGCAAGGCAGGCTTAAAACTTTGAAAGGGTATAGAAGAAAATTTATTAACTACACAAACAAAAAGGGGGGAAAAAGGGAGAAAAAGAATTTCAGAATAAGATTTTTCACATCACTCCGTCCCTCCCTCTCCCAATCTTCATAACAACAAAACAAACATATAACAAATACTTTAGTCAGGGCCCAATTTAGTTTTTCTTTGTTTACTTCTGGAGAGAGAAGCTTCTTCTTGTTGAAGTTGTAGGGATGTGTTCTACAAGAAGGAAAAAAAAAAAGTCCTCTTGTAGTTTTATCTCTTATGATTTGCATCCGCCTGGGAAATCTGCAACCGTGACCCTCCTCCCAATTCTACAGCTGTCCCAAAGTTGTAGATGTGGGTCATGTCTGTTCCATGGGGTATTACTTTTAAGAATTGAAATGTTTAACAGCAACGATTTTTATCTGTCTCCTTTCTCTCTGCTCAGGCTTCATCTTTAGAAAAACTGCAATCCCCTTCTTTTCTCAGGGTAGAAATTCAAATTCCCAACACAGGTGTTCTTTAGTCAAATTATCTCCTAAAAAGGAACATTTCCATCCCCCTATGTCTCTTTCCATGGTTTAAAGGAATATTCAGTACATCAGTTCATTCCTACAATTTTCCAAAAAGATTTTCAGCCATTTCAGCATCTTCTCATTCTCCTTCCATCTTAAAATACTTAGCTCTTACATCACTGACTTCAGAAATCTTCATATTTCCTTTCATATTCAAAGGAAAGGCTGGAGGCTTTGCAAATTTTATTTGAACACTAAAAAGTTAAAGTTTAACACAACTACAAAAGTTGGGCCAGGCTCGGCCGTGCTGGGGGGGGGGGGGGGGCGGCGGTGGCGCCACTCAGCCCCTGCGGGGCTGGGCTGCAGCCCCACACTGCCCATGGCCACCCGGGCAGGCCCGGCCCGGCCGGCAGCATAAAGAGGCAGCATCCTCCACGCCAGAGCAGCGGCCGGTGGAGGAAGAATCCGTGAAGGTTTTATCACACAACTCTTCCTCCCCTCAGCCATCGGGTCCCCCTCGTTGGCAAACGGGGCCCAAGCGGCCTCCGAGCCTCCCCCCCCGCATGGGGGAGAGGGAGACTCGGGTCGGTGTTACCTGCTCAGCCGCCGGAAAGACAAAGAGACCCAGTTCCGGATTACCTCCTTCAAAATGTGTGTGCACGGAGCGAACTGACTTTCTCCGATTGGCTGTTACAGGTATCCCAAAAACCCCCACAAAGGAAACTCCCCCAGGAAGAACTTCTGAGTTTCTTCCTCCCAAGTCAACCTATCACAACATCATACATGCCTAGGTGATTTAGAGATGTTCAAAACACTGGGCAGTGCTCTGAGCAACTCAGTATCTAGCTTTGAAGTTAGCCATGCTTTGAGCAAGCCTAGGTGGACCAGATGACTTTGTAACTTTGTAATGTAAATGTAATGTAAAACAAAAGGAATAGAGGGTGTATCAGATTCTCCAATAAGACATCACTGGTTGCTTCATTATATCCAGCATAATAATGATAATTACTAAGTCAATACGTGTACACCAACATGTTAAAGAAATGTAATGAAGAGAGAAAAATGAAAGTCTTCATGGAGGTTTTAATGCTATCTTTTAGGGAGGTTAATGAGAAAATCCTGTTAGACAAGACCAGCTGAGATATGGAATATCATTTTTGTAAGAAGTGCTGACATCTGAGAATTTGTTATTGTTTCAATTCAGGGTGAAATAAAATGTTTCTGATATGCCATACAAATATTGCTTTAGAAAAAAGACTCAATTTCTTCAACATTTAATTTCATAATTCTACCATTGTGTTTCAGATTTCTTTCCCTGTTTTCAAACAGAGAATATGTGGGTGCTATGTATTTATGCAGTGCTGGGCTGATTCTTGTGAGAGGATGTGCAGTGTCCCTTTTCCTTTGCCAGGCACACCAGGGGTTGGAACTCTTGCCTATAATACAGGAGAGCTGGACTGCACATCCACTGTACCCAGACTTGTTTTGGAATGAGCACTTTCAATATCAGAACATAATATCCAGGGCAGCAGCTGGTAGCAGCATCATTATTAATTACCCTCAAGGACATAATGTGCAGACTAGACTAACTTTTGGGCTTCATTTAGGATGCAGGTTGACTGTCACTGAATGCGAGATTTTGAAGAAATTAACCTTAGCCAAGATGCAAAAGGAGAAGAAGGGCAATGGTAAAGTACAAACTGGTATTATTCTAGAGACAAAAAGAGCCTTTAAAATTTTTGAAGACTGTTTTAAAATCATTTTACCCATTGCTACTACAATAAAGCAGCCAGAGATGCAACTTTGGTAATTAGCAATACCTGAACATGCAAAATTAATCTAGAAGTAGAATGAGAGGAGAGAGAATATAACCAGAATAAGTTCCATCTGAATGGAAGTAAGTGTAAAGAAAATGAAAGGAAGATCCCTAAGAAAAGAAGTTTTTTGTTGAGAGAATACTGCAAGAGTAAGATTTGAAAGAGCTATCTCTCTATATAAAACAGATGTAACAGAGAAAAGAAGGTGCTGTGTTTGCTGAAAAGCCGTTTGTGCACTTTGCAGCAAGTTCTTCAAAGGGGTAAAGAACTTATCTTGGACAGGTGATCCAGACAATGTTAAATAATCTAAGATTATAATTTTAGGACAATAATCTTAGGTTTGCTGTAGGAGAAGTGTGTGCTTTTTCTGAGCAATGGCTGAGCCAAAGAACCAGGCAGAGATCTGCTCCACTCAGTGTCTGAGTTTAGTTTGGTCAACATTACACAACATGAAGCACTGAAGAGCAATAACACTCAGCTTCAATTAGCTCCTACTCTACCTTCCTGGAGATAAGGTTTGCTCATCTTCATTTCACAGTTAAGTGTATAGCCATCAAAAATTAGCAATAAACATTAGAATCCAAAGTACTTATGACAAATCTATTAAATAGCACATAATGTCAGTCTTTTGACATTCTTGTATAGAGTATTCTCTGTGTTACAGAACACTGGAAAGGTCATCTGTCCCAAATCTTTTATGTTTAGGAATCAGAAATCTCAAAATGATGCAACTGTTTTCAGTTTTAGACTTGTCTGAGGAAAATGGGCCATTCAGCATCCCAGAATGTCTCTGCACTCTGCCAACACTGAGGTACCTGATTTAACCTCAGGGCTCAATATATTGTGCTTGGGCATAAATAATTCCACTGTCATTCTAACAAAGAGTCCCAGGACCATGAACTTGACTATGTTGTTTCATTTTTCCCCCTTCTATATAAGCTGTCAGATGTGTATTCTAATGTTGCTCTCTAAACATGGTCATGCTTTATTTCAAGTTTTCTACTAATTTAAGGTGTTTCCAGAAGATAGTGATGTCTTTTATTGGAGCTGTCCTGGTGCCTAACAGTTCAAAATGAAGATCAGAGTATGATCAGAATGTGATTTTAATTCTTTAATGACATGTGCTGTTGCTAGTTGTTTGTCATGTTTGGGACCGGTAGTGCTAGCAGTTGCATGTCTAAACCTGAATTTCTCTGAAAATTACTTGCATTCATGATCAATAAGTTTTGACAGTTCTTAGAGATCATTATTAAATTGATAATAAGGGCTGTGTCTCTGAGTCTGGTTAATTAAGATAAATTAATGTATTTCCAATTAAAACAAAAACATTCAGGCGTATGCTTTGTAAATGTTTACATTTTCAAGCACTTAATGTAACAGAGCTCTTTTTCCCACCTTTTTGTCAGATGACAAAGATTATGGCTGAACAATCAAATATCTCCTCATTCATATTTAATTTGCAAATGATACACTTGTGCTTGAAAAAATAATCCGTGCTCTAATGCATGAAAATGACAAAATTGACAGTTCCTTTTCAACAGTGGCAAAAAGTAGTTTATGGTAATTTAAGCTAACCTTGACCTCCCATATATAAAAACATGAAACTCTTTAACACCCACACTCTAAGTCTAATTCTCCTCCTGCTCTTCTTGAGTAAATTAATACTTGTTGGCAAGTGGGAAGCATGAAACCCAATCTTGGCTACGATGGTGTAGGAGATCTGTGTCTGGACCTTACTAAAAGCATCTGGACACCACTTAATTTAAGTTCACCCTTAGCATTCTTTACCCCAGAACCTGGATTCATTTAACTTTTTCAGTTTCTCTTTACCACAACTTGGATTCTATGTTCCTTGCCCATCTTTGTACACTACTGCTCCTAGGATGCCAGTCATGGACCCACACCCAACACCAACAGGAAGGACTCTTCCCTTTGGAGTCCAGTCCCTCTTGTGTCCCTCTCTCTCCTGCCAGAGGCAATGAGACAGCTAGTGCCATAGTCTGATCAGCTGCAGTAGGTAATTTCCCTTCCACAGTGTCAATATTTTGCTGAAGTTTAGTGCAGAAAAGCTGATTGTCTCCAAAGCTTCTCAGAGTACCAAACCTGTATGCTCTCTCTTATTTTTTTTTTTTTTTTTACATTAGGACTTTCAATGAGTAAATCTCAGGGGTTTAACTATTTTGAAAAATGTTTTATTTTCTCGTAAAAATGCACCATGTGATTCACACAGTCTGAGAAAACAGCATTTCCCAAGGCGATATTGAACATGCTCAGACGAGTGCTCTGTTTTCATAAGGACACCTGCCAGAACCTTGCTGACATATCAAGTGTTGAAAAATGCTTGGCATCAGCCATCTCTCACAGAGTTTCTCTCTTTGTTGACAGTAGGAAACAGCCATGTTATGCATATTTCTTTAATTCTCTTGGCTGCCTACATAGCAAAGTGTCTCTTATATTTTCTTCTATAGCCACTGATTCTGAAAAAGAATATCCAGCTCTTCTTTTAGTCTACGTTTTAAGCGAACGGGAACTGACCAGGAACAGTTCAGACGAGGAACTGAAAAAAGATAGGAGAAGGGTCTTTCTCACCTTGGCTTCTGATGGAAACTTCTATGTCTGCTGGAAAATACTTTCCATTAAATATTTGATGTCTTGGTCCCCTCTAATCATGTTGTATTGGTGCCTTCATGATCAGACTGAGGAGATAACTTTTTTTTTTTAATTTTAGGATTTGGTATACTTCCATTAGTGTTTTTCTGATTTCTCTCTCTCCCACGCTGTTCTGTATTCACAATTTATTCCACATTTTACCTTAATGAGAGATTGGTCACCCACATAAATTCCCGTTTGCCTTCTGATGACCACAGGGCAAAAGCTCCTTAAGGCACAGCTGTTTTGCATGAAAATATCCATCACTCTAAGAGTCTGCCTTCAGTGTCTCCATTCTGTCTCTCATTTTTTTCTTTGCATTGTGTAGGAGAAAAGTCCACCAATAAGTCTTTTTTATTTGGTAGGGAATTAATAGTCAGAGCTCCACATTTTTGTGTGCAAATTTTTCACTCATGTAAAATTTTTGCATTTTGACTATTTGTGTCTCAACAAGATCCTCTGGCCAATTGCTTCCTGTAGTAGTCAGACTACCTTCTGCCAAACAAAACATTATGCACAGCTATCAGGCATTATTATCAACACCTATCCTGCAGCAGAGCTTTTGCTTGTGATGAGTAATTTAACACTCAACACTCCGAAGGCTAAAGCTAATATTGTGAAGTACTCCAAGGAGACAAATTGCATGTATCTTAAATTTTGATAATCATCTGGTAGTTTGGGGACACTTACACTGTGGGTTTTGAGAAAACAAAACAACAAAAAGTTCTGTTCCTCAAGCAGCCAGGGAACTTGGTTTACCTCTGCTGCAGCTGAGTATCAGCAGCTTGTGGTGCCTTCCTGGCACAAGGAACAGAAGCTGGGGTATATCCTTCTCCAGCAGGCTTTAGCCTGCTTTGGAGACCATTGATCCAAAATGAAACTTTCTGCATTCATTCAACTTGCAGCTGATGAGCCAGTCCATTCTCTAATCTGCTTAACATCTGATTCCTGGCATTAGACCAGTATTGAAAGGTTTTGTGAACTTATAAATGTTAGTACTTTGTTGAATGAGGTTCTCTTATCACAGGGACCGACTGTGTTTGGCAGTGATTTTTGACTTTCACCATCTTTCACTCTCAATGATGTAACTCAATTGCTTGCCTACACGGAGCAGTGCAAGAGTAAAATATTGACCTGCTTCTCTGGCTAAAGACTAAGTAAGCAATACAGTACCCATTCTTCTCAGGAGTGATCAGCTGAGAAAAAGAAACTTAGTTTATATTGTATCTAACTTAGTTTATATACCATATTTAGTAAAATATGGTATTTCCTTGGTGAACCTCTCCTATTTGCCTCAAGTTCTCCTTAACACTTAGTTTAGAAATATATGAGGGGTGAGTACAGCTCTGACTGGCATCAGCCACCAATTAAAATAACTTCCCAATGAAAAGTGCCTTGAGATGGCTGCTACTTTTTGTTTTGTGGATCTTAGGACTGATATTAGAGCAAATGTGCTATCTAAACCTTAGGTAAGCTCAGATATAGATGTAGAATTTTCTGAATTGTGGTAGGTATAAACTCTTTCTCCCTAAGGATTCACTGTAAGCTGAGAACAGTGGGAACAGTCCATACAGCCAGACTGTTTTCTGTTTCCAGCCTCTGTGTCTGGCAGTCTTCGTGTGTTCGATTGTCTGTGTTCCCCCACCTCAGAACAAGTATAATTCTTCCCTTTAGCATCTCTCATGTCTCCCCTTGGCTGACAGTGACCTCTGTTCTTCATATAATTCTTCTCTCTGGCTTGTCAATAGGTTGTTACCCCTCCTACAGATTTCAGCTGCCAACTTCTACTTCAGGCATTTTCTCTGCCCACTTGTAAGCTTCAGATAATTCAATGCCATATTCACTCTTCCATCTTACTCTTATATCCTCTCTCTCCTCACTGTCTCTTCCAAGTCTGGGTGTTGGTTTTATTGCTTTCTTTTAAAAGGCTGATTACGTAGTGGGCATCTCATCTTGAAACTTACTGCTTTCTAACTTACATGTGTCAGGACAATCAGGACAGACAACAGCTATCTTTGCCTTCTGATGTGCACAGCTTGCCCTTTGGGATCATGGTCTGGAACAGACACAGATTAGATGCCTGCAGGAGTGCTCCAGCCAGGACAGCTGTGCTCTTGGCATAGAAACCAGAGGGACGGCAGTAGAAGGGTATTGGTATGTGTGCAAGCTCACATGACATAGAGCCAGGGTGCCTCCAAGAGAAACAACCAAGCCTGGAAAGTGGGGAGAGCTCTGTGGTACCTGGAAATGGCATTAATGAGAAAAATCCAAACAGCTGTGCTGAGTGGCAGTGCAGGACAGTGTGGCTCTAAGAAGTCCCATGACCCTGTAGGCTGCTGGAAGACTGGGGAAGCAGAATGCTCAAAACAAGAAAGGAAACAACTCAGGAAAAGGAGCTGCTTCTCTTGCTTTGCCAAACAAACAAAAATCCAAACCCAGTTGATAGTATACTAGAAAGTGTGGTCTTTGCAGACTGGGAACTCAACAGCCTCTCTCAAAGCAATGCTGTGCCAGGAGGGACACAACCTGGCTGTGCAAACATTGAATGGGAGTAGAAGGGTGGCAGCACTTGCAATGCTGTTCTGCCACGACAGCAGCCAGAATAAGGGTTCAGTTTTGGTATTTTTTCAAAAACCATTGAAAAGGTGGAAAAGGTGATGAAAAAATGCACTAAGTGATTTAAGAATTGGAAACTCTCTTTTTTTTCCCTTAAAATTCTTATCAGAAAGAAAATTGAGAAGGGATTTGATTATAGTATATAAATTCCTTTCCTGAGAGAAAACATGAGCACTGAAGTGATCTTAGTAGAGAATGAAATTCTGGTGGGAATTGGAAACTAAGTCAATCCATGACAGAAGTTAGACACCTTTTTTTTAGCAGTGAGTGGGATTAACCATTCAGACTAACTACCATGCAACAGATTTTCTGTCTCGTGCTATTGTGAGATCAAGACTAGATATTCTCTAGAAGTTATGCCTTAGTCAAACACAAGTTATTCTTTCATCAAACAGGAGTTATTTGGCTGAGTACAGATTTAATTGGGTGATGAAGTAATAGGTCTAACATACTGCAGATCAAATTTTATGATCTAATAGTACGTTTTGGCAATATAATATAAACGTGGATGTGTGGATGTGTATCTGAGAGAGTATAATTCTTAGGATTACTGAATGTGTTGATTTCAGTTAGAGGGTTCTCCATCATCTCTAAATTCCCATCTCCTATACCAGATCATATCTGTGCAGATTCTTCCCATGCATCCTCGTAATCAGCTGCACAAACACTCTTCAAATTCTTTATACACTTTATGCTGTAAATATAATAATTTCTGTAAATACCATGTGTGTTGTAGCACCTCATCAATTTTTAACCAATCACTAGAGCCCACCTGGTCCTTTTAAGGAAGTTCCTGATTCCATTGAATAAAATGGGAAGAAACATTCAGAGGTTCTGATTTTGAACAAACTCCTTATTCAGGACTATTTGCTCACAAAACCTGGTGCTGAAGGAGATTTTGTTTCTGTTTGTCCATGCAAATTCATGTCTACATATTAATTTCATATTTCAGCTGCTTATCTTAGCTGTCTCATCTTGCACTCTACACAGCTTATCTGAAAGCAGTGATGACACAAATGATCTTTTAAAAATTCTTACTATTTATATAAATAAATACATTTATACATCTGGAGACTTCTCATATAGTAATTCCTGGTTAGATTTTGATGGTTTAAATTTATGACTAAGGAGGTTTTGCTTGGGAACATCTACATACATATTTAAAAGATCAGCTAATGTATTGCAGAACTGTGGACATATCTGACTTCAGTAAAGAGCAAGATGAGTACTCAAGCTACATCCAAGTTGACCAAGTGTAAAGTTCAAAACTTCTTTCTCCATCCAGACCTGCATGTGAGAAAGTCCTGGAGACTATCTCACTCCTACTGACCCCAACTGGAGCCTATTTACAGACCACTTGTTATGACTACATCTGCAGAAGGACAAGAAACAACCTGGGCTACTCTGTACACACAGAACATGTACCAGGACTACAGTGATGGGAAATGGAGATGTATATATTAGAGAGATAGATGTATGTGCAATGTACTAATAGAACTGCCATATGTCCCTGCTACAATACATTCACTGCAGAGTGATGTTGTGAACATAAGACATTTTCAGGTCATAGAATAGCAGAGGTATTCCTCAGGATAAGCTCATGACAGAGCTGGAAGGTTAATCTACAAGCTAATTGGCAGGTAAATGAACTTTTCCCCACAGAACACTAACAGAGATTATCTACTTTGTAATTAGACATGTGATTGAAACACATACAGGTATATCTGAGTCATGTTATTGACTTCAGTAACTTCAGGCTCGAGACTCAGTGCCTCTTGTAAGGAGATGAGTGGACAATGCCTTTTTCTGCAGTACCTCAAATTTCTCATACTTTGGGCTTGGAAACCTCTCCAAAGTCAAAGTGAAAAAGAAACGAAACAACCTAGAAAGTTCCTTGGTATTTTACTAGTGAGTGTGAGGCAGAGAGTTTGAAACTCTTTCTGAGCTCCCATGGGTAGGTAGCCACTAATCTGAGAATACTGAGCAGGCCAGTATGGGGCTTGAGAGCAGCTCCTCAGTTTCATCATAGTTACATTTGCTTTTGGCCCCCTTGATCCCACCTAGCATAAGAAATTATAAACATCCATAATGGCAAGGAATCAAGTCTGGAGGCATATGAATTTTCCTGACAGAGCCTTATACTGGTTGAACAAATTCTTCAGTAGAAATGTTTAAAAATGGGTCTAGTGGAAGGTATCCTGATGTTATACTCCTTCCTAGCTGTCAGCTCCTACATAAGGAAATATTTAAATCAAAAGGATTAAATGCAAGTCAGCTGGAGGGGAAAACACATTCAGAGATTCAATAAAATCCTTTCCAACTGGGCATCAAATACCTTTGTTTTGAGAACAAATTCTCTGGGAAAGGAAAGTAAAATTCAATAGACAGTTAACATGATAAAATAATACAACCAGAAAATTAATACTTTATATCAAATCAATAAATGTATCACCGAAGTGCAGAGTCCTCTTTCTGAAATAATTTAGTTCAGTTAAATTATCTGTGGAATGTTTTCCTGTTCCAGGCCATTTACCATGGGTTGTCACAAATCCCAGTTCCAAAGGACAGTGGGTGATATTCTGATGATCAGAAAGCCTGAAGCATCTGAAAAGCAGCCACCAGAATGAAGGGCTGCTTAATACCTTAAAATATAAGGAGAGGATTGACTTTTTAAAATGACAGATGCCTTATTGAAATTCTTTACAGAACAAGAAAATAGATTCTTAGAGGAATTTTTGTTTGGATGTCAACTACAGAACAGCTTTATATTAATGGCAAATTGTGCTATTCTACACAAATACCTTCAATGTGCAATTAATGAGAGGAAAGTGGTAGAATTTAGTCCTGTTACAGAATGATAGGCTCTAGATGAAGCCATATTACAGGCAGCCCTGTGCATACACAGAATAGGGAAAAGCCCTCCAAAAGGAAGGTTTGCAGCTACTCCAGATGAGATATCACCACAGATTGCCAGGGTGCAGGGCCAGACCCGTGATCAATCTATGAAAATTGCTCCAGGGGTAGGAATCAGCCATCCGCAAAGAGCAGGCAGGCAGAAGGTTGCTGCCTGTCAAGGTCTCATGACAAGTTTTGTGTATGGACTTAAACCTGATCCATGAGGTTTTTGCAGTGGAAACGTCTTTGGCATTCTCAGAATTGTCAGTACTTGTGACAGCTCCACAAACACTGGCACAGGCTGAAGCTGGAAGAATCAAGGCTTATTTTATCATTTCGTAGACAGGAAACAGGAGCACATAAAAATCAAGGGTGCAATTCACAAGCCTAAGTATAAGAAGGATCTACTGCCATTGTAAACATCTGAAGGGATCCAAAACACCTGCATGGGGCTGGCAGATGCCAGGCAGGACCTACAGGAGGTCCACAGTCTGCTGGGGCACAGCTGGAGGCTGGGCAGCATACCCAGGGCACCAAACATGGCTTTTTGTTTAGAAACCTGAATTGCTCCCTGAATGATTTTTCAGGGACTGAATAGCTACTGCAGGACAGGAGTTTGGAAGTAGGTATTTGAGATGTGGTTAATTTGCTTTCACATCTACACTTCCAAAATATGTATAATTAATGTCCCCTTTACATTATCATGACATGGACACCTCTTTTCCTTTCTGTCCAGCACAGAGCAACATTTCTGAGAAAATTAGAATCTGAGTGGTTCCTCTGATTTGTACCATAATATAATAATGGAAATCCATTTATACACGGCAATCACTGAAGCTCAATGTATTTGTAAATGTGTGCAATGTATTCATGGAAAAAACAACCAACACCATGCAATTTAAGCTCAAGATTTCAAATCTAGGAAAAAAATTTGCAAATTTGGTCCTTCTAAAGCCAACTTGTTTCCTTACCATAATGTCCTTTATGTGAGAATTTCTTGAGCTTGAGAAATCTCATCAGCAACAGTTCAGCTTAAATATTTCCTCTCCAACCCATTCAAGCTGCTGTCTATTAAATGGCTTTGTGGCTTTCTGACACTGTAGGCAGCTCAGCTGAAAATTTGATTAAGCAAAATAATTGCCTGTTGTACAGCAAGAATGTAAGTTTTTGTGGGAGAACTGGGTTTTTTGTCATTAATCTCTGTCAGGCCTCTGTATTTTGATGCACATTTGAATTGATGCCACTGCTGACAAATACGTCCCTGCCCATCATTTGCTATTATAATGTTTTCCATTGACATTTCTGAGAAAATAAAGATCTTAAAGTTTCTTAAGGACAAGATCCACAGTTCCAGTATCAGCTCTGGGTGATCTCTAACTACATATCACTAGTAAGGATTTAGCCAATTGAGTTGTTATAGCTTAACTAAAATAGCTTCAGCAAAGTTGGAGGGTATATCAGCTTTCAAACAAGATAGCAGATATCTCTCAGAGATGTGGAGTGCAGCTCTCCTTGTTGAGTCCTATCCTATCACACAGCATAGCATAACCAGAAGTTTTGGCTGAGGAGAAACCCTTGAATTCAGAGCTGGACACAGAAGGAGGATGGTGGCTTCTAACTGCTCCCTTAGTGCTGTGTGGGACAGAAGCTCTTTAGTGCCATGTGGTTCCAGCACAGAGCTGCACTCTCAACAGGCAGCTTTGGGCAGATTTTGTTGTCTCCCAAACCAGACTGCTGTCGAGTTCATGGGCATGAACTCATGTGCTGCTGAAGTTAAGACCAAACAGTCAGTGAGGGAATAGTAGCCAGGAATTAAATAGGAAGGAGGGAGAAATAAGCAGGAATTACCCTGTTGCATCAACACATAGAAACGGGTCAAAGGGGGCCACTGTATTGTGGCACAATGCTAAAGTACAAAACCAAACACATTTTGGTTTGTAGAGTGTTTCAGGCGTTTGTGTTTCTAATGAGCATTGCTCTGTCTGGAGCGCAATGTAAGTGTGATTTTCTTGGGTGTAAAAACGTCACATCACTTAGTACATCTAAGTATTTAAAAGGAAAATATATTCTTATATTTCAAGTCTGCTAGTTTTAGAGATCCACTGGCTGAAAAAGTATTTCTATTGACTGAAAAGAAGGTTTCAAAACTTGGTGGTATAAATAATCTACTTGGTGTAAAAAGTATTAAAAACAGGTTTTTCATCTTGACTAACATTTGAAATCCAGGTTCAACAACATACCAGATTTACAAATACAGATGTCACTTTATTAGGAGAATTGGGAGTAAGACAAAATATAATGGACAGTGTTCCAGCCAAAGCCAGTAGTTCCCTGCCAGTGTCTGCACTGGTGTCAGGCATCAATGGATAACAAGACACAATACTTCTGAGTGATCTGTAGTCTTAAAGGATTAGGAACTTTCAAATCTGTCCCAGATAAACATTGTATTAGAAATACTGAGGTGAACTGATACAGATAAATAAAACATTCAGAAAACCTTGGAAAATCACAGGAAAAAGAGCCTGGAAGTGGCTTTGAGAGGTCATCTACTCCCTCCACCCCCTCCAGGCAACATAAATTATACCTATGACATTCCTGACAGACACTTGCCTAACCTGTTCTTGAAAAAAATCAGTGATAAAGATCCTTCATTCTCCCAAGGCAATCTATTCCAAGGTTTAACAAGAAAGTTTTTCCTAATGACTATCCTAAATCCCCTTTGCAGAAATTTAAGCTCATCAATTCTTGCCCTATCTACCAGAGACATGAAGAACAGATTATTCCCTGCCTATATGAATACACTTAAAAATTATGAAAATTTCTGACTTCATTTCCCTGATATAGACCTTGCAATTTCAGGAGGTAAAAGGAGACTGGTAAGAAAAGAAGAAGTCAGGAATCAGTAGAGAGAGAGAGCAAGTGTATATGTGTAGGATTTCTTGTCTATAAACTGTTATATGCAGGCATAAAAATGATGTATAGTAGATGTACATTTTATGGACTAAGGTGCTAGAAATCAATCCCCAGGAGTACAGTCTAAGACTGCAAACATCCAGGGGAAATCTCCTGATTTTTGACAGGGATCATATCAGAACCACCAAGCTAAAACTTGTTAGTGGGTCTTGGTCATCTGCCTCAAAGCCTGCTTCTGATTTCAGTTTCATTTTGCAAAGAGGTAATTGGCTTCCGACTTTATTTTAAGGTCTTGGGAGGAGGGTAAATATGAAATAGAGAGAAATTAGCTTTATCACATTGGATAATATATAGGACACATCTCTGTTGGTAAAGTACTTTGGAGCAGTTGGGGCAGACTGACAGAGTGAAACGGGCAGTGCTGAGGATCTCATATCCACACCCTGTGCATTTCAGAGAGGCTGAACCAGGACTAGCTGCAGCACAAACCCAGGGACTGAATGCCCTTAAGCAGTGGGAGCACTGGATGTGCACTTCTGGAGAATGACTTTGTTCTTCTGTAGCAACTTTCTGCTTCCCCCAAAGTGGATAGATTGTGTAAAGAGGGAATAGGGTGAGGAAGACCACCCTCAGGATTGGTTTTGCTGGATAGACAGAACAAGATGAGCAGTGTGGGTGATGAGCTGAAAACTACAGGGATCCAGGCAAGATGGTGAAGCCTTGATAAGGATTTTAGGGTTGACTCAAGAAAAATGGATGACAGTAAGGAAAGGCATATTATGGAAGTTGTCCGGAAGCCCTCATACTGCTCTTCTGGTATTTCTTCCATTTTTCAAACATGGATGTTTGTATGGTCATTTGAGCTAGAACAGGCAGCAATTTTTTTTTCACTACTCTGTGAAGTTTTCAGTGTGCTGGCCTGCTTCACTGTGTGCCCACACAAATGATCAGTGGAGGATGGGGCTTAGGAAGAGGAGCAGAGGACTGCCTGAGTCATCATGGCCACCTGAAAACCTCTCTGTAAGATTTGTGTAGCCAAAGATGAGTTAAACCCAAGCCAGGCTGACTGAGATGAACGACAATAACGTTATTCATCCCCGCGATTCGGAAAGCACTTAGCATGATTTAAAATGAAAGAAATGTCCAAATATAGAGACTTGGCTTGATCTCACTGGACACAAATCTCCTTTAAAGGCAGGATGAAATTCATTTTACCTGTCTTCAGTTATCTAGAAGTTAGATGTCTAAGCCAGTCACGCTGGGCTCCCTCTGTATTCCATCAGGAGTAATGGTATTTCCTGAGGGTAATTGATCCGTCCTTAAGTTGGATGCCTGACGCAGGACACATAATTTTCTTTCTGAAGGTGCTAGTTTCTCCCCACTGACTGAAAAAAGAAGCAGGGAAGGTAACTCAAACTTAGATGATGAACTTTTGGGTGTGTAAAGGGTAGGAGGGTTGAATCCCATCCTAGGGAATCTCACCATTTGGGTACCACTGTGAAGTCATATGGCCACAGTTGTATTTCACATACCTGGCAAAAGAACTAAGTGGCCTGCACATAAATAAGGCCTCATAGGTCAATAAGTTTTGTCATTACAAAAGGCTATTACTCCAGGAGAGTAGGAGTCAGTCAATAGTGAGAAACTACACTTCTTGGCTGAGATGGCCTAATAATTCTTCACTCTATGAAATCCTGATTTGTGCTCTATTTTTTTACCAAGATCTTTATCCTAAATCAGAGGAAGGGTTGGACTTGGTGTGACTCATCTCAGGGTCCCACTAAACATAGTAATGATTTGAAATTTAAAAAATTTGATACAGATATTATGAATTAATAATATAATAAAAGTAATTGTAATAAGGTATGTACTTTAAAAAGCTTTTTCTTATGTGTGTGTGAATTCCCTTGTTTATACAGTTGTGGCATTGCAGCCTATAAACAGCCATTCTATTCAACCATAAGCATTTTATTACATGCCATTTATTTCTGTAATGCTTAAATGGTTTTGTCATACTCCAGTCAGGTTCTGTCAGGATGAAAAAAGGAGCTCTGTTCATTTTTTCCCCCTAAAACTGAGTCTGATTTTCTCAGTTTTACCAACAAGCTGCAAGTCTCCCAAATCTTGGCACTACTTAAAATTTCCCTTTTTTCACTACTGGCCTCACTAATGTTTAAACATCACAGTTTGCTATACCAAAAAAATCTCATTTTGAATCGTTCTGCTCCTAAGAGACTCACTCTGCATCCTGCTAATGTGCTGATGAAACATCATCTTCTGTGTTGTTCCATTGGGTCTGTGGTAATGCAGAATCAATGTCCTAAGAAGAAAAAAAGACATACATGAATGATGCACAATGCACTTTTTACTCTACCTATTTAGCTAAGCCTCTAAGAAAGGGCAAAACAATTTCTGTCTTGCCTTTAGGCAGCAGATATTTTACATGGAGTTCCCTCACGTATAGATGCACCCACACTATATCACATCCAGTGAAAGTGACATTTAGGTATCAGACCCCAAGTGAAAGAAGTACCAGGGAACTATTGTCTTACTTGAGGGAATAAAAAAATAATTTCCAAGAATTACTCAGATAACTGGCAAATTGTGCCAAGCTCACCAGGAGCTATAGCAGGTATTACTATCTGTAGGGAAAAAATAAAAAGGAACAGATTGGGGTAAAAGTTTCAGTGACCAGCTCCAGGGTATTTTATTCTCCTGTGGGCTTGTTATTTTGGAATTTTTTGAAGCTACAAAAGCCAATCTTCACTCAGGAAATAGTGGTTTTTGGTTTCTTGCAATGAGTTTGCCTTTTGACAGTTTTTCTCTTTAATCAGAGTTTGACTCTATCACAACAAATGGCATTTGTGTTCTTCTGAGCAAAGAGCTAGACAAGATATAATTAGAAATACTTTAGCTGACCTTTCATAAACCATGATCCCCAACAAAACTGTTTGGAATCACATTAAAAAATGGTCTTACATCTTTTGTGGTTACAGACAAGATTACAGGATACTTTTATTTTAGAATAATTACACAGTGACCTTCAGTGTTATTTGCAAAGGTCATATTCTCTTCACATATCCTTGATTTCCTTTCAGTTTTCCCTTTTGTCCCACCAGACATAAATTTAGCAAAGGAAGAAGAAAGAGAGAGTATTTTTTCTGTGGTTGAAAACTGAAGAAGATAGTTCAAAGTCCCCATAGGCACTCAGAGGGCTCTGGGCTATGATAGGCTATTTTCTACCATTTAGCTCCTGTATTATCACTACTCCTTTTCCTTCATTATTCTCCACTTATCACATGCAGCATCACTACAGAGCCCAAATAGAGAGTTGTAATTACCCAGCTGCCACCTGATAGTTCCCCTTCTATCATCTTTATCTCACAAGGCCTTGCTGTTTCATCATTGGATAAAACTTGCCCATGGCAATGCCTGTGATAGCACATCTCAGAGATACATTTAAAGTTTACTCATTTATCGCAGAAAAATGCTGAACCCTTGCAATTATTAGATACACTTGCCAATTTATTTGTTCAGTAAGGCTACTTTAACTCCTTTTTCTATCAGCTATTTGTTCTGTTCTTCTTGAAAACACTGAGGTCACCTTTGGGCACTGGGGTGAAATAGAAAATTTCTAAACCATCCAGGCAGAAGGCAGCCCAGACACTCATTGATAAAAACAGACCTGTGCTTTTCCTGGCTATGTGGTTTGAAATGCCTGTATTTTGTGCATATTTTTTCCTTATATCACCCCATGAGGCTAACTTGTGGGTCACATGGCTTGAGCATCCCATGCTCCCAAAGTAGATTTCCTGCACTGTGCCACCACTGTCAGGTCCAATCCAGAAATACCACATTTGGGAAATAAGTAATCTGCTGACAAGCGTAAAAACTGAGCATAAAAATGTGAGGATATAATATTAAATATATCCAGATGCAATTGCTCTATGAGTAGTCAGCATCTGCTCTGGCCTGCATGTCTGATTCTGATATTTTAAATTGGTATTATGTCTGGGATCAATGTATATTTCCTGTCCTTCAAAGAGGGGAAAAAAAAAAAGAAAGGAAATGAGAGAGCAGAGAATGAGAGTTAAAAATATGTTTTCCCCTAAAATTTTCAAATCATATTTACTGTATAGCAGCAGGAACAAGAGACTTTAAGTTGAATCCCATGCCAATGCCCACTATGGGGAGCCCCACAGAGCTCTCACCCAGTTTACATGGGCTGTAAGGCAGATGGCCTGAATTAGGGCAGAGCCAGTGAATTGCTATGCAGCCTTGGTCCAGTCATGCAGAAATTGCAAATGTAGGTGCTGAAGTGAGGCATGGTGAACAAAATCAGCCCAGGCACAGCAAAAAGCACTGGGGTCCCAGCACCCAGTCAGTAAGTCCTCAGGAATTCTCTTGGGTCAGCCAGCCTCACAGAAGCTCAGGTCCATGATCTTGAGTCCATGCAGGAGGGTCTGTGTATCTCTCCAGTTGCATCCCCCTTATCCACAAGGCAGGGATGGTTCCCTGCATATCCAGGTGCCTTAGGCTGGTCTCATCCTGGAGCAGAGGTGCTCCTTTCCGGAATCACAGCTGCTCCAAGCAGCAGCTGAGCAACACTACAGAAGAGTTAACAAGCTTGGCTAGATCTGAGCTGGCTCTGCATCCCAACATCCCTGGTTTATCAGCCACCTGGATAAACCACCCACGGGTAATTGGGAGTTGACTGTGTAGTACATAGGGAGAGCAAGGAACCTATGAATAGAAGTCAGAGAAGCCAGAAAATTGAGAAGAGTGTTGCCAGAACTAGTGAGTGGCAAATCTTGGGTAGGAAGGTATGGCAAGCTGCTGCTCTGGGAGGGCATTTCTTCCCAGCCAGAAAGAGACTTTTGCCCTTCTGCTGTGGGATGTTATTTCTGAAGCTGGGGACTTCAGGGCAATCTTCTGTGGAAGCAAACCTGGTGGGAAGTTTCCTCCTCTGTCTCCTGTTCCTGCCATCACCAGCCCTGTGCTTAGGACGATCTCTGGGAAGTGAAAGACCTGCCATCACACTGTCACAGATGATTTGGAGAGGTCTGAAAGCAGTCAACCTAACCATTGAATTTTTATTTAATAATTCCATATTAAAAAAAAATTTAAAACCTGACCTGTCTGCATCTCAGTTCCTGATATGTAAATGGCAAAATCACAAAATTTCCTTGTTCTGGGGTAAACTGCTTTGAGAGCAGCTCTCATTACCAGGATCACTTAGGCTAACCACACTGTTCTGGCACTGCCAAGGGAAAGGAGATCTTGGAGACGTTCAGGAGGAGATGATTGCCTGAGATGCCCTCTTGTGAGATAAACATGAGGATCCCACTGGGTCTTCTATTCACCTTCCAAGCACTACACATGTACCACACCCTTCGGAGAAATTCAGGTAGCTTCAAAGTAGGGTGTTCACCAACATGAGAGAAGCCTGAAAAGGTTTCACAAAGCTCCCACCCACTTGAAAAAAGAGAATGCCAGCTAATTAGTGGAAATTGGCATTGAGTATTGGCTCCACAAAGTATGTTAGAGTTACTTTCTCCCAGCCCCCAAATACTTCTGAACAGTGTTTGTGTGCATCCTAACACAAAATGACAGACCATGTCATAAATTTTTAACTAATATTTTATTGAGTTTGCATGCATTTAATAAATTTTTATTACTTCTTAGCACTCAGTATTTTAGTACGGAGGTTACTATGGCAGTAACTAACAAAAAACCGAACCAAAATCTATTGCTCTCTTAAAAAGCAGTACTTTTAATTAAGCAGTGAATGTGTAGCTAAAACCACGTGCCATGCAGTGAATAGTTGGCTTGCATGACTGTGTAAACGAGAGAGACCGAGCAACTCATAAGCCCTTAAAGACCTTTATTGTAGGTACAGAAGTCATTTCACCATATACCATAGTTAATATTCAGGAAATAAAATTATTAATGTTATTTAAATATTTGGCTCCATTTAAGAAATTTTAACTTTGAAACAGAGCTGAACCAGATGCTGGATTTCTTCAGCGAGCCAAAACCAGCACATGGCCTTCCAGATCTGGCTGCTTCCCTGACTAGCACCACATATTTTTCTTTTTGAGGAAGGCAAGCCCAAGAGGTAGAATGTTCACCCTCCCGAGACAAAGCTCCTCGGGTTTTCAGCAGTAGGACATTTGTACTTTTCTGCTTGCTGACAACTACAAAAGACCATAAGAAGTTTGTCATTCAGGCTGCCAAACTACATGTTTATCAGGGCTCACTGATGATGAGGAGAAAATTGATACTTCCTCTCACCTCCTCCCATACATGAAGAGCAGGATGGTGATTTTCCAGATGGAAAGATGTCTGATTCTTTCCTTCCTTGCCAAGCATGGGTTTGGTTATGTGGGATCAGAAAAGTGCCGTGTGGAAACAGAGAAGCTGGTTTATGCTCAGTCTCTAGATCTGTGGAGGACAGAGGAAGGGATCATCACTTTCTGACTCCCCTAGACATGCTTTGCAGCTGGGGCTTGTACTTTTATGGCCTAACCCTTGCACAATTAACCCTAGAAAAACTCTACTTCCAGCTGCACTTCTGGCTCCATCAGCACCCTAAAGACCCACCAAAGACTCACACATAGGGCCTTGGAGGTCAGTCCCTTTCTTGCTGACAACTGGGGGAGTCACAAACAGTGGAGTCACCAGTCCCAGAGGTATTTAGAAGATATGTTGATGTGGCACTTAGGGACATGCTGGACTAGTGGTGGACGTGGTGTGCTGGGTCAATGGTTGGACTCGATGATCTTAAAGGTTCGTTTCCAGCCTAAAAGGTCCTATGATTCCAAGATTAAGTAAAGAGTAAATCATAGCACAGTGCTGGTACCTGCTATTTGTGCTGCAGCAGCAGCAGATTCTCTGTTGTGGTACATACCCAGGACTTGTGCTACAGTACCCCAAATAGTTAAGAGGACAACAGAAGTATGTCCCAAATAGATGGAGCTGAGACATAAATAACAAATACCAACATCCTTCTCCCTGCCCCCTCCTTCAAAAAAAAAAACCAAAAAACAACCTTCACCAAACCAAACCAAACCCAAAGAAGGCTTTGGAGAAAAGGCTGTAGAAATTATGAGAATTCACAATGGCACCCTTATGGTATACTCATACTGAATTGAGACCAAGTCACAAATATGCTGGTTCCACACTTAGCCAGATCCACATGTGTGAGGTTTGATCTTATGAGGGCCCAAGACCAGGGAGCAGTGCACAGAGCAGTGACACTGCTGTGTGCTTAGTGCTGTGGGCATGTGTTACACAGGCTCTCATAAGCTTTGCTTTTTATTCTGGTGGAATAAATCTTGTTCTTTCCTAGATAATCATGACTCTTTTGAGATCTTTGGGACAAAGGGCCAGGGATGAATGCCTCTGTTGTTTTCATTGCTGTCATCTAAAGGTTCCACTAAATAGCTGGGATCAAACCCTTGAATCAGAAATTGGCATGTTCTTGGGCAAAGCCTTATTCAGCAAAGCACTTAAATATCTATATCTATATCTGTATCTATATCTAGCTATAGCTATCTGCTGAAAGTTAAGTATAAACCTTGTATTCTCTTCACTTCTGGGCCTTATACAGGGGACATCCATCTGCATACACCAGGTTGTAAGCTCTTAGAATAATTGAATTGTGTAGGATATGTTCAACCTAGGTCCAGTTCAGAGAGGAGAGAGATCAACAGCTGAAGTTTAATATAGATCTTCTTGAACTTCTTTTTTGGCTTTGTTTCTGAACAGCAGAGGAGAGGAAATCCAGACTGCCTTAAAGTTGCTCCAGATAGGATAAATCAGTGTCTCTATCTGTGTAATATTTCTTGAATTTCTGAACCCATGGTAGAGTGTTCTTTTAAATATTCATATAGTATGTATGTATATATATATATATATATATATATATATATATATATATATTCATATAGTATGTATGTATATATATATATATATATATATATATATTCATATAGTATGTATGTATATATATATATATATATATATATATATATATGGACATGTAAGAGCTCTGAAACACCTTTCTTTGTATTGTAGCTGAACTCAAGCAGTTTTGAACCAGTTATTTGATGCAGATTAATTTAATAATTTCAGTTATGAAATTTTGGAATGAGAAATACAGGTGTAGCATCATATCATATACAGAACTAGGTCTTTGTAAACATGTCTTTCATAAAAATCTGCTGTTAAATTTTGCCAAAGCACCACATTTTCCAGGCAGAAACTTGGACAATCAATGCCCAGGAGAGTAGAATTTTAGAATATTAAATTACCTTATGCGCCAGAGGCAGGTCAGCCCTGATGATGGGTAGTTAAATTTTTTGGTCCAAAATATATAAAAATGGGACAATAATTGCATCTTCTTTCATAGCAACGAAAAGTTATTGCCATTATTACAAGGATGTCCTGAGAAAACAGTCCTAAGAACTGATGGTGTGGTCTGGAAGAAGAGAGTTCTGATATTCCAGTTTATAAATAAAGGGAGATTAATTATTTTTAGAATATCTTGTATGTCTTTCTCCTCAAAATCACATGCCAAATATCACAGTTGTCTTTATTATTTGCTGTTACTGGAAGTATCCAGAGTGATCTACCCCAGCACCAAGCCCTGTACAACCACAGAGATGTAATCAGTGCCCAATGGCACACATATCCCAGAGAGAGAAAACAGGAGCCACATGAGCAGAGGGCAGAGAAAGATGAACAGACAGACAGTGTAATGCTCAGGCTAAATCAGCAATGAAGATCTGTCACCCAGGCAGATCTCCCACATCTCCTGAGCCTCGGACCAGCACCATAAACAAAAGGCTTGGTTTCTTTCCTTGGCCCCCTTAGACCTCCTGCTCATGCTTTGCAGGTGCCTCTAAGTTGGTTCAGCAACTGCTGCACTGATCCAGTTGAAAGCACTCTATGTACCGGAGCAGAGCTTCAGCAGCTACACAGCGGAATGGTGGAGTCGATGTTCTCCTGCCCATCTCTTTCCCAGCAAAAAGAATCTCTCAGACAAACAGAAGAAAATGTCAGCACAGTGTGGAAGACTGAAATAATGGCAGCACAGAGACTATACTGGCCTTTGGCATATCTTCATGATGTCTGCTTTGTATCATGCTGAAACGCAGCCGGTGATGCATCAGAAAGGTGATTTTTCCAACAGAGCCATTGGTCTTTCCTAAAGCAGGATATTGGGCTGCTCCTTCTTGGCACCGGGAGGGGAGGAGAAAGGTTCATGTTACATTAGGGAGGGCCCACTTGGCCAAAGGAAATTCCTTAAAAGTGTGTCTTAAAAGGGGTCGTATTCTGCACTGTGGATTAGGGCCTGAGGCAAGTTCAGCAATCTGGCCAGGAGCCAGCTCCTCAGAAACAAACACAGACACCACCTACACCTGTGAAAGAATAAGCTAGGAAACTTCCCCTCAAACAAGGTAATGAAAACCCAGCACGTTGGTCTCACGTCTCCCATACGAGATAAGAATTGTTTGAGGAGATACTTCACAGCTCCTGGATTTATCAAGGCTAGATACAGAAATGGCCCTTCACATAATATTTTACCTGGAATCAGAAATTACAAGAACTTTATGGATGCCAGACATTCAGGTAGGTTTTTTTTTCTGGAAATTTGCAGATATTGGCTTCAGGCACTGGTAGTCTTTCAAGCTAGTTAGACATTCCAGGGTATTTACTGGTCTCTACTGATAACCCTAAATCAGTGGGTCATATTTTATTCTGGTATAAAGGCCCTTCTTCCTCAATGGCTTCTGATCTGATTTCTTCCTGCAACATCATGGCAATCACTTTGGTTCATGTATTATTTCAGTTAATTATCATATTACTAATGCTAACTGTTCCATAAATCCCGGGATTGTCTGGAGGGCTAAGGTATTTATAGTGCAGGCTCTCCAGTACAGTATTTAACACTAAATTACACATTTTTGTAAGCAGCTTTCCCTTCAGCTCTCACCAACTTTAAGGAGTGTTAGATGAATACCATTCAGTTCTGCTTTCAGACAATAAAGCCTGGTCTTACAGGCTCTGCCTTCACTACGATTTTAGCTATGTCAGTCAGAAGCAAATAGAGAAAGATGCAGGGGCAAAATGTTAGCCAGGACTGATCCCATTAACTGCAATATTTCTTGTTTGTTGTAAGCTGAGCAGTAAACTGACTATAGCCTCTAAGTAAAATATAAATGCATCTCATCCTTGCCTGTTTATAAAATGTTAATTTTTTTTTTAAACTCAGTTTATCCATATATTCACTAACCAGGAACTGTAATTTTCTGGAGAAAACTGTTTTCATACTTACTGCTCTAAAGTAGATAGTGGTGGATGCATTTTTTCCTTTCTCTCTGTGTTGGACAGATAGATCACATTTTAAACTCATGAAATTGTAGTCTCAAGTTCCTTCCTCAATCATACACCCCTCTAGCAATCCAAAGGACAGCATTTCAAGGGTTTCACTTGCCTCTCCCCTCAGCCTCAGCAGAAGTTTGCAAAATCATTTTGAAAGCATTTGTCTTTACAACAGTTCTAAAGATGCCCAATACTTCAGTAATCTGGTAAATAGCAAATAAACCTCTCGGGCATACTCCCTTGATACTTCCACTACTTTGAAAGACAAAGGCAAATTGACTGCCAGATGAGAGTTCTCCAGTACATAAATCCTTGTCTGCAAAGCCACAGAAACTTTGCACAATGCCTTTATCTTTCCTCTCTTTGACTGTGGTGATATAATGGGGACACTGTGTTCAAACAGCTATTTGCTGGAAAAACTGCAAACACTCCAAAAATTAAACCTAGCACAATTGCATTCAGGCTAATGAAAGCTGGGAATGTTACAGAGGTGACGCTCTCCATCTTGGCGATGAGGGTGCATTATGGGACCTGTCATTCCCCGGCACTCCTGGCTGCCAATCTACTGTAGGGAACAGTGCTAACAATACCCAGCGCCTTCCCGGCCCTGGGGTACGTGTCACCAAAGGCCACTGGGCTGACGGACGGGGAGGGCGAGTGGGAGCACCATGCCACTTGAGCAGGGCTGATGTCTTGAGCCTCTCTGTCTTGGGGCACTGATAACTACTTTAAAGGCACGTCCTCAGGCAGGGCAGTTGATACCCAGGGAGGCCCTGTTAAAAGATAAAATGGAACTGGTGCTTTTGTCTGTATTCTTGACTGAAGCTGCAACAAACTGTTATACAAATCCCTATATTGCCTGCTTCTCCCACCTCTAAGAGAGATGGGCCTGAGGCACCAGCTGGCAGAGTTCAAAACACTTTTTCTATGTATAACCATAAAAAACCTCTTCTCCAGCATTTATGTGAAATCCAGTAAAAGCAAAGCTACCTGTGACAAAGAAGTATTATTATTCACAGGGGATACTTCGAGGGAAATCACTATCTAGCTGCAATTTGCTTACTTGCTGAGCCCTTGACTCTTACTGGAGGTGTCCAGTGTCAGGTGTCAGAGTTCAAGAGGGTATCAACTACAAGGCATTGTTCAGCACATCATTAATCTCCCGAGGAACTCCATCTGCGGCACACAGCCCTGCACACCGGCTGCAAACAATAGGGCAGAGGAGCTGATAGTCACTGCTCCCACATGAGACAACTGCAACCCTGGAACAAACAAAATTAAGCGGTGCCTGGACAAGGATGGGCTGAAATAGGATTCAGCTCCAGGCTAGGTCATGTGGCACAAGCTTATTAGAGCCAGCTTTGGGAGTAGGAGCAAGACTTCTGAACCAGGGGAGGGACTACTCCTGTCTCAGCCACCATCAGACTCAGTGATCTTTGAATTTGGTCCTGCATGAGTTATCCAGTTTTACATTTTCAAAGTTCCTCAAAACTGTTTTTGGAAATGATGCAGATACTCAGCAACTGAAGTCATGCAGGAAGTCAGCGTGAGACCCATGGAATGACCTCAGAGAATGGGAGTTATCAACCCCCGTGACAGACCTGGTATCTTGGAGGGCTCAAGGCTGAGGCAGAGAATGTTTTCAGTATGGTATGTTAATAACAACCAGCACTTGAGCTCCCCTGTTTTCAATACACCCACCCAAACAAGCTTCCTCCTCTGGCTTTACAAAAAGCCAGGGTCATATGGGGGTGATGCATCTGCCTGACAGCTCAAGCATATGGATTTAACAAGGTGTGCTAGAAACTCCTGGGACAAGCAGCCCAGAGAGGAGAGTTGTGTACGGCTGCTGGCATGCATCAGATGGCCTTCGTGGGTGCACACACACGGTTGCCTTGCTACAGATACAACATGGTCAGCCTACAGAGTAGCAGTCATTCAGAGTCACTCCTTCAGCCCACAAACCTGTTGACTCTCCACAAAATTTGTTGCTATTTCTCTGTGATTCTGGGTAATGCTCTCAAGACAGGCAGCCTTGTCTGATAAACCTTGTAGTGGAGTGTTTAGCATAGCACTCTGGCCTCTTACATCATCCTAATTCAAAAGCTAAAGAATAGTGAGACCTCTGCCAAGCAGGCAAAATAAAAACAGCAGCAACAACTCCAGTTACCATTCATTCCCATACATACCACAGCGATGTGCCGAGCATCCCGCGGCTGCTGCTGCCTGCGGCACCAGGGCCCCGCACAGGCAGCTGGCAGGTAGCGGCAGAGATGCTCCCGTGGATCTCCATCCCGCTTGGTGCTAAAGGCAGGACAATGCAACACTGTGCTCTCTGGGTTTGTGAGGTCAGACGAACATAAAATCCAGTGGTAGGCAGCCCTCTACATTCCAGCATTACAACAAGATCCTAATTAAGTCTGTACAAGTTACTGATCTTTTGATTCCCAGATCCCCACTAATTCATCCGTCATAGAGTCCTTACTCACACACTTGAGGACTGCCTAAATGTTTTTCCAGCTGAGGAACTGTGGTTACTGGACCACACCCAGAGAGCCTCCTAACTCCAATGAAGATCACTAGGGTCCACATCTTGCCTCATTTGTCATATATTTATTTAAATTATTTTGAAGAGGGAATCCATGGGAGAGAGCAAGAAACTTACTCTATATTTTAAAAAATTGAAGTATCAAAGTATCTTTGTGAAAGGTGTTTTCTCAAATCGTTAAGCAGGAAAGAAAATTGTATTTGGTCCTCCAGATCCTGAAAGAGTTAAAAATTATCAGCTACAGACTAAAGCCACCATGGGTCATTTTTCTTGCCAAGAAAGAGGCAAAAACACCTCCTACTCTTCTGAAATACTTTCCTTCAACAGAGTCATTTTTTTGCTTATTTGGTTATTTGTTTTTTTCTTGTAATGAAATATTGTAACATGTTTTGGAAAAGTTATGTATCACTACATTACCTCCCACATTTACATTAAGAATGAGGAAATGTATTTGGCTTTCTGGTTTCTCTAATAAGAAAACAGTTAGCTTGTTGACAATCTTTCAAGGAGCAAAATCTGATGGAACGAAATTTAATGGAAATGAAAGGAAAAAATGGGTCTTTCCATAATCTATATTACAAGCACATAGCAATACCATAATTAAAATAATTAAGCAAAATATGTATAATCCATCATTGATCACACTGGCAAAAAAGTTGCTCAGTGCTGATGGAGGGTATCTGAATTTACCACAGTAGAAATGTTTGAGAGTAGTTATTATGATGATGGCCTTATGCACAAAGGAAGAAACATCTTCTATCAGAAGGTTACTAATCATAACAAAGCAGACAGCAAGAAACTTAAGGATATTTTGTATCTTTCTACCCTCCTTACTGGAAAAAGACCTGCTCATTAACAGTGAGGACTTATTTTGCTCCAAGCCTCTTGTTAGCTTTCTAGCAATCTTAACAGGAGGGACTACATTTGTGTGTGAGGTTAGACTTAGTGTCAAGTATTCTGATGCTGGGCTAACTAACTTCATCCTAAATTATGTGTGGTGGACTGCTCCATCTCCTAAGCTGCAATAGAGGTTAACACAGGAAAAAAAAAAAGATTGTATACAAGCATCAACGTATCACAAAGCCACGTGTTCTGAGGTTCCTCAAACTGTTAATCCACAAATGCCCTCACCATTTTGAAAAGGTGGATACTCTAAGTCTCTCTCCATTCTCAGATATTCAACTTACTGAGTTTTGCAGTCCCTCAGCACCCAGTGGACCTGAGGGACAGCAGATCTTTAAGAAGAAAAGGATGTTGTCCATGAACTGGACAGTATTACATCCAGTAACTAACATATGGCAACATCAATCACCTCCTCTTGCGGATTTGGTCAAGCTGTAAACCACAACTGGAGGGGGAAAAAAAAAGGAAGGAAGAGAAGGAAAACATCGTATTTGGCAGGCAACCTCCTTTATTGAAGATGGAAACAGTAGAATACCAGATTCTTAAAGAAAGCAAGTCAGCAAAGCTGCATTGAAGTGTTATAAACCCATGTATGTCCAGTAAGACAGCTCCTCACTGGGTGTAACTTCTTATATAAATGGCTCAACAAGAGTGTGTTGCTTTTCTGAAGTTCTCTGTCTTACTATGATTCGCTCGTTTTACTTAATCCCCACAGACATTCCAGGTCCTATTTTGCCTCCTTTATGTTTTTGAAGGAAGGGAAGAAAATATACTGTTTATCTACACAGCTATCAAGACAGACTGCCAGGCAATTATCTGTTGGAACCAGTCAGTCTCATTATGAATGTGCAAACTTCTACAATAGTTGACACATTCTCCAAAAGAAACACTCATTGTCAGATCACCTTCTAGGTCATCATCGCTGGGCTCATGGATGGCACCATGTACACAGCAACAAAAGCCAGTCAACACTTTGGCCAAATGTGCAGCCAGCACTTTTGTCTGACTGAGTCTTTCCAGTTCCTTCCTGCAGCCCTGGAAAAAAAAGCAGGCATTGTGCAGGCAGGGAGAAAAATCCCTAGTGCCCAGCACCTGTGCAAGAGCTCAGAGTGCATTACACTTATCCAAGTTTGCAAATAAGGGCTGCTACTGTGATTCCTGAACAAAAGGAGCTATTAAGATAAGCGAAACTCTTGCTCCCTTTCCTGCCAGCTGAGTAGCATCCTGATCCCCTGGGTACCTCAGGACCCTCCCTGCTCCCAGCTGGCTCTGCCCATTGCTGAGGCAGGGACAAGCTGCTTGGCAGCCCGGGGTTGGAGTTCAACATTTCCTCCCTTCCTGATCTCATTAGCATGAGACTCAGACAGAGCTGCTCCATTCAGAGCCCTGGCCTCCGCTTGGTTTGGGGGTCTCTAATTCCTGTTCCTGGCCACTGTGCAACCAAAGAGAAAGCAGGGGGTGAAATTATCTGACACTGCTCCTTTCTGAGGGGAACAATGACTGCTGGTAATCAAGCAAAATGCCATCAGCTAATGAAGCTCTTATGAAAAGTACACATTGATATTTCGGTAAAGCTACATCCTGAGAAGTATTTCTCCTTCCAGAACAACTTACAGGGCACAGGAGATAAATTGCAGCAATCCCAGAGTTACTGTTTCTTTCTAACAAGTTGCAAATAGGTAGAAATGGAGAGAAGGATCACACGGAGATTATAATCCTTTAAAATCTAGTCCCTTATAATGCGCAACTGTCTTTTCCACACAGGAACGAAAAATCATATGAGGTATCATACAGATTTTAAAAAATATATGCATTTATATAGTATGAATATACTTTTAAAGGGTTCAAAAACATAATATAGTAACCTCTCCTGAAGATTAGTGCACGATAGCTTTTCCCTTTTGAGAAAGAAATGAGGAAATAGAAACATTTATGAAGGTGTGACTCCCCTTGCTCCCTAGCTGTAAATGAAGTCAGAATCTGGCTTGGATAATCCTACATTCTTGTTCTATTTCCAAGATAAGAAAGTAGGTGATAAAACAGTTATGTGACTGATATGCAGATCTCCTACACCTCGCTGTCTGGTTCTTGGGAGGTAACTGAGCTAAACGCTGGAAAGCCCAGGTTCTGTGCCCAGCAAGTCAGGGTATTTTGCCTGAGTTTGTCTCTCTTGCCTATTTGGACTGCAGATCTGCTTGGGAAGGGACTGAGCACATGCACACTGCCTGGCATAAGGGATGCAACGAGGCCATGCACCATCATTCTCCATTACTTTGCACTATATGCTGTTAATGCACAATGTTAATTCGTTCTGGGCACTCTGTGTACTGTGCTAAAAGACTATACCGTGTTATACAAGACTTAATTTCTGGTTTTACTTAGATAAATGTCACTTAATAAGATCAATGTCTTGACATCCTCACCAGGGCAGATCTCAGCATGATAAGTGATTAACATTGCTCAACCATTTGACCTTTTTCTTCCTAGAACCATCAGTGATTTATTTATTTTGCTTGGTGCCCAAACTTTGTTCCTTAAATCAAATACAATCACCTTTCTTTACCGAAATAGGCACATCAGTCTTTGCACCTCCTATAGGTTCCCCTCACTTCTTCAGTCTTTGGTTCATCTTTGGAATGCTGAGATTGGCTTTGAAAAAATTTGGCAGCTTCAAATAGAAGCTAATCACTGGCCATCTGACCTTGTCCCCCAGATGGAGCTTCCAAAAATGAAACACATTTGTTCCTTAAAATCATGCTATATTTGTTGCTGCCAGTAAACCAACCCTCATTTAGGGCTTTTGACTGCCCTTCTTTGTAGGACAGTTGCTTAAAGACTCCTTGGGACCACAAAATAGTTAAAAGAAAGTTGCCACACTTTAAAATGTTTGTCTCTATTGTTATAAAGTCGACCCCTTGGCACAGGACCTGAACCACTCCATAAATATCATCTGCAGGTGTGAGTGACCGACCACACCTCTGCCACAGCCCCTCTTTCCACTATACTGCTCCTTCTCACATTAAGGTGCAGATTTTTTACTATTTCAATACACTCCACGAGCAACAAGGTAGCTTTAAAGTCTTAAACAGAAAAGCAATCTTCAAAGCAGCCCAGAACCTGCTTCAGTTAGGAATGTGACGAGATGGAATAAAGAGCGTGGGAGGCATGGTATTATTTTGGAAACAGGGAAATCCCAATTTTATTAACATCTCTGAAGAATCCAAATCTCTCTGCACCTGGGATTTTCCCAGATGGGATGGGGAAGTGCATTTTTTCATTTCATAAAAACCTAGATATAGGGCCAAACTGAAAAATTCAGGTAAACCAGAATATTTCCAGTCCAAAAACTGACTGCTTATGAAATAGCTGTGCTTTCTTTAGGAATTGGTTGCCCTTCATCACTGCACAGTTTCAGGTTTGCATTGTCTTTCCTGCGAAAATGTCACGCACTTTTCTGTTGCAGGGCTTGCTAACAAAAAATATTGCAAAAATAGTTTATCACTTGATACTGACTTACACAAAACCCATGAGGTCTGGTGCCTGATGAAGGCTAAAGTAATACCTAAAAGCCTCCCATAGTCCTGGTGGAGAGCTCTGAGTCTGACCTAGAAACTCCTGTCCCTTGTTGCTCCCTTTGCACAGTTATACGGGGCAGATGCAGCCACTCCACCCGGCACGGGAACTTGCACACAGCCTCAGGTGTGGCCACTGAAAACGGTGGTTCTGTCTTGCTGCTGCTCCCCAGTATCCAAAGAGAGCCCAGGCAAAAATGACTGTCTGCATGTTCACAGTATCTATTAGTGTAGCACCTTAAAGCCCATCTTTCCTCGCGGGAAAGGGAATGTTGGCCAAATTGCTTCACTTGCCTCACAGCCTGGTGTAGCCCCACCTGGTCCTTTGTGTAGGAGTAAATGAATAAAAGATTCGAGGTCAAAGAGTACGGACTTCCAGGAACAAAGTTGCAGGAGATACATCATCTGTTACCCTTGTACTTATAGTCCATGCCTATGGGACAGACACCCTTCACTCACATGGCTGGGCTAAAAAAATAAAACAATGATAACAGATACATGTATTGCAATTACTAAAATGTTCCCATACACCAGGCCACAAGCTCAAAAACTCCATCTGTTTATTTAATTGCAGTTTACCAGGATCATGGTAATTAGAGATAAAATAGATCTGTTAGATTATCTAGTTTATTTTACTGCAAGAGTGGTAACTTAATAAGGCATATTAACATATTAAATTCATCCTGCCCTAGATCTCAGCCAAAATGCTGAAGAGATAAGAGACGTTAATGCAGTTTGCCTTCATAATAAAATGGTTGATATCTGCTTTATTTTGGCTTACAGTGCTACTGTGAGTCATGCTAAGAAAAGGCTTTTTTTTGTCCTTGTTTTACCTGTAATCTGAACCTCGCTGCATTGTTCAGAGCACCTCCCGACCATATTGCTCTGGTTGTAATTAACCACAGCACAGGGCTTTGGATTCCTGATGCAAACAATATCCCAGAAAGTTACTCTGGATCGAAGTGATGTTTCCCAGAGCACTTGCAATAGTATTTCACTCTGAGCTACAGGTTGCAGCTGGTCTGTCTCTCACTGTGTGCTGCTAAGTGCTTAGACTGGCACTTTATTATCAGAATAGAACAAATCTAGGCTAATGTGTGTAGTATAAAGAGTCCCAGGGAGCCAGGGCTCCTCATTCTCCAACCATTCTTTCCAGTTTTTCTGCTGTTGCACTCCGGATAATTGCAGTTTAATTGGGTGACATGAAATGAAAACTGTGTCCACATTATCCAGGATTATCTCTTTTTCCTGAAGCCTGCCACCAATTGAAAGGAGCCCATTTATCAGTCCAAAGAGCTGTGCTCAGTTGCTTTTACGAGCTGGGAAGAGTGTGAGAACAGGCTGGAAATGGGAGAAAAGGACTTGACAGCTAAGAAAAATTATTTCAGTTGTTTATCACAAGGAAAGTTTATCTGATTCTTTACAAAATGATATGGAGGCTCAGAGTGTCAAGCCATGAATAATGAACATTGACCAAGTTTGCTTCCTCAACTTGATGTGCTCAAACACTGCCTCCCTTTTGTGTGGGCACAGATCAACTTTAAAAGCTTCTTTCAGGCAGCATGAATGCACTTCATTTTACCAAAAAGAACTTTGTATTGATAGCTAGGAAAAAGGGAGGTTGTTTAAAAAGGAAGGGTAGACAATCAGGACAAAATGAAGAGCTTTCAGTTTCCATTATGAGCATGTCGCTCTATTCTTCTCAGCTGTTTATACATTCCCAGCACAATAATGCCTCTTTGCAGTAATATGTTTCCCCTTTTACACTATTCATATTGAAAAAAGCCCTCACATCATGACCACAGTAATAAATACTATAGAAATGTGGGTATAGTGTCAATTTGCATTCTGTGAGAAGATCAAGGTAAACCTAAAGGCCAAAAGAATATTCCACTAATGCTCATTCATCATTCTACAGTCCAGGTAACAGAAGGACCTTGTCACTACACCACACACCCTTTCAATTGCTAGTGCATCTGTGTGAATATTTTAGCCTAATGCACTGATTGTTAAATAGAAAGAGCAGTCTTTGAAATTGTCTACTGCACTCAAATCCCTTGCTGCACAAGGTCTGGGCAGGAGTGGTTTCTATTCAGAAGGAAATATAAGGCATTAGTTCAGTAAGCACACTGTATGTGAAAGCGACTGAAAATATTAAGAGTTATTAAATTAAAGTTTGCAAAGGAAAAAAGCTCATGAACTAGGAGTGGAACTGTAAATATATAATGAATACCTCACACAGAAGAATGAAAACACATTGTCCAGTAGTTGTCCAGGCACTTCTGATTAAAAATCCAAAAGAAAGGAGGGATTTGAATATGTACATACTAATAAATTTCCCTTTTCCCTCACTTACGGTTCCTTAAATCATTGGTCAGTTGCACTAATTCACATTTACAACGCACCTCAGAGGTGTTTCACAAACACATACAGAAGCACAGAATTGCTGGCACTAAATCCCCCTTTCTTGTGCAGTGGCCTGGGTTTGCTCTATATATCCAAAACATTAATGTCTAACCTAGTCCTGAGCCTATGGACAGCAAATGGAAAGACTTTTGCTTGTATGAGTGGCCCTGGGATCAACCCACTCTGTGTGTCTGAGTGCTGGGTGTTCTCCAAGAAATAAAAATAATATTCAGAGCTAGCATTTCCACTTTTTGTTTAATACTTAATTAACTTAAATGTCATGCTTTGGGTCTTAAGCCAATCTCTAACTATTAAAGGAGGCAACAAGACAATGCAAGAGACTTTATTCTGTATTTTCCCACTGGGAAGTTTTTGACACATCTTCGGGGTTTTGAATGCCTGCTGTTGTCAGAGACGTTCTGCTGGACAGGGTGAAGTTTGGATCAGATCCAGTGTGACAGTTTTGGTTTGCCTGTTACCATGCTGGGAGATGGTGTTTGAAATATTTGGAAAGAGAGGAATAGGAATAGGAATACTCAGGATGCCACAGTCAAGCGTTTGTAAAACAAAAAACTGATGAGATGTCATCTAACCTTAATGTTAGTCAATTATACCGTGAAATCTGTGCCTGAATGGTGGCTATTCATTTCATGCAAGTCAAATTGCTCCATATTCATCCATCATCCAGCTAAATTCCTCTATCCCTCTTCTTCTTTCTTCTATCTTAAATCACTATTGTAAATTAAACCTATAGGAAGCATAACCTGTTCTACTTTTTGAGAAGAGAGCTCATGAGAGGAGACAAACCACAAAGGAGCTGGAATTTCATATGGTATATGGACATGCTGAGATATTTATTAGCAAAGCCTTACATTTTGACAATTAGGAACATGAAATGTATACTCTTGGAAAAATGTATTTTTATATTCATGTATTGCAGTTTGACAACTTCTGTCATATAGAATCTATTTTTGTACTCTTTTGTGCAAATTTACCAGAAAACATATATACAGTAAGCATTTAAAAAAAATACACAGAGAAGCCAAACCCTTGTCATCACAGCGTATAGCCAAATTCAGGGATTTGAAACTTGTCTTAACCCATGAAAATTAACAGCTCCCCATCTGGGAAGAGAAATGGTGAACATTTATAAAGGCTGGCTAATGTACACGTCCCAGGTAGCATTCTCTTTTTGTGAAAAACAGATTATAAAACTTACTCTCTTCTCCTGGTCTATGACTGACAACTTTTCTTGGTTTTTTTTGTATTGCCAATCCATATATTAGTAGGCAAAGAAATATCTCTCTCTTGATATAGGGAAAAAAAAAAACAGCTTAGCATATTTTAGCTGGCCTTGAATTTTGAATGACCAATGCCTGTAAGATGTGTTTTATTAGAAAAGGTAGTTGCAGTACCCTCTGTTTTTCTCAGCTATCTATATTTTTAGATGGCATATCTTTCCATTTTAGTTCAAGAGGTTGCTACTGAGAAAAAGACATGACTTATCTCTATGCATAATGAATTTCTATAACTTTGCTTTGAATGTTTCTCAGATCAATGGCCTGTCTCTCTCTATATATACTCATGATTTTCATTAGAGTTTTAAGGGTCACTCACTAAGAAGGTGTGAAATGACAGGACTGCATTTAAGAAAAGTGACACTCTTCTAATTTCTGCTTAAATGAAGGGCTGCCTCTGTTTTTAAACTAATGAATAAGAGTCAAGTGTGGAATAAATAAGGCCAGAATATTTGTCTAAAACATATATAGTTCTTTAATGAGATACCAGCTTGTAAGGTATCCTGACTTTCATGTGGTGTAAAGCAGATGACTCTTCAGTTTCATGTTGGCTTCACATGTTGGCTCTTCACTCCACCTAAATCATGGATGTTTCATGGGACCTGATAATGGAGGCACAACTTGGAGGGAGACAGTCAAAACAGGGCAAAAAACTGAGAGCTTGTGCAGGACCCATTTTGATGGAGAACCCTGTACACGAAAGCCTTGTAGATGATTTAAGCTAGAGGTTTTCTAGAGCTTTAGCTCCAGATTCTGAAACCAACTTGTCTGCTAGCAGTGAGGAATAAGCCAAGGTATTTCCAGAAGAGGGGGGAAAAATGTATCTCTACCACTGTACAGGATTCTAGTAACACCTTATTTTGAATGTACTGTTTAAGGTGTAACAATCATGAAAATTCAATCTCATACATTCAGAGAATCATTAGTAGGAAAAGTGAATCTGTTCTCACATAAGGATCTAGAAGCTACTAGCTTCATTAACTGCTTACAATCAGATGTAATCACATCTGATCACTATTGATGTTTACTCCTCTGGCATATTTACAGACCAGAGTTGCTTGTCTAAGGACTATGTTGGCAAAAGAACCAATAGACATGAACTGGTCATGGGTAAACTTTGCAGAGGTTTTCTGCTGTCAGAAGGCAGAAGGTTTGGATCAATCTTTTATTTGGAAAAGAAAGAGCGAAATGCTAACAGCACTTGAGAGAGAGCTCTGTGAGCTTACTAAATACATCATGTGGCCAGTAGGCTTGCAATAACACATGACTGAACTGAACGATAGGTCTCTGCCAGTCCTATATTCCTGGAGGGTTTTTGTCATCTTCCTTGTTCCTGGTTTCCTTGATTTATTTTCTTCTTGCCTTTTTTTCCCTCTTGCTTTTAAGAAGATAAGGACTTTAGAGAAGAAACAAAGAAATGCTCATAAATGATACATGGTTTGTCAGAGCCCAGGGATCTGACTAAGCAGACTTCTGACTAAGCAGTGTTCTGTAGGAAGCAATGGCATTGCAAATAGCTAGACACTGTATTTGATCAGTGGAAGGTATTTTAGGTGCTCCCTTTTTCTATCACTTGTAAGGGCACAGAGTGTGGAAGATATGTCCCTATCTAGATTCAGTCAGCTGTATTCATTACAGGCAGTGAAGGCTCACCTGAACCAGTTCACCAGGAGAGATAAAACAATCAAGTTGCCACTTAACATTTATGGTCTAGACACCTATCAAATAGGAATTGCACTGATATCAAAAATCCTCAAATAGCCCCACAAACTGCACGTCCTACAGTATCTCATTTGTGTGTACATGCCAGAGTTGTCATACTTGCTTCAAACCGTGAAATTCATAAATCAGGATTTGAAAAGACATACATTATAGCTGGTTTCAGATAAAAATATTATGAGTTAGAGATGAAAGGGAACAGGTTGGCCAAACATCAATCCAATTCCAAACTGGTTTCTGTTTTTCTTAAAAAATAAATAAAAAAATTGAACACACTTATCCTTTTTCGTCCGATTTCACATTTTTAAAGATTTGAAAGCAATCGTCTTTACAATTCTACATGTAGATGGTAGCTCTGCTCAATCCCTTCATGTCAATTAACTACAACTACGTAAAATGAAAATCAACACCAGATTCATCGGCATTTAAATTTAAAAGTCTACAGTGTAGACACCTAATGTGAGTGTTTCAGGTTTCGATTAAAGTTGAGGAGATAATGACTGAGATGTCACTGCAGACACATAAATGCTTACTGTCCTTTGAACCTGTCCTAAGGTGTTCAGAGACATCATGCTGAGCAATGCCTCCCACTTCCATGGATTCTGACACCACTGAGGACACAAGAACCTTGCCTCTTTTCAATCCACTGTGCTCTCCCACTACACTGAAACACGAACCCTGCATTGCTCAGGAGTTCACAGCTAACATGGCCAGTCCCCACTTGTAATCTTTTTTCCAACTACACCACTTGCTCCCTTTTATTGAAAATGCCCCCCTTAGGCTTCTTGGTTCAGACACAGAGCCATGGAGACATCCTTAATTTTCCCTCTCTGCCTCCTGCTATACCTGCACTGTCTCCTTGTATGATTGTTTTTCATTTTAATAATGCACTTAAGATTGTTTCCAGTAGCCAAGGTATATATACAGTTTTAAAATCCCTCATAATGTCTGCATTGTTCTTTGAAACCTACATTTTATCAGTTCTATCTGAGCTCTACTGCCATTAAAAAGAGGTTCCTTTCCTTGGACAGATAATCTCACACCTTTCGCCAAATCTTTTTGTTTGACCCCAGCTTCTAACAAAACTGAGTGGAAAATTTTCACGCTGACCTTACTGAATCTTAGGGTTTTTTTCCCTACCATGTTCCTCTTCATGTCTTTCACCCCAGCAGTACCAGCCTTGCTAGTCCCTTTATTGTTTTCTCCCACACACATCAGTGTGTCTCTTTCCAGCTTGCGTTTGTAGTGCCTTTCTATCCCTCTCCTCTGTCAAGCGTGTCCTGAAAATCCATTCTTATGAAACATCCACAGGCATTACACCACACTGGAAATCTTAACTGTCCTTGTGCTGCATCCTGGATGTTGATGAGATCTCATCCTGGATGAGATGAGTTGCTATGCACAAGGCTGAGGTGGTCATTAGGAATGAGAGCTCTGATAGGAGGCAGGCTTAATTTGAGAAAGTAGAGTAATAGCGTGGACAACGCCAACGATTTTTGGTGAAGTGTTCACATTCTGAAATCTGATGCAAAATCATCTTCTACTGGGGCTGGCTTGTTGAAAGCCACCTTGGTGCTCAGAGGTCATCCCTTTCTTGGAGTGGGTATGATACTCCATGTCTTTTCCACCATCCACAGTCCATTCCAGAGTTCTGATGGGGAAAACAAATGATTATGGTTTTTGAAACCATATTGAGAGCACATTAAGAGCCATTTAAGACTGGACTTGACTGGAGTCTCTGTGGATTTGCAGTGACAATAATCTCTGGGGGCAATAGGTTAGAGATCAAACAACATGCATTAACACTACTGAGAAATTTGCTGGTTACATTCATAATAATAAACTGGTTTTAACAGCAGTTTCTTAAACTGTAACCTCATCCTAACTGGGATTGCTTTAGTCTCTATAAACTTGTCTGGGTGAGGCTAGAAGATGCATTTTTTAAAGTGTCAGAGTAAAATGATTTATTTAGCACTTAAAACCTCAAATGGGCTGGGCGAGTAATAATTTAGCATTGTAGCTGCTACAAATGAATCTTCTGCTCCACCTTTTCTCATTTTTATTATTTATGACAGTACCACCTTTCACTCTGGGCTCGTTAACACTGTGTCATCCAGGGAAATGCCTCCAGATTGCTGAATACCACTTGGAAACATTGGGAGAACAGGTAGTTCCCAGTCCAGTTATGTGCCCCACGTGCTGGAACAGGACTCTGGCAGCACAGGAGAATAGTGAGGTAGTGGAAGCATCCATAAGGCTGCAGTTTGTGTCTGCCTCAGGTACAAGGGCTTTCCAGCACTCTGAAGCATAACCTTTGTTAGCTGCTCCTCTTGAACTTGCAGCATGGAAATCCACATTATTGCACACTTAAGCCTCCACATGGCAACTACTGCCCAGAAACCACCTTGCTGAGCAACGCATAAAGAAAGCCAGCTCGGCTGAGAAACCTCATTCTCCTTTCCAGACTTTGCCTCTAGCTGGAGGATGCTGAGCCTCATCTGTCTCCGGCCAGGCACTCACTGGTGCCCTGCTTTGGAAGGCTCCTCAGGGGCTCACCAGAGTGTGTTTGGGCTCACACATTGCAAGGAGGGAAAGAAAGGGGCTGCCAAAGTCCCAGCTCTGAGTGTCAGAGTCACCTAGATACACAGCATGGGGATACCATGGAAAATGAGGGGCTCTTCCATAAGCATCACTTCACATATCACAAAACTATTCTGCTCCTTCTTAAGAAGGGACTTATTTCTCCCACATCTGATTGCTATTCCAGAACTTCATAATTCAAAATACTTTGAACTTTCAGCTGAAACATATGAAGGATAAGCTTATCACTGTTAATTATTGTCCTTCAAGTTGCTCTTCTGCCCTGCGCATTCTCATGCCCTTCTGCATGCCACCTCAGTTTGGTTTTGCTAAGCCAAGCATCACAAGCACTTGTAATATCTTCTTTTAAAAGAGGATCTCCATTATACCAGTCATCTGAGGAGCCCTCCTGTGTACTCATTCCAGAATGTGGTGCCCCCTTCTCCCTAGACCCTCCAACCGCTGTCCAGGTGACAGCAGTCCCAGTGCCTGTATGGCAATGATGGCAGCAGCTGCAATCTCATACACTTATTTGCCCCAACTTGGCACTTCCTTCCTTACTCTTTAACTGTTCTGGCACTAGTATTTCCCTGCATTTATTTGCTATACCTTGGCTGGTTTTGAGCTTTTTTCTTGATGTTGGAGTTTTTTTGATTTGTGATTTATTATTTTATTTTATTTCTTTTTCCATGCATATTTCTTTGCTGCTTCACAACTCACATAGAAGCTCTGACCAACAGACATACCCAAGTCTTTCTACTCTGCACTTTCTTGTAAGTGGGGACCACCAAGCTGACAACAGAAATTCCTGTGAGCAATCCCTCCAGCTCCCTCCATTGCATTTTGTACTGCATTCTTCATCAGAATTCTGTGCCAGGATGCCCGTTTTGTTTTGCAGGATATCCCATTCATCTCTGAGTACTAATGATGTTGTCTAATGAGGCCAACAATTAGCTTCTGATGGTGCTGAGCTGATGTCATCTCTTCAATAATTTATTTCCTTCAAGATTAATATTTTCTGTGTTTTGCATCGCTGGCTGCATATAGGAGTCTGGATCTGCTCTAGGAAGAAGGGAGAAAGGTGAGGAAGAAGTATGTTAGCCTTCCTTAAAGGTCTATCTGCTCCCCAGGGCAAGTGTTTCCTCTTCCTCTAGGTCCCAGGGTTCAGAGAGCTGGAAAGTTCAGTCCTGGATTTAAAAGAAAGCAAAACCAAGCAACTTGCCAGAACCACTGCTGCATTCTCTCTTTTTTCAAAGAAGGATGGGAGAGGCTTTAGTACATAAAGCTATGGGCAGATGCAGAGGGCTAGGTTCTCTGTGTTAGCAGTGAATGATAAGGCAGCTTTTCATTCTCTCGATGCTCCTATTGGATTTTGTAGGGCGACATAACCTCTGCAGATCCCTCTGCAATTAATCTGTAGCAGGCTGCAACTCCAAATACTTTATTAGCCACTGATAGCCATCTCTCAGCCAGCCCTTGGACTCAAGCTGGCTTGCAGTAATGAAGTGGGCTGATACAAAACTGCTTGTTTATATGAGTTGAGTGACACAGAGGGATTGCAGCATCTGAGTTCTCAGCAGCTGTGATATTGCCATAACACTGGACTAAAGTGCTTTAATTTTTGTCATGGGATCAGGTGACTACTCATCACCCATGATCATTTGTAGCCACTATTATCCAAAATGTTGGCTGTGAGAGGGAAGTACAAGAGTTAAAATAGCCAATGACCTCCTCAGTCAAATAACATTGACCTTAATGCATGTAAGACATAGGGCGTATTTCCACTATAAGTGATGTTAAATTTAATAATATTTTGAAATCTCTGGCCATCACATTCAAATCTTGGCTTAAACAAGAATCAAAAATTAAATTGGCAGTGCCTATCTCCTACTTTCACATCACGAGAACTGCTCTGTATGTTGTACATGCCAAAGTGTACATCAATCTGGGAATCAATGAGGAATACCTTGGGAAAGCACAGCCAGGTTGGAAAAGCAGTTTTTGTAGGCAAGTCTGCACATGTGAGCCAATACTATTTTGTCCTTACCTAGACTTCCTAACCATCCACGAGCAGAAGGTAGAGACACCACAATCTAAGAGAAGGTGTGAAATCCTCTTATGATGGAAGCTGCTGCCAGCAAAGGCGCTGTGTGAGGTGTTGGAGTTATTTGGGCTCTGAGAGTGCTATGGCATGGAGGTCCCCTGAGTCATCCACCCATCCACCCATGGGTGCCTGAACACACTGCCAGGGCACAGGAGGAGCAGAACTGCCCCCTGAAGTGGGGACAAGGTGCAGGGGTGCTGCAGAGACCCCATGGCACCCCAGAGGATGGGGGCTTGAGGGGTCCCATCAGGGCCAGTAAAGCTTAGTGGTGCTTATGGTAACCTAACTAATATAGACTACTAATTTCTGAAAATCAAATTCAATTTGATCCACCAAAATTAGTTTCAAGGTGCCTGATGTGAATATCTTCATATAGGACTAGTTTTTGGAAGATAGAAGGCTAGCATATCACCAGACCAATCTAGATCTCTTCAGTCTCCAACCACATGTGAAAACCCTCACCTGGACATTTGTCTCCATTTAGCTGAAGTATTTAATTACCTCATTGTTCACAATATGCTCCACTGTAAACACAGGAACGCCTCCTATTACCTTTGAAAAAACAGAGGCAATGAGGAGATAACCACCAGAGCCATTAACAATAGCTGGTATACAAATAACCATCCTGTTAAACACACATCTTGATGTATTCCACTTGCTCCTGAAGAAACAGCAGATTGTGGCATTATGTGAAATCATTGCAGGGGCTATTGCACTGTCTCTTCCCTTTCCACCCTTGCTGGCTGCTGGAGTGAGCAAGAGGGTCATGGAAGAGGCAGTCCCCTGGGAAAAGCAGTTCCCTCCCCCTGACATAACCTCCAGAGGCTTTCCTGAGCCCTCTCAGAAGTGTAGGCACAAATTACAGAGAAGCCTTTCCTTCTCTGAAGCAGTAACCAGGCCTTGGGGATTGTTGTTAGCACTGCAAAGTCTCTTGCAGGCCTGAATAAATAAAGACAAAACACAAAGAAAATTACTACAAGAGTGGGATGTTGGAATATAGTTGGTACAACATGAGAAAAAATGCAATGGGAAACATTGGACTGGTAGCCTGGGCTGCTGTGCTACTTAAGCACAAGACATTTTCCATGTTAAATTTAAGGAAAACTAGCATTCCCAAAGTTAGCTTGCCTTCCCCTTTTCTCACGTAAAGAAATTAGTTTGTCAGAATCAATTTTTGAGATTTTTTTTCAGACCAAAACAGAAGTCCCATTTTCCATGAGTGAAGGCTGCCAGGTTCAGGTGCTTGAGCTCTTGCTTCCCATCCCCACATGGCCACACAAACACTTACTGACATCAAACAGCTTCCAGCATGATCCTTTTTGAATCTGGTCCGAACTTCCCATCAATATTGACTCAAAACAATGTGTGCATCACAGTAAAAAAAAGAGTGATATTGTTTTATTGGCTGAAATATAAGTTCAGAGAAAGAATTACAGTAAAGAAAGAGCAGAAGCAGAAAATGTATCTCCCATGCTTGGGAAGTCATTCAACCTATGAATGACTTTTACAGAAACCTCTTAAAGTATATTTTTTGAATCTATATGAGCTACAAGAACTTGCATGTTACACAGCTCTGTTTTGTTGCTACAGTCACTTACACGCCAAGCCATCTTCTGCTTCCTCTGATACTGGACCTATTGTGCTGCTCCACATAAGAGCCCTGCCACCTCAGCCCTGCTTTCCATATGGATAAGCTTTTAATTCCCTGCCCATTCAGTAAGACTCAAGGAATCAGGATGTCATTGAGTCTCTGGTTTTGTCCCTCTGAGACTGCAAGAGAAACTAGTCCTTATTTCTTTTTGACATTGCACAGAGCCAGGAGGAAAGGAGCTTCATTTGTGAAACACTAAACGATGTAATTTTGTGTTGGAGCCACCAAAATACTTCTCCTCAGCTCTACCCAGAGGAATTCCCTGCTTTACCATGAGGAGCTATCTTTACGAACCAACAAGTTGGCACAGCATTCCCAAAATGCCCACACTGCACACTCCCATCATTGTATGCCTGTGGCACTGTCCAAAATAAAGTGAATTGCTGCTGCAAAACCAAAGAAAAGTTATGTTACAAGTTGTTGTGTTGTGGCAGTTGTTCTTACGACACTCATGTGTTCTGCTATAGGTGATCTTCAGAAAACAAGGTGAAAAACCTCTCCTCAGCAATACCCAGGCCCTGGGGATTGTTGTTAGCACTGCAAAGTCTCTTGCAGGTCTAAATAAATAAAGAGAAAACACACAGAAAATTACTGCAAGAGTGGGATATTGGAATACAATTGGTACAACATGGAAAAAAAGCACTCCTTTTATAGAGTAATAGGCTGATCTGCTGCCCTTTGTGATAGGAAAGATCTAACTTTTTTCCAGTGGGATTGGTGCAAAATTGACACTGACAATGAGATCCATCAAGATCCCAATTCTCTCTGTTTCCAATCAGGGAGTAAAATTAAAGCATATAAATAAACTCATAGCTCAACCCCCTGTCTTGCAGATGTTAATTTCCTCAACACTTGCACAGGAAGCTTAAAAAGGCTGAAGTTGAACAGGTTTTTGGCATGACTTAATTCTAACCTTTCAGGTATCTCATAAAGAAGCCAGAAGATATTTATGCCAGACAAACACGTGTGCAGCCTTTCTGAGTTGTGCTGGGACAAATGCAGCGCTGCCTCAGCACAGCCCCGGCACGGGAGCTGGGTGGGAGCAAATCGCTGGCTGTCACCAGGCGAGCACATCTATTTGAGAGCAAAAGATTGCATGACGTATTTGGGGATTTCTGGACGGTGCTTGCATGGCTGCACCCAATACATATTGCAAACTACTTCTGAAGGTGGTTGACTGTGACAAGAGCCATATTTTCCCAGTTCACAGCCCAGGGGACTGGGTATGAGCATCGTGTTCAGTGAAACCTTCAGGACTGTGGTCTCTAAAGGGTTACAACTCAAATGTCTGTAGAAAATCAGCTTTAAAATGTTATACAACAAAACATGTTATTGCTGGTATTTGAGTCAGGCTTGATAATGCATTTCAGGCTAAAATATTTCTTTGATTGTCACAGAAATATACGGAGAGCCAAGTGTCTGCTTTCAATGTGCAGAATATATTTGGTTGCATTTCATTACCAGAGGCTAATTGTCTGAGAAACAGTTTTCACATCCAGCATTCCTGATACGGTAAAAAAAAATAAAAGAAAACAAAAAAAAAGAAAAAGGCTACTGAGAACCAAGAAGCCTTATGCTGCTGATTATTTAAGAGTGAAAGGATTAGTAGTGGCAGTGAGTATTTAGGCACTTTTTGAAAGAAATGTAGAGTAGTTCTTGGATTGATGTGAGTGCCCAGCTATCCTGCCCAACACGGAAGCTGGAGCACCACGTGTGCACTGGCTGTTTATAAATACCTCAATAGCTGTTTTCAGTAAAATATGGAAATTCCTTCGTTCTGTAGCTGTTCTCTGTTAGATCATTAAGCATGTCAATACTGCTGAACAATCAAACAGGGGAAAAATGGTTTAATCTGCTTATGCTGGAGTGCTTATTTATTACAATCATTCATCAAGAAGACCTGAAAAAAAGGAAGTTGATTATATCCATTGGTTAAATACCTCATGGTACACAAATGTGGCAAACACAAGAAAAAGATGGGCATCCTGCCTGATAAAGAATTACACTGAAAGTGAAAGGCTGACCTACAGTCAGGACATGTTAATCATTTTTACACCAAAGTGAGTGTAACGTTTCTATAGGGAAATTACTTCAATCTGGTCAGTGCAAGGAGCAGTTTGTATAATCGGATTGCAAATAAGGTTTGATCACATTCCAGCTTAATCTACTCTCTGAGCACCATTTACAGCGCTAAATCAAACACTGGGAAGCTGCAGGTGCTGCTTTACAGTCATTACACCCAAGGGGCAGGGACTTGGTAATAAACAGCAAATAAATTGAAGCACTGACTTGCCTGCTACGGGGCATTTCTAATTATCCTCTAGTTTAGCTGGAAATTGTCATGCTCTCATCACAGACTATTTTAACTGCTGCTGAATAAGTGTGACACTTTTAGACTGAATTAACTGAGAATATGAAGAAATGCTTTCCTTTTTTTCTTTTTTTTTTTAAATGCTGGATCAGAATGTAACTTGCTAAGATTCAAGGAGGACAATCTGTTTTCACGTCCCCATGCTGGAAGTAGAGACATAACAACTGTAAGCCTCATATATTTTAATTATGGACTGAAGACCTACCATAATGAACAGCACTTGTCATGATAGCTCACACATATACCAAACAGACTGATAAGCAGGGCTACAGCCTCCCAGGCTGTAGTTGAGCCAGGATTGCTGGTGGTGGTGTTTCCCAGAAAAGTTGATCATGCAAGTCTATGGTGGTTGACAAACAGCACACTGCTGTTGTGATATATTTAGTGAGTTTAAGGAGAAGGGAGGAAGATAAGACCCCTAGCATCTTTAAAAAAAAAAAAAAGTTGTTTGGGAATGCACAGATAATTGCAATGATTAAAAGCCACAAATATCTTAGCCATTTGTGATACCTCCAGATCTTCCCACCCAGGTTTCAACCTAGTAACTTGTCAACACAAGTAATATTCAGAGGAATGCTGATATAAAAAGACACCTCTGCTGGGAAGTACAGTATCGTAGCAGCAAAAGTATGTAATACACCTTGATGAGAGGTGATGAGGTGATCATTCTCAGTACTTTTCATAGGATGAATGATATGCAGGTAGCCTGACAGCTGCAGTTATGAAGCTTCTGTACAGCTCAAACCCAAAACTAAATGGCTTTTCCTGATAGAAAGATATTAGTTGCAACTAGCTAAGACATATATCTTTCTATTTTACAAAGACATAATAGTGTAAATTTCTAAACTGGATTAAAATCTCGGTTTGTGGTCACATTTTTACCCAGATGAGATGCTTTTTATTAATATACTGTGAAATAAGATTCATAACCTTTATGTAAATTATTCCCACTAATATCCTTAAAGTACTATTTAACAGGTAGCAGTAATGAATGCAATTGGATCACAGCTCTGCAGATATTCTTTTTCCACTTGCTAATGAACAAGAGACAATAGAGTAATCCTTGGGTTTGCATTTTTTAGGACTTCAAACAATTAATAGCTTAAAGGATTTATTACAGGAGAGATGTGTGACTGCCAGTTTTGCAGCTCCTGGTGGCCCACCCTCCGAGGGGGACTGTGGAGGGGTGGGTGGCACTTCAGAGTGCAGGGGAGCTCCTGCCATCAGAGCTGCAAACCAGCTCTGCTCGCTGACCTCCATCCACTGCCAGCCTCCAAGGAGCCAATAAGGGCTGCACATTCACACTATTTATTCCAGCAGGGAGTAAATGGATCTTTTCTGCTGGATAAACTCAGTTGCAGACGGGAATAGTGGTGGAGCAGAGACTGCCCTAGTGCCCACTGGAATACTGTTGAAGTTTCTAAACAAACTAGAGGAGCGGGGCTTCACTTTTCTCGAGGTGTCTGCTTAGGGCTGTTGTGGGAAGAATAGAAGAGAATAGAATCGAGTTCAGAAGAGTAAAAAAAAGAAAAAAAGGAAGTCAAAGGCCAGAAAGACTGAGATCTCTGTTGCATCCAGTTCTTTTCCATCCGACAATTAGGTTTCAAAACTGCACATATATTTGTAGGTGTTATCACAGGGCACAAGGCATTATCCTTCTCTTAACCCTTGGAAGGCTTTCCCCCCACACAAATAGCTACCCTTAGTTCCAGTGACCATGACTAGGACCACTCAACATTAGCTGGCAACTTTTTTTTTTCTTATGGAAATGCAATGAATGTTCCTTTGTTACATGTTGATTTGGTCTGGTATCTGCATTTAAAGTGCCTCCATGTTGTAGATGAGCTATGCTTTTCACATTATGTTCTTTCTTTTGGTTTTCAGGCAAATTAATTAACATGATACAGAAAAGGGAGAATACAAATGCTGAAGCCCTCACTTTAAGCCCTCATACTCTTTTGTTCTCCATTATTGCACCAAATTATTTAATTGGGTCTCTCTGATTGTGCACAGACACAGAAAAGAACACAGTCTATTGTGAGAAGCCCTACAACCATAATGCAGTATCAAATTCAATTCCCATCAAAAGTGCTTGCTGCTAAAAGCCTGTACTGTGGCTGCAGATTAATGAAGATCTGCATTGAGCAAAGTGGTGGTCGTAGAGACATTATTTTTCTCCAATAGAAGGCCTATTCTTGAAGAACAATAAAAGCATAGAAAAGCGTTAGTCTGCTTATGGATGGAAATAAATCAAAATGAATAAGAGGGTTGATGGAAATAGTCTGAAAGCAGTAGAGTGGAATTCTGAAAATACTGTTTTTGTTTTGTAAGGATTTTTTTTCCCATAGTCTCTCAAAAATGCTGCTTGATGGAGGCTCAAAAGCCTTGGAGTGAAGGACAAATCTGAAAAATCAGAAACTAATTGCAGAAAATCAGCATTCTACAAATGCATTTTTTTTTTCTGTGCAGAGATGCTGCACAGAATTCAGAGTCAAGAAGAAAATGTAAAGAAAAAGGAAAATGAGTCATTAACTAACACACATGTTTGCTCCAAAGAACAACCAACAGCCCTGAAATAGAATTCAGTCACCTTCAGATGAACTTTTCTTCTGTTTGCCTTTCTCTTGCCATGACTTTGTACATAGTTATCCTTTCTTCTCCTTCTTCTTTCTGGGTCAAGACCAACTTTGTGCCTATTTGTGTCAATGATTAGGGCCAAATCCCAAAGTACTTACTTACCAGCAATGAGAACAGCACCATTGACTGCAGCTGGACAAGCATGTGACGGTAATACAAAGAAATTTCTTTTTAGAGCCATGCGTTTTCTCTGTTTGTACTTGTGGCATCACCCTGGCACTGCTCAGTGCTGGATGTGTCTGAGCACCGAGCTGAGGACTCGGATAGAGCCAACAGGCCATATTGTGGTCAGTGACAGACTATCAGTCACTGTCAGGCTGTGCAGAGACGAGGGAATCCACATTCACATCACCTAAGGCCAGCCCCTAGATGGAGACAGCCAGGCCAGAGTGCTGAACATGTTGAACCTCCTCTTTACCCTTAGATTATGTTAAAATGCCACCACATTTGGAATACTGAATTGGGTGAATTGTTGGGTGGCCTAAAGTGAGAGCAGGTGAATCTGAAAGAGATATATCTATTTTAAATGTTTAATCTCAGTCCTTCCTTGCACTCCCAGCATCCCAGCTGGGTATGCAATCATAAGTGATGCAGACACTGACTGCCCAATTTATATGACTGTACTCAGGAAGTAGTTCCACCTCTGCACTGAGGATACACATTTAGAAATAAGAAATGCAGTAAGTCCAAAACAATAGATGTTTTATTATCAGTGTGCAAGGCTACATTTTAAGTCTTTAAGGTCTTTCGGGTCTAAGTCTCCCAGACCTGAGACATGAAACTTTATTGAGAAGAGCATTGATTCAACAAAAAATCATTGAAGAAGTCACTGCTGTGAAAACCAGAGCAGTAACAAAACTTCTTTCCAGAGCTGGGGAAGCTCATGGATAATTCTGTGCACTATCATGATTATGATTATTATGATTCAGAGGTCTACAGTGGCTTATCATATTGAATGACACTGGCCTGCTATTCAACTCAATAATTTATACAGGAAAAGAAAACAGAGTTCATTTGTTCATTAGCCAAGTTCTTAATTGCTATTCAAAAGTATGTTCTAAACCCACCTTATAGACAGAGTTTCATCATTCACCTAGGATTTACATTGATGCTTGCTATGAGTGTACTGACAGTGGAAACAAAGTGGAGGTGCCTCCTTGATTTATTTTACCCTGGATGAAGTTACACAGAGAAGCTTTGAATCATACTTTACAATAAATTTACATTAGACTGAGCTCTGCTCTTTCTCATTATTAACTCTCAGTCTGACATCTATGTTGATATGAAGATCTCTCAGAACATCTCCAAAGATTTCTGTTCCTCTGGTGACACATATATTACAGGTGAACTTTAAAAATGGCTCCTTTTTGAAAGGTCTCAGCCTAAGCAGCCTATACTCTCTTATAAAAGCTGTCCCTGAGCATCCAGACCTGGCTGCTCTGATTTCTGGAGTTCTGTGAAGAGGAAGATAGCCTGCAGGCATTGTAGATGTTGAGTGTGTCCAAAAGACAGGAGTACAGAGAGGTGGATGTCAGAAGCTGGGAATACATGTGGGAAGAGTCTAGATACAGCAGTTCTAGCACAAGCACAGACCTGTGCAGGATGTGAACTGTAACTCGATGGCTTAAAATGCTGCATCTCATTTACAGGGGCCTCATTCTGTTGTGTGCAGCCTTTGCACAGCTTGAAGAGCTCCTAAGTATTTCTGTTGAATAAACAGAGCTGAATAAGAGGGTTTGAAATAGCGAACACACAGTTTTCTCCAATGAAGGATTAAGTGCCTGTGAAGTACGCTGGGTATCCCACAGTTCTACCCAGGCTGGAGGAAATAGCACAGGCCTAGAGACCCACACATTTCAGGAGACAGCTGAAGGTCAGCTGGGACACTTCATGGTGCCCAAAGTGGCTCCACTGCTGCTACACACCTGAGTGCCAGCTCCTTTTCAGTGCTGCATCACGAGCCTGTCCCATGTCAGTCAAAGGGAGACTTCCTGGGAGGTAGTTAAAATTGCATGTTTTTCAGCACAAACAATGTAAGTATTTGTTTTGTTGTTTCTGTCTTAGGTCCCTCTTACCTTATTTTTTTTTTTTCCCTGTGGCTGATGATAGCCATCTAGATGAACTCTAGGTTTTGAGCAGCATAAATACTCACCATCCTCTCCATCACCACCCCCTCCTCACCATCCTTTCTGCAGACAGCTGTGGAGAGTCTTACCCTGAGCTCCATGAGGCAATCCCTGCTGTTGGGAGGGAGTTGTGCTGCACGGGTGGGGCTGCTCCTGGGATTCACCAGCACATGCCACATGGACTCAGCAGTGCAAACCTGCTGGGGGCTGAGATGGTCCCAGGTGCTCAGAGACTGATTTATTCTACCAGAGGAAGGAATAGCGTTTTCCTGCACCCAAGAGCTGCCTGGGAATGATCTTGGACAACCTGAAATCGGAAAAGAAAGAGAGGAGCCGCTCACTGTGTTTGCTTCTAAGATCATTGGATGAAGATTGCAAAAACCTTGGTTTTAGTTTGATACCTCTTGTCATTTTTCAGATCAGCTGTCAGATAAAAAAAATCACTGTCAGGTGAAAACCAAAGTTGTAGGTCTCAGCCTATGAAACTGTCTGACTGTTTTTTGGTATTTTAATTTTACAGATGACAAAACACTAGAAAGGAGACCATAAACTGCCACCCAGCCTGTACCAGCAGAAAGAGAAGGAGATGTAGGAAAGGGCTGGGTGGTGGCACTGCTGTGGGCTGAGTGCCTGGTCTGAGCCCTGTTTCCTCTGGTAATTACTAAGCATCTGCATGTTGGTGTCTCTTGTAGGGATGTGAGCAGCCACAAGGGCTGACTATCACTCCTCATGGCTGTGCTTCTGTACACATTAAGTCACATGGAGTTTATAGTCTCCACAAGCCATGTCAAACAAATTAGTTATTTTGGACAGCACTGTACATTTGGTGACTGATTCTGTGTCTGACATTCAAATACTTCTGCTGAACTCTAAACCAAAACTGATGTTAGAGGAAATGCAAGTTCTTCACTCAGCTTGTTTGATCAGACAAGAAAGCAAACTAAACAAAATCAGAGAGTATATTGAGCTCATACATTGCTCCCTTATCATCTTATTAGAAGAATATTTGCTGGGAACAGTGGTGTAAAACAGCACTCATGGATATATACACCTGCTTTTGTTCTAGCAAAATAAAGATATGAGTAAAATCCACCCCTTATTGGGAGAAAACCTCTAGCCTTTGCTGCAGCCTACCTAATGTTTTCACATTGAGTACTGGAACATTGCATTTTTGCTCTCAGATTATCTTGGCATGAATACTTCAGTAGGTCTTCTAAGCCATGGGATTTGAGGGCTGGTGACTAAACTTTCTCATTGGGCAATTCCTTCCCAAGCAAAACTTCCCTCCATAAATACTGCAGGTATCTTGTGCCTGCACTGTCTTTGAAACGTCTGTCTCTGTTTGGCAACAAAGGCACTTAAGACATAGTGAGCTTTGCACTGTGTTATAACTTTCATATTACCCTTTGCACAGCCATTTTACTTCAGCTGCATGCTGTATATCATTCATTGCAAGTTTACTTCATTCTCTGAATTCATAGCTGATGCTCTCTGGACCATAAAATTTCAGCTGCAAAACCAGAACATCTCATTATTTCTGAAATATCGAGCTTGTATCTTCTTGATAAATAATTCCTACTAGTATAATGTATCAGACTAAAACATATTTTCTGAGGCCAGTGAGGTTAAAGCGGCAATCTCACCTTTTTTAATTTTTTTGCCCTGAAGACAGTGATTTCCATATATAGAGTGACCCCGGTTTGTGTTGAACATGGGGAATGAGGATGAAGCATGAAACGACACATATTGCTGTCAGAGATTTGAAATGAGGCCTGCTAACCTGTAGGCAGCCTTACAGGACTAATCAGTCCCTCACATTACCAATGTATTCAGATTTGCTGCATGCGGCAGCCAGCAACGGCCAGGGAAGTTTTCTTTTTTTATCACTGCCATTGACAAACATTACATTTTAATGCAATTCTCCCCTTCCATCTACTGTCTAAAAAAAAAAAAAAAAAACAAACGCACCAAATCCTTTGACACCATATCTCTGAGACACTGGTCTCATCTGGTTTCCTTGATGCTTGAAGAGTGGGTGCGACTGTGTTGATTTGCTTTTGAATATACATTAGTCAGCAGTGCTTAAGCAGCTGATAACATTTTTTCACTCTTGTAGCTAACAACACAAACTCTTTTGAATTCATCTTGCTTCTTAAACTTTGCCTCTGAAGTTTACAGTAGCCCAAGACACCTGAGCTGAGTTTGGAGATGCTGGAAAATGTAATATATAGTCTTTCAGATCACTGTTGTACTAAGTGCTACTTCATCTACAGGCAATAGTATTTCTTGTGTTCTTGATATATGTGATGACTCTCCATTTCAAGGTTTTGTACAGGGCAATAAAACAGAAAAGGATAGAAAAACCCCACTAAAAGACCTAGTGAGTAGTAGCAATCCAGTATGAAAATCTCTTCAAGTGAGGATTACATCACCAGGTTTTCATGTGGAATAAGGCACAGCAAGGAGAGCTGGGTCAAGGGCACAGACCATACACCCCTCTAGTGCCAGTCCAAGCAGAAATCCACCTGGAAATGTACTTTATCACCTGGCACGTAAATCCCTCTCCTTGGATGCTTCTGTACCTTCTTCAGGATTTGTGGTGTGCCTGGAATCCTTGAGTATTGCTCACTAATACAGTTTTGGAGCTAATGGCAACACAGTGAGGCATGCAGCAAGGAGGAAGAGCATGCAACTGTGCTGAGGCCCAGCACATCATCTGCATGTTTAGCATCTCCAGCATTAGTCCTCCTGTCTTCCATTGCACCCTGAGGACATGGGATTTGCTCCTGTTCAGCCACCAGTTCTCTTCCCAAAAGAATAAAGCAATGGTGCTCTCTGCTCCTATGTCCCAGCATATTTTCTAGTTATTTTTTCTCTATTTGGATCCTTTGTGGGAGAGGACGAGTGGAGCTCGCAGCACAGCTTGCTTTGTTTGGTTAGAGGATCAGTGTTCTAAAATAAAATTAACAGTAAGAAGAAAAATTCATGTCTTTAGTCTTGAGTACTGATAATGCTAAAGATTCTCTGGAGGATGTTTTCCACCTCTCAGCCTCCGAGGGTGCTGCAGTAGGGTGACTTGGGCCACCCTCTTTGGGACCCTCTTTGGGTCCCCACTTTGGGCAGCATATTTCTTTACTCTCTTCTCTTCTTGCACTGATGCTCATGCAAACCTCTAACAAGCCGGCTCCAGGCATGAAACTAGCAAAAAGCTAACTTGGGATAAAAAGGATATAATGACTGAAAGCTTACAAGTTTTGCAGATTCTGATCATAAATGTGCTTAGCAGTTCTTCAAGATAATGAGCATCCCACTAATCTAGCCTCAACCTTATTTCGTTCTGGAAGAAAGGGAGATGAGAAGGAGATATGCTAAGTTGGAACAGTGATTCCCCTGTTCAGTGAGTCCTTAGTGCAACCTTCATCATGATGCAGGGGTGCTCAAGCTAGGTCCAGGATAGCAGCTCTGAAAATGACAGCGCTATGGTCACATCAGCACAGTGCCCCAGCCTGGCGAGCCCTGCAGAGGGGAGGGCACATCTGTAACTCCAAACTGCAGCAGCTGCCAGCCAGGGCTGTGCCAGGGCACAGGCGTCCCTGAAGTGCCATGTACCTGCCAGCCCTGTGGGGACCTGCTGGGCTTGCTTTGGACAGCACCTGCTCTGAGCAATTGAGCTCCACTGGGATCAGAGGGCACCCAGACTGGTCACCGTGTGGATGCTCCATCCCCAAACTCACTGCACCAACACGGAGAGCAGCCCCCAGCTTGTCACTGTGTGCCATTTCTCACTGTGCTTCATTGCCACTCAGGAGGATTTACCTGGAGGCTGGATTTACCACTAAACTCGAAAGCAGCTCTGGGGAAATGTCTACCCCTCACAGAACAGAAGAAGGGAAAGTTCCCACCGAGGTTTTACATAAAGTGTTATTTTTCCCCTTGTGTAATGTATGCAGTTGAACTCGGGGTTTTTTTCCACTTGAAATAAAAGAGCTTCAAAGGCAGTTTAAATAAATAAGTAAGTTTGATGAAGTGATAGAATATTTCTGGAGGAGAGATCATTGGCAAATTCATTTTAGAATTTTTTTTACAAACCATGGCATCTTGTTTTTAAAAAGATGATTGAAGTCTTTGAATTTGCCCCTTGGACCCATTTAAATCTGGTTTCTAATCCCTTAGTCTCTGTAATCATATGAAACCTCTATTTTGGTATTATCATTTGAGTCCTAAGTATCTGCCAAATGCATACTATATCAACAAATATTTGTCATACAGTTGTGATTAAGATGTAGAGCCCTCAAAAGAGGTTGATAACACTTTAAGCAACTTTGGAGTAAATGAAGGGATTTAAAGGATTAGAAAAGAGATAACAGATGTTAAATGTGTACAGATTTTTCTGAAAGTTTTGTTAATTTTTAAATACATGCCACAAATAATGAAATACAGAAGGTTTTCTTGCATCTTATATTCACAATTTCCACTCTCCTACATGTTAAAACAATAAAAAAAACAGGTATCCCCGTCACCATTCATCAGGGTGTTTTGCCTCCAAATGCCATAATTCAAACACTTGATGAAGATGACTGCTCTTCAGTGGGGCAGAGAAGAAGTCCACATGCTCCCAGACCTCACGAGCCAGACTAGTGAGCCAAAAATGGCATTTGTGCTCTTTCTCCTTTAAATAAAGGCTTCAGGCATTGACTCACCCAGCTGTGTTGGTTCTTTGCTGCACAGTGGGTGTCACAGAGGCCCTTCCCTGGAGCCAGAGACCGGGAAAGAAGGAGGGTAAATGGGGAGAAATGGCCAGGTCTCACCTGGGGTAGCACAAGGCCAAGACCTGGATATGTTGCTGTACCTGGGAAGTGGAGGATTCTTCTGGAGATTGAGGAAGCCATTAAAAACAAGATGGGGTTTCATTCTGTGTCCTTGGTAGGGGTTACTCTTCTGTCAAATTAGTGGTGGGATGATCTGTAAAAGAGAATTCAAGGCTTGGTCCTTGATTTTTCTCAGAGGTCTAAAATTTTAAGAGTTTGTATAAAAGCTTCTTCCTACAGGTTTCGATTTATCCATGGGAAGAAATGGATTTTCAAAGACCAAGAGAGCTTCTCTCAGCAAAGTAAGTCAGCTCTTCTAGCTCAGGCACCCAACAGATTAACAGTTATTATATTTTATGACAGCAGACATAATGTGACAGATCTTACTGCAGAAAGGCCAGGTGAATAGTTCTTATCCTAACATGCCTTCAGCCTGTAAGAGGAAACAGAAAAAACTATGCAAAGGGTACCTCCTTGTAAATGGTGACTGAACATGTTTGCACAGACAAGATGATTTTTCTTGGATGACCAGGATGAGGATCTCAATGGAGTTGTTGCACTGTTGAGCATGATCCAAGACAAGAACTGAGCAGTTTTGGACTTGGAAACAAAGTTCTTTCCTGGCAGGAGATGGAAAAGTGTAAGACCACACCTGAAATGGTGTGTTTATACCAGGTGCTGCTTTACAAGATGGGCATTGGAGTAGTAGAGGGAGTAATGGAGGTGCTCAGGTATTTGAGCAGGGAAGGGAGTTTAAGAAAACAGACTCCTCCTTTGTTGCAAAAGACGAGGCAGAGAAAAAGGAATATGCAAAGGCTGAGACGCTGAGGATTGGCAAAAAGCTGGATGCCAAGGATGTGAGAATGGAACAAAAGGCTGGAGGAAGAGAAGACAAGGTTTTCACAATGTTTCTGCACACTATCTCCCTGTAGAGGGTAATTAGTATGAGGAGCACAATAACCCACAATCGTCAGGCAGCCCTGGATGTGTTTACAACACAATGGTTTGCTGCATTGGCAGGAGAAGCTGCAAAGTCTCTTGGAAACCCCCTTGTTGAAATTCTCCCACCAAACTGAGGATTATATGACAGAGATAAAATCAAAAAAGCTAGGACATAAAACGCATTTCAGTAACAAGAGATGTAAGAAACAAGCAAAAGTTCTTCAACAAAGCAGAAATAAAAGGAGAATAAAGGGAAGTATAACATTTATTAGTAAAAGACAAAAGAGAACAAATTAGCAATGAAGGATATCAGATGCAAGTGCCCAAAATCTCAGTTACTATGGCTTTCTCTCCTTTCCCTCTTCAAAAACAAAAGAGGTAAATTGAATCCAATTATTTATAAAAATCAATTTTTAGGAAGAAACAGGAACTCCACCCAGGATAACAAGACCAGTTTGCATTGCAAAATAATTGTTTTGGGTAAACAATCAAGCTAAAGGGGACCCAGTTCATGCTACAACACAGAAGGAATGATTTGCAATCTCCCACAAGGCAACAGTGAGCTACAAAAAGGCCAAGCCCTGGTACTTGCTGTTGGATGCTATGGTGACACTGAGATTTTGGACTCCTAAGTCTCTGAACTGTGGTCTCAGCACAGGACAGGCAGTTAGGCATGGAAGTGCTGAAGTGCTATATTGCCTTAGCTGACTACCTCTATTTTTAGTGCAAAAATAATTTTATGGGTTTATGGGATAGTCATACAAACAAGTTACTGACGGGAGAAGGTGTGAACATGGTGTAAGTCAGCTGGCCTGCAGTAACAGCCATTGCACAAGTTCTGATCTTGGGATATGTGAGGGAGAGTTCCCTCCTCAGTAAGTAAATGAAGGGTAGCAGCCAGCCTGGAGAGAGAGAATTTACTGTGGGGAGAGGAGCAATTAAACACAGCAGTAATTAGTTCCCATATCCATATCCTGAGCACAAGGACACAGGGAAGTTTCTAAAGGACATATACTTCCCATTTGTGTACAAAAGGCTGCACTTTAGGACATGATATGTCAAAATAACCATGTGGCTTAATTGGTCTCCCAAGGCTGTTTGCCTTCATTCAATATCATCATTTCAAGTGTGCATTTAACTGGTAACTCGTGAGTTACTTGACTAGGGGCATCACAGAACACGTTTCTGGCAGAAGAGGGTAGAAAATGTGGGCTACAAATGAATTATTTTGAAGAGCCTTGATTAAAATACCAGAACAAAAATGAAACGGAGAAAAATAAGCACTGAGAATAATTTCCAAGTCAAGTGCCTTGGAAGTCAAGTCAAGACCAATAGACTTTGGACTGCATCCCAAGGAAGACATGTACAGTAAAGTGTTGAAGGACCTTTGGTCTGTATGCTTTAGGCATATTAACCTTATTAAAGTTATATTTAAACAGCTCTTTCAGATTTTGCAATATTTTTTCCCCAGATGACTGTGGTATTACTTCTGAAAATTAAGTAGAAGTCTTCTACTTTTGTTGTGATGCATCCTTGTCAACCTTCTGTCAAAATCGGCCTCAAAGAGCTTTTGCCAGTGTTAAATAATGGAAGCATGAAGGTCTTTTGGAACATGTCTGCAGGAGCAGGGTTTTTTTCCTGCATCATTTCTAGTCAGAAGTAGTGGCTGGAGACTGCAGCATCTTCTACAAGAGGAGGCAGATAGTGCACAGTAGGGGCTGGAAAGCAGAAAGATGGTGCTGCCACTCAGCATGTCAGGGTTCAGGCAAATAAGCAGGAGCCTGGGGTGAGCTGAGTGCTGAGGCTCCTGTGGAACAGCTGCTGGAGATCTGGTCAGAGGTATTGGGGCACCTCAGGGAGGGGCAAGCACCTCTGCCAAAATAAGCACCCAGCTGCTGGGCAGACACCCCAGTGTAAACACCTTTCTGAGGAGGTAAATCCCATCCCTTCAGCAGGTCATGCTCATGCCAGCACAGCCCCTACCTGCCTCTTTCACAGGGCACATTTCCCTCTTCTCACCTTTCTAGGGTCAGTGGGAGCCTTTTTATTGATTTCAGTGGATGAGGAGATAGGACTTGAAAGAGCAAATCTACCATCCAAGCCCCCACACCAGCTAGAGTGGAACAATTTGGAAGGGTGCCATTTTCTAGAGCAATGCCCACCAGGTGAGCTGTGCTCCACAGGGTCTCTACAGCTCCAACCAAATGTTGTCATGCTTCCCTAATATTACATCCTGTACTGATTAGATTAGTTGATTACTGCTCTTTCATTTAGTTATCCCTTTGTAAAGCAATGATGCCCCTATATTTAGTTGGAGGTGGCAACCTTTTGCATAATGTAGAGAAAAAAACTTGCACCAGCCTTTGGTGATCTGCCCGGGTAGCTTGTTTTATTGTATTTTGTGATATTGAGATGGTTTGGCAACTGTTGGCCTGTCAGATTGAGAGGTCACTCACCAGCCTCCATCAGAGATTTAAAGGCACTGCAAGGAAACTCCTTGTGTCAATTTGACTCAATTTGCAAACTAATGAGTTAAGCCCTCCCAATGTGTTTAGGGTCAGCTCAGATCTATTTGGGAAATGTTTGACTATTAGCATTTAGAGCTTCAGATGTGCCATTTCCCCCTTCTGCTCCCCAGCCCTCCCCAGGTTGCTCCCTCCTTTAATTTCCCTGCAGGTTTTAGAAAGGATGCATTAAATTAAAATCACTAGCTGTTTTGTGAGCAGTCTTTTGTGACCAGTAATGAATGTAATGAGTGAAAAAGGAGAGGGAAAACAGGATGATTAAATGATGCTGGGCTGTTTTTCATCCAGCAGTTTGCAGTGTGACACAAATGGACAATTGGGGCTTTTCTTTTCCCATTAATTTGTATCTCTGTTTGCACTTGTCACATAAAAAACAGACTATTTACTAAAACATGAGGTAGGTAACAGATGCCACCTCCTTTGGAGCTGAACCTGATTGACCCTATGCCTGATAGTACAGTCGTGCAATGTTATTTTGGATTTTCTCGGTGTTGGACACAGCCCCAACTACTTTGAAGCCTAGGTTTTACAATCATGTGCCTTTAGAAGGATTGGTACTTTGCCTTGTCTGGTTATTGTGTTTTATAAAAATACAGCAGTTATTTTGAAACATTTTTCCAATCAGAATTGAGAAGCAGTCAAGAGTCAATTTTTTTCCAAACTACAGGCAGAAAGAAAAACATTCCTTTCTAAAACAAATGTTGGGGTTTTTCCATGATCTGTATTAATAAAAAGCTTTCCTAATTAATCAATTTTCTGAGCCAGCATGTGCTCTGTGTGTGTGCATGTGCATGTTGATTAAACCAAGCATCTGGATCTGAAATCTTTAGATATCTATGTTCAATAGACTGTTTCGGGACTATCCTGAAAAATATTTTCATTTCTGCCTACTACAAACACACCAGATTCCTTCTTACTGTTTGCTCATTCCTGTGAAGCCCACAAAACTGCCCCCAGCATGGCAACAGCCAGATTTAGTACCCTAACTAAAGTGGAGCCTGTGCAGCTCTGTGTGTACAATTTAAAAGTGAGGCTGTTGAATCTTGGTAGGATTCACACCAAGGTTTTAGCCAGGAGTGGATCTAGAGTTTTTGGAAAGCACTCTGTGAGACAGTCCAGCCCAAGCTCTGGGAAATGAATGTCTGGCTAAATGAAATTGTAAAAAACTGAGTATGGGAGCAAGGACATTCTCCACCTGATGTTTCACTAAATGTGTGTTTAAGATGGGTGCACTTGTCACTCCTATGGACCTCACAGGAGGCTGAATCAAGGTCTGGCTGAAGCAATCCATGGTTAAGGTCAAAATCCATACAGAGGACTTTTGCAATAATTCTCCCAGGAACAGGGAGGATAGCATTTAATTCAGAATTAGCAGAAATTAGCTGAAGCTGGCCAGGGTGTAATAGATTTTATAAATTAACTTGGATTCACAAGGAAATCAGGTATTTTTAACATTATTTTTTCACAGTTGATGGGCTGTGTGAAATGATAGATCCTGTAGCTCTGACAGGGCTCCAAGGAAAAGCATCATTGCCAGAGACAAGTGACACATGCAGTCAGCCACAATATTTCAGCAACAGGCAGCCTTATCCTACTATTAAGTAAACACTTCATCCAATTTCCATTTCAATTTTATCATTGCTGCCGACACAAGTCATTAAAATGCACAAGCTAGCTTTGCAATTATTCATTCAAATAACACTTTAAATTCTAAGGGGTATTCTTGCTCCTGAACTTGCAGAACTGCCATCCACACCTCACTGAAACACTCCCTGAAAAACGCTCCGATGAGAAAGTGGCCTTTCCATCCTGATTCTCCTCCACTCAAAGATCTGCTTCTGTTCACAGGAGGAAAATGAACTCTCATGCAAATAAGGCAACAACGGTAAATACTTTTTGTTTTGTTTTTATTGAATGGGAAAATAAACTTTAATTTGAATACTAAACCATCCAGAATATCTAGCTGAAAACATGTTTTTATTATTTACATTCCTAGGTTTGGCTTGTTATGCTTCTGGCATATCTATTCATATCTCTTGCAATATTTTTTCATTTCATATATTAATATTTAATATTCTTTATACATTGTTCAACCTTAATGGTTGTCTAATTTCTGTTTTTCATCCACAGAGAAGCTATTAATTTATGAGCATATAGGGCAGTAAGTAATAATTTGCATGAATGCCTTGAGCAGATATGCTTCCATAGGCCTCCCATAGCATAGACTTTGGAAAGGGTGATACCATCTATTGGCCAAGCTTCAATGAACACTCTTTACAAGAAGAAGAAAAAAGTTTTTTAATCCATACAGAAGTCTACTAAGTGAAAAATCAAGAGAGATGACAGGAACTGGATTGTTCCTAGGGTTTGTTTGGCTTTTTTTCCCTTTTATTAATGTGTTAAATATATTCCTGTGGTTTAGAAAGCATCACAGAAACTGAAGTTTTCTGTACATCTTCAGGATTTACAATGAGCATTAAAAAAGATTCTCAGAGACTGGCTGGCCTCCAGGGACATCCCCACTCCTGGTGTTCCCAGCCACAGTCTGGGACTTTCTTTCCAGAGGGTCAGTGATAATTTACACCCTGTGGTAAGACTAACTTCTGAGTCCTTCCACAGACAGATGTCAATTTAAAGCACTAATAATGTTTACAATATATTACTGTCCTCAAAAGACGCAAATGAAGCAAATAATGGAATTTATTTTGCATTCTGTTGAGTATGGGGTGGAGAGAAACATTGTTTGCTGGTTAAGTGCATGTCTACTGTCTTCACATACAGCTCATTAGAGCATGTGAAACTGCTTGTTCTGAGTAAATTCATGAATACAAAACATTTCTGATGGAAGACCTTTCTACTGGACAGCAGGCTGGAGGAAAGTGCAAATTTTTTGCAGGCCCACAACTTTGACAGAGTTTTCCACGTGAAAGGGTTGAAACTTCTTGTTTACATCACCAAGCTCTCATTTCATTTTTTTCTGTGAATCCTTGCATTAAAATTTATAGAATAGAACATTAGAAAATATTAAACAGTTAAATAGTGGTAATATCTTTTAAAGTTGTTAGGGCTTTTTGGTTGATTGGTTAGTTGTTGGTTTTTTTTATTTGACACACGTATAATAAAAGGTCCCTGACTTGATATTGCAGCATGATCAAAGCACATTTCAAAAGGATAGACTTCCTTGTGACAGGGAAAGCCTATATTCTGGCAAATTCTTTATGGAAAGCTTGAGCTCTCCATTTAGTGTAGGTACACCTGAGTAGAGCCCTGCAACCACCAAAGACCACCCAAAACCTTGAAGGGATAAGAAATGAAGGAAATACCTGGTGGCTGACAGATACCCTTCTGTGCTTTCTCCCCTAGCATCTATTTAAGCAGAGGAGTTATCTGTGAATTTCTCCTTCCATTTTAAGAGTAGAATAAGAGTCCTATCCACCAGGCAAGAAGTTACTGCAGAATGTCCTGCAAAACATCTCCTTTGCCAACAGACATTTCCAAAGCCTTCATTTAAAGACACTTTCTCCATATTTCATGTGCAGTTCACACAGATAGAGCAGCAGTGCCTGTGCATGTAATCTTGGCTTGCTTTGCTGCAAGAGTGCATTCAGGCAGAAATATGTGTGACTTTTTCTTCTGTCATCCAGTTTTCATGTGTAGTGATAACTCAAATTAGACCCAGTGGCCTGAATGAGCTGATCATGCACAGGGGGGTAACAGAGTCAGAGCCTGGCTCTGGGAGCGCTCACACACAGCACGGTGGTCGCAGCTCTCCTGCCCAAACAAGGACAGGTGTGTGAGATCCGGGTACATTTGCAGGGAACAGGCACAGGGTGATGAAAGTGCTGCTTTTAGGGTACTGTCTGCCTGACCCATCCCAGACAGCTTTTAGGTGTTCTTCCTTGCCTCCTCTTGAGACAAAAGTGTGAAGAGAACAAGACTCATGCTTTCTCTCATTCTCTCTTCCTCTCTCTAAAGAGATAATGTTCATTAACTTACTTACATGAAACTTTAACTCATTTTTCTGGCATTTTTGCCTTGGGAAAATGTAGAAGTCCATAACCAAAAGTCTGATTTAGTTGCTTAAGCACTTCTGCCTGGTCTCTCGGCTGAGTTGAGAGAGGATTCACTGCTTTCAAAAGTATGCCACTGCTGATTTGGCCATTTTGCCTAACTGGACATCCACTAACTAAATGATACCTAGCTTTAAAAAAAACCCCAAACAACAGCCCTCCATGTTAAAGACATATTTAAATTTTTTTTCTTATTCTGTGAATTGTGAAAAAAAAGGAGTACATGGTACAAAGTGTGGCTGGAAAAAAAATCAAATGAAAATTTATCTTCATAGTAATTTTCTACTCAATTTCCATGGTTGAAGAACTAAAACTAATATTAAAGTTCTAAATTAAGCTGTGTATATGAGTGCACTAATAGTAGTTAGTAACATGTAAAATAATGTCATATTGCTTTTCCAACTAATCATTAATGAATTAATGAAAGGGTTTCACTGGTTTTGTACTGTGTAGCATAATGAGATACACAGTATTTAAGGCTTTCAAAGATTTAGGACTCTATTAATGAAAAATAATTATTATCTTACAACACTAATTAAGTATAATTTGCACGGAACTAACATTTTCTAATCCCTAAACATTAGTAATGACAACAGTTCTCTTGAAGCTGTTAACTGCTCTGCAACACTTTTTAAAGGAAGATGAATGGAAAAATGTGCTGGCAGAGAGGGATGCTGGTAACATCATCTAGGCAGAGAGCCTCCAGGTAGACCAGGAAAGGCACATCACCTGCAGGTGCCTATCTACAGCTTTATACCTCCCATTCTTGGATTTAGCAGAAATGTAAAACGAGGACACCAGGACTGATCTGCAAGGTGAGAAGTGAAGCTGCCTTTTGTACTCACTGTAAGGATCCTGAGGACTTGGCAGAGACTTTTCTATTGCTGTAAAGGGCTGTTTGAGGGCAGGTGCTGGAATGGGATTTACTCACAGGGTCTAACAATCTGCTTGTTAAGCAATTTCCTTTTATGTAGGTTGTTCCAGGAGCACCCCATCCTGTCCCTGCTGCAGGCTGAGGGTATGTCCCAGGTCATTTATGCTGGTTCGCTGGAGAACCAGCAAATGGTTAAACTGCAGTAAATTTTTGGTGGTGTTCATGGACTAATGGACATCAGATCACAAGGCACTGAATCTACACATCCAAGACCCAACTGCTCCACATCACTGCTTTTCAGCACAGGCATGCCAAATTAACATCACTTCAGCCTGATGTCCTCTAGACTCTGTGACACCCAAAGAGTCACCAATAGCACACACAGGTGATATTTGCAGGGCTCCTCCATGGTCTAGATAGTAGATGGCAGATACTAGCATCTGGAGTTTTTCACTCTTTCTTCATTTATGGGTGAAAAAGATGAGCAAACTTACTTCAGCCACTTACTTTCCAGTTAAAATATTAATGGTCTGGTTTGTGGCTAGGACAGTCTATACACAGTAAGCTACACAGATCTTAAAAATCATAGAATAGTTTGGCTGAAAGGGACTTTTAAAGGTCATCTAGTCCAGTCCCCTTGCAATGAGCAGGGGTATCCTCAACCAGATCAGGTTGCTCAGAGCCCCATTCAACCTGACCTTGAATATTGTCAGGGATGTTGCATCTACTATCTCTTTGGGCAACCTGTTCCAGCGTTTCACCACCCTTACTGTAAAAATCTTCTATCTAATCCAAATCTACTCTCTTTTCGTTTAAAAACCATTATCCCTTGTCGTATCCCAACATACACAGTTAGAAAGTTTATCCCCATCTTTCCAATAGGTCCCCTTCAGGTGCTGGAAGGCTGCTGTAAGATCTCCCTGGAACCTTATCTTCTCTAGGCTGAACAACCCCATTGCTCTCAGCCCGTCTTCATAGCAGAGTTGGTTCAGCCCTATAATACCCCTGTGATCCTCCTTTTGTCCCTCTCCAAGAGATTGGCTGTGCTGAGGAATATATCACCTATCCCTTTGTTTGACTTGCCTAAAATTTACAAATGCTACCATAAACAAGATTGAAATAATAAATCAAGAATGAAAGAAAATGTGATGACAAGTGGCAAGAATATAGAAGGTGTCTCTAGAGCTGGGGAACCTCTGGGTCATGTAAACTGCATTCTGCTCCAGCTGCACTCCATGCTTGCCATGCAGTCTTCTGCAAAATTTTACTCAGCCTGTGGAGACCAATAGATTTTTAATTGCATTACCAGCAGCTGAACGTTTGACTTTGCACTCTAAGGCTATTTTAGTATTTTGGAGATTTCACTGCAATTTTGAGGGCTTTGCTGATTTATAACCATGTGATGTACTGCAAAGAATATTTGCAGAGGTCAAATTAATAACTGACAGGAAGGCAAATGGAACAGAAGACTGAACAGAATTTGTGATTTTATAATCTTGTGATATGTTAATTTTATGTCTTTTATCTATGTGCATTTTATTAACAGACAACACTATGTTTGCCATTGCACTTCCTCAGTGAGAAGTGGATCCTGAGGAAAGAGAAGTCTGTAGGAGTTTTGGAGGATCATTTAATTTCTTATAATTAAGTCTATTAGAAAATAGCATATGAATAGATTTTCCCAGAATGTTCAAAGTAAGTTTTGCAGCCTCTGAATGAAGACTGAAATCATCTACTAAGGAGAAAGAACAGGAATAAACAAATTAACTCGTTTTAAGGACTTGAACAATACTAGCGCTAAATGATGTTGGACTTAAACATTCTACTGGGGGTTCCTGAAGTCCATATGTCAGAGAGGGACAAGAGCTTCTTCAGTCATAGGGTTACCAAGTTGATAAAGAGGGTAAAATAATGTTGCTCGGGGAGGGGAACCAGCCCCATCCCACTCCTACCAGTTTGATGACAGGGCCAGCAGTAGATGTCCAGAGCCCAGAGAGTGATCACAGGTCAGCAGGAGAACACTTGGAGAGCAGCACAAGAAGATTCCAGCCACTCCAATCAGTAAATCAGCTACATCAGGACCCATCTTAAATGCCTCTTTGCACATAGCACAGGGAATAAACAAGAGGAGTTAGACATGTGCACACACCTGTAGGGCTAGGATCTTACTGGCATCACAGAGACGTGGTGGGAAGGCTGTGATGACTGGAGTATTGGAATGGATGGATGCAGGCAGGGGAGCTGAGGAGGGGGTGCTGCCCTCTATGTCAGTGACCAGCTGGAGTGCATGGAGCCCCAGCTGGGGATGGGTGAGGAGCCACGCCAGAGTTTATGGGTCAGGATTGAAGGGAGGGCAGGGAGAGGTGGCTTCATAGTGGGTGGTCTGCTACAGGACACCTGAGCAGGAAATGTCAAGGAGGCCTTCTACAGACAGATAGGGACGACATGGCATTCACAATCTCTGGTCCTCATGGGGGACTCCAACCACCCTGGCATCCATTGGGGGGAAAACACAGCAGGACTTAAGCAATCCTGGAGGTTATGGAGTGCATCAACGTTAATTTCTTTCTCCAAGGGACAGAAGAGCCAATGAGGAGGTGTTTTATGCTGGACTTTGTTCTCACTGACAAGATGAGACTGGTGGGGACTGGGCAGCTGAAGGGAAGCCTGGGCTACAGCAACAATGAAGTGGTCACTGCTTAGGGCAGGGAGGAAAACACACACCCTGGACTTTAGGGAGGGCAGACTTTCTCTTTTTCAAGGTTGTGCATAGAGAAGTATGAGATAAACCCTGGAGGGAAAAGCAGCCCAAGAAAGGTGCTTAATATTCAAGCATCACCTCCTCCAAACTCAAGAGCAATGCAATTCCAACAAAAAGGAAGTTGGGCAAAAATGGCAGAAAACCTGCAAGGATAAACAAGGAGCTCCTGGGCAATCTCAAACACAAAAAGGAAGCCTACAGAGGATGGAAGCAAGGACTGGTAACCTGTGAGGAATACAAAGAAATTTCTCACTATTAAAAGGACATAGATCCATTGGAGTGAGTCCAGAGAAGGGACAAGAAGATTATCAGAGGATCGGATGGGACTCTGAGCAAGCTGGAAGGTTGTCTCTGTGGAAGGTGGAAGGTGGAAGATGGGAGGTGTCCTTGCCCATGGCAGGGAGGTTGGACTAGATCACCTTTAAAGGTCTCTTCCCACACAAGCCATTCTATGGCTCCATGATACAGTCTCTCTTCCTCAGACTCCTGAGCTTATTAGATGATCCACCTCCCCTTTTTAGAGCTTGTCAGTATTGCATCTTCTTAGCCTCATTTCTCACATCCATCAAGGCTCTCACACAAACTGTGCACAGGGAAGGATATCAGCATGCTGACCTCCACTCACTTCCTGCATTGTGCTGACAATCTGGGACCCTTCCAGCGCCTTCCAAATCCTAGGCTGCTGTTCTTTCCTTTCTGCTCATCAACCTCCTGCCCTCCTTATCAGTCACAAAGTCAATTTGTGTGAATAAACTGATAAAGTAAAAAAGGTTCATTTTATTTTTATTAAACTTTACTTTAATATATTTTATTCAATGTCTACTTTAATTAATCCTCTTAAAAATGATCTGCTATTCTGGGTAAGGGGAATTAAACAAACAACAACAACAAAATATTTAACATCTAAAACTTTAATATATCTATATATATAGATTGACTGACAATCAGGTTATTGGTCAAATCATAAAGACCTGTTAAAAAACCTCCTGAAATTTCAAAGCATCAAGAATAAAAATGTGATATTCCTGAAGCGTTGTGTGTTTCATCTTCTGTCTCCCAATGGTCTTTAACAAAACTCTCCAGAAAGAAACTCATAACAGTTCTTTTGTGAGTAGATGCAACATAAAGCAATTAAAAGCCTTTATTCCAGAGTGTCCAAGTGGGAAAGTCTAGATATAATCAGTGAATACTTGCCTGTAGATTTTACTATATGTAAAAATACATATTACTATATGTAGTGTGGGCCCTGTTAAACATTCAGCCATCATCTGATAGACAGGAACTATTTCCATATTATAGATACCTCTTCTGAGAAATTTTGTGTAATAAAAATGACCAGCAAAACACACAACATAAACTTAAATTTTAAACTTACTCATTGATGTTAACTGACACCGTCGTTTTAATTTTCCGCTTTTTACTTGCATTTAAAAGGGGGTATTGAAGTAAATAAGGGGAAATCACCTCTCCATCTCATTCATCACCCAACCTCTACTTCCACTTATTCACATCAGCATGAACCCAGAGGCACTGTCAGACAAGTAGCAGGGCTGGTACCATTTTGCACAGCTGGAAAAGCCAGCACATTCTGCCCACGCAGGGTCACAGTTTGAGTCCCTAGGATGGAGATGTTGGATGCAGATGGAAGCACACACATCTGTAATGATGAGCAGGATCGATGAGAGCATTAATTCCGTCAGTTGTTTAATGCAGTGGTTGTGTTTCTCTAGAGAGTTGAGTTCAAATTCAATTTAGATGGGAAGTCAAAATGATGCTGGCTATTATTTTCCTCCCAAGGAGATATCTATCTACCTCAGCTACCATGACATAATTGGCAATATCTACTCAGGACAAGTCAAGTCTAAGATTGATAAGGACTGTTGGGCATTGAACCTTGAACCAGGGCTGTCTGCACCATTCCTTACTCTGACTAGTATTGCCAGTTATAGGAGTGTGAAGTTTGTATACAGTACTCAAAATAATTACTTCATTAAAAACAGATGTAATGTCTGCTGGAGGCGTTTAAACCTGCATCTTCATTGACAGCAGAAATACTTCTGTTGGTTTTAAAAGGGATCTCTAGACCCAAGAATTGCTATATTTAAGGAACACATATTCAAATGCAACTTTTAGGGTCTCTGTATTTCACCTGCTAAAACATGTAGGAACATGCTCCTGACTGTGGCTCACCAGTCACCTGCACTGGGAATTTGAAGACACGTTTGAACTTAGACTTGCACATAGTTTGAGCCTGCAGCTTGCCTTTTGGTGGGCCCTGAGCCAAAGGAAAAGGAAGAAGTGAAGGGGTGTGTGGCTCCTTCTGTGGACAGGACTCCTTCAGGATGTACACTCAGATCCAAACCCAGGACCACCTCCCTTCTTTGAAGCCGCCTTGCTGTTTCAATCTGGGAATGACTGGGACACTAAAACTTTTAGAAATATCAGCAATGATGTTGAAGACCCTTGTATCAAGATGCTGAACATTTCCAAAGCCAAGAATCCTGTTAAAGATGAGCAATTATCCTCCTTACACTCAGGCCTTTTTCCAGCTGCAGTTTTGGCTTTATTTATAATTACTGTAGCAACATTCAATGTCAACTTCTGCATGGACAGAGCTGAGCAGAGAGGGAAGATAATTTACCTCCTTGAGTTTCACACTTTCAGCAATCCCTCTTATAAAGCATATTTTATTCACTATTTGCAAGTGGTGAGACTTTCAGAGCAGTCTTAGCATATGCTGGTAACAAAATTTAGTCTTCAGCATTCAGCTTCCTATCCAAATAATGGACTATGTCATCGCTGGGATCAGGAATTTTTAAAAATGTGAATTCTTAGCTCTAGCTAAAAAGGACATTTCCCACTGCTTCAGTGTACAAGGGTTGTGCTTAGCGATTCAGTAAGACCACCTTGACATTTAAACATGTGTCACTCACTTCAAAAATGTTTCTAGCCCCCCACCCTCCTCAACCCCCTGGCCTCTATGAAAAGGAAACCGAGCCTTTTAAGGGCATCTGTCAAATGTCAGGCAAGCATGCATAATCTACAGAGTGCTCCCAGGGTAGCTGCTGAATAGTTGCTGCTAAACCCTTCTGAAATTAAGGAAAGACCTACACCTGTTGAAATGAAGTACAAAACAAGAGGAACTTCAAAAAATAATTTGTTGGTACAAATGCAGACTTCCACTTTGAAACACGAGTCTATCACTGGTGGGAGCAGACTACCATGGCACACATTTGTGACACTGGCTGTCATAATTAATTCCTTGGCAATTGTTGCTAGGAAAAGAAAGTTAAAGAAAACGAAGCTAGCACAAGGTATCCAACACCAGAAGTGGGAAAAAATTGTTTAGTGAAGCCTTTGGGAGAACACAAATTAAGCTTGCTTTTTTACGTCTGGTAGCTTATTAACCTTAAACTGTGAAATTCTTGAGAAAATGAAGATAGAGCATGAACACAACAATTGCAAATGTTTCCTCTATATTGAAATGAGGTGATAATGTGCATTGCTGTAGCACATAAATGGCAGAGATGTTGAGATGCTCAATACTTCCAAGATAATAAAATAAATGGGCAGAGGAAGTTTTCCTTAGCTCATTATGATTTATAAGGCAAACTAGAAGCCTTCTAATCTATTACTCTTGGTAACAGTTACCTTTCACACACAGAGATGTATTTATATATGCAATATATCCAGTAATATCCAGTCAGAAGCTGAATGATTTATCTTGTGGTCTGAAAATTACATTAACAACATAATTAATAACTTAGATATAAAAACTGTGTATGTCAGAGCAGTATGTCATGTAATCAATGGCAACAAATCATTTTCTCTGGTGTTTAATGACTCTTTCAAGAGGGCGAATCTATAAAAACAGAAGAGTCAATCAATGAGGAGGTTGCATACATTGTCTGTCCTATTTGCAGATTTGAAAACTGAAGTTGCCTTTATTGTTTAAATTTTGACTATTGGAAATCAATCTGGGAACATAAACAGAAAGGAGAAAAAAAAGTATTAATGGCAAAAAAAGTTGGTATCTGTAAAATCTAGTCAGAATTGCCAGCTTCTCAGGTATAGCTAAACCCCAATCACATAAAACATTTATGAAACCGTTATTGCTTGCACAAAAGCACAAACATGGGCAGTACATTGAAAAATTATCCTTTGAAAAGGGAGTGCTCTTTCTCCAAACTATAGCATATAATTTGGATGGGTCCTGCAGAATCAATGATCTTTCCTGACAACCCTAGTTCATTCCCAATGCCTGCTACTGAAAGCGTTAGTCAAAGCCCACCTCATTCACAGCAGAATAAGGTAATTCATTTCTGCAGGACATAGACTCTCTTTCATTTACTGACTCTGGGTGAGCATTTGCTCAAGTGTTTCCATAAGAAGGTGATCTGAATACAGAGAAAAGCTCTTATCTAACAACTGCTCTAGACTGTCAGGTTCCTCCCTGCTTTTTGGCAACAGACTTTGCACTTGTACTGACTCATTTCAGGTGAACACACTCATTCAACAGTCAGGGTTGTAATTCAGGAAATGCTTTCATGTTGTTATGACAGATTTTTGTATTCATTTTTTCACTCCAAGATGGAAAGAATGACTGCTTTCTGTGTAGCTTGGAGGCATTCAGAAGGTTAAAAAGTAAAAAAATAAATTTAAAAAGGACATTGTGCTATCTGTCTGGATAAAACAACTTTTAGTTTGAAGACAGAAGAAGCTGGACTGACGGACATTTGGGTAGGACTCATCTTTCCAGACTTTAGCTGTCTACAGTGTCCATTTCTGTGCTGGTTATCCAACTCTACTAGTAGCAGCAAGAAAAGGCTGTGTACTTCAACAGAACAATGTCAGAAGCCAACACGAGGATGAAGTAGTCTCTTCCAAGTGACTCAAAGAGTGGCCACTTCAGGTGGAGAAGTCTACCTTCAGGCTGGTTGTGGGTATTCACCCCAGTGCCCCTTGTTTGCCAGGAGCTTCCCAGTCCTGAAAGCCTTTGTGGATGTGACCCACAATACCACTGAGAAGTGCAGGTATGGTTATGCTGATCAGAAAGGCAATCTGACTGCTCTCCTGTGATGCACAGAGAACAAAGCTCAGCCTCCACCTACTCCCAGCCCCACCCAGTCCCCTGCCTCCCTGCTTGCTTCTGGCCACGGAGGGTATTATAGCTTGAGCAGCTACAGAGTAATAATTACTATTTGTGTGCATTCTTTTCATTGCCATATTTTTTAGAAGCCACTCTTGATCTTGTTCAAAGCGTGACGCATGGAGGATAACAACTACTGGGACAAACAAATGGCACTATTTAGGAGTGTAAGCCTCACTTTCCAGCTGCATTTGTATGTATTTGTACGCTTCCCAAGGCAAAGCTGGAAACCAGCTTCAGCTGTACAGCGACAAGGTTGGAGGGAGGGACTGTGGGAGGGAAGCAGAGAGGAGGGAGGGAAGGAGAACAATAAGATTTTAGATACCTAGAACAGGGAGCATACGGTTAGATAAGAATAACCCATATACGGCAAAAGCCAGAGACAGCCAAGGATCAGTTACACACTGAGCCTCTAATGATCTGCTTACATCAAAAGCCCTTTCAAGGCACAGCAACATACCTGCCCTGCAAAGGCTCCTGAGCTACGGGATAGTGTAATGATCCCTACAATATCCCTTCTCTTTTGTGAGTAGTTTAAGCAAAGAAAAGCAGCTTCTTTGACTCTAGTATTAAGCCTTTTCTTAACTAGGAACAGTAATGCCACCCTATATGCTAAAATGTGCTGTGTTTGTGTTCAGAATGACTCTACCTGGGATATTTGGGCATTTCCTGCTCAGCTTCAGTATTTTTTTTTTTTAATTTTTGATTTCTGGTACTCATTGTGTGGTTGGGAAGCTGGGAAGTAATTCCCAAATCGGTTGAATTCATCTTACTTGTTTCACGAGCAGGTATTTAGATGAGCTTTGTCTCCATAAACCTCTTAATATAAAGAGTAAACTAGATTGCCTGTGAGTGTATTGACTGTGTTCAGAATGCTGGATTGTATTGCAAAGGAGTTGAGACCTGTAATGTTATCACTCAGCAGGAATGGATCCCATCAGAAGGCACATGGCGTGCCATGACGTAGCCAGCCTTAGACCACAAAAGCAGACTTTTCTCTGTGAATTAGACAAACCACACAAAAGGCAACAATAGCTAGCATAAACACTATTTAATACTATTCACAGGCTATTGAAGAGATGGGCGTTGACTAAGAATTGCAGCAAAGCCAGTACATTGTTGTCAGATGAAAGGATGCCTAATGAACAGGAAGCATCATTTGAGCAGGCTGACAGTAACCATATAACTGCAGGATTGTGGGACTGGCATTTACCCCATGGGTCTTTACAGTCAAAAAAATAAAGAGAAATTAAAGCATAAGGAATCCTTTTTTGTAGGCACTTAAAGCCCATAAAGCAACACAAGAAAGTGTACAATTGTCTTTTCATGATTTGTCTGTGCTTCAGCTAATCATAAAAAAGAACTTTTGGGGTGCAGTAACTATAGGTTCTGTGTCGAAAAATAAACCCTTCAAACAATAGAGGATTTGGGTATTTGCAAATTGCCCCAATTGAAATAAGAGCTACATTTTTTTTTTCCCTGCAGCTATTTCAAGCTATATTCTAGCAATGGCTGCCTTGGTAATGTCAAGATGATAAACACTTCTACACTTGCCCTGACAATCAGGCTAAATCAATGCTTTTGCAGTGGTCCTACTTTATTTGCTTATGTGTTAGGGTGGAAGGAACATAATTAAAAAGGTTCCCTTCTGATACAATTATTCCGACTATGTTCTCCCGTCCCTATGATCATATAGAGAAGAAAGCTTCCAATTGTTCCTGCTTTGTGTAGCCAACCTTTTAAATTATGCACTTAAGATGCAAGCAAGATGCTAAAACTCCTTTCTGTCGAGACTTCAACCGAGACAGAAGGGACTCAGGTTCTTAGAGAACAAAGATCCAAGAGTAGAATTTAGTCAGTGAGAGTTTTTCTGAGTAAGACTGAAAATATTTTAGGACTGGTATGTTTCAAAATATTTCTTTGGGAGACTGAATCTGGAACAGTATCCACAGAAAGACCTCCAGGCCACTTAGGCCTGTTATTTGGCAAAAGGCTGTAATGAATAGCATTGTGGCCAGGAAGAAGATATTATTATGCTCTGAAACCAAAGAACAGGCTCTGTGCTATTTGCCACTGCCTGGGCAGGGACAGTGGAACCAGATAGATCTGTGCATGTCTGTATATATCTGTGTGCACTGGAAGATCAGCTCCTGAATCCCTGATTTCTCTGCACCCTGCCCCAGTAATACAGCAAGCAGTACACACAAGGGACTGCAGGGAGGATGGATATAGTTCTCTTTACTCCCACTTTTGGACACTTCAACCACTGAAAGCCCCAGACCAAAATTTTTGGCACTGACACTATCAGTAGGAGGCAAAGCAAGTTTCGAGTAACAAAGAAGTATATCCCATATCATGATTTAACCCCTTTCTCCTAACTAAATCACTAAATCACTAGGCTCTAAATCCTAACAGCTCATTCACTAGGTGCACTGTAGTACACTTTCAGAAAAGAAAGAGTAAGCAGGTGTTTCAGGACTGGAAACCTAAGATCCTTCTCCACACAAAACAGCTGTGAAAAGGCAATCGATGTTGAACTGTGTTTCAGAGGATTCCAGCTGAATTGCCCCCTTAAGGATTTCATTTTCTTTGCAAAAATTCAACTACTTGAAAATTAGTTCTACATAAGAAATGCTCTGAATGAACAAATGAGGGATCCAGCCAGCTCCTGACTCACTATCAGCCCAATTTACCTCACCCACGCAAACCTTTTGATATGTTCTGAATTAGACCATTGGTTATGCAGTTGGCTTTACATGCTGTTTATTAACTGGCAGAGGGAGACCAAAAGAAACTCAGATTATAACATGCTGTGCCATTACACTGTTTTTAAACATCTCCTTTATGTTTATATAAATATATTTAAATATACATTAAAATAGAGAAGATGGTTTCCACCAATAGAGTTTGAGTGACTGCTGTATCTAGTTTAGAAGTACATAAAATACAACTATAAAAATTAATTGAATTTGAGCTGGTGAGTTGGGTAGTTAATGTTTAAGGGGGCACAACTCAGATTTTCTGGGCAGAACAAACAGAGCAGGGTGTGAATGAGGGGTGATCAAATAAATAGCTGATTTAGCTTTAACCACTGAGTGACTTAGTGCAGTTTATCATATATGTAAGGCTGGAAAAGGAAAACAAAAAGAAAGAAAGAAGAGAAATAGAAGTTTAATTAAATGCCATGGATGCAGCATAATGCAAATCTCACAAATAGAGCATAATTGGTTTAGCAGAGGGATCCAATGCCATAAATAACCATTCATAATCATATACAATTAACATATCAATAGTTCTTTTTTGGAGTTATAGTCCATAAGCTAAGTTAGTTCTTCACTAGAAAAGTCTGGCAAAACCAAGCTGTTAATTAAACACTTTTCAGAATTCAGTGTCTCATTTTTACTCCTCCACAAAAAAAAGTCTCAACCTATTAAAGTGTCCTTCTTTTCACAAGCAGAAGGACACATTTCTTTCCTATTTAATACCATATAAATCTTCAAAGACGAGAAAACCAGCAATCTTAAGCCTTTACACTACAGCTGGCTGTCCCTTAGTACAGGATTGGGACAAGGCAGTAGAGCAGAGACATTGTTTTTTTTCACTGAATTGAGTTTGTGCCTGATTGAAAAAGACTTCATGATGATCTAAAACAGCCCTAAAAGAGCCCAGTCCCAGATGAGAGTTTATGTACTTTAGGTGATAATTATAAGAATAGGCTAAAAATAATCTTTTCCTTGGAATTAATTAATATCTCTCTTCCATGTATATTACAATAATTCAATCCTGGTGTCTCCAAAAAAAAAAAAAAAATAAAGCTCGTTAAGGAATGGCAAAGAGCCTGCCAGCTACCTGCAGAAGTGCTGAGAGCTTTCTGAGTACTCCCAAATTAAAGGGGAATTAGAAATGCTTTAATTCTTTGCACAAAGGCCTGAGATTTTCACCTCAAAATTGCTTCAAAGAAAGGTGACTCTCCAAGCAGTTGGAGTCCCTGCTCTGCTTTGAACAGAAGAAGAGATGCAGACAGGCTTGCTTTCCCACTTTTCTGGGATTTGTCTTTATTATTAACTTCACAAAACATAACTCCACACTACAGTCACCAGCCCCTTCTTGACTGATTGTTCCCTGGGACTTCCTCCACCCCAGCTCTTCTTTCTTTCTCCATCCAAAGGTCTCTCCTTATTGCTCATTCAGCTCCTACATAGGCAGAAGATCTCTGTGTCCACCTGAAGGCTTCAGCTGATGGAGAAGAAGGTAACAAAAAGGTCCAGGTCCCTGCTATTCCTCTCACTTCCTCCTCGTTCAGCCCCCTATTATGATAACGTGCAATGATGCTGGGCTCTTTTACTGGTATGTTATCTTTTAATGAGGACTCCACTGAGAGCAGCTCTGTGGTCCTGCAGACGACAATGTTCATCTTTATACCCTCACATTTTCACCCTACACATCAGTCAGGCAAACACACAAGGAACAACATTCATATTTGTCTCCACTAAAACTACTACTTTAGAGCCAACATCCATCTCACCATGAGGACCACAGGATACAAATGCTGTTATATAATCAACTTAAACACAAAGAGTAGTTAGGACAGATATATTAGGAGTTATAAAACATTTTCTGAGCAAATGTCCCTTCTGGACTCTTTGTTGAAATGAAATGGGACACAAGGATGAAAAAAAAATTGAGTAATGAAATGTCACCTTTCACCCCTTAATTCTAACGCCATAGTCGAGTCTGTTGGTTTTCTTACCAACATTTCATTAACAATGCTGTGGGAGGAACAGAGAGTTTGATTGATGGGACCAATGTTATGCTAAGCTAGTTGATTATTTCATATTGGATGTCATACAAAGATATCTAATGGCACTTAAATCATTAGCTAATGTAAAACAGAGAACATTTAAATCATGAGATAATGGGTACAGATGCTGTACTAGTGCTTCCTAATCTCTGAATCAGCTGAACTTTCAAAGCCAAACTCTAAATCCAGGGTTTCCAAATTCTGCAACACCAGTTCAAAACTGGCAGGCATGGAAAAACAACACCCTGCTAGTCAACACCACAGCCTTATAGCCACAGATCGCTGAGCTTAATCTCCTGCTAGGACTTGATGACATTCCTCATTAATTTAATGTGGTTTTTATCTTCAGAAGTAGAATGGCACACTTAGTGGAATTTGTTCCACACACCTGTATTGTGTGTACTCCATGTATGAATGAAGCCTCATGGGCAGACATTAGCGGCACTGAAAACAGCAAGTGCCAATGTAAATAGTATCTCTACTTCATTTTGGGCACAGGTCTAAGTCCTCCACCCACTGGAGAATATGAGCACAAGCCTTTCTTCAGGTGAGAGCCTGAGCAAGCATCTACAAGGATGCACAAGGAAAGCACTACAAGAGAATTTGCAAAATCCAAAAGGGGGATGAATGTGCCAAGCACAGATCTACCAGGAAAGAGAATGTTGCAGATAATCTCTTGAGGGGCTGATGGGACACTTGGAGGCAGTTGGGTCTGTCATGCTCAATTTGGTCCTCTGGGAAACCTAGCTGCTTCTTTGCCTTCCATTGGCACAGTTTATAATCATCACCTGATCAAGTACACCTTTCTCAACAAGTCCTGATGCTTGCCTGATGAAGTGAACTACTCAGGCAGTTTAGGCTGGAGACCATGGTGAGCAGCACAAAGAGCTGCAGGTGAGTGATATATCAAAGGATGAATGTGGGAGGGTTTAACAAGAGCAGTGACAGGTTTGGGGCAGTGGGTGAGAAATATGGCTTTGCCCATGGTGGCCCACCTGTCCAGGCTTGCCAGAGGAAAATCTACTCTGTATGAGGAAGGGCGGGAGAGTAAAGTGTCAGGAGTAACACAACTGTGGAGCAGACTAAAGGACAGGGGAGAAGGCAGCTAATACCAGAGAAATCTCAACAGGAATATCTGATTTTAAAATTACTGAATTAAAATCACTGAAGCTGAAAGAACTTTCCAAAAAAAGGGAAAAGAAGGGAAAATGTTTTCTGAGACAGTGTTTCGCTGCTAACTATGTTTTACTGCTAGCTGCAGCTACCCATGCTCTGATTTTATACTCGGGTAAGAGTTTTCCCCACTCCTGGGCTGGGGTCACCCTCAGAGCCTTTATTTCATTGCACCTGGTATGTGGGCAGCTCAAGAGAACGCTGCTTCTGCTGCCCCTAGCAAGCAGGGCTATTCAAGGAGAGCCCTTCGACATCCTAACCCTCGCTCTGGGACAGGCCATTTGGAGCATTTCTGTTCAGACCTTCCTTTTGTCCTAACTTCCTTTCCTTCTTAGAAAACTTTTTTTTTCCACCCCCCCGCCCCAAAAAAGACACTGCACAGTCCAGAAATTCTCTGCTCCTTGTGTTGCATGTCTGGAATCCTAACAAGTCAAACCACAGGAGTTAAGCCAAAAATCTGAATGGAGACAATTAAATTCTTCAACACTTGCAAAAATTAAGGAGTCATAATTTATACTGACTTTAAAATCCACCCCATCTGTTAGTACATTTCTAACAATGTGATTTGTCACAGTAAAAAGTAATTAAATGAAATGTATAAAAACTAGTCTCATACTGGTTTATGCATAAAATATGTTTTATTATAATTAGTCACCTGAACAAAAGATGATGAAGCAATTATAACTGGCAACACTTTCAGACTTTAAACACACAGCAAATGTAGCGCAGGCAAAATATTTTCTCCATAAAGAATTGATTCACACAGAATATTTAACAGGGAAACTCGAGTTTTATTTAGGTAATCCAATTGTATTCAAGAAACAGAAAGTTTTGTGAAAGGACAGCAGTTATGTGCAGTGTTGGGACCTGATTCAGAGTCAATTAAAAAGCTCCTGCTGATTTCAGTGGCTTTCAACCAGCTTCCTCAGTGTGCCACTGTGCTGAAGAGCTCCCTCACTGAGCCAATAGAAGGAATCAATGGTCTTTTACATTAGGAGAAGAATAACCCACCCGGATTAAATTGATCTCACTGGCTCAACTACGTAAAAAGTTCACATTAAAGCTGGCCATTATCATACAAATAATCAAACCCTTCTAATGCTGCTACTGTTTTTAACATTTCCATGTTGTCTTATTGTGTTTTTTTTGTTGGGTTTTTTTAACTTGACACTTGCAGACGCACCTGCAGTATTTTATTTCTGAGCTAGAAAACAGAAATCTCTTTGATTCAGTGTAATACCTTCCTCTGTGAGGTGTTATTGCTTGTGTCCACAGACTAAACAAGAAAGTTTGAGAGAAAAAAAAGGAATTTAAAAAAGATAGTACTAAACTCATATGTAATGAAAATCTTGCAGGGGAGAGAGATCGGAATCATCCCATAAACAGAAACAGCACTAAAAGTAGAGAAATAAAAAGAACATCCAGAGAGGGAATGATGAGGAGATCTAATTTTAACCTGACTCAACCAGAGCAGACTATCCTTGTCAGTGATTTAGGAAGAGCCACTGGTAGTTGCTAAACAGCCTCCTCCAAGGAAGCAGCTCTCTGCACCATCACAAAAGAAACAAACAATCAGACAAAGCCATTTAGGGTCAGAACAGATAAAAATGTCTGTCCTTCTGATCTTAGAATGAATTTCTAATATGTCTCAGAAACTTAAATGTCCTTCTTCCCTTTCCTGCAGCTATAGTCTTTTAAGTCTTTTCTGCTTTTGGGCAATGAGGATTTTGTTTATAATGTGGAAAATACGAAATCCAAAGAAGTTTTGTTTGAATTCCTGGAGGGAATTTCTTTCCTATTTATGTCTCTTAAATGAAGAATTTAAGTTATGCAAATCTAAGTTGCCAACTTTATATTATGCTTGTGCATGTTCTTTGTTTCTTTAATCAACTCTTACTCCTGTCATGTTGAAAAAGGACAAACTACAATAAACAAGAATAAAGTTTTTCAGAAAGTAGCACACTATCTAGCATTAGTGTTCCTTGCCATCCTTTTTTTTCTACCTATTTATGCCCCAAATCTAGCTAACCAATATTGCCCACAGCTAAGAGCACTGTAGCCCAGAACACTGCTATAATATTGACTCTGAAGCAGTAAAAGAATAAGTGACATTGTTCATAACTCAAACATCACTACCATATTTCACTTCCAACATTTAAAAATAAAAACCAGAACCCCAAAGCCTTCATTATTTAAGTTAAACAATGAAACTGTTACTGTGTCGCTTGAAGCCCTGCTTTGCTCCCTGTGTCCTAGGACAACTTTTTTCCTGAAGAGTGAAGAAGAAAACATTTTATAAGGCACAGATACATGAAAAACACAGCTTCTTTAGATCAGTTCCAGGATTATAGGTTGCCATGAAATGAAGGATAAAAGAGGGAAAGGATTATACCAGGAAAACATGAGAAAAAGCAGTTTCATCTGTCTGTCAAGGTAAGTTACAAGAAGGCAGTTTTAAAAGATGATAATTTTCTTCACCTTCCTTGTTACCTGGGAAATGTTTAGAATAAAGAAGAATAAAATGTGAAAATGCTTCAGCCTGCACAAGCAAGCCAGAACAGTGTTGACAGGATTACAGAAGTTGCCTAATTAGTTCCTTCTTTGCTAATATCCACCCTAAGAACTTCACTTTAGCTGGTAAACAATCAACAATTCAGGGAGAGAAGCTCAGAAGCTAAATACCAAATCTGAATGCTCTTCTTTCCTACTAAGGGTCACTTGCCACCAGAGTTGCTCCCACAGGCAGCAGGGACAGGTTAGGGAGTGGGGCAGCTCCCCCTGCCACAGAGATGGCAGTCCAGGAGCAATGTCTATCAGCCCTACAGCCTCCCCAGGGTGACTCTCATCCTCCTTCTCTTCCACCAGCATTTGGATAGGGGAGAGGCATAACTTAGCCTTAATTTTTTGGTTTCTTTTTCTTAAAGGGAACAGGAATTGCTAATCAAGTGTGTATGTCCACTTGTGGGATGTTTGCTTTCCACATAGCTCCATGAGGAGAGGAGTGGATGCTGCTGCTGTGCTATTCCTGTGAGACCCACACTAAAACCAGATGTGAGAGTGATCAGCAACCGGATCTCTTATGTGTCTTGAATGTATATGCACATGACTTGCAAATTACAGCCCATTTCTTAGCATATTATAATTGATAAAATCCTAGAGTCTAGAGTTTACACATCCAAAGAAACAGAAATTATTATGATTCACTTTTTCCTCTTCCTCTATTTAAACGAAACAAAATCAAAAATAGAAAATTTTCATAAACTCACTTTTCTAAAACAGAAATGAATTCCAGACCCCTAGAATGTCCCAGTGACTTGATAGCAACCATTGTGCATGTTTTTTTTCTTCCTTAGAGGAATAACAAAAAAGTCATACAACTCACAAAGCTGCCCCAATTCATTGCTATACTCATTTGCATGTACATTTTATTCCCATTCTTCTACCTTTTATTTGTGTCCCCTAGACGGTTAACTCCACAGGGAAGGGATTATATCTTTTCTTTCTTATATAGTTCTATGCATAATGGTCCCCTACTGGTTCTTTTGGACACCACCATAATATAAATACAAATATTTATTATCACTGCTAACACCTAGAAGAATTATCCCTTATATCTGTGCAGCCATAGTCAGTAAAATTGTACAAATCCTGGTCCAGTAAATGCATGTGAATTGTAGTTATGTATTGATCCAAATGTGAGTGGTACCTGTAAGAACTGCAGCCATCCACTTTAGTTGTTCTAACTCCTCATTTGCCATCATCATCAGGGCTCTATATCACTGCTAACCTATACATGCAGTAGGTTACATGCCGCACACTGGGTGAATAATTTTTGTTTTCACAAGACTCACCATTAACAGGGAGAGAAATTATAACCTGTGTCCAGCAAGCTCGCTGCATGGCAATCTTCCCTCCCTTTCATTTGCAGAGTGGCACACTAAAAGCTGGCAAGACAGACTTTATGCAAAACCCTTCTGCAATAAAGGTAAGACACAAGGGACTACTTGTGAATGACTGATTTTCTCCTTTCTGCACAGTTCCCAGCTATATATTATATATTATGGTCTGGTGTTACAGGGAGATTATATATTTGTCACATGGTAAAAGTTCTCATGACTGCTGACTCCACTTTCCACACTTAAATCTATGGTTTTTCTAACACACCCAGGCACATGTGTCCTTTTAAAGTCAAGCTCAAATGAAATACAGTATCAAATGAAAATAATATTATGGCAGGTGTCTCAGTTCCAGATTGTTTTTCTTAGATTGATAGCAAGATTTTACTCCAGGATATAAAAAGTCTGTCTTACCAGTAAATACTGTATTATACACTGTTTAGGTATATACAAGGTTTAGGTAGAACAGCTGTATGAACAGCAAGGGAATTTGCTTTCTCCTTTCATCTCTAAAATAGGTCAATTTCTGAAGTACAGCTACTCCTCAGTTCTAGAAATTGGGTGGCAATTTTAGAGACAGACACTTTCTTGCCTGCCCAAAAACAGAGGCAGATGGATTGCACTTGGAGTGTCTTGAGACGGTGTGGCTGATTTGGTCTTTTCTGGAGGCTGCCCTGCAAAGCCCCAGGCTGGTGCTATCACACCACTAACCACAAAAGAATGACTGGACATCCTTTTGTCTATGCTATCTCAGTGGTTTTCCTAGCATGTGGCAGGCTCTGTTCCTCAAAACAAACACAGGATCTGGACCAGCTGCTATGACAAAAGTGTTAGGTGCAGTGCTCCTGTTTGGATGTCCTCAGGAAGCAGAGAGCTCAGTGTAGTACATGGCTTTTGCACAGTGCATAGACCTGAATGTGGGGAGAAGATTATGGGCAGTTTCCTTCTGCTTGGCAGCAAGTATCTGCACCAGCTTTCTCTTTCCTGACCTGTAGATGGCTGCACATGAGACAACTGCTCTGAAATCTCATCTCAGTCAGGGGAGAAAAATGTACACTTCTTAGAGAAATGTTCATTTAGATGTATGTTTTGTGATCAGATACATCTCTTAAACAGATTCTGCATGTTTCTCATTGGTGTCTGGGTAAATACCACCTCTAGCTGGCACAAAAGTTTCAGAGGGAAAAGTGACAAGGTTTCCTTTCTCTTCTTCACAGGTTTCTCATATTAGTCTATGTACAGTAAACTACGCCATGAAGTTATCTAGAGCATACCTCAGATGTTGATACCACCCCAGGAGATATCCTTAATTATATATCGATCCAAAACAAGACTGAAAATATGATTTTTGTACCAAGCTAGATCTGCAGCTTGAGTGAACAAATGAACACTGTTGACTAATAAGTAGTGAACCAACCTCTTTGTTCTGCCTAATGAGAAGCCTATGCATTTGATTGCTTGTTCCATATCTTTGGTTCAGCGTACAGGGTAACAATTTTTGGTTTTCCTTCTGCTAGTAAGGAAAAAATTCAGATAATTGGTGTTGGTTCAAATTCATTAAATATCACTTAACTTTACCATAGGCTGAATTCAGCTGCCTGCTTAATTTCTCAAAGCTAGTGGGACTTGGCTGCATTATTTTATTAGCGCTTCATCAGCATGTCTAGAAGACTGCTTTTCAACATTTTCAACCTAGCATTTGAGGGGACTTTATTTGGAAAATAAAGTTATCTTCTATTCCGTTGACAGAGGCCATGCCCTCACTAACCTTTGGCTGTGTGTTGCGAGGCTCCCAGAGGTGGCCATGGACACCCAAATTCAGTGGTGCTGAGCGTGTGCTGGGGCTCCTGGTGGGGCTGGGCACTGTGGGCCACAAACACGGGCATCATGCCCCGGGCTGGAGCCAGGGTGCAGCAGAGTGGGAACACGCCGTGTATGGGCGCTTGGCAGCATGCCCAGGTCCTCTAGTCTAGACACAGCCAGTGGCTTAATTAACAGCTAAATAAAAGTTAGGCTGAAACTTCAACGCTCCTCGAGTACTTTCGTTGTTTGCTGGCAGCTTTCCTGGCCTGTGTGGAAGGCTACCCATGCACAACCTCCAGCCTGACACGGCCACCTAGCACAGCTCACAGAGAGTCACCCCACTCTGGTGGGGTTCACCAGGTGAGAGGTGCACAAGGTCACGTTACCTGCTTTGGGGTGTCCTACCTGGCCTTCGTGGTCTCTTCCTGTAGGTCCTGTGGCCAGCTCCTCATGGCCAGGTCCTGTAGGTCCGTGTCATACCTCCTAGCCCACTTGGATGTCTTTGACCCTCTAAGACACCTGAAATAGCTGTAGACTCAGCTGAGTAGAGTCACTAGGTGATCTTATCCATCTCCCTGCACACAGGAACAGTAAAAAGACAGTTCCTGCCCTTCAGAGTCTCAGCAGTGAAGACTGGTACAGGCATGAACATGGCAATAGGATCAAAGTGATGTGCAAATATTCAGCCTTTACACTCTAGGTATTATTGAATTGCTACTATGGGACCAACCAGGAGCCTCAGCCTTGGGTTAGGACTTGGTTGTGACCAGTACTGTGCACATTAGCACAGAAATTAGCAATATCTTTGCTCCAAGGAAAAGGCAGAACTTGGGGGTAGAAATGGAATCAGTATTGATTGATGATATTGAGATCATCACGCACAAGCCTTTGAGGCACTGCAAAAAGTCCAGGAGTACCTGTGTACAGATTTAGCATGGAAAAGACAAATATTTTGCCCAGTCAAAACCAGTGGGGAGCTACTTAAAAAAAGGATGAATGGTTGGATGACAATAGATTGTGAAAGCCCTTACCAGTGAAAGCAAACACTTTTTGTACAGTAAAAAGGAGAGAGTGAGTCAAAGAGAAACAAAAATCCCTGCAGACCTGGCTAGATGGGACCAGGGGAAAAAAGCATTTCTCAAGTTCACAGAAAAGCATTTTGCAGGATCTACCTGGAAAAGCTGTGCCTCCTGGGATACAAGATTTTTTTATTAGTTGCCTTCCTCTTGAAAATAAGTAAGTATTTTTCCTTTTTTTCCTCATCCTCCTTCTCTCTGTGTCCCTCTCAGGAAAGTTCTCTGCAGAGAAATGTTGGATTAAACAAATTTCCTTGTCCAAGTGGTAGGGCACAGATTTTGTTCCTGTTCTCTGAGGTGGGGCAGCAGTTTCTGGTCCTCTTACCAGCTGTCATGCCTATAAGCATTTGTGCTTTCAAATAAAAATATTATTAAAATGAAATCTATATTTGTGCTTCCTATGTTGCTGGTCTTAAAAGTAGACAGGTATCTATCACAAGACAAATAAAAAGAGCTTAGAGAGCTCTCAATCAAAGAGCTTCTCAATCATTTTCCATTTCTGCTCCTGCTACACTGACACAGGGATTTCTCCTGTGGTATTCCAACAACAAAAAAATGTTAATCACTGACATCCTCAAAAATCTTAAACTTTTCTGTTCTCAATATATTTCATTAACATCTCCTAAAAGTAGACATCTCTGCTATTGTAGCTTCCTTCCACCTTTACCAACACATAGACAACCAGGCAAGGAGAGACAAGTTGTCAGTCATCCACTCCAACAGCCTCTATAACACGGGCAATGTGACTTTCCTGAATACATTCCTGTTTGGATTGGAGCAGATTTTTGCAAACAAACAAACAAACAAATAAACTGCAGTGGCTTAATATAGCTTGGTTTTTAACAGTCCACTGTACCTCTTCACTTTACCAGCTGGTAGGAGATATGGTACACCCACTCAATGCCATGTTCCAAAATCCAACTATTTTGGATACAGTCTTCTTACAAAATGTGGGTGAATACCATCATGGAACGAGTTTCAATGAATTAAAATGAGTTTGAAATGAGCAAAGAAGCAAACAGTGAACTTCACACACGTGACTTTTAACTTGGGATTGTGGAAATCATTTATATGTGGAGGATATTGCTGTCTGCACAAAAAGCAATGGCTCCTCTGCTTTTGTCTGAAAAAATCAGACAGTTTTGTCGGAAACGAGACAGAAAAATAGGTCTACTTTTAAAGAAAATACATCAATGAGGTGTGCTTCAGTCAGGAAAAAAAAAAAAAGAACAGACAGTTTGATTCCCATGAATACTGCTCATTCAAAGCCTGTAGTGAAGACTTCCTAGTTTGCCAGACAGTTGGTGGAGTCAGCCATGCCAAACTTGGCACATATTTAAGAGATATACAAACACAATGGATTAGTGGTATTTATATTTCACCCTTCACCTCTCACGGGGGTCACGTTCTCAGAAGAAGGTGACATCATTGTGAAACTTTACCCTGCTTAAGCCCCAAGCAACATGTCTCCTTATTTAAAGATCAGATTATCCCTCCTTCATTGTTTTGCATTTGATTTTGTTTCTTTTCTCCATTTTGGGGAAGGGCAGCTCACTATTTTGAAGAGGTGATGGAGCATGTCAGGATTTAAGGAGTGAAAGGGAAGAGATTGGTTTGGATTTTCTGCTTCTCTTTTGTGTGCTCTGAAGCTCAATATACTTAGAGTGGTGACTGCAGGTACATGGGCAGAAGAAAGCTTTTGTGCTCTTATAAACCCCAGCGTTTGCTGGGACTATACCGCTATGGTCAGACAACAGGAAAGAAGTTCAAACAGTTTTTTAGCCACTTTCCATTTCAATGGGTGTTTATTAGCAATATCACTGAGTCCCAGAGACAGCATTTTAAAGTGCTGACAAGGAATTTGATGCACACCCAGACAACATAGAGCAAAGAACAGTAATGACTATGGATGTCCCTGTTTAAAAGAAAGCTGGAGGACTTGCTCATATCTGAGTTTATAATTTTCCATAAATGGTAGCTGGGTGTTAATATATGGGAAACAACAGCAGTACTACTGCTTCTCCCTCTTCTAGACAGTTTCTTACTTCACTAGGCTCAAGCAAACTCCTCAGCTTCAGCAGGTTTGTAAACTCTGAATAACTGTGGAAAACACCTATCTTTCTGTCATCTTTATCTAAAGTAGTTTGTGGTATAAGGAGAGCAAATCTAAACCCCACGTCATGAATCAAAGGAGTTTCTCACATCAGGATTTTTTAGCAATTTTAAAAAATATTGCTAATATAAATTCATTGTATTTTATATTAATGGATGTGACAAACACAGCAGATATAGTAATTTCAGGAGAAAACAGTTTCAAAGAAATATGGTAAAGCAAGTGACTCAGTGAGATATTGGCAATTCTGAGGGGAACTCACGTCATTGACCATATGGAAGTGACAAAATATCACCTCAATGCACTGTTCAAAGATTAATATGAGAATAATGTTATCATGAATGTCTGCTGAAGGCATGGGTTGTAATTATGTGAATATTTTGGATACTGGCTTCTTACTAAAGGTGGGTGAATACTGTCATGAATGTTTGATCAGACATTTAACTGCATTTGCTTCTGCCTCACTCACACCTCTTTTACACTCACTTTCCAAGCACTGTAGTATATTTCAATCTTACTGGTATTTGGAAGAAACAAAGCAGCAAATTTCAAGGTCATATATAAGTATTCCTTTCAAAAGGCATTATAATTTAGCATTCATGACAATTTGTGCTAGAAATACTTATATAATTACTTCATTTGAGCTGACAGAAAGGTTTGAAATTGGAAAAAAAGACCCCGAACAAACATAAAACAACAAAAATTCGGAGTGCCCGTAAAAAAGCAACTGGTTTCATGGTTCTGTCCCATCTTCTCATTGGGTCAGTCATAAATAGGAAATTAAGACTGGGGAAACCTCCATGTGCATTTTGATCCTGTTCTCACTCTCACAGAAGTCAGTGATAAAACTTGCACAGATTTCAATGATGCTGCATGAGAACCTTTATCCTTATGAACATTAAGTAAAGGAGAAGAAATAGCACCATGCAAGATACATGGCCAGTTATGATCTACTGAGAGAAAAATATTAACAGGGATTAACAAATACCTGCAGATATCTCGGTCAACATGCATTTTGCTACATTATTTTTCTTTGTATCAACCTCTAAATTCTTATCATATGCAGAAACTACATGGAAATATCCCGCGTCTGCACCTTTGGGCATTGCACAGGGTGTACTTCAGCACCCATACAGGGGACATATACGTGCCAAAATATTTTTCTGACATACCTTCCTTTTTCCTTTGAAGTCGTTTGTACTATTAGTTTTATCTGAAGTAGGACCAAGTTTCCCAAAGAGTAAAGTACTTCTTGACTTTGCCATGTTTCAGTTTTTGATAGTGGGGTGGTATTTCTGTGGCAATTTCCACTTTCTGTATTAATTCTTGGAGTAGCAGCTGTTTTACTATTTTTGCTTCTTATGAGTAAAACAGGGCTTTCTCTGAGCCTTCAGGGATTTGATGTTACAGAGCTCTCAGGATTTGGTTTCTCTAAGTAAAGAAGCTCTTTTGCATTGTTTCCGCCTGAGCATCCAAACTGTGCTCAAAGAGAAGGGAAGGTAAAATTAGGAATGACTCAGATGTCATGTTATGACATCTCTTTGAATTAGTTGTAAGGGAGAGGGCAAAGACAGCCCTGTCTGGTGAAGAGCACCTGACCAGGCAGCAGCTGTATTTTAGCTCATGCACCCTGTCCCTGCTCCAGCCTGTAGATATTACTACAGAGGGACAAAGTTTGAGGATGCTTGTGGACTACAGTTTTCATCCATGGAAATCAATCTAGGACATCCGTGTTTACATCCATACGTGCAAGGAAAGATGGATCTGACTTTTGGGCATTCCTGAAGTACCTGCTGTGAGGTGTAGACTCCTTACCCTCTGTCAAAGCAGAGCTCAAGAAATGTGACCCCCATGAAGACACAGACCCTCACAGGCAGTGAGGTCTGCACTTGTGGCTTGGAGCTACACTCAGGAGACCTTCAGCTCTTCATAATGCACCTCATTCTCAGGAGGAGTGAAATCTCACCGATGGTAATGACTGCAACTGTAGCTGTGAGAATCTAGCACTTGTGAAAACAAAATCTTGCCTTTTATGTTGCATTGTAGTAAAAGATTAAAAACCCATCCACCCATCCAAAGAAATGAACCCTAAAAAAGAATGCAAAACCTAAAAATACCTGAAAATGGCTAAATTTCTAATGACTGGTTGAAATAATAATCTCTCTTAGACCAAAGTAATATTTGATACAAAGGTTTGGGAAGATGCACAAGGAGAGTCTCCCAGTGGCAATGTTAGAAAAGTGAGAAGTTCAATTCAGACTGCAATCAAACGTGGAAATTGCATTCTAGAGAGACGCTAATTCTCCAGAGAACATGATAGCTGTCGCCGATAAATACACTGCCAAGGCCTGACGTACTCCAGTTCAAGTAACTCACCCATCCATCACATGTACACACACATTTCAGGGCTTCCTAAATTCTGTTTCCAGGGCCTGATCCCTGAAAGACTGAGGAACACAAACAACCTCGCTACATGCCAGTAATCCCATTATCAGGCAGGATCAGGCCCTGATACTGAACATACTATCTCGCTGGTTCTAATCAAAATGCAAATGGCTTACACTGCATTTGGGTTAAGCAACAAACACCAGTAATATTTTGAGATTTCATACTCATAGAATTGAGAAATCTTCGAGGTTGTTTGTCAAAAAGGAGTTGCATCATTATATTTTTCTGCACTCCAGTTGTGTTAGCTATGTTAATGTATTACAATTTTTAAATCATGTTTTGTTCCCAAGTCCTTCTATGTTTTTTACAAAAACATCTCTATCATTACATTTGCATTTTAAAAGACTGCGGATGTTATACTTACAATGGGTATTATTTACATTTCAGATTTCCATATATCTGCACCAACTGGCTTTGCTGGATCTCTGGTACAATCACACTTTCCATTATCCGTCTTCTTCTGCTACAAAGATAATTCACTTTACCTTCAAACTTTGCTAGTCATGCTTTGTATAATAACTCATGTTTTACTATCCCTTGCAAGTTTGGCGGCTCCTTAATATAGCACTTACAGAGAGGGTGCACTACATATTGATCTAATTAAACGTTTCTGAATCAGGACAACAATAGTAATGGGATTAATTATTGTAATTTGTGCAGCAGAAGTATATACATAAAGAGGCAATTTCCCCCCTCCCCGTATAGCCAGCAGAAAATGAATTTCAGACATTAGGACCTGAGAGACCAGAGAGCTACAGCTGCTGAGCTAGTGTCCCTCCCATAGTCCTGGCCAGCAGCTCTGACATCCTTGCACAAAGTAATCACAGATCACAGCATTTAATCACTGAAAACAAGCACTCCAGAGGACAGCAGTGTCAATATCCCACTCTCTCATTATCTGTTTGGATTGCACATCCACACTGTCAGATAAACAGAGTGGAAAATTAAGATTAAAAATATGGTAATTTCATTTCAGGCAGCAGGCACCACTCACTGCCCCTATTATGCTATTGATTACCTCTGAATTCAATTTTTCTTTCAATGCAAACTTTAATCTGTTTGCTACCCAGCAATTCAACTCCCCAAGGGCTATTTGAGAGTAAGTAACCATTTAATCTGATGCTAACTGAAAAATCACCGTCCTTAATGAATTGTGTAAATCATTCAGCTCTAAAGCACCTTTGACTTCTATTTCATTTTTTATTTTCTACTCAATATAGGAAGGGATCGGCGTGTGAATAATTACAAAGTAGCAAGTATTTTTAAATAGAGCAAATATGATAAAAACCCTATTATAGTGGGGCATGTGTAATGAACAGTACTTTTTAATTTCAAAATAGCTATTCATTAAAAAAGAATGGGAGATTAAAAAGAGAGGCTCAAAGCTCAAGGTAAAAGTTGATAGACATTGTAATTACATGGTTAATTTCAAAGATTTATATGCTGTTATGATTTAAAAGGAATTTTTATGACCTGACATTTTCATTTGAGAAGATTTTTTATTTAAAATTAATCTTCTAGCTCCTATTCTTAATTATTTCTTGGCAAGCGATAAATGGGAATACAAAAAATGCCCTATATCAAATTTTCAGCAGAATAAATGCATGTGAATTTGTGAACAGCAATAAAGTGGTCCTACTTTCCGTAGTTGAATCACTTTACATTGAAATCCAAGGTTAAAATAAATTCTTTGTATATGGAAATTATTGACACTTTTAGGAAGGCTCTTTAGCTGTAGATTCACACTCTGCTTTTTATTTTCCCAACTAAGAAATTCAAGACTCCAGCTAAGTCGAAATTGCCTTTCTACTTTGCAATTCAGTTTTCGGCACACCTTTCCTCCTCCTCAGCTTTGACGGGTTTTCTTCCCAGCTCCCAACAAAGAGGCTGGCAGCCCTGGGAGGGACTTTGCAGCCCAAATTTCCTGCAGCCTTGGCGGCAGTGAGGGAAGCCAGGGGCTGACTCAGGCCAGACACACACTCAGGCACTTGTTTACAGCTCGGCTTGTGAAGGAGGCACATCCCAGTCCTGGGCTCGCTGGTCCAGGCAGGATGCACTCTGTGGGTGCTGCCCCCTCCACCCACTCAGGGTTTTTCCTCAGAGCTGGCACAATACTGGGAGCTCAGCGGCAGGCAGTTCCACCACAGAGTTTTTCCCTTGACGCTGGTGACCATGCCTTTTGTTGTGACTTTGCTGATTATGCAGGCCAGCCTGTTATTACAGCACCTTGGGACCCCTCTACATTTCTCAGCACTAAGGGACTGCACCCAGTGCTAACAGGCAGTGGTCCAAGCCCTCTCTCCACTGGGTCCCACATGGGATGTGGGATGCAGGGTGCAGGTGTGAGATGCAAGACACAGGATGAGGGATGTGGGTTGCAGGATATGGGGTGTGGGGTACAGGACGTGGGATGCAGGATGCTCTCTCCCTCACAGTGCAGCCAGGGGAGAGGCAAAGCAGCACACTCCAAAATGCATTTGCCACTAAGACAGTTGTGTGGACAGCCATATAAACAAGCTTGAAGGCAGCCCTCACTTTTAGTCCTGGTCTTGGCTCTTGTTCTGTAAAATAGATTGGGCAAAAACATGTGGGGACTAAGGGCATTTTGCATGTCACCTACCAGAAGGTGCCAGTTTGCCCTCCCACCCCTCCAACAGACACCCCCAAATCCACATGGCTCCACTGCTTTCAGATGGAGCTGCAGAGATGCCAAGGGAGCCCTGCCAGGTTGAAGGGATTGGCAACATCTCTTTTCTCTACAGCAGCAGCAGCACATTGAGTAAGGGGAAGGACTGGCTCTGCCCCCTCAAGGCTGCACAGAGGGAACTGGATGCAGTGAGGTAGGTTCTGGGAGTGGCTTGCTCCCACAGCACCTGCATCCCAGCAAGTGGGAAAAGCCAGCACCCACTGCACTGCTTTGCTCAGGAGAGCGAAGCCAGCTGACAGGCGCACAGGAAAATACACTGCTCCTGTCACTGTGCTGGTGTAAAACCTCCCAGAGCACCTGGCTGCCCCCAGCCCCAAAGAGATGTGCCAAAGAGTGCCACAGTGGTGGCACTCAGGGTACCACAGCAGGTTCCCCGTGGCCCCGTTGTGTGCTCACAGGTTTGCGTGTATCCACATGCCCTCAGCATCCTCCCGCCCTTGCACACACTCATCACAACACAGGCAGGGGATCGGTATGTGATAAATCACTAAGTACTAAATTACCTTTTTATGCCTTCCAGACATAGTCACCTGCATTTGCTGTCCCTTCTCATATACTTCTGTTGGCTTTGCTCTCCTTATTCCCAAGCACAAAACAGCTAAAACCAGCTCCCGTTTATCTATTTTTCTTTTTAAATTCAGACCTCTAGGTAAAAATTCCCTCCTTTCCCACAAAATCCCTAATTCTGCAGGTGGTTATAGGGCTGCAGTACTTTAGGGCCTCAGCTAGTCCAAGAGGCAACCACTACCAGCACCACCACCACTATGTCTCCTGCCACAAGACAGCATCCACGTCCTGATTGCAGCAGGCATTCTATTGGGAATCCTATACAGAAAGCTTCTGAAGCTTCACTGAAACTTGCCCATCCTTGTGTTAGTCCTACTGACTTCTGTAGGACTACAATAGCTGAGGCTCAGTATAGGGCTTGCTTGGGACTGGCTTGAAGATTTTCTCTGAGGTAAATTGAGAGTGGAGAGGTTTCTACCAAGTGAGGGGAGAATTTTTCCTTTCCTGTGGGATGCTTGCTCATCATCCTGGAAATTCCTGAGCTTCCCTACAACAAAAAATTATGACAACATGATGTATGGTGAAAAGTTTTAAAGGGGAAAAAAAAAAACCCTATTCATGTGGTTGAAGTGCACTCTTGGTTTTGTTGGTTTTGTTACCGGTACTGTACAGAGTTGAAGTCATTAAGGCTACTGACATGAAGAAAGTGTTGCCAGTGTTTACAGTGCCCCAAGTCATCTGGCTTTAGAGGCAGAAGGCTAGAGTGCTAATAGTGTTATTAAAAACTCTCTGCAATTGTTCCAAAATATTTCTTTAATAAAAGGTAGCATTTACAGAATAGTCCATGTTGGGGCAGAGTATAAAGGTTTTGCTGGCACTTGTCTGGGAAAGGATGCATTAACCCATGTCTTATGACCCAAAGAACGATTGAAAAAAATGATACCACACGAAAGTATTTCATGGAAACACAGCCGTACTGGAAGCCTGTGCTCACTGCAGGTCTGCCTGACAATGCACAGGCCTCGAAGAGCCCTGCTGTTCCATCACAAACACTTTCACAAAATCGTAGGCACATGACACTTAAGATTTAAGCTGAATTCTGAGCAGTTTTGTACTACAGCTGCCAAGAGTGTCTTTTTAAAAAATCTTTCTAATAGTGGGACTAAGGTCCCATAGACCTTTTATCGATATGTCTCAAAAATTCAAATAATTACATTCAGACAGAAAGAGACCATATATAAGTATTTTGCAATACTTAAATACTTATATATATAAAATCAAGTTCAGTTCAGAAAAGCCAGTACAAAGTTCTTTACATGATGGAGACTTTCTTCCTAAATGACTTCTGAATATGAGACTTAGGCTCCTCAGGCTCTAGGAAATTTACATTTTTCTAATTTAATCCCCAAAACTATAAAATTATCAAAACAGTAATCTGGCCTGCACTTACTATATAATTCACCCATGTTGCAGAATTTTAAAAATCAGTCTTCTTCCTACAGAAAAATATAAATATGTGAGTATGTAAGCATGCATGCACATGGTAAATGTACAGATAATATACCATATGTATCCATGAGAGAGAAATACTGCACTGTGCAACATATACTACAGAAATGCTATATGTGCCTATTTTCTCTCATGGGTGTCACAGTAATTTCTGATTATACATTAAACGGGTGCTAAATACTTTGAACATATTTTGTACACATACTCTGGGTATTTATTGAAAGCTGAAACAATTGCTGTGAAGGGAAAATTATGTTCTTCCTCCCCCTTGTTTCATTTTATACAGAAATTATCCCCATGCAGACAAGGAAGGGGCTTCTGCAGCTTTTGCCTGTCGAGGAGAGGACCTGATTTCTGGCAGAAAGAAGAATGTTGCTAAACTGTCCCCTCAAGCTACCACATCTCTTCGTGATTCTTTGTGCTTGTGCACAGCAGAAGACAGATCCTCCTTGAAGCAGGGCTTGACTTTTTACCATTTGGATTTTGTGCCTCCTCAGGACCCCTTTCCTCACCTCTCCCACTTCCACATTTCATAATCTGAAAAACAAACACAAACACAAGGTAATAGATTTGTGATTTCAGATGTATCTGTTCCTCATCTGACTTGCCAAAGCTTATCTAGTCAAGAAGCAGATGAGATCCTCTAGGCAAAGCCCCTTTTAAAATGGGACCTCTTGCCAGCAGCAGCAGCAACCTGCAATTTTGCATGTGCTTTTTTGGTCTCCAATCCCCTCACCCACCAACACACATGCAGTCACCCTCTCAGTCCTACACACACATTTGCCATATAAACAGACACAGGGAAGGAGGCTACCTGCCACCTCTCAAGTGTCTCTTCCAAACATGATCCTATAATTTTCACAGCATTTGGCAGCTATGACTTTTAGCAGCTTGGTTAACAGTGTAGCCACAGACATCAGATTGTGACAGGGTTTTTTTGTTTTTAAGTGGTTCTTTTACACTCTGCACACATGTGCAGGATAATTCCAGGGAACTCAGCACTATGGGGTAGTTGGGATGTCCATACAAGGGCTCACTGTGCTGGCACGTCTCTTTCCATGTGGCAGGTTTGACCCTTATGGAAACAGAGTGAGAAACCTTCAACCCTTTCCTCAGATTTCTCTGAATTTCCATGTATCGCTGGCATGATGTGTAAAGATGATCTGCTAGCCAGAGACCCCTGATGGAAGTTTCTACTATCTGCAGTACCTAGCAGATAATGGTGAATAAGGGCAGGCTCACAAAAACCCTCTGCACCTCTGCCTCTCACAGCCTGAAACGGGGCTGGTGGAGATGGCATATAGTACTGGTTTGGGTTAAAGCTCCCACACTTTAACCTCTTAGCCTGAAAGAGGTACCAGGTTACTTTATTCCTGTCTTAGTTCAGCTCAAGCCTATCAGCACAATAGGAATATTTTTTGTTGTGAACACAGTTCCCTTTATTTGTCCTTCATGATTTCTCCTCTGGGAACACAGGAGAGTCCATAATGGACCCCCTTCATTACAGTGGTCAGTACTGATGGTCTGTCACAGATGCAGAAAAATGCATGTATGCAGAGTAATTTTAAATTAATATCTTCTACCACGTTGGTGCTGAAAAACTGCCTCAAAAGCTGTTATGATCCATCATGGCAATAAGCACTTATGGACTTTTAAATCCACAAATTAGATGTTGTGCACAGGAACTAGAGGCAATTACGTTCAGCTCAGTGCATAGATCCTCAGCCACACAAATCCAGTTTCAGTCCACGCCTCCAAGCACACTAAACCCCAGCATTTGCTTGTTTATGTATCTATTTATTTACAGCTAGGCATGAAGCTATCAAAATCATACATATAAATAAAATTTATAAAGAGAGATAAAGAAAAAACTCTCTGTGAACTTTGGTCTATAAAAAGGTTATGCTTTCACAATATTATAGTTTTTGAAATAGCAGAGACCACAGATGCATGCGCATGTGCACACACACACACACACACAAACACACACACAGAGTCAAAGATTCAAACTTCTCAACACGAAGAAAACCCAGGAAAAAAAATATCCTGCACTGAAGGTTGAGCAAAATTTCACTTTTAAAAATTCCATCTGGATCGGAACCTCACAGCTTCAATATCTGCAGACTTAACACATTTTTATGGCGATCTTAACTCTCTGCAAAATTGATTTATTTGGAAACATCCACAGACATTTAAAGGCAAAAGAATAACAATCATACCACAGAAGAAAACATCATGAGACTGTATTTTTTGCAAGGGTTTATATAGGTAGCTAAATTCCTGGGTGTGCCACATTGTCAGCCAAGCCCATGCAGTGTGGAGGAAAATGTTACCATGAGTGCAGCACAGAAACTCTTCTGAGCCTAAAAAATTCAACAGTACCTCTCATTGCTTACCACTGAATTGATAATAGTGTGAAGTTTTCTGTCTCTGAACAGGAGTGCAGGGTGGGAAATGGGGAAAATTCCTTGCACCTCTCCTAAAAAAAAGTGACATGTGTTTACCACTGTCTTTTGAAAAGTTTTTTTCTAATAATGAAACAAAACAGAAATTTTGAAACTCTATCATGACATAAACTCCATAGCTTGGGAAGTGGGATGAAACCTCTGCTCAATAAACCACTCCAAATCTTTGAATAGGGTGTGCTTACTTCATCCTTCTTCCAGAGAAATCTCTGATTTTCCTATCAGTTTCTCCAAAAACGGGCAAGACTATGGGATTCAAAGAGAATTGTCATTTTTGAAGTAATTGGAGCTGCCTCAGAAGACAAAAAACACAAGACTTTCTGCATGGTATTGGGGACACGATACCCCTGAGGGATGGGGAGAGAAAGGTCCATGGCAAACCTGAGAGGGACAGAGAGCAGGAACACCAGGAGCCCAGGTAACTGAAGCAACTCAAGGTTAACTTGTTTCAAAACTCTTTAGGAAATAATGTTGAAACTATGATGTAAAGCACCCACTGAAAGGTATGCTGTGCTGAGGGATGTTCTCTGACTTCTAAATGGATAAGGGAGAGCACTTGGCAGGGAGAGAAATGCTTGACAGGAAAATGTCAGTTTTGGGATGCCAGTTTTGAGAGTAAATTAATAATAGGAAATAATAGGCAAGGTAGATGAAATGCTGCCTAGAAGACATTTTCTGCTATATAAATTAAGGAACTGCTAAGGAAATGCTTTATTACACAACATGTAATTAATGTGTGGGACCTAAAGCCACAGATACTGCTGAGGTTAGAAAAAAAGGATTTTAAAGTGGGCCAATGTTTATATGGATATTGAGAATTGTGATACATTAACTGGAATAAAACCCAAGATACATTCCAACACAAGAGACTAGTTGCACAAAGAAATTTTCTAAAAATTTATTTTACCTTATATCTATGTCCTGTGATTGCAGAAGCCAGTGAGGAGGACCCAAACAGCAACACCCCAGCGAGGAAAGCTGGTGTAGAGGCTCTCCACAGAGGCATGGGCCAAACACATCCACAAGGATTCATGTCTCTGGATGGCTGATTGTCAGCTTCCTGCTCTAAGGCATCAGCTTTGCCAGAACCTGCCCTCTCTCACCTCCTCTCTAGGCACCCAAAAGTCTCCAGATGAGCACTTATGGTCAAGGTCATGGGAGGGGGCTGAGGAAGCACGGGATGCTGAACTGAGGTCTTGGTGGAGAAGAGAGAAACTGAGAGGGTCATGGCCACACTGTCAGTCACATACAGCCCATTCCATTTTTCTAACTCAACAATGAGCATTCAGGGGCAAATTTCCCTTAGCAATAAAAACTGAAATTCTCCACAATGCAATTTCTTACCTATTTCACCATATACAGTGCAGCTTAGGACTTCAGTCAGTGGGTAAGACTACCTGCAGTTGCTCATTCTGGGTATTTTTTCACCACAAAAATACATTAGAAATGTCAGTTTTGTAACATTTCTTTGCTGCTTTTCCTCCTCTTCTTGTACGCAGTCTGTTAATGCTGTCTAGCTGGACTTTGTTTTCTTGAGCTGCTGGAAGACTCAAACGTTCATTACTATACAGGCAAAAAATAAGTATTTAATTCCCTACAAATAACAATAAATATTAAATCTACAAGACCACACTTTTGGAAACCTCAGCAACATGGCTCACAGATGGAACACCTCTGCTGTGAAGGTGGCTTGCTCTTGAAATTAAGTGCATGGATGAACAGAAAAGGAATTTATATGGCCAAGAAATGCACTCCAGAGGACTGTCACTGAAAGAGACATTCAAAAACAGATTAAAACATTAGTTTGGATGATAAAAAATTATATCAACATGCACCCTAGTAGAAAGATAAATTCCCTGGGGACACTTCTAGGGACGTCTAAGCTTTGAACTGAAGTACAGTGGGAAGATCTTTATGTAAGCAGAAAATAAAGTAGTAGTGAAGCTCAGAGTGGCATAGCTCTGTCAGCAGGGCTGGGTTGAGATGGGTAGTTGAGTTGCTGAAGCACAGCTTTGCACTGATTTAACTGTGCTGCTGCTCCTAGTTTCAGTCCTGAATGTCCAGCACACTGGCAGCTGCAACGTGTGGTGCAGCCAAGCCGAGCCCTGGCACCAGCAGTCGAAAGCCATCACAACTGAGGATACTCACATAAGAAAAGTAGGACTCTAACACCAGACAAAACCAATGACTTGCACACTGCATAAACTCCCTTTAGCATTTTCCCACCACCTCCCTGCTCTCACATAACTGGGCAGCTTCTCTGCACAGTCACTCACCTTACCCAAGAAGGTAGGAAGCTGCTCCAGTCCAAGGTGCACCCAGCACCTTGCAATTAAGTATTCCCTAGGCAGCAGAAATAGCTGCCTAGGAATTCATCCATGCCCTTTATGGCTCTGCTGGGTGTCTGAACTTTCAGATTGTGGGCTGCAGCTGAAGTGCTAGCACAGCAAAATGCCAAGATCCCCCAGTAACATCTTCAGAGAGGGCTTATACCATCAGGCTAATTGTCCAGCTGGAGCAACATCTCAACACACGTCGGTGGTGCTCATTCAGCAGTGTCCCTGTGCTGAGGGTACATTACATTAGTGTGCCTTTCCCTGACTGCTTGCTCTCAGCTGCTCTCTCCCAGCACCCAAAAAGCTGCCGGCTGAGAACCCCAGGAGCTGGATGTGCCTGCCCACATACCAGAGGTAGCACCTACACTCCACCTCACTGCTCTCTATTTCTGTGGACTTGCTTACACAGCTCTCAATACATCACACTACTTTCTGTGGACTACATCTCCTCCCCCAGCACTGGGACAGGGAGCTTGGGACTTTGAAGAAAGTGGAGCAAGAGCACGTCTCCATCCCCAGACCTAACCCTACCACAAAACTATATACAGGTCACTATCACAGATATATTAAAGCCCCAAAGATGGAGTTGCTGAAGAGTTTTAAATAGCGCATTGAGACTAATGGATAGCTTCACAGGCTGAAATGTGCCAGCCTGGAGTAGATCCTCAGCGTATGAAGAATCAATGACTGTAAACGAGGAGTTGAAATTGGAAGAGGCAAAGCACAGTGCAGAACTAAAAAGAAATCACTGCACAACTAATGTGATAGGAGAGGAATTGAAATGGAGAAAAGCATCCTATTTCTGTGCCCAAAACAGGTGGAAATGTGAGGAGGAGTTTTTCTTTTTTAAAAAAATAATATTTTAAAGTAGTAAAAGACTTTCCATTAAAAAAAAAAATTGAGGAAAACTTTCATACAGCTATGGGGGAAAAGAAGAAGTGACCTATGATCATGCTGCAAAGGAACTTACCTCCAAATCCGAAACACGTCACAATGATAAATGGAAAAAAGTTAAACCTCCAAATGCTATGACTATCCTCAGTTCTGTTCTGGACAGATGTTTGATGTATTGTATCTCTCAGTGACAGAGACCTGAGGGTTCAGAGGGGTTTTTTTTTTATTATTTAATATTTTAGCAAAACTTGTATAGCTTGTCATGCCAGCAAGGTATTTTTTAATTAAAATGAAATGTATGTGTGTAGGGTGAGCCAGAGTTTATGAGGAGCTTCTTCAGGGGGAAAATGAATCAGTCCAGGATTTTCAAGAAGGATTCAAGACTAGGCTCGAGCTTACTAACTCAGGAGGAATGTAAATTAGAGTGTATTTACCAGGCAGGGAAACCTGGGCTGGGAGTCAGGTTCTCCAGCCGGGGAGGGCGTCTGCCCTTGCTGCCCTGCATGGCAAGCAAAGCAGGCATTTTCCAGCAACAGGGACAATAGGATTGTGATCATGCCTTGATGCAGTGGGCTCTAAGAATACTCTGCTTGAGCACAGAGGTTGGACCAGATGACCCCATTCTGGTCCCTTCCAACCTGGCCCCTTCTGTGATTCTGTCACAAAAGTGCATCACGAGCTGTAAAAAGAGCCTCAGATTCAGTTTTCCAGCAGCAATACTCCCAGACCTTACCAGGATCAAGTGGAAGTCTTCCCACGGACCTAATTCCTGGAGTTTGTCAATGAACTTGTCTCTGGGGAGGCATTCTAATCACTGAGAAATCTGACTGAGATATGACATTACATCTGAACACAGGACTAGGATTAGAGGCTAAAATAATCAGGGGCAGGACCCTTTTCTAAAGGCAATTTTGTATACTCTTTACTCTTGCACCAGGACACAAAAGAAACATAATTGATGGTAAGAGCAGAAGATGAGAGGCATAAGTTTATTTCTTCTTACATCACTTAGTGAATGCTATGCCTGTAGTTTATTTTCATATTGTTCATATTCATTTTCTGAGAATTTAGTGGGATCTGTTTTGTCTTATCCTGGGAGATGAATGGTGTTCCTCAGGATTTTTATTACTTTCTGAGAGTTTTTTATTTTTCTTCTTCTATTGATTTCATAATGTGATATACTTGTAATAAGTACTTGTCCTCTCTGGAATCATTCTTGATAAACAATACCTATGAATCATCATTTTTCAACCTTGTTCTGAACCATTTCAAAATTAATAGACTAATTAGTAACCTGGTAAACTATTATCATAACCATTTTTTAAAAACCAACCACTTTGGTGTGGCCAGAAATCACTATTGAGATAATATCCATGACAGTCTTTTGCAACACCCTGCCACATCCCGAGACTTGAAAGTTTCTCTGCTATGTGCTGAAGCATGCTCTTGTGGTGGGACCTAGAGTGCCAAATATGAAAGGGTGACTCATGTTCCACGGGATCCAGCGATCCTCTCCTTGAATATTTTACATAGTTGAATCCCTAGTCAACCTGCCTAACTTGAGGTACCTGGCTCTCTCCCCACCAAAGGCACCTCGGGTGGAAAAAACTCCTTCAAAAAGTGTCCTAATATAGGAATGCACATGACCTGAACTGGGCCATACACTCAGGTGCTGGGCAGAGGCAGGGCAGCGCTACTCCAACTTCAATCGAGCTACATTTCCCTGGCTTTTTCTGCTCTTGCAGTGTTTGATATCTTCCTCCTGGTACTATACAGATACCCAGTCCCTGTCCTAGCTTTTCCAATCTGTCTGGAGTTTTAAATCTTCAGCAACACTGGTGTCTGCATTAGTGCAATGTCATGGAAGGATTTTTTAATACTACCAAAGCAGGATGACAGCCACTGTGTTATGATCCTTCATATCCTTCATGCAGCTTCATCTTCAGTCTCTCCCCACCACCCAGGGTGTTAACCAGATTATATTTCTATCCATCTTGCGCAAGATGAATATTTCTAAACTGGCTATCCCAGTCTTACAGTCTGCAGCCCTATCTGTGTCCACAGCATGAATATTTTTATTTAGTCTCCCATCTTTCAGGAGTGACTTTTCTTTACCCTCCCCTAAGCAGCAACCTCTCTGAAGGTATTCTTCCCTACTACGCCTTCTCAAATATTGACCTTTAAATCTATGTGTAGGTAGACAAGGAGGAGCTCCCCTCAGCTGGTGTCTGCTCACAACTCTTTTGTGCACCTCTTGATACCACACTTATTTTATGCACACACCTCTGCCTTGGCATGGAGAAAAAACCCTCCCACCAGCCCCATTGCCTTTCCACAGGACTTGATGAAACATGAGCTCTGCCTCCATCCTGTCCTGCTCAAGCCATCACAAAAACAGCAGCTTTCTGATAATGTCCTGCATGTTGCCATGGTACAGGAGAGGAACCAGTTTCACCTTCCTGTTGTTGAAAGCCTAGTGTGCCTCAGTAGCAACATCCCATGTGCCACGGCAAGTCTTTCTGTGGGGTTTTATAGTTTCTGCCACTATTTTGCCAGCAAATTGAGCTGGAAATTCCATTTTTGTCCCCCCCTAATATATTTAACCCATTTAATCAGGCTGCAACACTTTTTTTTTGTATTTTCTATGGCTTTTTTAAAAATTCTACCTGTTTTGTCTACAAAATAAAGAAATCATCCTTTCTCAATATACCAGCTGATTTTTGCCATGTAATCCATCTTTCTCTTGATGGAACCAGCCAATTTCTAGTCTTTATATTGAAAAGTTATACACCTAAACTCTCCCTTCCTTCCTTCCTTCCTTCCTTCCTCCCTCCCTCCCTCCCTCCCTCCCTCCCTCCCTTCCTTCCTCCCTTCCTTCCTCCCTCCCTCCCTCCCTCCCTCCCTCCCTTCCTTCCTTCCTTCCTTCCTTCCTTCCTTCCTTCCTTCCTTCCTTCCTTCCTTCCTTCCTTCCTTCCTTCCTTCCTTCCTTCCTTCCTTCCTTCCTTCCTTCCTTCCTTCCTTCCTTCCTTCCTTCCTTCCTTCCTTCCTTCCTTCCTTCCTTCCTTCCTTCCTTCCTTCCTTCCTTCCTTTCTTCCTTCCTTCCTCCCTCCCTCCCTCCCTCCCTCCCTCCCTCCCTCCCTTCCTTCCTTCCTTCCTTCCTTCCTTCCTTCCTTCCTTCCTTCCTTCCTTCCTTCCTTCCTTCCTTCCTCCCTTCCTTCGCAAAGAGCATGCACTTCTTCCCCTTTGGCTACCTGGAAATAAGGCTGTCTTGTCATGATTTCTATCCTGAATACTTCCTTTCATAGCATTTGAGGAAGAAACTTAATGTCTTACTGAGTTCTCCACAGCCTAAGTTCAGCAACATAACTCTCCTTCTGGTTTCCACATGTTTACAAAAGATGATATCCCTCTGGAAATGGATTACCAGGTTTGTACATGCATACTTGCATGTTTGTGTGCCTCCATCAGCATCACCTAAGGAGCCAAAGGCAGCTGGAGTCACTCCATTACTGAAGTGTTTGCTCTCAGCTTCACTTACCTTGTGGAGTCATGAGATGACCTGTAAATCTTCACACTGGAGTTCAGGAGAGAAAGCAAAAGAGAGAAAAAGAAAAGTTTATCTGGTGCATAGCATCTTCCGCATTCCCTAGAAAGCATGTGTTGCTAACAGCAGGATTGCCATAGAGCAGAAGACATTTGCAAAACTCCCCTTTGGACCTATGGTGGGTCTCCATAGAGTCTGGAAAGATGGAAAAAGGAAGACAGATAAATTTTATATTTTTTTTTATTTCTGAATTAGACAGTGGATATTTCATTTTATATGGATTTACATATAAGTTTAATTCCTTCTCACAACAGAATGTAAACTGTGGTGTGAGTAAAGGGTTTATGATGTCTGCATCTCCTTCTTCCCTCTCTTTAGGCAGATAAATCTTTCTCTCCCCACACCCCTGATGTTGAACACCAAGATATATCTGCATGTGGCCACCAGCATTTGGACACACATCAGCATAAGGAGAGAGATTATGGTGAGCATTATGGCCTTCTGGTATTGAATACAGAGAAAACAAGGATCAACAGGAGAGCACAATGCATACTTGCTGCAGGCTGGCCAAAAGAAGCTCAGTATTAAGGGCTGTGGAGGTGTTGAGGTGCCACCAGGGCTACCAGCTCAATTACTCAGCTCAGCTGGAGAGAAAAGGCATAGCAGAGGAGATGGCATCTCTGTTTTTGAGTCCTCAAAGGCTATCTGTGGAGAAGGTAAACTCATTTGGGACCTACTTTACACCCTGCACATTGTATACACATTGTCAACCAGAGGAAAAAATAAATGATGTTGGCACACTGTGGAACACTTCAAAGCGAATTTAATTAATATATAAATCTATCCAGGGTATACCTGGTGAAACATTTTACTTTTTTAGACTTTGTAGGTTTATGTTGTGTTTGTAAATCCATCTATTTGCATATTGAAGTGTTATTGTGACACCAGTATCACCAGGCCCCATGACTATTACACAAATGGAGACATAAATATGGATTTTCTCCCCAACTGAGATCTTAAGGGTTATAGCTCAGCATCTGAGAGCAGTAGGTCATTTGACATGTTTAACACCAAAGAAATGTCCCTCATGGTGTTACAACATTGGTTTTAAAGCTCTTAATTACAGACCCGTCAGACCCAGGAACAAGGGTTTCATATCTTTCAATCAGCTGAAGGAGTCTTCCTGACTGCAGCATGCCTTCAAGAAAGATATCTGAGCTAAGTGTGGTCGCTGGGAGAACAGCACTGTATTATTCATAGGAATATGGCAGGTATGCAAACTCCTGTTGAGTTTCCAAATTGCATTCAGCTTTTCCAAGAAGTAGTCCTGGCATTTGTTTCATTCATAGAGGAAAGGTACTCCCATAAAGCAGATCAAAGGGAAATGGGAGTTTACCACTCAGAGAAAAGATCCTTTCCTTCTTTGTGCCCTGTCAGCATAGGAAAAAGTGACAAACAAGTTCCCTCATTTCCCACAGCAAGGTAGGCAAAGCACAGTGCCTGACAGACACCATATCAAAGGGATAAGCCATGAGGTTAGCATGAGGCACCGCTCTGTGTCACAAGCGCTGCTCAGCCACCTCTGCCCCAGCTGCACTTTCTCACCAGGTATCATCTTCCAAAAATTTACCTCCATAGGTTTTAATGGGAAGCACTAAGACACGCTCTTTCAGGAAGAAGAAAAGGGGATCAAGTAAATAAAGAAGCCAAATTACCTGAACGCAACAAGAAGAAATAGGAAAGGATGAATTTAAGAGTCTGCATGGTGTGCTGGGTTCCATCATCAGACAATACTGCTGCTGGCAGTGGGAGGCCAAAGCAGCACCTTTAAGCTCAGAGAAGCTGCTGAAAAGAAGCCTGGGACAATGTGACCCTCTGTGGAGTCAAGAGAATTTTGATGAGTATCAAGATCAAAATCACCATGTTTTGGTGTTGGTATTTTTTGTCTCCTAATTTTGAAGACAAATGCTGCAATTTTCTGCAACTGTTTAGAATTAAAAACAGAAATGAAGAAGAAAAGGTGAAGCAAAAGAGAGGTTTTTTGACACCAGAAGCAGACAGGGTAAGATATTTTCCTCCCCATTTTTTCCTGCAAGCATAGGCAGCTCCAGCCAGGACAGGTCACCAAAAAACATGGCAAGATGTAGCTGGTAAAAGATGGAGCTGGTAAAACAGATCCATCAGAAAGTCTTTATGGGACTGAGTCTTTATGCCCCATGTTGTGTCAATTACGGTGGTCATGGCCAAGTCTGCAGCTCCCTGGGAGAACACATCTCACTGTGAAGCTAATCTTTGGAAAATGTTCCCATATAAACAGCTGCTTCACCAGTAGGTAGATGCTAGGCACCAGGGAGCCAGGAAAGCAGGGTAAGAGATGAGTAGGAACATATCAAAGACAATTACATGCAAGTAGATTTTTTTTCCCTTGGTTTTCTCTTCCTCAACCGGCAGTGGAAGAAAACCTGAGAGATCATGGATGGAGCCTAAAAGAAATGGATAAAGGAGACGACTTAATTTGTAGGTGAGCTTGAATTTTTAATACTGTGCCCCAAAGAAACCACTGCCTAGGCAGCCAAATACTATCTGGAGTTACTAATAAAGGCAGGAATTATGCACAGACCCCCATAGTCGTCCCATCTATCTCAGCTAGTGAATAAGCAGATGCTTTAGCTTTCTCCGCCCAGGAGGCTGAAATTCCCCTCATGAAGAGCCTTCTAACATTAATTGCTGAGACACAACCTGCCTTTCTATAAGACAAATTAATAATTTCCTTAATCCATCATGGGGAAATGGAAGGCTTTGATGCTTTAATTCCTTTCCTGTGACCATGGCAACAACAAAAAGGAGGGGGGGGATGTTAATTTTCTCATCCATGAGAATTTCGGCAAATAGCATGTTAGCATTCTTTGACTGTAAGTGAGTCTTGGCTGTAGAGGAGTCCAGAGAATTACACAAAAGGCAGGTAACAAAATCAGGCACCTCAGACATAATGGTATAATGATGGGAGGGAAGCTGGAGCTAGACTTCAGCAATATCATTGGGGCAGAAAATGCAGAGGGGCTGTAGCACTATGATTATTCAGTTCTCTGATCTTTCAGGTACAAAAACCAGCTCACCACAGTACTGTGCTGGGGGCATTGAAGCCCACTGATGCTCAGAAAGGGAGACCTGCTAAAATCAGCATGGTTTGACCTTCTGCAAAAAAAGAAACAGAACAAGAGGACATGATTCTTAGTCTGCAGTACAGGTAGCATTAAACTTGGTTATTGCATAAAAGTGCAGTGTATGTGTGTGCATGTATATAAATACACACGTCTACGTATATACATGCACATAAGTCTCACATGCTCATACCTCACAGTCTAGTGTATGTTTGCACACACACTACCAGCTTGAAAGAAGTACCCAGACGGCAAATCCTTTTTATGTCGTGCACAACTTGTAGATGCATGAGTAAACACACTTTCCCATCCAAAATACCTGGCCTCTGCCATGTGGTCCCTGAAGATCAGTCTGATGTGTGCCACACCCTGCAGTACCTAGGAGTACTTTGGTCCTCATGGGCCAAAGCCATGCTGGGGAACGCACACCAAAAAGTGTGGCTGGTTGCAGCACAGAGCTTACACCCTCTAACTTACAGGTATGGACAAGATCTCCACTTCTTTTCCTTAGGAGCACAAGTTCATCCTCCATGCCTTACTTTTACAAATCCAGTCGGTTGGAACAATCCAGAGCACACTCACAACAGTCAGGGTTCAAAAAACACTTGAGGTTTGTGTACAAAAATGCTCACAGAGCAGATACTAAATGCAGCTCCACTGCTGGAGCTTCCACTGATTACTCTGCAGCAAGGAGAGGCCTGGATTCCTAGTGTGTGAATCAGGCTGCATGGTTTGAGGGAGGCTGATTCACCCAAGTTTGACTATGCCGGAACTGATAGAGCCAAGGCTTTGCGTAAGAGAATATATCAAAGCAAGGATCTAACATACATAATACTCAAACTGAGTGCACGTCTGGTTGAGAGGAGTCTGTGTTCAGCTGCTCTGAGGAGTTTGTGTCTTGAAGTCCTCTGACACAGTCCATGGGCTGCCTGGTCTCCTTGGAGGAGATGCTGCTCTGCACCTGTACTCTTTGGTAGCTTGGCTGTGGGTTTTTTTTGTACAGGCTGTGTTTTCTAACACACACTTCTGGTACACACTTGTCTTTCCAGCTGCTCAGGCATTGAAAGCATAGTAAACATTGAACAACATCTGCTTCACCAGTATTGAATAAAAAAAGTTTTGACTTTATGCCTGCTGAGGGAGCACAGTGTGATATTAGGTAGTCACAGAAATATAGTGCAAAGCTTTGAATGGGCCAAGAAGTGTCTAAAGGGCACATCTGTATTCAACACTGAGCACTCTGAACAGCTCTGTGAATGTCAGGCTCAGCTGGTTACAAAGGTTGGGACACTTCCTTTCTCTGGAAAGCAAACTTCATTAACTCAGTCTTTGTTCATGGTGAGACTTGGCCAGTAGGCATCGTGAAGCTAAATTTTACTAGCTTCATGAAGCAGCCCTCTTAAAGTAAGAGTCTGGGCAATCAAGGTAGAAGAGTGCCTTTCAGAGGCACTGAGCTTGTTCAGCTGCTCCTCAGAGTTTCCTTACCAGTGGCACACCTCGCCAAGGATCATGTCCTACACAAATCTATGCTTTCTCCAGACAACGGCTGTCTGTTGCATTTTTCTGGATCATTACAACCCAAGACAGCACTTTGCCGATAGCACTGAGGAATAGAAACAGCAAAGAGTTGCTGTAATGCTGAGTTTCATAAGGTGCGTGAGAAATTTCCAAAGACAATTCTTCACCAGTCCTGAAGTAATGTGAGTTTTTACATTCAAAGAGTAAGAAAAGTTGATCAAAAAACTTTTGCAGCTCTCAGAGAACCAGAGATACAGAATATCCCTAAAATCATACAGTTCAGAGATAACACTCTCAACCTGTAGTGCAACCTGAAGAGGTTTTTCCCTCTGAAATACGAACATCTATGTGGTATTAAGATACCTGAAAGTGGTTTAGTGATTCTGACATTGTGAGCTGAACTTCCCGTAACAGAACTATAATTAAATAAATTTAACTTTCTCTCTGCACTTGATCTGTAGCTCTTGAAGTTCATATGGACCCATTTAACCTTCAGGGAATATTTATTCACTGAAGATGGCTAGTTACTAACTGATCTCACTTCAGCTTAATACCTTGCTTTTTGTGCTACCTTCCAACTACAAAATCCAGATATAAAAGAGTATGCTGCTACCCTTTTACCAGCACAAATCCCAAATGAAAAAGAGTTTGAGCATCTCTACCACCTATCATTTAGCTGAGATGACTATTTCAAAATTCAAGGTGCCTACAGAAGATGGACAAGCAGGCCTTGGACACCCAAAATGCATTGGAAGAGTCAACTAGAGTCATGCATTAGAAATGCCCTTTGAATGCCTGTAATGCAGAGTGTGGGTCTGCTAAAGACAGGGTTGTTTACAGTGAGGTCTCACTGCATTGTCACAGTTTTGTGAAGTGCAAACAGGGAGTAAGGGATACCTACAGGAGCCAGTGGCAGTCTGTTTGTTTGGCTGTGTGGATAGAGCTGATGCACCTTGTAGTTTTGGGAAAACAAATGTTCTCAGGAGGACAGAGAGGGGCACAGATTTGTATTTTGTTTACTGTTAGGGATATTAGTTTTAGCACATGAGTGTGTGTGGGCTTAGAGGATTAAGCATGATTGTGCATTGACGGTCAATGGTATTTGCATTTTATCATGTGTAAATGATATTAACACAGAAGTTATGATGCAATGTGTAGCAAGTTTCATTATCCCTCATTAAAGCAGCTCTCTCTTGCAAGTGCAAATGTACTGGAAGGCTGACCTAAATGTAGAAGAAGCTGAATGCTGATCCTTATCTTAATGAACAAATACAATTAGCCAAGTGTAAGAGTGTCAGGTATTGAAATGATCCTCTATAGTACCTTCTTTCTTTTATTTCTCTGCAATGAGCATCTCCTGATTGTATCACAGCACCTGGCAAAAACTACCTGAGGGTCCATGAAGCATCATGGCCAGTCAGTCCTGGGCCAGGGTAACCAGCCATTTTTCCTGTGGTTGGACTTCCTCAAATGTACTCTTAGACTTTCAGAACATCCTGGGGAAGGTTTCTATTTCAAGGCTTTCAGCTTTCTTGACTGTCTCAGAGAGTGGACAAAGCCTCAATCCCCTCTACCAGAGCTGGTGTTCCTTGCAATGATTGCTCCACTGGCAATTTATGATAATGAAGATGTGAATGAAGGGTCTGCAGAGAACCTTTGCCATCCTTTGGGGAATGCTCTTGATAAAAGTGTGGCAAGGACAGTGACATCCTTTCTTCATTTTGGTTGCTAATCTCCTTTGATTTGTAATATCTACCACAAAAAATCAAAGATTTTAATCTTTCATGAAGACCCACTGAAGAGATGGCCTTTGTCCCTCTGGAGTAAGATTTCTGCCAAGAAAAAGAGGGGAAATAATAGAGTTCATCATATGGAATGCTTCAAAACCAGGTTACATACACAATCATAGAACAGTTTGAGTTGTAAGTAACCATTAAAGCTCATCTAGTTCAACATCCCTGCAAGAAGTAGGGACATCTTCAACCAGATGAGATTACTCAGAGCCCCATCCAACCTGACCTTGAATTTTTCCAAGGATGGAGTATCCACCACTGCCTTCTTTGGGCAACCACTCTCATTGTAAAAAATTTCTTCCTTCTGTCTAGTGTAAATCTACCCTATTTCAATTTAAAACCATTACATCTAGTCCTATTGCAACAGACCCTACCAAAATGTTTGTCCCCATCTTTCTCATAAACCTCACTGAAGTACCAAAAGATCACAGTAAGTTCTCCCTGAGACCTTCTCTTCTCCAAGTGGGATAACCCCAACTTCTTCATAGAAGACATGCTCCAGACCACTGATCATTTTTGTGGCCTTTCTCGGGACTGACTTCAGCAGTTCCATGACCTTCTTATATTGGAGGCCCCAGAGCTGGACACAGTACTCCAGGTGGGGTCTCACTGAGGAAGAGTAGAAGAAAACCTCCTCCCTCACCCTGCTGTCCATGCTCCTTTGGATACAGCCCAGGATATGGTTGGCCTACATGGCTATGAACACACATTGCCAGGACATGTCCAGCCTCTCATCCACCAGCATCCCCAAATCCTTCTTGGCAGGGCTGCTCTCTATCTCTTTGTCTTCTAGACTTTATCCTGGGAGTTGCTGTCTCATCTCCCTGTCCTCCATGTACCTTAGCACAGCTAGGAGGATCTGCTACATGACTTTCCCAGTCACAGAGGCTGAGAGATTGGTACTTCCCAAGCTGTTCCTTTCTACCCTTTTGTAAAAATGAGTGCAGTATTTCCCTACTTCCAGTCCCCAGGTACTTCACCCAGCTACCATCATTTCTCAAATATCATGGAAAGACATATGGATATATGAAGAGATATATGGATTTGTATAATCGTACCACAGAGTACAAGTTATAAGAGCTGATGCTGCTCCAGACTTGACTCCATTGATTAATAGGCACCATGTGCAACACATTTATATTTTGGGACACAGGGACTTCTTCTCCCTCAGTTAGGGCAAGGGACATCTTGCTTCATCAGAGCAATGGAAACTTGCATCTTTGTGTGATCCTGCATCAAAGAGGCATCTGGGACTGTCTGGGCTTTTCCAGCTAAAGAGCTACATCAGAATTGATTGCCAAGAGTATTTCAAACAGTATTCACAGAGTGCAGTGATTAAAACTACTTGTGGACATTTATTTGTAGACTAAATTTCTCTAAAATTTTCAAAGCAACAAAAATATTTTAACCTGCTTATGCAATTATATAAGAATGTCCCTCTTGATCTAGCCTCTATCTCCAGTATTTTTTCAAAGAGGAAAGTAATTTCATCTGGATTTGACAAGCTGATATAAGTATAGAATTTAAGGTTAAATTCAGGTGAGGTTTGGGCACAGACTTTTAGATGATCTGGCCTCCAGCATCTCAGGAGCTGCACTCAGAATCCCTGTGTGGTTGATGGTGGAGTTTGGGTGGTTCGAGACTTGAACACAGCAGAGCTGGCAGGATACAGTGGGATCTTCTTGAAGGGAACATGCAGCTGCTTACACTGAAGCAACAGGAAAAGTGGAGGACCAGGGTGTATGTGCAATTCTCTCTTGCACTAAAAGCCCCTTGAGGCTGGAGTGAGGCAACCCTGTCTGCCTGGGATCCATTGTCTGGAATCTTCTTCTGGAGATTGGTACCTACGCCCTTTCTTTCAAAAGACTCCACACAGATCAGTCTTTTAAAAACAAAGCAGGAAGAAGAAAAGGTGGTGATAGCTTTTATTATATAATGCCTCGGTATTCAAAGTATATGCTGAGGAAGTGGGAGGCCCGGGTTCCTCTCACGCCTCAGCCTGAGGGGCCCAAACCCACATCTCCCACATGCCATGAGAGTGCCCCAACAACCAGGCTGGAGGCTACCTTGGGCGGAGGAGCCTCCTCCACCCCTGCTTTGAAACTGCCACACTCCGCAGCCAGGAATTCCAGACTCGGCAGGGCGGCGGGGGCTGCGAGGGCGAGCAAGGAGGGAGCGTGTGCCTCATGCCGAAACCTCGCCGAGGCCGCCACCGGCGAGCGGGGAGCCGCGGGCTCCTCCTCACTGCCCTGGCAGCTGCTGTCCCGGGAGGTTTAGGAGCTGACTGCGGTTCTGGCATCCAAATTCCTTCTCTTTCCTTGGCACCATGACTCTAGGAAAGGCTTTCAGCAAGGGGGCACGGCATCCTTGCCCCTGAGGGCACTTCCCGGGAGGCAGCAGGTCGGGGCCTCCTTTGCCCCTCTCCCACTTGCCCTAAGGGCTCCCACACGGCTTTTGGAGCAGTCCTTGGGAGCTGGAGCTGCCAGGTGCTGCATGGGGAAGTGCCAGGAGCAGCTACCAGGGCCCACCGAGCCCTACACAAGTAAATTCCTTGTTTTCACCGTGCCAGGGAGGCTCTGGCAGGCATGAGGCACTAAGTTGCAAGTTTTGGCAGCTCTGGAGACCCAAGGAGGGTGGTTCTGGGTGAGCTTCAAGGTAAAGAGCCAGGTGTTGCAAGGGTTTTCAGGCAACTACAGGGTTAAGTGGCAGTAGAGTCGGATTTTCCAGACAAGCTGCCTGAACACATGGATTTCAACCCAGTTTATACCCTTTGGTTTTGATCTTACCTACAGCAGAGGAGGTTTCTTTCTTTCCAAGCAAGCACACTGGGTGGCAGATGGAATTAATGTCCCCTCCCTGATGCTAGACAATAAATCAGCTCCTCACTAAAATTTGGGATTAAGAGTCGTCCAGAGAAATCAAAGTGGGAAATCAAGCACTTTCCTCAACTTCAAGGCAATGGATGAGAGAAGAGGGACACACTCATCTTGAATCACTCAGATATGATGATTCCATGTTAAAACTCTAGCATTGCTGATCCTTTTTCAAGTCTAAGATCAACTTTCCCAGCTAAAAAGTAGAAAAAAAAAAGAAATTATGCAAACAATTTAACAGCATGGACCAGTCTTTCTTACACTTCCCTCAGGATGGATAAATGGAAATCCTGAACAGCTGTGAACAACAGTAGCCACAGTTTCAGTGAAAGGGCCAAAATATCCTGTGAGCTTGGCAGCCATCATGAGCCAAGAAGTAATGAAAAGGCACATTACAATTAGCAATATCTGATAGAAGTTTGCCTTAGTATCAGTTCCAGGGAAAGGTTGAACTGATAATCACTTCTTTAGGGAAAAAAAAAAAAAAAAAAAAAAAGCAGCTGGAAGGAAAAGCAGATTTTCTGGTAAATCTGTGACAACAGCATCAGCAGCTCCAACTGGTTTGTTGCCCGTTCCTTTTGGCAGCCCAGTCATCTCCCAAAGATCTACACGTCTCTATTAAGTAATCCATTTGGCTGCAGCAAAGGCATCCCCATTAGCCACTTAACCAGCCCATTAAGAGGTCCTGCTAAGCACTGTGGGCTGTTACACCTTCCTTGCAGAGTGGGGTCCAGCACACATCCTGAAAATCAGAAAAGAACTATTTTTTTTCCTGCAAGAGGGAGACCTCTGAGGGAAACCTCACTGTTGCTTCCTTCGTGCTCTAGGAAGCTCTCCCTAAAAATTTCTCCTTTCTGGAGGGCTTCTCCTCAAAAAAAAAAACCAAATTAGTCCCATGGGGCAGAAGCACATCCAGACAGTGCACTTGTAAGGACAACACTTGTGGGGAACAGGCTTCGGCTGTGCCTGGCACAGGATAAACACCTGCTCTTGCTTACCAGCAGCACTTGGCCTTTCACTTTCTGCTTTCAGCAACTTGAACTGGTGCTTCTCAGAGTCTGTTGCAACTTCTCACACGCACAGAAATGCAAAACTAGGCAGGTGAAACCCGTGCAGGGAGACTCCTGACAGCCCTGCTCCATCCAAGCAGATTGCAGGCATCTAGCTGTTCTCTACATTCTTTTGGCACTTGCAGAGGCATCTTCCTGTTCCCCCAAGACCATGATGGTCTCTATCACTTGCTGCTAAAAAATCAGCAGAGACTTTTCCATAAAACTCTTTGAAAAATGCAGGTTCCCTGCCCTTCTGTGTTGATGTGTATGCATAATGTGACACACCATTCAAGTAAATCTAGTTTTATTGATAGGAATACACACCGAAATGAACAGGCACATGCTCACCTGAAACCAGATGAAAATGAAATTTTTATTTGCAGGTACCGACATTTATACCAACCGATACAGAGAAAACACTACATATTTTCTCTGATGTGTTATGAATATGACTCAAAAAAATCAACAAATATTAACCACATACATAAACGAGTGATCTACACAGAATGCTTAAAAGTAATTGCAAAAGGATTTGTTGAGTAATTCCAGGAAAAAAAAAAGAGATTGTCAGAGGATGACCTGGTTGTGGAAAGAGGCACTTAATTCACTGCATGAATGACTCACAGTGAATTACTTGCATAACTCCACTCAAGGAAATCACTACTCTGCAAAAGTGCATACATGTTAAATCAACCAAAACACAGAGCGGTCCATATTCTTGGTACAATGCTGCCGTCCTGCTGGTACAGAATGAGGAAAAATCCTCTCAGCTGGGCAGGGAGGGGGAGAAATCCTCTCTTTTGGTATCCTGGCAATGTTTTCAAGAGACAGTTCAACAGTGCTCACTTGTCCTATTCATGCTTGGCACTTACATTGAAAAGAAAATCCAGGCATGTAATATTCAAGAACAAGCTGTTGGTGACAGTGAAACTTTGACTAATAAATCCGAGGCTGCATTTCCCACCCAACTCAATTTAATGCCATAAGATAATTATGGTCCTTTCCTGGAAAAGAGAGAGCTCCATGAAGAAGGTCACCCGGCATGAACACTAGCAAAATTTACTTTCTTCAGAATACAGAGGATAAATAACTCCTTCCTTTATTTGCTATCTGGGGTTGAACTGTGAGATACAAAGCTTACTAGAATTAAACAAAGGGAACTATTTTTCGCTGTTTCACCTTACTTTAATTCCCCATAGCAAATATCCAAAACTGAAAAATAGAAAGAGAAAAAAAGAGAGAAAAAAAGAAAAAAGCACCAGAGCTCTTTGTAAGTCTTATGTGCCTGACCAGCATGACCACAATCCACCAGCTATACTTCAGGCACCACATTCAGATGTTATGTGAGCAGATGATACACATCCCCTTGTGTGCAACACAGTGATTTAAACTGCCTAAGCTGTGAGCTTTTTCTCTGGGTGTGGTGAATGCAGAAACTTCAGCTAGTATTCCAGAGCCCTTGCTAGGAGCTTATTGATTCTAAGAACAGCTTGGTCTACAGGGAGACTCACTGCCCATAAATTGGAGGAGCAGCAGCTGCAGTAGGAACAGCTGGGCACTGAGAGCATCCCATCTGGAGCAGAGCTCCACATGGTAGCGATGGCACCCAAGGCAACAGTGTCCTTAGCGAGGCAGAAGTGAGTCTGCTTTGGCAGAGCTGCCCAACAGCTGAAGCACTGACTGCAAAGAGCAGACCTGTCAGACCTGTGTGGTGGCAGCTGCAGCCTGGGCCACCACCGGCCCACTGGGGCCAGAGAGCAGGAGCAAGCACAAGCAAATGGATCCTGCTGCCCAACGACATCTCAGCTGTGCTGACAGAATGAAGTAGAAGCCCCAGCTCCTCCTGGATTTTCCAAGACAATCAAATAAAATGCATAAATACTCCCTGGAACTTGGACTTGAATCTAGGCTTTTCCTTTATCCTGGTGTAAACAATCTCCCGTGTCATTCACTCATGGTGAACATTCCCATCAAAAAGATCCTCAGTATTATATTTCGATCATGCACTAGATGGGAAGATCCAAGCAGCCTAGCCTAAGGAAAACCTTCAACACCCAAATGTATGCTCTAAAAAACCAGGATACCCCATACAGGAGAGGGACAAGAGCTCTGGTGCAGCTGTTAACTCACACATTTGAAGAAAGTGAGTATTATCCCAGTATCTGTGTTGAATCCAGCAACTTAAAAGCAGGATGTGCCCTGGCTCCTGAATGGCAGTGGGAATAGGTCCAGTTTCTACTCAAGGTTATTGTACTTTCAGCATGTGCTGGATCCAAGGCTAATATCCATAGGGAATTTTGTATCTCAAAACAGATGAAGCTATTAATTCCAGGCCAGTTTGGGAGTTAAGTGGTGCCAAGGTGCAGACAGTGGAAACCTGATTTCATACACCAGAGTATGGCCCTGCTTTTCTGTACAGTAATACTTCTCCAAATTTATGAACCATCTTTAAACACTGAGTTTATGAAATTCATGCTTATTTTGTAAGCAGATTCCTAAAAAGCATCTTTGGCTTTGTTAATCAGCAGCTCTCTTTCAGGAAAGGGAACAAATCTCCCTCTTCCACTTCTAAAAGAGAACTGCTGTATTAACACGGGAGCACATGCATTTGGCAAGTGCTTGCTCTATGAGGATATAGCTTGCTGCAGGTGGATATTGCACATCCCACAGTGTGCTGTAACAACCCAAGCCAAATTCACTCAGAGGCAACTAAGAGAGCTGCATCGTGGCTGGGAGAAATATGGTAGAAATAGGAGAAATTCTTAATATATATTCCATAGTAGAAAAGGACAGATGACAATTCATATTGTACCAGGTCCTGCAACTTGCTGCAGTAGGGGATTATTGACAAATGCACAATTCATCCTGTACTAAAAATCCTGCATCAAAATAGCAGAGTGAAGTACTTGAGACATTTGGAAGACATTGGGAGGAATTTTGCATGGTTTTCAGAAAAAAGCAGTTTTCGAGTGTTTTGCTAAATTAAGCAACAAACTCATCAGACAGAAGCACAGGACTGAGAGGTAAGACCAGATTTTGGAGTTACGCTGCTAACCCACCTCACTTCTGTCCACATTTCCACTGTCCAGCTCAGTGAGCTTGCCAGCTGCTTCGGGCAGAGACCATACCCCGTCTGCACTGGTGCAACTTCAGTGGTTCTTCCATCACAATTTTAAAAAATCTATTTGCAATACTTTTTAGTACTTAAAGCAAAAATGTGATCTGAGAGATCTCAGACTGGAGAAAACTGGTAAAACCAAGCTGGCATGCATTATTGTGTTTTGTACCTCCAAGTAGATTTTCAGTTCTTGGGGCTACTGATGCCACCGAGAGGTGTTTGGAGATATCAGGCATGTCCTGACTTAGCTCAGCCCGTAACTTCTGCCTTCAGCCACACATTTGCAATGACAACAGACTTAAGACAGGCTTCTGAGAAATGCCTTTTATTGTATGACAGCAGTTGTCATGTGAACATCTACAAAAGAAATCATTCCATAGCAATACCAAAATCAAATTATTACAACAAATGCAAGAACCAAACCAAAACAAAACCAGAGTTAAAATGATGAAAAAGCAGTGCGCTGTTACACAATGTAAAACATATGTAGAAAGCCTCATCTTCTGCAAAACTGTCATGCTCATCACCATCACAGGAAAGAAGTGATTTCAACCCTTTCTTCTCCCCTCAAAAAAAAAAAAAAAAAAAAAACAAAAAACAAACAAACAAAAAAAAAAGAGGCAAATTTTGAAGTGAGATATTTCAAAGGGTCAGTTTAACAAAAAAAGCAGCATTTCTTCTGATTCTTTTTGCAATCTTATTTCACACATGTATTGGGAATGCTAAAAGAACCCATCAACATTACTTAAGCAACCAGCACTACGGAGGCTGGTCAGAAAGTCCTCCCTCTTCCAAAGAGCAGTACAAATGGTATCACAGAAGATTATGCCCATCTGGCAAATAGTGCAGTTCACTAGAGAGCATTTTTGTCCTTAAAACAAGGAAATAAGTAAAACATTGAATAGCCTATCCTGGAGAACTGTGGCTTTGGAAATGCCAACATGCTCTGTTGGCTCACAGTGGTCTTTTGAGAAGGGGTGGGCCAAAGACATACCAAAACAAATGTGTGAAAAACAATTCTCAAGATCAGAAGTAGAGGCTGTTCCTAGATTTATACACCTAAGAAACAACAGTTCTGTAACTGATGATTTTCAGTATTACTGTATAAAATCGTATTTATTAGAAATAAGACTCTGGAATACTTTAAGGCACCTCATGGTGAAGAAATATTTTACAGGCTTGAATAACTCAGAAGAGTGAGTTCTTTTTCCAAGATCCCCAGTAAGGTATGCAACTTAGAGTAACCTGCTTTGCTACTTCCAAATAAAGCACAACAATTTTCAAAACGGAAGTTTAAAACTATTTGAATTTTTCTTTATAAGGAAACATAAAACAGCTTGCTGGAAAGATAAGTGTATTCATTTAACAGACCAAGACTTTCACCACATGAAGGTCTTTTTCTCCCCCTGATTTGAGTTCTGCCATTCAGGTACACTGGACCTTTTTTATCCAACTAAAATGAAATGGGTCAGTCGGTCTTAATCACGATCCAAAAAACCCAGCGATCAACAACAGAAGCAAAACCAGATTCCTGAATATTTTTGTTGCTAAAAACCAAAAAGATAATGCCAATGACAGACATGAACGACTTGCTATCAGTTGTTCTACTCAGCAATTTATGAGTTTCAATTGTGATTTTGTAATAAATTTGTTTTGTCTTATATTGATATTTGATACCGACAGCAAGTAGTGTCCTGCCAAAACACGTGAAGAAGCAGAATCAGCATTTTCAGAGATACCTAACATTTTTGTGCACATTCAAAAAGCTACAGGATCAAATTAATTCTAGCTTATAGACTGATAGCCAGATCTGTCAAGGTCTCATACCAGTGAGTCTGCAGCAGCCAGCGTTTTGGAGTTCTGCTCTGAAATATAACTTACCATAGATTCATTTCAGAGCTGAAATGAACTAAAACTGTAATTATACCCTTGGTTTACGTGTGCAGATCTCCTTGGGTCTGATAAAAAATATAAACTCCAGGTATGTATGGCCAGGAGAACTTACTATTGTCTTGGAATATTTAGAAGTCTCTGTATTATACGTCACACTTCCTCTTCTATAAGAACTAACTGCTTAGAAATAATAAGAATTCCATATTGTAGAACACAGACTCTGAATATATTCACACTGCTCAAAAAAAGAAGACAGAGGAGCTCAAACTCCCAACTCCAAGATGAAGTGCACTTCCTTACTGGTCAGCTTACCCTAGCTGTGTTTTGCACCCCTCCAACCAGGTCTTTCCATGGCAAAGCTTGAGCAGAGTTTGAACATGGATCCATGGATCCTTACCAAAAAGGCAGTTGTGGACAAGGCCATGAGGTTGAACTTCCTTTATGCTGCACAGTCCCCCAGAATTATCTAACATGACTTCACATATTTAAACTTCACATCTTCACATACCTGTGCAATGCAACCACTACTCTCACTCAGCTGCAGAATAGCTCTATCCTTATTTCAGACAACTTTAAAGGAAATCAGCCATAGAACACACAGGATGATAACTGTGTGCTAGGACACTGTCTAAGTGGACTGCAGCAGCTCAGAGAAGGGCCAATACAAAAAGTGGATGTGGCTGGTGTGTTCTCAAAAGGATCTGCCATAAGCACTGCCTACATGAGCATATCTGTGCCATGTGGCTTGGTGGCTGGTAGCTGCCCCTGGCTGGCTGGTATTTTATCATCATATGTAGCACAAGGCTCCTGCTACACATCACTGTGTGAAGTTCAGTTCGACTGATCTCAGTGGAACTTGTTACACTGTAAGGTGCTATACACTGCAGGACAAGTGTTAGGACTTGACAAAAAAAGGCAAGGGGCAAAAGCCCCTCATTTTCTAACTCCCCCTAATGATTTCTAACCATGTAAGAGGATGTTACCAGCAAGCACAGATGCCTGATGTTTGTTCCACAAACTCCAAAAGCCCCTGTCCCTCAGAAAGCTGGCTGGTGGCACTGCAGACACAATCCCCTCTTTCCTGGGATCTCACAGCAGGACAGCAAGCCCCAGTGCAGGGAGGATGCTGCAACAGAGGAACACGGATTCTGCCTCTCACCATTGGGCTGGCTCTGACCAGGAAAATGTCCAAGATGAGTGGTTGTGCTGAGGTACAGGCTTTGGCCTCAATTTACTTCTCAGTAAGAGCTAACTTTGCATCTGACTAAATCATACTCTGGTAAAACTGCTTGAAATGAGGAACATTCGTGTTTGCCTTACTTTTAGACCACTGGATGAACATTAGGTAAATAACACTTGTTCAGCATTACAAAGGTAATAGCAAGCAACTTCAATATTTTTTAAAAAGCACAGTATTTTCCATGTCCTGAAGAAATCTGTTGCCTTTTAGTCTCTCCTGTGCCCTTTAAACAGCAAGATGAATAGATGTATTTTCTACTGGACCTCAAAGAATAGCTCACTGAATTTGAAAAAATCTGAAGCAATACAGCACTTGGTTGATTTATTTTTTTAAACATGGGAATAGTGCCTTTGTGTTAAAGTGCTTTGCTGAATCAGGACATAACTTATGAATATTGAACCCCTCTCTCACTGCATTCCTCTCTATCAGCAACAGCCATTTGAAACTACAGGTTGTATTTTCCTACTTATTCTGGCAGGATGGTAACTTCAAACAGCTGAAGTTCAACAGAATCCCTGATGCAAAACTTTTAAACATACTGAAGTTACATATTTTTAACATATATCTAATGAATTTGTTGTGTACCCTGCAGTTATAGCTTTGGCTTGAAGGCACAAATATTAAGGCACAATAAATGCAAATAATGTATACATTTCAATGTGTTGTGTTGAAGATAACTTTGTACTACACAGTATTTAGGTATAATGACATGTCATTCAAACATTTCCTCAAGTTTTTTTAATACCTTTTTTCTTTGATAACCCGGGTAAAAAGAGGAATGTATGCTAAATTATTTAAATATTTCTTAGCGCAAATGTGGTAATTTTCTTCTGAAGTACAGAAGACTGAGACTGATTTTTCAGCATTTGGATTCTAGCAAAATAAAACTGATATTTACATTCATCTTGAACAGCACTATTTGAACAGTTTATTTAAAAAAAAGTATATAGTACTTTTCTATCAAAAAGAAAAAGTGTTTTTGGCTTCTTCAAGTTTTTTTCCTCCCAGCCTGCACAGTTACTTGTGACAGGCAGAAAGACAGTTGCTCTAGACAAGTAAGTTGCACACTACCAAATTTGCTGTTGAGACAGAACTGTCATGCTAAAGTGACACTGAAAAAAATTTGGTTTTGCTTGCTTTCAAAATATTTCTAAAAGAAAAACAAAAAAAAAAGGACACATTCCAATTATTTTACTAAGCTCCAAATACGCACACTAGACCTGTTAGGTGTCCTGCACCTGTTTAAATAAAAGAGATCTCTAGCACATAACTTTCAAATAAAAACTGAATCTGCCTAATTTCCTTAGCAACACAAACATAATTAGTTGGAAAGAAAAACATATTGCACTGAAATGAAAGAAACAAGGACAGTAAAAATTTTCTTCTCAGTGTTAAATAGGAAGGATGTCCAGTGCAAAGAATCGCCCTCCTCCCTTTCCTCTCCTGTTGACACTTGCAAACGTTGTTGCTGAGTTTAGATGATCTCAGGTTTACATTCTACACAGTTAAGGCAATGAGGAATCACAGTGCAGTTTCAGTTATGCACAATCCTGAGGAAGGATCCAAGGAGTCATCTGTGGCAAGCTGGCCATTCTGAACAACTTCTGGGTAATTCTTACTGAAGTATACCTAGGAAAAATATTAGATTCTATAAGTAATTATGCACCAAAGTCCATTTAGGCTCAAACAATATTTCTGGAGATAAACACACATCCTTAAGGAATCCCAACGGGAACTTCAGGTTAGTGGCATTCAGTGAATATATGTCACTGATAAATTAGTAAAATTACTATATGAACTATCATTAAAACAAAATGTGAGAAAAATCCCACACAACCTGTCATTCCCCTCAAATTTTGTTAATTCAGATGAATAGATATGTTTTATAGCTTTACATTAAACTGATAAGTAAAGTCATTTTACTAGCTCAAAACATGGAGATAAATTAAAAACAGGATGACAAAGAAGCTGTGAAATCTTGCGTCTGCACAAGGGTTTCTCATTTTCACACATAAAATGAACACAATGGATTTGGATGTTAAAATCAGGTTGTAATCCCTATATTTTACAAACTGTGATTGACAACCATTGAAACTTCGAAGTATATGTATGAAATATCCCAGCCTTTAATTTGTGCTGCAGAGCAGTTATAGGGCCTATAGAAATGTGATCTCTGGATAGTGAACCACAATAATGAAAGAAGAAGCAAAAGCTTTAACAATGACTCAACCAAGCAACTTCTCTAAAACGTAAGATGATACCAAATAATAGGACAGTTCTTTGCCAAGCCTTTGAGTTCCTGAATTTTACCAATTTCTAGCTCAACTAGAAGAGATGCAGGTTTCCTGATAAATGTATAATCAGAACATAAAGGAAATGAAATGCTGTCAAGTTTCACTGTTCCACAATCATCAGTTTTTAGCAGCTGTATCATATCTCTGTTCCTTGACAGATGCGCATAACAAAATGAAATAATGTCAAGACTTGTGTGCTCTTATCTAAAAATGTGTTGGGTGAAAAAGGACTTCAAATGCAATTTTTTTTCAAAGAAGAATGTGAAAAGTTTTGTTTGAGTCTTTAAAAACAGAAAATACACTATCTTTCTGAAGCTGACACATGTCATGAGTTAGGTCTCATAGTCAGACTGCTTTGAGTACAGCTTATGAAACATTTCTGCAATTTATATTTAAGAGTGTTGTCAACAAAGTTCTGTTTGTTTGATAATAATGTCCTTTTCATATACATGAATACATGTATAAGACACATGGGATAAAACAGAAATAGTCATTGTACAAAAATGCTCCTGTAAGTACCACTGCCATCTTTTGTGCACTCACTAATGCAGGGTATATGCATTTTTACAAGTTTCAAAGAATATTAAATCTGATTTGAATCAACAGAAGAATTGGGAGTCCTGTTAAGAGGCATTCCTCAGTAACCAGTCACAATCGGATGCAATAGAGGGACGTTAATGAGGCTGCTGACTGCACACAGGCTGCAGACGGCAGCCTCCGTATTCCCATCCCGTTCCTGGTTTAAAACATAAAACTTTGGCATACTTTTAATGCAGTTTTTGAATGTGATTTTTTTTTAATGGAAAGCTAATAGAAAACCTTGGCACATTACTAGAGATGTAATGAAATGGCAGCTGCTTTTCAACTGTCTCATTGCAATTCTTCCCCTGAGCCCAATCCCTCAAGATATTAAATGCCCAAGTCTTTATACAAGTTTCTTCCACTGCCAACAGAGCTGCAACCTTTTTAAAAGTAATCACTGAGGTAACACCTAGTATTTTAATATTTACACATCTGTCATAGTTTTAAAGTAAAATAAAACAACCCTTATTTTTCCCTCAAAGTACTCAAACCTGACTGACAGAAACCCGTCCCTATCCTGATGTCACCAAAGCCTGCAGAAAAGCCTCTCTCAACACTGCCAAGAGCAGGGAGAACACACCAACTTCTGTTTATCTGAATAATTGAGCACTTTTATTTTTTTTCTTTTCTCACTGCTTGATGACTATTTCTCTCTTTCCCATAGGATTTTCGCCTAGCAGCTTCTTGTAAACTGAGCAAAGATAAAAACGGTCTCACAATGTCAAGCATAACTCAGTTGCCATCAGGCTCACAGGCCGTTTAATACATACTCAGCGGTCTCCAATTTGAGTTGTGCCTGTGTTGTCTTCTTTGACATTTGCACAAAAATGGGGATACTGAGTGACCAAGTGAGGCTTACAATAGCAACTGGATCAATCTGGAAGCCTGAGCTAAGGTTCCAGCAACAGCTCAGTCCTGCAATGCTTCACTAAGAGGACCATGAGATTTTTTTTTTTTAAATTATGTTTCTTAAATATGTCCAAGTCAGTCTTCCCAATTTAGTACCGCTTAATTTTCACTTAAAGGATATATGTAGAATCAATACTTTCCCAGAAACTGCATTTAAAGTTTCAGCTTACTGAAAGAAGATCTTGGTACAAGTTTGTTGTATGGGTCCAAACTGAAATAAATCAAGATTCAGGTCCAAAATGCAATAAATCAAATAATCACTGCCAAAGCATAACCGCATTCCAAACCATTTTACTTAGCAACCCACTGTAATGCTTTTTGAAATGTATGTATGTCATATTACCATTTCTTTTTATGTGCAGCATGCTGTTTTCCAAAAACAGAAAGAAAGCTGTTCTTCATAAGAACAGTTCTTAGTAACCACAGTAGGAATGTGGGAAATCAACAGCAATACATGCAGAGACTCAGCAGTGTAACAAGAAAAGCCATTCGAATCAGCTCTTCTGACTAAGCGACTTCTCTGAAAGTATGCATGAAGCACAAGGGACAGCAATAACAAAACCCCTGAACTGTCCAAGTCCTTCAAACAGAAAGAACTATAACTCTGCTTCTGGGTAGCTGCTGACTGGAGATACAGTCTCTTGATTCCCATATTTTTGGTCCAAGTGTGGATAAGCACCATGCTTTGCATTCTTGGCAGATGCTAAAGCTTGTATCTGCCTTCTAGCCTGGGAGTTAGCAAACTTTTTCATCAAACCACATTTCAGCAGAGACTGGTTCCTGGATCTCTTCCCTTCCTGTACAAAATCACATAACATTGATGTGGTAACTGCAGATGACTATATGGGCAAGTAACATCAGGCAATTATTTTTATACATTTTGAATCATCTCTGAATGCAATTATGCAATTGGGGAGGGCTCCGGGGAAAGAAGGAATGACAGCATGACACAGCTGAATTTCTAGAGATGACAGCTGGACAGCCTCACCTCTTGCCTTTCCAAGGAGCAAGCCTTAGGAAGCTGGCCTTCACTTTACAGACAAACAATGGTCACATGAATTTGAAGCTACCCTTTTAAATATAATTTATATAACCTCCAGATTGTCATGCACATACCACAGAAAACATGGCTAATCCATTCCCTTCTAATAAGAAAATAAATGAAGCTACACTGCAGCAATGGAAGAGGACAGCAGAACTCGTAACAGTTCAAGACAAAACTGTTTCCTCAGTTCTACAGTTTGTGCCACACAAGAATTTTTAGTGTATGCTCTTAGCTAAAGTGCTTTACTTGAAAAATTCTTTAAAAAATAAAATCTGAGAATAAGAACAGACACAGAAATCTCTTCCCTAATCTTCAAAAAGTCCAGTACAATAGCATCCAGACAAGCACATAGCCTCCATGACAGCACAACTTCTCATTTTTTCCAACTTGCTGGAAATGCATCTATTTTTTTTTTACTGGAAAGTAGTCAAGCACCTGCAATTTTGTTTCCTGGTTTCCTGTCTTTGTGTGTTGTTCCCTGTCTATGGGTCTTTTGCTTCCCCCGGGTAACAGTTCAGACCTTGTGTTCCTCTAGCTCTGCTCCACACATCCAGCAACTTGAGGAAAGTAAAGCATAAAGGCTAAAGAGCGTTGCCTCTTGCCTGTAAAAGGCTCTCTTATGTTGTTACCTGCTTAATACCAATGCCTTACTCACATGCTGAAAGCACAGTTACATGAGTTCCAAGCAAGCTGCTGCCAAACTGAGCACTGCCAGTCTCAGCTGAAGCAATGCTGAAACTTCGTTGGCACTGAGAGAATTAAAATCTTGCTCTTGGACGTCCTGTGTGGTAAATTATCAAGAAAAAAGAAAGCAAGCCAAAGCTAGTCAAAGAGATCCTCAATCACAGGTCATTCTTTTTTATCTTCTTATCTCTGCTTCAGCTTTCCATCTGAGAAGTGAAGATGATATAGCCTCACCTCACAGGCATATTATGAAAGCGAATCCATTGATGTCTCTTAAACACTTTGATTGCCAGAGGAATGCCCACATATTAATAATTTTGTACTCCAAGTAGGATTTGAATAGTTCACAGTAAATCAGGCACAGAGCCTTGCAGGGAACAAGAAGGCAACAAAACATTCAACAGCTGTTTCTTAGCTGAGCCCTACTCATCTTAGGCGCAGAACAGAGAGCCAGGGTACAAGAAGGAAGTAAGGGAATGCACAACAGAAGGAATGTCATCAAACCCGCAGGAATCACAGTATAGTCACAGGCACTGAGCCTCAACTAAAATCTGATGGACCCTTTAAAAAATATAGACATAACAGATAAATGTTTGATTCTGCAGCCCTAACATGTTTTTTACAGCAAGTTAAGATCAATGCCCAGCACAAGTGAGTATGTCCTATACTATTTACACTTACTGTTTTGTGTACACACAAAAGGATGCAAGAAATCCAGTCTTTCAACTCGGGGTATATAAATACATATATCATTTGGAAGTCTCTGTATATCCCACTGAAAATTATGGCTTTGCCTTGCAAAACTGACAGATCCTTTAGTGGAAGGCTTACTGCAACACTGAATATGCTAACTTGAGATAAACAAACTGCAGAGACAAACTTAATTATCTCTTCTTCTAAAATTACCCGTTTTGCTGTTTCAATCAGAGAAGCCGCTTCAGTCTTGCCCACTTGTTGCACCATTTTGTAAAACAAGCTGTCTTGTTCTTGCAGCAGAATGTAAGGCTCACCATATTCTTTCAGTCTTCCCGCATCTAAAACCTGTTAAATCAGCAGAAACCAATGTATTAACATAAGAAAATTAAAAACTAAATGTTAAAGAGACTAGAAACCAAATGTAGGCGACTACAGGCAAGGGGGAAATGTATGCATTTTTAGCGCTAGGATGAATTTTGTACCCTGAAATTGAATTCTGTCCTCTTCAAACTAGTAAAGCGCTTTCTCAGTTTACAGACCTGTTGTACAATTTTAGAGTGCCCTACAGCCATTCCACCTATAGGAATCCAACATGAAGTTATGCAGAATATGGAAATACAATGTTTGTGCAGCCAACAAAGCAGATTATAAGATTCATTGTGTAAGAAGGAAACAAAGAGGTCCAAAATGGGCTCTGAAGTAAACAGCTGTGGGTAAAAACCACGCAATAACCACCAAGACAGTTAAGGGAGAATAAGTAGGTCTTTTGAATTAGAGGTGAAGATGTAATTAAAGAAAATGAGGGTGTTGCTGAAAAGATAAACAATTTCTTGCATCAGTTTTTGCTAACTATGTATTAGAAAGATATTTAAACCTGACCCTGTTCTTTCCACATATAGAAAAGATCAGATGCCACCATGGACACAGGTACCCAAAAACAGAGGGAGGAAGAAAGAACAACAGAGAAATTAAATAAGCATTAAGTCAATAATCCACAGAGACTACACACAGTCAAAAATATAGGAAAAAAATTAAGAATAAGCTGATAAACTGTTCTGAGACTAGTGACTTCATTTAAGGACTGCATGGCAGCAAACACTGAACTTATATTTTTAAAAGCCTTTACAGGATTAATTCAAGGAAATTTTAGACTAGCATATATATTTTGATGTAAGACATCAAATTAATTGAAACAGACATTAAAACGAAAGAAGACACACAGATTGCAGGTAGTTGTTCTCCACAGTTTTAGCAAACACAAATCTGATACAATTTTTAATGCACCAGAAGAAAACTAAAGGAAAATGGTTTATATAAATTTCCAGAAAGATATCTGGTGTAACTAAATAATTAGGCTACAAAGAACAAAGGTTTTCAAAAACCTGGACAGAAAACAAGAGATTGGAATTAAACAGTGCAGCTTTTTCTGTAGAAAAAGGTAGGAACTGGTGGGAGCCATATTTTTCTGGTATAGGTGGTAGCTACTTATGTTAGTCATCAGAAAAAGGAGGTGTTAGAGAAGTGACAGACCTGCAAATGACACAAAAATGTGCAGGTAAGTCTAGACCAGAGGTTCAGATACACCTAACTAACCTAAGAGAATGAGAAACACAATAGCAGGGAAAAGCCAATATTGACAAATGCAATGCACCCAAATACTTAACCTGCTTATAAATTAATGGTATTGACTCAAGAAAGAGTTGGGTTTTAGTCTACAAGTTCAGTACTTTACACCATGAGTAGGGAGTAATGGAGTCTAAAATAAAGGAAGAGAATTTATGTGAGAAAACAATTTAGAAAATATTTTTGTTCTTATATAAATAAAAAACTGAATACATAGGCATGCTATTGACAAAGATATTGCCACAACAAAAGGACTTCAAGGACTCATAACTCAAGCCATAATTGTGGTGGTACATACTTGTGAGAAAAAAAGAAAGATCTAAAAAAATGGAGCTGTTGATTTCAGGAAAGAAATGAATAAAAGGTATTGTGAGGACAACTTCCAAAATAATAAAAATAGTGTGCAAACTTCTGTTTGAAAGAAGAACCTCCAACAAGATTGGAGAAAAATTCAGAGTCCTATGAGGAAACTTTCAAATGTATTCTTTGTCTTTACAGCTCCACAAAACCAAACATCCTGATGGCCAAGGGCCTGGCAGATCTCCAAGCAGCCTGGAACCCAGTAAATGACAAAACCCACAGGGAAGGGGCACAGCTGAGCCGAACCCTTTGCCTGCACTGGTGTGAAAATACAACACTGCCAAGATCACTGTTGACTTGACACCAGAGACCCAGCACCAGGGAAAATGGATCCACTCCTTCCCTTCTAGTTCAATTAAGTACATGTCATTTGAATGGAAAATAATCAGACAACAAACAGCAGCATAATTACATCTCATTTTATGAACTGTATGCACAGAAACCTACATGAAGATATCTGTTATTTTCAAAAGCTCTTAACTTAGAGAACCCGGCCATATTATGAATTTCCTTTGCAAGTGATTTCCGGTATCATTTGGAATTGCAGCTGAATAAAGTGCTCATAGAAAAATCTTAAATATTAGTAATATTGTACAGCACAACATACAGACACAGTTACATTTTAACAGATGCAGTATTTCACCCGCAGAAGTATGTTTGCACACATGCTGACTTTTCAATGTACTTAGTCCTATGCCATTTACTCTGAATATTTAATGATTAATTATAAATATAATTTTATCACAATCTTTTTTTTTAAGCCACTGTATGTCACAGTTAAGGACAGCTTCCTAAAAATGCAATAAATTATCCTATACAATTCAACATTTAAATCAAGGTGCCACAGCATAGAACGTCTCTGTTGCCTTTAAGTAAAGCTTTTTTCAGCACACAACTAGATTATGCAAGCACTTCTTAAGAAGGGAAACAAAAAGCATCTTCATGAAATGTATCTCTAAATATACTAGTAAAGAACTGCAATATACAAGTAGAGGGTTTAAAAAAATTATATTACTGCAGTATAGCAATTTTAACATTCATTTTGAGAATGTCTGAAACAAGCACAAATATAGACAATCTTGCCTCTCCAGAGAACCTGGAGAAAGGAAAAAAATTATTCTTCCTTGGCAAGTTTTAAGTAGCCAGGAAGAATGGACAGAGTGAGCAATTTCTGTCTGGAGAAACTCCATCCACATTTTAAACAAATCATTAACCTATTCACAGAGCTCTTCTTTGGGAGTAAAACCCAAACTTGTGTTATAAAGATAGACAGAACAGCCATCGGAAAAACAAGCTGTGTTACTTTTTTAAAAAATCTGAAATGAAAAATAAAGAATGAAACTGAACAGACAATATCACTCCTACAAGTCAGGAACACTATAAACGCTGTTCACCAAGGAAAACCACTTTCTACTAACTGCTGTCATCTATGAGACAATGAAGAAAATCTAAGCTGGTTTACTTGGTAGCTATACATTTATATATTTATGTATTTATTAAAAAGCTCTTAGACAAAGAGATAGGTACTCTTCTTTGAAGAAATGTGTGCTGATAAGATTTACATAAATAAATAGGTACTTTGGCTAAGGCTTTGCATACTCTTACTCACTGACTCCAAGCCAAATTAAAATCATTAGGACTTCAAAAAGCCAGCTAATCATTCAGGAAAAGTGGAATCTGGTGTTTACCAGCCACATATTTTCCGATCAACTTGCAGTGCTTATCACTGCACAATACAAGGGAATCGAACCCAGATGTGTTCCAAGGCAGTTGTACCAGTGGAACTTGATACAGAAGAGCCAGAGAAGCTTGTAGCTGGCAAAATCAGATCAGCAGGGAGATTGTGGAGGACACACACAGGAACACTTGACTCTGAATCAGACTTGAATTTCATCACAGACTTCAGTGCAGATACTGAGAGAGAGGGGTTTTCTGCAAATCACTAAACTTGTCAGCTCCTCACTCTGACTCTTTGTAAAATGCACAAAATAAAGACTTGATCATTCTGTGGGAGCTAACTGCCTGTGAAATATTTAGACAGCCCAGAGTGAAATAAAAGCAAACACAAAAGAGTTATATAAACCCAAAGTGTTCATATGTAAACCAGGACCAGATTCTCCACCCTCTTGCACTGGCAGCTTCTTTTACCTTGCCTGCACTGTTCTTTCCTTTGTAGTACCATCTTTATGACTTCAACAGGATTTTCTCATATGAAAGCGTAATTCCAACAGTACAAAATTTACAAAACTGGCTGCTGGCAATCATACAAAAGGAAACATGCAGGAAAATTGCTGTTCAATGGAATTTTCTCACCTCCCCAAGTATGGTGAAAATATCTTTACTTATAGCTATCCAAATTAGCATTACTCAAGCAGCAATACAGCAACATGTTAAATTCAAATAGGGCTCAAATGATGTATTATTCTTGAGTAAAATTCTCGCATGCCATCTAATTCTATTCCACCTAATGTTTCTGGTAGGAAAGAAACACTGAATAGTTTGAATAGTCTGGGGCAGTGACTGCTCATCTGAGCTGTGATCTTTCCAGAAGGTTAAGAACCATACTGGTAGAAGGCAACATAGTTTGGAACAGCGCTTTGTTTGATATTTGGGGCACAGAATAACACAGAGAGGGGATGATTAAAATATGACAGGGAAGGACAGAGAAACACAAAAGAAGTATTTGATCTTGACCTGCAATATCAAACATGAGAAGATTATTAGCCATTTAAATGTGCTTATGTTAAATCTAACTAGCACAGGAGTATTTGCCTATGCCACAAAAATGTTGCTGAACTAAATTTGGGTAAGATTTGAGCACTACATTTTGCCTCAGCTGTAACCTACCAGGGGTTTCTATCCCCACTTTGCCTAGGTCCCTCCCTAAACCCCCAAACTGCATTATTTCCATCCCACAGCTTCATAATTTAATGTATTAACCAAGACAAAAAAGCAGGGGAAGGAAGACAAAAAGTAAAACATAAAATGGTGAAAAATGAGTCAGGAAATCCATGTCACCATGAAAAGAGAAAAACAGAGCAACAAACAACGAGGATACTATGTCAAGATAGTTGAATTTCCAGCAGAAACCTAGGCAGCAGTGCCAGGAGAACACCTTTCCTCCTTGATGATTCCTCAAATAATCCATATTGTTCTGTTGCACAGGACTTTGGAGAAGCCAACACTCATTTTGTAAGTGAATTTTACAATCTTCTTTGTCGATTAATATATGCAAAATAAGTGTCATTAACCACAGAGAGAGAAAGAACAAGGGCCTTTTAAAATGCTGTAACAAACACCATGTACTTACAGCTATCCATAGACACAAAAAACAAAGTTCTAAATCCTGTGTTTTCTAACTTTCAGCACAAAAGCAGACAAACCAAGAGAACAATAGTTATAAAACATTCTGAGGAAAAAAACAATCCAAGGTTGGAAGTGTTCAGCAACAAAGGAGGGGGGCAAGGGAATATATTTCAATTATTATTGAGGAATGACTAGTATTCTTATTCACGTTCATATTCACCATTAAGCCAGAGGGGAAACGGGACATTTAAGAGTTGATCATAAATGTTTTTATTTCCTATTCAAAAGGAAAATAATTCAAGGAAATTATCTCCTTGGGAATACATCTGATTTAATTTAGACTTGGAGAAGACATCACCAAACAAAAAAATCATTATTAAAGTTCAAAACTCTGCTAGGAGTACAACTTTGAACAATGTTTTCCTCAGAGAGCATACATCAAGATGATCCTCAATAAAGTCCTGGGAAGAGGAGAATATTCAGGAGATGCTTCTGGTTACATCATATTAAAAGAAATATATTCGCCCAAGACAATACATAGCTTTGTGGGAAAGAATCAACAGCCTGTACTCCAGTTGGCATTAAGTTCAGATGCAAGCATGTTCCGTCTCTTCTGTCTCATCATGGTTTGTCAAAACAGATCAGAAACATGCACATACTTCTCTGAAGAATCATTTACAAATATCAACCTATCTAAACATGTTTGTGAACATTGAAGCACATTGAGAAGGCTGCAAATATAACTCAGAAACCATTTTAAGAGGGCTTTTTTCTTTTGAAAGTTTCCTCTCTTTTTTTAAGTTTTTGGTGGTGGAGCTTTGGTTGGTTATTTTTTGGGGAGTTTTTTGGGGTTTTTTTAAGCCTTCAGGTTTATTCAAAGCATTCCTCATGCTCCTTCAGGGTTCCTACACAAATTATTCTGCCAGTAACTCCAGACAAATTTAGTGTCAATGTATATTTAATGTACATGAACAGAGCAGAGCAGACCTGGGAATTTACCTTCTTATATTCTGAATTATTATTTTCAGATTTTCCAAATAACTCGCCTCAGCAGAGTTTAACTTTGCTGTAACAGTGCCAGACTTGCCATTGGTCATTGGGATTTGACATGTACCCCCTAATCCCCTGCTTCATAGAAAAGGCAACTTTAGACATCTTGTTTCGTAATCAGAAATAGTGGATTTCTTTAAAATGAAATTATTCTTCAGCTGTAACTTAGGGGAAATTGAGCATGCAGCACTGTCTGGTAAATTGGTTCACACAGGTTTTCTTTAGGCTTCTTGCAGAGATTAAAAAAATCTACCTTCTTTTCCTCCAACTGATGGCATGCCACTGTAAGCTGGATGGAATGTCGTGGGGAAAAAATACCAATGACATATGTAGTAATGAGACTTACTCTACTGATAATCACTCGATATGAACTCCTTCTGTGTCTCGTTGAAGAAGTCTGTTAACCAGACACTTCACATGTCTCTTGCATTGCAGTTTCCTCACCTCCAAACATCTGATATACCAGTGTAAGTTCAACCCTTGCTTCAGAGGATATGAAGAGGCCTTGTGCCAGTGTTTTACCAACAGCTGACAAAAAACAAGTATGTGCTGACAAAACTCTCCCTTGGTCAATCACTAATGACTGCTTCCATCACTGTAAAGCCACATTTCTGAACTGGGATTGCAGAATGGCTCAAATGTGGCCCTGAAGTGATATGAGATATACTTCATTTTAAGAAATCCTACTCTTTAATAAGGCTATTGAAGGTCTTAGAAAGGTAGATAAGCTACAAGGATATTATACTTTTCAAGAGGCTAAGGAATATTGTTGCAGATGACTGAGCATGTCTCCTGGTTTTATCAGTTTCTGATGACAATGAACTTGTGGCTCAGTTGCCATGCACAGAGTTTCACCTTATCAGAAACTCTCTGCTCAGGGCATCAACCACCAGCATGACCTGTGCTAATTTGCTTTTAAGCAGTAATACAGTATTTCTGAGCAAGCAAAAATCATTCTCTAAAGATGGGTTAGTATTTCTAGTACAGCCTAGATTCCATATCACTGTCTTTAAATAAACATGGTATAACCATCCTGTTCTTACATTGATGGAAACACATTCACACACAAATGCCTGACAGAACAAGAGATTAAGGTTCATCAAACATTGGCTTCACTTCCTGCAGAAATTCAAATTCAAATGCTTCGTTTGAATATTTTCTGCTGAAGTACTGCCTCAATAATTAGTTGTTTCATTTAGGCAAAAAAAGAATCTTGCTGGGCAGCCCTCTTGAAATGGGAGCAGCTTTTAAGAACTAAATGTTTTAGAAAAGTGTGACTTAAGACTGGCAAAGAGAATCAAGAACTCTAGTGTATTTTCAAGCTCTTAGGGATTTTGACTTGGTTTTAGAGGCAAATAGGCCAGGTGTTATATTTACAACTGTCCCAGACACTGTTTCAGCTGACAAGACTCACTCTGACACAAGACCATGGCACATAGCTCAGTATCTTATGCAAAACCGGGCCTAAACAGCAATATAGAATCTTCTCTTAGTGGTAAAGATGCATGTATTACTCAGCTTTGAAAGCAATGTCTTCACTGCTGATATTTGTGGAATTCAATAAATTCCAAGAAAGAAAATGGAAGGATCTTGTTTTCTCTTCTAGTTTGGTAAACATCAATCCAGTTCAAGAAGATCTGGGAACTATGGAAACTGCCTTTGTTCAGAATCAAAACAAGATTGACCATTTCTGAAAAATGTAAAAAAATTTGCTAAATGCTCAGCTTTTGCAGAAACTCTGGAAGTCTTGAGTTAACAAAAGAAAGGAGAAATCTAATGGTCTCCAGGCCCTCTGCTCTCCATGCAGGTCCCCTTCTATGAGTATCCTTCATATTCTTGTCTTCACATTTTCTTACTCAAGAGACTTTGATCCCAGAACTCAGTGGGGATCTTTCTTAGGTTGAATAAAAACAAGGATGCATTTAGTTCTAATATTCCTTAGGCCATATCTTCAAGACAGAGGCTGAGTCAAAAAAAGGACTTTTATTAGTGTTTGTTCCTTTTGAATAATGACGGCAGTATGAATATAGCAATTTTACTGCAGACTACTGGATTCAGACCCACAAGGTACTTTGAGGTTTTCATGAAGAATTAGATGCTTAGTTGCAAAAATTCGGCATACATTCTAGTTACTATAATCCATTAAGCTCCTTTTACATTCTTTAACAGGACAGACTTCAATAGCACAAGCATAATATCCAGTAATACTCCAGAATCTGGGCTAAAAAAAGGTCAAATCCCCTTCCACCTTTCTGTTACAGAATGAAAAAGAAATACCCTTTTTATACCCATCCAGTTGTCTTGCTTTAGAATTCTGAAGGAAGTAATAATTAGTTCTTATTTTCAAACATTTTCATATTCTATCATATCAGGCTCCAGGAATATTTATGATCTCATCAACTGACCTCTCTCAGACATCCTGAGCACTTGAGGGCCAGTGTCTAACAGTGGGCAGCTCTCCACCAAGGGAACACTTTGACATGGACACACTGAAGACCAGAGAGTGACTACCAATGGTGGGACATGGCTTTCACAAAGAACTGTTCTACAACCAGGATTGCATATTCTGTGTCTTTACATAATACCCCCTAAACAGAATGTCAAGATTTGCTGTAGAACACATTCATTTTCCAGGAGTGATATTTAAATAAGTGGAAAAGAAACCCACCTAAAGAAGTGTCAACAGACCATAGCTTTTCTGACTTTAACTCAGTATTATTAATTGAAGTATACCACCACTTCTCTCCTGCATTCTCCACATCTCCATCTAAAGCTGGGACACTGCAGTTAAAGCTCACATGAAGATATTAGTAGGACAGATGGGGTTTTCCCACTGCTACAAGACCTCTGCCTCCCACTGAGCTGCAGATTCAGACTCTCTTACACTATCCTGTGATGACTCTTACACTTCTGGCAATCCAATTCTTCAAAAGGGGGGGCTTAACCTGACTGCCCTGGGTACACAGAGGACATGATGTTTTTCTGTGAATGGTGAGCATTGCATCCAGACCTCTTCAGACAGAGCACAGATTTCTGCGCTTCCTGGGAGAATGCTGTCATCCCCATGGCAAGGAAGAGCAGTATGGCCATCATCATCATCATGTTCACTTAGATGTCTATCACCGCTGTCCCATTTCCATCTGGATGGATGAAGGATATTAATGTGCAATACTAGGTCAGATATCAGAACTCCAGAGAGAGACAAGTGCTCAGACCTTGTCTGCTGCACAGCATTTTCTATCTAGCTGTAGGTGACACCCTTTTCACCACACACCACGCTGCCCGGATCTCTCTCTTTGATTCCGAGATGTTTATACTTACTCTTGGTGGACTGATTGCTCTGCTGCTGAAGTTAGACATCTACAGTGCAGGAAACACAGTTCCTGATTTGTGAGGCCCAGATGTTCCACCATGGCAAGCACAACATCAGAAAAATGAGAATAACCAAATGAGGGAGGTGTACCGGAAAGACGTGGGAAGTAGGGAGGCTTATCAGAAAGATGTGGGAAGTTACTTTCTATTGACCAAAAAAAACAACTCAGGTCTGGCTGTGAAGTGCATTGTATTGTTACCCTGAATATTAGTCATTTCAGAATGTAACCACAACAGGTTTTCCCATAAATAAATCAAATCTCTTCCCATGATTCTCTAATCAAAAACTTCCTATTTGAATGACAGTTTTTAATTACTAGATCAAGTTCTGCTTGCATAAAGAGTTTCCATTTCAAAGAAGTATTGCACTGATATGAAAACTCTCTGGAGAAACATCCTTGCCATTGAAAAATGCACCAGTTTTGACTCTGTGGCTTTCCTCTGGAGAGGCCACAGCATAGTATATACAGCAAACAACTCCATCAGGTTCTTGCCAGATGCATATACTTTATTTGCTACTGAACCACGATGTCCCTGGGTGAGCCTCAATTTCTGTACACTTCTGTTTTCTCCTCTGTAAAAACAGAGTTTCTAAAAAGCATTTCTCAACCTGGAGAAGGATGCAGAGAGGAGAGGGAGGAATAGGTGACAGGGATTTCATAAGATCCCCCTGTAAGTTTTGGGAGTGGTGCCCATTGGCTGCCACAAGCTGCAGATGTAGTTTACATAAAGGGCCTTTGCCCTCTATGGTGAGGGCAGGACAGGAAACAGCTCTTGAGGTGGTGGGGAAGCTAAAAGGAATGAGAGATCAGTGAAGCAAGCCTGAACTGGGCTTCTGCCAGGATTTGCCATGACAGAAGAGGTAACTGCAGTTTTAATCCTACCTTCCCCTTCTGCCAAGCAGCAGAGTGCCTGCCTCTGCAAAAGAGCTAAAATGGGTACTGCTAGCACCTGATGGGAAGAGTTACAACTTGGCTTCTCAAAGTAATAAAGGAAAAGGAATGAGAAAGTGTCCTATTAGATGCTGGAGCAGCACAGAGGGAAGAAAAAAAAAAGGAGCTTGAAAACCGCTGGATTATAATTTTATGGTAGTATTATTTGATGGGCTGACTTAACAAGTCTTTCCAACTTTGGTTCCAAAGATTGTATGGATACTTCCCTATCTCACCCAGGTGTTTGAAGTTTAATTAATTAATGTTTATAAAGAGCGTTACAATTTCCAGATGAAAGGTCCTATGCAAGTGCAATGTAGTATTACTCATTGAGGCGACTGGGTTAGAGAGTATCACGTTACACAATACAGCTCTTCCCTCAATGATTTTAAGCGTTTGAAGTTCTGATAAAATGTGTTTATCACTAAGACAGATATAATGGAAATACTCTTAAGGCGTGACCTGGATTATGAAAGCAGAGGTATGGTTTTGGGAATGGAACAAACGAGAATTAAAACAACTCCTGAGGCCAGATTTGTCTACAGCTGTGTAAAATATATTCTGTTCTTCCTTTTTTCCCTCCTTGAGTAGGCTTTTCTTCTCTTCTAAAATAGAACCGGTTATTACGACGGGTGTGAGCAGACATGCAACAGTTCACGTTCAGTTCCTATTTCCATACTCATTCAACTTGACATTTTCTCATGACTTTCTCAAAATTATTTTCTTTCTTTTTTTTTTTTTTTTTAATGTTTGAATTAACCCTAAAGGCGAACAGTTTCTTTTTGGAAAATTCTGCTTTAACCACTAATTAAATGGAATTAAATCCAAAACTCAAGGACAATGCCAAGCTGGAGACTGCAGCCAGCACACTTAAGATATGATGACCAGTTTTGACCCCCTCAGTACAAGAAAAAGCAAGGTAATTTTGAGCAAACTTGAAATGGGTTTACCAGGGTGGTCAGTGAAATGGAGCACCTATGAGGAGAGGCTGATGGAACAGAGCGTGTTCACCCTGGAGAACTGATGGCTTCAGGGGACTTAACAGCAACCTTCCCATATCTACAAAGAAGTTACTGAGAAGACACAAGGCTCTTTAGTGAGATACACAGTGGGAAAGCAAGACACAATTGCCGTAAAAAGAAGAAAGGCTTTCACTGGATATAAGGAGAAAAAAGATTTCAATCTTAATTATTGTAGATAATTAAGCATTGGAGCAGGTAGCCCAGAGACTGCGGAATTTCAATTTCTCAAAGTTTTCAAGACTCAAATGGAAAAAATCCTGAGCAACCTGATGTGAAATTAGTGCTGACTCTGCTTTGAGCAGGAGGTTCCTTTCAATCTGACTCAAAAGGAAGGGAAGAAAGCCGTAGGTGATGTCCACTTGTTCAGGAATGGGCTTGAACATTTGTGATTTATTTAAGAGAGCTGAACAAGTTTGCTCAAAAATTGTTTGAAAAATAATTTTCTCATAATTTGTCAAAAGACAATTGTAAATATTTCGGCTACCAGGTTCTATCTTTGTTCTTCCTCCATTTTCTAAAAAAACCTGTCATGATAGCAAATAACAGAGATTTGGGATGGCTTATAAATAAGGCATTATTGCACCTAGAGTTCTCAATTAAAGGAAAAACAAAACCAGGAGTTTTAATAATACCGGGTAAATGAGTAACAATGCACTTTCCTTGGGCACTTCTGACTCTTGAAAAAGAATCTGCATCAAGTTAAATTTGTGAATTACTAAAACATATCATTGACTAACCAAATTATAGAATGCACTAAAAACTTCCTTCACCAAGTCTTCTCAATTTTTGTGATATTGAAGTAAGTAATTAATTTCCCATGAATACTGATATTATTAATTGCCTTTATTAATTAATAGCTAGTCTTCTGTGGAATATTCTTGTTCTTGGCATTTTTAACATATTTTTCTTCCAAAATTCTGCTTTATTTCCTCTAGGAGTTACATATCTGAGTAAACCAAGTAATTAAAGTGTAACAGATGCACACCTGCCAAAACTCTGATCCTTCTAAATATGAGATGGCAATTCTGATTTGCCTCTAAACAGGATCAATAACTGAGTATGGACGTCAAGAAAACAGGATTGTTACGAAGATACAAGTCAGCTTCCTCCTTGTTTTTATCAGGCTTCTCACCCTCCTCTCTCCCCTAGTTCACAGAAATCTGTAATATCAAAATGCAGCAATGCAAAATGATGAAAAATATATAAAAGTTAGTACTGACTGCAGACTCAAAGACACATCTTCTTGCAAATCTCTTTCTTAATACTCTAAAGAGGCCAAAAGCATTAAAGCCTATTAGAAAATTAGGAAACTAGAAATCTTAATAGTGACTAAACTGAAACAACATAAGGATAAAAATAATGTACAGACACTTAAAATGCAATAGACTAGCTATGTACTTGGCAATTATCCTGAGTAGTTTGGGGAAAAGGGTGATTTTTATGCTTTGCTCCAACAATTTTTGGCAAAAAAAGTAAATAACACATTTTGTTTTCGTTGCAACTTCATGACATTAAAGGTAAAACTAGGAAAATATCTTTATGGAGAGAGCATTCTATGCCTAACATGTTAATGGTAGTTAATGAACCAAAACCCACAGAAATCCCTTTGGACAGCTAACAAACACACACAGCTATTAATTAGGTCACAGTTGTTTCCTCACAAATCTTTTGTTCATTTCAGTTGTAGAAAACACCAACATATCCATTAGACCTGTGGGGAGGTATTCACCAGAGAAGAAAATATTTATTTATTATACATTAAATGCTTGCAATTACATGACTACTTATGGCAGTTCTGCTGGTTTCTCTCCTTGTAAGTAAACTATAATCACTGAGCTCACAACCTATTCTACTCCTCAGAACACCACTTACCTCAGCAGATGGAATTGTTTAATATTGTGTACTTCAGGCAACCACTGTAACTCAATCAGAGATTTTAAAATATTTTGAGCATCCAGAAAAAAAAAAAAAAACAAAAAAACAACCCATGGAAAGAATTATCATGTTTCACTTCCATAAACAAAAGTTGAGAGGTATTCTTTAAGGTTACCACAAAGAGGTGAAGGTTAATTTCTGCTTGAAGCCCAATTAAATTTGAGTTCCACTTAGGAACGCAGTTTGCCCTCTATGCCAGTTATTTCATTAAGCGGCTGTGAAGATGTTTGCAAAGGGCTCACGTTCTTATTGCAGAAAATTATAAAACTGCAGGCTGCACACCTTGCCAAGGACACAAACCAGGTGGATTTCCTGAGAGCCCAGGGAACACCACTGCCTTTATGAAAATAGTCAGCAAGTATTTCTTAATTTCTATGCATGTGCAATGTGGTGTGGGGCAGACAAGGTGGCAGAGAGAGTATAACAGTCCTCTGCTGGGAGCAGAGATGGCAGAGGCTGCTGCATTGATAGTGCTTCATCTTCTCTGTTTGAACCTTGCTTTGGAAAGCTGGCCATGTTCATTACCTCACCAGTCTAGTCCTACTTCTCTCATCACTACCTTTGCCCCAGGGCAGCTGCTGTCTCCTTACCTCCATGTTTCCTGCCCCAGAACCTCCACCACTTCCCCCTCACACATCCCACACCAACTGTTGTCATTGCCTCCCTCAGCCCACCGAGACTGCATTAAGACACCTGACTGAACCCAGGTGACTGTCCAGAACCTCGTGGGTGTGACTTCACAGGCTCCCAGTACTGGCAGAGCTTATTTGCTCAGGTCTCCTGCTGCACTTCACCTGCACTGGGTTCACGCCTTGCAGGATGGAAAGCACAAGGCTAGAGAAAGCAAGAATTCTTTCCAGGTCATTACATCTACAGTTTTATGAGTTGTGAGTTACAGTAGCTAGGATAATGAGGTTAATTTGGATAAGCCTAACATATGACTTACACTCCTACCCACTTTTGGATCAAAATTAAGAAGAGTCAATAACACATTCTTCAGAAAATTAAAAAAAAAGTGAAGCAGTTAACTGTCTTACCATAATCCTATCACTGTCAATAATGGTGTTCAAGCGGTGTGCAATGGTCAGCACTGTGCAGTGAGCAAAGGTTTCACGGATCGTCTTTTGAATGAACTCATCTGTTCTGAAACACAGCAAGAGCAATGCAGACAAAAATAAGACCTTTGCATGGATAACTGAATGGCAGGCAGGTTTTATGACTTCGTCAAACAGGACTGGATAGAAGGAAATATGCTTATAAAGTTATTACTGCGCTTCTTCCTCTTGTTATACCAGATGGCTTGGAGGCATAGCGTGAAATTTACTCCAAAATCTACCCTTCCATAGCTGATAAGGAAAGGATTTCTTCTTGTAAGTAGAGCAATAGGCTTCATTTCAGGAGATTAATTTCTCAGACTTCAATTACAGAAAAGGTAAAATTCTGTAGATTCAGATAGTTCTACTAATTTCTACATCAAAAAAGCATTGTTATTCACTTTCAAGATTTAGTTTGCAAGCAGTGAAGAAAAGTTGGTGCAAGTAAATATCCTTCATTGCAAATCATCTGAAGAACAAACACAAGACAGCCTAGAACTAAGGTTCTTGATAACAAATGCAGAAGAAGATGAATTAGAGGAGATGGCTGGTAACCTACAATAGTACTGGAATAGCTCAAGAACTTGAAAACTGAAAAAACTCAATACTTGGCATACTCTGTAAATCAGAAGCATTAACTGGAACACACAACCCAAGGAAAGAGATAGAAGATTTGAAGTTAAGAGTGAGCCTACTGTATGAATTCATCACCTAAGAAAAGGACAGCAGAAGGAAACTTGTAAAGAATGAAAACTAAGCTAGAGCACAGACACTGAAGTACAGGGCTGAAGTGAAAACTGTCATAAATAAAGTTGAGAACTGTGAAAAGGCAGTAAAATTACTGATAGGTAGTTAAGACATGAGAATGATCTTTAGCCATATAAATGAGCATTAAGGCAAAAGATAGGCAATACAAACTGAAGTTTATTGAAGTAACTAACTGTACAAGAGAAGCATTGACACCACCTAACTTAGAGGACACCAGTCAGGCTTGTATGTGGAGATCTCTACAGTCCTCTCTTAAGTCAGTGAAAGGGAAGAGGCACGGCTGGAAGGTGAATCTGAGAACCTGGATTAGGCAGCCATCCAGTGATGAATGCCCTCTAGAGGCACCTGACAGCCCACACTGCACAGGTAGCCTTGGGTCCCACCAGCCAGGCCTTATGAGTACTCACATATGAGTACTTACCAGCCTTCAAAAAAAACCTCAAAAGACATATGGCAACAATGGAGAAAAAGGAGCAGAAACCAAAATTCTTATCCAAGATTGGAGGATGACACAGAGAACTCAAAATGTACTGGCGTTAGTTGAACCAGGGAAGCTCCAGCCTGGAAGTCAGGCACTTGAAGGCATGGGCCTCATTTCCAGGATTTCTATTGAAACATGAACTTGTTCTTTTGTATATATGATGACTGGAAAATAATACAATTATACAGATTAGGATAAAAAAAAAGACAAAGGAGATGTCTGAATAAATTAAAATATTTAGGCAGACATGTTGACTGCAATCAGTTGCTTGCAAAGCCTTAATTCTTCAATTTTTAAAAAGTAATGGGAAAATAAAATAAAATACATAAAAGATTCATAAAATATATCTTTCTCTGATTAAGTACTATTCTTTTAGACAGAAGTAGTACTCCACACTGAGTCTGTCTGCACACAATGAATACCTGGTATCACTTCATGAATTACGCAAACAGAATTGTTCTGATGCCATCACGCCAGGAGGCACCAGCAATAAAAAGTGGACAGACAACTCTGGAAGAACAGGATGACTTAGAGGAATAAAGTAACTATTAAGTTTCCACAGTAGAAAGTACTGAGCTCTGAAGGATGAGCACAGCTTCTGTTACAGGCTAAGCTGAAGCAATCAGCATGACAAAAGGGAAGACAGATCCTTGCTGATGACAGGAAGAATCATCAGAGAGAAGTAAGACAAACAGATAAGTAAGAATTCCATGCATTCTGTTACCTTCATCTGGGGACAGAAACATTTAAATTCTGCCATGAGCTTAAGAGAACTGAGTTCTGGACCACAGTCTGAGAGGCTTGGTCCTTCTGCTCCTGCTTCCTAAAAGAAGCTCAAAAACAAAGTGGGAAGCAGGTGTTCCTCAATTCCTTTTGAACAAAGGCCAGTAAGCAATCAGGGAAAGAGACAGGAGGAGAAGTCAGGACAGGGCCAGGCTCTTTAGTTCTGTGTTATCTCCTTAAGAAAAGGAAGTTGCTCATCATGTTCCACATCACAGCAATGCCAGTCCTTTCACCCCAGTGTTAATGCATGTGTATTTGTTTGCTCTCTTCTCAGCAACATCTCAAAAACCTGACTACTCTTACCTCCAAAAGGAAGAAAAAGCGGAGACATCCATGAATATACTCACTACGGAAGAGCCTTAGAGACAGCATGACTGCACTCTGCAGTGGTTGAAACAGCAAAACAGAAACAAAATATTCAATATTCAATACTCCCTAGAATTGTGTAAAGAAAGCCTTTTTCTTTCCTTAGTCAAGCTCAAGGCGAAGTTTACTGCAAAGCTACTACAGAACATGAGTATCATAGCTGGCTCAGGAACTTAGGTAACAATTTTATAAAGAGTTTAAAATTATTTGTAGTTAAAGTTATTCCTATTGTTTTTTGGAGAATGCCTCAGCCTTGAACACCCTGTCCTCTGCATTCATTTATTATATCTTCTTTTATTACAGGTCTTCTTTATAGCACTACCACTTCCTACATTTACAAGGAAAAAACCTCTCATTCTTAGAGATACTATCAAACTATTATCTTAAACAGGTATTTCTTGAATACAAGATTATCACTAACAAGAAACTGCTGTCCGTATTGTGGGCGTGACAAATGTTCTAAAATGAGACTACAGAGCAATCAGGAGGAGACTTAATAGCTCCATCTTCAACTATCACAGTACAAGATCTCATGCAGACGTGTCCGCTGACTGACACTTGGCTAAATCCTCTCCAGGGTTCACGGTGGATCTTGGAGCATAGTTTTTGGGACAGCAGGCAGAAGCACCATGAGTAACCTTCAGGAGAATCTCAGGAAGAAGCTAGGGAAAGCAAGGAAACCTAAAAAGACCAAGAAGAGCATCTGCATACAGAATTACGTGCTGACATAATGTAGAGACTGTATCACACACCAGTTAGAGCTAGAAAATTACCAAAGGAAGCATCATTTCTGTCCCTTTTTCAAGGCATAAATGCACTCTTAGTGGTATCTACCCACACTGAGCAAGTGTCTAGGCAAGTGCCAAGCAATTTCATCACCCACTTCAGTAGATCAAACCCCATCATCTTTCAGGCACATTAAGAACCAAAGATGCAACCTGAATACCAAAACCAGGGCTGCTGGATGACAAAAACGCAAACCTAATGTGATTATATAAAAATGGGAACCACACTACTCCCTACTGCAAGAAACAATACAATAAGAAAGCACAAAATGGTGGCATAGCTGTCCTACCGGCACCACAGGTTGAAGCTCTAACACCAAGTTTCTCAGCAACCCAAGATCTGGTGTAACCTGAATTAGTTGACTGCAAAAAGAAAACTATCTAAAGAGGAAGAATAAATATGATCTGAATGAGAAGCAACCAAGCTGCTGAAAGGAAAACTGGGTAAGTCATTAACTTCAGTCTAATGTCCTCCTGGGATTGTCCTGAAAGCGTATCTCACACTACACAATTCCTGAAAGGCTTAGATAATTTCTCCCAAAGAGTTGCAGATAGCAATCAGATGTAATAAAAGGTTAAACCTTACAAGGTTAAGATGCCTAATGAACTATGTGCAATGGCTGTTTTTACCAGACTCAATAAACAAACGATGTAAAAAGGTGGCAGTGGTTTGCTCACCAAAAGTTTTGTCCTCTATAAGAAAACTACTACTACTGTTGTAGTCAGTGAGCAGAAAGCTTAGTAAATTAAAATGAAGTCAGTATTTTTAAGAAGTCTCAGTTACTGATGATTTTGTTTCTGTGTATCACCAAAGCAACGACATGAAGATTTTCAGCTCTTCTGCTCCAGATTTCACACAACTTTCCAGAACAGTTCAACTGCTTTAAAATCAGACTTTATTCTCCAGCGTGAGAATGGACCAAGACGATAAAATCAAATTAAATCTGTCAGTCATCACATAAATCATGCAGCTTGTCTGACTTAGGGCAACCTTCTTTATGGCAAGCTCCTCTTCCCCCCCACAAAAGCACTCATACCTCTGCCACACGCAGAGCAGGTGGCATCTATGAGGAGCACGGGGAGAAATAAGGGTAGCCAGGAACATATGAGAAGGAGGGAGGAGGATGAACTTCAAATTCCTTCCCTTCACTCCCAGTAGCAGACAAGAATGGCCTAGCTGAGCTGAAATGTGGTGGGGAGTCCCCTCAGCCCCCTGGGGTAAGTACAGTGCCCATTTCTCACCCTGCATCCATTGACTCACATCACCTCATCCTTCCTTCTCTTCCTGCCACTCCTAACACCCCTGCCTTCTCACTCCAGGTTGAACTGCAGAAGGCACATGGTGGCAGTTGAGGCTGCTGAGGGAAAGAGATCAAGAGCTAAAAAAACAAACAAAAAAAAGAAAAGTATCTCCAGAGCCGGCGGCAGCTTGCCATGCTCTCCCATCTCAGGTGCTCGATACGATGTGTGCTTGCCACCAGGTGAGAGACAAGGGTGCCAGGTATGGGGGTTGTGCATCAGAGGAGGAGGTTTTCCTTACATGCCAAAAATGCCTCCCTAGCTGCTCAGTTAAGCAACCCACATCAGCATTTCCTGATGATCATCCTATCAGATTGCACAGCTAAAAAATACTTGGCTCTAGTTATACCAACACATTAAGGAAAAGGTAATAATAACTGTAATGCAAACTGAATTCAAAGAAGAAGTTCCAAGTTATTATTTGTATTGTTATGCCTAGAGTTGATACAAACAAACATTTACCTTATTATAATATATATTGCAGCACACATTAATCAAGATCAATTAAATGGATAGTGTAAGTTGAGAACACACATGTGAGATGCCAAACTAGGGAGGATGAGTAAGATGGTATTAAATTTCCACACCTATGATTAATCACAGTTAATCTATCAGAGCTCAGCCAAAAATAAACTAAGGGTAAAAAAATGAAAAAAAAAAAAAAAGAGAAAAAAGAAAGAAAGAAAGAAAGAGAACCTCTGAGAAGGGAATGCACTTCTCTAAAGGCTTTAGAAATACACAGTCAGCTGAACTGTAAAGCTATCCCAGTGGCACCACTTCTCCCCCAAGAAGATGTTAGAAAAATGAGTCACGCCCAGATGACATACAAAATCCTTAATGCATCTGTTTGAGGGACTTGCTGTGTTATTGTCCTCTTTGGACTTTGAGATTCTCCCTCAAGCCATAGTCTGTTGGAACTATATATTCAGCTCAGACTAATTGATGCAGTACGTTTGCAGTATTGTTTCCAAAATATTTCCACCAGCGCTTCAAATGTTTCAAAAATTAACAGTGGGGGTACTTAGCTATTGGAACAATTTAACAGGGGTTGTCATTGAATTTTTTTTGCTATTGAGGTTGGATGTTCTTCTAGAAGTACACTCTAGCTCAAACAGGAAGGGATTCAGGAAAGTTCTTCTGGCCTGAGTTATACAAGACAGAATAATGAATAAGTGAGTCCATCCTGTAGACTTAAACGTCTCAAAATCTGTTTTGCAATTCCTGTGGTGTTTAGGACAGCTTACTTTACCTGCCCCTACTTTACCTCTAACTTACCACACCAGCATCTGAGCCATCTGAAAGGACAGCATCTCATAACCAGAAGTATTTGGTTTTGCTTATAGCCATTTTTCACCTTTCTAGTTTCAGGGGGTTTGGGGAGTGAGATGAATTAAATGTTTTGTATTTATTTATTTCCAACAAACATTTCTTCCAGAAGTCAACAGAACTCAACTTGTTTCATGGCTATTCTGATGTTACAGAGATGTATTTTCAAGAACATTACTTTCTTCTAACCTATAGCTGCAGGACAAATAAACTTCGAATATTAATTTCCCTACTCTATGGAATGCACTGAAATTAGGGATCTTTAGAGTGCTTAGTGTATATCACCTGCTCCATAGCCAAAGCTCAATCACTCCATTTTGAATAGACAAAAATGATGGTATCATCAAAACATAAAACAGCAATACAAACTACATGAAATAGAAAGCATTTAAATTCATCTCTACAGCAGAGACCAACACATTAGAAGAGAAACCAGCTATTTTAATAGAAACCAGCTCATTTTAATATGACAGATTTTGTTTTTACCTTGGGTCCACATTTGCTGTTGCTTCATCAATGATAAGAATACGATTTTTTTTTAGAACTGCTCTGGCAAGACACACCAGCTGTCTCTGACCAACACTAAAATTAGATCCAGATTCTGCCAGCTGTGTCTCCATTTTGTTGGGCAGATCTTCCACAACCTCCTTCAGTTGCACCTGTTGACATGTCAACATTTTGTAGGATGAGTAACTCTCTTTTAAAACAGCTATTGTGTGTCTGATGACACAACAATAAGTATGCAAGGTTTGCCTTTTATATTGACACAAAATGAGTAAGTGCCAAGTTGGATTACAGAGTGTGTCAGTTATTAGAATTCTAAAAACATTAAAGCACATTGTTAAGAATCTATTAATGTTCATTAAAACCAAGATATGAATCAAAATATAACCAAGGCATCATCCCAAAGGATAATTTTTTCATAAGAGACTTATGTAACAATATACACGTCTGCACACACACATACATAAATGCACGTATGATAGTCTATTTTTTTCCATCAATGGCTAAACCTTTATCAAATCTGATGAAAACACCTAAAACCTAACACACATAAGCACTGTAATTTTGTTGTTACATGGATTTTAAATACCAGATGTACATTATTAGATTTAGTAAGTCACCTCTTCCAAGGCGTTCCACAGCTCTTCATCGGTGTATTCATTGAAAGGATCCAAGTTTTTCCTCATAGTTCCAGTGAATAAAACAGGCTCCTGAAACCCAGTAAAATCAGCATTCCATTATAAATACAGGTTTTATAATGCAATAGGTAATTTAATGATAATCACAGCTAACTGACATCAACAATAGCACAGAAATATCCAACAACAAGAAATCATTTTTGAAATGGAAAGGTGTATATTACAACTGCATGCATAAGGGGGATGTGGGGGGGAGGCAAGTGTTCAACTACTCTGAATGAAGACAGTTTACCAAACAGGACAGGTCTGTTTGCAAATTGCTGTACACAGTTATGTCAGTACTTAAACGGGCATTTACATGCCAGTGCTCTGATGCCACAAGCTATATATATACTTGCATGAAATCGTTGCTATCCTCATGGTATTGCTAATGAAAACCAACAACTAGCATTGCCAATGAGCTGACACTCCTAAATTACTTTTGGACAGTTTTGAAAACCTGTTTTTGAAGTACATAAACCAGAGAGAAATCAAAGACCTCACAATGCCTTTCTGGCTTTCCTTCTATGTTTGGCTGTGGGTTAGTTTTTTTTTTTCATTTCGTACCATAAAAGCCCTTCCAATTTGCCATCAGGGCAAAGCAGGAATGGCTTTCACCATTTAAAACGTAAAGTCATTGAAGTTATCTATACTGCCACAGCACTAAAGCAAACTTACTTAGAACTGGAGCATTGCTGGGCAAAGCTCTCACTCAAAATACACCAGAGTCAAATCAGTACCTTCTCCCATTCAGGTACCAATATTTACCTGTGGTTGAAGCAAGTTTTGTTCTATTTCAGTTCTCAGTCAAAGCAATAACAGATAATTAATCAAACTGGCACAAATCAAATCACACTGTAACATGTAGTATTTAAGAAGTGGGAAGAGGACTTTTGGTTCAGAACTCCTTAAGCAACAGATCAGTACTCAGTAGTGTGAGTTGCCAGACCTGAGAGTCATGCACTGACACGACTTTAGGGCTAAACTCATCTTAATACCACACATAAAGACAAAAACAAGTCAAAAGCTGTAACAGTGCTAATCATAAAGGGAGACTATTCATCATGTTGCCAGTCTTCTTTAAATTGGATAAATTTTAGGCAAAATGCATTCTTTTTTTTCTTCCTTTCTCCTCTAGGAAATAAAATCTAACTTACACTGGGTAACTTCAGTTTACTCTGAGATTAACCTGTCATGACTTTCTCCCCATCTACCCCTAGTGATGCCCAGTTCCAAAGCACTGCAGCAAACCAGAGAATTCAGACCTTAACTCTTTTATTATCTTTTAATTTCTAAACCATCTGAGTGCTATAAAAGAATTTAAAGAGAGAACATGCCATAAAGCAATATAAGATATACACTTCTTGATGTAACATGCCAATTATTTGCTGCTGCAATATCCATGTCATTAAAAACCTGTTGAATGAGCAAACGGGTTTAACACAAAACATTTCCAGTCCAAAAAACAGTTTTCTTCAAAAACACCTAGAAACTAATTTGTTTAACAATACACATTTTAATACATCATTTGGCATATTTTGAAGGTATTGTTACATTTATTTTCCTTTTCAATCCATTTTTATAGGTTGGCAAAAGAAGAGGCTGAACCTATAAAGTGTTCATAACTATTATAAAAGTCCTAACAACAGACATGCACTGCAAGAGAAGATAAGGATATTTTTTAATTACCATTTCTGACACAGATTATTATTTAAAACAGTCTGGTTTATGAGAGGAAAGCAATAAGACTAACCTGTAAATAATTGTTGTAAAAATGCTTGCAGTCAGAGAGGCAGACAACATTTGCATAGAAAAGATTTACAAGCACAACCTTTACACAGCTCCATCCAAGCAAGCAATTAGAAGCCTAAGCACATTTTTATTTCTCCAGGTAGGTATTTAAACTCACACACAAGAAAACTTCAGTCTTGCCTCATCACTCTCTAGGAATGGTTCTGTTTAGCATGTTTTATGTTGCAATTCTAATAAGCATCTCTCTCTCTCTCTGGTTTTTCAGCTGCCCACATAATTATGAAGATATTTGCTGCAAAATAACTACCTGTTGTTACATTGCTATTCCTATTATTGACACTACTATTAGCACAGTACGAGACAATGCCTATCATACAGTTTACCATAGCAGAAATTTGACTCAAAATCTTCCTTCTCTTCTTCATATCACCACTTCATAGTTTTTCATGTTTTTAGTAAAAACAGCCTTCCCTTACATAATAAAATAATAAAAAAAGAAGCTACCTACTAGCCTTTGGACACTCAAAACTTTTGGAACTATAATGCAAATCTTATATAAACTTGACAGAAATCAGAGTTCCACTGGATTAGAACCGTTTTAAAACTATGTCATCAATATACCTGTGTATTAAAAAACCTCACATGTATAACTGAATGCAGTAAACTTTGAGCATCTGTATCATTTAACATGTAGAAACTGTATTTGACCTGCAGATTTCCTGTCTCAGTAAACTATTTTGTTCAACTGAGCTGAATTCTTCAAAATGTAAAAATCACCCACAATTGCTACAGGCAAGGCTTTCAAAAAGCTGTAGACCTTGAATGAACTGATGATCATCTGCTTCCACAAGAAAGAAACACTACACACAAACAAAAAATTGAATTTAAATCCATATAAAGTTTCTCTTTACATACAAAAGATGACTAGTTCCAGTGAGTACTGCAATAACAAAGCCTGCAGCATGCAGAAACAAAAGACATCCTGCATTAGGCAACAATCCAATTGCTGGGGAAGTACCTATTTTTTAAATTCTTTTTTTCAATAGCATACCTGTTTCTTTTTGACTCCTATTCTTTGAGAAAAAAAAAAGCCTCATTACCATTTGTATTAGATTCTCTGCTTAAAGCAAGTAATGCACCTCTGACTGCCACCCTGCCAACAGACTAGTACACATTCAGATATAACTCAATACAGATTCTTTTATAAAATAGAGAGATCTGAGAAATAATGCTAAACATGGCAAAAAAAATCCTCTGGTATACAGTCTACCCTTCACTCTACCTGCTAGAACAGCACATATGAACTACTTTCCAAAATATGACTTCACATTCGCAGCATACATGCTATTCACTCTTCCTCCTCTTCATTGGAGAGCAAATGCCCATGGAAGAGACCAGAGCTCTCATGAAACTGTAATGTACACAGATTTGGCCTGCTAAGTTTTAAGGTTATACATAACTTTCTCTGATTCAATTGTCTCATCTAAGTAAGACTCTAAGAGAGAAGACGTGTGACCTACTGGATTTCTTTGAAAAGCCTTCCTTCTCCTCCAGCATGAGGCCATTTCCAAAACTGCCTTATTGGGTTTTTTCCCTGTACTGTGGCCTTTCTTGAATTCAGCTTCTAAAATTCATCAAGTTTTATCTATTATGGGTCATAATGACCTACTCTTTAGTCTGTTCCCCATGTCTTCTCCTGCCTTCTGCAAGTAATGCAAAAGCTGATAGCTCTCTTCTAGGTGGCACATTTGCTCTTTCTAAATCTAGCACCAGTCAGTTTGTACAGAGGTGACTAGAGAGGTGAAAGTGGTCCTTCCAAGCTCCTTACTGAGGAAGCTGCAGGCAATGCATCACGCAGGAATTGCTGCCAAAGGATCAAGTGACTTCTGCTGAAGATTGGTATATACTTACCAGATTTTCTCTGCTTTTCCCCAGACTATAGGAGGACAGCATACAACTAACACATAGATATTCCAATGGAACAGACAGGGTACAAAACTAGGAAAAAAATGCTCCAGTCCCCAAAATTGATTCCGTTTATCTTAAAATAATCAGGGCCTCACTCAAATAAGAATAATGCCTTGCTACAGCTCCTGTGCCTACTGCATACAGAGGTGCAGGGGGAACACATCCCAGCAAAGCACTTTAAACACTACAGCATTATATTCAAAACACCCATGGCAAAACAAGTCACTCTCTTACTTGAGGTATAATTGAAATTTTCTTCCGCAGGTCATGGAGTCCCAGCTCTGATGTCAGGTATTTATCAATCCAAATCCTTCCTTCAGGTTCTGCCAAGCGAAAGAGGGCTGCTATCAGAGAGCTTTTCCCGGCTCCGGTTCTTCCCACTATTCCAACCTATGGAGCAAGTCAAGCCCGTACAATTAAACTGTGAGCTTTTCAGGATAAATTAATATGTTGAGCAACATTTTTACAGTATCACAGATTTACAGTAGAACATGCACCAAATAAAACTACTTTGTAATTAACATTCTTCCAAGAGGAAAAATCCTCTCCCCTTAAATCAGTTTGGATTCAGGTGACATTTGTATACATGACAATTTCTTGGATCATAATCAAAGGTGAATGATTTCTCCTTAATGTGTGGTGTCTTATTGCATAAACAAGTTAAAGTGGCTCAATGCATACAGTAATGTGATTCAAGGCTGCTAATTTTTATACTAAACCTGGTTTGCTGGGTGATGTTAGGCAAATCATTTCAGGCATGCATCTACTACTCAACCCCAAAAAGGACTCGCATAAAGCACTCTGGGAACAATGTACTCCCAATTTAAATAACTGAGACTGATTTTGGTTAGTTGTGGTTAAGGTAAAGTACTTTAAAGAAGCACGATTATAAACTGTATCCATACTTCAGACATCTTCAATAAGTACTGAAATTACAAGGCCATGACATCAAGCTGAAATTCCTTTTCAAACAAAAGAAACAGCAAATAATAAAATCACAGAGATTCAGGGTTTCAGGGTTCTCTTTGCTCCCAAATTAAAACTGGAAGACATACAGAGTACGAAAAAAAAATAAAGCTTTCAGAAAAAAACCAGATAATGAAAAATATGGGATAGATAACTTTAACAACAAGGGGCCAGATCTACAAATATTTCTCTCGTTTAATTTTTTTTTAAAATGTTGTATTCAGGTAAAAGCTTCCTAGAGAAAAACGGTGTACAGCAATCAACTGCATCAGAGAAAATAAAGGGTGTAACCCTCTACACAGATCTGATCTGGCAGAATTTGTTATTTCCTGCATTCTGTTCTAATCCTTACATTTCAAAATAAAACCAAACAAACAAAAAACAAACAAACAAACAAACAAACAAACAAACAAACAAACAAACAAACAAAAAACCCAAAACAAAACAAACAAAAAAACCGAACAAACAATCAGCACACTGGATAAAGTTCAGAAGAGTGCAATAGAAAATTAATATGGGTTGAAGATACTGATTCCATGGGGAAGGATATATGAGGATTAAACATGTATAATATGGCTTGGTGAAGTGATTGGGGTGCAGAAAGGAGGAAGAAAGATGAAAACCTTCATGAGTATACGTACAGACACCAGAGGGCAATTACCCACTGCCTGAGACTCGCATGTATGCAGCAATGACTGCTGAAATGAAACTCAGCACAGGAAACTGCATCAAAGTGCAAGGAGAAACTTTCAGTCAGAGACACTAAGTTAAAAGAAAAACTGCAGTGCCCACATTTGATAAAAAATACACAACACCCTAAAAAAGTACACTTCAAGGAGCAACTTACGCTGCATAATCTAAAAGGTATTTTCTATTTCTACATTCGGATTCAACAATTTCACCCAACCATTCATTACTGTACTATTGTATATCAACTAATTAACATTTTTACAGTGCTTATTATTAAACAGACTAATTTAAGCAAATGTATTACAATAAATGATAAAATGTCTAGTTGTCTAAATTATATCAGTGAAACAATGGAAAAGTAGTTCTGAATAGATGAAGTACAGCTCAGAAAGAAAATGCTGAATAGAGAACACAGACAACCAGAGTTGTGAAAATGAAAGTTCAATTGTTCCTCTGCAAATGTCAATATAAAGTATTGTATCAAGGATATAAAGAAAAAAAAACATTAAAAAACACACTGAGACTTAAAATAAAAACGCAGCTGCTCTGCATATTGTCAAAATCCCACTTTCAGCTTGGCATCAAATGAAAGGACTATGCTCTTCAACATTTAGAAGAATCTATTTGCATCTTTGGTCCAATTGACTACAGGCTGCTGAAAACTGACAGGAATTTGAAGCAGCTCTCAGTATACACATTATCCATTTTTTTAATACATTTTATTCTTCAGAGGCCCACACTCACAGCCAGTGGCTGTGCAACCAGTCTGCAAAGGGAAGAAAATGGAATACAGCACCAGTCCACAAATGGAAGTGCCACCTATCAGGAACCACACGATACAAGCCATGTGCACACACAGTACACTTGCTATGCTGGGCTCATCATTACTCAAGTGTCACTTGTACTTCACAGCAGAGCTGCACAAAAAATGTGAGATTTACAGCATGTCAGCTACTCCACTGAAACTGCCAGTGACACTGTTATTCCTCAGGCAACCTCCCTTTCATGGTACGTTGTGGGAACACAGCTGCCATGCCATAAATCTGCACGTGCACCTTCCTAACTTTTTCATGTAGCCCACAGATGCAGAAGCTGTCAGGAAAAGGTGCATTTAACAATATGTTAGCCAATAACCATTCATGAGCTCCCTGAAACAAAGACAGTGGTGCATTAAACCCAATGCTACACATGCTACCCTTCCCCAGCCTGCTGCAGCAATAGAGGCAGAGGAGGTTAATCACTGCCAGCTACTGGCACAGCAGTGTGCATCTCCCTGGTGTGTCTCTGCCACACCACACTACTTCAGCAAAGTTGTTTAAAGCACAGTGTCCTTCCCAGCCTGCTTTGACTGTAGGGAAATGCTGAATGCTGAGGTGAACAGATCAAAAGAGACCTTAACCCGTGAGTGATTTGCTAGCAATCACCTCCTTCATTCTTACTGCACCCAGACCTTCCCAAACTGGGCCCTGGGGTGGCTACAAGAAAAACTACAAGCACAACAGAAGCTTAAACTCATTACTGCTGCCAGTGGCACTGCAGCCACCAGAAGTCTCTAAAAGCCAGTGGCCTGAACAGGCAAAAGAGCTCTCAATGACAGCAGTATGGGCAGAATCCCCAACAGATCTGGAAACCTGGTTCTGAAGAAGATGCTTCTCCATAATTAAAATCAAAATAAGGAGGAGAGATGCATGGGAGATTTGTTTTACACAGTGGCAGCCTACTGCAGTATTGTGCAAAACATCATAGAAAGCAGACACAAAGTTCTTGGCAATAGTTTCAAGCTAGGCAAATTCAGGATGACGAAACCACAGCATAACTGCTCAGCAAAAATAAATACCCCCAGTCATCCCTCCCTTTCCTGCCCCCACCAAGGACTGAGTCATGCATTGCTAGTATCTCTTGCTTCCGTTTTTAATTTTATTCCTGTCTCTCACTGAGAAATACTGAGAACTTCATGTCTATATTGGAGAGACATGTAACAGCTAAGGAGACAGCCCACATGGCTCTTCTTCTCAAGAGACCATTTTTAACTCATTCATAGCTAATTCCAGGAAATCACCTCAATGTAGCCAAGTCCATTTGAATTTTTGTAACATGCATATTATTAAAAGGGCCACTTGAGGAAATGAACAGGTTTGGAATTGAATGGAAAAGCATGTTAAAAAGGAGGCAAGGGCAAGGATTGTCGAGTTGAACCAGCCTCCTAGGGAAGAACTCCTAATCAAAAAAGTACACCTGCATTTGAAATGTAGCACAGCACAAATTAACACTTCAGGGCTCCATTTAATTTTGTCTGTGGGGGACACGTCCCCTGCAGCACTCTTTCAACAGGGAAAGCGTCAAAATTGGGGAGGAGGAGTCAAATTTGCAGAGGAGAAAGAGTTTTATATTTGTGTGTCTTTTGGCTACCAATCTAATTAATGACAAGAGTTAATTGGATTGGTAGCCAAAAGGAACTGAAATAAAATCCCACATTCTGAAGTTATGCAACTGATTTGTACTTCTTTCTTCTATCTTCCATTTCGGGCTCAGTGCAAGGACACGTACATTCCTTATTTTCTACTGGTTTTGCTCACCTTGTCCGTTGACATACTTGATTTCAATAATGTTCCCTCTGTTGAATCCCCAATTTCTTAATGCAGCTCCATTTGCTTTGGATTTGAACAAATATTCTGCTATTTTCAATGTCTGCCACTTTCTGAAGAATCTCGGATTTTTTTTAAAGGAAATTTTCAGGTATGTTTAATCCTTTGTTTTGACAGACTGAAATATCATGTTCCCAGACAAATTTATGTCACACTTACAGGAAATAAATAGACTGTAACTTTTGTTATTAAATATAACTAAAGCTTATTTTTTAAAAGAACACTTACTATTTTCCTAACATCCAAGTATTTTATAATGCATTTCTAGCACACAGCTTCTTGTCAACTCATCATCTTTGCTTAATTTCTGTGACTATCCAAGACAGCCATATACATACCTTTTCTTTTGGTTTAATTAAAACAGACAAATGTCTTAAAACCAATGGTCCATCTAGACTATAAGTGAAGTTAACATTCTCAAATGCTATCATTCCTTGGTTAGGCCATTCTGGTGGTGGATGTTTGTTGGTCTCCCAAGGAGCTTCTTTTTCAAGTTCTGTGTACTCCATCACTCTTTCCACTGATATCATCTAAGGGAAGGAAAGACGGCATACATACATGAACTTGATCCTATGGCATACACTGCAAACACTGCATGCATATAAATACGTGTGTGTATTTTTACCATAGAGATTCAATGCAAATTACTCCACAGTTTTTCTTATAAACACAGGTAAGAGCATTTGGTGCCATTCTAGGCTTTCTTTACACAAGTAAAAAAGTGGAAAGAATGGATCTCATGTCCTGCTACAGATCCAGATCTATCATTATACATAAAGCCATTCTAAGCATAAGTAGGATTAATTACAAACCTACATATGTGCCATAAGTTTTAAGAATATTTAGCAAAAAGAGTTGTTCTGTCAGTCTTGACTAAGATGACACCAACCCACTGTGTGTTGGAAAAGATAAAGCCAGAAATGAAACTGCCGAATGAACTACAGGCAGACACATGAATGAGTGGAACTCCTCATGCTGAACAGGACAATCCCAAAAAAATCACACCATGTGTCTGAGAGCATGTTTCAAATGCTTCTGGAACTCTGGCAGACTTGATGCCATGTCCACTGTCCTGTTCCAGTGCTCAACCATCCTTTGGGTGAAGAATCTTTTTCTAGTATCCAATGTAAACCTCCCCTGACACAGCTTGAGGCCATTCCCTTGGGTTCTGTCACTGCCACCAGAGAGAAGAGACCAGTGCCTGCCCCTCTCCTTCCCCTCACAAGAAAGCTGTAACTGCAGTGAGGTTTCCCTTCACTTTTCTTTTATACAGGCTGAACAGCCCAAGTGACCTCAGCCACTGTTCATAAGGCTTTCCCTCCAGATCCTTCACCATCCTCATGACCCTCCTCTGGACACTCTCCAACAGCTTCATTTTGTATCGTGCTGCCCAAAACTGCACACAGGACTGAAAACAAGGGTGCACCACCACTGAATGTGACCATCACTTCCCTAGACCAGCTAGCAAAAGAATTGAGATGAAATGCTCTTGCCTTCTCCAGGTGTAGTCACCTTTTAATAACAAGGGAGTTTTGGTGGATGCCCACCTATCAAAGAAGTTGATGCTAATCATAGTTCCATAAAATGATCAGCATTTCACATCAAAGCCAGATTAGTGAATGGCCTTTCTCTTCCAAGGTATTTCAGAGTCACAGCCTTGAAGAAAGCAACTCAGTACATGGACATCCCACAGACACTTCAAATGGATGAAAAAAACTGCAAGCTTTTTTCCCATTTCTCAGAAAATCTGTCACCACCAGTTTACTGGTGTGTGAAAAATGCACTGAAAAAGCAATGTGGCAGCAAAAAAAGTCTAACTTCGTTATCATCATTATTATTATTGCTATTTATTATTAACTCATTAAGAATGGCTTTGTAACTTCTACAAAAGGACTATACGTATTTCCTAGATTATGTACAGCAAACTGTAATTACAAGCAACCTGAGTTGTCAACACAACAGAAAAAATCCCAGGTTTATGTATAGCGTGATTTTACAAGCTATTTTTCTTATGTATTATCTTAAGAAAGTAGACAGGCAAATTAGAACATGCTAGTAAATATTCTGAATTGGTCAAAGGCATTTTATATTATATATTTTGGAAAACACACAACCTTCTCAGCTGAATATAAACAAATACTTTTGCATTTGTGTTAACTTAGAATGAATTAAAAAGTTATAAGCCTTTGCAATAGAATAACAGGACTCTAAAAATGCCATGAGGGATATAAATAAAATTTTAAAATGCAATAATAAATAACAATAAATTATAAATACTAAATACAAAAACATAATTTAAAATCTTCCTTATAGGAAGGGATTAATTTATTGCAACTTTAGCAAGTCGCAATGCAATTGTCTACACTGTAACTAGACAGTCTCCTTTCTGCTGTAAAGGGAGATTGTAAAACCTCCCTTACTATGAATGGAGGACAATCCCTGGACACAGTTCATCTCAACAAACATTCGAAATCAGTCAGACAAATTATAACCTAAAATAAATTATTTTTCTTTTTGACTTCAGAGTGGTGCTTCAATTGCCTGCTAAGGTATTAATATCCTAAGTTAATTAAGAAGAATCTCATCCTTAAGGCTTCATGTCACGACCATGAAAGGAACCAAGAGGGGGAAAAGGAAGAAATAAACATTACCAGGTTTTCAACTTCAGCACTCTGTCTAACACCCCACTGGAATGTTCCCATGAGGGTGATTGAATAGGAAAGTGCCAAACCAACCTGCCCCGCATTCAGAGCTGCAGAAGAAAGGAAAATGAGACTCGAATGGGTACATTGTAATTACACAAAATCTCAGTTAAGTTCTCTTTCATGAGGTTTCATGAGTTCTCTTACATGATGGAAGCGTCACAGCCAGAATTTTATTTGGTTATGTGCTACTTGCTATCTGTGCAAGGAGTAGCTCCAGGCAGAACAGCTACTTGTTAAATTTTTGGGGTACGTTTTGGAAACGTTTTGACAAGATAATCCAAATTCTCCTTGGACTGGTGTTTATCTAAAAACTGAGGTTCAGTCTCAAGACCATACTTACATAGATTGTTAGGGTTATCCCTGTCTGGCTGAGCATTAGTTTACTCTTCACTTTTTTTCCTATGGAAATTACATAACGCCGTAAACATAAGCAAAAAATTTGTGTAACATTGTTTCAAAATTAGTTAGGAACATTTACATCAACTTTGTACTCTTATAAGCCATCAGATAAAGGAAGAGGACAGAGTATTTCTTGCCCTGTTTATAAAAGCATTTACTGTGTTTGGTGGGTCTACTCTCACAAAATAAATGTCTTCTGTCTGCCCCAATATTAAGCACGACTTACTTGAACTTTATCCTAACATAGTCCTATTGACTTCAAGAGAATTACTCTTTATCCAGAGGCAAGGAAAGATTCAGGACCATTGTTTTGACTTGTCTTTTTGCATTCTACTGACATCAAACCTAGGTCAAAATTTGCAGAGTTGTGCAGCACAGAGTGTTCAAATTTTAAAATACATGTGCACATACAAAACTTATCCAAAGCAAAAAGAAAAGAAACAAAAACAGCAAATTAGCACTAATTTTCATGTCCAAGATAATTACTTCTTCCTTCATGTTTTAGATGACTATCTCATTCTAGTACATCTAACCCAATTACATCCTGGATGATGCATATACTAATGACAGTTCATGAGTGACAGTGAACATAAAAGGTATTATTATGAGGCAATTTTCTTTCTGGAACTGGCCTATCCCACTGATCCAAGATATGAGAAGAGTATCCCTAGGAACTTTAGCTTGCCTTTTGACCTACTGTGCCACGTGCAGAAAGGAAAAACGTCGTTAAGAGGCAGCTCCATGGGTGTTTCAGTATTAAAAGCAAAGCCCTGTAGGGCCCTGTAGGCCCAAAAGAGAAAGACAAAGGCAGGGAAAAAGAAGAAGATTTATTTCTTATTATTGCTCTGAAAGCCAGAATTTCAGAAGTGAAGACTACAGAAGTGCACGTTTGTTTGCACACCTGGAGATGATGACAGATGTATACCTCAGCCCCAAAGACGTATTTGCAGGAAAGCAGATACAGCCCCAATGCCCTAGACTAAGGAAGAGATCATGATCTAGAAAGAAATGTTTAACTAAATTACAGCCTTTAAACAATTAGAAACAGCAACATATGAAAAAGAATTAGGCGTTACTATACATGGTAATTACTGGGTGAATTTCTTCTAACATCTGTACTTACTCTTGGCGAGAAGCAGGGAACCAAAAGCAACCACTATAACAAAAATGGCACAGATGGCATCCAGACGCACAGCAAACCACCTTGAGGTCGTCAAGAAGAGAAACCAGGCCTCTAAAGTGTATTTTACAAAGACATAAAACCAGTGGATTATTAGAAAACTAAGCTGTATAATTATTACTAAATTAATTCATGTTACTAATACAAGCTGTCAAAAAACCCCCAAACGCTGCCATCTTCAAGTGCATGTCTGCACGGACAACAATGACCAGGATACTGACCAGTTTTCCTGAAATTGTCTAATTTAGCTTTCACACAAGTAGCAACCACAATAGGAAGAGAAAGAAAAACAGTCAAGGGTCAAAGCATGGTCCACTTATTTTCAATGGAAGCCTCTTCTCAACTCTAGTGAACCCAAGAGTCTTATGCAAAAAGCAGAAGTACATCTGCATTTACTGTAGGTGGACTAGTCTACAGACTTTTAGCTAGAATACATCACAACACAAATGTCAGAGCCAAGTTTTTAGAAGGAAGCTGGAGCTGGTTAAGCTCCTGTAGGAGCTACTCAATACATCCATTGCAGCTATACAGAGCTATTCAGATGATTAGATGCACTTCTTGACTTTTGGGGAAGCTTGCAGGTGGACATCTCCACTCTGCACTCACACTCAGGTGTTGAAAATTTGGTGCTAAGTTCCATCCCAGGCAGATATGCTACAGTACAAAATACAAGAGACAGCACCAAAAGGCACTGCAATACAGAAGGCAAAGTGTTTAAATCCAGGGTCAAAACCAGAAGCAAAGTTGCCATAATAAAGCGTGGATGCACTCAGAGGAATTGTTCCAGGTGCTGCCAAGTCACAGCAGAAGGTTACCATTCCAATCCCTTCTGCCTTGCTTGCCATTACCCCCTGCTTAAGATCACTGCAGTTTCAACTGTTCAATGTTCCTTAGCCCAGCACTGGGAAAAATTCAGACTAAAAAAAAAAAATCTCCCTTTTGTAAGAAGAGAGGAGGTAAGTATGCTTTTTAAGCCTGATCATCTTGGATAGCCAGATTATGAAGCTTTTGCTCCACTGATCCTAACTGTCCAGGGAGGCACGTTAAACTGCCAGCTTGAGATGGGTCATTTTGCAACCTCCCTATGCAACAGAGGTCATTCTGCGATGCAACAGAGGTCATTCTGCACAAAGAAAGGAATCTGACAGTCACAGGAACTAATAAAGACTCATCGGGGTCTGACGACTCACAGGCTTGCTTATAGAGACAGACACTGGCAGAAAGGAAACTTGGTCAAACGTCAGCATGCCTTTCAGATGTTTTTCATCTAAAATTTATTTCATACTCCATTCATAGGCATCCCTCAAAAGAGTTCAAAGCAAGTGTCCTGAGTCCTAGGCTCAGGCCTAAATAGAGAGGAAGATAATACTCCAGCCAAAAGTACTGAACAAAACCATCGATGGCTGGGAGAGCCTTCTGCAATGTAGGAAAGAATTTAACTTCAGGAGACTTAAAAGCCAAGAACTCTCAACTTTGTGATCTGGTATGAAACATTCTCTTACATCAGCTACTGCTGCTTGCTTTCATTTACTATTGAAGAACTATTCAGGGTGAAAACAACTTCAGGAAATCTCTAATTCAGCCTCCTGCTCAAGCACATTCAGGTCATAGGTCAGACCACATTGCTCCATGTTTTTATGTAGTTCCAGTCTTGAAAACTGACACAGATGAAGCCTGCACCTCTGGGCCATCTTTGCCTCTGCCTGACTGTGCTCACAGTGAAATAATTTTTCCTTGAATTCAGGTTAAACATCTCTTGTTAGAACTTATACCCATGTTTGTTGCTTCTACCACTATGTACCATGGTGAGGAACCTCTATTTATGGCAACATCCTTGCAGGTACTGGAAGGCAGCTACTAAATCCTCTGTGAACTGAACAAGCCCAGTTACCTCCACCACAAGGAAATATCTCCTGTGGATACGCTAACTATCTCAGTGGTCCCTCCAGGGAGCTCGCTGCAGTGTGTTAGAATGTTTCCCAGTTCTGGGGTCCACAGCTGGATGCAGTATTCCCAGTGTGGGCTAACAAGCGTGGAGGGGGATAATCACTTCCCTGCTTCCCCTGGCTATGCTCCTGTCAATACAGCCCAGATGATGTTGGCCTCCTTTGCTGTCCAGGCACATATTTCCTACGAGGACCAAAAACCACACATACTTTAAGCCAGCTGGTGTACCCCAAACGCTTGGGTGTGAAAGACACCAAGATGAAGTGTGTAGATATACAGAGGAGTGTGACTATAAGCACTGAAGCTTGACCTCAAAAACAGGTTCATGATCTTCCCAGGAGGGGTATTATTTACAGGTTTTTTAGGGAGATGCACAAAACTGACTAAAAAATGAAAGTGTTTCTGTGTTCCCTGGATCTGACCTTTAAACATAGAAAAGTATTTCTCTTAAATGTCATGGTCCTCTTTGTACAGTGAAACTTCTATATACAGTATATTGCCTAAAGATGTATTTTAATATAAAACTAAACCACAATTTTGTCTTCCCTCACTATCAGGTGCTGTAATGTTGATTTGGTCAGATAACTAGCAACTATAACATATTAAGAAATGGGAAATTCAAAGCTAGAGTTGCCTCCCTGGAAGATACACTACACCAGTCACAAGTCACTGGGCTCAACATGATCAGTGTGTACAATGCTATAACCTGGGATAAACTGTACTTCAGAAAGGATCAACTGGTCTTGTCTGAAACCTTGTAAATCTATAAATTACAACACAACCATCAAATATACTTGTATGTCTTACAACAGAGGAAATTCAATCTTACCTAACAAACACAGAATGGTAAACTCGCATTCTGCTATATGTTGAAGAACATTGTAATAGAGAACATTTAAATAACAGAAGTCAAAGAATCACAGTGCAAACCTGAATTGTATTACTTATGCTTGCAGAATACCAATATTTCACACCTTCCAATTATGTTAGTTCCATATTTTAAATTTAAGCCTTGAAAGCTGCTCAAAGTAAAAAAATAAGTTAAGATTTAAACTTTTCCAATATTATTTATACTAACATTATCTGTCCATTCCTAATGCACTCCTTAGTATCAAATGCTGGGTAATATGGCTTGTTTCCTCCACAGCTCTCTCCGCCCTCCCCTTTCCTCTTCCCTTTTCTTAAAGTTGGAATCCAGGGAAGTATTAAAAATTATTCTTTAAGTATTCTTATCAGGCATACTTTCAAATGTTTATCTTATACATTGTTAAAATATATGCTTGGGTATTCTAAATTATATTACAGCCCAAAGTAAACTCTCTAAATCTAGACAGATAATGTTTTTGTTCTAATACAGGAATTTTACCCTAAAGAGACAAATGCACAGCTCCTACTGATTCTAACGCACGTTATATACATGTCGCTGAGGGCATAAGATATTTCCCTCCTACAGTGCAAAGTATTTGATTTTTCACATCAGCTCATCACAAACCTGAGTGGAGGTCTTGGTGTGCATCAAATAATTTTTGAAATCTTTCCTCTGCTTTCAAAGCCCGAATAGTCCAAAGCCCCTGGAGGGATGACGACAAGTGGGAGAACACTGGACTTCGAGCTACAAAGGGAAATGAGAGATAACTTAACAATAGCTGAAGGACAACATTTAATTCTTTTTGTACCACACTAATCTTTAATCCTACCACTTTATATTTAACCATACAAACTACTCTACTGCATCTTTTTAGAATAAATATGCAATATCTTTAACTACTGTCCTCTTACTCATTAGAATCAGACAGCCAGGCAGATTAATTTATACAAAAATGTCTTACATTTTTAACAACAGCTGTCACTGAAGAAATTCTTTGAGCTTTGTTAATGGCATTAGGCACCCATGTTTGTTATTCATAATGCTTAATATTCCATATCATAGTCAAGCTAAAGTCAGGAACAGGAGTCAGATAAGGTCAGAAATACCATTAGTATATGCATGCAAGGTCCTAAAGACCAGCAGCTTAGCATGTTCTTAACTAGCTTTACTTACAGACAGTTAACTGACATACCCTAGATTTATCATTATGCAAAACAGGAGTTAAGCATGTAATTCACTAGTTGAGAATGAAGGCAATAAGGAAGTTATTTGCATAGCAAAAGAAAAAAAAAATCTTTGATGGACTGTCTATAAAATACTAGCATTTCATATAATAATAAGTAGGGTTCAAACTAACATTAAGTCCCGCCAAACTACATACTTGTGGATTCTAGACGTTTAATATCTCTTGAAGTGTCTAAGAAATATCGTCGAAGAAAAATGAAAAGAATAAATAGTGGAATTAAGGGGATGAGTATCCAAGGAATCACTGCCACAGCCACAGCCACCACACCAAAAATCTGTAGGAGAGTCTGGAGTACAATAGAAACAAAATAAAAAACTCTTCGCCAGAAGAATTTAATTTAGAACAAGTATAAAACTATTTAACACCATTGAAATACTTAAATATTTAAACATAACTACCACATTTAAGAGCGGATGCATTGTATAACATACGAGCAACATCTATTTTTAAGCAACTTGAAAAATTTACAGTAATACCTAAATTGACTATTTTTGCAGTTCATGGTTTTCTTCCACATTATTCGTTCTTTAAAATATGTCTTTAAAAAGCCGGTTGACTGAAAATTACTGCCTTTCTTTGTAGACTATTTTGTGACTGCTATAATAAAGTAATAAATTATCAATGTAATGGACAACTAATCTTTAACGGACCCTAGGTACTTGGTGAATCAAGGATATGTTTTTTCACTCCTGCTAAAAAGAAACTCGTGAAAAACTGGCTTTCAACTTGAGTTGAAAGACTTGACAGTTGGAAGAGAAACTTTCAACATAGGCTTGCAATGTTTTCCTAAACACAACACTGTACCATTTAGAAAGGAAAACCAGAATGGGAAAAAGTGGGCTTTCTCTTCTCAAACGACTGCATTGTGAAATGCTACAAATAAGAAGAAAATGTTACACACTGCAGGAAGTGTCACAAAAGGGTGGTTCTACCAGGTTTACTAGAGTTTGATGTAACAGCTACGGTAAACCTGACTTCACTCTTAGGAAATTAGATATAACAAGGAAAACTTTGCTGCTTAGGACAGAGGATTCTGGCCCAGCTTTCTGAATTAAATCCCCCATTTCCTTCAGATGCCTTCAAATCTTCCATCAAACTTTCAGTTTGAATACACAGTCAAAACCATCATCTGCACACAAACATCTTTCAGAACCCAGGTGTGAATGTATGGCAGGAATCCTGGTATACTGTAATCAGGGTGTGCCCATTTGTTCCTTAAAAAGGGGGAAAAAACTCCAACCCATACAAAGATAAACCCATACTGTACCAAAACCAGACAACTGAAACCCTAGCTCAAGATTAAATTCCTCTATTATTCTCATTAACATATTTCTTAGAAATGACAGTCTTTTCTAAAAATTTTTCATTTTATGACTGTAGAGCAGCCACCTTCTTCATCATCACATACAACACACACAGAAGTGGATTACAGCTAAATTTTGTGGCTGCATGATTTTTACATTCCAAAATGTGCTAGCAACCACTGGGTACCAGAAATGCATGTATTGCAGCAAAAATGCTGCTGGTCCCTTTAACTTTTCCAACTCACTGCACACATAAGCAACACAACAGCTACGGATGAAAACCCAGAGAGCTACCTGGGTTTTCAAACACTTTCAGCAGAAGTGTCTATGAAACATTGCATTTCCTGCTGCACTTCTGGTAGCACACTAAGGCCAAAACCAAGTATAACCCTTACCCCTAAATTTGCTTTTTTTCCTTCAGGCTTCTCTGACTTTACTCTAATTTGACCTGACCAAAGAGTAAACCACACACCTTACACATTACAAGTGCATGAGTCAGCTGTAGGCTTAGAGGTCTTAGTTCATAAAAGGTTTATCAGCATAATAGCCCCCATCTCATAGATCCTGAAAGCACATTTTAGGGTCTCATAACTATATTAAGGAAAATTGCTAAAAGGTAGGCATGGGAAAGGCGTTTTGGAGGAAGTTGCATTACCACTACTCTGCTCGTCAGTGGGTTAAGGTGTTGATAGCATCATATTGTTTGACCTTCTAGATACACACAGCAGATCATAAACATTTTACCTAGATTTCATCAGGGGGAGGTAAGGTGGCAATGAGAGTGCACAGTGTTTCTTTCACCTGGATCAATTATGCACATGGCTGTGTCAGCACCAAGCAAAACAAAGCATCCTGGCTCCTCACCAGCACTGCCATCAGCCCTTCTCTACCTTCTACTTCTCTGGCATTCTTCAGAACCCTGTAAACATACCTCCTTTTTATCATGGGGTGAGGAGAAAGGACATAAAGATTCCTGACCTCCTACAAATTTTCTCCTGTCCATATCTCCACTTTCTCAGTAAAGCTCATTATCTCTGCCAAGCCTGCCATCCACATGCCGGCTAGTTTCTAAAGGTTCCCTCACCTCCATCCTTATCAGCAGAGACTCAAGTCTATTCCTTCCTTTCTGTTCCAAACTCACTCTGGGAATCTGCTTTATACACCTGCTGCCTTCTCCCTCCTCACTTCCTAGAGAGTTACAAAAAGGCTGTTTCTGAAGTACACAGTCTCCTCATAACATCAGCCACAAATCTGAAGTCAAATGTTGAGGAAAATGCTTCAAGGAAAAGAATTCTGAGGAAAACAAATGCTTCTTTATAAAAAATAAAGAAGCCAAACGAAAGTTTTAGTGATGATAATCTACAGTATGTTGCAAAGTGCCAGTGGGGGTGGGAGTGGGAGTAAAACTATTAAGATCCAGCTCATGTAAACAAAGCCTTGCTATGGCAGAAATACAGGGAAGGAAAAGAGGGTTAGGATGACTAAAGTAAAAATCTGACACCGCCTTTGGAAGGAATTTTAGATGAGCCTGCACCACCTTATCATTATAAAAATTTATGATAGGGTGGATCAGTCATGTGTGTTGTTTTTTTTGAAAACCAAACTTGCATATAAATTAACTCTTAATGAAGTAGTCTGAAAGCCAGACACAACCATTTGCAGACTGTAATCATGTAGCCACTGCATGAGGTAAGGCAAAGGTTCTAGCTCCTGAATTTCACAAGAGACAACCAACCTTTGCAGCTGGAGACTGCCCCAACTTCTACCAGATTCACTGTGTGCAAGCTGCGGGACCCAAGATAATCAGCAGGCTGACAATAATGGTAACACGAGTTACCATGCTGGACTTCTCATGGCAGAATCAGCTTACAATGGGAAGTTGCATCAAAATTTGGAGATTTTCTTACATAAAAGAAATATGGTCCACAAACCCAGCACCTTTTAATGTATTTCTTAATTTTAGCATTCAAAATGCAATGGCTGTTTAGAAAGTAACAGTCAAACTGAAAAAAAAAAAAAAAAAAAAGAGGAAAAGTAACCAAAACAAAAACACAGGAGCTGATGAACTACATTTTACAGCTATATGCACAGTACTTGAAACAAGGCTACCTTGCATAAAAGACAACTGATGCACTGGCTACCAAGACCAAAAAGACCTGGATAGTTTCAGGAGAAGACCAGTGCTTCCAAATGGAGACATAGTGTCCAATGTCCACTTTCAAACCTGCTTCTGTTTCCCTGGAGAAAGATCGATCTCCCACACACAGCCTGCATACAGTCTATCCCTGGAGTACAGAAAAGCACATCTTGTTTCTGTTGGAAGTTATCCTCTTGCTTACAAGAGTCCGGAGAGATTTTCCTCATGATTTGGTCAGTCACTCCATTTACTGTGGCGCTTTTTTTTCCTTAAAAATCTCCTCTTTTACTGCATCAGGCATGCCCAACTATAACCCCCTGGGGAAATGAATGCTCTGATCAGCACGTTCACTTGTGAAACATGCTTTCCCTTCATCATCTGATGACCTACTTCTCCACCATTCTTACAGGTGCTGAGAGTGATATTCTGGAGTTTCTATCTCAAACAGGTCTTGATCTAGGAGTAGCAGGTATTTCTGTGGTACCACAACGACAGAACAGAAAAACATGGTATAGGACCTGCTACCACAGGAACCACACTATTCTGGACTTGCAGTTGTTGACCTGGTAGGATCTCTAATCAATGAGAGGAGTCCAGGGAATGGGATGGGAAACTTGGAAACCTCATTGTGGGAGTCTAGATGTGGCCTACATAGTGAAACTCCTGTCCTAGTTTAGAAGCTTAAAAAGTGATGAACAGAATAGTAAAATTGTTTAGACACTAAGATCATAGAGTCCAATCCTTAATGCAGCACTGCCAAGTCCACCACTACACCATGTCCTTAAGCATGGTCTATGCATCTTTTAAACATGTCCAAGGATGGTAACTTCATCTAACCTTTAACTGCATACCTAAGGACCCTATGGTTGAATACTTTGCTACAATCCACTAATTGCATTTACTTGATGCCCTCTGACTACAGCAAAGTAAACACCTAAAGCACATCAAGCCTAAATTTTGATGACTGAATCTACAGTCAAATCCCATCCAAGAACTGCAGCATTCCAGGATTGGTTTTACCAACACTTAAGCAGAAGCCAAGTACACCTACTCAGCTCCAATTCCCAAATGCTACTCCTTGGGCCCCAATATACACTCCCAAGGATTATACTAACCCACGGAACTGCCACAAAGCCACACTAATTTAATAACAGCAAAGGCACATATCCTCGATTTCAGTTTGAACCTTCACTGCATTAACTCAGGGCACCCTCAGTCAGGCTGTGCTGTCTGAAGTAAAGCCAGGTCAAGAAAATACAAAACCCCACTCTGTTCATACTTGCTTGGCATCATCCTTCCTCCTCCTTCTCCCCTACCCCTGACTGAAATTATTTCCTTGTTGACTCTGCCAAACAACTGCATGCACAATCAATCCCTAATCCAGTTCTGACATTTTCTTTATCCTTCAATGCTTTTTTATTCTTCAAACAGACTTTTTCAAACCAGACTGTCTGGACTGACTGACCTGCACCTCTGTTAAAAGAAAGACTGCACAGGTGGCTGGTTACACTGGGACACCAGAAGACAAGTTTCCCTGGGAAGATGACATTGCAATGAGAAGATCAGAGTGATAAACACTTTACTCAGGCCAGCTCCACCCAGAACCACAGTGCAGATTTTCTGCATTTTTCCCCTTTATTACAAAAAGCCACAGGAAACATCCAAAGAGAAACTAGCACCTAAACAATTCTACTTCATTTTACTCACTTAAAGCAGCTGAGTTAAGTAGTCTTGTCTTTAAACTACTTTTTAAATAAAATTTATGGGTTTTCTTTTGCAACAGGTTAAAAGTAAGTATATATAGTTGTTTATACTATTGCTTGCATCAAACTGTCAGGAACACATTTGTCTTCAGCAAAAATGCAATGAAGATTTATGAGTACAGGAGAACACACGAGACATACAATATTTAAGCGACATCTCTGACAACGTCCTTTTCGAAAGCAACCCAGGACAGCAACCTTTGACAGTAATGACAGCTCTCAATCAGTGTTAATTCAGCTTTAGGAAAATGTGCATCTATGAGAAAATTTGGAATTTAAAGACCACGACAACCAATGCACTGAAAGGGAAAAAACAGATACAGATGGAGAAGGAATCAAAATTATAATTTCAGATAAATTGAACATAGAAAGCAAGAACTAAATACTGCCAGCTCTAAAAGCTTCAAAAAGAGCAATTTCATCTTATCTCCTGCAAGGCACTCCCTCCTCCTCTGAATCCTGCTATTTGCAATTAGTCAACAAGGGGTTACCTAGCTAAATCAATATGTCACTGCAAAAGGGCTGAACATATCTGCCAGATACATCACAGAAATGTATTCAAAATTTTCAACCACATCCTTAATGCTAGCACCTCCTATTTGTACTCGTCTCTACAAGACAGTCCTTCTGAATTGCTGTTTTTCCAAGTGAACAAGCATATACTGAGCTCCTCAGGGCAAATGTTTTCTGTGCCACCAACATGCTCATTCATTTGACTTGGCATGCATTTTGTCATTAAGTGAGAAGCCTTAATATTTGTTTGAGGTCACAGCAAACTGCGTGCAATTGTTCTTTAACAAGTGACCTTATAATAAAAAGGGTGCTTTCCTTAATACATTGGCACTGCCACCACTCTCATATTCAAACAGCATCCTATCATCAGTAATCTCTTACCTTACAAGAAGGGATAGAAATAGGTTCTCTTGGCACCCCGGGCCAGGAGACTTAACTGTTTCATGCAGAACTTGACTGTAACAGCAATTTTCAAAAATCACAGTCCATACATTGATATATGTTCCAGATGTGATGCTTTAGAAACAGACACATAACCGAGCCCTGGACTTGGTGATTTTGACAGACACTTGAAATACTCATCCCTTAAAACTCCACACTGCATTCCTACAATGTAATAGAGGTTATCTTCTTTCTAATAATAAACTATCTTCACTCATGTAAGAAGATTTTTGCCAGGGGTCTTTGGCCACAGTAGTAAATTACTTCCAGCTAATACAGGTTTTCCATGGAAAAACAAGCTTTAATCAGAGCCAAAGCTACCACCTCTACTTAGGCATGAAGCTCCTGCTCATAACCACTGTATATGGAAACAAATACACAAAATGACAGTGACAATAGCCATTCTTGTAAATGGCTGTGGACAATATATTTTTGTATTTATAAGCAGCAAAATCTTGAGCAGAATCTTTGATTTTCTGAAGTGCTCCTTGTTTATTGCACCTTGTGCCCCCTAAGAACATCTGCACAGAATTGTGTTCCAAATGATTTGGGCACCACACAACTTTGCAATGAGGATCTAAGTGAGAGGTCTTCTTCCTGAAGTTACAGGCAGTTAGTTAACTTTACTGTGATCTCCCAGTATGAATGCTACAAAAAGTCAATACGTTTTTGCTGTTCAACAGTGCTGTTTGTCACTTCTCCTGTGAATAGGCCTTGGCTATATTCTTATACTGTTCTTATAGTCTTATACTGTGCTTTTCCCCAGGGACAGAAAGTCCCATACAAGAACTATTCACATAAACTACACTGGTCTTTGTACCATGAAAAATATGTTTTATCTTCCTGTGGAACACCTTATGCTAAGCACAACTTTACATGGTAGCTTGAGAAACAGCATTAATCAGTGAGTGTAGAACATGCACATATACATTTGCTTTCTTGACAGCTCTTGCCAGAACCTGCCTGAAACACTACAGAAAAATGTCTGGCATCACCCAACACTCCCAGAGTCACTCCTCAGGTAGCAGTAAGTATCCATTTTCCATAATATTAATTTAGAGGGGTTGTGCCTCTAATATTCACCACCATTGCCAAGTGTGGTCACTTTGCTGGCTGCCGCACTTGCTTCAACATTTCTAGACCAGTGCATTTTTGCATCTCCGCTATCAGTTTCTTGCTGTCAAATAACTGATATTTTTAAAGGAAAATAAAGAATGACTTCACAATTTCTGCTCCCCTTTTACCTCTTAGAAGTAATTTCCATAATGTTTCCCCAGCTGTATTAACCCAAGACAGCCCCAGTGAGCACAGAGCCTTATGAAATCAAAACGTTTGATTCAACAATGGGTATTTTACTCCTTGGTACTGCTACGAGTGGTGTATTTCCCATTTTGTTCTTTATTCATATATTTAGTACTTTACCAGCAGACGCTGATTCACTGGTCTTTGTCTCAGTTTTATCCCCCTTAAAAAACCCTTTTGAAAGCAGATTTTATTTCTGTGATAATTATCGAGAACAAATACATAGAATGAGAACAAAAAAACCTCAAAAAATATCTTACTGTTCTCAGGCTATTAGGATGCAAGAGGCAGATCTTACCGGCCAATACAAAATGATGCAAAAAATGCATAGTAAAAGGACTGGGAGAAGTTAAGCCTTTTGACATCCCCAGTGCAAAACTGTGAGTGCTGGGGTACTAAACAGGGAAAGGATCACAGAAAGTAGCTTATGCCCTCCACAAACAGCATCTCCTATTGCCACTGCTGGAGAAAAACCCCTGACCTAGACAGATCACTGATGGCATTAGTTCATGTTCTTATGGTCTAGTCCATTAATTAACTTGCTGAAACACTGTCCACTCTTCCTGTGAGGAATTCCTCTGAGCTAGTGATAATGTTATCATCTTTTCACCCATGCTATGCACTTTTTTTTTTCAGTTCTTTAAAATGTTTAGCAAAACTGTGATCTGCCGCCCCACATGTCACAGTTTTGTGAACTTGGTCTTTGAGCCCTCAAGAATACCTCATTTTCAACTGCATGACCTTTTCTGCTCAGCCAAGTCTAACTTTCACCAGGAGTCAACTTTAAAAGCTTTGTGCTACATTTAAACTGTGGGCTCTCCTGTTAAAGAGAGTATCAATTCCACAGTAATACAGCTTTTCAGCCTTACAGCAACTACAAGCTTTTAAGCATTTTATTGTTCTTGCTATTTAGAAATACACTATTCATGTATTTATTTTTAGGTGGAATGAAGAATTCATATTTCTGTAAACACCGCAAGAGCCTCTCTGCCCCAGTTAAATGAAAACTATGAAAAATAACAAGGACTACAGCATTAGGTATCCTAAGAAATAAAACCACCTTCTGTATCCTTCAGGTCACACTCTTTCACAGTAGATATCCAAAAAATGCTTTCTAACCTGTCCCTGGGGGTTTTTCCTTTAACTTCCCCAGAGCTTTGCCACTTTGATAGGGCTGTAAAATACGACTTTTCTATCCAAAATAAACTCCTGACTCTTAATATCTCAGTACTTCATGATGGCTAGTGACTCAGCTCCAAAAAGCCGAACAGTGGTCTGATGCTTTCAGCATATTTAAACTAACAAGCACCAGCCCCACTCCACCACCAGCAGGTTTCACCCAGTCCAGCTGTTCTGTGCATGTCCACAACCCAGTGTGTAAAGAGAAAATTCCTTGGCCAAGAATAAATATCATTTACTGTCCTAAGTGGGTGCTCATTCTTTATGTGTTACAAATCCGCAGCAACCCATCAGGAAGATTTTTTCAGAAGATTTATTTATCACAAACCATCAACAAAGGCACACTTACGAAAGTAAGTAACTGACAGTTAAGCTTGATCTGATCCCAAAATCCAGACTATTAGTGAGGAAATTGAAAAATTATTTTTCTAAGTGTTATGTTGAGTTTGACAGAAGGGTAGGCAACTGAATCAAGTACCAAACCCAGCAGTTTTATAAGAAGATCTAAACCCTTCATTTTAGCATACAAGTGATGTTCATAGCAAGAGAGCTCTGCTTATTTAAACATTAAACTGATTTCAAAAACCATTAAGAAAATGATTTAGGCATGTGACTGTGGAAGAAAATGAAATAGCTCAGCATCCTATTCTTCTACTGTTCAAGAATAGATATTATTAAGCTCTTGAAAAAGCCTTTCTAAAGACACAGACTTTTGTATTTCAGGAGTACAATCCAAATGAATCAACTTTTTTAAAAGAATACAAAAATGTCCTATAATGTAGATGTAATACAAAGATGCAACAAAAAGATTTATGACGTTCAGTTACCACCTGAACTCTCATCTTTTGTTGTACAGACCTGCCCACACTGCAGTCTCCTCTACCTTTTGATGAACAAACTCGTCTGGAATTTTCAAATCAGCTGCAGAGTTCACCAAGTAGCTACACTATCAGCTTCAGCAAGAAAAAAGTTCTTAAATTGTGCAGATGCACTCACATCCGTGGCAGAATATTCCTGGGAGACAAAGTCTCTATTTTTGCTAAAGATAATTCCTCGTCTCACATGTTTGTTTTGGGCATAAATACGAATAATGATTTAACACACATACATGCATACAGATGTGTCAGCTACATGGCTTAGTAATTCAAATTGCCTCCAAGTTTCTCCTTCCTTCTTGAATCAAAAGTGGAATCTCCAATCCTTTTGCCAAACAGTGAAATCCTAATTTGTTTGTAAGCAGACATTGTCCTATCTATAGCATATCAGTAGTTTAAGGCAATCTAGAAGATTTGTACTTATCACCATTTGCAACAGGATTGTTACACTCTGTGACTGACAGCAGAATCAAAGTATTTCTAGCACGGTAAAGTGTTAGAAATGTTAATGATTTTCAGAAATCTTAAAACTAATCACTAGTCTGACACAGATATGACAGGTTACAATAATGCTCAAAAAGTCAGGGCAATACCTATAAACATTAATAATAAAAATTCCCACTCTGGCACTGAGAACAGCAGTAGTATATACACAAAGACCAAAAAGAAAATGAGAAAACTGCAGAATATAAGTTGCATACATAATTACAGAATATTTCTCTGCTTTCTTTCACACAAAGAAAAGCAAATGAGAAAATACCTTCCAACAGATATAAATGGCCCCAAATGAACAGAATCTCTTTCTGGAACTTTTACAAATTACACCTTAACCAAAGTAAGGAAATGTCCAAACCACGGAGAACAGGGGGAATATCACTGGACTTTCATACAACTATCCTGCTTTCTATTATCTGAAAATATATGGAAAGCAATCTGATAAAAGAAAACAGAGAAGCCCTTTTGGAGATGAGATGACTGAAACCTGTAATTTTGTATTTACAGGTTCCAACCATCAAAATACTTCAAGAACAACTACCTCAATCTGCTCAAATGTTAGAGAAATTAGGATAAAAACTGCACCTCAAAATGCTCATATGTTCTAGAAAAAGATAAAGAGAAGACAGAATTCCACTAATTGAAAACTAGTTTTATTTTTCAGAGCACTATATTCATACCATCTGTATTCCACATTTCAATGAGAAAATGAAAGGAGCCCAGTATAAAACTATGATGTACTTTTACCAAATAGATGGAGAAGTGAAAAACCCAAAAGGAAATGAGTTAAGAAAAACAAAAAAAGCAGTAAAGGAGGCAAGAGGACAAGAAGGCAACGACACCACATTTTCAGTATTATTTTACCTTCTTTCTCATGTTAGATAAAGGGTTGCATCTTCAAATTTTACTAATACCAAGTAAATAAACACCCTAAAATATTAAAGCAGTTACATTATGTTCCTACACAAATTAGCTTTGTTACATTAGTGATCTCTACTGCCTTAACACTGACCAAGAATTGCATGCATACTTATTCTTATAAAAATTCTACAAATGAATATAAACAGAAAAAAAAAATTAAAAACTTAAAAAATAAAAAAAAAAAAAAAAAGAAAAAAAAAGGGGGCGAGGCAAAGGCTTAGGCTGGGGATACAAAGCCACTACAGTGAGAACAGACCTTAGCCTTTCCTGGAAAACCAAGGTCCATATATAAACAGGAATCCACCCATTAGCAGTGATGCCAGACTTCACACAATTCATCCTCTACACACACCACCAATCTGAGTAAACATGCAGTCTGTATGATGCAACATACTGACCCTTCTGTTCAAAGGAATGCGATGACAGGTACAAAATAAAGAATAGCAATATTGGCATAGAATATCTCCCACTGCTGGTCACCATCAGCAAGACTAATTGGCTACTGAGATTTAACGACCAAGACATTTAAGGACAGAGGAAGAAAAGGCCAATAAAAAACTATATTATTTAGACAAGTGTCTGTGCTTAACTCACAGCTTCTGCATGTTGGTTTTGGAGACACAAATGCAACCCAAGCTTCCTCTTCTTCCACTACCTCCTACCCCTTTTATTTATTTGTTTGGTTTTTTATAACAAGACAGGGGTTTATTTAAAAAAAATAACAAAACTGAAAGCACATGAGAATCCTGGATGACCACAGCAAAAATTAGGATCTTATTGCAATGACAATTTTAATATTTTCTGAAATTAGAGCTCAAAGTTACCAATGAAAAAATACATAACCTTATTCCTTTTCTTTAGGTTTTAACTGGTCCTTCATATGAAATAGCCCTGTAACATGCATCTTGGGAAGGTACAGCAAGAAAAAGTCCTCTAAGGTTTCAGTTGTCAAGTGTTACCAGGCAACTGTTTTGTGTTTCTTTTATTTATTTATTTTTCATTTAAACCTCAGCACAGCAAAACTACCATGATTGAACAGAAGGGAAGCTAACAAGTATCCAGGGTATACAAGCCATAGGTTTGCTCAACAGAGTATGTTGACATTTAACACAGATCCCACTACTGGTTATTTTCTTACAACATGCTTATGATCATATTTTGAATACACACATGCAAACACATGGAAAGAATTATTCTTAAGTGTATAAAAATACCTGTTAAAACTCACACATGCATAAACTAAACTCAGACTAAACTCAGCTAAACTGGAAAAAACAACACAACAAACTCCTCAGGAATCTCACCTCTCACAGAAAGCACAAAATAACAACGTCATTGTTAAACTAGAAGATCCTGGAATTCCTTCTACACACTTTCCCTGACATCCTCACACAATAAAATGCAGGGGTCAGTGGTACTGAAACAAGGAGCAGCAGTTCCACTCTTGTGCACATACGAAAGCAAGTGACCCAAGCTATTATTCCAGTCTGAGGCACTTTTTGTTCCTAATATCCAGATGCAGCAGCTTTTTTTTTTCCCCTTTCTCTTTTTTTTTTTTAAGAAATGACTGCGGACACCTCCTTCACATTTTCCTTTTCTTCAGTATTTTCACTTCATAAAGCTGCAGTCAATGTGTTTTGTGTGTAGTGAGAAGGGAATGGCACATTCAGTGGTGGTCTCCGCCACAGCCTACATTGGTGGCTCAAGTAGTCTCAGGATTAGGTCTTTGTGTGTGATGAAAGGATATGAAAAGTCAGTTATTTAAACTCAGTCAAGCTGTTGATTTTGGGGAGAAAAAAGGTTTTGCAATTCAGTTTTCCTCAATAAATCACTGCCCTTTTTCAAGGGCAGCTGCAGATAGTTCACATGTTCACAGTGTCCTCCAGAAACAAAACAGATCATTATTTTTTTTTACCCCTCCCCTCAACCTAACATAGGGTAAGAAATCAAAATGAAGGGGCCATCACATTAATTACTCAAATTCACTTGAAACTAAAGCAGCAAATCAACTCTGTTAACAAGTAATAAGATCACTGAAAAATTACAAGGGCAAGAAACTACAGAGAAAAGCATTCCTTTAAAATTTACCAGAATAATTTACAAAACCAAAAAAAAGTCTGAAATACATTTCACTGTCCTATGTACTCAATCAGTTTACCGACATAATTTCCAAGCAGTAGTTTATCAGTTTGGGTACTCATCTGGCAAAGCCTGAGATCAGAGTTTAAAGGTGTTAAGCTCCTGCAGATCTATCTTGAGTCAGAATATGATTCAACCTTTGATGAGCTCTCAAAATTATAGCATCCAAAATACTGGCCACTTAGAAATATCTGGGCTAATGTGCATAAACCACCATGAAATATATTGGATTCTTAATTCCTAATACCCATCAAAATTTTATTCTATTTCTTGGCTGATCTTTTCCCCAATTAGTACATTGTGTTTTATTAGTGCTGCACTGAGCTACACATTGCTCAGAGAAGCTGTGGATGCCTCATCCTTGGAAGTGTTCCAAGGCCAGGTTGGACGAGGCTTTGAACAACGTGGTCTAGTAAAAGGTGTCCCTGTCCCTGGCAGGGGGGGTTTGGAACTAGATGGTCTTGGAGGTCCTTTCCAACCCAAAGCATCCTGTCAGCCTAGGATTTTAAACTACAGACCCTACACTGCCAGTGAAGTCCACATCAACAGAACCTTATCCTCCCACAGAGGTTAAGGCAGGACATTTACATCTAAATAAAATAGATGTTTAAATCCTCTTAGAAAGTTTTAAAGCACTGTAATGGCCTTCACAGGAGTTGTCCTTTACCTAAGGAGATTGTAACTTAGCTGGAGAGCAACTGCCAAAACCACATAATTCCAGTTAAGAAAAAGAAAGCGAGATGTAGACTGAGGCTAAGGAGGTTAACAATAATTTAAAAAACGTAATCTCACCAAAAAAAAATCCAAAACCCCAGCATTTTCACCAAACAAGTTCATTCAGCTTTTTGACTACCTTAATCAACCTACAAACATTGATTACTACCTGATTTTACAAACACATTTAATGCCACATTTGGTAGAAACAACAAGTGTCATAGTGAACATTTCTTTCTATTTTACTTTTTTAGAAGAACTGGTATGGAATCTTATAGTCAGTCAGAATACACTACAGAAGATAAGACCTAGGCCTAGACTGCAGATTTTAAAGTTTCATTTGGTTTTTTGGTGTTTTTTTTTACTTAAATGAGCTTCCAACTGGACTCTAAACATACCATTAAAGATATCTTAGCTGAAATGCCTGACGTTTAACCTTTGGTTTCTTCTCAATTGTTCTACTTCACATCTACCCACCGAGTTCTGTTCCAGCCATGCAAACACACCCATAAACATGTTCTCATAAAAGAGACTTATTTTTAATTCATAAACCTTGTGGATACAGCAGTAATTTCCACAAAACACAGTCAGCTGCACTAACATGAGATGTCTCATATGCTGTTAAAATTCGTAAGAACAAAAAAAGTTACCGCCTTCTAGTGAGGACTGTTTCTCTTGCCTTCAGTCTCTCAAGACAGGTGTGCTATATTTTGGTGCACTTCAAACCAAAGAATGAAAAGATGTCAGGAAACTTGAAATGCAATGCGAGTTGCTTGTTTGGGAGATATTGCAAAGCAATGGTTTTGTAAAATCTAACCAGATTTTCAAAAGAATACACAAGGTTCACGATGCATTTTTGTGCTTGCCACATACCTTGCATCTTTGCTTTAACAAGGAAGTGCACAGAGACTATCCACTGTCTTGAAGAGTCTTTACTCTCCTTAACTCAGTGGAAGATGCAAAAAATCAAACTCTTTCTGTTCAAAGAATTAATTTTCATCCAGTATAGCTGTCTAGACTAATAATGCTCATTATGGCTGTAGTGCAGTGTATAAATCTTATTACATACTCCAAAAAGAATATTATCAATTTTTAGCATCGCTTAAAAATCTGTATTTTGTGCAATTACAAAATTCTTGAAACTAATAGATGGCACTTAATTATTTATTTATTGGTACTTAAATTGGCTCATACTGTAGTTTTTGAGTGTCCAATCACATTGTATTAATTTGTGCTGAAATTATACACTCACTTGCCAATACAGTAAAAGGGTGGAATGCTTCACAATAATCCTAGCAAGAACTCTGAAAAACGACCACTTCTTCAATGCAAATCCGCTCAAGAAAAGCTTCTACACACAAAGTAAGATGAACCAGTTACTGCATTGTTTATTAAGTTTCACTTGATTCCTTCTGACAACCATTTAAACAATGAATGTTGGGAAATGTCTCTCAAAGAATCAACAATAATGGCTGGGATCAGAGCTTTTATAACCAGCTAATACTGTTTTTCGAAAGGAGAAAATATTTCTTCCTGAAGGGATTATAAGAAGTGTTACAAAAGACACCTGCAAACAAAACAAGTGACAAAAGATCTTTATCATAATTGATAACAGTTATCCTTTGTTAAAATCTCTGCTTCACCAGAAATAAATATATCTTTTCTCTTGAATTTCAAAAGCATCCAGTAAGCACGAAGCCTGCCGATCAAGAAGAGTAAATTTTAGAAAACTTGCCAAGAAGAAAGTGTTTTTTTCTTATGGATAGCAGTGCATTATTAATCAACAGTAAGATCCTAAATTTTCTTTTCTGATGCCAAGTACAGCAGGCAAGCTTTGAAACACAGTGTCTTTTTAATAGTGTACTGGACTTGTAAAATCTACTTTGTTTTTTGGAAAGCAAAAACTTTTCACTTAAAAAGCAAACTCCAGAATTTGACAAATAATTCAATAGCCAATTTTTAAAAAAGCACATAAATTAATCAAGATGAAGGAAAATGTTTACCAAATGTGGTTTACAGTAGGAGTTTGAAAGAAGAAAACAATCACATCTAGAGAAGCAGCCTTCACTCTTTCATTCTAGAAAGCACACATTGCCTAAAGGATCTATACGCTGGTTTTCCAGTGTGCTGGTAGAACGTTCAGTCCTCTGCACCATGTGCCATGCACACAGGGCAGACACTCTCCCAGCTTTCTTTTGAAGCAGATCAGTTTGTTCCATCAAAAGTAAGGCAGTGCAACTCTCAAGACAGTTTGCTTCAGGGTCTGCCCCCAAAGGAAGTATGGACAAAATCACACCAATTGTGGCTCCCTCTGCTTTTGCAGACTTCTGCAACATTTTCCCAGCAAATTTTGCATCCTCAGACAACCCCACATGCCTTTAAACCACATGCCAGGGCATGCAAAACACCCACTCAGTTTCTTGCTATAAAACCACCATGCAAGTGGTCTTGCAACACAACTCTCACATTATTATTGTAAATGCACAGAGCTGAAGAAAATGGTTAATCATTTTATCTCGGGGCCACAGGACCCAGAGGATGCTCTGGCCATGAGCAGTCCATACTGTGAACACACACAGTGCAGTCTGCTGTAAAGGGGACACACTAAAGCACAAATATACCCCTCTGGCCCAATGGACAAGCACACCCTGCAGGACAGATGGGTTTCACACTGTGGATGCAAACCAGAAGCTAAGAGAAGAGGATAAGGACTGCAGGACAAACTGAACTTCCAGTCAAAAAGAAATGCACATAAGCACAGTCTTAAGACTGCTGAAATAAAGTAAGATTAACTGTCTAATGAGACAGTTAGTGAGACTGAAGAAGACTTGGAATCTGTACAAACAGCAAAAAAAATGAATTGTTTTTATAGAAAAATCATATTGCACTTTCAAGAAGAATTTAAATTAAGTGGCCATGAATTAAAAATCCTGATATTCACTGTAAGCAACTCCCTAACTCACAAAAAAACCCCAACTGCTGTAATTGATAGGTAACCAGATTCCTTTCTTCCCCAAAGCGACACTTTAAAATGGCACTGTAAAAATCTGAAAACACACACCTCAATTTCAGCTACTTCACTGAACTACAAAAACTACTTTATCTTAATAGGTGTTTTTACTCCTTGGAATAATTTTTTCCTATTTTCAAGAGTTCAGCAAGAGTAACATGACTGAACTGCTCAACCTGAAATGTCTTTGGTTTATTTTTAATTAAGACAAAACAGACTTTAGATCCTGAATAAGTTATCTTTAAGAGACGAAGCAAAGCTAGCAACAGCACCTTAAGAAACATTTCTGACCTCAGCATGACAGGTGTGATCCACTAAGTGGATCCAGATAATCCACTAAGTCTTTTTTATCTAGCCTCCACAATTCTGTGAATTCTGTGATTCATGTTATTTTCATACAGTACGATAATTCTTTTTCAGATTTATCCTCCTGCAATTTTTTACGAGAAAGATTAATAGCAACTGCAACAGAAAAATTACCTTGATATCATACATAATCCTTTATCATTTCATCATCATCAAAATCTCAATGCTTTGTCCATCTTTCTTTTCTGCAGCAACTTATTTCACTTGTTCCTATTAAGGCTATTATATTCACCCTATTACTACTAATCTTTTCTTTGTAAATAGCCACACCTATTTTAATCCAAAATGGTGTGGTAAGCATTTGATTCTTTGTGGAAGTAGACATGTAATTAGGTTAATCTGCGCTATCTTTTCATGTGAGCTGATTGTTTCTTTACTATGGACATATTTCTTATAACAGCAAGAAGCTTGCCAGATTGCTTGGAGGCAAATCAGGAGCAATTTACCAAGCATGTAGCTACTATGAGCTCAAATCTTGACATAATAGCAAGCTGTGTAGAGCCACTCCTACCTGCCACTTATTACTCATGTTAGCTTTTTACTGACACGTTAAATTTCAACCACACCTTTCTTTCACAAACAAGTACTTTCATTCAACTCAGCTACATCTGTGACAAATAGCTGATCTTCAGCAAAGCATACAGGAATCTAAATGCAGAATGCAGTGCAGCAGTCTTTGACAGCAGCAACTGAATTACCTGCACAAAGTCCAAGAACGTCAATGGAAGCAAGTCATCCAAGTGGCCAATGTCTTTGGAGAAACGATTTAAGATTCTTCCTATAGAAACAGGGTTGAGAAGAAAAACAAAAGGGAAGTAAATATAATTCCTGAAAAGATCCATGTCTTACCATTTCAAAAACAATTAAAAGGAAACAGCTGGATTCTAAAAATAAAAAGACAGTTTTGGAAACCCCCATGAAAGGAATCTTCTACAACCACTGCAATATATTTTGAAGAAGAAGAGTTTTTTTACAAATGCCTTCTACCCAAATATATATAAACACCTTAACCTAAACAGCTAGAAAAAAATTTTAATGGGCTTTGAAGATAACATTTCAACAGAATTTAACAGGTGAAACATACATGCTTTATATGCTTAACACGTGCAGATAAAGGTTTACAGTTCAGACAACTTAATGCAAGTTACATCAAGCAACATCAGCCAGAATCTGCTCCTATCCTTGACTGAAACTCACTAGTGTATGCATGTCTCAGATAGATCACAGCTGATCTTACTGATCTTTTCTAGCAATTCTATTCTCACCCCTCAACATTACACATGAATTCAAATTGTAGGTGTTTCTAAAATAAAATCTGAGTCAGATTTGCATTCATGCAGCCTTACATTCACACTCATTCAAAACCTTAACAATACTGATCTTTATTAAAGCTAATAAAACGATTTTTAATCTGCTGTCAGTGAAGCATTTACATTTCTCTATTTTCCCAAGTTCTACTTGAGTGAAAAAAAAAATCAGTTCTATCAGGACTTCTTTAATAATTAAAGTCACAGTGCTGCCACCCATAAGTGGATTAGTATCTTTCTCTATTAATCAGTATCTCTACTCACCAGGAAAGAAACTAAACCAGGGGTGGGAATCTGGCCTTTCTAAGGTGTGTGATGCCCATACATGCATTCACATTGCTTTGTTATCTGCATATATCTTGATTCAATTATACTTTTAACTGGTACAAACATATTCACTGCACTGGCAACAAAAGACTTTTTTTTTTTCTTTTCAAAGGAGCTCATTAAACTGAAAGCAAGTTTAAAGTTTCCACAGAGTGCACTGGCGACGTAATTTAGAGATAAGAGATTCTGAAGTAACTTCTGTAGCAACCATCAAGCTGGTTTTCTGCTCACATCTCTTTTTCTTTTTTTTTTTTATAAGGGAATTTCTGTTCCACACCAAACAATACAGAAAATATCCTCTCCTCAGGTCTGGGATATGACTCCATAGAGAGATGCTGGTGGCAAAGGGCTTGTTCTGCAGTACCTCACTACCCAAGGCAGTTACTTCAGGCAGCCAACAGTAGTAGCAGTGTTTTTTTAGTAGTAGCCAACAGTGTTTTTAGACTTTGCACACAGAGAGGAAGGGTATACAGCAGCACAAGACTCAGAAAAATCTCCTTCATCTTTTTCTACTGGGAATAGAACATGGGGCTGTTCCCTTTTATTTATATCACGGTAGATACACCAGAAGGACGTCGAAGGCAATTTTTAAAAAAACCTTCTTTTTACCATGATTTTCTTAAATGGAGATTGGTCACAGAAGAGTGATCAAGCACATGCTGCATATACACTGTCACTAAGGCTTCCTAATATTCTTAAATATCACATTCTAGGTTATTTTCAAATGAACCAAGACTTCACTGGCAAAAAGAAAATCATTCGAAGAGGTTAAATGCTTCCTGCTGACAGAGCTTTCCTTAGCAGTGTGTCCAGCAAGGGAAACTAGGTAGAATAACAGATTTGGCTCAGGGTACTAGAAATCTGTTCTCACCTTTGTCACTTGGCTTCTGAGTGACTTCACTTTATTTTACAGAGCAAGGAGAGGTGACAGTGCTAAGCTCCTCCATGAAAAGCTGTGAGAGCCACCAACAACGAGCTGCACACAAGGGCAATGGAAACTATTCCCATAGCGAGCAAACCCCACCTTAATTCAGCCTAAGAATCACCCTTTGCCTTTTAACCTCAAGTAAATTTTATTTGTGGTAGTTTCAGACTTGTATAAGAAGCCACTGCGCAAAGGCCACGCCAAGTGACACTGCCAGGAGGCAGCAAGGTCACTCGGGCTGGCCACTGCTCCATGGCCACAGCAAGGTCACTCGGGCTGGCCACTGCTCCATGGCCACAGCAAGGTCACTCGAGATGGCCATTTTTCCATGGCCAGAGCAGGGTAAGCCCAATGCTGGCAGCTCCAGCAATGCCTGCACATATAAGAGTGACTGTGACTCTCCTCCCCTTCCAGTGAAGTTCTCTGAGCAACGTGATCATGACAGAAAACTTAGTTCACCCAGGCCATCCCCAGCAATCCCTGGTTTCAATCTATTCCATGTTACCACCAACAGCTCCAGTTCCCAGGGGTAATCACGACGCTAATCAATTGCCAAAACTGCATTTTTTCACAACTGCCTTATGAAATTGTCAAGTATAACAATGTTTCTACAGCCTCTATTTTGACAGTTCTGTGAGCTGCCACTAGGGAAGTGGAAATTAATCTGATGTTATCAATAAAACATGAAAACATCTTTTAATCTGCCTAATCCTCTTTAAAATGTAAATACAATAATTCTGTAAAATGACACTGACTAAAATTTGAGTGAGCAAAAGAAATGGTATATGAAAAAGACAAACCTTGAAAACTGGAACGTTTCAAAGTCCACCTAATACAATTAAACAGTAGCAGCATTAATCAGTTGCTTCCCAAATAAACATTAAAGTGAATATCTGATAGCAGAGCTTCATTGTTTTTGAATTTTCAAATTACTGAAAAATTAATCTATTCAGTGTTTGCACATAGAAATTCTGGAAAATGACACTTGAAGTCATTAAGACAGGAAAACCTTTCGATTACTGCTAAGAGGTCCATATCTCCCTCCTGTGCTGCTTATCTGGTGACCATTAATGCTGTTCTACAGCTAAAGGCAAGCAACAAACCCACAAGCCTTAGCCTCATTTTGTCATTGCTGTTTTTCAATTCTATTACCTCAGAGTCAGTCTGGAGATGCATTTCAGATCCTGTTCACATGGATGTAACTGAACTGGCCTTTTATACAGCATGCCCTACACAGAAGGAAGCTACAGTAACCCACTAAAGCAAGCAAGCTCCTTCACCATGTTGCAGGGGCAGCAATGCACCTCCTAGCAGAAGTGTTATGCTTTGGAAATATCCACAAGATGCCCCACAGCCATTACAGTATTGCATTCAAAGCAATTGCTTCATTTATAAGGATATCTACAAGTACAAGAGGTCTATTTCACAAGGTATGAAGAAACAACTGTTTCCACTTACTGGAAGCACAGTAAATCAGTGACTTGCTTATGCATTATTAAGCATGCAAGAGAAAACATTCCAGATTTAAAAGTTAAAGTACCTATTTGGAGTCAGAACTCAAAATGCTTACAGTTATGACTACAGCTTCTACCAGAATTTGCAAATCTAACTTTTGAGAATGGTTCTTCAGACTATGGAAACTGTTATTCAAGGGCACCTGCTATTCAAGGGCAGGAGCTGCACAACTTACCTGCCCCCTCACCCTGAAAATTACATTTTCTCTCCAAAATCTTTAAACCCTCTCCTAAACTTACAGACTATCAACATTAACTTGCCACCACAGTTCATATTTCCAAAAACCCCAAACTCCTTAAATAAGCATCTCTGAGATACATATACATGCCAAGAAACAATAGTTCTTAGATCAGTCCAGTATATCCAATTCACAAAAAAATCTTAAGCTCCCTTAATACCTACATCCTTTACTTATCCCAGCAAGGGGCTACAAAAGCAAAAAGAAAATACTACATCTAAAACTTCTAAGTCAAATTTCACCAAACCACTAACAAAAAAAGTCTTTTAAGAAATCAAGGATTAAGTATGCCAATGTTACAACAGCATGCAAACTGGTGAATAGTATCTGCAATTTCAATCACTCAGGCTTCCGTGCAGTGTATAGTGTTAGCAGCAAGCTGCAGAAGGGGACGTGCACTCTTCAGCAGTCTTGTGTTTGTTTTTATATCAAATAACTTAATCAGAATACACACTGTTGTTAGATTTCTTCCGAAGTAATTAAATAACTATTCAATGCCAATTAATCACTGTTAAATAAGGGTCTGTCACTAAAGTGCTATGTACACATTACAGACTATTTAATGGTCAAATACTTGGCAGTATCAAAGTTAAACAATGATTCATTAAACCTCCTCCGCTACACAATAGTTAGGCTAAACTTGAAGTGAAAGAATCAAAACTCTTTTGTCCTCCGTGAAAAAGACATCAAACCTCAGTATGTGATATTCTTTTCTTCCTTGCTCTGTAAACTGCTTTAACTGCACGAATCGGAATGTGTCCAGGTGCTACAAACCCACTTTGCTTCTGCAGGTGCCTACTGATACTTTGGAATAGATGTTCAAACCAATCATACAAATAATGAAAACACTTGACTGTGCCACACCTCTTTAAAATGTTTATACATACTTTATCATGAAAGAAATATAATCCAAACTGAACCAACACTCAAGATGTAAACACCAGAAAAGGATTTTTTTTTTAAACAAGTAACTAGGATCCTCCATTGGAATAGCCAAATGCCATCCACAGTATTCAATGTTGTGCAACCTAAATTCCAAAGACCCTAAGAGCAAGAGTACATTATTTCTAAATGTATTTGGCACTTCTAGTATACTTTGTTGGCCAGGGCATTCACTGAAATACTTCTGTGTAACAATAGAGTAGGCACATTGATTTTCTATACCTTGCAATGAGTTTTCAAAACCTTTATACCCATTTGCTCCATCACACATTGCAAAAATACTTTGTCACTATTTCTCTACTTCATTGATTCGCCTCTTTGGAAAAGAAAAAGGGTTTCAGAAAAGGGCCTTCTACAGATAGAAAGATTATGCCACTTGTGTATGCACTCTTGAAATGTTTTTCCCCTCGGAGATCAGGCTAATCCTCAGTGCAGGCAATTTTAATTGCATCACACTTTTTATTTCAATATGCAAATGTTAGTAATAAATACTGCTTTGCATAGTAACCTTAACTCCTCCATAGCAATTGGCCTAAATATCCCTATCCATGTACTGCATTTGCCCGGGGAGGGGGGGGGAAGTATTCAAAATCTCTTAAGCTACTCTGAAACAGTGAAGCCAGAATACCCTCACTGCCCAGGCTCCATAGAGAAAAAGTTACCTTCTCTTCTGCTCCTTGCTGCAAACTCACAGAAACCTGTCTAAAGGCAACCTGTAGTGCTAAAAATAGATTCAAGAAGGCACTTCGTCATCTACGTGTAACTAAACATAAACAACCCCAACTAGGATTGCACACTTGCTTGAAGGTATGTCGTGCCAAAGAGATGCTCGCCTGGGCTAGGACAGACAACCTTTGGATGGATCCATGCCAGACAATCCCAAAGCACACACTGTGCAGCCTGTGACTTTGCTGAGTGAGCAGAAGCCCCTTGTGTCCCCCATCCCCCTTGACACTGTGACACCACGGCTGGGTGCCACCACTGCCTGCAACAGCCACGGCACAGCACTGGCTTCCTGACGCCAAGGACAGGAATCGTGCACTCCAACAGCCCCAACTACAGCTTGGCACACCAAAGCCCTTTTAAATGGACACCTGGTAGCAAAATTATGCTCTCAAGTGTATATGTGGCAATCAAGGCACACCCAAAAAGGAGGAAGAGAAGAAATAGCTGTACAGAACCAGGTACATTTAAATATCCATCTATTGAACACGATTCCCATTCTGTCCGTGGCACAAATTGGCAGCTCCCCACGTATCTTGCTGTTAAGCTGTGGCATTCAGCAACTGATAAGCCTTTACCCATGCTCAGTTCACACACACAAACACACACATCCCGGAAAAAAAAAAAAAAAAAAAGTACTGCAACTACAAGCAGTCTGCCGTTTCATCAAAGCAATGACAAAGTGGATTGTCCATATCAAATGTTGGCAGGAAGCAGACATTACATCAACCTTGTAAAATACAACTATGAAATCAACAAAATAATTAAAGATGGATTACTGACTTTGAAAGGAATTGTAAGTTTGTGAAATATTTCTTCAGAAAGAAATCTGGAAATGCATCTCCTGCATAGCTGTCAATTACTGATCTACTCTGGCTTTTCTTCCATATTTCTACAAAGAAACGTCAAAAGGTCTGTTATCTTTTTTTAATATATGTTTAGCACCACATGTCCACACAAACTGCCATATACAGCATTGCTGTCTTCCCCACAGGCATCCTATAAATATAAATAAGAAATTCTACCCCATTTTTTTTCTTTAGCAGTCTGAAACTGATAGGAATATTATCACTTTCTTAGACATTTGCAAATAGGCACAGTGGTGCTGGGCCGAAATATGCTGAGATCATAATATCCATTTATCTAAACTGCCAGCATGTAATGAATTCAGGTGGGAAGCCTTCTATCCAAATTAATTTACTACTTGAAAAGGACTTTTTACACAAATGCTGTCAAACAAGAAAACAGTTAGGAAATGAGAAGCAAAAGCGAACGCTGTGTTTGATCTTATTTTTAAGTGTAGGATTTAAAGGAAGAAGAATAACTGTGATAAAGATAAGAATTGAAAACAGGCTTCTTTGGAAATGAATTTTTATTTTTACTGCTGATGGGGACATCTACATTACCTAGTATGAATACACTGATCCTAACTGTACAGTTATTTATGAAGCTTTCTAGTCCATACATACCATTGATTGGAATTACCCTGCTGTGGCAAACCAAAATAAGTCAATGTTCTATACAATTTTTAATCTCTTTGGTAATGTATGTGGTACAGTTGATTTGTCCTTTTTTCTGGCTGTACTCAGAAGAGAATGTGCATTAACATCTGTTATCACCAGCCAAAACCTCCTCACATAAGAGACAATGCAGAAATTGTATCTAAAGCCTGCATTAAAAACAGAAGCACACAAAGGAAAAACCTCTTGATTGTGTGGAGGAACTGCGGGAAGTGTAACTTTCCTTTTTTCTGAAATTGCTTTTCTGGCAAATCTCAAAATACCTTCTGCATCCTAACTGCCTTTCCGATTGTATCTCATTACCCATTAACTAAGTTGGTCACAATTCCAGATGTAACAGCATTTACAAAACAGAATTTAACTTTGGTGCTGTATTATACTTGCTAACAAAGTGATCCCATTTTAAAAAGTATGCTAGGGCTGGGATAATACATTCATCAGCAATTTTATAATTAGTGATCCCTGCAATCATACCCTGGAATAGATTGTGACAGGAAGATTCAAAACTATTTAGAACTACAAACTTACTATATATAAAAGTTATGCTACATATACAGAAGTTTTATGCTACAACTTGGGTACAAAATCACATCTCTGCTTCATAAATACAATGACAATGGAAGCAGACACCTGAAATCCCCCCCACCCAATCCCTGTAGTAATATCAAACTTCTAATACATAATCATATGATGAAGATTGCCAGAACAAAGTTCTAACCATTCTAGAAGTTAAGCTCTGGATATTCTCTCTGTTTCATTTTAAACTCATACATTGAAGCTATTTTAAGTTATCCTCAGTTTAATGAAAAAATTCTACATTTAAACATACTGAAATGAAAAAACTCACAACCTAAAATGATGCCACCAAATCATTAGCAACACGACTTTTAAGTCCCACCTTTAAGGGACACAGTCCAACTTAATTTAAAAAAAAAAAAAAAGTTATTTCTATAGGAGGGGGATACAGTGGAGAGTGGAGTTACCCTTTTCTGGAAGGGAAAAAAACTCAAAAATTGTAACCATTTGCAACTTCTTATCAAACTTCTTATCAACTGGCCTTTAAAAAATGTCAAGTTATACACTACTGACAAAATTCTCCATTGATTTACCTCACCTTCTTTTGCTTTTTCATATAAAAAGTTACCTTCTTCAACTTCTCACCACGATGTAAAGCATCAAAACATAATCTATAAAATGTGGTCTTATACTGACTTTCTACTAGCACGATTATGAATTTAATTCTTCACTAAAATATTTAACCATAAATGCACCCACTTACTAAAGAGCACTTGGGTAGTCCAGTTCTTTCTGCTACAAATCCAATTGGAGCTGAAACTATGTCCCAGGTGCTGTTTTGCTGGAAGAGGGACTTACAAAAAATTGAACAGAATACTACAAATCAGGACTGAAATATCCGAAGAGTATTTTGTTACTGGAATACTTATATGAGAGGAGAAAAGCAGCTGTTAGAGCTATTTTCATATTTGGCAGCTACATATATATAAATATACATCAATGCAAGAATGAAAATAAAAATGGAAAGGTATGTCACCTTCCTGGTAAGGTTATTCCAACAATAAAAAGGAATGCTATTCCTATGCTATTTATACTATTCAGACTTGATTCAGAATAGGCTCTAAATACTGCATTTCAGAAAATATTGAGGTGGATCTCAAATAGCTCTTGCAAATCTGCTCATATTTGTTGCTTTTCTTACCATTCTATCTCCTAAAGATAATTCTCGTAATAAGAAATCTTAATTTCCAATGTTCCAATGTTTTTCTCTTCCCCTTCTCTTTTTTTAATTGGTGTTGAAGCTAGAGGGGCTCAATCATCACTCCAGTCTAAAATGACAATGGAGAAATAGGACATTACTGAATATAAAGCATTTGACTCCTGAAATCTTAGTTGAAACTGCTATCTGGTTATCACTGCTATATGGTTAGCATTCCAAAAACAAATAGTATGCCATATTTTACCAATCTTATATATTCAGATCCCTGTTCATCTTCTTCCTTTTTTCAGAACCACGAAAGAGAATTCTATAGGGACTGTTTCTTCTGTTTAGAAGTCTACAGGACTGAATTCTATAGAGCCTGCCTTGGCTCTACAGAGCCAAGACTTCTGGCTCTACCTAGCCCACCCATTCTGAGGATAAAGCCTCTGGACAGACCAAATATAACAGAGTTATTTCACATCTTCATCTGACTCTGTAAACCCTTCTCTTTTGCTTGGCATGTTCCTTCCGTTTGATCGTTCATTTTTCTTTAGCTACAGTTTCTTTTTCTTTTTCTCTTATTCTGGAATATGTGATTGGTTTGGAAAGGAGGGATTCTCTCTAAAGTTCATTCATTATATACCCATGTATTGATTCCTGAAATACATTTTCCTTTTTAACTATTCCTACTATAAAAAAGCCACTGGGAATCAGAAAAATTCTATTAAAAACCACATGGGTTTGGCTATCCAAAATGCTTGATGGATAATTTTCAATGGATTTTTTTCTTGCCTCAGAAACTACAGAGCTCAAGAGATATTCTGGTATAGCTGTCAGAAAGCTCACTTAGTCTGCTGTGCAAATAATGAAAGCATTTCCTTGGAAAATTTGCTCTGTGTGAAAGAAGACACACTCCACACCCTCATACCCCACGAAAATAAATATTTTGGTTCAATTTGGGACTTTTTGTTGGAGGAAAGTCACATAACATTTGGAAACTTAGGTACCATTCACAAAATACGGTATTGGGAAATCTGCCTGTTTATAAAGGTACAGCCAAGCCCAGGAGTCAGGAGTTACAAGAGAGGCAAAGGTGGGGCAGACATCCATGGCAATGAGTTATTTTCAGCAGTCACAGAGAAGGCACTGAAGGTGGGCTGCCCAGCTCTCCAGCAGGCATGTAAATTCTCTACTACAGGCACTTCTGCTGTAGGTATCCTTCAGTCCCTGCTCTTGAAGTTACTCACCCTTTGGAAAACTCAGTAGGAAGTATGGCACTGGAAGAAAGCAAATGGGTGCATGCCTGAAGGCTACAGCAATCAGCATGGGAGAGACTACAGCTGGAATGAAATCCTCTGGGTTTTTTGGGGGGCCTAATTTAGGGCACAGAATGGACCCTTTCGAGTGGAGCAAGATTTAGGGTGTAAGGAGGGATGACTTCACCTACTCTTCTGTTTTGTGACTGGCATCAAATTCCATTTGCAAATCTTGCCTGAGAAACAACCAAAAATCTTTTGTCTCAGAAAAGCTGAAGGCAACCACAACCCAAGAGTTTTATTCTAGAAGTGATGTCCAAGAGAATATACACATAGTCTGACAATGCATTTCCTTGGGTCATCGGCTTCTGGGAAAAAAAATATCACTATAAACTTCTTTACAGCCTAAACTATAATTAACAACACTTAAATGAAATCAAATGAGGAAAAAAACCCCAAATATGACCTCTTCTTTACTGTATATTTTATTCATTACATTAAAAGAAAGACATTTTAATAATTACACTATTAAATGCTAAGCATTTTGAAAAGTTATACTGCACTGCCTTTGATTCTACTGTACTCTTCTGCTGGGCAACTATTTGAAAGCTTCATCCCAGAAACAAAAAATATACTAATAATAAGCAGCTACAAATGAGAAGTTGCTGCTGACCACATTCAAACATTAGTCGTGCATATATCAAAACCAAAGAAGCCTTAATGTTTATGTATAAATATACCTTAAATAAATCTCCATAGATTCTTTTGACAGCTGAATGATAGTGGTTAAATTAAAACCATATGCTTACATATATGTTGCTTAAAATTAAAGAAAAAAATCCTATCATTTCCTCTTTTTCATGGCTTTTAAATAGTAAGAAACTTAGAATGATAAATATGTTAACAGCAACATTTCTTCACTTCTCTATGAACACAGAAAAAAAATTCACACACATCAAGGAGGAAAAAAATTATTTGACGGAACTGTCATTCAAGCAGAAGTGAATACAATTTACAAACCCTTTCGGTTTTGTTCAGTTCAGACAGACTTCACTGTGAAGCTCTGATTTACAGCTGTCCAGCAGTATAAACTCCTAAATAAATGCAGAGGCTAAAACAGAAGAGTGCTGCTCTCAACAAGGGACTCCTGAGGACTCTGCCATTTGTTGTTTGCATGTCAGAAACACTCAGAAGAGGACTGATATATCTGAAGTGGGAGGCAGAGCCTCACCAGGACACAGGCTGGACCAGCAGCATGCCCTGCCCTGAAGAGTTTGTTGTGCCAGTTAAGAGAAACCAGTACAATTGACTACAGAAGGAATAACGAGCTAAGGGAAGATGGAGCAGAAAGCTGGAACAGAAAGTTGCAGGACAAGATGTGCTTTAAAGTACAGGGACACAAAGGGGTCACAGAATTAATGAGTTTTCCCCACCCATATGTCTAACTGCTGTCAGTGCACTGCAGTTACAATGCTACCTACTGGTGCATCTCGAGAGATGATTTTAAGATGAAAAAGTGCCAGCTTGTGGATGAACTTTAGTGCACAGAGAGCAAGAAGTTACAAAGATGTAAACATGAAAAACAAACAAGCAAAATGATGAGGGAGGTAGTTAAAAACATTGGAAGTGACAACTGCTCCATTTACCAAGTGCAGAAGTAGTAAAAGCTTTGCATGGGGAGAAGGCTAACACGCAAACCAAGTCATACTCCTCTCTACAGTTCCTGTTAGACTCCCTCACAGTATATTGGGGCTGTTAGATTAAGAAAAGGTTTTTCCTCCATCTGGCCCTGTGGAGCAGCTGCAAGACAGAATTGCCAAGAGACAAGCTGGCAGTCGCAGTCACAGTCACAGACCTCACCAAGCCTGGGGTGTTTGGATATTGAGAGAGCTTTGTGTACATATTGACTTGAAGTTTTGCCCTGCTTGCATGTGTCCTCTCCGTCACCCTCAGCTTCATTCACTGCATATCCACTCCCCACTTCCTCTTCTCCCTCTTCCTTCAACATTGGTTCTTCCATTCTCCTTCACCATGGCATAGCACAAGCTCTAGGTACAAATGTCATCCCATGCACAAAACAAGGCACAAAGCCCAGCACAGTGAGACACAGGCCAGGAACTGTGGAAGAGCTGGGGACAAAGCAACTGAGAATAGAAGGTGAACACAAGGTGATTGCAACACTCAGAACCAGGAAAGTGCCTGAACTGATGTTTTGGAAATGCAGTGTGACAAAAAGAGCCAGATAGGGGAGTAACACATGAGCTATAAAGGCAACAGGAAGGGTGTTTTACACTGAAAAACTGGGGAAATACAGCAAGGGAGAGATCAGGTTGTGAAATAGTTTCCAAACTAGAACTGTAGAAGTCAAAAAGCCAGTGTCACCTGAAGGAAGAGGGCAAAGTGCATCCAGGACATCTTGCATAACCATAGACACTGGACACATACAGACTATTCACTAGGTACACTCTGACAGACAAGGGAAGACTTATATCTATTGAAAGAGATGTCTTTAGAAAACAATTCAGAGGATTTTAGTTACTTCTTACTTTAAACTGCTCTTTACAGGAGCATATTTCACTCTGCTAACTATAGAACTGCAGGGGAAATGGATGCATCTCATTAGTCTTTAAAGTATACTCTGATTAGTTTGCTTAATTTCATTCACACAGGGTCTTAAGATTTCACAAGGCCAATAAAGATTTCAGGTAGAGGACTTATCAGTAAGAGTTTTCTTTCTTCCTTCAAAACATGTCTGTCACTGGATTTTAACAGTTCACTTACTTACGCATTGATTTTGTTTTCCTGACACCCAGTTTCACCACAATTTAGTTTTAAACCAGCAGCTTTTCTGCCAGACACATTAAGATGAAACAAGTTCCAGGACTGTAACAAACAGGACAGCTAGAAGAGCCACGTAAACACTATGGCAAAAATATCTATCACTCAAGTATCCATATCCAATACATAAACTATTAAATCCTCTCATGGACCTGAAGCACAAGTTATATTTTGTAATTTGAATAAATATTTTGCAAATAGTCACTGAGCATAATCTGACCCCAGACATTTCAGGAAAGGTTCTTTCAAAACAACAGTTTGCCATTATTCTGCATTGAAAAAGACACCAAATTTCTGATAATGTGTGAATAAAATGGAAAAATACACATACAATAGTGAAAACAAATGACAGAAAAAATATCTTGTGCTTTTGTTTTCCTCTTCCCAAAACAGCATGAGCACAGAACTTGATTCTGGATCAATCTGCAGATACATCATTAAAACATACGAAACAAAACTATACCTCCAAGCAAAAAAACCACAAAAGGCAAAATTGTGTTAATAAACCAACCACTATTAAAATTACAGAGTATTAATTAGTAACAGTAAATAGTAGTTAATTTAATTAGAATATTTGGAGAACTAATAATTGGCTCTGATAGTTTTCAAAATGTAGCTTAACTTTAGAATGAGTATGAAAAGCATTCAATAAACTTTTCATCACAGCTGAATGGTATTTACAACACCTCTTAATTTTCTCAATGTCTATTTTGGCCTTGCCTGATTCTAGAGAAGAAGTCTTCAAACAGCAGTTCACATTCCTAAAACCAACACTTAACTTCTGAAGTTCTTAGTGGTCAACTATACAGTGGTCATGCCTTCAGGAAGGGGTCACAAACAAGTTTAAGTCCTTGGATCACTCTAAAACCTTTTAGGACCTTCTGGACAATTGGGGGTTTGTTTCTTTGTTTCTTTTGCTTTTCTGAGAATGGAAATCGAAAATGACTCTGGACATTTTCATAAACTTGAAAGGTTTTGCAACCTTTCATAATCCAGTGTTGTTTAAGAAAACTGCTATATTACAGATGTACAAAATGCTGGACTTATGAAACGAAAGTGTCTAGCACAGCACATGGTGTGTTCTACCTCCCAGAAAGTTCTTCACTTCAACAGGTACCAGGCTCCTATCTGCAGAAGTTTGCTCACAACAGACCACTTGGCATGATTAGGATCCAAATTAAGTCAAGACATCACAAATTACCTGAACTAGAAATCTAAATAAATTAAATAAAAAAAAATATGAAGTACGTAGTAAAACGGTATTTCTCAATTGTTACCACTTGCATGGGTTACATTCTTTCCTCCTCAGTGCATTCAAACACCCAAAGGACCATTATGTTCAGAAATGAGATCCTAGAAGAACTGAAAAGTTCTGACATCAGACCATTTAAACTAGCAGTGAATCCCCTTGAGGAGGTATGAATCATCTCTGAGGTTTAAATTAGATTATCAACCAAGTGAAGCAGCACAGTAAATCTACAATAAAAGATGAATGCCTACAGGAAAATAATTTTTGCCCCTAGTGGCAGATGCTTGAACTTTAAAGGATCTGAGACTAAGCTCTTTGTCTAAGCCTTCCCAACAGAAAACAACTGAAATAATGTTTTTGGTTGGTCCAACTTTACTCCATGCCACATGAAAACAGTATCTAAACCCTGTAAATGGAAGTATATTGTCACTTCTAAACCAATTGAGGATCAAACAATTTACAGAACCAAGACTTATTTTGCTGACAATTAAGCTCTATCACCAAGACTCGAGATTCAATGAAATTTGACAATTGTGAAAAAAAAAGGCTTTTGTCTGACTAAGTCTGAAGCATTTGGAAGAATCAACAGAAAATCAGAAGACCGAATTAGATCGAAAAGCCTTTGAGGATAAAATTCACTAATTAAAATAACTGCCTTCCTTGCTCTGTTTCCTCTCTGAATTGCCTTGGTATCACAGCAGAAAGGCATACAGCAAGAGGAAAAATTGATCTAAGGAGCAAATGTTACACCTGTCACACTTCCTCTTGCACCAACAGCATTCTCTGTCCGTCCTGCTGGTCGGGTCCCACTACAAAGAACCACCACCCAAGTACAAATCTCTGCTTTGCACCAAATCTGAGAGGTATGGAAGGTCTTAAAAGCCTTCCTCTTTCATGCTGAAACTCTCTTTTCAGCACATTTACTTTACAGTAATTCAGACACAACCCAAAGCTACCAAAGTGCTGCAGGTTACTAACTGGAAGAGTGTTTTTGCATCTTCTCCTCAGGGAGTCAAAGAATGCATGTATCCTTCTGTTTTTCCAGGACCCATAAAATCAAAGAAACATAGATTGGTGCCTGGGTTGGAAGGACCTTGAAGAGCACCTAGTTCCATCCCCAATTCTGTGGGCGGTGACACTTTCCACAAGACCAGGTTGCTCAGAGCCCCATCCAATGTGGCTTGAACACTTCCAAGGATAAGGCATCGACAGGCTTGTCTAGACAACCTGTGCCTCACTACCCTCACAGCAAAGAATTTTTTTTAATATCTAATCTAAACGTGCTGTCTTTCAGTTGTACTAACTTGTTTTCCTTCTGCCCGTTTAATTAAACAATACGTAAGATTTCTATTCAAAACACTTCCATGCCCATTTTAAAATTAATAACAAGTACTCAACAAGCATTTTAACATCTTGCATCTCATGAGAAGTACAAACAACAGAGGCAGAGCAGGAAAGTATTAACAAATTAAGTAGTGCTCATACCATTACATTTTAAGCTAAAAACATCTCAGCTCGTGAGATTTTGCATTCCAGTAAACATTTGTGTCTCTATTAGAAGTACATAAAAATATTGCTTTAGTATGTGGCTAAGATGGGACAAAAATTAATTAAATCCTATTTTTCCACAGGAATGTTTCTATTTTTTCAAGCAAACAAACACTTCTGAAAAGTGTTCAGATTGGACATTTCCATTCTTGAACACTCAGCAGGTGAACAAAATCATCTGTATAAGCTGTCATAATCTTAGAGAAACACTTATTTCTGAACAATCACTTCTAAACACTGTCCTTAAGCCTTCAGTAGTAGCTGAGCAACACTGGTTATTAAATTGAGGTGCAGCAGAGTTTATTTTTTCTTATCTGAATTTAAAAAAACATGTTGGGATTGTTTTTTCCAGTTTTTCTCTTGGGGATTTTTGAGGGTTTAAATATAAGCAGCATTCAGTGAATGGCTTTGAATTCAATATTAAATCATACTTGTAGCTTAATTATGAAAAAAGATCATTGTCACTACGTATTTGGAATATTAAAACTTGTCGGCTTCATAAAAACCTCAAGGCACTTTTTCTCTCAAATTTGGCTTTATTTTGAGAGCACTCCTTAGATAAGATTTCTTAATATTAGAATAAGTCTAGCATAACTAGTTTTCTGTTGAAAATGCTGATAAAAAAAATTCTCTCTATATTGTTAGCTTAATAGAAAAAAAAGATGACACTTCTAAAGTTAAAACCATCTATATTTCACAGTTCTGAGGCTTTAAATTTGCAGAGGTTTCTGCAGGCATCTTTTGTCTCAAAGGAGCACCAGGCAATTTTTTTTTCTCCAGTGGCAAAGGAACATTAGCTGACTAAAGGTAAGAACTCCCAACTCTTCCTTAACCCCTTTCAACATTTTTTTAGTCAGGAAATATCAGGAACGTTCTGGAAAGGTAATTGTAATTGTTTACTTTTGGCTGGTTGTTGAGACAGGAGAGAGGAGAACTGTTCTTCTAAAAGGAGACTGAGGATTTAATGAAGGGAGAAAGGAAAGAATTATTATACAAACCTCAAAGAAAGCATATGAGGCTTTAAAAAAAAAAAAATATATGGTCCCTTTCTTCCTCTTAATCTAAGTGTCACTTTCCAAATCCAAGACACCCATCCTTAAGCACGGGGACTTAACTCTCTAAATGAAGACAGATACCACCTCTTATCTAAAGATCAGCATGACAGAGTCTAAAAAAAAAAAAAGAAGTGCTCTAGAAGAAGAGAGGAATAAGACAGTGTAAAGTTTACAGCTTTGAATATTCACATTGAAAAGGAGAGAGCAGGGAAAAACCCAACACTGAGAAAATGCCCCTGGCATCTAATCACTTACTGTCCTCCTAGCATGTCCTTGAAAGGATGGGGCAGGGACAGTATTCCTGTATGAGAAATTAATTATGACATCTTAAGAACAGATGTAGGAATTTTGCCTAAAATGTAGACTAAACTATTTATTTTGGGTGGTGAACATTCAAACTCATGAACATGATATTTTGCTGAGAAATGAATACACACAGGGACAAAGAAACATGTATTCCCAATGAAGGGAAGTTTACCACAAAGCAAAATGTTTTTTCTTGCCTACACACGGATTAGCAGTATTCTGTATTGCAGCATTTATTAAACAGACAGTAACTTCATTGAGAAAAAAGAGGTTTGCCACACACACACAGAAATCTCATCACATCTGATTTTAAAAAAATTGAGGAAGAGTTAGACCATCTCTCTTCCATCTACTATTCCTTATAATTGCTAGCAACAATGTCCAAGTTCCAAACCTTCACCTTCTCAGATTTACAAGCACATTCAGATTATTCTGCACTCTGTCCCAACACTAACTCAAGCTACTGAAGACTTATGCTTGAAAGAGTGTAGGAAAAGTAGCATTCCTGGACACAGAAAGCAGAGGATGAATTCAGTTCATAGTTGATGAAAACTGACCAGAACCATGTCAGTGGACAGAAAAACCATGACCTTAAGAAAAGCTCTAGACTTCTTTTGAATTTTCAAATGTCATAAATGTCACACAAGTAGCACATGATAAAAGCTTGAATTTGAGAAATACTGGTGACCTTTATGCTCTTTTTTTAACTGGTAAATGAGGAAGGATGAGAGGATCCTACAACTGGAAGACAAACAGGTCAAAAGTCATTTGTAAGTCATTTGGAACAGTGTAAAGACGAACACAAAACCAAAACCACCTCCTGAGCATGAAGACTCTGCCACCTTTCTGCCATTCAGCAGCTTGCTTTGCCTGCCGGCTCTGAGAGTACAACTTCCTACCCAGCATTAGGTGACTAATAGCTAAGGCAGCCCCAGCCTATCCAGACTTTTCAGAAACCTCCTCACTCTACAGCCTCCCTTTGGGACCACCACAACTAAATATTCTGCTCAAGCCAAGATCAAAAGCTATGGCAACTAAGTATGCAAACAAGAATCACCTAGGAAAATGTTCAGCAAGAGCCCAAATTTAAATGAACATTAAAACAAACCCCAAACAAAAACGAACGTGCAGTTTCCAGTTTCAAGCTACCTGCCTCAAGGTCAGTACAGCCACAAGCAATAATTAATGTCCATTACATACTACCACTCTAATTACAGGGCTATTGTCCAGTAGCTAAGAAAACAAACAATCAAACAAAATGTTCTTCATGTGGTTGATGCTGTTTTAGAATACTTTGAAAAGCTCTCTTAGTAGTATCTATCAACGTATACAGCTTGTAATAATGTTGCCCTCTCCGAATGTAACATTATCTTCCATAAAATGACATCAAAAATCAAAACCTGAAGGAGATTCTGCACATGTATTCACTTGAATACATAACAAAAAGCCCCAGAGAAAGTTCCTTATGGTTTCGATGAAGGAAAAAAAATATCTGGAGAAGACAGGGTGGAAGACAGCAAGCAATGCTATATTGTACTACCTGTAAATAACTTAAAGTTTCTATTTTTTAAACTGAACCACACACTAAAGTCAAGTTCGATTCATTATCTCTGCTTCTGCTGTTATTTCTATTCTTCGAGCTTTAGTCAGGATTACCAAAACAGGCAGATTCACATAAAACAGCCATTCTTTTCTACATTAAAATTTTAATTTTGGATCAAGAAGTGCCTTTTGTTTCCAAACACTCTACAAGATCACCACAGGCACAAACTAATCTTCACTTGTTGCATAATCTGCAAGATGCTGGCAATCTGAAAAAAAAAAAGAAACAAAAAAAGAAACCTCAACTAATTAATTCACCCAGATGCTGCAGTGCAGATTACCTAGGATCATCTGGGAGAAAGAATTCTGTGCAGTAGAAAGCAGAACAGTGCTAATGAAATGAGTTTGCAGTGTGATAGTGTTTGTTTCATTTTAATTTCCAGCTACTCAGATTAAACAAAAAAAATCCCAGAACACCCCAGCAAAGTGGGCTAGCTTTTCTGCAGACACCACAGTGGTCTAACCGTGCCTGTGTGCCCGTGAGGGACAGCAGTGGAAGGTGATGGCACAGCCAAGAGCCTGATGTGCATGGCTGTCACCCGGGGTGGGGGAGCCACACGCTCCAGGCTCTCTGAACCAGAGGGGAAGAAGAGCAGGACTGCCTTTGCCATGTTCCATGTACACGGTCTCACCACCTGGCTATCCATCATCCCTGCCCAACTCTTCTCCAAATGCTTATGCCTTGTTCCAAGGTTGAATGAAGTGAATTTTGGTAAGTTTTTCCTCATTTCTCAGAGATGTTCATTTCCCCTCCAAAACAGATATCCATGAACAGCAAGAGAGAACATTCCATCCATCCTCCAGTCCCCACTATCCACAGCAGTCATAGCAGCATTCCACAATTTATAAACAGATGAAAAATAGAAAAAAAGGTACATATTTAAAATAGTTATTGTCCAAACAAACAAACAAACAAACAAATCCTCCATTTTGGATTATCTCTAAAAGCTTATTTGTAGCTGCATCACCTCAGTGGGGCCCTATTTTTAGGCCCCTTGCAGTTTTCCGTCAATATTACAGCAGTCTCTCCCTCTGTTTTCAAGTGTCTCCAACCAACATTTAGTTCCCCATTGCCACAAGTCTCCCCAAAACAGCATGCCTTCTATGCAAGACTGAAACAAAATTTCATTTTTATTTTCCACTTGCAGGAAAGGGACGTCTCTGAACAGCTTCTGTGCAGTCTTCTAAAGCCGGTATTTTTAATTAGGCTTCCCTGTCTTGCTCGACATTCCATGCCTCCTTTTTGCTCGGCTGAGGTGGGGCAAGAGCAGTTCTCTCTGTAGCTGCTTCAGTAAATGAAAACACTAGACTTTGCAGTATCTGGGTAGGTCAGCATATGGTCAGAAATGAGTTTCACAGCAGGCTGTTTTCCCCACCAGGGGATGTTAATGTGAAGAAGATAGAAAATCCCTACGAAAGGACACGGAATCTTGTGCTGGGGAAGGAGGAGGCTGCACTTGGAAGTGGCTGTCAGTACAAGCTTCACGCTATTTCCCTATCAAATGAAGTCTCATCCCCTCCTACAAACAGCTTTTCTGCAAAGCTTTTAATTTTATCTCTCATATTAGGCATAAATGGGGTGAGCTCTGACTAGGTGAACTGAAAACAGAATGGGCTTGTCTCATCGGTTTATGGTCAAGTTTCAATCAATTATTATTGCAGAAAAGAATAGGATAGAGTTGAATCGAGTTACGCTAATAGATAATAAATGTAAACATAACTCCAGAGTGCCATTTACTGACTTTAAAGACTACTCCTATAGCAATCAACTTTGTAAGGCTCTTGACAGAATCACAATGGTGATAAAACACGTGGAAGCATAAGACTATTTAAACTCTTAACAGAGCCATGATAATACTAACAGTAAATGAGCAACTCCCATAAAATATCATTTAATAATCACACCCTGATAAGATTTAAAGTACATATCGCCATTGTTATATGAAAAAAACATTAAAGGGTTTTTTCTTTAACACATGTAGCAACCTAACAGGTTTTAATTACCACACCTACTTCAGTGACGAGCTGTTCCACTCAAACACCCAAACATAATATTTACAACGTTGTGTGGTTGTTAAGGATCTTGATGATTGATGGAACCCATTGTGTTGCCATCTTAATAACAACAAATGCAAGTGATTACTAACACGGAAGAGAGAATCTGTGTTTTTATTTTACAACAAAAGGCTGTCCTATAGGGACTTCTTTTCAACGTAAACTAACAAACCTGTGCACATGAGAATGCGCTTTAGAGCTTGGCACGGAGTGGAAAACAAAGCCTCTGCTGCTTTAAGGACAATGTATTTTTTTGCATTAGCTTAAGAGAACATGAAAGCTGTCAAAAGAGCTGGTACAGTTTTTCACAACCCTGCAGAATTAATCTTGACCACAAGGATACATCTGAAAATTGCATCAGAAAGATAGGACAGATCTTGTTTCCAAAAAAAAAAAAAAAAAAAAAACAAAAAAAAAACAAAAACCCAAAAAAACAACCAAATTAAAAAAAAAAATTAAAAAAAAAAAAAAAGAACGCAATTGAGTGATTGAGTCAAATAAGAATAGAATACATTTCCTGGCATTGCTGCTGAATATTTATATCAGGGACGAATGAGACTACAAACGAAGTATCTTAACATGAAGCTTTGCCTTGTTAACTGCATGATATGCCAAAACACCACCTACTGTAAATCACACAGTTTAAGACCAGTATTTCTTGTTTAAACATGCTACTTGTTCAGCAGAATCACTTGTGTGAACAAGCATACATTAATGTACACTAACTAGAGCAGTTTCACTATCCATCTGATAAAGTATAATTTAACAACCTCATTATCAGCATTGTAATTTTCAGACTGCTGAAATACCATATTCGTTGCAAATATTATATAGTTGAAACACTTTTAACAACATGGCCCATTTGACACTTCTGTCAGATAAAATGCAGATAGTCATTTGTGCATTGATGAACATGCTTTTAATCCTATAAAGAAACTTTCTCTGTCAAATTATAAGTGTTTCAGCACTTGATTTATGAACACCATAATTAAAATCCTTATGCCTTAAAGAAAAACAAACTCTTCATTATAACAACAGCTTTCTTTCACATTTTAATCTTTTTATATTTGGAGTTTGCTTTCATGTGCTGCTATTATCTATCAGGTCAGCATGTCGGTTCTGGCTGACAAAACCAAAAAAGAGTATTTCTCTCTATAACCTGGTCAAATCTCAAAATCTACGTAAGCACCCAAAGTGATCAATGTTTATTTAATGCTTCTAGAAAGCATTTGTGGGAGAAAATCTGTTAATTTAACAGGTCAAGGACAACCATCATACAATTCAGTGCTTCCCATTTCTAAGAAAGCCAGAAATGCTGTAAAGTCTGCCAAAATATTTCTTTTCCTCCTATAAATGTCAAAACCAAGAGTTTGGGGAGGTACAGTGGGGGAAAAAAAAAGCTTGGGTAGTGATTCTGGTTCAATTTAAATTTCAGATAGATTCTTTAGAAGGGGAAGAGATTTCTATTTTATCTGAACAAATAATGCATATCATCCATTTCTTCTTACACTACCCATCAACAGGGCAGCAGCAGGTTTCAGCTTTCTAAACTCAAGGCAATCCAAAATTACACTGAATTTACACTAAAACTACCATAACTGAAAATTATGCAGTTACACATTAGCATCACTTCTCTAATCTCTGCCCCTAAATCCCACAAAAGAACAATTCATTTACAAGCTAAGCAAGTAATCTTGAATCAAATCCTGAAGCTTGTCAAAAGTAGGATCCTCTGAACTATTCAATAAGAAACTAATTTCAAAAGAAGCAAGTCCCAAATCAAGTCTTTGCTGCTGAAGTACAGGTCCCTTTCACCTAGCTTTATAACAAATTTGTTTTGAAGTGTTGCAAACATTTTGAAAAAGAAATTAGAAGGAATAATGGCTGAAGAAGGTCTCCCTGGTGGGACTCTTCTGACTCTAGAGGGTTATCTGACTTTTTGGCCACTATTTCCAAAACGAAAAAAGTTCCTGAACTCAGCATCACATAAAGCTGAAAAGCTTATTGTGTAAAAGATCAGGAGAAAATACTATTCTTGCAGATAATGAAGACAACTGAATGGAACCATATTACTATTTCTCAGGGGAGAGGTTGAAAATTCACTCCTTAAATATCATCCCTAAAAACGTAACAGATGAATTTTGTTATCCTTTTAAGAAGCTGCTGTAATGCTCGGCTGGGATAAAACAGATGATGCTGCCCTCTTGTGCTAGACGTGCACAGAAATCATTTCCTTTTTATTCAAGTGACATGTGAAGAGCAATATATAAAGCATTCACTACGAAATAGAAAATGTCCACATCTTCCTACTTTACAGATACTTTGACATTCATGGCATTCCCTTACTGGGATATAGGTAGAAGAGCAAAGGAAATTTCCAGAGAGCCAAATTCTACACTCAAAAAATAAGTTTTGTGAACAAATGCAGATAAGTCAGATGTGATAAAACCCAAAATACCAACACTTCAACCACTCATCAAGCTTTCACGATAGCTGTGTAAGTGATACAGTAGAGATACCTGCTGATAAATTTGAATTTCAGCTATAAATAAATGGCAATTTTTTCTAAATGCTGGGTAAGACACTTTGGTCACTTAGGATTATCTGCTCAGTAGAGTTAGGCTAAACACTTAAGAAGGAAAGAGAGATACAGTCATTTATTAATAAGGTTCTTTCAATGCAAAATATGCAGTAATGTCTAACTATTTTTACACCTGGGCTGAATTACAGAAAAGTGAAATATGCGTACATACAAATATTTTTGTCTGGGCAGGGAGACAGGAGAGGGGTCCTTTTATTCCTTTTCTCTCTCTGCTATATAATCCAGGTTCCAAAAATACATTGACATTCTTCTATCATCTGGGTAAAATGCTAGTTTACTATCCCCATTAAAACCTTCCCTTCCCTATATATTGCTAATGCAATCTGCAAAGAGAAATCTTGGGCTCATGCCTAAACTGATTCACAAAGCATCATTTTTTTAGAAATAAGTAATTTCATTTATTCACCAAGACTGATTGGATCTGTTGGGAGCTGACAGACATGTCATGATTCACCACGCATTTCCATTTCCTAATGTCGACTCCCTGATGCTCCTCGTTACTCTGCTTCCCCAGTAAGAACTACCAAGAGCTTGGGATGTCTATTTATTTAAGTTTCCTTCCTCTCTGGAACACAGATCACCATGTGTTCAAAATACTAGCCGTGGCATTTTTTAATTACTGATTATTTTTTGATAAATAAAACAGCAAAATTCAGTCCAGCAATTGCTTCTGCTGAGGTCTTAGAGACCTCACACTAATACTGATACTAATACTAATGGTGGATGCTTAAATGACAGATCTGACATTGCGATATTAGCTTTGCTAATATGGGATATGATAACTAATAGTTTGGCTTGGCTATTACAATCACATCCATAGAAAAAGACACATTTAATAATTTCAATTTCTTTTTAGTATGTCCTTCATAGGCATATTAAAAAAAGATAGGGAAAAAAAATACATCCCACCTCAATGCAAGAAACAGTATGTGAAGTTTTAAAAGACCAACAGTAAAAAAAAAATGTAAATCAGAACATGAAATACAGATATTACAAACAGATTTCAGAACTGCTAAACTCTGCAATTCTGAGCAAGAACATTGTCTCATGTGTTATCTTCTCTTTTTTCCTTTCTCAAATAATGCAGAAATCAGAACAGCAGTACTTTTGCATGCCACCCTGACCAAAACAAAGATGAAGGGAAAGAAATACATGCATCCTAAAGTTAATCTTCTATTATAAAACATCTGGTGATTAATAGAAACACACATCTAAGTCACAACAGTGTGTGAATACCAGTAACAGGCAGGTTACATGAATGTCAGTTTTACAATGCACTGCTAATTAGAGCTTCACTGTGTTACAAAGCAAACTGGTGTTACTCTACATTGTTGCTGATGTTTTCTCTCCAGTTCTTAGTTTGTTATTATGAGCCAGATTTATGGGCATTCTTACAAGATCATTATGTATTCTCTCAAAAATAAAGTTACTGTGTTTGCTGCACACACACATACACAAGACAGAGAAAAGGAAAATCCCTGACACATAAGCACTAGGATTTCTTCTCATGCATGTGCTCTCACTAGCTCGCCACTAACCCATTTCCTGAGCTTCCCTTCTAATCCTTTGCAGCAGCCTTGAATTTACATTTCCACACACTCACAGTACAAGCAGGCCATGTAACACAGCCCTAAACTTCTGCAGTTGTAGGGAGTTTTTTAAGATTAAATTGTACACATCTCAATCATCATATCATGGGCACAAACCTTTTCTCCACGTGAGTTTTTATTTCCTGCAAATATTACTACTTCCTCTGAAACAAAGCCATCCCTATATATCCCTACAATTAAATGCTTCCTGATGCTATGAGAACAAGTCCATGTCCATTCTTTTCCAAAGGAGTGAAGAACATCAGGTTTCTGTCTTTCATGTAAAAGAAAACCTTTGGCTAGTCAATCAGTACCACCCACTTCCCTACTCTTCACTCTGCTCCAGCTTCTCTCTCCTTTCTTTTGAAGAACACATGGATCTGGATCACAGTTTTACAAAATGCATTCATACACATTCAGCACACACGAGACACCCTGTGAAACTGCATCAGAACAGCAATGCAAATAGAGGTCAATATATAACACCAAAGCTACAGCTAATTCATTGTTCTGTGAGCTGCATTTAAAGACAATAAGATGAACCACCAATAAGCGGTCTGAGTTCGAAATTGAAAAGAACTACACTGTTAAATTTAAAGTGTTTTAGTAAAAATTTAGATTTAGACAGTCTAAATAAAAGAAGCAAATGAACCCAACAGAAGTCCAAAAATACCAAATTGTAATTGCCCAGAAATTATAAGATTTGTGCAATCAAGGAGATACATTAAATATTGAGGGTTTTTAAAAAATAAACTTACCTATAGGATTTCTGTCAAAAAACAAGACAGGAGCTTTCAAAATGGATTGAAACATTCTGTTGTGCAAATTCTGACCAGAATTGACAAGAACTTGAAACACTAGAAGACTTCTTATTATGCCAAATAGTATTGTAGCCACTGTTAAACCTGAAATGAAAAAAAAACCAAAAACATGAATAGAGCCTCAAAAAAGATATGGATCTTTCAGAAGAAAAAAAAGTTAAATATAAAACTGCACTAAAATTAAATTCTCTGGACTTCTGCATATAGCAAGAATCCAAACTTAAGCCTAGGGAGACTCAGACTGAGTGCAGAACACAGATACATTTGTCACTAGCTTCAGTTACTATCTCAGAATCAATTTAATCGATTTCTCTTTTTCTGTTTGAAAGAATTGGTACTTCATAGAAACGTAGGAAATAGTCTGTTAACCCACAAGATAAAAGTGTATTAAAACTTTCGGCATAACAGTGTTACTAAAAAATTCATTTCACAGTGCTATGTATAACTGTGGCTTGTAGAGGTCACTGTGAAAATTCAACACTTGCCAGCAGATATTAAACAAGTAATATATATATGGCTGTTTAGAGACAACCATGAGTGACTCCCAATCAGCCTGAACCACTCATGTCATTCTTCCCCTTGTAAAACACAGCAAATCATTTAAATTATGTCTTTCACACTTTGTAAGACGCATTCCTTATGCCACATGAACCAGTCCTTCTAGAGAACTGGTCTGTGGACCCTTTGTCTCTCTTCTGGGCACTACTCTGCTTACAAGACAAGGGTGCTACAGGCAAAAACCTGATATAAATAATGAGATTGCTGATGTTCTGCTTGCTCAGCATAATCTCCCATGTGGCTGCCCAAATTCTCTATCAATAAGGGTGAACAGTGAAGTTCTAAACCTTATGTTTAGCAGGGCTTCCAAACTCCACAAGATCTGCTTCTGAAAATCAGCATAGCTACCTCCGGTCTTGAGGACATGCTGAAGTTAGATCCCAACTATCAGCAGAAAAAGCTTGCCTATCCTAAGGGCAGGTTAAAATCATACACAATTCAGGAACAGCTATAGTAACAGCAGGAAAGAGGAAGGTTTAAATTATGTGACATGGTTAAGCTATCCCATCCTTCTTCCTTCTGTATCCTCCCAGGGAGCAAAGAAAAGGTATCATCACTATTCCATTTGTCTGCTTGCAGTTTATTCTCACATTCTGTGAGGTGCTGTTTTCAAGAAAAAAGATGGTGGCTGGGATGAGGGTTTGTTTGCCTTATCCCAGCTGCTGTACTCCTGGCCAGGGAGGAGAAAACAATTTTTCCAAGAGTAACTGCATATAGCCAAACAGGAAAGCTAGGTCATGCAAAAAGGGAGCAGGAGAGGCACAAAGCAGTAGGCTGTGGCACAACCCATTTCTAACAGCAGTCTGTGGGAGAGACACGAGGAGAGGGATCACATCCTGGGAATCCCACATTTCTGTACAACTTTACTCAGGCCTGGAAGCAGCTGAAAGTTGTTGGAATGACCCTCCCAGGACAAAACACCTGAACAGACCTAATGGCTGGGCAGGAGGAGGAACAAACTTCCAAGTCCTTCACCTGATCTGTCTCTTTGCTTTCCCTGCTCATAAGCTCAGACCCTCAGTACAGAGAGAGAGACAAGGGCCCTTTGTATGTTTGCCTTATAGAAGAGGTGTGGAATTGGTACCTCAGTTCTCGAGAACAGTGTTCCCTGTTAGCAGCAATTTTACTCTTCAAAATCTTTGCTTCACAGAAGCAACAAGGACTAAGAAGGAACTACTATAGTGGGGTTTTTTTGTTTTTCCAAACATTGAGAATCAGAAATAAAAAGGTTAAATTGTTTTATACTGTTTAAGATATTACAGAAGAAGATAAGCTGGACTATTATGTATTTCATATAAAATGTACTATTTTTTCATAACTTTGTCAACTTCACTTACAGTTTTGTGTAGATAAGTCAATGCTGTCTGTTCAACCATTGCAAATATCTCACTATGTCATCTAAACACTTCAGTATGAAGGTAGCTCTTGTTGTTGTGCTATCTAGAGCAAAATATTCCTTGAAGGATAAAATTTTCACTAATGTGGTTTAGGCTACCGGGTCAGAGAAAGTGAAATTTCCCACATTTCATCATACTGTGCAGTCCACTGGAACAGTTCACGAAATAAGACATTACACAGAGAAAATAAGAGCCAAGTTTATCTGGCTCCTAAATAGCTTCTTTCCAGGCCAAACACAATGTTTTTTGTCAGCCACTTAGACCACATGGATTCCAGAAAACAAACGAAACAAAAAATCCTGCACCTATTCTCTCACCCATGGAGATGTTTCTGAATACACTCAACGCATATACTTCTGGCATTCCACCTGTTTTCTCACACCAATCATTTACATCTCCATGAAGAAATTACCATGCCATACAAAACTGTACATCACTAGGAGTGTTAAATAGCAGAATCTGAGAGCATGCACATGATTTTTCTGTGGCAATTTTTACTACATCTCAGAGCAGTTTTTCAAGATGTTTGGATGCCTGAATGTAAGGATCAACGCCCTTTTCTGAATATTCAGAAGCATAATGCTACCTATTGAAATATATTGAAATGTTTTTTAACAACTTGCTTTGCATGCTCATCTAGGATGCCTTTTAAAAACTTGTTCTTTTGCTATGGCACTTCAGAAGAAAAGTAGCTATGCTAAATTTTAGAAGAGTACAGAACAAAGATCCATTTCTAATCCCTCTTGCCATCCATATAATGACTGAAGATGTAGCTCAATGACTTACTAATATATAGACAATAACCACAACCTTAATGTGACTGACTTTTCAAATACTCAATTCCTGATTCACTTTCCAAAGTCCAGGCAAAGCAATTAAAGACTCTGCATTTGACCTCTTTCTTCTGTCAGATTTGTTTTACAATATTTATTGCAATCTGTTTAATCAGAAAGCAAGATCCAGGCTTCTAACCTGTTAACTAGTAACTTCTAGAAATCACATTTCCCCACACATTGATTTGCACCTCTCAAAACTCTCTATCAGATAATAAATAGTTCTTAGACACACACACATGTGCATGTGCAATTACCTGCATAAATTCCCAAATAAAAGTTAAGGTCTAGATGTTCATTCTTGTATGTTCCATTATTTCCATTTGTTGTGAGATTCAACTTTTCTTGATGATTTGCCCTATGGAAATGCACACAGAAGATAACCATCATCACATATGTATGTTTAGCTGTTTCTAGATTCAACCCTGTTGAAATCTTTACTTCAAAAGATCTCATGTATCGATGCTGTCATGCATCACAACACAAATAGATGCAATTATAGCCCACAATTAGCATAAAGTTTAAATTTTTTTCCCCCACAGAAGAAGTGGAAATCAGAGGAAGATCTGAACTATTCTAGAGCAGGTCCCATTCTCTTTCAATTAAACAAACAGCATTGACTGAAAAGGCAGAAACAACCAGCCAGTTATTATCACCGACTTACCAGTAAGAAAGCCACCAGTCCTGGAGCACATAGGCCACCTTGAGCAAAAGAAGCAAACAGAAGAATCATCTTACAAAATTAAAAAAAAAATAGAAAATTAAATTTCCTTGCTATTCTTTCAAGCTCTCTGGGAAAACATCACATATTCAGAAAAGTATGCCATCCAGTCTTTCAAGACCAGCAGCAATTTGCCAAGCACATTAGAAGGTGCTCTACAAAGAAAGAAGTTACCTTAAATTACCTTACATGTTAGCAAACTAAAGGAAAGCAATACACTTTAGCAAACAAAATATAGTAGCTCTTCCTAACGTATGTTAATTGAACATTAAAGAACTCATTTTCTCAGTTCCTAAATTTGCTACAAGAGATATTCCAAAATGCTTTTTGATTAACAAACTTTCTGATGTTACCAGTCCAGAAATTTGTGTTTACATGAGATAATTACCAGAAACAGGGTTGAAGGAGGATGAGAGAGGAAAGGGAGGGAAAAACTCCTTCTGCCACCTTCCTTCTGTGACAAGAGGTGACTACAAACATGTAACAGCGTTATTATCTCAAAATACACTTCTGTTCATGTGAATTTGAAGTTGTGGGCAGTCTACTACAGAGATTTGATCTCACTTAGCTATTCCAACAGATTCAATTCAAGGACTAGTAAGAAGTAAGATGTTAAAACACCTAGACTATTCTTTTACAGACAAGAAAAATTATTTCCATGAAACGCATTTGAGCTTTCTCAGCAAGAAACAGAGAAATGGGCAATAAGGCATCTTCACTCAGCTTACCATTGCTTTCAGTAAGTTTGTAAATAATTTTCCTTTTTTAAAAAATCTTTTATATACCTGCTACAGTCTGCATCACACAAAATATCTATGTACTCTATTCCCCACTTTCTCATTCTGCTGAACAGTGACCCTCCACCTAAACTTTTCACATAACCTGCACTTACCAACAGGTGAGCTGTTCTTTGAACACTTCTGCCAGACTCTGTCCTCCCACACCCAGTAAATATCTTTATCCTCTACAACTGGAAACATTCTGACTGTTTAGGTTTGTTAAACACTGCTTTTACACACCTTATGAATTTCTTCTCTTTCTAGACAAAGTACAGTGGCCTGTAATTTTTGTGCTATGTTGTCATCAAAATAATTATTTTAGTGAGGTATTAAAATTGTTGAAATAAGGGTCAGTGCAAGACCTCTCAATGTTGTACCAAAAATTCCATGCTGACACTTGGATACACTACAAAATTATTAAAGAACACTCAAACATTTGACATGAAACATTACAGCAACAAGTATGCACTATATTAAAAAGAAAAGAGGGGTGAGGAGGGGTGGATCTCACAAATCCAAAATACATTCAATATTATTTGTGGCTTCCAACAACTTACCTGTGCCAAAATATTAAATACTAAGAGTATAAAAATCACGAAGTAGTTTGCTCCTGCAGTGAAATATTTTCTGTAAAGTTTAAAGTTTATTTTTCCTTCATTGCGACTCTCCTCTGGCACTGCAGCCAGTGCATTTTCACCCTGAAAGAAAAAGTCCACAGAATAAACCCCATCAACCTTGCAGTTAGATTCAGACTAAGCCACTTGAAAGTCATGGTTCAGAATTAGCAAACAATTAAACAAGGAGATAAAGTGATTATGCATATAAAAACTTTAAATATTGAACTATGGCTATGAAAAAAAAATTAAGTCTCAGTGCACTAATACTGAAAAATCTACTCTGTGAAGCAACGCTTCAAGGATTTTATTTGCACTGCATCATTAAATATAACACAACATCATATACAGCCAGAAGTATTTAGTCTGACCACTATCCAGGTTCTTTTTTATATACTACCTTCACTCATAACAGCTTCAGAAATTAAGGCCTTTACTTGGGGAAGATTCTGATTTCAGAATGCAAATGTGGGCAACCTTTCCTTTCCAGAAAAGCATTTAGAGTAAATACTCTTCTACCAGTATGTACCAACATACACCCAAGACTTACAATTTATCCATAAAGTTCTAATCATCTCCTTGTAAATACCAACAAAGCATCTGTTAATAGGGAAATCAAGTAAAATGACAAACAGAAAGTCATACTAAGCAAACACTGAATGGAGGACACTGAAAAACAGAGAAGGAAAAAATGGTACAGGCATAAAGAAGGTAGAAAAACTATACAATTATTTTTTTAATTATTTTTACTGTATATGCAATATAAAAAACAGTGCCAGAACATGTAACAGTTGATTTTGTTGCCACAGGACACGGTTGTACAAGAGCAGTGGAATCAAGAGACCTGACAGATGTGAAAAGAGAAATCCAACCTACTCATCCACAAAAGGTGAGAAGCCTATTTTGGCTTTTTGTTTCTCCAGCTACTCCACCTTCCCACTTCTCCCCATCCCCATCCAACAGTCTTAATGCTGCAAAGAAGTTCTGTACACCTCCATAGATTTAAGACTGGAGTTGCCATTGGGGCATTAATAATGTAAGTATACTGTTTTGGAGCATAAAACCATTCCTCAAAAAGGTATTAAAAAGTCTGCAGCTTTTTGTTTTTTTTTCATGTTTTAATCTCACTGCTTTTCATCATAGAGAAGAAACACAAATAATATCTACCCACAGTGTAAATGTGACAATCATCAGGGACATACAGGGATTGCTTGTTCCATGGACACAGTGCTAGTACAGCCTAGCAGGGTTACAGGGAACCTGCACTGTTTGATGTGAATGCAAACACACCAGCACAAGGCAACCTGAGGTACAGAAACTTTAGGGCTGCTTTTGCACTGGGCAGGCCAAGAGATAAGGAGGCACCTGGAAGTCACACTGGCACCATACAAAGCCTCCTGTTCTCACCAACAAAAGGGCTGGAGAGAGCAAGGCAGTGGTATCCCAGGACTACCCCCACAGGGCCAGCTCAACATCATGTGGGTATGTTTATGGGTATGTTGATGCCAGCCACGCCAGACTTTGCATAAAGCCACAGCTTCTACGTGCACTTCCCAGAGCTCAGGATTTCAGGGAAAGTGTTCATTTCAGTTCAACATTGCACAAACACGTAGGACTGGTCTTTAAAACACTGCTGTCAGAGGACAGGCTGAAAGAAGAAGTGTGGTGGCTCTGGACACGTGCAAGGAACGCTCCCAGCACCCAGCAGAGCTGATGCAGAACTGCCCAGACTGACTCTGCTGGGTTTGAACAGCACCACGCTGAGCTGTGAGCTGCCAGCCAAGCACAGCTGGGCAGGTCCTCCACAGGCAAGCTCGCACCTGATAATTCAGTAATCTCTGAAAGCCCAATGCTGCAGGGAAAGCCCATATCGAAATTTAAGTCAAAAACCAGCCAGACAAGAATCAAGACACTTTATCCTCTGAGCACTCACCGGTGGTTGTTCCACAGCTCCATCTTTCTGTGAGTGGACAGACGAATCCTGGGACAAGACAGAGGACTCGGAGAAGGTTCGGTTCCGGGCAGACTTCAGGTTGGGGGTTCCTGGAACTGACAGCTGCTCTGCCACCTCCTCATCTTTTTTCAAAAGGGAAGCAAAGTCGACGCCAGATCTCAGGAACTCTGCATAGGTACCTTTCCCCACCATTTTACCCTACAATCGAGATAAAGTTTTAGTACCTTCATTACACACTTTTCATAAAGGACAATTTTTCTTACCTGTCCTTGTTACCTCTGGGGTTCTGCAGTTGCTGGGCACACATCCCACTGCAGTAACTGAGCAAAAGCCTCTATAGGTTCCTCACTTAAAGGAGCAGAAACAAGCCCTTTAGGCTCTGGCCAGTCACCCTGTGGCAGCTAACAGGGCCAACAAACAAACAGGATGAGAACAGCCCCAGTTACAGCCAGGGGAGAATCACCTCCCTGGAGAAGCTGTGGGAGACAGCCAAGCCATGCAGCTTTAGGACAACCTGTTAAACCATGTACAAAACCATCACTCTTTTTATATTGCTCCATCCCAGGGGTAAACACCATTTTCTGATCCTCACAGAACCTTACAAGGAGCAACACTGACCATGTCCACGTTTCTTTCAGCCCCACCACACATTTCTCAAGAGCTACTGTAACTTTTAAAGCAATCTGAATGGAAAGAAAAAGAGGGACAGTGTCCTTTTTTGCACCATCTCAATACATCAAAAGTAATTTCAAATATTTCACTATCCAGCCTTAAAAAAAACCACAGGAAAAAAAGCCCCAATTGCAGTCTTTGCATTTCCCCTCTGCCTCTGAGTATCTGGTACAACAAAGACATGAAGGAACCAGCTGTACTGAAGGCATGTTCATTATCAAAGGCATCTGAGACTATTTCCCAGCCTTAATTTAAAAATGGATTTGTTGTAAAATTAACACAGTTCTTAATTCACACAGAAGTGTAAGAAACAAGAACAAAGCAAAACATTAACACAGTCTCACAGTATATTAAATTTGTAGCAAGGGAAGGCTAAAATTTTATTTCAAAACTAGACAAAATGCTTGAAGAAATAAGTATTATTAATTCAAGATGATTTATATACATGATAAAATTCAGAAGCAGATTTTTCAGGGAAGATATTCCAAGAAAAATCAACTCATTAATAACTGTATAACTTAAAAATCATATGCAGTCATAAGTAGACAGAAAATATATTTACAAACTAAAAATTAAAACCTGACTTTTTTTTCCCTTAGATTAAAAAGGATAATTACAAAGCCTAAGTATAGACATTGAAATTACTTACATCCTTTAAAATTAGAATCTGATTTGCAGCACGGAGATATTGCAACTGGTGAGTGACCAAAACAGAAATCTTCTGATGTAAGGCCTGACAAATACATCTGCAAAGAGATGGAAAGACTAATTAAAATTAAATGTCCGAAAATATTTTAATTATTTCTGGAAAACCTCTTCTATTAAATTACTCAGTTTTAAAATAAGAAGATGACCATGCTTACTAGATTTACAAAAACTATATAAAACCTTAACACGTTCCTTATTTAACTCTTTAAGTTTTCTAGGTAAGGAAAAGAAATATAATTATTTCTGGTCTGGAAAAAAAGAGGAGACAATAAAACATTTCATTAAAATTGTCTTAAACATTCCTGTAACAAATGTGTATGTCATAAGCTGAAATGCAAAGAGATTATTTTTTTAAAATTATACTATAGAGAAAGAAGGGCAAGATACCATGGAAAATGGGAAAAATACAGTCAGTAATTTCTTTGAGAGAAGCTTCCAGACCAGCTGTAACACTGAGCCACAGAGACTCCTGGAGAATTAAACAGTACTACTGATTTAAGAAAAAAACCCCAAAACATTCAAAATAATTCATAAGTGTTTATTTTTCCAAGTGGTTCACTGAGGCTTAGCTTCATCATCCATCTACTTTTAGAAGTACTGCTCTGTGTAACTGAAGAACAACAACCAGGTGAAAAGCCGAATTCTAAGTGACTCAGAATCTGATAGTGTGTCCCCTTCTCACTGATGATACAGAGAACCCGGGGAAAGCCTTCTCAGCACGAGATGTAACTGGTCCAAGAGTTCAGACATCTGCTGCCACAACCTTTTTACCTGCCTTTTAAAACCCCACATTGCTCACCTTTCCTGGGATTGCCCACTACTCTCAAGAGGCACTCTTTGTTAGACTGCGAGCACACTTAATGCATGACAACAGGACAAACTGTTGCACAAACTCCATTCACCACTGTCACATTTATTAAATACACAAGCACACACACAGGCGTGCACACAGTCACACAAGATCCAGACAGAGAACACTCAAAGGCTCTTCAGCCTTTCCTGAGTACAAGAAAAACCGAGATGAAGGGACTCTAAAAGTTGCATCCTCTTCCCCAACTAAGAATCAATTTAAACGTAAAAATGTTCCTGGCAGAAGTTAAATGGGTTCTTCTCCACGTTTAAGCTAAACAGAAATTTCAACATCCCTGAAAATGTATTCCAGGGACAAGCTACCATCATCATTACAAAATTTTTCTCTGAAGTTCAAGTTCACGTCCTTTGGTACAATTTCAATCCATTACATCCCCAAGGGCCCCTAGACCAGTTCATTCCTGTGTACAAAGTCCCTTCATACTTGAAGTCCTTCTCCTCCAGACATGAAAGAAAAACAAATAAAAGTAATAAAGAAGTCTCCCAAATAGACTTTTCTTTTAAGTTGCAGATAGGCTTCTTTCTTTTTTGCCTCCCTGCCCTGGACACCTGAATCTTCCCGACCACCTATACTGGAGTATGAAGCAAGTCTATAAATTTTTTGAAGGGCACAAAATTGAAACATTATTTCAGCTGAGACCTTACATGAACAAAACATAATAGGAGCATTATTTTACTTGTACTGCCACATATAGTGCCGGTCATAAATCTCAGGGCGCCATTTCCTTAAGAAGGGCATGAAATTGCTGAGCCATACTGGATTTGTGATCTACTACACTCTACACCTCCTTTTCCACATATAATTTTCCACATAATTACCATACTACTGATCCCTGCTCATTGTATGCTCATACACTCAACACTTTGCGCTTTTCCCTGCTGCAAGCATCTACTAATTCACATCCCATAGCCAAAACTTCACAAATACCCATCCGCTTCCAGAACTGCCTTTAGCATTGCCTGGTTTTCTATCACCTGTAAAGGCACCACCAATGACCTTCATATATCATCAGAAATATCAGACCTCTCCAGAAATTACACCCTTCCAATTCAACAAAAATAAGCAACGAGTATTTTAAGTTAACAAACTTAAGTAACAGGATACCATAATCCATTTGAAAAACCCACTGCACTTTGACAGCAAACTGCTACACAATTAAAAAGTAATTAGCTTGAGCTTTGATAGTGCAGAGCATGAAGCAGGAGACACTGAGAAGGGGGCCCACAACAACACAGTGCTCCCCTGCGGAAAGGCAGAGTCTCCACACTTCGTGCATGCAAATCTTCATTTGTTCTCCCTTCCCTATCAGGTCTGCTTTTCTTTGAGGCAAGTTTTTCTTCAATCTTTTTTAAGTTTTTATCTCCAAGAACCAGCTTTCTTTCACCTCTGCAAAATGTCTCTTCTTTAATGATTCTACTTTCTTCCTTACCATTCTTTCTCCCTCTCCTTTTTGGAAGTTCACAAGCAAGTTTAACTTTACTCTAGTTAATACTTCACTCCAGTTAATACTTATATTCAGTTAAATGAAAACAACCACTGAAATTAAATTAAAGCACATGCAGAAGTGCTCACAGGCATAAAGCCTTTGTTATATTCATTTACTTCCTATATTTGTTTTCCTCTCGCTGCCGTTTAAATTTAAGTAGTTTAGTGAGAACAATCCCCTAGTAAGTTTTGCACATTTGAAAATTTACAAAATTTTTTAAAAAGTGTGCTATGCTTGCCAGAGACAAAGAACCCACACACCCTACACATTCTATGCTGCTGTCTCTATTTCTACTCTGCTGCTTCTTTTTCTATGCCTACCTTGATAATCATTTATCTCCACCTCATGGCAAGTCCCAGTCTTTAAAGTAGATATGACTGGTCCACAAAATCCATTGACCTGTTCCAGGCACCAGGTAGCACTGGATGGCTGGAGAAAGTATATAAATAAACATAGAGAGATGCTTCCTCTGGCACACATTTCCAGCTTCCAGAGTCCATATATTAGGAATTTTCTGAGCCAGAGATCATGGTGTTCAAGTAGATCTTTGTGAACCTTTTCCATGTGAATTCTGTCTGATAGTAGGAATGATGTGCATACCACTCCCTAGAACCATCATAACTTTAGGTCTGATTCTAAAAGATTCCTAAACTGTCCTGTAACTCCGTGCAACTCTGTCCATTCTCACAAGCACAGAGGAGAAAGAGAAAGAAATCAGGCTGATCATCAACTTAGACTGCTACACAGTTCCTGTCACTGGAAAAGATACACAGGAAGGAACAATACCTAGAGAAAGGCATGCCCCAATGAAATATAAATCTCACTCTTAACAACATTATTTTTGAGTCAATACCACTGGTGGGGCACAATTTAATTTCTATCTAAACGTGATCTGAAACCATATTATCCTGGCAATATATAGATAAACAAGAAGAGTAAGAAATTCCTTGGGATCCAAGTGCAATTGTATCATTTTCTTAGAAATCCCAGTCTGCTCCAAACTTCAGCATACAAAGAAAAGTGCTACTGGATCTGTGATGGTAGTCCCTCATTTTGAAACTAGAGGTCTCAAAATATGGGATTTCTTAAAAGTTAATTAAAAGCTATTTTTATTTCAATAAATACAAAATAAAGGCATCCTTTCATATCCACATACAAATATGTAAAAAAAATATAACTATACTGGCAACTCCCCACTGGAAAAAGGCCGAAGCATGCCTACTGTTAACTATAAAGAGAACTCACAGGAAAAAAGGCAACAAATAACAGAAAAATAGGCAATCCTCCATTTATATCTTCCTGGGTCCCAAGGAACTTCACCAGGATAGAGGAATTCATTGAAAAACTGGCTTTATCTACTCCATCATCCACAGAAAAACTTGTCAGTATCACAAAGAAATTCTTAAGAGCCGCAGTCTCTTATTAATAATATCACGGTCTGTTTTCCCACTGGAGCTGCGCTACTTGCATTCTTTCTCATTTGGAAAGTATATATATATTTTTAACTGCTTACTGCAGTAGCTGACTAGAACACAGAAAAGCAGCAAATGTAATGAATCAGCCATCCACATGCCATAGCTTTGGGGAATTACTAGGAATATATCTATCTTCGATGTAAACACACAGACTAGACACTTGTAAAAAAAATAAACTTTAACATAGAATTACAAGGAAAAAAAGAGCGAGTGAACTGAACAATATCCACTTCAGATTCTCATTAAAAAATCCCCTGTTTCTTCCATCTCGCCTATTGTTTCAAGCCTCGTGGTTTGGACTCCTGGGGGGGCAGCCTGCATGAAGTGGTGTTTTGGACATTCCTCAGCACCATGTTCTAAGAAATCATTCTTGCCCAAGTGCTCTCTGTCTTCTCCACATTTCTAGCACTATTCAGGAAGCACTAAAGTACATGCATTGCCCTGTTTTTCAAAGCAGCCTACTGAACACAACGCTCTCCCCACTACCCCCAGTACCTTTACAGATTCCACGAAGGCCTCACAAGACAACTTCCGTTTGTAAAAAATCTCTCCCTTAAAATCCTGTGCAGGGAAGCATTGTTCAGTTTTCCTTCCCACTACTACTCCACCCAGTCCATTTTCTAAAAAATGCTTTCATTCTACTTCTTTGTGTTTTGCTCAATCTGATGTAGAGTTGTGGAGAAAAAATTAAAGTACAGAAACAACCCCAGCTACTTGTCTTGAGTTTCAAATTCTCTGAGATAACCTCCTTATTCCTCCTCATCTTCACACACTTATCAGCAAAACACACACTGTGCTCAGTGCAATGGCTTCTATCTCCTTTATGGTTTTGCACATGCAAAAATCCACACTTCCAGGTTTGCAGCAGAATGTAGATGCTGCCAATGTCACAGCTCACATGAAAAGTCGAGTAAGCTGAAGAGACAGCCTGACCTCCTTCACAAGGCAGCACAGTACTTTCTTGTCTCCTTCTTCATGAAGAGACCTTAAGACTTCAGGGAGAGACAGGTTAACAGCTCAGGTGGGTGCACTTTCAGAACTCAGGCACTGATACAGTCAGATGCTGGAGCTGCAGAAAAATCTTGTGCAGAAACAGAAAAGCAGCAGCTGAAGCCTAGAAAGCTTCAAAAGGCATTAAAGGAATTTGATAGCATACGTGAACTACAGAGGTGATGAACTCCATCTATCAGTTGTGGCAGCTGAAAAATGAACCTAAAGCCTATGCAGCATAAAACTCTTACTCCATACTAGCTGACAGAAACAAACAATAGCCTTCCGAAGACATCAATAAAATAAAGCAAAATGTTAACGGGGTTTCAGAGGGTCCAGATTTGAAACTGCAAACATCAACAGGATGTAGAGTTTTCAAATTTAGATACTAAAAACTTCCTTATATGGGGGGGAAAAGAACGTGCATGCCACTGTTATTCAGTGCAATTTCTATTATGATTTCTGCAAGTTTTTATGATTATCTAGGGGTGGACAGGAGAGAACAATAGTATAAGCAAATTAATTCATGTATTTGGAGCGTGGAATTCAAAGGATGCAAGTACGCTAAACAAAACATATTTATTAAAGGCGTCAACCAAAGACTACTGAATTCAATTGACAGAAGCTTTTCCTTCTAGTTAATTCTGGATTATGCCTTTTAACATCGAGGGTTGCAAGCTGTGAAGAAGTAAGGACAAAACACTAGCTGAGATTAACCAAAGTATTCTGATACATACTTATCTGGCTTAAATTACACAGTTTCAGAGGGATGGAGAAGAAGAAACTCAATGAAAAGGGAACCTGACTTTTAATAAACGTTCTCCTGCTTCTTTGGAAATGGGGGAACGTCCAGTATCCCTCTCTTATATAGAAATCTTGTACATTCTCTTTCCCTCTATTTCTGCTCTCTGCAGTCTACTCTGCAGGCCACATGCACTGTTTCACCTACTCAGGAGAAATTTCAAGACCTAAAATGAAAAATCATTCAAAAATCTAAGACAGTTCTGTCCTCTCTTTTAGCCAGTTGAATTAAGTGCTTATTACTAGAAAGTAAAGCTGCAGCAAACTAAGAAGCAATTTAAAATCCCACCACATTTTATTCTTCACTCAGTACTAATATTCATAAACCCCATTATTCATAAACCCCAATACTCATGGTATGAAACTCGACATTTTCCTTAAGAAAATGGCATATATTCCCTTATGAATATTTCTATTTATAATATCTTCAAAATAGATTTTTACAGAGCTTTAAAAATTAAAGAACAAAATCAACAAAACAGAGAAGGGAAGAAATATTCCAATTACATAAAATAGGGAAAAAATAAATCAGAAAGTGAATGTACAATGTTTTGTGAAGAAATCTATCTCCCCAGAAATGCTTTCTTAATTTTTTTCCATAAGGAACTACAATATAACAGTGGCATTTTAAATCAAAATAAAGCAGTAACATACTTTTCAAACAAATGTCTTCCAACTTCAGCATCTACTGCACTCAGTGGATCATCCAAAAGATAGATGTCTGCATCCTGATACACGGCTCTAAAAGGTTAAAATAATTGTCAGTATCACAAAGTCTTACATTAATTTACTTTGGTCACTGGAGTCTGACAATTTATAAATTTTAGAAACAGCAAAAAACACTAGCCTGGCCAGATTTACACGGGCCTTCTGTCCCCCACTCAGAGTAGCTCCACGATCTCCTATTACTGTTAGGTCACCATTTGCCAATAATTCCAAGTCCTGTAAACAGGAAAGAACAAATAAAATTTTCTTTAAATAATTTTAACTTCAAAGACTGACAAAGCTGTTTCAATCTAACATTTCTTATTTGAAAGTATTAACATAACACATTAAAATATAAGGTTTCATACTAAATGTAATATCTGCAGTTACTTTATGACTCTATGCTTTCAGCAAAAAGTAATTGATAAAGCAGAAAAAATAGATAAGATCCTAAAGTTCACTTTTTCTACAGCTGTGCCAGAGGAAAGTGCACTACTACCCTCAGTCTTACAAGGAATGTTTATTGGTGATTCAGAAAATCAAATAAAATATAAAAAAGTCTAGCAGTAAATTCCTTAGTTTTCATTAGAACAAAATTAGCTGTCACAAAAAATAAAAACTGAACTAACTATTATAGGTAAATTATCTTGCCAATATCCCTAAAAACTGCATTGCTTTTACTCTTACTGCAATGTATTCAGGAAAATTAACTACAACATTCATCACACAGACTTGGTTAATTTGGGACTTCAGGACTGTGGATAAGACAACAAAATTACACAGTGTTCCATGTCGTATTATTGTATTTTCTATTCAGGAAATACAGAAGTTTTACACTGAGCTACAAAACGTACTCTGAAAGCTTATTCACAGCTTTTATAAAAAACATACATTTGCAAGAAAGCTATGAAAGCAAATCTACCATCAATATGAAGTGGGGACTTTTTAAATGCTGTTTGCTGTCTTTTAAAGTCATTAAAACCTTATGTTTAGACAACAGCATGACTGAATATCAGCAGGAGATACTAAAACTCTATCTGCTAAGTGTAAAAATCTTGCAAAAAAAGGTTCATTACAGTAACCATATGCTTTTCACCTGTGTCGCTGCTGACAGAAATATCATAACATACTGCACAAAACCTTTTTAGCTGCCAAGCAAAATGTCTGTTTCTTGACAAATCTGACTTAATCCTCTTCTGTATCTCATGTCACAAACTCCTTTGCACACAAACCTTTCAAATATATTTTTTCATAAAACTACTTGGGTTCAGCATATTCTCCAGTACATAGCGCTAAGGTTCTTTTGATAGCTATTGGCAATGCATAATACACAGCAAACATGACTTTTATTTCAAAGGAAAGCATATAGGATATTTACAAAACGAAAGTCACAAAGAGTGTTAGCTTGATCACTTGTTTTCTGCCTCTTATTGCATTTGCACACATTCCCACCATAACACGCGTGAAAAGGGCTAAAATGTAATTATGAAACTAAATAATAGGGAACAGCTTTTCCCAAATTTGTCAGTGCTTCAGGCATACTATACCTCCCCCTAGTGGGAATTAGAAGAGGATGCCTTACACAAGGATGGCAAAAATAATCACACATTTCTGATAAGCAATAGGTGTTATTTCACATGTTACTTACAACAATCAATTTCATCTACTGTACATTGCAGCATGTACCACAGGTCTGAAAGAACACTTAAAATAAAAATAACCATCATAGAAAGAAAATACACAAAGAGAAAGCCTTACCTTTTTAAGAGCACAGACTTTTAAAACATTTTCATATTTTTCTTTCTCATATTCCTTGTCAAACAGTATATTACTTCTTACAGTGCCAGAAAACACCCAAGGCTGCTGAGAAACATAGGCAATTCTTCCAGTAACATTTATCAAACCTTTGTCTTTAGGCAGTTCACCAAGCACGGCACTTAAGAGCGAAGACTGGAAAAGATTTTTTAGAAAATACAGTAAAAATGTAAAAGTTTGGTTGCATTAAAGACTTCACAGAGATTGAGCAATGTTTACTGGCACGATGGCTATTTCACCTTGTGTCTCAAACCACTGCCAACAGTAGCAAAGCACCAGTACCCTTTTTATACAGTCTTGAAGGAACACACAAAATACTCCATCTCACCTCCATGTTTAGCTCCATGTCACCCCCTCCCTACCCAGAAGGACATTGTTCTATCTTGAATGCCAGTATCCTGATGTGGAATGTGTGATTATATACATAAAGGAACTGCATATTTTCAGGTTTCTAGTTTTCACATTTAATAGATTCAAAACCTCATGGAATGGTGTAAATATTAAGACTTACTTTTCCAGCTCCTACAGGACCAATCACAGCCAATAACTCCCCTCGTCTGACAGTAAACGAAATATTTTGAAGGGCTGGGGTTTCTAAACTCTGGGGATTTAAGAAAAAGTCAGGATTTCTCAGTAATGAAATATAAACCATCGAAAAAATCCTTAGAAACAGAAAACAATGTGCACACATCACTATAAACCACCACTCCATAAGCCCACCATATTTTCAGGCGTATGTTTTTTGCTCTTTCAGTAATTCACAAACACTTTCGGAAGACCCTCATCCTTCACCATGAACATGCAACGCAGCTAAAACAGCATTCAAGGAATAAGGAGGCCAAAGGCAGCAGAAGCAGGGCTTCCTCAGAGCCCACATGTCTGGGTGGCAGCCTGGGAAACACCCAGCTCTGTGCAGGCACCACACCGGCATTCCCAGCCCCAGCCCCACACACTCAGTGACTCCCAGCACACAGACAAACAGGGCTGAGGCTCTCAGAGCCTCAGGAAAGCCAGGCCTGTGCTTGCTCCAGTCAAGGCTCTACACAAAGTAAAACCAGAAAAATGCCGTTTGATTTTACACCACTTCGTCTTGTATACTGGATATTCATACATACTACCCCAGGACTGTCTGTTTAATATTCCTTTCTAGTGCCTATCCTTTACAGTATGGATGAGCTGATTTCCCAACGTATTTTCCACCTCTTCTATCACGGTTGCAAAATGCCGACTTGTGGAAAGAAAGGATGCTCATGTCTTTAGCTATGCTAACCAGCAATTTCTAAGGACCTGGTGCAGCTCTCTCTCATTAAAGCAAAATACCTTTGTAACAGAATCTGCCTTTACATGCATCTTTGCCTGCACGAACTATGACTGACACTAAAATGCAAACAGTAAAAAGTATATGCATTAAACCCCTCCTCCCCAGACAAGTACTTCGATTAAAGGACCAAACAAAAACCCAGCCTTTAAGCTCCAAAAACAGAAGAACAAGGTTAAGAATACCTTAAAATCTCCAGCCACCTTTTGAAGTTCAGGTGGCTGAAAAGGCCACCACCCTAACTCCACACAAAAGATGACAAGACAAGAAAGTTCTGGGACTGCAAAAGGAGCAAGCCTGCAATTCATTTCCAATTATTTGGGAAGAAGCAGAAATCCAGTATCCGTCCACAACTGTGATGGCTGGGATAGCACACACGTGCCAGGAGAAATCCCTGGCAGGCACTGCAGGGCTCGCATGAGATCCTCTGGCTGCGAGAAGCCAAACTCGGGCTCCTTGTGCAGCTCTGCTAAATCTCTTTCACTGCCACTGTAAATTCCCACAAGGTGGCACCAACGGGATTTTTTGCCTTTTCTCTGCACAGCCCCACCACCCACCCCAGCCAGCATCTGACCTCCAAGCTCATTCCAAGAGTACACAGCTCAGGTGCTCACCTAGTGCTAAGGTCAGGAGAGCTCTACAAATCTATGGCAACCAGAGATTTTCTTTTGTTATACAGACTTTGTAGGAATATAAAATATCTCTTATTAAATCAATGTCTATATGGGGACATAAGTAAGGAAAAACTAAATAAGCTTTCAGATACACAGGCCCTTCTTCAGACCTCTTGAGGTTGTGCTTCTGTATTCACAGATGTGCAAACACATTTCTGCCCATATAAAAAATATTTTTAAAATGTAACCTAAGAGCCAAAAAACATCACACAAAGCTTTTAAAAAAGTTTTTAAACTATTACTGTCATACTATACATTAAAGCAGTACTGGAAACTATCACAGAACCTACACAAAAGCAGTAATTCAAGCAAACAGCACAGCCACACGCACCTAAGGGGCACAGTATTTCTGCAAAATAGTATTCCTTATAATTAAAGATAATTTATCCTGAATTCATCACACCTGTTTTTAGGCACTAAACTGAGGCACTTAAATTAGAGCACAGGCTCTAATATTGCAGCTAAGTTAACCTGACAGCTCATTATCACAAACGTCCCAGTTCCCCTGTGCCCTGTCAACTTGCTGTGTCTCTAACTTTCCTCCTGCCTAACCTTGCAAGCGTTGCTCATGGGTCTCAGCTATCAGAAAGCAAATCTCATTAAGTGATTCATAGTCTATTGCTTTATTCCTCTGAACTGCTCCACCACAAGGTCATACAAATCAGCATTAACAACCAGCATAAGGGAGGCAACAGACAGAGAATGCAAGGACAAGAGGACACAAGAACAATCCCTTCAGGGGTGGCAGCTCCTTAGGTGAGCTTGGGCAGACCTTACACGTCCTACAGACAAGAAAATGAAACAGTTCTGCCCACCAAAGGGATACAAAGATCATATATTTCATAGAAGTATTATAATACTTAGGTTTTTCATGTAAGGACTAAAATTACAAGGGACAATTTGGCCTCTGTTCAAATGCTAAAATTTTAAATCTGAAGTTGCTCAGCAGACAGACTGTTCTGTAAATTCGAGGAACATCAGTCAAAAGCTGTACTGAAGAATCCCTAGCTCCATACTGGTATCAGACTAGCCTGCAGTACTAAAGATAATACTTCCATAAGTAAAACTAGAGTGTGACCAGGAAGTAATTGGTTTTGTTTCTCTCTTGAGAAATTGTAACACACCATGTTAGGCTGTTTTCCTAAAAGCTAGTAATCCCTTTTTTACTTCAAGTGATTTTGGATTCACAGGTTGCTTCTAGGTTGTTTTTTTTAGTATCACTTTTAGACAACGTCTAAAAAATAAAAAAATTTATCAAGCCAATATAGAGTGTCTGTACAGAGATCCAAAATGTCTTGAGAAACCTAGTCAGGGTAGGGAGCTAAGCCTGCTACTTGACAAAGGATAACATATTTATATTATGCCTTTCATAACTCATCTCTTATCAGAACTTAACACTTTTTTCAGTGAGCAAGTCTATAAAATTATTTTGCATCATTTTTAGAGTATATAATAGAAACTTTCTGAGCAGATCTTAACAGTTCTGAGAGAACTGTTCTTTTCCCATGTACACTGTAATTAAATATAAAAATGAAAGTTTCACTAAAAGTTTTTTAGATGGCTTGTTGATTTGGGTTTTGGGTTTTTTTTAACTGAAAGGAAACCAGTAATTCCAGTCACGCTACCCTGCTTTAGGCAATATAAACAACTCATGAAAAAAAAAAAGTGTTTTATGAGCACTTTATGCAACCATTTCCTATAAATCGTTAATGGTGGTACCAAAGTCAGTTTAAGAAGAAAACAAAGATTAAGCAATACACTGCATTTTGCATTAGAATGTATCTAGTCTTTCATATCAATTAATTTTTAAAAACTTGGTCAATGCCTCAGAAATACTGATGTCACAAAGAAGTCTGAGAAAGTAAAGCAGAATAAAATAGCAATTTTCTTTTGCAGCTGAGTAGCTGCAAGTAGGTAGATACTCATGTACATTTCCACACCTGATGCTCCTTGGGACACAGCATAGGTAAGGGAACAGGGTTTAGAAAGGGAAATATGTGATGTCTTATTTGTATTATATTTATATGCAAAAGTCATTTTTAGAGCTTCCAGCACTTGTATTGGAGACTGAAGTCTCTCTTGTGTGAGGATACTGGTAGGTTGCAATAGCACCAACAATTCATCATGAATTGCTGCTTACCACAGCAATTAAAGTTTTAAAACAGAAACAGTCAACCTTTGCCTTTCTTACATAAAAGAGATATGTAATAAATTTATCACGTATTTATTGTCCCTTTTTCTAGCCATTCTGGTGAGTTTGGTGCATTTTAAGCAGAAAAAAACGGTCTCAAAATACAAAGCAACAAATATGTGCTGACTCATCTCTAAAGCTTTCAAATCTGTTTTGAGAAGTATAATATTGTACTGGTTCTAGACTAATGGACTGATCAAGCATTCAGTTCACAGATACAAACCCCACACGATAAGGCCCACCTTGCTGTGCTGTCTGTTCTTAATTCCAATTTAAGTACCTCAGCCACAGTACAGTACTGCTTAATAAAAAGTTATTTTCCTTGAGAAATGCAAAGTTTTTAATTTAGTATAGTATTAAGAAATAGCTGCTTTTAAGATGCACTCGATAGTATTTTCAGTATTATTCTGAAAGGATTCTCAAATACGAAGGATGGAATACAAAGTATCAGCACACTATACATACACACACTGCATTTCAGACTTCAAATGCTGGCAGCACCAATACACTTCATATGTAAGTAAATTTACCTTATCCCAGTAGCAAGTCAAATCCTGAGCATGAAGAATGATATTTTCATTATTGCCTTGCAGTTGTGGCTTGAAGTGGGAGACCTCATCAAGCATCAGAAAGTTCTGAAAAGAAAAGCAGAGGATATTGCCTAGTGAGATGGAGAATGGGAAAGGAACCCAAACATGTTTTTTGAAAGCAGCATTCAGGGCATTAATTATGGGGTTGGAAAAAGCAACCACAAACTCATCAGACAATTACATTTCCAAAGCAATACACAACTACAACAGTGTACCTCTAACTAGCTCTCCCTCCCATACCTCCTTCAGATTTAATAGGAAAGGACTCTAAAACCACCTGCTCAATAAAGAATTTCAGAAAGAAATAGATCTCAAGAACCTGTCCCATCTTTTCCTTGACTCACTAATAACTTTTAAAATTGTTCAACTTCCTTTTTCCATGCAGAAAAGGGGAAATCCTCACTGCAACACCTTCTCATTCCACTGCTTCCATAAAAGCAAAGGCTTATGTTATTTCATTGGAAGAATAATGAGAACACAATAAGCAGCTATCCACTGTCTCTATTAAAGCATTCTTCAAGTGACCAATAGAAAACAGAACACTATGTGAACATTTCCTCATTTTAAAGCCCAAGACCTTAACAATAAAAGAAACCTGCTTCCATCTGCATAACTGGCTCACTGCACTTTCACTACTGCACTTCTACTCTACATTACATCCCAGACAGCAAACCTTTCCTTCAATTTGCATAAGCATGCACTTTGTACCATAGCCACACTTCTACCATCCCTTGCCTAATGCTAGATTATAGCCCAAACACATTTAGAAAGGAAAGGGGCTATTTCCACAGAAATGTTCAAGGATAACAGCTACCACAGTTTTACAACATAACTCAAAACATTATTTTATCCTTTGACTCAGGGAGTCAAAGGACCCTAAATAGGCAGCAGCAGACAATATTTTGGGAAGAGAAGAAATGTCTTGATTGTAGAAGCCAAGACTAGTTAACAAGTACCTAGCTAAGAGTTTGGAGATGTGAGGTAGCTGCTGAAGACTTACAGAAAGCAGTGACTAAGAGGAAGCAGGAGGAGGATGTCAGGAGCCATGGGAGGGCAGGGAGATTACTGCCAGGCTTTTACTGCCACAGAGATACTGCTGAGACTGCAGCTCGTGGGCACTGCTACAGAGAGCAGTGAGAAACCAAGCATTTTAACATGGTGTCCATGGTGTACAACACACTCTTGTTCTGCTAGCATCAGACTTCAGCACTATCAGTGCTCGTTCTTCCTGAATTTGAGTCTTCACTCCAGCACTGAAAGCAGCCACCAGACAGAAGCTGGGGCTCACATCTGTCCTCCATGGACGACAGGGTACTGCAGCGTGAAATATGAATCCTATAGCTCCCCTTTGCCTGCTTTGCTCTTCAAATCCCAATCCCAGCATGCCTGCATATCTGTACACACGTTCCTCTTACTTCGGAAATGTCTACAACACCTCTTTGCCCTGCACACTTTTCTCCTACATCTCAGCCTACCCTATCAGCACATGTCACGTCTTTTGCACCTGCACATAATGCAGCACATTCCATTTCCAAAATAGGTTATTTCATTACAAATCCCAAACTGCAAAACTGTAAAAAGGCTGCATTAGTCAGTGCTGAGGCAGAATAAGAGAAGGAATCCACACCCCCTCCCAGTCAGTAACGCTACTTTGATTCGGCGGATGCTGATCAGCGACTCGGACACTCTCTCCACGGCCGAAGGGAAGAACAGGGTCACTGTGAGCCTCACTGCTCCGTACAGGGACACTGCCACAAACACCTTGCTGGCAGAGATTACGTTGCCAAGTAGAACATATGCCATGAAAGTCATGAACACTGTTATTTTGCTTGCCACAAAGAACGAGGCTAAGTTCAGTCCTCGAAGGTAGGAGCTTTTCATAACCATGGCAATCTCCTTCCTAAAAATGCAAAACACAAACAAATCACATGAATCTCTCCCATTACTGCTACCTTGAACAATAGGATGAGGGAAATCCCCTCTCAGGATTTTACTTTCATATCCTTTCTCCTCCCCTTGCACCACTCCAACTCATACGCAAACAACTGTGAAGAAAACATGTTTTATGGTAAATAAGAAAACAAAACTAAAACCAAACAAGTAAAAAAGCCCAAATCAACACACACACACAAAACCAACCCAAAACAAACCAAATAAGAATTTAAGAGGCTTGGAAATTCAGAGGAGAAAATAAGTACATTTAATATCTTAATAGCTATAGAAAACAATTATTCTTCAGAGTAAGAAAACCAACATACTATTTTTTTCTTCTCTAGTCGAACTAGCAGATTCTAATCTGCTTCAAATATTTTTGGACTGCATGCAATAACAGAGGCAGAAAAACCTATACAAAGGCCAAACACCCACAAACTCCTTATCCTTCCAATATGAAAATCCAGTCGAGTTCAGTCACAAAACTCGTGACAAGACCACCATATACTCCACAGTCAAAAAACCAGCAATTTCCAGAAGATCAAGACTGTGCCCATGGTCCAAGTATCTGCCATTATTCAGCTGCTTCTCCTCAAGCTATATCACAGGATTTAGAATACTTCCTTTCATCTCAGTCTAAATCCTTCCCAATTTGGACCCTGCTCCTGGCTCCTTTTGCTCTAGGAATTCTGGTTCATAAATTAAGAAAATACCAATCTGTGAGGCCAATTGTTCTGCCAGTCATTGCCCAAGCTAAAGAGTGACTGAAGTATTGCACAGACACATAAGTCTCCCTCCACCAACTGAAAAGCTGCTGATGTGTTTGTTCACAATTTCCATTTCAGTTAAATTCCAGTTTTCACTTCTAAATGACTCAACAAGTCCAATACTCCAAATGTTACTGCACTATCACCTACTACAATGTGGATGCTATCAGGCTTACCTCCTTTATTAATATAATATTTTTTCTTTATCAAGAGCCACAACAGCTTACTCCTTCCCCAAACATTCTACTTTTTGTCTACTTAATACTATCAAATATAAAATCCCAGAACAATCCCTAATTTCTCTTTCCACATATTCTGGCAATTCTTAGGGAAAATCTTAATAATTTTGATCGCCTTCCACTTGGAACTATACATTAAGATTAGAAACTCAAGCTGTGATTATACAATTTGAAGTAAATTAAGTAACGACTTAACGAAGAAAAGGATGCGGGATGCACTACTGGAAAACTAGTTAAGCAACTTTCCCACTATACTTGCCAAATTGGCTGAACTGACAGACTTTTAAAGAGTTTCAAAGACTTATTTTTTCAGCTTAAGGGTTCACAATCTCTGATCTCCTCTGGAATAAAGAGAAGGAACATCTGTATGTAAACTATTTGAATTGGGTCTAATTCAATTACTTCTACAACCTTGGATGAAACTCTTTTCCCACCCTTTAATAATCCTTAATAATCCTCTCATTATCTCTGGAAAATCTGCAAGTTTTTTGTGCTAGTCTCCATAAATACCAGATAAATTACAGCCTACCTGCAGGCTGCATATAATATATTACACTGTCTTGAAGCACAAACTTACATAAAAGGAAACTAATATGGACAGACACAAGAAAAAAGAGCAGTGGAGGAGTTCAGATGGCATCTTACCCACTGTCAGGGGCCAATGTGGAAATACTGGACAATAAAGCATCTGGCTAAATTTAAGACTTTTAATTAGAATTTTCCACAACACTTCAAAAAATGAAAGAGGGCTCAAGATGTGTTCTGAAAGATCTTATTTCTCTGTAACATTAAAAAGGAAGCCTCTAATCCTAATGAGGTGTTGAACTTGGAAATCTAAAATTTAGTGATGTGAATACACCCACTGAGGAAGCTTTCAATAAAGAAATATCCTCTCTGGCTCCATGCAAGACAGTAAAATTCCCATCAGCTGTGAACATTCAATCAGCACGGGATCCTATAATCCAACAGAGCAAACATTTATGTGCATGGGAAGAAACATCTCAGGGAATATTTGCAAGTCTGCAAGCCTGCACATGGACGTAAAGGAAAATAAAATCCCTTTTAAGAAAATTATTTCCAAAAGAAAACATTTAAAAGGAAAAGGTCAGCTAATCTGAAGCAGGATAACAACCTTCTATTCATATGTTGGACAGGGACATGACACGAAAATCAGTTTATAAGAAATATGCACCCAAACTCCTACAGTTAACCGTTAGTAATGAATGCTGTTACAGTCAAATAAAAAGGCAAATACTGACTGAAAATCAAATTTATTAATATGTTTTAATCTGATGTCAAAAAACCTCTGAAATTAAATGTCTTAGGACACCAAACTCAGCTGTCCTTGCCAGTTGAGTAACAAGGGAATTTCTGATCAGCTGTCTTTCTCCCTTCTACCTTTCGCAGGTGGCTTGAGTAATAAAATGCATGAAAGGAAGATAAAATTGCTGCATTACAACTTCTACAGCTTATTAGTTGCTAGATTTGAACAAAACCGTTAGAGGAAGCATAAAAAAACCTGAATTACTGAAGTTTGGAAGATTTTTTTGATTTTTCATTCCTCCACTCCTGCTATATAAAATTGGAAAAAAAAAAAAAGCTCAAAAAGTACAAGTAAGCTGCATTTTAAAGCACAAAATAAAGCACTTATTCACATGTAAAAAATTGAAAATGACATTGATCATACATCAAGCTGTTATCTTTCCAGGATTACCTTCTTAAACCATTCACAAGTTCTGCAAATGATTTTTCCCAAGCATACATCTTTATTATCTTCATGCCGCTTATCACTTCATTCATGGTCCTAATCCTGACATCTGTTAAGGCAGCTGTCTTGCTTCTGAAATCAGGACAAAGGAAAAATTCTTATATTCCCTAAAGGAGACAATTTATGATCACATATAATAACATAACATAACATATTTATGAAGTTTTTCCTTTTACTTGTAAAGATAAAACAAGTAATGATTCACAAAACTGTAATTGCATTAAAGGGTTTTCCTGAAGACCAGTATCTTAAAGCTGACACACAGCAGACAGACTTGTTTGTACTCCTGGTTCTCAGGGAACTGAGAGTTGATTCAATGTTCAGAACTATATGTTAGTTTGTGCAAACATGCAGTATTGCTCAAACAACATATGCACATATGCATTTAGAATTAAACAAAAATGGAAAAATCACTTTAAAAGAAGATTTCAAAATGCCTAAACAAACAAGTTCCTTTAAACTTGTTAAAGAAACTGGCATAATTTGTGACTTTTTAGGATTAACTGCAGTTCAAGCAGAGATTACTTAGTACATGAGCTATAATTCATTCGATAATCCAGATATGGTTTCTTTAAAAAAATAAATATTATTTAATCATTAATTGCAATTAACACTAATTTAAATGTATCTATTTTAGTCCCACACTATGTTTGCACTGATGGAAAAAATTGAAAATATATATAATTAAATAATTAAGTCACAGTTTTAATTAGGAAAAAAGCATTGAAAGTTAGAAGCGACATAATAAATGCATAAATCGTGCTAATAGATCCTATTACAACCCGGAATTCATTCATGTAGACAAACACTTTGCACATGCAGAGCTATGGTAGACCTTATTTTGATAAAACATACCTTTACCAGCTAAATTACTTTTTTTTTCCCATATACCAATGAAAGTTAGGATTCAGAGATCATTAAAAAAAAAATCAGAATCTTTTTTGAAGGGGTGACCGGGCTTTCTCAGCTTAACCTGTCCCCTGTAGGATTTCTCTGATATACTGGAAGAAATCACCATAATTAAAGAACGCAAGCTTAAAGAATCTCAAGCACCTACTCGTCATTTTAAAAATACTTCTTAGCACTAGCATTCCATAAATGTTAGGATGGCTGAAGCAGGGTATTAAAAAATATTTATACAAGGGAACTGACAAAAGGCATTTAAGAGACTTGGCTTTAATGAATCATGGATTCTTAATAACACTGAGGAAAATAACTTAGCCTAAACCAACCACACCGACATGGAATGAGATTATCTTTGCTACTTCATTTTTTCCTTTTTCAAAAAGAAACAGTAACAGAAAAACAATTCCTTAAAGAATATAATAGCTCATCGTTTCTTCCTCATACACACACCACCACTGGAAAAGGCAAAATTAGCATGTACTGCTCATATCTCCACAGCAGAAAACAATTCTCATATGCAATCCGGAAAGTCACCTAACTTCCAGGCTTGGTCTCCACATAACAGAAATTTGAAGATGATAGAAAACAATAAAGTTAACAGAGGTTTCTTTTTTTTAAGTGGTGCGAATCAAAAAAAGTTGTATTTCTCTTTTTCATGTTTCCTGCTGAAATGTCATCATAGTAACCATCCTGTTTCAAACTGCTTTAAAATGCTCAAGAAGTTGGGAAAGTGGTCGTCTTAAAAGTTTTTTTAAGTTACACTCCCCTACTCTGCAATAAGCATATCTTGTACATACATACCAGAAGCCACAGGTTCAGCAATATTGGCCTCAAGTGTACAGACATCCAGTGCATTGGTGGTAAATTACCACAGAGAAAGACATATGCCTGGTTTTAAAAATACTAAGTTCAGAATACAAATAGATCAGTCCAATACATGCTCACATAGCATGTCAAGAGTGCAATAAGAAAGGACCTGAAAATTTTTCATCTGAGAAGACCCCTCTATGATGCTAAAAACCATTCTAAATTAAGTAAGCTACAAAATTCCTTTCTGCTTTCACAAGGCATCTTTGGTGAGTTTTAATTATGTCTGACACAGCAGTTAGACACAGCTTTTATCTTCAAGAAAAAGGACTTTAAATAACAACACTACAGTTGCATGACTAAGCAGCGAAAGCGTCCAGCTCTTGTGAATAAAGCACATATAAAACGGTCTTCAGACCCATAATTGAACTGTTTCTCAAATAATATATTAGGTAATGTGTATTCTGCAAAATTTTTCATACTTGTGCAAGTAAAAGCAATGTTGCAGAGTGCAGTGGATACCATTCCACAGGATACCGAGTCCATATCTGCAAACCCCCAGAGCACTGAGGCCGGTGGCTGCATCATGAACTGGTGTGCTCGCCTGTTTACACGACTGAGTCACAAGAACAATGCTGAATAACAGCACAAATTAACTGCCACACCAAGCATGCTCCGATTCCAGCAAAAGCTTTAATCCTTAAATTACTTCTTCATATGCTACCTTCCTTAAATCCATGCAGATTCCCAGAAACTGCCACCTGAACACATTCATCATTACAGAGCTAAAATCTATTCATTTTCATTAACTCCTTCTGTTCATTGCACATTTCTGTTCACAAAGAAAAAGATCTGTGCACATAGAGACAAGTGGAAGCTTTTCTGGTTAACAAAGTCTTTCCCTTGCACTGCATCTTGACAAGTGGCTGTTACTGTATGGCTAAAAATCCCCAAACACTGTCACATTGCCACTGATTAATTTTTAAAATACATACCTTCAAGAAAGAGATTTTTGTCACCTTATTGCCTGACCCTGGACAAGTCCATTAATCTCTTTGTGCCTCAGTTTCCCATCTGTAAAATGGGGATATTAAAGCCTGCCACCACGGATAAAAAACTAGGTACTTTAATTATTGACGCAAACCTCAAAAACTTAGAACTAATGGAAAACAACAATGAAGTAGCTTGATATTCACGCATGCAATTCTCACATGCAATGAAAACACATCTAAAAATATATGGTAAGTGTTCTACAAACAGGTTTTATCATAGAAAAAAAGCCCTTAGAATTTGACAGAGAACTCTGAATGGATCATTATTTGAGAAACAGCACATGAATGTAATGACTGAAGACTACAACACTGGTTACAAATGAAGACATCTTAGGTAGATATCTACCTCTTTGAAAATGAAAGTTGTTTTCATTTTGTAATTCTCATCTCTCTCTTCATATCTTGCCATGCAATGGCAATGCCAGGCTCAGTATGTCTAGAAAACTAGTCTTGAAATACAACTTGAAAAATAAAAACAGTTAACTCACTTAAATTTTACTTATCCAAAGAGCTAAAAGGAACCCCTTCAACAAAAGATGCAAAGAAAGCTGTCTAACACTCCTACGCATATGTATAAGAGTAAAGGAACACCAAAAATATTTCCAATTAGATGTAAAAGCCTTTTATAAAGTCATAATGTAAGTCAAGCATGGCTAATTACACAGAAAACTTGGATGCAAGAACTTGCCTCAACAATCTCATCAGAGGTAAATCCCGTCGGAGTTTTTTACAACAAAGTTACAGAAAAACAAATCAAATTTGTCTGATAACGGAAAATCACTCCAAGCTCTTATCTCCACAGCCTTGAACCTTGCAGCTGGAAACCGCATAGCCGGCATCAAAACCACCATGATAAATTTTTTTTCCCTTCTCTCTTAGTTCCTTCCCCTTTTTTCTCTCTGCGTCTTAGTTATGGAGAAAAGAGAACAAGATATTTGAACAAGAAACTTCAAGAGCTTTCTGCTGCTACTCCTGTATCACCCCAGTAAGTCACACAGAGAAGGGCTGACTACATCCCCTTTGGAGTAACCACTCCCCAGGAATCACTGCAGGAAGGCAAAGCTCAAGTTTCACAATTCTATGCCACAATCTACAGCAAGGTAGCTACAGAATTAATCAGACTCTTTTAATGTGCTGGATAGCTAATGAGTAACAGATATTTTCAGCATATTTGGAAGACAGACCACTTCAAGTCGATAATCTGGAATTCAGATATCTCACACTAGCAACTATAAAAAACATTAGCAAAGATAGAAGACACCGCAAAAAATATCACCAGACACAAGCTAGTACTCTGCCTCCACCCAATATGCACATTTTAAAGCCCAGTACAGAAAACAGCTACAACCCAAAGCATGAAGGCTTACCTGAGGGAAGAAAAAAGCCTCCCAATGCAGGTCTGCACAGGAAGAAGAATAATCAGAACTGCCATTCCTGCAAGACACGAAGGGCCTATTTCCATCCAGAGAAGCACTGTTACTGCTATAGCTTGAAGTGGTCCAGCCCACAAGAAGTGCAAGAAAATTGTTACCTAAACAAATAGTCAAGAATCAAAAATTAGCTTTTGATCTTAGCTAACAAATTAAACCCCTAGTAACGTTTAGGAAATATTTCTGCCTGTGGCAAGGGCAGGTTGGATGGGGCTCTGAGCAATCTGCTAATGGAAGGTGTCCCTGCCCATAGCAGACTAGATGATCTTTAAGGTCCCTTCCAACACAAAATATTCTATGGTTAAGAAACAACTAGAAGAAATGTTGGTTAGAAACATGTAATCACTAGTTTTAAACAAAATTTTCTTAACTCCAACCCCACAATTTCTTCAAGCCCTTGGAAAGACCTGTAAAAGACTTCTTACTTGATCAAATTTGTTCACATCGTTTGACAGCAGGTTTACTATTTGACCAGTGGTAGTTTTCGCCATAGCTACATTACTGAGACGAAGTGCCTAAAAAAAGTCAGAACAGTCTCAAATTATCACAGCTTATAGAGCACAGTATACACACAAGATACATAAATATAGTACCAGGGCTAAAGCTGAAGGCACATCTCAGCTTTTGCCTGAGAGCACTGGGGCCTTAGACAAAATAAGGATTAGACTAAATATCCTAAACAAAGTCCCAAAGAAAAGAGTATTAAAAAAAAGGTCAAGGGAAGTAGTATGAGAACAAAAATGCCTTATTTTCATGTCTGAAGTGATTAAAAATAGGAAAATACCAACAAAGCAAGTCACTAAGCAGAAGAGCTGTAACTTTCCATGTGCATTGTTCTCCTCCTCACTATGAGCGCCTGTACAAAACAGGAACAGAAAACTCCACCTGAAGGCCAGATTAAAGTCAGAACAGTGTTTGGCCAATTGTAAGAATTATGTTTTGAACATGTTATTTGACAGAAGGCAAGAAACCCTCAAGTTATTAATTTTAGACTATCTTTGCAAGTCAGAGTGTCCCTTTACAAATCACTAGCTCTTGAAAAATCTTAACATTTCTGAATTATTTAAAATTAAGTTTAGCATATGCTATGAAAAACAAGAGTAAATACCAAGTATTTTTATATGTTAATAAAAAAGTTAGCTAGTAGAAAATAGTATGTGTTTATAAAATATCCCTTCCAAAAAACCACATCTGGAAATATGCAGTCTGAACCTTACTGCAAAGATCCAAACTGAAATTGCTCAAAAATATCAATAACATATTCTGCTTCCTTCTACACCTGCTAGAAATAAAACAAAGGTTTGCAGCACAAGTTAAAAAAAATATACAAAGCATGTTGCGTGTTTTTCTGTACAGAAATAGTTCACTCCTCAAAAAAACTTCACATTTTTAGGCAGTGCACATCTACTCCCTTTCCAAACATTATGAGGGTTCCTTTTTGACCAATAATCAATCCTGAAAAGCACTGATTGTTTCAAAAATACTGTTCCAGCATTTTGAAACAAGTAGAACATCAGCCATCAAAGTACTATTCAAAGCATAATTTCAAACAAGGTTCCTTACATTTCTTGCACTTCATTTTTGTGTTAGAAATATATTGTTCATCATAGAGAGAATCCCAACCCTGACCTCATTGAAATCATCAGGCAGAAACTCTTAAAACTCCACTGTGAAATTCCTCTGACATCCCAAAACATCAATCTAGGATACTGGGTATATGAAAGATCAGATTTAGTTATTTAAGAAAATTATAGCTTCATTCCCTGTCATAAGCCACATGTCTCTTATCCACCTGAAATCCCCCAGGTAGCTGCCTGCTGCTATCCTGTTGGCTCCACACCACACAACCAGGTTGCTAAGTTCTGAGAAAAGCTGTTAGAAATCCAAAGATCATAATAATAGGAGTCCACATGATGCATGTCTGGAGAAGTTTCCCATAAGGATGTGTTTACAGCAAAACTGTACAACCTGAACCATCAGAAGACTGTGCTGGTGTCTTGCTAGTAGCCTATGGCCTGGGTCTGCCTTGGATCTGGCACAAAAATCACCTTTCTGACTTCTTCCTGCCTACTTCTACACAAGCAGCAAAACCAGTTTTAATTTTATTCTATGAGTCCAGTTCATTTTGACCAAGACATTCTCAGGAGGAACCACACAAGCATCTGAGCCAAAAGGAGGGTGCTCATCTGTGACTGATTTGTCTTCTCAGGGAAGAGTCAACCATTCCCATCATCAGTGGCAATACAGTTTTAGTATTTCCTTGCTTCCTTCTTGGTTTTGATTCTTTTGTCTTATTTTTTAAAAGTGAAATAAGCCTTGCATTCTCCTGGCTGAATGGATCTGTCTTGACTGCAAAGTAGCAGTTTAACTCTCAAAACCAATTTCTACCAAAAAGTCCTGTTTTGGTACCTTCCTCTTTTTACTACCTCTGACACATAGCCCCATACGAGCTGAGGAAAACTAACTCCATCCCAGCTAAAGTCAGTACACTGACCTCAAAGAACTTCTAAAAGCTCTGTCTTTAAAAAATACAACAAAAACCAGTTTCCACAAGTAGCCTTTGATTTCAAAACAAGATTCTGAGTCGTCATGAGACAGATTTCATTTTCATTTTTGTTATGAGTTTTCTATGTGCATCACTAATACTTCTTACTGGTAGCAAAACTTCTAAAGAATTTGAATACAGGGGTTTTGCAAATTAGATTTGAACTTTCCAGGAAATGAAAAAGGGTCTAAAACTTAAGAATTATGAACACTTGAAGTTCTCTATTAAGAATGCTCCCTTATCCAATCTATTTATCCCTACAAATCTAAGATTTTCTTTTCTACAGCAATTAACAAATTCTGCTGAAGTGCTGGTAAATAAGCACCCAAGTTTCTTTCAAAAGCATATATGATGTTAAAGAGAAAGTATGACCTATTTATAAGCAGCACATAATGAAGACAAATTATGAGAAAGGTTTGTCAATGTTCTGCTGTTATGTCAACCCTCACCTTCAGAAGTAAAGATGAGGGCAGATTCATTTTCCATTTAATCTCATCTCTAGAAATAAGGGTGCATATCACAAATATTGCTTTTCCAAGCTTCAATTCAGCAATTAACACCTTCACTATATACATTTTGCATTAATTTTGCTTTGATAATCAGTTTGGTAAATTAATACCTTAGAGAGACGTTTATGTACAAGAAAGCACTGTGTCATGTTAGAGGCAAGTTCCCAGAGGATCCTTTCCAAGGTATCAAAAGAGGAAGAGAATAAATGTGTGTATGAAAAGCAATCACCACTTAAAATGGGGACATTTTTACTCTCCTCACTTTACTGCTTTGTCCATAAACTTCGTATGACCTACACCAGTAGTACAAGTGTTTGGGTTAAGTTGATGGTAACAACAGTTAAAAAAATGTTGATTCCTTTACATTCTAAAGAAACTACATTCCTGATTCTTCAACTAAACTTCTTTGCTGAGGTCTGAAATTGCAGGTCACTATTCCAGCAGCACTGAAGATAGAATGATGGTGCATTTTCCCTTCCACTCAGCAGAGATTTCCTGCTTGGAAGCAGACAGACTTACAGTTTGGGTATTGCCAACAGCTTCAGGAGAGTGAAGCAGACATTTACAACTGAGTTGCTTACTGCCCAGAGCACATCAAGGAGAGCATTTCATCCTGGATGTTGCTCAGCTCCTTCCTGTAGGTAAAACTCAACTTCTCTTCCTCCACTTTCCCTCTGACAGCAGCCTCAACTCCATCTGTAGTTCAGGACAGCTATTGCTTGATCAGGACACAGAGACAGCAAAGGAACCAAGGCTTACTAAACATACATCCCTTCTCACATTTCACTGGAGGGCTGCAGTACTCCCACAGTAAAATCAGTAAATGGTAATAAAAAACTAACTCCCTGCCTTTAGGATTCCACTTCATTCTGAACTGTGTCTCCTCTACCTGCTCCTCTCTCTATTCCCCTCAAACAAGAGGGATACAAAAGCTGAAGATGCCAAGCATCCCTGCCTGCCTGGAGGCGGAAGCAGCATTCCACAGAACTGCTGCCACTCCCGAAGCTGATGGACACCCCAAGGGAGGGAAGCAGCCTCTGATCTGCAAAGGATACAATTTACTAGTTCTACACTACTGATGGAAGGAATAACATATAAATAAATCTCACCATTAACCACAACAGGGGTTGGGGGAAACCTTGGCAGTGAAGCAATTCCCAGGAGACTGAGAGCGCTGCACCAGATGGTGACATCCAAGCACCATGTCCTCCCCTGGGATCAAACTGCAAGGCTGAGTAGCTGCCAGCATTCCCTGGGAGCTCTGTCCCTCTCCTGCTCCATGCTGACGTCTCTTACAGCTCCAGCACATAACACTTCCAAGAGCAACGGGGAGGGCTCCTCTCCAACGGCAGCAAGGCAAAAAAAATCAGCTCCTCCAAGGCAAAAAAGCAGCTCCTCCAAGACTTCAGGGCTATTGAACTCACCACCTTCACTAGGCAGGCCTGAAGCTGTTATTCAGACACCTCAGCACACAGAGAAAGCAAAGCCACATGTACACACCTAAGGCCTGACACGTTCTGCATGCATTAGGTCTACAAATGAGTAACTCCAATGGAATTGCAATCATGAGCATAATAAACAATTTAGAACTCCCCTAACAGAACAGCTGTCAAATACAAAATACAGCTGAGAACAGGTTTGCTTACCTTCCTATAAATCATGTGGCACATAGCCACCCTCAGCTTCATGCCAGCCCGCTGTACATGATAGAAGTATAAGTGGTGCATTATAGCCAGAACAAGCGTGCACACAGACAGAGCACCTGCATAGCAATATGCAAAGTTCAAAGCTAACTCATCTGAGGCATCCTCGTTTTCAAAATAATTAATAATTCTTCCCAAAAAAATTGGTTGAACTATTTTGAGGGTTTCCTGGAAGAGAAAGAAGGAGGAAAAGTGTTAGTAATTTCATATCACACCGTGCTAACCAAGTCTGTAAACAGGCAAACTAAGTACTGCCACAAGTCATATCCCTTAGTATTTTGTCTTTAATGTGCTCTAAAATGTCAAAAACATGTTCCACATTAAAATTTAGCTGGAACTTCAAGGATAACTCTCTCAATTACCAAAAACCCCTTTGATGTTATAAAAATTGAACGAGTATATATTACATTTCCATTTTTTAAAATGCCATGTGTCCTTTCGAACCACTTACAGAGAGCAAAAAAACCCACTCTTCCTATTGGGCACCCCACTCAGATACATAAAATACAGATAAGCCTTACAAAGCAAGTCAATGGTTTACAATGTCTCAAAAGTAATGCCTGGAAATAGACTCTCTGTTCCACTTCCATAATCCTGCAGTTAGTACTCAGTTTTTCAGCCTCTCCAGGGCTGTAGCTCTGTTTTACCTTTCTGAGAACATTACCAGGTTCTCTGAGCAGTCCAGGATGAAGTCCCCAGTACATGTCATGCAATCTAAGAGGACAAGTTTCACATTGCTGTTTGCCAAGAAGTAGGTCCTGTGACATTTTACACCACTTACCTCAATCATTGTGAAAATCCCAAAAACTAAATAGGATTTCCAGTAACACAGAATAATGGCTTTTGTTAAATGTGGTGTTTTTCCTCTCTTTTTTGCTTTTTGCACCTCTTTATCCCAGTACCTGACAAACAAAGTGCAATTATGTTGGGAGGACAGAAGTAAAATCACAAGGCAATTACCTAGAATAAAACATTTTCAGACTAACAGCCAGATTGCCCTGTTCACCTTAACAAAATCAAACAAAACAAAAAGAATTAAAGAGAATAATGTCTTTTCATTCACATAAACACCCGGTACTTAGTATTATAGGCCTATTTGCTCTTGGTTAATCACAAGCAATTCACCACTGTTGACTATTATCACCCCTGCATATTTGCTGATGAGGAACCCTTCCTTTATTTCTTCTCCTTTTGGTTCAGACAGTCACCACCCACCTTAATTAAAAGCCCATTATCATATGATCTCCTGACCATGGACTGAACTGAGGCAGCACAGAGTCTTTATCTACCCATATGCTTCCCCAGAGAGGTTGTGAGGTCCTTTCTCAAGTCTGGCCCTCTCTTTTCTCCACCACATGCTTTGATGAGGATTTTGTCACCCAACACTCCACACATCTCTCTGAAGGCAAGGATTCGCCAGCAGAGTGGCAAAGACCTTCCCATTACCATTTCTGCCCACAAGTAGGACACAATCTGTTCACATAAAAACCAAAGATAGTAATAACAAGCACGATTTTAACAAGAAAGTATCACAATTCAAGTGTGTTTCTTAAAACACACTGCTGTCAGCCAGGATCCTCCCCCTTTCTTCTGAAGGCTAGTGTTTTCTGCCAAACCTCTGACCTTGGTAGTTTGAGGGGTCAAATGAGTCTAAGACATGAAAGCCAATTATTTTGCAACAAAGCACAGAAGTTCAAAGAATACAGATAAGAAACCTTTTTTTTTTTAATTTTACCCTCATTTTTTGTTACAAGAATTACAGAGTTACTGTCTACATGCTTTGAAAACTGAAACTATGTAGGTTCTGTGTGGTTTCTTGGCTCAAGAGAAAAGACTGCTTCCGTAGGCAGCTATTTATGAATTATATTGTCTGCTTCTTGGTCAAGTACACTAAAGAATTAAAAACCACTCATATTTTTCTTCTACCATTTCCTGACTCATGCAAGTGCGTGCTTCTATTATAACAATCATTGGAAAAAATCCATCTTCCCCTACAGCCAAGTCCATGAACTGCTTCAAGACACAACCATGGAATTTGGCAAAGCTCTCCAGCTACATTAAAAGCAGCAACTTCTATGAGCCTATCACCGACCCTCATTCTTCAGTTAACTTATCCAGAGCACCATGATGTCAGACCTGGTCATAACCTTTCGTTTCTGGATTCTTTTTGCTCCTTGAGGAGTCTCTCATCTCAATCAAACTATCAGGAAAGTCCATCTGCTCTGCCTTCAGTGAAAAGGCAAGAAACAGCAAGGCCACACTTTCTTAATACAGAGGCCACCTTGCACTAGGAGGCATCTTTTCCTCTAACTCTGTTTAGCAGATTATTTGAAGACAGAAATCCTCTCTGTTTCAAGGTTCATGGCAATTTATATAAATAGCAATTATTTGAAGATATTTTCCTACTAAAATATAGATCCCCCTGAGTCTGTAACAGTACAAACTGGTTCACAGTCCATGAAAAAATACTTAAATCCAAATAAAAACACCTCCTAGATAAATGCTTTTAGCTGTCCAAAGCATCTTGCCCACTTTACCAGTGAGTGGCAGATTTTCAACATACATATATTTACATACACACATATATTTAAAGGGTCACTTAATTCAATTTGCACTCTGAACAAACAAATAAAGAAGCAAACAAAAAGAAATTTAATATAAAACTTTTTTCTCCACTTTTATAGTTTCCACAGCTATTTTACCATAGCCCAGAAGACTCACACATGTATTAAGGATTACTACTGTTGTAGTTGATGAAAAGTTGTCATTTGCAGCACTCTGCAAAGTGTCAAATTAATTATAAATGACATAATGGAAATACTCTAATGCAGTTCCATTATATGTAACATGAAAAAAAATAAAAAGCTTCTATGGTAAACAAGTGCTCTTAGTTCTTATTACTCTAAATTCTTCAGCATTTTTAACCTTGTTAAACTTTACAATAGCATCTTTTAACTTTAGAATAGGCATAAGATTTTTACCTCCTCCAGCATTAATACAATAAAAGAGAACAATTGTGTCTTCCAACCCAAAGTATTCTACAATTTTCTTCCTTACCACTGCAATTCCTCTCCAAGCTTCTCTGAGGAATCTTCTGGCATCACTTTATACATATCATCTTCTTCAAGCTTCCGTTTATGGCCGGTAATAAATAAGGGATTCAACCACCTAGTCAAATACAAATTATTAGCAAACTGATCAGCAGACCAAAAAGAGTAATTTCTTTACATCATAATTTAATTCTTTTACCCCCTTCTTTCCTCCTCCTGAATCATCCAACATCCACACATTTCACTGCACCTTTACCTAAGAATTAAGTCAACTCCTATCTGGCAAATGGGAAAGCACTTCCCATTTCCTATTTCACTTTATGCCCATAGCACCTTATTCCCAAGTATCCAGACAGCCAGCATAACCCTTCTTGGCCCTAAGGGAATTGTTTCCTTACAGTGTTTCCTTACACTCAAGGAAAAATAGCATTCCTTTAGATATTATGGAAAAAAACAGAACTTAACCCAACTATTAAAATATTGACAGCTGTAAATAAAATAGTAATGCACACTAAAAGACATTTTTTGTAACATTTCCTTGAGGAGAAAAGTAGCTGCTGCTCAATTGACATTTTGACAAGTATTAAAGGTCAGTAATTTAAAGACAATCACTGAAATGTAAAAATGGGAAAATAATGGATTATTACTGTATCTTTCTCACGTTTGGAGATATAAACAGAAACACACTGCCACAATGTGTAGGTTCAAAAAAGGAAAATACTGTCTAACAGCTCAGTTTCCTTAGTGGAAAGATTCTTAAAAGCTCAGTATTTTATGAGACCACTTTGAAGATAAATCATAATAGCAGTACTGTAGATCTGTTGAAAAATACTGCATTTCATTATATCAAATGGGTCAACTGTCAGGGAACAGCAAGACTAGATTTTTATGCACCTGAGTCCTTCTCCAAGCCTGAAACACATCAGGGATGTCCAAACAGTTTCAGTTGTGCTCCACAGAGCGAGAGCATAAAGCACAAAAGTGACCAAGTTGTCCATGAGAAAAAGGGAATGACACATGCAAAACAGGCATGGCTTGGTGGGAACAGTGGAGTTAGGGAATTTGCAGTTATCCACTTAGCTTGTTTCTCTACTGAATTTGTCATACTTTGTTTCCAGGAAACATGGGTTTTGGCTCTTAGGCTTTTCCTACAAGCGCTTTCTCAACTGGTTAACACCATCAAAATCAAGAAGTCAGAGATGGATCTGTTTTGGAAAACACCTTCTTGCACTCAAGGCAAGCTATCTGTCTCAATTGCCTGTGAAAGTTCTTACATGCTGCTTAGTTTCTGACACTTATTACCCAACTTCACTAACACAGTTCTTAGAAGAATGCCTGGTGTGCTAGGTGAAATGTATTATTTTCTGGAAGACCTACATGCGAGATTTCAAAACTGGGGTGGTTTACAACGAGGGTTTTTATTTATTCCCAACCACAACAGCAGTTATGAATACTCATCAACTTGCTCTACATTTCTTGCTCGGGCATGTTCCAACTAAACTTTGTATATATATACACTGGCTTGCAAGAAGGTAGTTTTAGAGAAGGTAGATGGGCAGGCAGAACCCTAGAGAGGAGGCTCAGAGTTTCTTCAAAGATAGCACTCTTGTAAAAACCTTTTTCCCAGGCTCCATGGCACAACCGCAAGCAACAAATGGGATTATATAGTGTTTTTCCCTCACTACTTAGCATGTTAGCACAGTGTTTTCGTGACTCATTCAAAAAATTAAGTGTCTATCCTTACAGTAGTACCTTTGATGCCTAACAGCCCTTTTAAAACTCCTGGAGTGAATACTGAAGATTTGTTTATGTGAGCTGTTGGCTCCTAAATGTATGTTAAAGGTACAATTAGAAACAGAAAGTACTTGTCTGACAAGTCTGTTGCTTGGACTTTATGGTTAAATAGGATCAGGGCCCGAATCACTTCCACAATTTCCCCACAAAAGGCCCTGACAAGAGGTCTCCAATACCAAATGCTCCAACCAGCAGCAGAACTTCCTCCTGGTTTGACACCAGGAATCTGCTCCATTGAAACACATCTCCTTGACCTCAGTTCTTGCACAGGTGAAAAGCAGGTATGAGGTAAATAACCTCAAAGCCATTCAAATAATTTCTGCCTGCTGGATGAGACAGCCTGTTTGCTCCAGGACAGGCAGCTATGGGAAAGACCTGCAGGCTTCAGCTGACTCCTGAGGCCAATACCCAGCGCTCCTTCTCTTGCAACATCAGTGTTAGCTTATGATGTACCCATAAACAAGTCACAGGTCTCCTTTCAGACAGAGGCTAAAGTTATCTTTCTCCTAGCATGAGAACCAGGATGAGACAGCCCTTCCAGGAAAATATAAGGGATAAATCCTTCTCCCATCTATAGAAATGGTTGTGAGATTTCACTGGCTACTGCTGCCGAGGTGAAAACAAAACCGGTTCAGACATTTAACAAGGAACATAAACAGGATATTTATTAGGGAATCACAGAAAGGCTGGGTTGTGTCAGAAGGGACATCTGGAGGTCAGCTGGTCCAACCCCTGCTGCTCAAGCAGGGCCACCTAGAGCTGGTTGTCCAGGACAATGTCCAGACAGCTTTTGAAGATCTCCATGGAGACTTCATAACCCCTCCAAGCAGCCTACAACAGTGCTCCATCACCCTCACTGCAAAGAAGTGTTTCCTGATGATCAGAGGCAACCTCCTGTTACTCAGTTTGCCTCTGATCCTACCCCTGGACACCACCGAACCGGCTCTGCCCACCTTGCACCTTCCCCTCAAGTATTTATCCACACTGATGATATCCACATGATCTTCTCCTATCCAGGATGAACAGTTCCAGCTCTCTCAGCCTTTCCTCTCAGAAGAGATGCCCCAAACCCTTAATCATTCTTTGCCCTAGGACCCTTCACTGCACTCTTTCCAGAACTGGATTCAGGGCCCCAGCTGTGGGCTCAGCAAAGCTGCAGAGTACTTTCTGCATGCAGCAGAGTACACAGAGGAAAACAAAAGACACTTTAGAAACAGACTTAAATATACAGTCTTAAAAAATAAAAACAATGCTATTAATTTTACTCAGCAGAACACCATTCCTCTAGTTACACCTTTCAAAAAACCACAAGCAGGCAACAGGAAGAATAATGGAACAATGCTTCTGCTGAAAACAACTGCTTAATCCTGATAGCGTTTGATTCCACACTACAGCCAAGAGCAGCAAGTGCTGACCACAGATGTGCAGTCCACTGCAAAGTAACCAGCTGAAAGACAATACTCTCAAGTGTATAGGACTGTAAGAGCCATCTAGTTTATCCTTTTTCCTTAAACTCTCAAAACAACTTACTGATGATATGCCCACCTCCACTGAGGAGTTCTTACAGTTTGCAGCAAATCCCTTGTCCCCCTATCTCCACACTGTACCTACAGTGTGAGTGAATGAAAAACATTTAAGGAGCAGATGAGACATGATAGTGCAGGGTAAAAACTGCCAGAAGTCTCAAGGCTGTCAAACTACTAGTTCCAGTGAAATCTACTGCAACTTCAGGGCTTCTCCCTTTTTTCTATTAGTTAAAACCATAAGGTTGAGAAGAGTAATATATTGCACTACAACCTCTATGTTAACATTAAAGAAGGCAAGGAAAACCAATCCAAAGTAAGCAGAAAACGGTAGTAATTAATTTTGTGACTTATTATAATGGACAACATGGCAAAGACTCAGCACAAGTCCATACTTCTGTAAGGTTAGGGGAAAAATTGCATAAAAAACTCCAAAAATTTAAAAATCACCCATTGTTGACCTTTCTGATTAGTGTCCCCCAAAACACCCATCTTCAAGAGCTACTATCTGCCATGGAGATCTCAGGAGTAAAAAAGCTTTTAACAGTATGTTGTATTAACAGAGTGTAGTTAAAGACCTTTAGAAGAGAGTTAAACATTTTTCTCTTAAAATTATGCTAAGTCCTTGAAGGGCTTTTATCCCAAGAATGCAAATTCTAAGTTCAGCAAGAAGAGTTTGAGCATCACCATTTCACTGATGCATCCTGAACTTTATGTTGGAAGGTCTACTTCCAGACAGAAGACTTAGCACATGTTCCTATTCAGTCATTAAGTAAAAGTTTCCACCTGAATGCCACATGCAGATTATGCCCTGTGGAATTCACAGCACTCACAGCAGAACTGAGACCAACTTATTTCACACAGCCTGCTGTTACTCCAGTCACACACTTGTAACACACAAACCAACCAAAGCCCTTCTCTTGCCTGAAGGCTCAGTTAAAACAGAGTGCTGCCAGGGGACTGTTAGACAAGGCTGACAAATAAAGCAAAGGCCTACATAAAGAACACCCCTGAAACCCCAACGTAGCCATAAAGGAAGACTATCCGTTAGAGTGGTATGTCTTTTGTCAGAACAGAGATCAGCTAACACAAATCTCTTCAAAGACTATTAAAAACAGCTCACAAAAAAATTTGCATTTGTTATGAGAACAGAATCTGTGCAAATTGCATTATTCTTTAATAAAAAAGCTAAAATAATAACCTAAATTAAAGAAATGGAGGAAATATATAGACAGTCATGCAAACCCTTCCTCTCACCCCAATGATGGGCTCAATACCAATCTATTTTACCAGAAGAAAGAGAGGAACAACGAGCTGAGAAGGTAAGACTCTTCTTTCTGTTCAAGAAAGAAGCTGCTGCTCAACCTAAATAAAAACAAGACTCCTCAGTAACTGTCTTTACTTTTCTCAGGTACCTTCCTGTTTGCTAGGAATTTTGAAAAAAATTTTTTTTCTGACACATTGCCTCATTTTAGTTACTCTTTCTGAACACAGGGTTCACATGATGCCCTTCAAAGAGCTTAGCCCAAATGTTTCCTAGCATGACCTACGCATAAAAATGTGAGTATCTATAAGAATTCTGAGTACCTTGTGTTCTGCTGAGAATGCCTCTGTTCTATCAAAACGATTAGCTGATCAAAGACATCAGTCTGGAAGCATGCCCAGAATAAGTCCCTGTTACTGCCAGAATACTGATGTAACTTGGAATAAAGATTTACAAAAATAAATTTAAAAATCACTCTATAACCTGGTGCAAACCCAGAGATAGCCAGCTGCAAAACAGTAAATCACTGTTCTGACCCCAAAAGGCTTTTCACCTCTGCAGCAGTATCTTGGGCACTGATAAAAAAAGAAAGTGATTCATTTCTGAACCAGCAGAAACACAAAGACCACAATATAAACATTCACTTCCTGCATTTCCCTACTCCTGGGCCCTGACATTACACACCCTTTAAGATTACAACATCGTCAACCAGCCACAATTTACTTGGTTGCTCGGGAAAGTCCAATTTTTACCAACTGTTATGAGAGCAACTCCACCAAGATATTGGAAAGCCTCTAAGATCTGCAGAAAAAAACTAAGACAGTGTTTGCTTATCCTCCTAAGAGAAGTCATCCCCTTCTTCAAAGACAGCATGAGAGAGAAACAGGCTTGCTATCCAAAAGGCAGCATCATTAAGGCTAGTCATGCTATTCTGCTTCATACATGAAATAAAATTTCCCAAACAAGAAAGCTTGTAAATTAGACGTCCTATCATCCCAAAATAATTTCCCATCAGCCAAGGAAGAAATACATTGCAGATAGGTATATGAAACTAATGGCAGTGTCCTGCTCAAATGGTTCATGAACCCAGGGATGGGACCTGCTGTGCCTCTGGATTTGTATCACGTCCTGCTTGCAAATACTCAAAAAAGTACCATTCTCTCTCTTTCTGCAGAGCAGGCTTGCAGAGCTTTCTAGAAACCCAAGCATACATTGCAAGTTCTTTGTGAACTGATAAAGTCTGTCAAAAATCATCAGCCAAGAAGCATTTGCAATTACATTACAAAGCTGACACAAATAAAAAACATCCTAAGATCAAAGGATGTGTCTGTAAGGGCCCTGGGTGCACCCACAATTCTCAATTGCCTTGACCAGCTCCACAACCATCACCCCACAGCCATCCACTTGCATGGTACAGTACCTTCCTCTGCACAAGTGGTGTCTCACCAGTTTCACAAGAGCTCCTGCTTTATCACAGGACAAGTCAGAAAAATCAGACTACACAGACTGCTTGTCTGATTAGGAAAATATTTTCTTTATTTATAATAATAAACAAAAGTTTAATTTCTGGATAATTTTACAGTACCCAGTCAAAGTTATATCCAGTATACCCTCATCAACTAATTCCTTAAAGAGGTGGTTTACAAACTGCATTTTCCCTATTCCTCTTAAGCTTATTTGTGCATTACATTACAAGCATTACCTGTTTACACTTAATGTCCAGTTATTTTTCAACAGTTGCACAGGAGAGTCTTTGTTTACTCAAATTCTTCCATAACACTAGGATTTTGTCTCCCTTGAGCAGCTTGGAAGCACTACTTCAACAACTAAGCTGCAAAGTAACACATATTTCTTTCTCTTTAATCACCTACTTTGGAGATGGCTTTTTTTATAAAATAAATGGGGTTTCCTCACAGACCGTTTGGATAATAATGCACGTTGCTTATTCTGCCTGGTTCACCTCAGGAGCCTCACTGTACTGTTCATTACCCACCTTTGTGATCTGACAATCTACACCAGCGGTGCAATTCAGCACTGCTATGTGCTTCCTCTCAGTCCAGAGGATCACTGCTGCCATGGGATGTACAGAAAGGAGGACACACACACACACTGAAAGTCTCCAGAGTTATTTTGCAAGAATTCATAAATACCCTAGCAACAGTTTGTAGTCATCACGTAATTTTTTTTTAAACTTCTCCATTTCACTTTTTCATCCATTCTCATTAGTAAGCTGCCATCTTCCACTTCCCGTTACGAAGTCATCCACAAGTAATAAACAGAGTAAGTGTGGTATTTCTTCAGATGCTTTTCAACTGGTATTTTGGTTGCAACTTCTCTCCCCAGCTTAATGGGGCTTAAAGAGCAGCTTTTCTCATTGCTTACAGAAGGAAAAAATAGGGATACAATGAAATTACTTCAAAGCCACATTAACTCAAAACGCCCTTCAGGCTTCCAGTTTCAATACCAACTGTATTAACCTTTGATACCTAGCTCCATCTCATCTTCCAAGCTGCTGCTTTTTCACAGCACAGTGTGAGCAGCTAAGCTGCTGAACACCCACTTTCTGATGCTGACAGTTACACAACTGGTACTTGACTACATTTATTGCAAGCTGTTTTCATGCTGTTCATCAGCCAGGTACAAAATTACCTCATTAATCTAGCATACTTCCTGGTATTTCAGACAGCAAGAAGAAGCACAAACATGGCAAGAAGAGTGGAGCATGCAGCAAACTAACATTTTGTGCAGGCCTAAAAGCAGGGAAGAGAGGAGTGACATCACCTATACCTATGGCATTTCAAAACTATCATTAAAATATCAATTCCAAACCCAGCAACCACAGCCAAGAAAAATACCAAAGATTTGATGCAAAGGTCTAAAGATTGTGACTTATAAAATAAACTTCAGAAGTTACTCAATAAAGAAGGACCTAATGGTGGGAATTTCTGTATTAACATCCTTTCTGACAAGCAATGGAAAAAGGGGAATTAAAATGCCCTGTGAGTTCCCACTGTTATTACAAGTGGTACGGTGCCAAGGATACAAAACAAATAAAATAGATGACTGGTCTTTTCAACCTTCCACTCCCAAAATCTAATTGGGTTATCTCCCTCCTCCACTCTACATATGGCCTAGTTTTCTAGGAGCAGGATAGGAATTTTTTTTTTAAAAGAAGACAAAAACAACACCATGACATAATCTTAATTTTGAAGTTTTGCAGGAATTAGAAGACATTTTCTCTCTTAAATGATACAGCAGGCTTTACATAACCATTCCAAAAGCAAGTAGTCTGTTATACTTCTAACAGTTCATCTAACTGCATATCTAAGCACAGATATTTACAGTAGATAGCAAATGCTAACACTTCAACAGTTTACACACACTTGTTGTAATCCATATAATCTATTTAGCACTCTTTATCCACATATTTTAACTTTACTAGCTCATAAACAATAGTTTTCGAATATTTTCTTTTGCATAATACAGACATCTTGCAAATAAACACACAAAACTTAAAAATTATTGCAGTAGCTCAAGAAAACAAATTATTCAAATTTGACAACAGGATATTAAATATCTGATAAATGAACAAACAAAGCACTATCTATCACAAAAGTTGTATGTATGATCCTCAGTCTTTTTTCATTCACGAGAAAAAGAGAAGCAAGTGTGATTTCAATCTCTGGATACAGAAAATGTGTTTTCTGTTTATCTATACTGAAAATGCTTACATATTTCTTCAGTTTCTTATAGTGCCATAATTGTCCTGCACCAATAAGTCAATGAATGAACTTAGCTACCTCAGAGATATTTATGAAGTGGCATTACCACAAGCAATTTCAAGCACTGAGCATGGGAATCACTAAACATCAGGCAAGATCCCAGGCAAGTCACAAAGCCTGATATTTTCATGTTAATTAAATGTAAAATCCTCCCAGTCAAATCTGTTCATTGACACAATAAAGAACACGAACCAATTTTTTTGGTGGCACTGCTGGAGTCTAATTGAAATATCCAAGAACAACGATTTATTCTTTCCATAATTTCTTTCAATTCAAGGCAAGAAACACTTGAAGACAGACAAGCAGGCAATACTTAGGCTGCCTGAGAAATTCAGTGAAATCAGTCAGTGGCCTTTACAATTCTAAGCCACAGGATGAGAGAGGAGGAAAAAGTAAAGTAAGGTGTGTATCTATTTTCACTGGTGCAAGAGAAATCTGTGACATGACTACATTTGGTCAGACAAGCAGCTACATATTGTACAGTCCTCACTCAAAATCCTAGGACTTACATGTCTATGCTTACCCCATTCAATACAGACTTAAACCCAAAAATTAAGATCGTTTTCCACTCTTTTCTCCCACTGCACTTCACATCAGATCCATGAAGACTTGGTGGTTTTGTCATTCTCCCCAAAGCACACACATACTAAGTAAAAAAACAATGCTGCCAGATACTAACAAGTATATAACCCAATAATTCCTTGGAGTAATAACTCTGTAGAAACCTTGCTGCAAGTTTTCAGATCACGTTTTAGTGCTGTTATTGTAATGGCAATTGTTGCATGTCAAGTCATGATGTGAAAAGGCATCTAGCCCGAGGATGATGACAGTGTTCAGTGTTCCAAAAAACCCAAAGACTTCTCACAGTCATGGTTAGTCTGTGACATGTGCTTAATAATTACTATTATTATTAAAATAAAGTCATAAATTTGTAAGAAATCTAGAAGAACTTATTTTACTTCTCTGCACAAAAACGCTGAATATTCTTTCCAGGGTGTTCCAGCTTGCCCTCCTTCTCATATTGTTAACAGCATAAAAGTTATCCAGTCTTTCAAAAATTTAATCATAGCCTGTGTTTTGCAACTTTCTAGTAAAGTGGATTTGATGTCCAACTAGCAGAATGCATAAAAATTCAACTGCTATATAGAAAAAATACCTTTAGCAACTCAAGGAAACAAGTGCTCTAAGCAAATAAAGATATACTTCCTAATTAATGAACATGCAAGCTCAAAGCTGGGTTAACAGCTAGAAATGAGCAATATTCTTACTCTCCAAAGTTATTAATTTAGTAATCCCCACCACCCACATCAGAAAAAAATATGCAAAAAGTGTGATTCTCAACTGCATGGGGGACTATAAGGCTTTTTCAATTCCTAAACTTTCTATAACTGAATAGCTGTTTAAACATGAAAACACGACTGAATTCTCTCTTCCTTGGACAAACCTTAAAAAGAAAGCAAACCCTCCTCATTCAGAGTCCTCATTCTCACCAGCAAACTGAGCCAGCAATTAAAAAACCAACAACCTAACAACACAGATGAAGTAAATCAGAAATACAAGCACTCTAAAGTATAACTGAAATACCAGCCAGAGCTTTAGAAAGTTTGGTGGGCATGGAAGTAGGGTCTCTTGAAAGTCAGGAGTTACAATAATATCTGAAACATCCAGAAGGACAATTTAGGCTTTGATAAACCTCTGTTAGTATAGATAATTCAGTGAAAGACATGGAAAACAAGAATATTTTGCAACTGCTCTGATATTCACACTTCTGTCACAAATAGTTTTCATTCTTGTAACATTACACAAGGGACACGTTATAAAAATAACAATATTAACACACAATCCAGATGCTCCTCTTTCCCATGAATGTACTGCTGGAGTGTTTAATGCTAATCAAGCTCATACTTGCCAAAGTCACAACCCAAATGCAAGAATACAAGCTTTGAACAGCGGGAGAAGAATGTCTCTTCAGCCTACACACTCATTACCTGAGTTTTATAATTCAATGAAAACATGACTTCTTTTCTCCCATGAGTTTAATCCTGTTTGCACCAGGCAATAATGTAAACTTTTATTCTGTACCACTGGGAACAAATGGGAGCGTGGTTCCTTACAATGGCAAAATTGTACTTTTGGAGAAAAATATAAACAAAATAAAAATAAGAAGGACCTTTGCCCAGCTGCTTGCTCATTGATACTTTTTACCCTCATTGATAACAAGCAGCCGACACCAGGAATGTGGAGGGCAGGTCAGGGGCACATAACCATAGGGTAGTGGCTGCTACTACTCACAGGATGGCCTCTCTCAAGCACTGTTTTCCCAATTCTCCAGATGAAAACATCTCAGAATGTGCTGTGTGAGACAGGAGCTAAAATGAAGCAATACTCACACAGCTAGGAGATGCTACACTCACTGTAGAAAAGGAGAGTAATTCTTAGAGTTACCCTTAAAGTTAGCTTTATAGCTAAATGACAGTATTTTAACATTTCCTGAATGTTATGCAAAACGTTATTAACTTGCAGAAAACTGAGAGCCCCTGCTTACTCAATTTTACCCGCTGAAGGTATCATTTCAGCTGAAATTTTCACCCAGAAAACACTAATGCTTGTTGACTAGTATACTGATGCTAGTTGTGATCACGCACACCACAGGTAAGAGATGAGACTTCAGTAGGCTGCTTTCACTGTTGTGAATTACACTGCTATAAAAGCCTGAGAAAGAAGTACATTGGGCAAATTCTAAAGCTTTACATGCTCCACTAAACCCTTTTGCAAAGCAGGAGTCCTATGGTTGTACATCAGGATCTGACTGTGAAGTCTCAAGTCCCAGTTGATCTCTGGACTTTTATCAGACCTGTCATCCCCCCAACCACAGCCTTCCACCTATTTTTCCCTTTGCAAAGTAAGAACCTAAAAATACATCTGGGGTAAGAGGAGCCTTTCAGGTGCTTGCCTAAAACAAGGGAAATTTAAGGTACTTCACTGTTGCTGAAGAAGTTGAAACACTTCTCTGCAATACATGCAGAGTGATACAGAAGGCCTAAAAAAGAATGATATGAGCAGTCAGAAAGCTGGCTACGAGCACTGCAAGCTTCTTTTTCACATCTAGCTGGATTGGTTTTGGCAGAGCTACCAGTAACACCACAAAATCCCAGCAAGGGAAAGGGAACAGACCAGAAGCAGTCCTGGAATGCTACATGGCCAACTTAGGTTCATCCCATTCTGCTTGGATTTCACAACAAAGCTGTTTCCAGCACGGGCATCCCTGGTGTCAAAGTAAAAGTCAAAATGCTGAACACAGGGAGTTCTGCACAAGCATATAAGCTGCCTGGTTTATTATTACTTACTTATCTTCTTTCTTTCTGCACATAGTTCCTCTAAGGACATACCCCTGGCTGAAAAATATGTTTAGTTAAAATTTATCAGGGTTTTTAAAATCCCTCTACTTTCCAAAGGGGACTTCTGCACCTGCTCAGAGCTGCTTATAGAATCAAAGAATTTTTTTATTTGTGTTTCAGAGGTTTCCAAAAAAAAAAGAGCCACGCCCTCCCTTCCTTCCCCCTCCTCCATCCCATACGGAGGCTGTAGCAGGTGAAGCAGGATAAGGGCTCGCTCTGTACGTGCTCTTCCAAATGAGATCTGCTAGGACAAACAGGCTTGGTGGTCTCCCGTTTTACTTTGCACATGTTTTCTTACTACATTTCAAAGCAACTAAAATGTTGGGCTGCAATCCCTCACCTCCTTGAGCACAGATACATATCCATGCCGAGCTCCCCATCCCCACTAATACGAGACCAAGCACTAACTCTGGTAGCCACGTGGCCCCCTAAAGTTTGTGGCAACACCGCCAGCCTTCGCTCTGTCACCCCAAGCCCCTCCAGAGCGGAGGCAGCAGATGTGTACCCACATGTGAGAGCAGCCAGGATGCTGCCCAGCCATCCCTCATGCCGGGAAGTTCCGCAGCCATGCGGGTCAGAAACCAGCTCATTGCTGGAGCGGAAAGCCTCACGCCGAAGGCGAGCCCAGCACGCCTGCCCGGGATGAGCAATTCCTGCCCGCGACCCGTTATTCAAACGGGGAAGTAGAACAATGCCTGGGAGCAGTCCTGCACCCAGTCCCGGGCAGGGGCACCCGGCGGGCAGGAGTTCCAGGGCCGGGAAGGAGAAGACGCTCCGTCCTCCCCGCACCTACCGCGGGAACCCAACACGTGCTCGGAGGGGGCGACGGGGCCGCGCTCGGCGCCGCCCGCCCAGCGGATCGCTGCCATGCCCGAGATAGGCAGGCCCCCGACTGCGCCGTCCCCAGACCGCAGCCGGGGATTATCGCGGGCTGCCGGGTTCACCTCAGGAGACCTCACCCCACCTGCGAGCCGAGGCTGCTCCGGGCGGCAGCGCTGACAGCCGGGCCCGCGGTGGGGGGGCGGCAGGTCGTGCCCGAGCCGCGGCTGCACGGTCACCGCCGGCACCGCTTCCCTTCCCCGCTCGCTCCTTGCCTTCCTCCCGCCCGCCGCCCGGACGCTCCGGGAGCCGTGCTCAAGTGCGAGCCGGGCACCCTTAGCCGGGGCTCGGCATTCCTGAGCGGCCGGGCGAGATGAAGCCGGCGGGCACCCCGGCGCCGCACCTCCGGCGCTGCCCTTCCCCCTGCCCTCGCCAGGCGCTCACCAGAAAAAGAGCCGGGAGCAGAGGCTGGCATCCTGCAGCGGGTTAGGCTTCTCTTCGCGGGGCACCGGCTCCATGCCGCCCGCCACGCCGCCCCGACCTGCCCGGCGTGCGGCGAGGGCGCAGGACCACGAGCGACTTCCACCGCCGGCAGCCGCCGCCGCTCTGCCGCCGGCCGGCGCTGTTTCCGGGAGAGCCGGCACCCTCGCCTCGGCCCTCCCCCTCCTCCTCCTCCTGCCAGCCGCCGCAGGACGCCTCCTGCCGGCCCGGCTTCCCCGCGGAGCCGGAGGAGCTGCCGGGCAGCGGCGGGAGCCGCTCCGCTGGGGCCGGCTCAGTGCGGGCCGACCTCCGGCCGGGCTACTCTGCTCCGCTCCCCGCGGTTTCGCGCTGTGTGTGCCCCTTGCTGATGGAAAGCATTTCCTCGGTGCACGCAGCGCCAAGCAAAGTGGCCACCCGGCTCTTCTGGACGGAAAAATCCGCCGTGAGTCAGGGGCGAGTCGGGCTTAGCGGGACCAAACGCCGTCAGAAACGCTTGCTGTCAGCGCTCCTTCCCAGATGTTGCATGCTCTTCTATTAGAAAACGCAAACCAAACCAAAAGGACAATGTTTAGGAGAGGTTGGCGACACAAAATAAAGGAACTAATTAATTTCAGTGGTGCATCACTGAAATGGACAGTTCTCAAATGTTCAGCAAGTGATCACCAAACTCCTCTCCAGTCATGTCACCCGTGGCCTGCCTAAAGGGACCCTGATGAAAAGGAGTAATGGAAACTGCAAGAGACCTAGGAAAACAGAAATACAGGACATGAAACTGAAGTTACCAAAGAACTGTTGGCAGAATGGTTCCCTACCACGCTATCATTTCTCTGCGGTCTCTGAAATCCAGGATGGCTGAGGTTGCAAGAGACCTCTGGAGGTCAGCTGGTCCAACCCCTGCTGCTTAAGTGCCATGTCCAGGCAGCTTCTGAGTATCTCCAAGGATGGAGACTCTACAGCCTCTCTGGGCAACCTATGTTGGTGCTCAGTCACCCCCAAAATGAAGAAGTTTTTCCTGGTGTTCAGATGGAACCTGTTGTGTTTCAGCTTGTGCCCATTGCTTCTGGTCCTGTCACTGGGCACTACAGAGCAGAACCTGGCTCCGTCCTCCTTTCATCAGTATACACACTAATGAGACCCCTCTGAGCCTTCTCTTCTCCAGGCTGAACAGTCTCTCTCAGCCTGAACAGGTCTCTCAGCCTTTCCTCATAGGAAAGGTAACTAAAGTCCGTTCGTCATGCTTATGACCTTTCACTGCAGTCTGTCCCGTATGTTCATGTCCCTCTTGGACTGGGGAGCCCAGAACTGAATGCAGGACTCCAGGGATGGCCTCACTTCTGAGTAGAAAGATCACTTGTCTCAACATTCTAGTAAATACTCATTCTAATGCATCCTAGCATATCAATAGTCTTCTTTGCCACAAAGGCACATTGCTGGCTTATGTTCAGGTTGGTGTCCACCAGGACCCCAAGCTGGGGTGGCCCCCCAACACATACTGATGCCTGGGTTGTTTCTTCCCAGGTGCAGGACTTTGCTCTTCACTGTTTTGAACATTGCGAGATTCCTGTCAGTCCACTTCTCCAGCCTGTTGAGATCCCTCTGGATGGCAGCACAAGTCTGTGGAGTGTTATCAGTCACTGATCAGCCACTCCTCCCAGTTTTGTGTCACCATCCCTGGTGGTCTTTAAGGAAAGCCTGAATGTGGCACTTGATGCAATGGTCTAGATGACAAGGTGGTGTTAGCCCATAGGTTGGACTCAATGATCTCAGAGGTCTTTTCCAACTTAATGGATCTGTGATTCTGAGATCATCAGTAAACAGGCAGCCCTCTGTTTCTTACAGATCATTTATGAAGATGTCAGATAGTTTTGGACCTAATGTTAGCACCTGATGTACACCACTAGTTACTGACTTTCAACTTGATTTTGAGCAGCTAATCACAACCCTGATCTCCCAGATTCCTTCCCACTCCAAGCTAGCTGCAAAACAAACACCATTCTTATGTCTGTGCATTAATTTCATGGCCCCAGGAGAAACCAGCCCTATCTCTTCCTGCTCAAATGTATTGACAGTGAAACTATTGACATGGCTGGCATCTGACCTTAACTATACACATCAGAGTTGACACATTAGAGGGTTGGGGCTACCTTATATTGTTGAATAAATAGCATCCGTTCATGCCTGAAGGAATGGTGTAACCTTATGTCAGACAAATCCAGCTTAAGCTTGCTGTCAGTGAACACTGATGGGGCTGGAAACAACATGCACTGCTCGTGCATAGATGGTGTGCCACAGAATTCTGTGAACAGTAAGTAGTACACCTGTCAACAGCTTTTCCTAGATTCTTCCAGATTAAAAAACAAGGGAAAAAACTTGTGGAAAGGGTGCAGTGGTTTGAAAGGCCAACTTTAACAAAATAGTGCCTATATATTCCAGAACCTGGATAATAAATTTAAATACTCTCCCAAAATTTTTTAAGAAAAGCTCTGCCCATCAGCAAAATTTGACAGGTTTAGATTTCTGTGAGACAAATTTGTCTAACTAGATACTTGTAAGTGAATTAAAAGGTATGAAAGCATAATGCAAGTCCCAAAATGTCAATAAAGTTTGGGTCAAAAAGTTTGGGAGAGGGAGAAAGGAAAATGTAAATCTTAAGGCTGACTTCAGCTTTATGAAGTAGTTGGGCAATGAAAGATTCCCCAAACATTTCTTAGTTTGGGGAAGGAAATAGTAGACTATTCGTGAACAAGTTATTTGTTTTCAGAATGCAAGTAAAAGTATTAAAGCAAAATATTAAAATAATATATCTTTTCGGTATTATTGTGGTGAAGGGAAAAGGACAAAAACCAATCCTCAAGAAATAAATTTTTTGTTTGCCATCATTATGATTGATGAATGCTGACACTACTTGATTTTGAAATACATACTAGTGTTTACTCATAAGTCCAAAACAAAACACTCTAAAATTGTTTTGAGAAGAAAAACTGAAGGGAAAATAACATTATAAAAAAAATAAATCCCGAAAGCTAAATTAACCTGTAATTCTATCTGCCGAGCATACAATTAGAAGTTAATGCAGTAATAAAAAAGTGTGAAACAATTGACAAAAAAAATGCTCACAAAAACCTGAGACTACCCATGGAGAGGAAAAGGAAGGGAAAAGAGCACAGTAATGAATTTAATAATTTCTTTCTATTTTAGGAGTCAGAAAAAGCAACTGCCAATTTATGCACTGAACATTTTGCTATGGCAATGCTATTTTCATGTGGAGAGAACAAGATTTGTAACAAACTAATGAAAGTGTGACTTAGTAAGTCTAAGTTATCGTAGCCATATGGATCTAGCAAAGCCAGCTATTCAAATTGGACAATAGCCAAATTAAGGCAGTGGCAACTGAGTTAAACTTTTTATGCATATACATTGTTCCGGGGAAATAAATTCAGAACACACAGGATGGCACAAATGTGCAAACACACGAGATTCACTATTTATTCAGTGCACAAAAACGACAGTAGTCACAAAGTAAGAATTTTACAATGTGTGGCCTTATACCTTCTTTACTGTCTTTTCACTTTGAATACAGTCAGACTAAAACGTTTCTCCATCTCCATTTTTAGGGCAGTTATCATTAAGGAGTTCATAAACATCCACTCTTCTCAAAACCCTTAGAAGATTACTGGACAGTTTCCACTGATTTCCAATGGCAAATAAAACGTGGATCTTAAGATGAAATGTAGGCACTGATCCCTGTTATGCAAAAGGAACATAAAGCTTAGTCTTTTGGAGGATGTAGCACTATAACCTTTCCCTTTTAAGCAAGCAGCCATTGATTTCAGGGCTGAAGAGTTTTTTCATATCATATCCCAGAGCCTTGAGATGAGCACCTAGAAAACCAAGAAGTTGTGAGTGAGTGTGTTTGCAAAGTCTGTATAAAAGATTTTCTGAGCACTACGTGGTATTTCTGAGGCAGTATTAGGGACAGAATCAAATTTAGAGCTGTTTGAAAGATGTTGGAGGGAGTAGTGTTCCAAAGGCAAGCCATGGTAGCAGAATGAGGCTTTGGAACCGTGTGCTGTTTGAGTTTAATGTTTGTGACTGAAGCCAGGCAGAAAGGCAGACCATATGCCTGCCAGACAAACCAAACAGGCAGCGTTGTGTCCCACCACGCTGCTGGCAGGAAAGCAAGCTGTCCCGCTGGCTGGGAGCCCAGCTTGTCACTACCCAGGGCCTGACTCATCATCTGGCTGATGTATCCACTGGGGAATGGTGCTTGTCTTTCTGCGATACCGACATAGTGGCCTGTTCTCGTTCAGCTGCAAAACGGAAATGGCAGTGCTGCAGAACCAGGCTGTAATTTTGCTATTTTGACCTTGTCATCAGTATGTAATGTCAACAGTCTTCCTTGGATGCCTTTCCTATTTCTCCTTGTTACCCCACTAGCCATTTCTGTTTTCCCTATATCTTTTCCTTTATCCCCATATCAATCTTCTACATGCCATAGTTTCTTACTTGTGCTAATTGACGTGTTCATTGTCCTTAAATTATGGTGCCTATGCATAGGTGCCTACTTACATTTTAGACATGTTAGGGTATTCCATGCAGCCACAAGTTACCACTCCAGAAGTTTTCAGCCTTCCTTTAATGGTGTTTTACCTGTCTATCCCATGGTGCTGTCTCTGATGCCTTATAGATGACTGTAGTTGTGGATACACTTACTTGCCTTACACAAAACTGTGTTAAAATAATTTATCTATAGCAAATAGTTTCTATTGATTATCTGCTAAGATAAGATTCAAACCAGTTACTTTGTATTAAATTGAACATTTAATGCAGTAGAAAAGTATCAGAAAAAGTTGTACTAAAGTTAAACTTGACTCACCCACTGCCTCTTCAGTTGCCCCTAACGATTTCATCTCTTGTACTTCGTGCACTTAGAGACTGATATTTTGGTATGATGATTTGGATGAGGTTGCAGCAGGCCTTCAGCAGCAGCTCCCTGTGCTATTAGTGAAAACACAGACTTAGGTATTTACCATATTGCTGTCCTGAGCTACATAGCCCTCTCTTCTCCATTCCTAGGCAGCAAAGAGCTCATTTCACTGTTCTGCTCTCGCCAGGTAACAGACATTAATCTTCCTGGTTCTATTAATTACATTTTCAAGTCTTTTATTTGTTTAACCACATTTATAATATTGATGATGCAGTTTCTGAAGAGCAAAGTCTTTCTTAACATTCTCTATCAACTGATATGTTACAGCAAATCTTGCCTTTTATTTGCCTCCTTCCTATCCTGATCTCTTGGTTTTCTAGCTTAATACTAATGCACACAGCCGGGGATAATCTCCAAGCAACAGTGAATTACAGTAACAAAAAAATTAAATTCAAGTAGTTTCAGGGCAAAGGTGAGTCAGAAAAAAAATCCAACCAACTGCAATTATTGTGCAAACTGTGACTGATGGCCTAGGGAAACGAAACTTCCCATCCCTGACTTTTAAAAATGAGATTGCTTCTGCAAGGAGCAGGGAGTTGGACTCAATTATTTTGTGGGTTCCTTCCAACTTGAGATATTCTATGATTTAATGATTCTATAATCTCTATCATGATGTTTGGTCAGCATAGGGAACCTAGTCTGAGGGTATGAAGTGGATTGGCCAACCTTCTGACTTCTGTGCTTTCCGTGAATGCCAGTGTCTGTGGGTGCATTTTACTTTGCAAGATTGCCAGGATGTTACCATGACATCCAGAAAACTGAGGGAAAAAGTCCTTTTTAAAACCTCATCTCAGCCTGGAGGTGAATGGTTCATTTCAGTTCATGTAGGTCTGATTCCAGTGATACTGTGTTCTTGCTATATGGATGATGATCTTATGCCTAAGAGTTTTGTCTTGATTTTCTAAAGTAAAATTTGGGACACAGAACACTGTAAAACATAGAATTCAAATGGCTTTGATAAGAAAGATCTATTTTCAGAAGTGACTATGAAGACGTGTAACTACCAGCAAATAACGTTATTCGGCTTGAGTGAGTAAAATCTCTGCTTCTTTCAAAGCTTTTCTTGATTACAGCATTCTTTTGCATTTTCCACGTTTATTTATATAAATGTATTTTCAATTGCATGTTCTCTTTCATTTGTTGTTAACCTAAATGGGCAAAAGGGAGAGAAGAGACATCAGAAGTGGACCATGGACATTCTCCTTTCCCTTAGGAAGGAAAAGGCAAATAGTGAGCACTCACAAATTTATAAGCCACAGAGCAAATCAGGCAGCACCTCCACCATTACAGCCCAGAAATTTCTCTTTTTTCTTGAAGCCACATGCCAAAATCCGGGAAAAAGACATTGTACAGATGGTCAAACAAAAGTGTCTCTCTTTCCAGAAGAATTCTTTTCTCTCATATCAATGACATGAGTTAGCAACAAGCTCCAGAGGAAAAGACACATAGGCCACTTTTCAGAATGAAGCATCACTGTCAAGATCATTTGGATCCTGACTGTGTTTCATTTGTCATTGCCAGACTGAAGTTTAATAAAATTATTTTGGCAATAGCAAGTGGACAGAAGACAACGCAGAAAAAAAATCATAAATTACTGCATAGATCTTTTTTCTTTCTGTAACACAGAGTCACAGAAAACCTTACTTAATTTGAGTGGCAAAGTGTGGCTTTTTCCCTGTTGGGGGTTACCAACTATGATGGGATTTTGGACATGATTAAAGTAACTTCTCTTGTGTTATAAGGCAAGACTTTTGACCTCACAATAGAAACTGCAGATGTTGCCAGTAGAGATCCTCAGTCTACACACTTTCTTCAAATACAAATGAACCTAAAAAATATCACTGAAAAATATATTTTTCAGCTTTTCTGAGATGCCTTGGGAGAATTTGCTGCCATCAATGAACTAAGCAAAAGCCTGATGTCATCCAGCATGTTGGATGAAGATGGAAAAAAGCTAGAATACTGCTAAGTGAATAATATTTAGAGATCATAAAATCACCTAAGTTCCAATAGGAAATGAAGCACACTGCACACTTGATTTCTAACTTTAATAGGGACCTCAAAAGGCAAAGGCAAATACGAGCCTGTATGTATGTACACCATTAGCTTTGGAAAACAGAAGGCATAGAAAGTGACCAGGCATTCTAACAAGATGCTAAGGACAGCAAAGTAAAAAAAAAAAAAAAGAAAAAAATTATCATTTCAAAATTTGCAGGTTTTTTTAATTTTTCTGCTGAGAAAGGAGAGGATAGTTTACTCTGTTTTCAATACTTTCCTGAAAAGCTAGTGACACATGGAATGGGGGAAAGGCAATTCTGTTCTAAAAGAAATAAGCTAAGGCCAGCAGAGACATCTTCAATATATGTCAGGTCACATCTGACCTGAGTGTGAGGCACTTACCAGCAAATGTAGACCATCAAATCAGAACACAAACCACGTAAAACGCAAACATAGTTACTCTCAGCCGTGGCCAACACAGTCTGTCAACACTGTAATCACTTGGCCTCCCTTAGTTCTTGGCTGTTTCACCAGGTCTAGCACATGTAGGTCCATAGCCTGATTTTTTGGCTGGGTCACACAGAGTTCCTTCTCTTCCTGGGGCACCCACAGTTTGAGAAGTAACAAAAGTTTCTCTGAGGCTTCTGGGCACAGCTGTCAGCAGAATACCAATTACCTGCCAACACAGAACTCCCAAAAGGCAATTTTTTTTGCCCACATATCCTCTGGCCTCCGCGCTCCTATCCACACACCACTGGGCAAGGCCCTTATTCCTTAATTCTTTCTTGGCAACCTGACACTTCTCTGGGGTATTGCCAAGCACAGGTGGACTACATGCTAGGAATGCATTTTGTGAGTCAGAGTTTTACAAGATTTCTACTATAATAATTAGTTCTAAAATCTTCCTTTATCTGGTTTACTTTAAAATTATAAATTTAAGCCCAAACACTATGAAGTGTTTGTCTGGAGAAAACAATCCTTAGGGGAGACTTTATACCTCTCCACGACTACCTGACAGAAGGTTGCAGTGAGATGGAGGTCAGTCTCTCCTCCCAAGTGATAGGACAAGAGGAAATGACTTCATGTTGCACCAGGAGAGGTTTATTTTGGATATTAAGAAAAATTTCTTTACCAAGAGAGTTGTCAAGCCCTGGAATAGGTTGCCCAGGGGAGTGGTTGAGTCATCATGCCTGGAGGTATTTAAAAGATGTGTAGAGGTGGCACTTGAGGAAATGGCAAGATGTGTAGACGTGGCACTTAGGGACATGGCTTAGTGATGGCCTTGGCATTGTTGGGTAATAGCTACACTCAGTGATCTTAAAGGTCCTTGCCAATGTAAATGATTCAATGCTTGTGTGACTCAAATGCTTATAAATAATGACTCACAGGCACCAACTATGTGTTTTCCTGCCTGTAGATTCTTACAACACCTTAATCACTGTTGCATCTAGGTATCTTCTAGCGACATGTTAAATGCCGTGTTTATTCTTGTTCTTAATCTGTTTTGGTTTGTGCAGCTTCAAGCTAATGTGCTCACAGCTGTGTTTATGTTAGGGAAAAAAGGTTGGCGTAATGTATAGAGGAGAAGGCAGTGAAGTCTTCCTTAGTGCTCCCATTCCGTGACTATTTGTTTCTCAGCCTCAGACAAGCCAAGGTGGAAAATTGTGTCTCCTACAGAGGGGGAGGCTTATTCTTACAAAGGGACGTTCTACTTCCTCTGTCGTGGGAAGATGTTTACCTTGGTTGCTGTGGCATTTATTTAGATCTTTGGGAAGACGCAACAGTGGACTTGGAGGGCAAGAACTGAGATCCTGCATTTAACAATAGTTTATGGAAGACACAGAAGAGAATAAAAAGCAGATGTGTTTGTAGTACTCCATGTTACCTCAGGGATGTGCACTTTGTATTCTGCACTTCATTGGATTTCCTATGGGCTGAAGGCTTCATGTCCAAGTGCAGAGTGCATATCATCCTGAGGGAACAGGCAGGTGTGTAAATGTAAAAAGGAAAGAAGAATGTCATGGCTTCAGATACATACCACCAAACTATGCCACGGCCACCTGTTCTGTGGGAGATAAGAGAAAGGGCTACTTATGTTTGCACAAAAAACACAAAACTTTTAGTGTTGGTGAAAAATGCAGGAAAAGTCCCATGCCATGGCTTGAACTGGCCAGATGTAAACATACACATACGCATTACTTCCTCTTGCTTTGAAGCTGTAGAGCATTCCTGGGAATCCTGTGGCCGTGTTTGCATTTGTTATATTTTAATCTTTTTCTTTGTTAGCACCTACCTACTTCCTGATCAAATCCTCTGGCGTGCAAATTCACTCTGATGGCATTTCAACCTTTATACTCTGTGTCAGAGAGTTATAAAAAGGCTGCAGATGTTTTCAGAAGAGGAGTGGTGATTCCAGACACAGCACAAGGAGGAGAAATAGCCATGAAGTTAGAAAAGTCAGTGTAAGAACAACTGCTGTGGCAGTAAGGATTAGTATGTGAACCACAGAAATTAAGAAGAGAAGAATGGGTGGAGGGAGGTATTATCCAAGGCTTGGGGAGAAGCTGGGGCCAAAGCAAGAAGGAAGGAAAATGAGGTAGAAGGATGGAAAACTGAGCATAATAAAAAAAAGAGAGAGGTGAGGGTAACCGGGAAAGGGGGACAGGGAAAGAGGATGATTGTGTCAGGTACTAAGATGACCAGCAGATGGTAAAGTGGTAAAGTGTGGAATGGCTGTTTTGTCCAACAAGCCAAATGTGTGCATCACACCTGACAACAAACCAAAGTGAGAGAAAACTTCTGTACAAATCTCCTCAGTTGTGCAGGAATAGGTGGAATAAATTTGTATATATATAAAGTGATATCTCCATGCACAGAATGGCTTTAGAATGTATCAGAAGCCATAGCTGTAATTCTGTTTCTGTCAATAAACACATTTCATACCTGTCAAAATACACTTCACAGCAGAGAAATTATACCATCATCCCTCCTGCCAGAACAAGTTGGTGCCAGAACAAGTTGGTGCCACTGTTTGTGCTTCTTTCTTTTCCAGGCCATCTTCAAAGGAGATGACCAGCCACCAGAGGGTTGCACAAAAGTATCATCCCTCTCTCTCTGGATATCCAAAAGCTTTTCACCTCCTAAGTGCAGGCAGCACCATGATGATCCTTTCACTACAAGAATCAGTTTTCCACAATCCTGCCATGTTGCTAACAATGTCACCTGTGCTGATGGATTTTCCTGCCTGCTCTTCTCAACAGAGGAAAATGGAGAGTAGAAAAACCTTATTGAACTCTGTTATTTTCCTCATTTTCCTACCAGGTAACCTTTATAATACAGAGTTTCAAGGGAATTGGATAAACCACTGCTTTCATATATTAAAACTGAACTCCTTTGGGGATTGGCAATCATTTTCATTCTTTAATTGTCCAGCACTGGCATCAAGCTTCTGCTTCAGGACCAGGATTCCCAGGAGTTACATTATCACAGAAAAAGAATAAGAGTAATTTTGCCAGCTTTTGTTCTATGCTTTAAATAATGACCCTTTTGAATGAGTCATTTAGCCTGCCAAATTAAAAAAAATATTTTCCTTAAGTAATTTTGTAAGAATTATATTTCCTTATAGGAAGGTCATTATTTGAAGGAAGAGGGCCCACCCAGAGTAAGACAACCATGGCTTTAGTAAGTTCTGCTTTGGAACATTTGTGGGTAAGTGCTCTCCACTTCCTCCTGCAGAGTTTATATTCAGCAGGAATGACTCAGTAAACCTCGCTGTTTCCTTGAACATATCTGCACATAAATTAGATTGACAGCACCCAAACAAGTAAATAGGAGTAAAGAGGACTTTTGGAAATCAAAATAAAACTACATCCTACTGAACTCCAAGGGCTCCAAAGCCTGTTCCCATTCATTGTACAACCCTTCAGGTGAGTCCAAATGTGAGACACATCCCTAAACATCCCTGCAGCCTTCAATTATTCAGAAAGATATAAGCTGCTGGGAGTCCAGAGATATACAGTGATGTTGTCCCTTCTGTGTGAAATAGTTGACATTGTATGTGAATTAGGCACCACTTGAGATAACATACTTCTCTCTAAAGGTATGGCAACCTTACAAGAGAAACATGGAACTGCAATTCTCATTGTCTTTGCTACAAGGGAAAAATTCACACAGTAATGCAGTGGTGATATAATACAGTCTAATGCCCCAAATGCCAAGGTGATACAAATCTGCATTTTGATCTCTGCTTCCTTACAGTAACCAGTACAGAAGCTTAGTTTTACTTCTAGCCGAGACCTGTGACAGCAATAAAGCAAAAGCTCAGGCTAAGCACATCCTTAGCTCCCTAATGGGACATGATGCTAAAAGCATCATTAGCAAAATACATTTTGGGTGGATATAATTTGTATGAATGACAATAAGGAATCAATACAGAGGGACAAAAGGTTTATGTTCTGTAGAAGACTTTAGCAACATAAAAAAACCCACACCTAAATTTGTTGGCAGCTGAAGAAATAAATAAGTCAGAGAGAGAGAGACTGATGATACATTTCTACAGCTGAAGAAGAAGCAAGGGTTCCTAGCTTTGTTGCTTGACCAGTGAACTATCACAGCTCCTAACATTTATACAGGGAAATTCTAGCTGCCATGGCAACCCTTTCTTTCTGGTTGACTGCACTGGATAAATATTCTATTAAAAACTTCTTATTTATGTCTTTAATCTAAAAGGTTTCTTTAGTGAAACTGTTAATTTAAAGGTTTTGATATCTAATCATGCAGCAACTGGCACAGTTCAAACCTGGCTTGGATGAATGGCAGCACAATTAAATAATAATAAATACCAGACGATAGAGAGTGAAAGCAGTAAGGGAAGTGGGAAAAAGGGTGCTCTTTTGGCAGTTAGACGGATGGATGAATCTATGTGAATGATACTTTTTTTTGTTATTATTTGATGGTAATTTCATAGAAGAGGTGATTTCAGGTTGAAGAAAGCTTTTTATTAAGCTATAAAATCTGACCACTTTACATTTTTAATCTTAAAAGAAATTCTAGACTGATCAGGTGATTTCAAATCAAAGAATCAAAACTTTTTTTGACAGAAAAATTTAATATTTCTCTTGTCTTTTGCTGTTATTCTCAATCTGTATTTTTTTAAACAAAATTCTGTAAATCTAGAATTAATTATCTTGCCAGAATTATTTTTTTCCCTAGCAGACTACTGAACATTTTGCCTCATATGTCAAGAAAACAACAATCTGAGGAAGCTTTCTTTTTTTTTCTTTTTCTTTCTTTCTTTCTTTCTTTCTTTCTTTCTTTCTTTCTTTCTTTCTTTCTTTCTTTCTTTCTTTCTTTCTTTCTTTCTTTTTTTCTTTCTTTCTTTCTTTCTTTCTTTCTTTTTCTTTCTTTCTTTCATTGTTTCTTTTTCTTTCTTTTAAAAAGTGCAAAGAAATAAGAAACAACTTTTTCCTGCCTTCCTTATTACCTCCTTTTATGCAGAACTTTATTACCAACTGCCCAGTTTTAATGGCTACCACCACTCCCATAGGAACGTGCTTTAAAAGTACAGTTTCTCCTTAGCTGTACTATCTTGAATAATAAATACACTTCCTGCACAAATGGTTTAACCATAACAGGAATGATGAGCAGCACCAATAGCATCTCCAACAACCATTTCTAAAAAGAAACTATTCAGTTGAACAGTTTTCCTGGGAAGAGCACTGTGTATGCTGCAGAGCTCTCACAGGGACAGAACCCAAAATTGGAGCATCATACCTGTCCCATGCTCCCCATCTCTCCCACGTGGTGTCTGTACCTCATATTCCCTTTATGCTCTATGTGCACCTGCTGACCATGTCACTCTCCTGCCTCATGCCTTTATCCACTAGGGTCTAATAGCAAAATGGGAGGTAAAAATTAACAACCAGCCCTCCAGCCTAACAGCTTTCCATACTGTTCCCCCGGGGTTTTACTGGGATATACCTGGCAGCCCTACTTGGGTCAATGACCTGAACCCATTCCCATGGGCCCAGCCTGCCCAAATGCTGGCATGGGGTAGGACCTTTCTGCCACCCCACTTTATCCCACAGTGAGCCATAGCTTCTCTCAGTCTCTGGCTTTTGTCAAAATGCCTGGATGCTCCCCTCGTCTTGGTTGCTCCAGATTCAGAAGAGCTGCAGGAGAGCACAGGGTGCATCTCTTTGGTTGATTCAGGTGAAATCAGGAGAAGGGAATACTTTGAGCAGTACAACCAATCTGAAACAAAACATGTTTGCTACCCAACAAAAGCCAGTTACCATTGCTTGTATCCAGGAAAAATAATTTTCCTTTTCCTCACAAAGAACTTGGTCAAATTTAGACCCTTACAATCAGCACTCAAAGAATGGCAATCCTATGTTCTCTGTAGTCTTCCCAAAGCAGCATAACATGGGGACTGTTGCTCTCAGACCACCATAAAAAACTCAGAAATTTGGGATTTGGCCTTGACTGCCAGGGTTCTTAAAAGTTTCACAACACCAGATGAAACTTTCCTGGGTATACCTTTCTCAGAAAACTCCTGGAATAAATGTGTATTTTGCCTCTTAACAATTCAGTCCAGGCAGCTCAGCCAGTTAATGCGGTTAGAACAACACACAGCTGTCTTATTAGAAAGCCCCAAGGACAGAACAAGTTCTCTAGGCTCCCTGCAGCACCTCAAGGCCTGTTTCTGTTTTTCACCCTCATTGCAGGAGTCTGTTTGCAGGCACATCCCCCTGCCAAAACCATCCTCTGGCATTCTTCCAGGAGAAACCCAAGAAGACTTTTTTTCTCAAACACGGGAGAGCAATGTTTGTTTTCTATCAGAGATGGTGCTGTTCCACACTGGCAGCTCTGGCAGTCTGCATGCATTTCTAAATGTCCTGGAAAGTATTTTTCCCTCCTCGGGAGCAGGCAGGCTAGACTGTGGAGGTGGCTGCATCTTTGCAGAGAAGAAGCAGGATATCCAGCCAACACTGAAAGCCCTGTTTGCTAATGCTGTTCTCCTGGGGATGTCTTGAATAGGACAACACCACTTCTGTACTAGCAAACTAAGCAGTGACACAATTTGAGGATATCTAGGTGACACAGAATGGTGTTTCCTTATGTGCCCAGTCTAGCCACAAACTAGATAGGAGGAAGACAGCTAGCAGATGTGTCATCTTGTGCTATCTTGTCCCTCTGAAGCCTGTTATCACTGCAGTTTTTTGAGCAGATGAGTGCAGAGCCAGGCTTTGAGACCTCTGAGATGCAGGCTGGGTGATGGAGTGGGTGGGAAGAGACAGAAAAGACCCATGAAGAATGGGTAATGTTTGACTTTTCTCTCTCATGTGTTTCTGTGTAACAGCCTTAGACAGTTCTGGTGCCTACTGTGCTGCCTATGCTAAGCATCTTGCTGCTGTATAAGAAATAGGGGAAGAGGGACAATGTCTAGGCAAACACATACCCAGGAATGTGGTTTTAGTTGTTGCATTAGAAGTGACATCAGCCTAACAGCAGCAGGTAACACATACCAACAGGCTGGTGAGCAGCATGAGGTCATTGCTCAGCTCTGCTTCATGAATGCCATAATTTTGTTTTTTACTTGTCTGCTAATGCTTGTGACATTAATATGTTTGTAATAAGGTTAACTCTTGCTGTTGCATTTGTTTCTACGGAACCTTGGCCTTGAAGGCATTGCCAGAAGTGCTATAATAGAACAGTGACCCCTGGATTTGAGACTGGCAGGGATATGGAGGTGCCTAGGCCCTGCATTAATTTAGGTGATATAATATAAATGTCTGCATGACTAAGTCTGTGGGCTTTGCAAACATGAGCAATGACTCATGAACAATGATACTTGTACATTAAGCCAAGCCACTTGATATCACAGCAAAAACAATTGCCAAAAAAATTCAATTTGGATTTTAGGATTAGCATCTTAGTATGTATCCTCATGAGTGACAACAGGACAGTTTGTGAGATGCAATAAACATCATAAGTATTATTATGTTATCCTCCATGGGCTCAACTTGTGGCATGCCTGAACTGAGTCCATTAGAGATTTCTCAACAAAATCATCATAACAGAGTTTTAAAGAAGAACTGGGCTTTTTAAAGGCATTGTTTTGTTTGCATTTTCAATAGAAAGTGGCACTACTGCCCGTCAATTTAAAGTACTCCATCAATTTGAAGCTGAATGGAAAGCAAGAGGGAGAGATTGTAAAGTAGATGTCATGTTCTTGAACCCCAAGCCTGAATTTATAAATACATGACAAGTCAGATGTCTTAGAAAATGTATTGGGTTTTCTCCATCTGAACCCTGAGGTTTTAAGATTTAAGACTGAGGAAGGTAAATGCTCTGCTTCCATTCAAACTATTCAAGAAACAGATGGCTGGTAGACCTGCTGTTCCTTTTTTTGCCTCAAAGAATGGGACTTCTGTTACTTCAAAACATTTGTAAATTAGATTAAAAGATTTTGCAGATGAACCAGTCATTAGAGATGCAGGAATTTTTAATTTGTAAAACTGGCCCAGTGACAATGAATCCCTCAAGATCTTGGTAGAAAGAAGAAGTTCAAGCATCATGGTCACACTGCAGACACCTTTTGGAAGCTGAAGGTTACAGAGGAACTCAAGCATTGCCAAAAAAGAAAGAGCCCAAATCTGCATCCAGAAAGGGTACACTGCACAGATTGCTTCTGAAGTGTATAGCAGGAGGTATTAATTTCCTCGCTCATGTGGAAATTATAAAGATGTTGTGTCATCTTTGCTTTAATATCACCCTGAAGAAACTAAAAAAATTTTGCAAACTGCAGGAGTGTCCTAGCAAATGCTGATATCAAAAATGAGGGGAGAAGAAACCAGATGGAAGCTTATCTGCTTTATTGATTTTGAGGGATAAAGAAAATACAAGCACAGACTCTGTATATAAGCCTGCATTTAGATGGTCCTCACATCAAAATTATTTCAGCTTTTTTATCCTGTTACACTGGATAGCACAGAATACACAAGAACTGAAAGATGAGATGACGTTAACTCCATCTGTGTCCTTTATTTGCTGGGCCCTGGGGTCAGGTCTGATGCCTTTCCTGAAATCATGAATTTTGCATTAGCAGCTCTGTAACTGTCTAAGGCAGAGGCTGAGTTGTTTCTTTATGCCACTTGCTCCAAAATCCACTGATCACATCGTCTGCAGGATTTACCTAGCAGCTGGAGGTTTGGATTTACCTAAGTCGAGGAGTGTGTCTTCCACTTCTTTGTCAACTATTTTAGTTAACACATAATTTTTCAGAACTGATTGTTGCCTTTTTCCATGTATTCCTCCTTCCCATCTTTACTAAGGAAGCCATGAACCTATTGTCTGCATCTCAATATATGATGTATGTACAAAGCACAGAATGGATCCAGGTCTCACTGGGGCACTTCCTGTAGCCCTTAACAGAGTGCTTAAATCCAAAAGACAAACGACATTTGAGACCACCCTTTGGCACTCTCTGTTAAGTCTCAGAGATGCCTTAACTCTTCCAGTGCTACAGATCCCAGTTGGAGTCCTCAGTCAATGCAGAACAATCAGCTGCAGGGGCATTCCTGACAGGGTGCTGACTCTTGCACAGCCCGTGTCCTTTATTGGATCCAACCCTTCATTTTGGGTTCATACCAGCCTGGCATTTTGTATGTGCCTCCTTCTTTCCATACAAGTGGATCCGCACTTTCTTTCTCTGTCCTCTCTGACTTTCTGCATCTCAATGCCTTTTGTCATTTACTTTGAAGTCCTCTGTGAGCTTTGAGTCGTTTTGATTTCAGGCATTCCTAATGTTGTCCCACTGCTGTTTGAACTATAGAGAAGTAGTTTAGCAGGCTAAAATAGTCTATGTTGCTCACTTTTTCCTATTCATGCAGTAGATTTGTAGCTGTTCTGTTTTCTACAGGTTACAGACTTCCTCTGCATTCAAGTTCTTGAACTTTATGTAGTTATAGATAAGTCCTATGAATTTATCACTTCTTTCAAAATCAGGGAGCTTAGTTTCAAAACTATCTCAATTTGTCCCTCTCTACTAAATGGAATCATCTTGTGACCACTTATTTTGAAGTTTTACTCCAAAACTAGAGTACCATAAAGCACACATTTCAAAACCAAGTTTAAAATTACATTAGTTCCTGATGCTTAAATTACTATTTGAAGAAGAACCTGCCATCTCTCTCAGCAATTGTATGCTCTATTGCAACTAAGGAAACAGGAGAAGTAAGTTTTCAATATATATCTGGAAAAATTATGAGCAAAAGGAGAAGTAAAGCAGCTCAGGTAGCTAACATTTTGCAATTACAGCCATGTATGTCTGCCAAGGTTTTATATTACAGAATGGACATGCAGTAAAAGACTGGTAAGAAACAGGAAGAGCTGGCACAACATGATCAACAAAGAGAGACAGGGAGGATAAGAGGCTCATCAAGAGCAGGCAGAAACCACAAAGAAATTTTGTTTCCAAAACATCATGTCCTTTTTGGATTCCATCACAGTGATTCCAAATTATCAGAACTATTTATCTTTTAAATACATTTGCCAAGGTTTTTGTTCTTCTGCAAAATCAAGTTAGGTGGCCTTTACTCATGTTACCCATCAGGTCATCTTTGAAGGCACTTAGACCAAGATGGTTTCTTGTCTAGGCACCTTTCTTCCTTATTTCTTGCAATCTTATCGTATTAGTGATATGAGAATCACATTAATGATACATGAATCACAGTAATTATATGTTTATCACATTAGTTAAAAGAATCACCGTCATACTTTCTTTCTCTAGAGCAGCATATATCCTCTTAAATAAATCTTTCACATTTACTTTCAGTTTCATTGCTTGTAAGTGTAGTCATATCCTTACCTTAGTTTTATCACAGAGATACAAAGTCCATGCTTTCATTTAAAAAAGAGAAAAGATATCTATTTTTAAGCATGACTTGCAGTTCACCTGTGTTTGGGAAGCAGTGATAATATTCAATCACCCGAAGTGGGTAGAAATTATGAAAGGGAAATAAAGCAGATAAGTAACATCAGGTTTATGTAAAGTTAATGCCAAAGGCAGTTCCACATGCCTCAGTGCAGCTTTGCTCTTGGGGCTGGCCTTTGGGGTGGAGATTTGTGAACTATGTGCAGCTGTGAGTGGTGGGTAGACAAAGAATTTGGAACTTCAAGATGTGTTTTGTCTCTCTTCTCTGAATGAGATTTTTTATGTTTCCAGAAGTGAGGAGGTGGCATTTCAGTAGTTATTCTCTTCTCATGATTGCCCTTCTCAGTAAACATAACACCCTTGCTTCCATCAAATCCCAAATAAACCACTGATTTAAGGAGATTATAAATCATCAGCCAGGAGTGAGACAATGGGTATATACCTGTTAAGAAATGTATGTTCTTTTAAGAATCAGCATGATGGATTCTTTCAGACTGGAACAAGAATGAATATCAGGACAGAATGATAATTCAAACTTCTTTTTTTTCCAAAGGACATGTTATTCACCACTACTGAACTTGACATGTTATTCATAGGAAACTAGAGATTTTAGTTGTCTAAACAAATGCCCCTACTTTCTGATCCAATGCAAATCCGTTGAAAAGCGCAGGGTTAAACACTGGAACATCTGTAATATATGTGTAACATGGTAGAGGCTTTGATACGACATCATTCAGAGAGCTGTAAAATACCTGCTGCCGAAGGTCCCTCAGTCTCCTCCAAATTCCAAAAGCCAAATATGATAGCCATATGATAGCTAACAAGTTTGGCAGGGCCAAAGAGATACAAAGTTTTCAGAAAGATTGTAGTTGCTAGCCCAAATGAAAAATTATTTTTTTTCTGTGCTCACTGAAGTCATGTCAGCAGTCTTGTTTTGCCTTACATCTATATATAATTGCTTTTAGACTCTGTTTAATAGTCATTCCTGAAAAATGAAAAAGCTTCCAGGTTGAATTACCACTTAGCAGTGAATAAAGAACTCAGTATTAAAGAGAGACAAAAGACAATTTATGCATGCAGGATGAATCAAAGATTCAGACAAGGAGGTGATGTTGACTCAGACAACGTTTAAAGCCCTTCCCTGTGCTGCTGCTCCATCAGACTCACAGGTGTAGCCCTGGTCAGCTCAGTCACCCAGGGTGAGGATCAAGGTTTGTTTCAGGATGTCCAGGAACAACAAATGCAGGTAATAGGCTTTTGGTTTAGGTTATTCCAGCTATGTGTTCATTATGGGTTTCAGCCCTAAACTTTGTCCCACTGACCACATCCATACTGAGAAATGGATCAGTGCTATCCAATGACCATGGCTGATTGCAGCTATTCTTTCCCCTATCATCCCCTCTCCTTTCCTCCCTCCTTTCTTTTTCCCTTCCCTTTCTTGTCCTGCCATCAGCTTGTGTTTCAGGAGAAAAGAACTGGGGAGAGGGAGAGGAAAAGGAGAATTTCCTCAGCCCAGGGCTAAGGACTAAATGGGAGAAGGCAGAACCTTCTCACTTGCAGTCTGCTTCTGGACCCTGAGAGGCCAGCTTCACACAGGAGTACAACATTCATTCCTGCCAAAATTCAGCCTCTGAGGAATGTAACTAATAGTACTCAACTACACCAGCTAAAACTTCCCAGTGTTGTTTTTTCCCATTCCTACTCCCATCCTTCCATTCCCAAGCCAAATAATAACAATAAATTACAAACTTTAGCACAATGTGTAATCACGTGTAAATACCATCACCCTTCTAATTAAGTTCTTTTACTCTGAACCTGCAGGCCCCACACTGCTATAAGAAACAGCAAAGTTTTTCCTCAGACATCACCACTTCTATAATGAAATTGCAGGAGTAATTGCCTTAGTTCTTGTCTTCAAGTATTCTGGAGTTTGGCTTTTCAGCCTGAGAACTTCTCAGACAAATATGCAAACACTGCTGGGACATGATTAAGCACAGATAGAGAGGCATGAAAGCCACTGTTTACAAGAAAGCACTTATTTTGCTCTGGTTGCCAAAGTAGATAGCACTACAAAATTAAGTAGGTCAATTGTGTATTCTCCATCATAATTTCTAAAAACAAACCAATGGTTTGCTTTCAAAGCACCGTGCAAGACACTTTGCTGCTTATGTGGAATTAAGCAGAACACAGAATAGGAAAGGTTGGTCAGTAAATCAAAAGAGGTACCTCTGGCATAATGCCAGGATTTAAAATCTTTGGGAGGAATATGTTTTAATGTTGGAGGGTCATTGAACTTCTTGTTTTCCAGATGGACTGATTTTTACTCTGCCAAAGCAGTTCATGTGCCAGAGCTATTTGTCTAGGATGACTTAGTTTCTTAATTTCCCAAAGTTATTACTTTTCTCAAGACTTCTTTATGATTTTTAAATATTTTATGACTATTTTCCATTGAGGACAGTAAATGAGCAAGCCTTACTTTGACATAGGTGGCATCAAATGTTACCTTCTTTTGACAGAGTTAACTGTAAAAAAATATCATATTGAGATTACTTAATTCAATAATGCTTTCAGTAAGTTGTCAGGAGTCATAACTGAATGTGAGTTTCCAATGCACTGTGGAACATATTGTTTCCCAATATACTGTGGAAAATAAAGTTAATAGATTATTTTGAATAAAAAATAGAAATGGCATTGGAACAGGCAATACCAGACTATAACTTTCCTTTTTGGTGCCCATAATTTGACAAGAATGTTGAAACACGCGGGAGAAAAAGCCCCAGAAAGTATCTGAAAGTTCAAGAAAATATTTAATGCAAGAGACTGAGAGAACTTAATGCATTTAGATTATGAAAATCATAATCAAAGACATACACTGACTCCAGTATAAAATTATTTCATGGAACACCTCAGGATGGAAGGGATCTCAAAATATCATCTCCTCCAACCTGGTTAATTTCCAGAGTAGCCATTATTAAAATATCGTTTAATAAAACAAAAGAAGAGACACTGAATGATGAAGACACATTTAAGATATTGAGCAAATTTTTCCCTTTGGGGCAAACTCAGAACCACATTCCTGGCTACATCTTCATCCATTAAATCAGAAGCAAACACCTCCTCCAAAGATAGACTTTAGTCATACTAAAAACATGAAATTCTTGAAATCTAACCCATGTTGTGACATATAGGAAGATGGAAATATGTTAAGGGTTCTTTCTTCCCTTAAGGTGCTGCAATATCAGGAGCTAGTAATCTGTATGAGAGGCAGAGAGTAAGTGATGAGCAAGATGAAGCATAATGATTAATTCCCCTTCTCTTCAGTGCTTGTCCTGCTACGAACAGAGAGCTGAGAAGGGTTTAGATCCTACTGAACAGCTTCCTGCCTACCCTGAAGATGCATTCATCTGCTGGGTTTTACAAGACAGAAACTGGGCTTAGCCTGTGGCAGGCTGTAATCATGCTTTATCAGCTCCTGATAATTTTGGAAGACATTAATGTGGTTTAGCAGTTCTCAGTCAGGTGTGTGTCATGGCTGATGGACTGCCTGGGCATGGTTTTTATTAGCAGTAAGGGCTGGATTTAGGAAAAGGGCTGTAACTGCTGGGCCTAAATCTAGCTGGGTGGTAAGTTGGGAAAACACTAGCAGACAAAGAGCTGTGCCCCACCTTTAGCTCCTCACACGTGCTTTCCACCTGATCCATTTGGAACTGTGAGACAGATCTCTGTAGTCACTTCACTGCTGGTGGAAAACGTGATGGTGTTGTCTTATTTGCCTAAAACATTCAGAAACACTGTCAGAACAATACTGTCCTTCTCCAGTTTTACAAACCTGGGCTCTCTTTCAGTTTGACACAGCACTGAGAACAGTGTCAACTGCACTCAATCACAGCTTAGTCTAACATGCATTCCTACCTGAAAACTGAAGAGGTAAAGGATTTCTTGAATATTTCAGAAAGTTTCCCATTGAAGGGAAGGCTGAAGACCAGTCAGATCTGAAACCTAATCCTTATGTCTTGTAGGAAACACCAGGTTTGGGCTTTCAGACAGGGTAAGTAGCATTGTTAGGAGTCAAGAGGGAAAAGTAGAAGATAGAGTCCTTTGATGCTTTAGGAAATGGTCTGAGGCAAACACAGCTAGAGCAAGAATGAAGCACTTTGCGTTGCTCCCAGAAGCAATACAAAGAAATTGCAGGAAGAACCTATACCAGTTCTAGTATTAGGCCTTGGAAGAGATATGCCTGACATATCTTGGATTTGGGATGTCAGTGGTGACAGGCAAATGTGTTAAAGACATAAAACTGCTGAACTCTACTAAATTCTGCTTTCAAAATATGGGCAAGTCACAGGAATTGCTGTCTGGATGTGTAGGCATAGTTCTGTATTTTTTGCATCAGCTTTAGGGATACTACCTAGTCTTTGTTGGTACTGAAGTGCTTATGTGAGCAGGAGAGGTTGGCATTGCTCACAGGAACTTGCATGGCATAATCAGTACCTCAGTTGTTTAAGACAGAAGGAGGTGTACATATATGTGCTTCCAAGCAGATGCATTTCTACTGCCTTTATGGAAAGAATGACTAACAGCACAGCAAAAATCATGAGATCTGCACACTGGCAGATACCCAAAAATGTAGTAATTAAGCAAAGGAGTCTCTTCCCCTCCCCACTAGTATGGGACATGGGTAGAAGCACCTTCTTGAAGGAAGAAGGGAGATGAATCTGCTGCAGGAGGACAACACTTTTTCCTTCTTGCCTAAATCTCATGTGAAGTGATAGCCTCCCAGAGGGCTGGTACCAGGCAGGCTGGTAGAGGCAAAGAGAGCTGTGTTTTCCACAGTCCTTATGACTTATAGGCTAAGAGATGTGTAAAGAGTTTTGCAATATGATCATGTGTTGCAATTTTAAAGAGCTATATTATCAGATGAAATACTGGGAAGGCACCAAACCTTTTCTGGTATGCAAAACATACTGAACATTAGGAAACATTAGGAACATTAGGAAAGTAATTCAGTAGCTCTTTTTAATTATTAATTTTCATACTATCATTACTTTATGTCACAATATTCTATGCAGTTTGGATTACTTTGTCATAGTTGAACCTTATCTTCAAAATTTATAACAACCTTTCAGGTCTATCCTTTATGTCAAGCTCTTTGTCTGTACTCAATAACATGGCACAGTACTCAGAAAGGGTTATTTGCATGTACTCTTAAATACACTCATCCAATACTACCAATACAATCAGATAACATGAACTATGAAACAGACAGGGTTTGCAATTCCTCAGTTCTACCATGGTTTCTGCCCTTAATGCCCTGACATTTGGATAAAGGCTCCTCAGAGCTTTTGGCTCCCTTGTGTCTGGTCAGGACCTGGCTTCTAGGGCCCATCCAGGAGCAGGGCAGCCAGGGTCCCCAGGACAGCTCCAGTCCTGGGCATTGGTCACCTCCCTAGGGATTGGGACAGGCTGTAGGCTCAGGCATTGGCCCATGGGTGCACTTATGGATCAGGATCAGCAGGGCTCACAGGCAGGTGCAGGCTGGGCTACACCACAGTGGGGTGGTTTGTCTTCAGAGCAGCTCCCATGGGATGGGATGAGCCCTGGCCATGGACCTCTCAGCAAAGGATGCTGTAGACTCATAGAATCAGCAAGGTTGGAAAAGACCTCCAGGATCATCCAGTCAAGACTTGACTGACTGACCACCATATTTGTCAACTAGATCATGACACTAATTGCCACATCCAGGTATTTCTTGAACAGCCACAGAGACAGTGAGTCCATCAGTTTCCTGGGCAGCCCAATCCAATGTTTGAGTACCCTTTCAGATAAGATGTTCTTTCTGATGTCCAACCTGAACCTTCCCTGGCCCATTTCCTCTCATACTGCCCCTAGCTGCCTAGGGGGAGAAGCTGATCCCCAACTGGCTACAACCTCCTTTCAGGTAGCTATAGAGAGTGATAAGGTCACCTCTTTTCTCCAGGAGACTTATCACCCCCAAGTTCCTCAGCTACTCTTCTTATGACTTTCTAAAAGAAAGAGCCTTCACCAGCTCCACTGCCCTTCTCTGGACCCACTCCACCACCTCAATGTCCTTCCTGAATTGAGAAGCCCAGTATCTGAGGTGGAGACTCACCAGTGCAGAGTACAGAGGGACTATCACTTCCCTAGTCCTGCTGGCCACACTATTTTTGATGCAGGCCAGGATTATGTTGGCCTTCTTGGGCTCCTGGGCTCACTGCTGGCTCCAAAGTATTCTCACACTTCGCACAGACCTGAGGTCATACGCATTGGGTGTGAGGTCCTTGGCCATGAGGGTAGGATAGGGGATCATGGGCAATGTCTGAAGAGTCTCAGGCCAAGCTGGGGGTCCCCATGGAACTATTTCCAGGGTCCATGCATGTCCCTGGCTTGGAGTGGGGTAGGTGATACCTATCCATTCCCACTGGCCAGCGAGCCTGGGTCGATGCTGCTGTGCTGTCAGTGTACGGCCCAGGTCAGGCAGTGGGGCCAGGGCGTCAGAGCATCCCTGAAGAGCTCCAGGGGCGTGGGAGGAACTGGAGCTGCCCCAGGTTAATTCCTGGGCTGGGTGGAGGTGTTTAGATGCCACTGAGGAAATCAAAGCCTGGGGCCAAGCTGGGGCTCAGGGAGGTGCAGGAGAGTGAACGCTGTGGAGAGCCTCCGGGCAGACATGCTGTGCTCAGACAGGAAGGGTCAGCAGGGCCTGGGCCCCACAGCCCAGAGCTCATGGTGGCCTGAGCTGGCCAGAGGGCAGCAGGGGCTCCCCGTGGGCTGGCAGGGCAGGCCCTCATCCAGGGAATGGGACAGCCCCAGGAGCGGCAGTGCCCAGTGTCAGACACAGCCCAGTGATCACTGGGGTCCAAGGTCAAGTTGGGAAGTCAGGTCTGCAGGTCAGGGACAGGGTCCAGCTCTGGATCAGTGGCCCATGGCCCAGGACAACCTGGGCTGCCAGGCACAGCAGCTCCATCAAGGACCAAGCTTAAAAGCAGATCCCTCAGGGCAGAGAGGGACACCTGCCATGGCTTTTCCATGGCACCATGCTGGCTAGGAGTCTCTTCCACGTCTCCAGCAGGAAGGGAGATGTGCACCATCAGCTGCACTGTTTGTAAGCTTGCCTTAAGCCCCAGCAGCCAAACCTCTGGGAAGGGTGGATATGGATGCACTCAGGGCACTTACACCAGTTGTCTTGAGGCTGCGTTCACTTGTATGGCAAACTAATGATTTTTTTCAGCATTGTGATGTTTTGCTTCAGTGTTTGTGTGCATCTGTAGCACCTATATCAAAATATTTCTGTTATTTCCCTCTTTCCCAGCCTCCTTTCTTCTTTATCTGTGTTGCAATCTTTTCACTTGGCATCTATCATCATTCAAAGCACTGAACTCTTCTATCCACAGCACCCTGGAGCTTGTTCACGTCTAACACTACAGCTTCCAGTAATGGTATCAGTATATTGTAGCATAGGCTTATTCTAATAGTGGCTGGGTTTGATCAGTTCAGTCTATAAAAATCACAATCTCTACATTGAGCTTTCATCTATAACTGTTTGGAAGTTCTCAGCAAAGCATGATGACTTTGAATTTCACCCCAGCTTTCATCACTGATCAAACACCTGATGTGTCCTATCATTCTAACTTCACTGCATTTTAGCTCTTTGCATTTCATATTTTGATGTAGACAAAGCCATTTTGGCTTTTTGCCACTTACTGCAAGTTCTGGTTGAGTGCCAACAGCAACAGTACACTTAGTGACAGCAAATGTCTTTAATCCAAATAAGTTTGCTTGTGCCTGGTGTCAACAGCATAAAATAAGGAACATAATGCTCTGTCATCTTAAAGTAGCATTTTCAAATTCATCTCTTATTTTTAATGCCCAGTTAAGAAACATGATGAGAAAAACAAAATTAATCCCTTGTGTTTCTATCCTCATGCCAAACACTGATTTGAATCAGTTGTTCAAAATCCCACACATTATTAGACAAATATTCAAGAAGTGCTCATATAAATAATGAACAAGTGAGCAGTTTGCCCTTTAAACAACTAATAGAAAATGCTTTAAAATGAAATACAGCATAGCTGGTACCTGCATAGGTATTAAATACATACATATATATAATACATAATTATATATATAGTTATGTATTTTCCTAAACACATGTACACCTAGATTGTATAAATTTATTGTAAACCCTGAACTGGGTTGCCTGCTGTATCCATATATTTGCAAAGCAATTATCCTAGTGATAAGGATATGATGTTTTTCTTTCTCTTCTACAGCAGTATCATAAAATCAGGTAATAGTTTGAGTTTAAAGGGTCTTTTTAAAGACTATCTAATCCAAATTCTCTGCAATGAGCTAGGACATATTCAATTAGAGCATTGACCCTGACCTGGAATATTTACAGGAATGGGAATATAAAAACTGTTCTATTAATAATGGGATTATACTCTAGTACATAACACTAATATAATCATATTAGTACTGTGACAGCAGTGCTCAATAGAAAGCAATACATTTGGGATGAACATAAGACTGAGTTTTCCTTCTCTGTTTATTCAACCAGCACTTCATGATTAACAAGTTGAAGAGCAAACATCTCAAACTGCAACTGCTCCATACCCCTATAATGTTGAAACATGATGTTATCCTTTTTCTATAGTCAACTATGAAATTGTCTTTTTCCTCAACTTTCCCACTTCCAATCCACTCATTTCACTGCTCCTTGAAATTCCTCTCTAGGTGGTGCCCCTTCAGCCTATGCCTGCTACCCAGCTTGCTTGATTTTTAGGTTGCCTGCATCTGGCAGAGACAGCAGAATATGGTGCTCATCTGGAATGCATCCTTCCTTCTTTCAACACCATCTCATAGTTCACTGCCAGTTCTCAGGAACGCTTTTAGTGTTTGTGTAATAGGACGAGTCACATTACCATACAGCTGATCCCTTGCCTGACTGAATATTGTAGAGATGTCTCTGGGCATTTGATTTCTTTACACACTGTTTTCACTTCTTTGACTTCTCCAGAAGTATTGAGTCAATAATTCTGTCTTTGTAGCGTCTAGTTTTATTGCTTGTCCAACTTCTCCTGGTTGTTTAGGCCTCCCTTAACTTCTGGCAGTGCTCAGGATAAATTTGCATGGTCCACCCATTCTGCATAGAATTTCTTTGACATAACTCATTATTTATCTCATACATTGTTGACTCCATGTTACCGTAGGTACCTCCTTTGCAGCACTCTCTTATCCAGATAACATCAGGATTGATTTGCACTTGGTTCTATTCTTTTTAATTTTACATAATTTTCTCCACAACTAATTCGGTTTAGCTAAGTGTTTGCTCTAGCTGTGTTTGTCTTCATGAGTGAAATATACATTGTCAGCAGCCAGATCTGCATTGGGAACTCATCCAATTTAAATTTTACGACAATTGGCATAGGCTGAAGTAGAATTCACAAACTGAAAGCTATGGCTTTCCTGTGTAAACATTCTTGCCCTGCTGCAGAGGCATCAACTGTGTTTAAGAACTGGCACTGGACATTTAAAAAGATAGTATCAGTACTAAAAGAAGTATTGCATGTTACTGGCACAGTGTTCAGTTTAACAGAGACAGCAATATGTCACATAATCAGTTTCTGTGGAGTTTGGGGAAAATGGTTCAACAAAGGCCTGTAGCAAAATATTTTCCCTTTTCCAGGGAAACAGTCCTTAAACTTCTGGCTGTTTTCCAACTTTTGTCTGTTCAGTAACAGAGAAAAAAGTTTTGATATAATGGAAAACAGCATTAACAGGTTAACTTTCAACTTTGCCTTGGACTTCTTAAATGACTGATTAACTTGCTTCCTGACAGTTTATAGAAGAAATGAGGGTTGTAAACAGGACTGCTTACTTCTTTCTTATCACTTAAGTATCTGTTTAATTTATTCATCACTCACACACTAACTCTCCAGAAACAATGCAGGGTGAAGTGCTTGTGACCATGAATTCCACAGTCATGCACTAGAAAACAATCAAGATAAAGGCCAAGAAACCATTAAGCCATGAAAATGTAGCCTACAGTTCAAGTGGTGTCTACAGGCACTTTCCACTAAAGTAAGCAGCCTTCAGTGTCCCACCAGCATAACAGTCATGAGTTGGTACTGGATGGGACCTTGGTAGAAAGTGATCTAAGAGTGAGAAGGGGAAGAGACTTAAGAGTTTGTATTGCAGTTTATCTAGAAATAGAAATGTAAATAATCTAGAAATCTAGATTATTTAGAAATAGAAAACCCTTCCCAAGATAATAGCACAATAACAGGTTTAAAAGTGAAAGGTCTTACTGAGAAGGCACCTCTACCTTAGATCCAGGTGACTAAGAAACAGACAATTAGCCCTGTCCTGCTGAGCCTGGGTAGCTCCTCACAGGCTGTCTTGGTAAGGCACACTGCTGTGAATAGGGAAAAAGAGGAGTAGGGAGGGATGAGAGTGTTTGCATGCAGTCATCCTTGTTTTTCCAGTCCAAATGAGCAGCTTCTGAGTTTGGGGTTTTTTTTCAGTGGTTCTGTTTGGTCAGGTTGGTTTTTTGCTACTCGGGTTTATTTTGGTTTTTTTTGTTTGGTTTTTTTTTTTTTTTTTGACAGTGACAACACTCAGGGAAGTCCAGAGCTAGGCCTGAATTTAGCATCAGATGTAAAACATGTCTTTGAGATACTCTGAGTGCTCAGCCAACATTGCTGTCACTCAGAGGGTTAAAAAAGAAAAAAGATACCTAATGAAATGTCTTCTCAGTATTCTGTGTAAATTAGCATGTCTTTGACAAACAAAAAAGCAAACTCCAAACCACATATCTGTATGGTAGATATAGAACAAAAAATAATCTCAGCTCTCAGGAATCTGCTTCAAAGCTGGACTCATTTCTGCATTCTCCTCTATGACCTTTCAAATTTAGTGAAAATATATATGAAAGATTACATGAAGTTTGACACCTAACATAAGAAAAATGTTACTATATTATTTAATAGCAATGCAAAATTGCTTCCTTCCTATGTAATATTGTCCTCAACATTAAAACAACCTGTTATATTATAATGATGCTCTGTAGCAAACCCACTTTCCATGTCTTTCAAGTTGTCTATGTTAACAAAAAAATTTCTCTCTAGATGTGTGGGATGTGAGCCTCCTAATTAGTCTGAAAAGAAATTCCTTCTTGTAGTGTAATTTTCTGGTCTGTACAATCATCGTTTTGGGTCCTCCTTCTCAGTGCTGAGCCAAAGGGTGGTTAAAGTGGAAGTACCCAAGGAAGTACCTGTTTAACAGGACAATCTCAGTGAAACTCCTCTTGCTCTTTACATGGAATGTTAATGAATGGAATGTTTTAGCTTCCTTGTTTAACCGTTCTATGAGCTGTGAAGAGCCTACAGAAAAACTCCAATGCCAATGTTCGGTATGGCATTTTATCACAACTGTAGAGAGAATCAACAGTTGAAGTACTCAAAAGGAAAAATATAGACCACTGTAATTGTCAAAAGTGAAGGTGTGCAGTCAATATTCAGGGTAATTTCATGTCACCAAATGGGATATACTAGTACCAAAGAGAAAAGGAGCTTGCTCCTTCTTTAGGGAGGAGGCCAAAAGTACCAGGAAAGGTATAAAAATATCTGGAAGTTGGAATTTTAAAAGAGTGAAGGCCACACATGTCTGCAAAATTGTGTGTATGTCCCACACCAGTAATGATTGCATACTCAAGAATTGGAGTAGCTGTTTCGATGTGGTGCTGTCAGTGCCTGCTATTTTAAGGTTACATTTTATTAAGTCAGTTGCATACTTTGAGGTTTCTTCATGGCATGAGGTTGCAGAAGCTCAGTCAGTGGTGAGACAAATGCTTCTGTGCTATGTATTTAGTGCAGAGTGTAAGAAGCAGTACATTTTCTACAATGACCAAGTGAAAAGTCTCAGTGGGGGCTGTGTGAGGCTCATTCTGCTGACTCCTGCAGCTGCATCACTGCTCAGAGACCACTTGCTGTTTCTGTTGCTGCTCTAGATTTGCTATTCTACAAATATACCCACAGAAACTACCTCCTCCAGTGTTAGAGTTGCTTGCATGGTGGCTGGTTATGCCTGAATTAATTTCACAGCCTTTCAATGAGTTATTTTTCAAGTGTTGTGTGATCCTCCTAAAATGTTGTGGTAATCCGTTAAATAGCACTGTACAGTTTGGACTCTGAACCTATTTTGCTAGATGGAATGGTTGTAAGTTTCCAATTAACTAAAAATTAAGCATTAACTGGAATACTTTGATTTAAAAAAAAAGAAAACAATTAATTTTTACAATTAGAAATTAGTAGGTAAGTACTAGTAATTAGCTCCTATAAAGTTGTACCTTGACTTTCTTTCTGAACATTCGTAATGCCTAGGGCCTTTCTTAAATCACTCAAGCATGACAATTTCTTTCAGCCACATTAACTTTCTGTAGCAAGTGGTACTGAACTTGTTCAAGTGTAATTTGCTTATGTTATGCCTTTTTGCTTACACACGTGACTGAAGTGCCTTTCTTTCTACACAGTGGCATTAGTAAGTCCCTGGTTTACAAAGAAACATGCTGGGAATACAGATTATAGCTTTCATATTTTGTTTCTGTGGGCTGGGAGCTGCTATTGCTGCTACTGCCTCAAATGAGTGGAAAGTCACTAGTCGGGCATCATCTGTTATCACTGCAACCTGGGTCTTCCAGGGTCTTTGGATGAACTGTGCTGGCAACGCACTGGGGGCTTTTCACTGCAGACCTCACCTTACTATCTTCAAAGTAGAAGGTAAGGAAGCATAATTTAACTGGAACTTATGGAAAGCCATGTGTATTGCAAGATGTGAGCCTGAGGAGTAAAAGATTATTTTGGCTTGCACAAGAGATTATGTTTAAAGCATTATGATGAATATAAGTAAACAATCTTGTAGGCAGAATATCAGAAACAACTTCCTAGGAATTATATGTATTCCAAGAAAGACGGTAAGCTCTACTCTGTGGTTGGTAATATGTGATAAGTACGCTGGACATAGTGCCAATAATACACTGTCACTATCGAACCGTGTTTTTCCATGTTAGTGGAAAAATGGCCTAAACTGTCTTGCAGTTCTTATTTCCATGCCAAAACGAGCATCATGCTTGCTGGATGATGAGGGGGGAAAGACAGCAAGGTACATGAAAGCTATTGGTGCTCTTTTTAATGTCTGAAAAAATCAGAGAGCAAATAACCACATCCATGAGTATGTGCATCCTGTGCAAATACTCATATACTAGGAATTGTTAGTGTATATACTTGCTTGCATAACAGGCTAATATTTTTACTTTAGAGATAAAAGGTGTGCTGTTTCAGAATGTCCATTTTATAGAAAGTATTGGATTTGTAAGCCATCTATCAGAGTGTAAAAACGAATGGAGAATTCTTGCCTGATGTCAGAAACAGATTTTCTCAGAAGCAGGAGATAACTATAATTGTACCATGCAATGTTTTGTGTTTCTCTTTATGTGTAAAGCAGTAAATGAAAAGGTTTGGTTTTATTTGCTGTTAAGCCTTGTGATAGTAGGCAAAATAGTGTTTTTAGTGAAACTATGTGTTAGTACTAATGAGGGCTGGGGGCCTTGGCAGAAGGACTGCTCTGTCTAGGGTAGACAGCACACAGGCAAGATGGAGTCAGGCTAGAATAGAAAAAATGCATTAAGACACCAGTATTTGAAGGAGCCAGAAAATAAACCCAGGCTAGACAGAACCAGTTTCCCAAAACTTTTATGAGACCAGAAAGAAGCACAATTCTGTTAAGATATTAACAGCCAATGGCTGAATGAAATATAAAATATAACATTGCATGGTTGTTACCCTACAGTGTATTATTACAGAGACAGGGTCATAGACTCAAACATATATGGAAAAATGGAAGCTTGGGAATTTTTCAGATCCTTACCTTTTTTTGGCTTTCATGCCCCTGACACATCAGACTACATGCTGTGACATACAGATCAACTCTTATACATACAGGTGATTTTGAGATAAAACTCAGCATCATTTCTTTACATATTTCATGATGCCCTGTTTCAAATCATCACAAATCACCCATGAGAGATGTGAATGGATAAGAAGAGTTTTATTTCTTTTAAAGAACGCAGTTTGTCGAAAATTACTTAAAAGGCACAGAAACTCACAGATATTTTTGAAAAGTGACTATTATATTTTGCAAATAACCATTTATCCATTATTTCTGCCAAGATTTAAAGAAATAAAACCAGGTCTTCTTCTCAGGAATTGTTTAAAGCAATGTAAAGTAACTAGAAAGTACCATTGTTGCTATTGTTAGTAGCACAAAATCTGCTTTCAGAATAATCAGATGTAATCTATTTCCACTTTGTATTGTTACTATTCTTTTCATCTCTGGTTGATTGGAATTTGTATGAACAGAAAATGCATGTTATGCATGCATTGTTTAAATATACACTTAAGTATCTGAGTGAGATTTTGCATGTTTGTTTTTTAGAGGAACATAGACAAGAAATTCATAAATTAAAGTAGCAGTCTTGTTCAAGTAAGTGAGTAACAAGCTGCTGTAATGACATTTAGGAAGTCTAATTTTAACTTGCCAGTGCACGCACCAGCAAAGGGTAATGTTACATGTAGCACAAACACTACTTGGAAAGAGTGAGGTATTCAGTTTGGAAAACCTGCTAAACATAAACTCCTGATAATCCAAGGAAAACAAGAGTTCAACAGGGAACGGGCTTTGCACTCTCACTCTGTCATGGATTGTAAAACAATAAAATGCATAGATTTACGAAGTAATGAACTCTCTGTCCTCAGATCTTCAATATACCGTTATAACTTACATATTGAGGGCAGGGAGGGCTGGCAATATTACTTTTCTTTTGCACGTTCATCTTTTTATGGAATCTACTTGCAATTTTTCCTATAGCCAAAGGCTGTTTACACAAGTTCCTTGTTCCATCCCTATCTTTCCACTTTCAGGTTACCCTACAAAAAGTATTAGCAGTAACAGCAACAGTATTATGTTAGTGCAGTAAGTCACTTCTACTCCAAAGCAGATTCATTAAATCATTAAATGCTTAATTGCAATTTTTTGCGAAGATCTTGCAGGGAAGGCTTCTAAAAACCAACGAACAAACCAGATTCCAGAGGCCTTTCTCTGAGCAGGATTACCCTGCAGTCGCAGGCAGTATGCAGATATTTACCAGAACTGACTTTCAGCTCAAGGACTAGTTGTGTTGATAGGCGCATAGGCAAGGCAATGAGAGCTCAGCTTCTGCAGCCCAGCCCATGTACAGATGTTGAGGGGTTCATGTTTCTGGAAGTCTGGGTTGGCAGGACCACACTGCTAACAGTATCCAAAGCTAACTGAGCTGTTGCCAAATGTACATGTGCATTCACATGTCCAGCCAAGGCTGCAGTGACTGAAACATTCAGGTGAAAGATCTTAGAGGGAGATCCTGAATAGTAATAGCATTGTAGCTACAGTCATTTAAAGCAATGTTTGTGGGAAGAAGCGATATCTTTTATTAAATCAACTGCTTTGGGAGAAGTATGCAACAAAATCATTAATCAGATCTGACACAAATACAACAAGCTTCAAGCTAAATATTATCTGGGAACATTGTCTCTTCAGTTAACTTGGTTATGATTATCAGAGCATCAGATACACCCATGGAAATCGTATGACTAAAACCAAGAGACCATTACTCACAAGCATAAACTCACACAGTCAATAAACACCAGAAATTAAAACTAGCGGTGAGACAATGTTTCTTCAACAAGAGTAATCTTTGATTAACCACTCAGTCCTTATCAGCAAGAAAGATACATAAAGAGTCTTCAAAGCACGAGCCTGAGAACTGAAGCTCTGGAGTTGTCCAGAAAGATACTGACTTTTTATGGCAGAGTTTCCACCCAGCCTGCCTTCTGCTAACTCCCCAGTGCTCCACAGGCAGTGGTTAACCCTTTTGTCGTTCTTCTCATGTATATAATTCTGAATTCTTACAATGACAGAATTACCCAGATTTGACAGGAACTATCTTATAGCTATCAAGCATGGCTTGGACACTTTATTTAGGTATTTTAACTTTAGTGGTATTGCAGAGAACTGTTTCATTCATATAAAATAGAATTGTCTACATTGGTTTTCTATGACACTTCCTTAGTCTGTCAGGACAGCTTCTAGGCTTCTTCAGACAATCACCTTGCAGCAGCCTTGCATGGTCAAACACCATTTGGGTTCATCAGTATGCAGAAAGAAATTCTAGCTGGGCTTCAGGGTGACACTAGCAACTTTCCCAGAGAATTCGACCTCTAGAGCAGGAAAGGACTGAGAGGATGAGAGTGTCCTTACTTGATAGAAACTTACTGCCAGGGAAAGCACTCTATGCATTTGTTTGGTGCGAGTCGACAAGCCAGCCAGATAGATACAAGGCAGACTTCTCCTCAGCCTTAGCGGAGGGCACTTAGTGCTAAATCCCCCAGAAGCCAGCACCACGGCTTTACGCCCGTGTGAGTGGGTTTGTCAGGCTGTGTGAGCGCTGGGGACAGAGCCTGCGCTCCTGCTCCGTGCTGTTTGGCAGATGGCCGTGCCCTGCCCGCTGCCGCCCCGCACGCCGGGGCAGCCGGGCGCGCTCCTCTCTCCATGGTGCTGCAGGAGCGGCCCCGGCCGCGCCCGGGCACAGCCCGCTGCCCGGCGCCCTGGAAAGCGGCGTGCCTCGTCCGGCTTCCCCCGGCGGAGCATCTGCAGCAGAGGAGAGGTTTAACTGTGCCCAGAGCCCGGGCAAGCAGCAGCTGTGTGCGCTTTTGGGGGCTCGCCAGGGAAGGCGCCGGGCCATCAGCCCGGGGTGATTGGCTTCAGCTATCATCAGGAAGGGAGAAATCCACCGGGACAGCTTTCTTCTGGCGGATGGTCAGCCACAGGGGACTCTGCTGGAGCATCCTCCGCGTAGTCAAAGGGACAGAGTCACGGGGGTCGTGGTTTAACCCCAGCTGGTAAGCACGCAGCTGGTCACTCAGTCCCCAAACACCCTCGGTGGGATGGGGAGGAGAATCAGGAAAAGGTAACACCCGCAGGCTGAGGTAAGAACAATTTAATAACAGAAGTAAAACGAAATATAACAACAATAACAAGAGGAAAAAAGAGAAAGAGGAATAAAACCCACGACAAAGAAGTGATGCAGAGTATTAGTGCTCACCACCCACTGACCGATGCCCAGCTCATCTCTGAACAGCAATCAGTCGCTCACAGGCAATGCTCCCCCCCCTAGTTTGTATGCTGGCCATGATAGTCTGTGGTATGGAATGTCCCTTTGGCTATTTTGGATAAGCTCTGTTTTCTCACAGCTTCTTGTGCACTTCTTCACTGCCAAAGCATGGGAAACAGAAAAATCCTTGACTTAGGATAAACACTACTTAGCCACTACTAAAACATCAGGGGGTTATCAACATTATTTTTATTCTGAATACAGAACACAGCACAGTACTAGCTACTAGGAAAAGAAAATAACTCTACCCCAGCCAAAACCAGAACACAGGATCCAATATAAAGGTCAGAGGATGACTGTGCCAAAAAACTTTCCTGTAGCAAGCAAATCCTTCTAGGAAAAGTGCAAACTGAAGGGAGGTATGATTGATCCATATTCCATAGGCTTAGCCACCCTTCTGTTAAGCTTTTCTGTTCAATGAGTATAGCATCCATTTGGTGACTTAGAAAACCCAAGTCAAAACAGCACTGGCTAAGTTGTGTCAATATGAAAGGAAATATACACTAAGATCAACAGCTCAAATTTGGGAAAGGTGACCATGAAACATAGACAGAATTCCTCTCAGACTTTTATTAATGGCTTAATTCCCATGGCTTAATTTCTTAAAGTACTCTCCATTTTTTTCAGCAGGCAGAAGGGTCACCATTTGGACTGACTGAAATGCTAATTTCAGCATGGAGTCTTTTGTATATGCATAGGAATAGGATTTCAGATCTTGGTAATGAAAGGTTCTCCACTCTCACTTTGCATCCCCATTGTTGCAAGGTTATTTCCAAGCTCATGGCCTCTCTTCTGACATTAGTGCTCCACTCAAACAATACAGCCTGAAACACATTTGGTTCCTAGAGGAGTCTGGTAATGCACTAGAAGTCATGAAACATCATGACTATATACACCAAATAATTCTGGAATCTCTTATATGGCATATCATTGCCCCCACACAAAAAATTAATGAATAAAGTAAATTAAAGAGTTCAGCCTAAGTAGCAGATAGTCAGAGACATACCAAGCCTTATTATTAGGCTGATTTCAAGTCAAAAAAGGAATTGATTCATATGCAGTAGAGCCATTCACGAAATAGCCTCTGGCAGAACAGATATGAACTGAAAGAGGTGGCTAACTCCCACGTATCCAAAACATTTTTTCCCACAGGGAGCTCCAGCAGCAGTTTTGCAGTAGATATAGAGCAAAATCCCGGGTTTTCAATGGGATGGAAAGTTCCAGAGGGAACCCCCCAGAGGCAGAACAACCCTGTGAAACCTGGATTTGTGGATCTCAGAGCTCAAAGATTTTGAAGTGGTTTTCAAGGACTCCTGCTGCTGAATATTGTCTTCTGTTTGAGCTCTTTGATTCCAAGATTTTAATCTATATGCTCTGAAAATCCATGAATCTAAACCACAATGAATCACTATTTACTGCTGTTTACTATGCAGGCTGTCTGACTCTGACCAATTACTTGAACCAGAGTAGTCCAGAGCTGTGGGCAGACTGGAAAGAGATGTGCCTACTGGGGAATCTGCAGCCAGAAATATTGAAAGGGAGTCCAAGAACTGCAGGACTAGACTGCATGGGGCCAGGTGGAAAACACTGAGGGTAGAGATCTCAGAGACTGCTGCCAGTTTTGGAGAAGGTGGTGGCAGGTTACAAAGGACAGATTCTGCTTTAAAATCTTCAGAGTTACAGGAAAACACAAGATCTTGCAGACCAGTCCTCCTTTTTAGCTCATTTACACTGGCGATTTGACAGCATCTCTGCAATCCTCTTTTTGTGGTCTGAGCCTTCTGTCTTCTTACTGGACAAGGACAGAGGTTACAGTGCTGAGATTTTTTTCACTTTTGTCTAGATCTGGTACAACATTACAAGAGTAATGTTGTTTTTGCTTTTCTTCATTCATTTCCACAGATTTTTGCCACCCAGGGTGGTATTCATCTGAAGAAAATCACCTGAGGAAACCTGAAAGGTAGAAAGTGCTGCTATTTGTTAGTGTGGTACAGCTGGTGCAAGGACAGGAATGCAGAGCTTGTTATTGGGGCATTAATAGCAAAGCTCTTTCATCTTCTAATACTCACATCAGAATAGATTGTTATCTCCACTTTGCTTTTAGCTGTCTTTGATTACTGCTACATAGCAGTAGAGAGTGTACTGCAAAATGAATTGGACTCAGCAGTAATTGGTATGCAGCCAATGTCTTAAAATATCTCTGTTCAAACAGGTTTTGTATCTTGGTCTGCCTTGTGAGCACTGAGGTGGGTGAGGGGAGCTTCCCTCTGGCATATATTGAGGAGCCAAAGGCCAATGTACCTCTTCTTATCTTCTTAGCAGTCATGCTACAACCAGAGCTTCATTCAAAGTTCAGAGGTACAATCCACTTCATTTTCACAAGTCCCTGCAGCAGGAGGGGAAAAGGGACCTGGCAAAACCAGCTGTGATAGGCAGAGGGTAAGACAAGGAGACTGAAGTGCTGAATTTGTAAATCATTAAAGCTGATGATTTTTAAATTCACACTGCTGAGATTTAAGCTCTTAAATATTTATTTTTCCATCATAGAGCAGTGCAAGGCAGAGGAGAGAAGCTGAGCAAATACCTTGAGAATGAGTATGGGGAAATGTAGGGGGGAAATATATGTACATAAAAATCTCTCCTGCATTATGACATGGGGTTGGCTAGGCAAGTAAGAGTCACATGTGCATTGGTAGAGAAAACAAATCACTCCACAGCCAGTAGGGATATTAAATCCCCTAATATATATATGTTATGTTACCCTATCTCTCGTAGTATTTACACATAGTTTTGCAATGTAAAGCAAAATGCCAGATGACAACAGCCATTTTATTAGAGATATGCACATGGGATTCCTCCCAATATCCCACATGCATCAAGTCCTACAGTGTCTGGTTGTCCTTATAAGCCTTGCCTGGAGTGGGTGCCATGGCACTCTCTGCTGGTTTAGAGGCTGGGTCAATGTATTCCCTTCGGTTTTTCATTGACTCAAATCAAATGCTTGAAGCAGAGGTGCTGCCAGGGGCAGCTCAGAGCTTCAGAACCTCACTTATTCAGAGTACTTGACTCAGTCCTGATGCCAGTGCTGTGAGGGACCTCTGGCTGTGCCCAGTAGATTCCCATTATCCACCCAATCTTCTCTCTACAGATGACATTGAAGCCTGGGTCTCCTGTATGACTTTCCTCTTCAGGGGTGCATTTCCTAAAAGAGGAGAGAGCATATCACCTCAGGTTTCTGTGCCTTAATGTAGGACATTCTGAAGTGCCAGAGCACTTCTCAGTTGCTGAATGGAAAACATTTATAATTTCAATTCGGCAAAGCACATGCTGAAATTAAGGTACGTGCAAAGTCCCCTGAGAACATTTCATTCATATCGTCCCTTAAATAGTTTGGGCTGGTCACCCAGACATTTGCCACTTACATTTCTAAAAAATTACCTGAAACAGTTAAAAAAGCAGAGGTACCAAACACTTCTGAAGACCATGCCCAAGTCCACTGACACATTCATTTGAAAATTATGGGTTTTTTTACTGTTAACTTTTCTAAAAAAATCTGGAGGCAATTAACCAAGCTCTAGTAAAACATCTCCTAAGGATTAATCTGTGTAAAGGCAGAATTTTTAAACTGCACATCCTGAGCTAATATATGTTGCACTATTGAATAGTTTTCCATAACCAAGGCTTCCATGTGGTGGATTTTAAAACTGTACACCATGAACTGGATATGTTATTAATATTATTTTATAAGATTATTTTAGGTTAGACTCCACATTTTTACTTCTATCCCCTCCCCCAAAGTGAATCATACAGACTCTACTGGTGTTTGAAAGAGTACAATTGCATAACCTGACAGTCAAAATGAGAAGCAAAACTAAATACTTGAAGATTCATGTACTCTCAGAGTAATATATGCTGGTTTTCTACCAGGTCTGCACTAACAACTTTTATAGTTGCTATTACTTTTGTATCCAGCTAAGATGTGAGACTACGTTTCTGCAGATACCAGTCAGAAACAAAGATGTGTCCAGAGCTCATATTCAGGGCAATCTGCACTGAATCATATTTCCAAAGGAAACAAGAGTTCTGAAGTTCTAAATTTCCTCTGTAGATGGAAATCTGCCAAAATCTTATGTTGTTTGGAGACTGCCTTTTCCTTCTTCACAAATGAGTTTCTAAACAATAACACAGAAGGTCACGTAAAAGACTTTCTATTGATATTTCATCCTGTAAGCAGCAAAAGCAGAAACCAAACCCCAGCCAGTAAGAAACAGTGAAAGTGACTCCCTGTCCCTGTTTATTGGGCCACCAGGAGAACAGAACTCTTGGGATGTATAAACAACTCCATTGCAAGCTCACCACATGCCCAAGCTGCTGCCCCAGGCTGGCATCCCATCCCAGCAAACATCACACCACATACTGGGCCCTGAGCCAGCCAGCTTTTGATAATAACAGAAATAGTTACCCTGCAAAGTGGGGAAAAGAGGTAATTTAATTAACTAACTAACTAATCATTAATGGCATCTGGTTTTTCTATATCCTATTTTTAATGGTAATGTTCCACCTAACAAAGCAGATGATAAACTATATTCCAGCAAAATTAATGCAATAGAAAACTTTAATTTACACCACCTTTCAACATCCTCATGTCACATATAACTTTGTTTTACTCAGTGGCTGTTACAAAACCTCCAATATTGTCCCTAGAAACTCAGTTCTTCACAGAAATGCAGCATTTTCAAGTGTCAGTGCCTCTTGTTCCTCAAGGCTCTGATTTCCTACGGCCAGGCCATCCTGCACTGCCATAGCCATACTTTAGCCTGGGCTCCACTGGGGGTGCAGACACCCCCAACCCACGGCTCAGCTAATCCTTCAGAGCAGGAAAGCTCCCCTGCCCTGGCTGGTGGTGGTGGCCCCTCTTGAGGGGCTGTGCTTGGCAGACCAGGGAGGAGGCAGGAGGAGTGACGGCAGCTGAAGCCAGCAGGCTGCAGTGTGTGCCTGCAGGCAAGCTGCTGCCCAGATTTTTGTCTGAGGGATGCAGAGGTCTGCGAGGGGGATGGATGGCTGCACCATCCTGCCAGGGGGATGTGGGGAATCCTTCCTTCCTCTCTCTGCCCTCAGCACGCACAGAGCTGTGCACAGAGCACACTCTGTGTGCTAGCAGAAAAAAGCCAACATTTCCAGTCACGGTATTTCACTCAAGCCTGTTTGCCAAGTGGCTTCACTACCTTCTTTGGTTAAGGTTAAGAGAAATGTTGTTGTTCAAAGGAGAAAACAAATGGAGGTGTTTTCCCCCCTCACCCTTCCTGTCTACAAATTCAGGCATCCCTAGCCTGCAGTTCCTTATAAACAAATGACTGAGCTTTTGTGGACCCTGTTGATAAGAGGTACTCTGCACCACTCCACATCCCACCATTATTATTATTTTTATGCATGCAATAATATGCAAATTCCTAAGGGCTTCCAAAGCACTACTTGTGCTGCAGTGTGATGATTGCTCTGGTTACTGCAGAGGCCTAAGGGCAAGCTCAAGTCAGCCTAGGACACCACAGGTGGTCAGGGCCAGCTGATAAGATTGCTTTTCACCTACCAGCAAGGTCTGTGTGTGCATGACTCGCTTACAACCAGGTGAAAGGAGAGTCAGGGAGATAGGAAAGGCTTTCTCCTGGGAACAGTTTGCAAGGAGATAAAACGCCTGCAGAAGGAAAGCGAGTCTGGTGTACAACAGCTGGGTCGTGGAGCAGGAAGTGAGCTCCTCAAAAAATACAGGGACTGCAGCCATCTAAAACACATCAGATGGTTAGGAAAGCAGAAAATGAGCTTGCAAGGTGCCAGGCTTGACCTAATGGTGACAATTTGGCCACCACTTTTAGCACAAGAGGGACCGGACCCAAGTTCTCAATTTCAGCAAAATCTACCTGCTCAGCTGGGAGAAATTAGATTATTTCCAAAAATTTCTAGAATTTTAAGATACAGAATGAGTGAGAACTCTTATCTAAGGAGTCTGAGTGCTTTCAACCACCTGTTCTTTATAGTTTTGAACCTTGGATAACATCAAAAATCTGTATCTAGCAACAGAAATCCATGTTATGCCCCCTTGCTCATACACACTCACACCACATGGTTATAGTTCTTAATACCTTAATACTGAAGGGAAAACACTGCTGAACAAGGGACAGGAACTAGGAAGCCAAAAATGTATTTAAGACCTGGAAGACTCCTGAGAAGATCTTTAAAAGAAGAAGGAATGATGAAGAAAAGTTTGCTCCCTACCTAGATTTATTTCTATTATGCATGAGTCATTCAAAGTACATTTAAAGCCAGAGGTTTTTTTCACTGACTTGCTCACTTTTCTCAGTAAATGCAAGAAATAACATTACTTCAGGGTCTAAAGTTCACTCGGTTACATCTGCTTTCATTCAATTCTACCAACAGCAATATTTTTGAAATGGACTTATTTCTTTTTGTTTTCCTTTTCTCTCAACATCCCTGCAGCCTTACTGTCTCCTTCATGCTGCTAGCAGAGACAGGATCATAAATTAGGTCAGTGCTATGTCTGACCTTGTAGTTGCTTAGGTAATCTTAAATTTTTAAAATCTATCTTCTCCTTTGCCTCAAAACATCTACCTTCGCCCTTCTATATAACATACTGGAAACTCAGCAGAACAAGAATTCCCTCAAGCTTCTGGTCAGCTGTGGGGACTGTGTAGATGAACTAGCAGGGATCAATCCAATACCCCGGATCCTCTTCGTTGAAATTAGTTAATGTACATAGATTGTACTGTTTTGCAAAAGAAAAAAACAAACAACGATGAGCCTTTTTAAAATTCGTTTGTCTGTGAGATGTGAGATGGCTTCTGTTTGGCCCAAGCAAAGCCTCTGCTGCTGTTGTGTGTCCACTTTGGGTACTACACTTGAAGCGTGATGCAGAAGACTTGGAAAGGGCACACAGATAAAAACAACTAGAATCCCTTAAGTTTATGAAACATGCTCTGTGAGGAAAGACTGGGAGAGTTGAGACTGTTTAGTCTAAAGAAGAGTAGACAAGCTGTAGGCACAGAGATAGTCTTCAAGTGCGTAATAAGTGGCTGAAAACAGGAAGAGTACAATCAGCTCCCCATGTCCAGTGGTAATACCACAGGAAATTGTGAGACTGGATTACTACAAATAATTAAAAATTAGCAGTTTTATCATTCTGTCCAAAAAGCAACTGCCTTTTTTTATGGACAGCCTGCTTCTAACCCTTAGCATACTTTGTTACTCTGCAGTTGTTTCACTGTGATTACCTCCAGTATCTATGATATCTATGATATCTATGATATCTATGATACCTGAATCAGCTCAGCCTTATACCCCATGTTCCATTGTAGCTGCTAGAAGTGAAATGTGCCTCCTGCTGTCTTCCCCTCTTCTCTCTCCGAGACTTGCCCTTGCAGCCTGGTAATGTGGAAAGCCATAATTCAGAAAATACAATTTATACAGCAGCTAGTGTCCACTTGTCAGTAGCCTTTGGTCTACAAAGATCTTTTAGTGAACTTCTGCAAAGGCCAGTTGGTATTAAATCCTCTTGCACTTTTTTTCTAAGTATTTCCTACTTTTTTCTGAATTTGGAGTGGTCGTTTTGCTCTGTGATCACTGAGCTCTGTGCAACACATTTGATGCCCATGATTTGGCCTAGATGTTGCTGAGAGATCTACAGCCCTCAACAAAGGCAGCAAACTCACATTCATCCTATTTCCCTTCTCCATGCTATTTTTACTGCCTAACAATATTCTCCTAAGCATATCTGAAAGAGTCTAAAACTGAAGTGGGGCCCAGGGAGCAGGGAAAGACAATATAGGCCAAACTCCTTGAAGTACTCAAGCTATACATTATCCTCCTTCTATCACAAGTAAGAATCTTGGATGTTGTGGGTCCTAGAGTTCCCCTTTCTTCCTGCTGTGAGATGTTATCCTCGTTCATCAGGCACCTGAAGCTGGATATAGATGAGATGCTAAAATTGCAGCACTGCAACTTAAGCAGAGGTTTAGGATTTATCCCAGACCACTTTAGACAGTGTTGTGAAACATTGTGTGTGATCACCTTATGATCACTTTATAGGCAACAGGAACAGGGAATCCTGTCCCCTTCTGGGACAGGTTCTGTCTTATCCCTGGGACATGCCCACAGCAGGTCAGAGGAGCAGTCTACACATGCCAATTGATAGTAAAGCAGATGGATGATTAGTGAAGGTATGGATATATTAGGCAGGATTCATTTGAATCCTATCCTGACTCAGAAGATACCTACAGGTGGATTCCCATGCCTCAGATCAGTTGGATGTAATTAATTCCTAGAACTGTCAATCCAAACATGAGAGCACATGGGAAACAATTTCCTTCTCTCCTTCTGCAGCGAATTTTCCATATTTCACATCTCTCCTCTCTCCTGGTCTGTGCCTGAAGGGAACAACACTTTTACCAAAAAACTAGTGCAGGGGCAAGCACTGCAGCCTTTAAATTGTCACATTTTATATTGTCATCCATCAAGGAGCCCCTCTTCATCACATATTATTCATTCTTCACTGAACAGACCTTAATCTCACCAGGACTCAGACTGTACCTGATGTGAAAAACCTTGTCAACCCCTCTTTCCACACAGCCCAGGTGCCCCACTGAAATCCATGTTCTTCTTTAGCTATAGTGTGGTGATGGGTGTATGGAAAACAAGTCTCTGATAGGCATTTGCTGAGAGCCAGCATCTCACTCCTGCAAGAGGTAGTGCCAGCTATTTCAAAAACAGCCTGCCATGTATTCTTTCCATCAAGCTTTTACATAAAACATACTCTGTGTGCTCATGTGTGCACACAAATTCAAGTTGTCCCTTGTTTCCCCTGTTAAAGATGCTTCATTTCTTGAAAGGTCCTCCATGGACCCCAGACTGGTGGAGAAGTAGTTACAGCTGGAAAAAAGGCTAATCAAAAGGAAGGGCTGGTTAAGCTCAGTTTTGAAGGCTGTATCATTACCAGGCAGCTCTTAGGAATCAATGGACATTTTCATAAAGTGTCTAATAGTTAGAGAGAACTGAAACTACATAAACCCTTTCCAAAGGAGTCCTTTGTTAAGATGTTGGCAGTATATGTCTGGCTGGAGTCAAATAAATTAGTCATCAGATAAATCAGTCATGCCAGCTATGAGAGTGACACCAAAATAAACAGAATGTTTTAGTCAAATCCATGAAACAAAAGGAACAGCAAATCTCATTCAAAATTCCCCCATGTAATTGATGCATAATTAAGCTTCCAAACATGAATGCAAGTGTGCTGATCCAGAGTGTGTGACGATAAAGATTCTATCTTTGAAAGTAAATGGGGATCTCCGGATGCAATTAAAAGTAATTTTTGAGTTGCTAGTTCCAAGTTCCTACTGGCAAAATCCAAGAAATGCAAAGCCTGAGTAATTCCTAAATTACTGCAGTTTTGATGCCAGGGAAACTCCACAGATTTTGATGGAATTACATCAGTCTCAGACTTCATGAGGCCAACAGAACTTCCTCCTTTTAGAAATAGTTTGTCAGATACTTTAAAAAGAAAATGTCAGAAAATGTTTGTGGAAATCACATTCTACTGGTACAACAACAAAATTTGGGGGATGTGTAACACATGACAACATCAGGTGGGATAAGGTAATGTGAGTGCCTTTTCCCAAACTTGCTGCCTTAAGTAACCTACCTTACTAGTCTAAACTACACAAAGAGTCTGAACTCTTTAAAACTTTTCTTGTCCTAAAATACAGACAAAATAATGAGTGATGTTCTTATTAGTTCACTTATCCTTATGATTATCCCATATATTAATCATTATTGTAATATAAAATATTTTTAAAAGCTACTTCTTTTACCTGTGTCCTTATACCACTCCTCTGAGTGCCTGTTAGTCTGGCAAAGGACATAAGTCCTGGAAGGGAAGAAGCAGAGCATGTGAAAAACAAGCAGTGCAACCAGGCAGCAGCTTATGAGAGAGAAGCACTGCTTTTAATTGGATTTAAGGAGATAAAAATGTTGTGAGAAAGCTTTTCTTATCTACTTGGCGTTTGTTTCCCAATAAGTGTTATTTCAGCCCAAAATACTACACTTCGGGTGCTTAATGTCAGTTAAGTAAGCAGATTAACTGGCCTTGTCCATAGAGGATTCAATTTTCATGGGCTTCAGATGTCCGCACTGAGATCTGGCAATATGACCAATAAGTTTGGTTTCTTTTTTTCAGTAGTTCATATACTAATGAATTCCATATCTAGGTTGTAATTCCAGCAATAAAGTTACATTATTTCTCTTGAAGGATAAAACTGTATTTGTATTGTAAAATCTGTGCTGCTTTCATTTTTACTATAAACCACAGAGATTTTGGAATTGACAAGGACTGGAAGGAAAATATAGCTCTGTAGGGTGCATTGGAGATTTGTGAATCTGATTCTGCTTCCTGAGATATTTTCACTGCTCAGCTGTCATCTATATTCACATATTTGGGATGTCTTTCTGATGCAGTGCCCCACAAAGGAGCCAGCCAGAGGCATTGTGCTCTATTTGCACTTATCAGGAACCACTGAAACCTAAACAAAAGCTGATTGCCTATTATTGGCTTCTAGGAGTACGTCCTGTAATTGGCACTGTGCAAACACAAAGCACAAAGCAGCTCTGTCCCAGAGTATTTATAATCTAGGGAACAAACTTCAAAAGAACTGGATAGATTTATGGCAAAATGGAGGAGGAGGAAGGAGGTAGAAGAAGACAATCAAGCTTGTTTGATCACACTGCTTCACAAAAAAAACAAAAGAAAAAAATTCTTTTGGATTGGTGGAGTTTGCAGGCTCTTGGCAAGTCTGTTACTCCAGGGCTCTGGGAGTTACTCCACCAGTCACTGCTGCATTTCTTGGCTTGGCATAATTTCTGTCAAAATCAAGAGGATACAGCACCCTGCCTCTCAACTTGAAATGCTTTATAGCTTATAGCTCTTTGTTATCTTGAAGAAAAGGATGGAAAAGTCCAGTCAGACTGCACTCAGAGATGAGGCAGAATCCATAACCCTTTGTCACCACAGAATAGGAAACCACATCTGACAGCAGCAGCTGGGAGCTTGGTGAACCCATTTCTCTCCAGTGCCCATGGGACTTGTGGACCTACTGGAATGAGTCCAGAGGGCCACTAAGTTCATCAGAGGGCTGAAGCAGCTCTGCTATGAAGACTGCATGAAATAGTTGGGGTTGTTCAGCCAGGAGAAGGGAAAGCTCCAGGGAGCCCTTACAGGAGCCTTCCAGTATCTAAAGGAGGCCTACAGGAAAGCTGGACAGGGACTTCTCACAAGAGGATGCAATGATAGTAAGAGGAGGAATGGCTTTAAGCTGATGGAGGGCAGATTTAGATAGACTTAAAGAAGAAATTCTTTACTGTGAGTTTCTTGAGGAGAGAACACTGGATAACAGAGATTTTCTGGGAGAAAGATGTCTTTAAACTTTATTCTATTCAAATAACAAATCCAAGGTTGAGAAGAATATGTGTAGGGAACATTTTTTGTAACTGTATAAAAACGAATGTCTTGATCATAGAGATTCTCAGTGACCATCACAAAGGCAAAAAGTCCCAGTAGAGGAGATTCTTCATGCTGTCCATTCCACAATAATTCAGGAGGTTGTCAGTTGATACAACTAATGAAGTAATATAGTCATCCTCATTAATAATGAGCTCTCAGTTGCATATTTCAAGACCTCTATACCATAAACCAATTTGGATTTTCCCCTTTGGTACAGTTCATGCATCTCACACTGTTCTTTTCTCTTTTGGAAAGTATGTTTCAATGTACACACGAGTCTGGTCCTAATTATCTGACTAGGAATGAGATGAGTTGGCCACTTGTCCAAACTTCTGTGTTATACCTAGGAAGAAACAGATTATTTATTTGCGTTTGTATGTTGCCTTTCTACTAACAATTAATTTGTAGAATCACAGAATTATTGAGGTTGGAAAAGTACTCCATAATTGTCAAGTCCAATCTTCAACTTTTATCATCATCCATTACTTGTACGTGACAGAAGCTCTTGTATAGCCAATTATAGCAGAAACTAAGGTCCAAGAAACAATTATTTGGGAAAGAACTTTATGAAAGTACATCAAGAATTGGCCTGCTGGCAGGATTAGTAAGTATGATGTGGTCCTCTAGGATGAACATTCCTGAAAATTTGATTTGGGGTTCCACAAACTATTGTCCACACATAAAATAAAACTTCTCTCACCTACAGAGAAAAAGGAGAAGGAAGTATCACTTTACTCAGGCACAGGTGTTTCTTCTTTCTCCTGTTCTTGCTGTTTGTGCTGGCATGATCAATTGGACTTTATTTGGAAAGAGGAGAGGTTTAACAGTGGATAATCCTTTTTGTCCTTGAAATGCCTAAGAACCTTGTTGTTTATCTGTGGGTTTTATCTATGGATTTATTCCTGCTTCTAGAGATTCAAAAGTTCACTGGTAAAAACCTAAAATCATATTATTAGGATTTTATGTCCAATTATGACTAAGACATGTAAAAGTACAGAAACCTGGTAAGGTTTCCACAGCGTGTAAAATATTATGGAAGTTTCTTCACATGTTTCATTTGAAATGCTGTCTTGCACAACCCTTGGAAGATAATGTATGTGATTAAAGTTTAAACTTACACCCAGCACACATTAATCGGCTTATAGCTTCCCTCAGCAATATCAGTGAAAAGGTATACACCAAACCTGATATCATTAACCCCGTTTATGTAAGTTTGGAGAATAACATCTCATCTAAAAGGGGGATGCACCTCCTTTTTATGCCTGGGAGCTCCAGTGGAGCCTTCCTTGGAGCACTGTGACCCCTCATGTCTGGGGCAGCACCTGTTCTCAGAAGGGGCATGCAGGGACTGCTGGGGAGCTGGGTGCAAGTCTAAAAATCATTTTACAAATAATGTAATTATATACAGAATTGAGAATAGTTTAATTTACATGCACATTGTTTTAATAGCATGTGCTGTAGCTCTGCCAGCAATAACAGGGTTCTTATTTGCTTGCTGTGCTAACGAAGGATGAAAAGCAGCAGGTTCAACACAGATCCCTGCAGACCTCTCTGAGTGCATCATGGCCAGGAAGGTATACTGATGATTCAGTGATTTGGCATTCTGCCTTAGGATGTTTTCAGCAAACCTCATATAGTTTTTATTGAGTGGGAAAACTCAAGTTACACAACATTAAAGTACACCTTTCTACTTAACTCTCCTTCCAACCTTTTAGGAAAGCAATTAGATTGATTTGATATAGCTCATCTGTACTGTTACATGTCTCTTCATTGTTTTAAAGGTATTTACAAGTAGTTAATTTCACTACCTATTAAAAGAAAATCCAATAATTGATGCTTGCTGTTTTGGGGGTATTTTTAAAAGTTTGGTCCTGTTTCTCTTTCTCCATGCTTCTGCCATTTAAAAATCCACCACGAATCTATGAAGGCTTCGTCTGTGGCACAAAATAGAGCAAGGCAGACTGGTGATTGGGGTTGCTCAGGGCACACTCCAGAGCAGTTATATGCTGGGGAGAGACTGTTGGTCCCAAACTAACTATAAAGTTTTACAGCTGGCAACCAAGGTCCAATGCCTGAACTCATTGCTTGGACCTTCTTTATAGAGAAGTATGCACGTACTGAAAATTGCATTAACTTCCTCAAGGCTGCTTCAGACTCATTATCTCATTCCAGGCTATATATAGGACATCTGCCTTGTCCTCATAAAACAACAGTCAGAAGTGCAGCACACAGGCAAGCTGCCTTGGCAAGTTGCCCACTGAGTAACTCCTGATCCATCAGAATATGAAGAGAGCCCCAACATATAAAAAGAACATAGGAAGGGAACTTTACTCATAGAGAATTTGCTGTCATTTCTGATCTCCAAAGATATTTAAAATAATTTTCTGCCTTTAAAACACTTTTTAGTGTAAAAAGAATGCTTTAAACAGGTGGAATTACAAGGTCATACATTCCACAGCCCCTCAAATATGTAGTATTTAGAAATCACTCTCTGAGAGTTTGGCTCTGTGCCCATATGTAGGTATTTCTCAGACAATATTTTTGCCTGATCCCTCACAAGAGAGCAGACTGAAGTCAGGAAGTGTCAGGTCACATATTTACTTTGACTCATAGCTTATAAACTCAGACAGGAAGGTATCTCTTTCCAGACTTGTTGACAACCACTTGCATAGTGTCCTAGATGCTCCCGTGGTTTTATTTCATGCCCAACTCCTACTTTAAAGACAGCTCTTGAAGGCTAAAGGAAGAGTCCCTAGGAAACAAAGCAGCAAGGTCTCCTGACGTGAGCAGATTAAGACAAAGTAGCTCTGGTGTCCTTCACTGTATGAGAGGTTTCAGACCAGAATAAGGTGAGGGGGGTTCTAATCTCATCAAGTACTACAGAGAGACATAGAGATTGAGCCAAGAATCTCAGCTTCAGGTTTTGCTTAACAAGATCTGGCAGCCTGTTTTTGCAAAAATCTTGCTCTTAATCTCTCCATGGATTCTTTGGATCTGCTTCCCTCTAAAGGCCATTCAGTGAATTATTGTATTGTCCTGAATGTCAATCAAGTCTCAACATGAAATCGATTCTCAGATGTATTCCTTATCTGGAGAGGTGTTTGAGCTCTATGAAGGAGAGAAATAAATACTTTCAGGGTTACTTCTTGTTGTAAGACATCTTAAAAGAAATAATGTATCAGTAAAGACAGAGATTTATATCAGCAAGCAGAGGTTTTCATGATAAAATCTATCTAAAAATGAGTGTCAAGTATGTATGCTTTTGTAGTTCATCATTGCACAGAAAAGCAAGCCACAAAAGTGAACTGGTTTGTCCCAGGCAGAAATTGGGGTCTGGCCATCCTTGCTCCCAATCTCATGCTCAGAGGAGTAAGTAATTCTTTCCAGATGGGGTGAGACATTTGACCTCTCAGGCATAGCTGCAGTATTGCTGCAGTTTCATGTGAACACAGGCAAAGAATTCTGTGGTGTAGTAGAGCTTGGGCAGACTGTCCTATATCAAAAGGTGAATTGCTCCTTCAGCTGAGATGCTCAGATGTGCTGTGAAACTGAGACCTTTAAATGAGGTGTTTGACTTCCATTGAACTCAGTGGATAAAGAGAATCACAAGCTGGAGTGGCATGCTAAGAAATTGGTCATTTTGTCTGCTTGGTTAAGAAAACAAAAAAAGAGACATTTGAAGGATACCTGTTTGTTATTTGGGCAGGCCGTGGGAAATAGGATAATACCGAAGTATACTAGCAATCTAAGTAATAATCATTGTCAACCAGCATTTTTGCACAGCTTCAGCTCTGTATAGGCATGTCTGGAGGGGAAGGGATCAAATTTTAGGTAGATGGAGTACAGCTCTCCAGACCTCTCTGCAGAGGGAGCACAGGAAGTTACACTCCTGAACTAAATTGAATGAATCGGGGCCTGAAAGCAAGGTTCATACAACTTAGAAGGGAAGAATTGAGGTATTTGAACACAGGACTTCTTAAAAGTCCTTACAACTCTTGAAACTTTCTGCAGGCTTGGAAAATATGGTAGAGAAGACACACATCCCCCAGTCATGGCCCTCTAAGGTGCTTTAGGACAATTAGAATGGCACTAGCCTTATATGCTTATGTACTTGAATTGCTCTTTGCTGGTTTTTTTAGTCTACAGTAATTACCCTAACCAGACAAGAAATTGTCCTTTGGGACTGACTCTTCTCTCTCTGCAAACTATAAGGATCTGCACAACAAGTTTAAGGCAAATCTTTCAGCTAAAGCTGGCTAAGCTGCATCCTGCCCTGCTATCAAGATATGAAGAAGTAGTAGTAGGGGTCATTAAATGTTTGAGCCCCCTTCAGGTGTAAGATGAATCGAAGTTGCTCTCAGCTATCTGGGGTCCGTTTTTAGAGACTGAAGTCTCCAGGTGCATTTGCCCACAATGACTAGGTCTTCACCAGGCCCTCCATCACCCTCACCATCATTGTCCACTCTATATAATTTATTTCACTTACAGCATGTATCTTGGTGGTAATTAATTCATTTGACCAAAACATAAACTGGCATGTGTTTCTGAGGACAGCAGGCTCCACAGATCAGCTTTGCCAATAGACTGCATCTTTTTCTTAAAGCTGATCCTAAATACAATTTTAGTGTTTCTTAAGACTGCTCACCTGTCCTTTGTGTAACCATGCAGCCTGTCCTGCAATATTCTGCTCATTGCCTGCTGTAAACAAGAGTACTGCCACACACCTCACTCTTTCCAAGGTCAGCCCCAAACTATAAAGCCTGTACAATTGCCATTGAAAGGCTCATATGTGAAAAACGAAATGAAATTATATGAGGAAAACAAATGCTTTCATGTACTCAAAAGCACCACCAACCAGGTCACTTACTGTGACTAACATTTACTTCTCTTGAAAGGCTGAAAATTCCATAGTATCTGGAGAGCTGTTGCTTGGAAAGTCAAGTGGACTCATTCTGCAGTTCCAAATAATACCACTAGAGTTTGCAGTGTACCATCAAGGGGATTGGGCAAATCTATAGGGAAAAATGAGCATGTGTAACAAATCAATACTATGTTGGTTCATTTTTTTATAAAGGCAGGGGAAAAGTGGCAGGACATGTCCCACATAGACAGGTCTCTAACCTGCAAAAGTGAAGATGTAGCTCCTGCCTAGGAAATAATGCACTACTGACTGTCACTGGGAATGGAACTTGCCTTAGGAAGGACAGCTTTATGGAACATGGTAGGAGGGAGGCAGATGGCCATTTTATGCTCCTGTGCATGTTTGCTCCTGTGTCCCTCCCTCTCATCAAAATGGGAATGGATCCCCGCATCCAAAACTATCCTGCAGTAATTTACAATTGTGGGGCAGTTGAGATACGTGAATCTTCAAAGAAGGAAGCACTGTTCCTTGAAATATAAAGTGCACTTTTAGAAGGGCTATTTAATTTGTCCCATAACATCTGAAACTCTTCAACATAACAAAGAGATAGCTAAGGCATCTAAAAGAGAAAAAAAAGAGTAACTAGGTTGAATGAGTCAGTAAAGGGGGAAGAAGCGATCCGTGTTTTACTTCAGCCTGTGAAAAGGAAAAAAAAATATTATGCAAGAAAACAAAAGAGATGGCAAAAGACTGAAGTGTGGCAAAGGTTTTCAATTAGGAAGTTAAGCAAGTGAAAAACCTCTCCCTCCCTCACAGAGGTGCCGTGAAGTACAAACAAATATATGTAAATACCCATCAGATAACTCAGCTGAAGAGCATCATCATGGTTTGACAAACATATGCTGAGGTCTACTCACATGACATATTTGCAGTAGACCTTGCCTGGGAAAAGCATTACTTTTAGGACAAAACCATTCACACTGGAACTTCCCTACTACCCCAAGAAATGCCAACGGACAGAACAGACATTTCCATCCAGATCGCTTTGGGCAGAATACATTTGTCTCAAAAAATTCCCACCAACTCCTCCCATTCCACACACTAAAATCTACCAGTCTTGTAACAAGAACAGATCCAGACCTACTCCCAGTGGGCACCTTAGAAGTACATGTTAATTAGCTGCCAGTTCAGCAAGTGCTGAGCAGTAAATTTGTCACTCACCCACCTCCCTCACCACCTGCCAAGTATCAGAACAGCCCAGTACCACAGACCAGAGCAGCATCATCCCACCAGCTCTCCCTGCCACGGGTAGTAAATGATTCAGTGAACAAGATCTGCCTGAATAGATACCTGAAGAGATGCGTGTAATTCAGTCGAGAGCAGTAAGAGGGCATGCCAAGGCAAACACATTCCAGGTGACTTGCAACACCGTGTGAAATTTCATCCTATCATAAATAACACAGTAAATGTGAATGTTGCATTTCCCAAGGTACTGGTCAGACACAACCTTTTCTCTGACGAGCAGACATGGAGGAAATGTATCACTGCTGCTCCTTAGCCATGAAAGGCAGATCAGATGGATTCCTACAGCAAGGATGACAACGTTATCTGCTGATCCCACCTGCTGCTTCTGGGATAAAGAAGGATGCCTCAAAAGCCTTGCACTTTGGCTATCAGTGAATAGATTGTATGTAAATACAATGTAAATACCTGGGAAGACAATGAACAAAGCTGTATGCCTTCCTCTTTCCTGATGTGACTTTTTCACTGTGCTCTAGCTGTCCACAGTATGATAACTTGATTTCACCACGATTTGAGGCCATACCCTACCACAGACATGAAAGCCAACCCACTCAGTATAATGGAAGCATACTTTTTTGTTTGTGTCTATACCTTATTTGTCAACAATCAGGTCAGCCATCCATGGATAAAACAGGCATCACCTAAGAGGAGAGAAATCCTTCCCAAATGTGACCACTGGGACTGTTCACAGACAGGAGATGACACAGACAGCTGCCAAATTGTGGGTACTATGTGCAGTTCATCACTGTCCAGAAAGCTGCTTTTCCAGAGGTGCACAACCAGTCACTCATTGCAACAGCACTACCTCTTGAGTTGAGTAATGTTTAGAAGGTGGGGCTCACATCACTAATTTTAGCAGTCTAAAGAGTATGTCTGAGGTAATAATCTCAAAGCTCTTCTGCAATAAGTGAAAAGAGACAGAGATCCCCAGAGAAAAGTATATGAGATCAATGGACTCGATCACCCACTGGAAAGTGTCCATCTGCCAGATATGGAGTTTAGAGTCAGTGGCTTAGGGCTTAGGTTAAATCCTAAGCTTGAAACAACTATGTTAAGACAGACAGATCTAAAATTATTAAATAGCTCAGGCTTGTGGTTCATAGGTGAGACCCATGCTTGTAATACAAATTCCTCATGGATTCCTCCCTATCTCTCCCTATCCCCAGCTGTGCTATTGAAGATTAAGTCTTTCTTATAAAATGACAATATACCTTATTTTGCTGTGTCTCCCTGCCTTCATGCCAGAACACTCCTAAGAGCTGAGAGATTCTTCCTCAGAGCTTGCTACTACTTCTCATGCCTGTGTTTTCACTGTCCACAGGCAGCATATTCTGAAGTGCCAGATATTTCCATGTCTCCCAGATCCCCGGGAGACAGATTTCTTTTCTCTAGGTTTGTTTGAGACAGGTTTGTTTCTCTCTTCTCCTTTCTCACTTTTTTCACTGTCCATTCCTGTTGCAGCCTGTGCATCCACATGCTTTCATGTTGCTTGCATGGAGTATCAAAGTGTCAACAGAACTATTTCTCTGTCACTATGCAGAGTTTGGGAACTCACAGGAAATTCAGTCCCCAAAGAACAGATTTTTCCCATCCTTAGAAAGCCTACGGGCCCTGTTGCCATGAGATCCCTGTAGCAAAATGCATTTGGTTCCAAGATCAGCTAGAGTGCAGGAAGCCATGCTGCCTTTCAAGTTGGCAGGAGATGGGACCCACCACTAAATTGCACAGGCATGGCTGGGAGTGGGGAACAGCCAAGGCTCCCTGGGTGTGGAGCATGGCCAGATCTGCAAGCTCTCCATTTCAGGAGAACAAATGATGCTTCTGGGAATAGTGGAGGCTATTGGAACCTTGTACAGAACTCAGTCCATCACGCATGGAATGCTGGCAGCTGCTGTAATACCCAGTACTGAGCAGGACCCGCATATAGGACCCCAGATTTTTACTGATGCAATAACTTTGAGCATATCTATAGTCATTTTTGTGTAGTTGTGGGTAAGAGCAGCTGAGACTCGGCCTGCTCTTTGTGAAATGGCAAAAGGGTTGGACACTGAATGTTTATATTTATTCCAGTTTATATTTAGTCCTTTTCCTCAGAAGAAGTGGATCTACATCTTTCCATATCCATGTGCTGCCCCATTGCTCCTCCCTTTTCAAGGACAATTAGCAAACGTAATACCTGACAGCTCAGCAAAGCAAGGCTAGCTGTCAGTACCATGTCTGACTTGATCCTGCCTTAGCCAAGCTGGGGAGAACTGGCCTGAAGAACAGCTCATTTCACAAAACAGATCTCATTTCTTATTCCTGGCAAAGTGCCTTTTCTTTCTGAGGCTCAGAATGCCTGGAGGGAACTGATTATTCTGGTGATCCTTTTCACACCATTGGCTAAGACTCTGCCAAAGATGTTATGACCAGGGTCGTCAGCAGTGCAAAGAGTAGTTTGTGATCTCTGTAATTTTAACACAGTGAATCCATCTGATGGTGTGTTTTATTTGCTATTAGTTTACTGATACCTAGCCAGCATCCACTGAGATTCTGAGCAATCACACATCTCCAGCATGTGACCATCTCATATCAGTGGAAAGCAGATCCCTTTAAACACTTCTGCTGAGAGTGTACAGACTCATTATATCAGACTCTGGTACTACCTGTTTCATTTTACTGTATCCTGCTTAAATTAGAAGACTTGAAGAAGTGTCATTCAGCTGAATTGGATGAGACAACTCAGAGACAGGAATGTGCACATCCCACCTGGAAAGCTGTTCACACCCCTTTCATGCCTCCTTTTCACACATTTCAAGTTTCAGATAATGAAACTCTCATTTAGAGGGCAAACTATCAGCTCTCTCTTTTTTGATAGCCGAAATTACCGTTCTTCCAAGGTCAGACTCTCTAGGTGCAGCCGTTTCTTTCGCTGGCATTATCCGCCTGCCACATTTGCTAGTTCAGGGAGATGAGGCGTGTGATGTAACCCTGAAAAGAGCTTTTTCTTCCTACAAGTGAAATAATAATTGCTGTTTGCTTTCCTATGATTGGGTACAGGATCTGATTGTGAACTCAGAGCTGCATAGATTTTGACACTAATCGAACAATGTCACTACAAAACTGCCATAGTTGAGCTTATATTCAGGCTTTCCATGCTGTTTTCTGCTCTGGATTTTCCGGGTGAATAGATATCAACGGAAATTTCAAAAATAATAAAAATCTTTATTTCCTTGATCTTCAGTGTATCACTTGGAAATCATATTTCACAAGAGGCCACAGACTGGTTATTAACTTCAGCAGCAGGAGCCATATGTGCCAGTACTTGTAAGTGATCAGAAATTAAGGGTAGTCAGCATTTAACAACTCTCCTCTAGGACAATGAGGAGAGGACTTCACTATATCTATGTCCCTTTTCTATGTTTTATATGCACCAAACAAGTTTTCCAGTAGAGGGTGCAAAATTCATCTCCAGCAATACAAAAGCACAACATTCCTGCCAGCCTGTAATTGTGGATGATAAAACCTTTTCAGACTGTTTCTATCTCCATTTGTAAATATGGGATTTGACATTAAAATATGACATTTGTAATGTAGATGACTCCATAAGAATCTGCCCATTTTGCTTCCTTTTACAGTCAATAAAATGAATTAGGCACTCAGGGACACAGTTCTCCCATTTCACCCTATATTTATCAGCTGAGTAGCTCTACAGACTCCTTTAACTATGGTGCATGGAGCTCTGATGACTAGCCCAGATGTGGATATCTGTGCTTTGGCCAACCAAGTCAAACAGAATCCCACCTCTTGCATTTGCCAGGAAATGCTCAACAGTGACAGTGTGGAACAGGGTTACCTCTAATGTGCTTATTGACAAACACCACTTGTCATATTGCATCATATTCACTTCAAACGTAAATGAACTTGTGGGAAGTTCTGATTATTTTGTTTGTGTGGCTATCATCAATGCTGCAATACAGAGCAGAATGAAGGGGCATTTGCAGAGGCACTAAAGAAGTCTTGGCTGGCAAGGGAAGGGAGAGGAAGAGAGGTGTCACTGTGGTTAGGCCATACTGATAGCAGCTGTCACACAGATCGATAACTCACTTTATTAGAGTGTCATCAACCCCTGCTACCACTTCACATGGCCTTAGTCAGTGATCTTTAAACTTCACAGGCAAGAGGATCTTGAGGAAGTGTTTGAAAGCTTGAAGTAAATCTGTCTTGCTAAGCTTTCCTCATAACTGTTCAACAATATGAACAAGCATGGATCATTATTCAAAATAATGACTCATTTCAAAGATGCAAATGCTGTGGAGATTGTATCACCTCCACTTGATATGATATAATCTTCAAATACTCACAAAGAGTTGCTTTCAGCTCAAAGATGTAACCCTGCCCCTTAAGTATATATGAAACTGTCACCACACAAAAACTCTTCAGTTAAGGTGTCTGCATGCTCAGGTGCAAAGCCAGTGTCACGTTTCTACCCATGGTTCAGCCAAATGGGGGAGGTTACACAGTGTGCCCTCTGTGGTCTCAGCCTACAAAGGTGGGCAAAATTTTCATTTCTCTGGAGTCTCTGGTCTGAAGATTGCTTCCCGTGCACAAAGGCAACTCAGCCTCCTCCTTGCTCCCAGCAGGTAGGGATAGCTAATATAGTAATATTGTCTTAATTTAAGAAGCAACAAGAATCTAAAAAAAAATACATGAGCATACTAATACATAAGGCAAGGTCAACCCTTACCATCACCGTTTAGAGATCATTTCTGATGTGGGCATCAGAAAGTGCTTTAGGAGCTGGAGAAACAACATTTACAGCTGCTTCATGCCTTTAATAAAATACTCCAATATTAAGAAAGTAAATACCTGACTGACTTGCCTCTTCTAGTGTTGATCCTTCACTGCCGTAATAATAATAATAATAATAATAATAATAATAATAATAATAATAATAATAATAATAATAATAATAATAATAATTTTTAAAAGCTACCAGGATTAAGCTCATAATCATGGAATCGTAGAATCATCGAATCATCAAATCATAGAATATTCTGGGTTGGAGGGGATCCATGAGGATCATGAAGTCCAACTCCTCGCCCTGCACAGCACCATCCCCAGTAATCACATCATGTGCTTGTGAGCATTGTCCAAATCCTTCTTGAGCTCTATCAGGCTGGTGCTGTGACCACTTCCCTGGGGAGCCTGTTCCAGTGCCCAAGCACCCTCTGGGTGAAGAACCTTTCCCTAATATCCATCCTAAACCTCCCCTGACTGAGCCTCATGCCATTCCCTTGGGTCCTGTCACTGGTCATAAGAGAGATCGCTACATACCTCTCCTCTTCCCCTTGTGAAGAAAGTACTAATGGAAGTTAGTTTTTTATGAGAGCTATTTAGGGAGCTGGTCATGAGCAGACATAATTTAAATAAGATTGCAAGTCTCTGGATGCAGTGTAGATATAATTGTGTGAGCCAGTGCCTGGCTGTTGTGAAGGGAGAAACAAGGCAGAACAGGACTAGAGCTCATTGACATCACCTGGAAATTTCATCCTTCTAATAGAAAATCTGGCAAGCTCTACTGATGAGTATAAATTACTCCAAAATTAATTGCATGACAGGGTGATTATACAGGGCCACCATCATAACTCTGGGTATTCTGAAGCTTGCAAATATATTGGGACAATAGAGCCAAGTCACTGAAGGTGATGGAACACTAAAGTGAAAAGTACTGTGTTGCAACAGTACAGAGCATGCCCACAGAAATGCTGAACACTATCTTCAGTGCTCATCTGAGGATCAGGAAGGGCTTGAGATGACTTGTCTCACCAGGCATGACTGCTGCCATACAAGAAAAAAAGTGAAAGCAGCATCAAATGCTGGAAGCCATCAGGGGAAAAAACCTCAGAAACACCTCTCGGTTCAAGGCTACTGCAATCCTATTGAAAACAAATGGACATGACTCAAGTACTTTACTTCCCTCTTGCATAAAGCTCAGCTGTTGTACAAACAAACCAATACAGAACGCCATACTTTGTTGTAAACTGCTGTTTGACGAATGATAGTGACCTGTGATTCACAACCAGCTCCTTTGGGAACTCTTTTGTCATGTATTACACACTAAAGCAAGTTCTAAACCCAGACACTGTAGAAGAAAAAAAAAGGATGAAAAACAAAATCCTAACGAAATTATTGTCCTGGTGGGCATTTTTAGGCCTGCAAAGCAAAGCTACAAAAGAATTACGAAGGAAATACCTCTCTGTTTTGCAAGTAAATCTAGATAATTCCTGATAAGGCTAATGAATAGCTGTAATTAATACACACCCACCCCACTTCTAGTAATGAATTATCCTAGTGATATACAGGAGTGTACAGTAGTTTGTAAGAATATCTATTGCAGAAGAAATTCTGTGGATAAAGAGAGGCCCTGTCATAGAAACCATTTGTAGTGTCCTATTATAGATTTCTGTAAGCAAAGGGAAAAGAACATTTTCATAGGCTAAGGGAAGGGATAGTATGTATGCTCGGTTGTTTTAGTCTCCTCTACTTATCTTAAACCATTATTTTTTTCTTGCTATTTTATGAATTGTTTTCATCAGTTTGTAATAATAATGCTTACTTATGGAGATGTGTATGTGTTTAATGTTATTAAGAAAACATGAAACTGTGGTTGGTGGGGGTGTTGCCAAATAATTTTTCTCCAGTATCTAAGAAGTAATAGTTTTGATAAGATCCTGATCTCTTCAGAGACATGGTATAAGGCAGGGATATATAAAATTATTTGTATCACATCCTTTCAACATAAATTATTAAATATGTATATGAATGTTCTTGTTTGCTTGTTCTAACACATGAGAGATTTTATTTGTGAAAGATCAGTGGTTGGTATTTCAGTCTGTTTGAAAACCTGCAGAGCAAATTCTGCTCTCAGGGGTGTGCATCCTAGCCTAATGGCTTTATTTTATTTACTTGTACATATTAATATATTTGATGATGCCTGTGCCACATAAAGGACTTGTAATTGCTTGGCATGATGAGTTTGTGGCATAAATCTTTCCCCTAAGCACAGCGACAAGCTTTGATGTACTCAAGGGAAAGCTTCCTTCACCGAGTTCAAAGTTCAGAAGTTCAAAGGCACTTCTGATTAGCAATTAACCATAACAATTTACAAATGAGAAGGGAATGACCTATTCCATGCCTGAAGAACTTGGCAGGGGCCATTCCCACAAGCCAACAGTGTGCTGAGAAATGTCTCATAGAAGAGAGGTTGAGTTCAGGGGAGCACAAACAGGAGAGTGACCTCTTACAGTCCTGCCTTGGAAAACAGAGCCCCTTGACTTCTCCAAGCCTTGTTTGGAGAGTAAGTCTGCAACACAAGCTGTTGCATGCCTTATTTACATTGCTCTGCATCACTCCAACCAGGTGGTAGATACTGAGCTGAACATCCAGATGGATGCCCACTCTTGGGACATCATACCAGTCCCAGGGAGTTCAAGCAAATCTAACCTTCCTGACTTCTCTCGTGTGGCATAGAAACCCCTAAGATGACAGACAGAGGCAGACGGTTAATCGCTGAAATGCATCTGGGCAAGGAGCCTGTCAGCTGACAGGCATGCATCCAAGGATGTCACTGCTCCCTGCCAAAAGCCAAGAAACACATCAATGCTTGTGAGATTCCTGAGGCAACTGGGCAGTTTCTGCTTGCACAAGACACTCTCTGTGGGAGCCACTGCTGAAGATGTGAGAGGGGCAGAGAGGTGAGGACTTCAAACCTGAGATGTCCATCTGCTGAGCACTCATGCTATGATTCACTGGGGTGAGAACAGGCAGCCAGTGTGTATAAGTTAGATGGAAGGCCTTGAAGAACCCAGGACAATATTGGGATGCTGGAGTGGGTGAGCAGAGGTGGTTCAGTCAGCTCTCCAGGTATGAGATTTACGGAAAGAACACAAGAATTAACTTCTGTTGAACAGAGGGGAGGATTGCACTTTCACTTTGATTTAACTGTGATTTTTCATTCCTGTACTTTAAACTCAGTCCTCAAAACCCATCATGTCTTCCATTTCTCTGGTCACCCTGTACAGAGCTGGGGAGTGCCTGAGGCTGGCAACCTTCGGCCATCATTCCCACAGGAGTGGTGGATTGACATAGAGAGAGCCTGAAGGCAAGAGAGAGGCACTTGTGCTATTGGCCATGTTAAGCCATCCTCAGCCTGCAGAAATATCCAGCACTGGGGCTTGTGCTGCCAGAGTTGGAGAACAGTTGTGGGCGAGGTAGATAAAACCTCCTGCAAAGAATAGGCAGGCAAAGAGCTTGGAGCAACCTCCAGAGCATACCCCTGCTCAAAGAGGATCCCCAGCTTGAGCTTAGATCCTGCTTGGGATGGGAGGAAAATTGGAACTTGCTCAGGCACGTGATCCCAAAATCAATATTTTCACAGCTCAAGGCATATGACGTGTCACTGGAAGGTGAGGTGAGGACAATGGCTGGCACAGAACTGCAGCTCCACATGGCCCCAGTCATTGACCAGCCTGCACACAGGCATCTATGAGCTGGTGCCTACAGCCCATGCCTCTAGAATTCCTTTATGGGCAGGAACATTCTTCCCATAAAACTGCACATTTTCCAGAATTGTCCTGTATTTAATGGGACTGGAGAGGGTAGGGTGGGATTTTTGGCTGGCAATAAAATTTCATGCATTATTATGTTTTACATTTCATACTACAGCACAGAACTTCACACTAACAGTATATTCAGTAATTGCACAAACACTTCCTCCAGCTAAATTTTAACATTTGTGTCCAGTTCTCTAATGGATGCATCAAGCCTGTAACTTTTGCATGCCATGTCCTAGCACTGTCTTACAAAATCAGGTTTTTCTTGTGTGTATTCAGAAAAGTTAACAGTTCCCAGAATACCACATGAACAAAATGCTCTGGGCCATCTTTCCAAATAAATCCTTAATCCTCAGACATCACTGAAAGTAATTTTTGTCAATAGTGCACCATCCAGTAGAAAAACAAAGAGCAGTCATTTAAAAAACCAAACACACTGGTGTCTCCAGTCTCAATGTTTGCATCCACTGGCCTTTTTCTTTTGCTGGCATTTGTCAAGCAATTTACAATCAAAATCCACCACTTTGTCACCCAGAGACATCTGAAACTCGAATTTGCTGTTGAAAGATTTTCTGATTCTCGTGTACGTAAAATAACTACACCAAACACTGGAAATGAAAAGGAAACTGAACTTTCCCAAAGCTAGCACCAAGTAAAGAGATTGCTGCATTATCCTACTGTCTCCCACTACACAACATTTTTGAAAACAAAAAGTGCAGCGCAATTTTAAAATCCATATAATATCACCAAAATCAGAAACATGCTCAGTTTCCCATCCATGCCCAGCATGAGGCACCATCCAGTGCTGCAAATTGTCCTTAGAAACTGCATCTTAAGTCAAAACTGTTGAAGAATTTCTCATTTTCTAAAAGATAAAATGCATTTCTGATATGAAAAAAGAGACTTTATACAGTTTTAATACTGAATTCTCAAAAGTGATTCTGCCCTTCTTCACCTGGCTTGCAGGTAAAGTGAATTTAAAAGCTGCAATGAACACTTAAATGAGCAACTGAAATAAATAATCAGCTGAGAAAAGACACTTGAATGAAGGGGAAAACAAACAGCAAAACAAACAGGAAAACAGAAGAAAAGCCCACAGTGCATACCTGAATCTCTATTATCAGTGGAAAGCTTTCTTTCTTTCTTTGCAATGGCAATGGCCAGGTAGAACTACTGCAATGTAATGAAAAAAAAAATACTTTCTGTATGGCACCATGAAAGCATTAACATAACAGGCAAAGCACATTTTGTCCTGCCCTTGGCAAATGTCTTGCTGGCTACTCTGGACTGTGACCCAGCAAAAATAAGCAGTTCAAATGAATTTTCTCCTGGGTAATACACCACTTCGTTTACTACACACAGTAGTGGACTGTTTCCTCAAGAGTCAGCATGGAGGCTGGCCGAACATTGCACTGAAGAAATAGGAAAACATGGTGCTGCACACAGATTGCACACAAAAATGAGCTGAAGTGTTGCTTGGTACACTAAAAAAACTTCCAAGTAATTTGATCCATTCAATTTTTTAACAGGCAGTGCTCTCAGCAGATGGGAAGACAAAGGGAACTTGATCATGTCCCCCAGCACAAACACTCTGACATTGACACCTATGTTTCGAGATGTTTTTTTTCTCCTCATATCCCATTACTGCCACTTTTATTTGTGATTTCTCAAGCTCAGAAAATTTAAATTGGATTTTAAATCTGTCGTCTTTATCCAAGAGCCTCTACACCTGGAGGCAACCCCCCCTTTCACTGGAGGGTTTTACCCACTTCTCTTTCAAATACACACACCACGTCAGAAACCAAATCAAACCAGAAGGATCAAAAGAAACAGTATTGATGATGGATCAAATGCACACTAACCACAAACGGTTTATTGATTTTTGAATCTCTCATATATTATTTCCTTATTCCTTTTGTTTCTGAATTGCTTGAGCATGTTGATCTAAGCTTTTAACTCCACTTTGTCACCGTGACCTTTTTTGATCCCTGTCTCTTTGCTCTCAAATTAATTACACTGCAGAAGCTGCTTTGCTCCAGGTTGTGGTTTTCATGTTCTCAGTTAAATTAAATCTTTCTATGCCACCAGCTGGGACAACTGGTGCTTGACAAACAGGGGGACAGTAAACCATAACACCCTTTTCACGGCACAACCATTTGCTGAGTAAATAAGTAGCCCCTGTGGTAACTGGGGAGATGAACCAGAGGAAGGCAATTGGAAGAGCTTCCTTGCAGAGAGAGATGCTGGTGGGAAGGTATAAGGCAGAAACTCACCTTCACCTGTCTCCCCTTCCTTCAGATTGGAAACTGGGACAAAAGAGTGTTGAGGGCCAGGCTACACCTAAGCAGGGCTAGGTAAAGAGCACGGTGTAAATTATCACCCCTCACTCATGCTCTGATGCAGCTTATTTCTGCCTCCTCCAGGGCCCTTCCTAATCACTTCATATCCCCTTAACCACTCTCTTCAGTTGCTGCCACTCCCTGTTAGCTGAAGCAAACTCTGAAAAGCTTTGCTCCGGCATCCACTCAGGAAATGGGTCCCTCTTTTGCAGGAGCTCGTCTCTTCTTCTCATCCCTGCTCTGCTGTCTCAGGAAGGGTATTACACTGGCAGAGCTAAAGGTACCTGTGTCATGTTCCCCTCTTGGGATTTTCTTTAGTATGTCCAGAGGCATCCTAAAAAAATAAATAAAAAAGAGGATGATCATGGAAAAATTTCCCTACGTGTAAACACCTGAAAAAGTAGTTAAATGTACTGCTGTTATGAACTGAAATATCCCTTTCTGTGAAAAGAAGATTTCAGCATGTGTGCTAAATAACAGGGTAGCAGAGACCACATGGAATCATGTTCTGGGCATAACATATAATCTGTGATCATTAGTACAGCTGGGTGCCACTTACAGCGATAATAAGCCAAATGCAGCCCAGTGCTACTCTATCTGCTCCAGCGGGGTAACAAAATCACAGGGTAATAAAGGGAGGTTAGGAGGGACCTCCAGGGGTCATCTAGTCCAAAACACAGCTAATCAGATGGGCTTGTTCAGGGCCATGACCGGTTAAGTCTTGAGCACCTCCAAGGAGGTAGATGTCTCTCTGGGCAGCCTGCTCCCAGTGCTTGACCATGCTCCTGGCAAACTATTTATTCCTAAAACCTAAAGGGAATTTCCTGCCTTCCAACTCGTGCCCCTTGTCGTGTTGCTGTGCTCCCTGCAGAGGGTCAGCTCCTGCCTCTGTGTGTCCTCTGGCTGGGAACTATCCTGGTGCCTGTAAAACATGGCAGACACCTCATGCCCAGACCTACCAGGTGCTCAGGAAACAGCAGAAACCAGCTGTGACACACGAGGGCAGAGGACATGCTCGGTGGGAAAGCATTCCCACTGCAGGGACACCAATATTCAAACACTGTCCTGCTGTTCAGACACTGGTCAGGACTCTTTGTCTCTGTGGCTCACTGGCAAGGATGAGGCAAGGATGACTTTTGAACACTGACTGCTCTGGAAAACCATCTGCCTCTCTGCCTGCCACCTCAATTAAATCCTTTAAAATCCCATTAGATAAAATTCTTTTGTTTTGAAAACCTTCTAAAATTTTACAAACTTTCTAAATTGCATTACATAGGGCTGCATGTTCTTAAAATCTACCCGGAGGTTTCCTGCCTTTCCACAGCAGCCTGCTTGTGCTTAGCAAAACTTAATTTGATGTGGCGGCCACTTCTGACAGACAAGAGCTGCACCTGTGCTGTTGGCCAGGAGGAATGCACCTCCAGGAAAGTAAGAGATGCACTTCACATTTCCTGCTGAGTTTGTTAAACAGGTTATATCTATTTTTAAAAGATTGTATTACAAACTTTCAGGGAACAACACAGGCTTTTCTCAACAAAATTAAGGCAAGCTGAAAAAAAAAAAAGAAAGAAACAATGCATTAATCACAGTGTCAAGAAACAAGGTCGGTAATGTCTGAATGCCCTAAACAGAGAGAGGGAGAGGGGAAAGTTTATTGGCTTGTGGAATGCAATTTTTCACTCCTTTAAAATGCTCTGGTTTGTCAGTTCTTATTAATTTTTTACTTTTTGTTATGTAATGTATGAACTGCATAGCTAAAAATCATTCTTGTCCTGGCAGTTTACAAAAGACATGCAGTAATTAAATTTAATTCCTTTTCCCACCACTTAGGAAAAACAAAGATAGCAACCCCAGCAAGGACTGGTGATTATTAACTGATGTTCCCAATCTGATTTTTTTTTTTTTTTTTTTTTTTTGGTGAGACAGAAGCATTCCTTTGTTTGCTGTCTTTTGAGGCAGAGGATCTGGTTGCTCATTTTTGAGGCGGCACTTTGTTCTGCACAATGCAGAGCACCGTGCAAACTCCTCACCTACTGTTGTGTTAATCTCCTCTAACGTACCTGCCAGTTTGGGGTGCCCTCCCCACATCCAGCACTGCCAACAGGCCTGACCTAGCCCAGGTGATGACAGTCTTATGGGCCTGTCTATGTTACCCACATATCTGCCTTACTTTTTCAATATTCAGGAAAATCCTAGCAAACAAGGAAGCTGTCCTTCAGCCTAAGAAAAATAAAGTTGGGGCTTTTTTTCCTTTTGCACAAGTGCTCTAGGCATCCTGGAAATCATAACATGGCAAAGCCAGGAAAGTGTTTCAAGTTGCCCAACCTATGCATGGTAAAATTACAAGAAAAATTACTCCAGGACAAAGGCATGACGACCCTAGCCTGCTAATCCTGGCTGCAGAACAAATGCTGTTGTCATCTGGTGTTTAACTTATGAGGCAATTATGATTACTTGTGATTTTGAGCCTGTAAGAGCTAACATAATACTCAGTATTTCAGACTTGGGAGCAAAACTGTCTCTTGAAAGGTTCTTCTATGCTTAGCAATATAATAAAAGTTTGCACATTATAAAAATTCAACTATTTATTAATATTCCAGCCTGATTTGTAAAATGTATGTAGTTCAAAAACCCTAGTAGCCGAGGGTTTGTCTCTGCTGACTGGAAGCTAGCCAGTGTTATTCCAATCTACAAGAAGGATGTGAGGGAAGACCCAGGGAACTACAGACCTGTTAGTCTAACTTCAGTTCCTGGAAAAATTGCGGAGAAGATCACACTGGGTACTGTCAAAAGGCATTTAAAGAACAATGCAATCCACAGGCACAGTCAACATGGGCTCACAAAGGGAAAATCCTGTTTAACTAATTTCATATCCTTCTATGATAAGGTCACCCACCTAGTGGATGAAGGGAATGTGGAGGATGGATTTAAGTCAGGGTTTTCATATAATCGTCCTGTGAGGAGTGGCTGAGTACTCTGGGCTTATCTAGTTTGGAGAAAAGGAGGCTGAGGGGTGATCTCATTGCTCTTTGCAGCTTCCTGAAGAGGGGAAGATGGAGACAGATGTGATGATCTCTTCTCCCTGGAATCCAGCAATAGGATGTGTGGGAATGATTCAAAGTTGCAACAGGGAAAGTTCAGACTGGACATTGGAAAGCATTATTTACTGAGACCATGGTCAAACCCTGGAAGAGGTTTACTAGAGAGGTGGTTGTTGCCCCAAGCCTGTCAGTGTTTAAGAGGTATTTGGTGGACATACCCTTAGTAACACACTTTAACTTTAGGTCAGTTCTGAAGTGTCAGGCAGCTAGATTAGGTGATCAGCACAGGTGCCTTCCAACTGAAACAGCCTATTCTAAACACATACTAATATTTCTCCACTAAATGCCACTTTAATGCACAAGAGTCAATGAAACTTGCCACAAAACAATGAACAGTAGGGGTTCTTTTTCTTAAAAAAAAAGACATGAGCACCTTTCTTAAGTCCAAGGGAATAAACCCAGCCCCCAGTCCAAGGGAACAAACCCCATATTCAGTCAAATGACCCAGCACAAAACTGTGCTGTTGTATTGACATAAGAAAACGCAAATCAGTCCCACAGTGGTCTGAGGAACTTTCGAAAACTGCCCAAGTCATAACTTGTCCTGAAACACAGGAACAACAACAAAAAAAAAAAAAAACAACAAACCCAATCCAACCAAAAAAACCCAAAACAAAGGCCAACTCTTTTGCTCTACTACATAAACTATAAATAGGTAAGAAAGCCAAGTAAGCAAATCCAATGCTAGAGCTATGGTGGCAGGAAAACAGAGGTTGAAAGGAGATGTAGAAATGTCTTCATGTGGATGTTAAAGTTCCTACCACATCAACAGGAAGAAAAGAGACCACTGTATCCTGGAAAACTGGAAGATGCATGAGTTAAGCTCACGGTAAAGGGACTAGCAGTTGCACAAGAAAAAGAAGCTGAAAAAATTATACAGGGGAGAAACATAACCTCCCAGATGTTTTCCAATGTCTTATCCCTAAAGATTCCAGCCAGCAAGAAGAAAATGTCACAGGGGAACAGTATATCTTGAAACTTCCCTTACTCTTCAGCCTGGGGTGAATGCTCAGCTGTGCACTATGTCATTTTGGGTTTACATCACCAAAGATGAGATCAGAAATGCAACATTTTGCTCTGATTTTATATGAGAAAGATGGTAACCACTGGACTAGTTACATAAAACATCCTCAGAAGTAACAGTGTCAGGAGATGAAAGGAGGAACCTTTCCCTGAAGCTAAAGCAAGTCTTGTTCTCATGGACACTGAGGCCACTTCACAACATCCTGGATTAAACAAGGTTTACAAGGGAACAAACGTATAGATTAGTCCTGCTTGAAGGGTCCTTACGGGCAGAAAGAGAGTGAGGTTGAAATAATTTAATTTGCCCTAAGCCCCCGGCATGGGCTCACCCTGAAGTCCCTGGCAGCAGACAGGTGGCCCTCGGAGAGACGTGGATCCACACTGCACACGGCAGCCAAGTCTAGCTCTATTGAAAGCAGCATGGTCTGGGACAGCCCAAATGGTTGTTGGACATCACAGCCAGAGGCCATGGCAGCTTCAGCAGGACTACCCACCCTGAGCAGGCTCACTCACCAGCCTGCCACTTCTGCTGGCCCTCTGGGGAACAGTGCCTATGCTCTTCAGGAAGACACTCTTCCTCTCCTTCCCAGACTCAGGAGCTCAGACTCAGGACTAGAGGTGTCCTGGTTGTGTTTCTGCCCTTCAACACTCACTCCAGCTTTCTGGTTATTGCATGACAGTGCACCAAAAAGTTCTGATGGGCCCTGGCCAAAACTTGCCCAAATGCTACTCCCTGGATTCACCAAGTAAAGCAGTGTTATCAACAAAAGAACAGGTGAGCTTTCCATGTCCAGAAAACAGGATGACCCAGGTTTGGACTCGAGTGTCCTACCTCAGACTTGATTAGATCCTAGTTGATAGCTTGGATTGATCTACTTTATCAACACCAACATAATTTCTGTCTGCAAGAGCTCAAAGCACTATGACGAGGGAAAATATTAAAAACATCTTTCTTTCCTTTTTTCCCTTCTGCTGCCATGCCCTACGATAACTAGATCATAACATCATGGAGATGGGACTTGGATCTACAATCACCTCAGTGTTCCAAAGTGAGCTCTGGCTACAGCCTGACACCACACTGGAGAGTGGCTCACCTTCTTCATGACCCTGGTTTTTTTCCCCTCCTGGGGAGAGAAGAAGGCATCTTGGCACAGAGGTTGAATGGAGTGTAGCATGCCCCATGCCCAGTGTTGCTGTGCAAACAAGCCTCCTTCCTGCTTTCCCCCCTCCCTCTTCCCTGCCAATGCTGCTGTGTGTCACCTGAAAGTCACAGGGTACCAAGGAGGCGGAGAACCACTGTGTCAGCAGATGCATCTGTGGACCCCGTTTTTTCCTGATGGAGCATTAACAGATCAAGAAACACCCTGTTCCCACTGAGCTCTGACCCACATCCAAAGGTACACCCAACTATGAGGTTTTTCTTTTTTTTTTTTTTTTTTTTAATATGGGTCTTTAAGGTGGTTACATCCGGGTTTGTGACCACACTGCAAAAGAGCATTCATCAGAAGAACAATGATGCAAATGTGGCTTCTTATCCCCCAGTGACTGCCCATCTGGCAAAAAGGTTTAGAAAATGTAACAATAGTTTTGAAATAAATAGGAGGAAAGTAAAGACCGGCAGTGTACTTTACACATCAGTAGTATATTTGCCATTGATGTGGAAAGTAAACAGCTTCAAACAAGAGGAGAAACCACTGTGGATAATTCTCCACCTGTGAGCTGCAGGCTTGAATGCCACCGCATGAAAACTAAGGCAGAAAATCCTAAGTTCATCACCTCACATTGCAAAAACAGGTATCAAACGCTGTATCACCTGTGGCTGGATAATATCAGGGGCCAGCTGATATTCAGGGGATCAAAAAACCCTGTTATGAGTTTCAAAACCTTACGTCCCTGTAGGAATACGGAGGGCTCACGGTCGGCACACCTGTATTCTACGAGCATTCCTCAAAGCCTCTTTCCTGGCAAGGCAGTTCGCGGGAAGGATGGCTCGGGGGCATACGGAAAGAGATGTAAACTTGCAGCTAGGGACGAGATGCTAAGGACGCACCTGTCCCGCTGCTGTCACCCCCTCCCGACCCCTGCACGAGCAGCAGCAGAGGAAGGGGGAATCCAACCCCAAATTACAGATCTCGCCGCTGTTTGCTTTCGGGTCTGGTTCAGTTCGTCACCCGGAGGAGCGCCCCGCCGGGCCGTGCTGGGCTCCGCTCTGGGGACTCCGGGGACCCCGGGGCCGGGCGGGGCAGGGCGGGGCCGGTCCCGGAGCGATGCCGGCACCTGCCGGTGCTGATTGGGCTGCGCGGCCGCCGCCACCGCCCCCGCCCCGCCGCGCTGGGTTCGGCTGGGCCCCGCTCCGCCCGCTGCCGCCGGGATCCACCGCCCCCGCCGGGATCGGCCGGGATCCGCCGCGGCTCCGCGCCGCTCGCCGCCTGCTGCCGGGCCCATGGCGAGCACGTCGGCGGAGATCATCGCCTTCCTGCTGACCATCTCGGGATGGGTGCTGGTCTCCTCCACGCTGCCCACCGACTACTGGAAGGTGTCCACCATCGATGGCACGGTCATCACCACCGCCACCTTTTGGGCCAACCTCTGGAAGACATGCGTGACCGACTCCACCGGCGTCTCCAACTGCAAGGACTTCCCATCCATGCTGGCGCTGGACGGTCAGGCTCCCGCTGGCCCCCACCCCGACACCTCCCCGTGTCCCTGTGCCGCTCTGCGGGGGCTCCCGGGGCCGCTCCCGGGCCGGGCTCGGCGGGGCGGGGCGGGGGGCAGCGGGGTTGGGGGCGCGCCCAGCGGGGCCGGGGGGCGGCGGGGACCCCGCGGGCTCACGGGCAGGTGCCCCCGCGTCCCCAGGCAGGTGGCAGCGTGCTGCTTGCGCACACCTGTGGAAGCGGGGTTTTTCCTCCCAAAAACTCACTAGATGAGATTGTATTTGGTGCCCAAGTGTCCGTTTTGGCTTCTCGCGCTGTCGCCATCTCTCTTTTTTTCCCCATCAGAAGAGTGTATGTGTGGATTTGACACAAGAAGAATGCAGGCAAATTTTTCTTGCCCGTTTATTTTCCGACTGTCGTGACATTCCTTTTTTTTATGGTTTTGCCAGCCATGCAACGGTCGGTGGAGAAGAACAAGCCTTGGCGTCGTTTTGTTTTAATTAATGTTCCTTTGCTGGTTTTGCTAAGTGGTTATTAACTCAGGTGTAATTGTTTCATTGATAAATGACAGTGTAAAAGCTCGGGGGCAGTCAGGGATGCAAAGGTATGCATAGCTTTGCTCAGCTTTAGGGCAGTGTTATTTTGAAGCAAAGCTGAGAGTTTTGCTATAGGGCTTGAAACCAAAGATTGAGTTGCTGCTGCGTTTCTTCCCTGGTTAAGGAGAAACATTTTTGCCCTTTAAGGAAGCAGTACTGGGAAACTGGTTCACTGCAGAAAATCTTTGCAACTAAACTTTTAGTTGATAAATCCACACTGATTGTGGCTATTAGAAACAGAAGTGTGTATGACATCAGTTTATAGCGTCAGAAGTGACTGTAAAGAAAGGGAGGAAAGGCTTCTAAAATTATGGCACCTTTTCTAAGTTATAAATGAGTGCAACATGTAGTGTTCCAGTGGCTTTGATACTCACAAAAGATCATGCCTACTGTTCACATTCTGGCAAGACATTCCCTTTGCACTGGAGTCTGAGAAGGTATTTTCACGTAAAAGCCCTGTTTAAGAGGAAAGGAAGGTCTCTTAATCTAATCACTAACAGAGATTAATAGTAATTTTAACAGGGATTAATATGAACATGACGTTAATACCAATATCAGAAAACCTTTAACCTCTGTATGTAGAAAGGGCTGAAAGAGGTCAAGATACCAAAAAGAGGTAGCACAGGCAACCCTTAAGCACCGCTATTGCAGGATGCTTCCCTCGGGGGGAGAAGTGCTGTTCCTGGACCTTCTTTTGACCCAGCCCTGTCGAGGCAGAGGGATTTGCCAGGTCCTCCGAAGGGATAGGAGAACTGGCTGGCCTCCATTGACATCAGTCACTCTGTAGCCAAGAGTAGAAGCTGAGAGTGTGGTTTCCAGGACTAGGCAAGGAGCAGGGGGTTTTTGTGCAGGCTGGCACGGAGTGATCATCGGTGCAAAAGCTTTTGGATCCCTTGAATCCATTGTTTAGCAGTTCCTTTAGGTCTGGGTGAATCTGTTTTCAAAGTAAGAAAAGCATAGTTACAAAGTATGCAGGATTTGGAACATTTAAATTTTCAAAAAGAAGACAACTCTCCTTTCCCCCAAATGCTTGTGCATTGAAACCTTGTGTGTTGGGTAGCATGTTCCACCTGGACAAAGAATTAGTGTCCAAGGTGCCTTGTGCACAGTGAAAGAGCTCATTTTGGACAGAAATGAATCTGAAATGCACATCTGGAAGGGCCCTGTCCCAATCCTTCTGGCCAGGTTGTTTATCAGTAGTGGAAAGGTCTTGGCTTCAGTGTTTCTCATCAGCATATTTAAATGCTGTGAGGCCAGATTCTGGTACCCAGGCATAATATAAATGAGAGGCAGGCTGGAGGGAAAATGATGTACCCCCCCAGCACAGACCAGGCAATCTGGGTGGGGTCAGAGGGGCAACTGCTGCAGTCAGGGGTGCTTTCAGTAGGTAGCCTAGCCCAGCCTCCTTTCCTCGTAGTTGCAGGCTCTGCAGGGAACCTGCCAGCAGCTGACTGTGGGTGTGTATGTCCCCTCTTCACCCTAACCCTTCCCCTGTGGGGGAGTGCACTTCAGGGCTTGTCACTTGTGGCTTAAAGAATTTGTGTCTCAACAAGTAGATAAATCTACCTCAGCCCTTGTCTAGCCTCTTCCTTCCCTCCTCTTTCTCTTTGCCCAGACTTACAAGTCAAAGGTGGATCCCATTCCCTGTCACTGGGAATGTGGGAACTTCCTGACTCCATCTTCAGGTGGGGGACTTAGAAGGCACAAACAGAGCAGATCGTTTGCTGTTCTCAAGGAAGGGTTTGTGAGCAGGAACAATAACCCTCTAAAGATACAGGTAGTGACAATATATTGCTCTCTTCAAGTCACCAGTCATGCATGGTAGAGCACAACTGGAAAATTCCTAAAAATATTTCTGCTATCCTAAGGAAATGTGACTCTGCTCCACTCCTTCATCACACAGATGGAGAGGATTTGCATCTCAGAGCAGTTCTTCTATTGAAGGGTTTTTTTGGTCAAATTGGAAACCTGTAAGTAAGCTGGACTTCTTATCCCAAGAGGCTGCCCAGTTCTTCCAGGGGATCAGAGACAAAATGAGGGGGAAAGAAATCAGGATGTGACCATGCTTTGAGGAACCTGGTCTATGTGAGGTGTCCCTGCCCATGACACGGGGTAGGAACCAGATGGCTTCTGAGGTCCCTCCCTACCCAAACCTCGATGACTCTATGATTCTACACCAGTTGCTGGAGTTCTGTGGAGTGCAGAAGTCCTTCCTTCTTCAGAAGCAGTGTCATAATTCAGGTCAGGGGTGCTCAGCAGGTGATTCCTCTTTACCCTTGCTTTGGTTTCTATCATGGAGTGGGCTTGGACTGTCCTCCTTGGCTTGCTGAGGGATGGCACAGTAGTGCCCTGATGGCTTTCAGGCTATCACTCCACACAAACAGCTTCCAGAGAAAATTGCTTGTGGTCTCCTTCCACCATTATGCATTCCTGTAGAAGAAATCAATTTGGCCAGCCCTCATTAGAAGCCTCACATTCTGTGTGCAAACAAAAATGCTCTTCCTGTCTGTGGGGCTTAAAGTCATTTTGAGTTTACTTTTTGTGCCACTGGTCACAGGTGGAAATTTACTGATGAAACCACCTCCCCAAAAGAGAACGTATCAGTTTCCATGTTTCCAGCAGTGGATCTGATGACCTTTTGCAAGAACAGAGCTGAACAAAAATTCAATTATGAGCTAAAAGAGGGTATTAGAGCTTAGAAAGACATACAAAAGCAAAGGGTGTGTACTTCTGGAAGGAATCTGTGCTGTATCCGTAAGGCAACCTCTTACACTTCACGTGATGCAGACTGCAAAATGCCACCAGAGGCATTTATTGTGAAAGTGGCAGTCCCCAGAACTTTGTATATGTATTTTTTTCCATAGTGTCATATGATATGATTATGTGAATGCCTTCTAAGTCTTTGTAAGCATGAGGCAAGTGTGAGAACAGTGAGGCAAGAAAGATGAAGCTCTAACAAGATTAATTTGAATGCAAGACAAAACACATTTGTTTGAAACAAAAAACCCCCAAACACCTACCTTGAAATAGGTTTCTCTTGGAATGCTGCTAAACATGACTTTATGAGTAATGCATGTTTGTCTGCTTGTCTGTTTAAAACACATGGCTTTTTGCTTCTTGGGAGCTTCATTTGGGTGGTTGGTATGTACATGGCAGGTTTCCTGCAGGAGCTGGTGCAATACAGACAATAAACATTTGGAAAAGGACAGATCTTAGTCTTGAGTGGAGAAAGTGAAAAAACAGGCAGCTCCCTTTTACACTCCCCTTCCTTATCATAGAATCACAGAATGTTTTGGGTTGGAAGGGATATTAAAGACTATCTATTTCCAACCTGCCGCCCATGGGCAGGGACGCCTCCGACTAGTAAAGGTTGCTCAAAACTGCATCCTAACCTCAACACTTCCAAGGAGGGGGCATCCACAGCTTCTCTGGGTAACCTGTTCCAGTGTCTCACCACCCTCACAGTAAAGAATTTCTTCCTAATATCTAACCTAAATCTGCCCCTTTTCAGTTTAAAGGCATTTCCCCTTGTCCTGCCACTGCACACTCTTGTAAAAAGTCCTCCAGCTTTCCTGTAGGCCCACTTTAGGTTCTGGAAGGCTGCTGTAAGGTCTCCCCAGATCCTTTTCTTCATCAAGCTGAACAAGCCCTAAAAGTCTTGGTGACCAGTATAATCTTGCTTTCTTGAATGCAAAATAGAGGTTTAGTTCCTCTTCAGCCAAGTGCTGTATAAAGTTTGGATCTGGGATCTAAGCAATAGGAGGTTAGATTTGGTGAAAATGTTGATTTCAGCTTTTCATGCTTCCTAATGCTCCAGTCACCCTCGTGGGACTACTAGAGCCTTCTGCTTTTCTACAGTACTGGTGTAAATTGTGATTTTTTTTTTTCTATATTTTGTTTTAGAAATGTGTGCCAGTTGGCTGATTGCTCTGGTGAACTCAAACAAGCCCTGCTATAGCTGGCCTGCCCAATTCCGTGAATTATTTAGTGAGAAAGGTTATTCATTCAGCAGAACTGAGCAGTCCTCCAGTTCATGCTGTTTATAATTGAAAATGATTTCTGAGTGAGTGAGTTAATTATTTCTTGCTGTCTCACTGCCCTCTGCCTATTTTAAAACTGTGTATTGACCTTCAGGAAAAACTAAATTTCAGCCCTGTGGTTACTAGCAGATGCTGGATATTTTAGTTGGGGTGAATATTTACTGGTTTTCCTAGGAGGTTCAGACATAAATAAAAGTTTACCTCCGGGTAAACATGTTCATGGTTCAGCACTTTAATGTGTCAATTAGCTAACTAACAATGTCAATAAATTGAACCTGTCAAAAATAATAGCTTCCTTTCCAGTCTTCATCTCATGCTTTACCTGTCTGCCACAAGAAATACATTACACACCACCTAAAGCAGAGTAAGCCAACTTTTCCATGCCTATAGCAAAAATTAACAAAGCAAGGCTGCTGTCTTCAAACCTGAGACTTCCACAAATCACTCTCTCACATTTCAACATGTGAGCTGTGTGACAATCACACTTATTTCATTGTGTGTTTCTTGAGCAGTTGAGCGACAGAAGCATGTTGCAAATGAAAGAAGTCTGTCTATGTGCCAGCAGGTGTAGATAAATGCCAGTAGGTAGTACTAGTGCTAGTAGATCCTAGGTTCAGCAGGCCTGCTAAAACAGGGTGCTACAAATTGCTTTGTTGCTCAGAGCTGTGAATCAATGGGGGATTTAAAACATTGTTCAAGCACAGGGTGGTCACTGATACACCTTCAGCAGTGGCTAAAGGAGGTGACAGTAAGGGGAGCAGAAGGTGGCCACGTGTCTGTGGTAGCCATCTCCACCTCAAAGCTCTGCCAGCCAGACACAGATTTCTCTGTCAGAAACATATCCAGTCTCTTTTTGAGTCTCTGTAAACCCTAAGTGTACACACAACCTGTAGAAAGGAATTCCACAGCTTCATTTTACAAACAAGCACGCCTTTTGTTTTGAATCTGCTGCCTTCTGTTTTCATCAGATGTCCTTTAGTTCCTGCTTTAATATATTGTTTTCTTACATATTAAAACTTTTATGCAGGGTTTGGTGGGGTTTTGTTGTTTATTTATTATTACATAAAATTTGGTGTAATAGGCAATGACAATGTGGTTTAGCTCTCAACATTTCCACCCACTGGAGATCAAAGCAAAAAGAATGAATACCCTAATAGTGGGAGTTCATTTTCATTTTAAATGAGATGTAACAACAGGTTATGAAGAAAAACATCTTGTGATGGTTATTCAGCTGTGTAAGATTGCAGCGTTCCACCCCGTAAGCAGCGATATGAGATGATCACAGCCTTTCAATTACGAGATATTCTCGGAAGGGAGATGAGGCCAAGCAGCCCATTGTCCTGTTGAGGGGTCCTGCCCTGGGGGTCTCTCTGGGAGCAGTCTTGGGCAGTACAGCCAAATTGCTTGAGGCTGAAGCCAGGTGCAAGCTGTTTGTCCAGGATTAAATATGGCAGTGATTTATCCCAAGGGACTACTGCTGTCTATGGAGCTGAGTGCCTGGCTGACTTCCTTGCAGAATGAGGGCCTTCTGGGCAGATCCAAATCAAATCAGTGGGACATCCAGGCAGGCCCAGGAAGGCCCAGGACCCCAGCCAGGGTCACTGCTGCCAGCCACACTGCCAGTCATGTTGTACCCATGACCCACATGCACAACAGGACTGATATAAGACTTGCTTTGAGTGCATGGGGTGGCTCTGCAAGCTGCGACAGCCCCTCATCAGATTACGTAGAGCTGCTCTTCTAAACCTCATGGGTACAACCTCTTGCAGATGCTATACCCCCGTGGGATGTTTTGAAGCCCTGAGTGCCATAGTGTGATTCTTATGAGCTGAGCATGGGTGATGATGACCTGTGAGGGGCACACATCACCTAGAAGAACACGCTCAGTGGTAAAGTGGTATTGTACCAGCCAAAGTCTGATTCTATTTGCAATAGTGAGTGCCTGATGCTGCACAGAGGGAGGGAAATTATAACAAAACTTGTCATGGTCCCAGTTCTCATATTGGCCTTGCTCTTTCTCTCACAGGTTACATCCAAGCCTGCAGAGGATTGATGATCTCCGCTGTCTGCCTTGGCTTCTTTGGTGCTATTTTTGGACTGGTTGGGATGAAATGTACAAAAGTTGGAGGCTCCGATCAGACTAAAGCAAAAATAGCTTGTTTAGCTGGACTGATTTTCATACTCTCTGGTAAATATACTTTATTTCTATCAGTTTGCATATTTGAAGTCGTACAGGAGCAGCTTCTTTTCCACAGAAACCCATGAACAATCCTCCATGACTTCGTTGACTTCAGGGTCAGGCCCAAAGCTCTGCTGCCAGCCCCACTGAATGGTTTGTCTTATGCTTTTCAGGGTTGTGCTCTATGACTAGTTGTTCCCTGTATGCAAACAGGATTACGTCTGAGTTCTTTGACCCTTCTTTTGTTGCACAAAAGTAAGTACTTTCCTATACCCATAAATCTTTCAAAAAAGTAGATCTTGCATTTCCTAATGTGCACCAGAGCCTGTTTAGACAGAGAGCAGCTGCTTCTCCCCTTGGGCAGAGGAGGAGAGTGGGCTGCAGTTTTACATAATCACAATTTCTAACTGGAGCAACCAGGTGCTGAAATTCAATGAACAAACACTTTGCTGCACAGCGATTGCTCTGCAATCCATGTGCCCAGCTCTGCTGTGGGCTGGCAGGGCAGCTGGGGTTAATTGGGAATGAAGCCTGCCTGGATGCCAGAGGTGCAGCAAAAGGATTGCACAAGACAAAGGGGCTCATTAGGTGCATCATTCAATAGGGAAAGGAGAAAAGTATTTCCTTGAGCCTTTGACAGAAGGTGGCTTTCATGAAGATGTTGAGCACTGTGCAATCTTGATTCCTCTTGAGAGGTTTCTGCAGGCTTGGTGGAATTCTGCTGACAGATTTTCAAATCCAGGTAAATGAAATTTGGATCATAAACCTTATCAAAACCCACGATCTTATAAAAACTAATATAAATGCTTTGTCTATACTTGTAATTAAATTTAAGAGTGTGAGTATTTACAGAATTTTAGGATCCATACCAGAGATAAGGAGCATCCCTAAAGACTCCCTTTAAAACAGTGCGAATTCTCAAGAACTGCAAAAGCAGTAATCCACAAAATAACGCTTGGATTTTGGATTGACATTTTAACTACCAAGTCTGAAAATGTTGGCTGTAAATTATAGCATCATAGGCTTTCCTGTTTTGCATTCATACAAGATGTAAACTCTTTTTTAAAGGTGAGGATTTAAACGTTTACTTGGCAATGATGCCAGGATATGTCAAACATTGGGTATGCTTTTCCCTGAGACGTAAGGGATCAGTAAGGAACCCTGAATCTTTATGTTTCACTTTGACAGAAAGAAAATAGTCTGAATAAATAACACTAAAGGGATCTACATTTGTGGTAGGGTTGACACTGCTTTTCCCGCCTTGAAACAGTATTAGTTTATTCCATATAGTCTTGTATTAGTTTTGTCCATAATTCCCCTATAGTTTCTGCTTATTCGATGCAGTGAAGATAGGATTGAAAGGCCTCCAAAAGAAAGAAGGATGTGAGGTTCTTTGAAGAAAATGGAGCCTGGCTATATAGACAGAAGTTAATTATTCATCAAGCTTACTGTTCTTAGTGAAAAATACCATGGTTGTTGCCAGAAGTCCTTTTCCTACACTGTATTCCTACCCTTGTCTGCTGCAAAAGAACAGGCAGACCTCACGGTGGAATTTTACTGTGAAGGAATGAGAAATCCAGTTTAAATGTTGAAGTAATGGTAGTAAAACATCCTCTCCAAAGATTATCTTTTTTTTGTGGACAACCAGCATAGCTCAGCTGTGGGCAGACATAATCATGACTGCAAAATAAAGGCAGAGAGGAAATCCTGAAATTTTGAGTTGTGCACAATGCACATAGCTCGTGCTTGCATCAGACTGAGCTAATGGTGGCATTCAGCTCCTTCCTCTCTCAACTGATGTAAAATTTCCATTTTGTTGCCATTTTTCTAGGCATCAGAACCCTTGTTACGCATTACAGGTGCATTTAGTATGTTTGCTGGTATATTGTGGAAATTTGGAATTGTCTCTTCATTGAGAGAGGGTTTCAACCTTTTGCCTTTTACTGCACATTTCTTTTCTGAAATTATTCTGGCAGTGTCAAAGACAGGCTTGAGATAATGTTAGTGGGAAACAAATGACATAAGATGTTCAGCAGCTTGTATTAGACATCAAGATTTCCCTCCAGCCTCCTTTACTATTTTTAATTGAAAAAACTTAACTCTTATAGTCTTTATCATTTTTGTCCCTTGCCACAGTTTGAACCCATATAGCCATGATCATTCTTATTGATAAATGGGGTTGTTTATCCAAATTATCTGACTAACTTCCCATATAGACACTTACATGCAATTGAAAATCTTGAGTTTTCCTCTTAAGTACCAGTATAAATCAGAAAGATTGTTTTCTCTGAGGATGTGGAGGAAAGACCAATCAGGACAGCTCTGCAAAATTTTCACCTGGCAGTGTGGCAGTCACCTGAGAAGGGCCATATACACAATCTGTTTAATCATGGCATAGATAAATGTTGCTTCAAAGGGTCAAACAATCCCAGCTACAAAGGCCAAACCCCATGTCTTCTGTCCCACCTAATAGGTAACACTCAGGTACCCCTTTTCCACCCAATTCTATCAAATATAGTCATGATTTTTCTTCTGTACAATTGAAGAGTTTCAAGAAGAGAAGACAGTGCTTGGTCTCCTTAAATCCCTCAGCCTCTGGTCAACCATTTTGTGTTGTTAGATAAAAATATGGAAACTTGTGTTTCCCACTTTATAGGCAAATGGTCTTGCCAAATAAGTTGTTAATGCAACAGCCTTCCTGGATCTTGGTCCAGCACTGGTGATCTGCATCAACTTCTGTGGAGAGCCTAATCCTGGTCCTGGTACCTTAGGTGTGCTCTGGCAATCCTGTAGGGATGGAGGGATCCCCAGGAGGGGGCTTACCTCACATTTGAGCTAGTCCCTTTGATCTGCTGTTACAGATCAATAAAAGAGGTGCCTTGAAAGTGTTTTAGAAGTGCACTTTGTGTGTATTTCTTGCATGTTGACTATAATGGGATCTTAGGTGATGAGCTCTGATGTGGATCTCTCTTTCTAATCAGAGAACCCCTTATCTGTGGAGAGACAGAAATCTCCTTGAGTCATGTGAAAAGTATACCAAGGTGGTTGGAAATGTGAGCATAAGTAGAATGAAAATTTTACAGTTTTGGCAGATTTTGAAGTAAAACGGGACTGAGTGGAGAGTTTTCCAGGGTGGAAGGAGCTATGGTTCCCAGCAGTTTAAATAGGGGATTGGGTCTGTGAGCCCCATGCTGGTGTTGAGCAAGGATTCTGAGGCAGAGTCAGTTTATTTCAGCTAGAGCTTGGTGTCTCCAGAGAGGGAGCCTGAACAAAGAAATCCCTGGGTCTTTATGCCCTCACAGTCTGTGCACCTGATCCTCACGTGCCCTTCATGAATCTTGCATGTGCCTCTTGGTCCAGTGATGATTTATGGTCCAGGGCTTCTAACACCTCACTGGACTCTTTTCGAGTTTTTCTGCAGTGCCATTTTGTAAAGATACAAGAACAGCTGACAGGTATTTTCAGTTAGATATTTTGGTAATGTGGAATTAGGGCCTGTGCACGTGGAAATGTTCAGAACTAGATGAGAAGTGTAACTACACAGTGTCGCAGTTACACAGGCAGGCTGTTTTATTTGGCTGCCTCACCACAGTTTACAACAAATCAATTGATAGAACAGCACAGACTCCTTGTTGATAATTGTGGCTGCATGGGGGACAGGGACCTGTATTTCCAAGCAGGATCCCAGAAGTTTGGAGGAGATAAAGATCTCCTTAAGGGAGAACTGCAGCAGAAAAAGAGCAAGAGACACACAGATGTGTTTTAAAGGTGAAGAATAGGAGACTCTGGTGACTGTTGGGCTGCAGCCTAATGCAGGTCATCCTAAAAGTGCTTTAAGAGTGGAACTTGGGCAAGGAGCTGGGAAATGGAGTAGACAAGGACCATCCATGGTTTGCTGCTTGTCTTGAAGCTTCAGCACTGAGGGGAAAGAAAAGAATCTCCTCCCAATGCCCTTCTTTCCCTTCATTTACTATTGTTGATTTAGAAACATGGACTTTGTGGGATAATGCTTCTAAAGCACCACTGTCTCCTCTCAGGGACAGAGCAGTTCCTGGCAGCAAACAGTTTGTGGCTGGCCTGGGCAGCAGAGAGAATCATTGCTGGTGACTGGGAGCTCTGCCCATGGATGTGCCTGGGAGCAGTTTCTTCCAGAAAGAATCTGGCCACAGGGACTAGAGAAGGAGAAAGATGCTGGAACATGCACCTGTGTGTGCAAATGCTTATACCAGACACACCTGTGCATGTATATTGCATATGCACATTATGCATATGTACAAACCCTCATGTTTTAAGCAGGCTGGTGTGTGGATGATGGAGGAGGGAGTCAGAAAGATCGTGAGAGCCAGAGGGGAAACTTCAGGAGAGTTGTAGGCAGAATTTGTAGTTTCTGGCCCAGCAAAAGCCCCAGTCCAGTTTGCTTTGGGAGCCAACAGGAACAAAACTGAAATGGAGGAGCTGGTGCTGTAAACAGGCCAAAGAATGATGTAACCCCACAGCAAAGCAATCCAGGAGGAGATGCACAAAGGCCAGGCCTTTCCCCAACCCATAATCCTGACTGAGCAGGGAGAGAAGCACTGCCCAAGTGTACTGCAGGAACAGAGTTTGCATCCTGAGTCAGAGGGAAATAATGAAAAGAACGTGGGTGAATGGCAGAGCTGCTGATTTTGTGGTGAATAATTTATGTTTCAGTGGAAAGTTATTCAAGAAAAATATTATATTTGGTTATTTTATTCTGGAAATAACCCAGTTAAATCCATGCTCTCTTTTGTTAAATACATTTATTGACTTCTTGTAGGTATGAATTAGGAGCAGCTTTGTTCATTGGATGGGCTGGAGCTTCACTCTGCATAATTGGTGGAATTATATTCTGCTTCTCAATAGCTGAAAACAGTAATTCTGCAAGGTAAAACACAAGTTGTACTAACTGAAAGAAATCAATACCTCTGAATTTTTATTTGCTATATATATGCAGTTTGATTACTGTTCCAAAACACTTTGTAATGAGATTCTGAAAAAGATTGTGTGGACAAAAGAAAATAAGGGGATTTAAGGATAACGCTCTGTCCACCATTAATGTAATTAAGAAAAGCTATTGACTCAGAACAAATACTTGTGAGATATATATATGCATATATATATATATATTCCATAAATTTACTACAGCTGCAAAACAGTGCAGTCACTGATGTAGGAAGAGTGGTCAGGTGGCTGTACAGGCGTGAATAGACACGTTTCTTTGATCTTAAATCATCAGATCAAAAGCAAGCAGTGGTGGCAGTGGCACCTCCAGCAGCTGAAGAGGGATGATAACAAAGAGGAACAGCTGTAGGAAGATACACCTGGGATCTGCCACAATTTAAATTATTTCATGATTAGGCCCTAATTTACTTAGCTGTGAACGAGGGATATGTTACAGAAAAGTGTAAAGACAGATGCAAAGACAAATAGCTGGAGTGGCAATGTTTAACTAGAATGGGACAACACAGAGTAGGAACCTGCTCCCTCCCCTGAAATTTGTAGGTACACTCCCATTCATTTCTTCTAGCTTTATTACTAGAATGCCTGGATGCAGAGATGTCACCTGTCTATGGGATAAGCTGTAAATTGTTGGTTTTTTTCTCTTCAGGAGGGGGTATGCCTATAATGGAGCCACATCTGTGATGTCTTCTCGTACAAAGGTCCACAACAGTGTCCCTGACAAAACCCCACCCAAGCACTTTGACAAGAACGCTTATGTTTAGTTGCACTCTTGGAAGACTCAAAGAGTTTTAAAACATGATTTTGTACGTTTCATTCAGAGTGATTCCCCCCACCCCAACCCCAATGTACTTACCACTAATGACTTTTACAAATATTAACTTGCAGCTTTTTACATATTGATGTAAATTTTATTATATAATATTTTAAGATTGATGTTGGTATTGTAAAGTTTGTACCTGGAAATCATGAGCTGATGTTGCATTCTTGAAAAAAAAAAATAAATGAGGTATTTACTAATTCAGTTTCTCATGTCAGCTGCTTATGGGAATGGCATCACACACATTGTATTGGCATATTGCAATTCAAAAATTCAGCTAGTATTTTTTCTTTGTCTGTCCATGGAAATATGATGAATTTTGAGGGAGCATTTGTACAAGTCAATAAATAAGAACAGAGATTACAAATAACCACAAAATGCTTTCTAGACTGAGTCCCTAAAATCAGACACAACTCAGGTTTGTTGTGAAGTTTGAACTGATGGACCTGTGGAGTTTCAATAAGAATTGGTTATTGTGGAACAACAGTGCAAATATTAAAAATGAACAGTCCTATTTAATAATGGCACGGTATAGAAAAAGTTGTGTTCTGATATTATCTAAATTACATTAGAACTACAAAGTCAAGGTTCTTTTTTACATTTTATGTGATTTTTGTACATCATTTAAGTCGAAATACTACTGTGTACTTTTAAGAAGGCAGCTAATACGGACAAACCAGAAATGTCAAGTATTTCTGCAATGGCAGGTCAGTGTTTTCTTTATTGTGGCTTGACATTGTAATTTTTTTCCAGTTGTCCTTTTATACTAACAAAGACTCAACTCCAATACAAAAAAACCCCAGCAAACCAGCTTCCTCATATAGAAGGCATTTAATGATGATTAGTTTTAGAGCTGAGGCTTTTTTGTTTTCATTTGGTATTTATTGTAAACCATGGTAGAAACTTAACAGTTTAATACATGGACATATTTTCTTTAAAATGTTGACAATTTTATATAAAGTTCATGATAAAATACAAGAAAATATGCATTAAAAATTGTATAAAGTAATACTCTGCAGTATATTCTGTTCATTGGTTAACAGGCTTTCTTGCAAGACCAGTTTCAATCCTTAGCGTAAACATTAGAGGCAAAATCTTCACCTCAGAGAAATGAGAGACTTTCACCACTGAAATCATGAGTGTTCTGGTTTTGGCTGGGGTAGAGGTATTCTTCTTCACCATGGCTGGTATGTGGCTGTGTCTTGTATTTGTGCTGGACACAGAGTTGATAATAGAGATGTTTTTGGTATTGCTGAGCAGGGCTTACACAGAGCCTTTTCTATTTTTCATACCAACATATTGGTGAGGAAATTGGGGGTGCACGGGAGGTTTGGAGGGAACACAAATGGGACAGGTGACACAAACTGACAAAAGGGATATTCCAGGCCATGTGACATCATGCTCAGTATATACACTGGGGGAAGGAGGGGGGAGAGGAAGACATTTGGAGTGATGGCATTTGTCTTTCCAAGACCCCATTATATGTAATGGGGCCTTGCTCTCCAGGGATGGCTGAACACCTGTCTGCTCATGAGGAGCAGTGAACTAATTCCTTGTTTTGCTTTGCTTATGTGTGTGGCTTTTGCTTTCCCTATTGAACTGCCTTGATCTCAACCCAGGAGTTTTCTCACTTTTACTCTTTCAAGTCTCTCCCCAGTTCAACAGGTGAGGGAGTGAGTGAGCAGCTGCGTGGGGCTTGGCTGCGGTTAAACTGCCACAAAGAGGGAGAAGAATTACTTTGCTTCCAAACAGACATGGCTAGTAATGCATATTTCAATATTCTTTTTCAGAGTCCGACTGAAAGACACAAGAGCTCTGTAAACAGTATTCCTTGTTATTACAGGACCAATAAAAGAACTTACTGGGAAACACTTGATATTTTCACCTGCATTTTGAATCCCAGCAGAACCCAAAAGCAGGATCTCCCATCAGGAATGGAACATTATATATCTGAAGAATCACTCCAGTCTGTCACAGTGACTAGGCTGCTTTTTAACGTGCTTGTATTATCAGCTTCATGAAGGCCTGTTAAAACAAACAGACAGAACAATTAACAACTAATAACACTCTTTTGGGGATATTTTTACTTTGTATTTGTCTATAAGCTAAAATGACATGCAATGTGAGCAAACACCTGTGGACTTCAGGAAGTCCCAAACTGCAACCAGTAAGGAAATGACAAGTGTTGATAATAGGTAGATTGTTTCTCTCACAGAACATAAAGCATAGTACAAACAGTCAGTGTCAACCTTACTTTCCCTTCAAAAATAATCAAAAGTATCTTTACGTAACTGACACAGCTTTAACCTTTACATACATTGAAAGGGTTGGAAACTCCTGTATATAAAATTACATGTAAGATTGAGGCTTTTGCTTTAACACTAGTTCAAATATTTATCTCAGCCTGGTAAGTCAGTTAGATATCTCAAACAAACCTGAAATGTTGTTATTATTCTCAATACAAAATGAGTTCCCTTGTCCCTTAAATTTGGGAAGAAAAAAAAAACTCCAATGATTAATTTTTAAAATTAGGTTGAAGCCTGATAATATTATGGTTTAAAATCTCAAATTTAAGTTATCATCGCTGTATATTTATATGAGTGTGTGGTTTATGTATCATATAAATCATATATCATAAAAACACGATATTTGTATGGCAAGAAACCAAACACAGAGGAGTTCTTGTTCTTTTCTTACAAAACACCATCTATTGAATTAAAATGTGTAATACACTGTACTTAATTCTCCTCTAGGTGGGTCAGTCACTTATGAATATGTTACCTTCCTCCTTTGGTGCACTTTTCTTGGGAAGGCCCCATGCATGTACCACAGATGCAGCATTGGGCTCATTTTTCTGAACTGTCATCGCCTTCTGACCTCTGTCATCTTTCATCAATAAAATATCTTCCTCTACTGATGAAATAGCCCAATCATCTTCAACAGCTTCTGTGAGCTAACAGGAAGAAAAAAAAAACCAGGCATTTTTCCTCTCTCTGTTCAAGCTGTGCTGAGTTCTTTCCTAAACTCAACAATGTGAAACTGCTAAAGAAAAATCCACTGACACATGGCCTTTATGAAATCTATCATCACAGTTTTAAATTCCACATTAATTCAATTACCTAAATGATATTAATTCACTGTTTTTGTTCCAAAACTAAAGGATTATCTTTTCTGGGATATTCCAGTGAAATGAAAGTCCTTTAAGCATTAGAATGTAGATTACTTACATGAAAATAAAGATATGACATGCAAGGTGGCAGTTTACAAGCATTCTGTAGTCAAACTAGGAAAAAATATTGCAGTAAAGGCTTTTTCAATTTAAAACTAATTTATTTAAAGAGAAAATTAAATAATGAAAATTTTAAAAACCACACGGTGCTCAAACTTTAAATATACATTCCTCTCAAGACTCAGTGTCAGCATGTACAACCATATTTTAATTGAGTGGTGGATTTGTATACTAAGTTCACAAAATGAGAGTCAATTCAAACAGATGAACCTGAAGGTAATGAGTCCATGGTCTCTCTTACCTCATCTGCCTGAGAAATAAATATCTTCATTGAGCTTTAGCAAGAAGAGCTACAGCATTTCCCTATTTTTCAGTCAGACATGGTTCGATGGATTTGAGCTATTTTTAGAGAATTTAACTGTGGAAAGCAAACAATATTTTGTTTCTCACAAAGCTAAAACCTTATTTCACTGGAGTCTCCAGTGTTACAGAAAGGATCTAGATGGTGCTTCCACTGCACAGAAGGAGAGTTCAGAAGCTATTAGAAAACAATGTAAGGTATGTATATACTAGAGAAAAATCAACAAATATGAACGTGTTGTGTGTCTCGAAAGTGGGGAAGAGACTGCAGTAACACTTTATCTTGCAACATAACTCCATTTTAACATTGCAAACTGTTTTTCAAAACCTGACAGATCTGCTCAGTATGCTGTATTATTAACATACCAGAATTCATTATTGTGCTGTTTCAAATTATCTGCATTTGCAGGGCGTGGTAATGAGAAGGTCGGTCACATACATTGAGAAATGCTGGAGGAAGAGTTTCCTCAAACATTCAAGAAATCCCAAATGATTGTTAAAATAGAAAAAAATACAAATAACCACATCAACTTCAAACAGAATTCAGTTTTGATTGAGTGTAAATACATGGCACCAATCAAAACTGTTAAACAGTTTTATTAACTCAAAGACTTACATAAAGACGTCTACATTAAACATAGAAATATGAGCATAAGTGTATGCATGTAATTACCAAAGCATACAAGATAGTCTTGTGTTATGCTGTAAAGATTCCAGGAAAAAAGTAGCAGTGCCTACCCTGGTTTCATAAGCTTATTCTGAACTCATTGTGTCCATACAGGATGCATCAGGGACACAATGTATTCTAAATGAATTATAGCAACAATATTTTTCATAAAATGATGGAAAGGTGTGGGTTGGAAGAGACCTCAAAGATCATGGAGTTGAACTCCCCCACCATAGACAGGAACACCTTCCACTAGACCAGGTTGCTCAAAGCCCCCTCCAACCTGACCTTGAACACTTCCAGGGATGGGGCATCCACAGTTTCTTTCGGTAACCTGTTCCAGTGTCTCACAAAGAATTTCTTCCTAAGATCTAATCTAAACCTACTGTCTTTCAATTATATTCTAATTTTCTTTCCAGAAGGTTCTGTTCCATGATCTTTCTGGGCACAGAAGTGAGACTGACAGGCTAGTAGTTCCCAGGCTTCTCCTTATTACTGTTTTTTAAAAAATGGGTTTATTTTCCTTTTTTCAGTCAGAGACTACAGATGACTTTTCAATTATCATGGAAGAATGGTTTGGCAACTGTTTCAACCAATTTTCTTAGGACCCTGGGAAGCATCTCATGGGGGTCCCATGGACTTATATATGTTCAGGCTTCTCTGGGGGTCTCAAACCCAACCTACTACAACAATAGGAGGGATTTCATTCCCCCAGTACTTGCCTTAATGTTCAGGAGCTTGAAAAATGTGAGAAGGCAGATTATCAGTGAAAACCATGGCATTTTTAAAACATTTATTTTGCTACAGGTCTTTGCTCTTAAAGCCCAAATTCCTGAACACTATGACCCACCATCTAAAGATCTTTACAAAATCATCCTGCCAATTTAACTGTGAACACTTTATGGTCTTGTAAAAGCTAACATTACAAAGAAATTGGAAGTAACACTAGATAGAAAATTGTACTGTAATAGTCATGTCTGCGTTGATAATTTTGAGTCTGGTGCAATTTGCAGCTCCCACACATCCATAGGACAACTTAGGTGTCATCAATGGCAATTACAAGGACACAGGCTAAATGTGATTATGTTACCCTCACGGCCAAAATTGATTAAGACAATCATCCCATTTGAGAAAATGAAATAGAAGTGTCTCTGTTTCTGGAGGGAGTGATGAGTTTCAGATTTAACTCACAGTCAGGAAGCCCTAAGGTATCAGTTTTATTATGGATAACAGGATTCTCAGTAATTATTATTTGCTGATTAGGTGCAAAAATACTGTATTGGATGCTATAACTAGTACCTGTCTGTCTACTTCAATCTAATAACAACTACTCAAACTGAAAATAAATCACTATCTGCTGTTCACTTCTCATTTGGAGTAACTTTTGGTCCTTTTAAAAATTGTTCAGGCAAACATCCCAAATTGCAGCAAAATGGTGTACCACTTATAGTACTCTAAACTGAGAAGACCAGGACCTTAGGAGCCTGAGGGGTAAAGAATCCATTGTGTTAGTATTCTGCTGGTGAACACATGCCATATTGAATGGACAGCAACAGATTTCATGTAGTCTGAAAGCAGTATGTGATTGTGGATTGATGCAGAACAAAGACCAATGGAATTTGTCCTCTCATTAAAATGTATTTGAGAGACCCATATTAGATAAAGCCCTAGTAATAATGTTTTTAAATATTAGATAAGCAAATTCTTTTTTTCCTCCATCAAAACAAGACACTAGGAAAACAAGTAAAGGATGACTCTCTATGCTGCTAGAATAGAAGAATGATATCATGCCCAAACTTTGAGCTGTAGTGATCCAAACCAATAAAGGTATAAGCTAAAAAAGCAGTGTGGATGAAGTCACTTGCCACTGGTCCCTTGCTAGCACTTTGCTATACACCAGTGCAGGTATACCCAAAAAGACTACTTAGCTATAATTCCAAAACTGTCTTGGAGAATTAAGTTCTTTGCTGCATCAAGATGATTTCAGCATGAAGGAAAAAAGGAACATACATATAGTTCAATTACTTAATGTAATAATGGTAATATTAAAAGTTATACCTTTGGTTCTTTCACCTCTTCTTTCTTAATAAATGCCTGTGCAACATTAATTCCTCCAGCTGGTTTGTTCTTATTTCCATGGTTAGAAAGAGTATCTCCAACTTGTTTGGCCAGTTTTTGAATAACTGTTCCTAAAATTCAGAAAAAAAATTAAATTGACAGTTTCTATTTGCAAGGAGGGACTTCACTGTAAACCCTCTAGAAATCTTCCCCAAAGCAAAAAAAAGTAAAAGAAATATCTCTGAGACAAAGATTGTATAATTTTCTGCATTTGTATAGAAGAGCATGATACACATCTCTAATAGATTAACAGAAAAGCATGAAGTGTTTACCTATTTATGTATATACGCTCAAGACTAGGTAGTCTGCCTTCATGTTTTCTAACACAGGAATATTACTGTGAAATGCAAAATCATGCACAGCTGTTACAACATCCATATACAAATGCAGTGAAAAACCTTTAGGAGTTTTGGCAGGTGTTCCAATTTCTTCACTTCCATTTTCCTCCATTGCATCCCCATCACTTTTGCCAGAAGGCTTCTGAAAAGCATGGACTATGCTGCTTAATGGTTTTGACCGCTTTTGCAATTTCTCTGGTGCTATATTAGACTGTTTCATATCATCTTCATCAGCTTCTTCCTCTGAACTGAATGGTGGTGTTCTAAGGAAAACCACAGACAACATGAGCACTCACTGGGTTTCAGTGCACGCACCAACACATACACGTTTAAGCTTCCTTGTATTTTCCTTTCCAATAATGTGCATTTTTCTTAGTGCAAAAAGACAGAATCTCCCCTAAATTTTAACTATTGAAAAAAAAATTAAAAGAAATCATACTGCTAATTAAACTCAGAAATTTATCCCAAAATGCTCTCTTATACATCCATGACTCTTTCCATTTATTCAACCATCTTTACAAAACAAGAGACTAATATAAAACAAATCTTGCCAGGCAAACACAGATGGGCTTTCATGGATCAGCAGGTAAAGCAAATTTCAAGGAATCTGTGCCACATGAAGTCTCTTGTGACATCAGTTAGATGTGGGAATTTTCCGGTGCAGGAAGTGGCAAAGTAATGTACCTGATGTGAATGGAACACGGAATACTGTACTTAATTTTGGTTGCAGTATGAAAATATCAATAAATTGAAAAAATTAGGTCAGCAAAGTCTCTAAATGCTTTTAACACAGTCAGAAAAAGCATCTAAGAGAGAAACTAAAGGAAGTTATTGATCTTATTGAATGGCTCTCTTTTTCAACCACAACAAAGAATACATATGCTGAAAGAAAAACATGCTATCTTTTCAGGGATTATAATAACACACTCAAATGGACTAACACTTTAAACCAAAAAATGAAGTATGCAGCCCAGAGAGTGTTATGATTTTAGCTTAATAATAGTTTTTGTGTAGCAAACATGTCACCAAAAATGTCTTCTTCAAAAAGGCAAGGGAACAAAACATACGTGATGCTAGGTGTCTTTCTGGAAACTCCACTTCCAAGAATCTTCTTGGGTCTAAAAATAATGAGACAAGTTATTTCAAGACTTACAGCAAACGTAAGATTTATATGGAAGTTACGTGAATTCTTTCCTCAATTCTTACAATCAAGGAAATGTTCACATCAGCCACAAAAACCCAACCCATAGGACTGTTATCTGAGGTATGAGAGTTTTTAGAAAGGCATCTCTTACTTTGGCGTAGAACTGTAATCAGGGATGACTGTTCTTTGTCCAGGTGGGCGGACAGTTGATGGAGACCACTTTGATGGTTTTTGAGGTGTGGCAAATGAGGATATTCCCAATGGATTGAACCTGTGTTTTTCTACAAGAAAAGTTATCTATGTCATTCTTACAATCAATGTTTGGTATCCTTCACATTTAATTTCTACAGTTAAAGATGTCTCTGCTGCAGACTATAGTTTCACAAAAAAAAAAAAGAAAAAATGCAATTCTTTTCTTCCAAGCACTTCAGAGTTACCATGTGTTTGGTTAAAAAGGGTAGCAATTTGGCAGAAAATAAGCCTCCTTGTTTACAGCTGGTCCTCAGAGATCAGACATCTTTCAGAATTGAATTCTTGGCTATGCCAAGTGTTTTGACACAGGAAATCAAGCTTGTGATTGCAATTGTATTGTTAGTGCTATAAAGAGCTACCCTGAAGTTAATATTTATACATATACATAAAAATGTGTATATATATATATAAATATATGTATATGTATAATATGTGTGTATATACATTTCTGGTAATCCAAAAGAACCACAGAGGTTGTATTTAATAGACTAGCTCTTTAGAATATAACCAGACCTATGGTTAACAGACTGTTCATGCACCTGGTATGGGGCCTGTAGTTATGCTTTCGCATCACAGTGATACAACACCACATGGAGATGACCCCATGGAGGTTGCCTGTACAACAGAAAAGGGGAAGAATGGGTTAACAGCCTTAGGTTTAGACATTCCTACATCCAAGTGTCAAGGGCCCAATGGAGGTTAAGTTCCTCAGAGCCTGATGGCTTCTAACACCTTGGAAAAATAGAGCATGGGTAGACTCTGTCTAGATTTAAAAAACTGCAACAGTTAATGGGAACTTTAGGATATTGGTGCAAACATCCCTGGTTTCTCTGTTATTGCCCACTCCTTGTACAGTTTGCTCAAAAAAGGAAAGTCATGGGAGTGGACTGAGCAACACTGTGGGACTGAGCAGAGCTCGGTCCCACAATCCCCCCCAGTGACCCTATTACAGCAGAATGGAGCTCTGTTGAGACCATGGCACTACAGCCTGTTTCACACTGGCCCTGATGGACCAGAGAGATTCAGCCCAACTGCATTTAAAGAGACAGAGATATTCTGAGCTGGAAAAAGGGATTTGAATCATTAGTCCAAACAGTTAAACAAGTTGAGTCACTAAGGGATAACTCGTCTGGACAAATCCTAATGAAAGCTGTATTGCTTTCCTTTTTCAGGAATGATAATGGGAATGATGCCAGCATATCTTCAGTGAAGATCAAGTTAACCATCTTAGGACTGCTTATCCTTGTTGTAGAAGCAACTATTGCCATTATGAACCAAATTTGGTTCACACATCAACAAGCTCGACCTGCAAGGTGAAGACTCTCACTTCTTCTATCTAAGCTAATCAATATGGTAACCAGAGTACATTCTGCACCACACACACACACTTCTCACTTGTGAATTCACTGAAATATAAGGGAAGGAGATGAGGGCACTTTGCCCACTGAAATTAGAAAGGTAACCTCAGTGCCACTGAATTTGAAAGGGAATTTCAGTCCTGGTGGCATCTAATCAATTTTCCTTAGGACCTTGTTAAGAATACAGTAAGAAGTAAGATGGACAACATCAGTGGCCAGACTCCCTCTTTAGATGGTCACTCACAGCTATTTTCACAGGAATTTTCAATAAACGACTTCATCCTGTTGTTGTTATGTTAAATCTGACTCTAATATGTTTTGCTTTGATCATAGACATATATGTAAAAATCTGGATAATGATCTGTCAGAAATACATAAGGTCTCGGTGTGGTATAACGAAAGGTGTGGAGGAGAGGTATGAGCAATTTCCCTACAGAGATCCCCCCAAAAATCCATTAAATAGTGGCACTAAATTGAAGGTGTGACTGTAGTCACAGGGTGGATAATGTAGGAACGAGGCCTATAGTGATGAAATATATGATGAAGGGACTTCCATGAGATATGCCATGAGATGAGTAGCTAAGGGATTCTGTGGCCATGATGGCATGCTGAGGGGGTGGTAGGTTATCAGGCAGAGGCTGGATGACCCTTATCACTACAGTCAGCCAGCAAAGAGTGATTGAGGCTAAGGTGTCACTGTTGGCGAATCTGGGATCACAAAACAAGACCAGACTCAGACTGTAGCCCACACTACTGGTGCACCTGGGAACACGGCCAGACTTACAATGCTGAATTTGTTAAAAGCAGACATTAAGCGCAGCCATACTCAGCCCTTCACATCTGTGAGGACCAGATGGAAAGCAAGGAGGTTTATTTGCTGCCAAAGTGCTACACTCCCAACACAGCACTATGTATCTTGCCAGAGCTAAGATATTTGCTGTTAAACACCATGGCAAGGACCCTTTAAAGAAAACAGTTTAGCTGTCCATAACTATATTGAATATTGATATGGAAAAGCAGGAAAGCAGCTATACAGAAATGTTGTTAAATAAGACTTTAAATAGCAGTTATAAAATCTAAGACAATAAAATAAGCCCCAAAATCCACTGTAACCTTCACAAGGAAGATGAGCACAGGAATCAAGTCTGCTAGAAGATAATGATTTCTCTTCAACCCGAAAGCCAAGCTGACGTTGAAGATGCTCTCGAATTCCATGAATGGTGGGCTCCAGCTTCTCTTTGCGTTCTCTGGCACATTCAATAGCTCGCAAAATTTTATTTAAGCGATCATTTGATATTCCACGAACACCCTAAGGAAACAAATTGTATTGTAAATGCTCTTTTAGAGTTCAGATATCACGAAGTTTGTTGAAAAATCACAGAAGTTGCTAACATTGCTCACAAGTGTAGCCAGATCCTCTGCAGCTGTAATTTGATGGCCATCCTCTCAGGTTAGTGGTTAAGGAATTACATTTATTTAAAACACAGAAATTTAGCTTTGGATTTTATAGGTTGAGAACTGCAGTCCAGGAGCAAAAGAGAACAGAAGAAAAGTGGTACAAAGATCACCCTTCTTTTAAAAAATTCAATGTTCTTACTGCTTTAATTCCCAAGGATTCCAGCTTCTCCTCCAGAGCTTGCTCCAAAACAACTCTCAATTCTTTAGTTAAAGAAGGATCAGACTTCAGAGCATTTATTAAATAGTAGTTACTTCTATCTGGTTTTAGATCAATTTTCTCAGTTTCTGAAATAAGAAGGAAAAATGCTGTTAAGACATATTTTTAAAATCCACATTACATTAGATAATTAAAAACTGCACTGAAGCATGCATTCTTTAGAAACAGCATAGACATATATGTGCACTTTTTGTCTACATGGAATTGTGTCATTTTCAAAATACTGGGCTAGCTTACAAAAGCCAGCTCATTTGGAATCTGTACCTCAGCACCTTATACTCACCATCACAAGTATCTTTTATTGCTCTTGTTACAGAATCACTGTAAAGATACGGTGCTGACTATTTGGCAACAAAGATCATTACTTTTAGCATTGTATTTTAAAACTTCTGATAAAGAAAGACTATCTTCTGATACTTAAGTTCTCCAAACATGGTATTTCAATGAAAAGCTAAATTCTAGCAGGAATCAGAATGAGAATACTACAAACATTTCCTTAAGAAAAGCTTCAAGCAACATGATGTTCTCTGATAAAATAATCTAATGAAATTAAACCTTTGTAAAGTTGTAACACTTTCAAACGTCTTGGTAAAGACAGAACCTTAGTCTGAGGCAGATTGTTTCAGAAAACATATGATGGGTAATAGTCATCTTCAAAAATATTTCAAGGACAAAGTTCAGTGTTTTCATGTTTTCATCTATGCAAGTCTATGACATCATACATATTTAAAAGCAGACAAAGAAGTTCCTTTCCCTTGCTTTAAGTGTCACTAATGACTCTTGTGTCAATAAAGAACTCTTATGCAAGAAATAAAGAATCATCTAGACAGATTCTTCCATCTAAAATGAAGAATGACATTTAAGTTAGGCCAAAGTATTATAGGGTCATACAGGAGAGTAAAGAAGAAAAACACACCCACTTGGAACCTGTCTATAAAGTGTCCCTGGCAAGACAAAATTTTACTGAATGTCACTTAAAGTAAATGCAGCAATAACCTGTGGAACCATGATAGCTGCTGCTGTTTGGCAGTGATCAGCAGAACTGACAAAGAGTATAAAACATCCCAGGAAAGCATGCTGTAAATCACACTCCCAGCTCCCCTGAAACAACAGGAAAATCTTGGGCAGCTTCCCAGCACACCTTGCAGGGCAGCAGAGTCATCTGCCACCCAATAGACAAGGATAGGAATGAAGCCATAATTCCATATTTGTGACTTTCAAATATTTTATTTTGAAACAGATGTGCCACTTTTTCTATTTGTAAACAATGTCTGTTTATTAGAAAGCAGTTTCATTTACTTTTCATTTTTCTTTAAGGGAAACACAAGCACCCTAAAGAGAAGACAGAAAAGTCTCAAAATGCCTAAATGACATATCAGGCAGTTTGGAGGAACTGGCTTCCCATGAGATCCTGGAAAGAACTATAGGTAATGAAAACTGAAAGAGAGTCCAGCTGCCATACTATTAGATCTGTGTTGAAGAGGACATAATCAGGCTGAAATCTTATCTGCTTTTGAGAACTGTGTAGACAACTCAGTCCCTGACAGAGATGAGATTAAAATCGATTTGTCAAGAGAACTGAGTCTTAGAAGGGGCAAAAAACTGGTCTTAAGGAACTGGTCTTAAGGGCTATCTGACTATCCCCAGTTAGGACAAGATGGCACTATTCAGTACAAAATCCTCCCAGAAAGCCATACATGAGACATTTTAAAGTGGAAGTCTCCCAGGAAACTTCTGAAAATCCTGTCTCTTTCCAATGTTAATCCTTACAATAAAATAGATACGTTTAAACTGATTTTTAAATTCCTAATTACTGCATACTAATAAGGGTAACAAGACTATCTAGCATTATCCTAATTACTGACAATATTAATTCTTGCTAATTAACTCAAGCCAAATCCTCTTTACCAGAGCAATTATTTAAGGAACTGTTTTCTTATTCATCCCTAAATACTAGATTTAACTTTTGAGACAAGGGACCTTACATCTACTCCACTGTTTCAGCTCTACATAATCCTAGAAAACGATGTTCTGAGTCAAGAATTTTCACACTCTCCCTTACAAATTACTGTCATCAAAACCAAAAAAATCTTGGTCTGTCTTTTCAGACAGCATTCTTTCTTTTTCTCTTCTGCACTTCAGGCCATGCCTTTAGGCACAGCAGAAGAAACAAAGACAATCCATCAAGAGAGAAGATGGCAAGCAAGAGAAACAGCAGAAGGAACGGCAAAAATGCAAGCAGTCTTTATTTCAGATTGTTCAGTCACTGGATTTTCCCTGGGGAAACCTCCCAACACACGCGTGTATTCAAACAACGATTTTGTTTTCAAAACAGCATAATTCCTTTGAAATTTAAACTCACTGGCTGTAGGGTTCAAGACTGATTTTGATTTTCACTCACAGAAGAGATTTTTATGTTATTCAGCCATTTGATGTTTCACCTAAGGCTGCCTTCAGAAGAATACCATGCAGGATGAACCAGTGCTTTCAGTTCTGTCATTGTATATGTGGCCTTTTCCAAGTTCTCCTCGGAAGAGGCACAACAGCTGCCAGTGCTGGGATATGTAACTTCATTCTGAGTTACACAATCCTGGCTAGAGCTGTGCCTGATTATGGGTAGGTGCAAGTTAGTTACTTGTAAAAGTATCTGCGATGCATTCATGAAAGCTGGCAGCTCCAACCTCCACCATCAACTTCCTTCCAGCTGAACTCTTTATCCTCTTATGCAGAGTTTAAAAAGAAGGGAGCACATTTTGCAACAATGTCAGCACCAAAAATTTGCTAGTGAAGGGCATTTCCCCATCAAACATTTTTGCCCTGCTTAGTTCAAATCCATTTAGACATTTGGAATGTGCCTGCTTTAAAGAAGTTAGCCAGATTTTCATATAAAATTGAACTTGGATAAGGAAATCATAATATTTACAAGCAATAGCAAACAGGAGACTGACACAAACACTGTTTCCACCCAAATCACACAAATATAATGAAATACAATGAAAAATACTGTAGGAATCAAATAATATTTTTTGTTTTCAAGAAACACATGCCAGCATATTTTGAGCTGAATCAATCATTACCTTTTTCCTCTTCTGAAAGCTCCTCTATAGGCTCCAGCATATGCACCAAGGGTGCCTGCTCTAATAATGAGGAAGAACAGGAACACCAGACAAAAAGGACAGAGAAAGGTCAAGGTCCAGAGAGGGAAAGTCAGGAAAAAAACCACCACACTGATGTCAACTTTCTTGATTGCTGACAACCTGCTTAACCATCACAAACCCACTGCAACATGACTCTTCACTGCCTTGGGGTTACATTTTTGTAGAGACCCTAATAAAATAGTCACTTCAGCAGTGATTCTGTTGTCCAAACACAGGTGTATGGTGTCATCCCAGATACATGAGAGTTTTAAGCCATCAGTGCAAGGCTGACTGATACATCACACCACTTCTGGAATGGCACCAGGTAGGGTTTTTTTAGATGTCTACAATGACAGGGCCACTCAGGATTATGTAAATCAATATTGTCATTAGTTTCTCATAAGAAGCAATTTTTAAATATGTACTTTAAAATATTGTTTATGTGCAATTTTATACTAACAGTTTAAAAAAGAGAAGTGAAATGGACAAACTAAACCTCAAAAATGTATGGAAAAATTTATTAACTCACTATTTCAGAGTATTATTAAGTACTGAGTCCATGCAAGACAGATTTAACATATATAGAAAGATAATTCCCAATGAAACCAATTTTAAAAATCTCCAATCACTCCAATTGAGTAAGATTCAGTATAATCATGTGTTTTAAAGAATTCTTGAAATGTCTGTGCTGCAAACAGCTTCCTAAACACACTGAATTTATCATTCTATAGGTTGTCAGGCACAATTTGTTGCATAAAAATGAAGCCAGACTACAGTTTATTTACAACTTTATAAACTTCAGATATAAGACACACTTGAAAATGATTGTATGTAGGTATGTAGACCAATAAGTATTCAGGTTTTAAATTGTTAATATTCACCTTCTACTAATTAATTGACATCAATGAAAACTAGAGCTTGAGTGTCTTATAGGGTTTGCAATAAAAACAGGTATGCAAACTGTACTTTCAGCATTCAACTACGGGTATTATAAGAAAACAATTTATTAATCAGTATTTTGAAGCTACATGCATTTACCCCATTCTTCACAAAAAAACCTCTTGCACTATAAATGGTTGTTATGTTCTCTGAGTAGAAAGAGAGGAAATGATGCTGCATGAAGATGTTTTTTGGCACTTCTTGTACACCAGGTACAAACATGGATGCACTGTAATCACAGTGAAATGAGCATTTGGAGCTAAGTGCCACTGCCACAATATTTCCCAAACAAAGGGGATTAAATCTGGTGTCACAAATGCTTGGGTACAGGAGCTGCTCTCTCCGTGCTTTCCATGCCTGTGGCGATATTCAGCCTCTCACTTTTCCAAGTCAATTACCAGACTTAAAATTTGCTCCCACAGAACTTGAACTAAATAAGAAGTTTTAATAAAATGCTTCTTATACCATCGCAAGTCATTAACAAGATGCAAATATCAAGATATCTTAGGAAAACATTTAGAAGCAAAACTCTGAGAGACAAATGGGCTTCTGGTCTTTCAATCTCTAAGGCTGTAAAATTTACCAGTGGCCAGAGCATTTCTGGGCACTGGAACATGATCCTCCACACTACTGCTCCTGGCACACTGCTGCCCTTCACCAACTAAGATTCTCCAAAACAGTATTCAGACACAGTTTGGAATCATTCCCAAAAGCCTGAAATGTGTCTGCTTAGAAGGACAGAGCCTGAAGCACAGATGAAATGTTCTGGGAAGATTATTTTAAGCTGCATGGGCACTGAGGCCTCTGAGTTTCTTGGCTGGACTTACCAGCTAGTAAGGCAGTTGCTGTGTAGTTGGATGTAATCGATGCTTATTTTACCTGTACTTTACTCAAATGTTTTCTGTTTAAAGGGGCTGAGTCATCTATGCACAAGCCCTTGACAAGTGACTTAATGTAATAGGAATATCCCAGTCCCCAGAACCTAGACCTGAAAACAGTCTGCTGATTGGGCATTAAGGTACATGCTTCTCTTCCTCAGTGTACCAGAAACAGAGGAAATGAAAAATCAGTAATTACTAAGAACAGTTGCAAGAGCAGGCCCAAAATGCATTACTATTATATGTAATACTGTTGTTCACTGCATGGTAACAGAGATCAAATGCTAAGGCATGAGGGAGTGCAACATCTGAAAACACCAACTTCCCTTACATAAACAAGCCTTTTCTTTCTCTTCACTGCACACATACTCTAAGAGATATCTATCAAACATCACATTGGAATCACATTTAAGAGAAACCATTACTCTGGTTTATAGACAAGTGTGGAGATGACTCCCTTTAAGGAGTCCTTGCCTTATTGAGATTTACTAGAGATGTGCTTCTTCTGGCCATGTGATGAGCCATATTAATTCTAGCCATCATTAAGGCCAGCAGTGATGGATCTATCATCCCACATCTTCCAGAGTCTCTCTTCTGCCAGCTAGTATGTGTGGAGACACAGAGGAGATGTATCAAAAGTACAAGTTACCTTAATTTCTTAGTGGATAATTATATTACTGAAAAATAATGTGTCCAGCATACTTTAAGAAATAATTAAATACCTGTTTTAAAGAGTATTTGAAGACAATTTCTAAGCAGGTGGAATAGGAAAATATATATTTAACAATAATAAAGGATTCAGGCCGTGTGTGTTTCATGCATGTCATATATTATTTGTTATTATCCACTAGCTAAAAAAAACCCAATATTCTGACAGTACTACTGGAAAAGCAGTCTTCTGGCCAACATTTAAAGAAGAAATCCCAACTATTTATGTTGAAATAAGAAATGCTAAAGAACTTTTAGCCTGAACAGAAGCAATAAAATTATCTATGGTGTAGTGTCATCTACAGTAAATACTTTGCACTTGCAATGTAACAACCCAGGAAAAAAAGAAAAATTTGGTTTTTTTAAACTACTGCATTTATTGAAGGTGTAAGGAATGTAAGCTGTGGCTACACTCATTATATACTCCTTTAATTTATACTCAAATTACTTATACAAAGAGCTGCCAGACTTAATCTGTGATACCTGTAATTTGGACCACTGTTTTTGAATTAATGCACTTCATATATTTTTTTCTCTTAACTGATCAATAGAAAGCCACGTACTGCACAAAAGCAGCAGAAATGTTAACTTTAAACCAATATTCCTAAGTGTGATTTTTTTTGGCACTTACCTGAGGCCTCTAAGTTAGGAGCCTGGTCACCTCAGACTCCTTCTACAGTTATCGAAGAGACACAGGCAACTCCAAAGAGCATTCAGATCTTAGTTCAGCTGAACCAAACTCTGAAGGCAACCCTTTTCTCTATTTACTGTCTAGGAAGAGTAAGTACTTTAACTAAATTTTCCTCAGATGCTTCAGCTATGTCCCTAGTGATAGCTGAGCCTTGGTGTCCACACCATATTTGTAGACTGAGACATAAGTTTTAATGAACAATCTAATTGGTAGCTTTGCTTTTTAACTGTCTTCAATTCCACCTAATATTATTGACCTAACAAAGACTAAATATTGAACACGTATCAACATTTCAAGAGTAATATAGGAGACAAAGCCTTATTTTAAAATATTATTGTAAAAAATAAATTGTAGTTAATCTATTGCCTTTTTGTGAGACTGAAGTAATCTTTGAAAGTAAGACCTAAGTGATATCTGCATAAAACCATACAGGTAGCTCAGAAATGGACAGAAGAATGTTCTGCCAGGATAACATTCAAGGAACTCTACTAGCTTTCACAAGAAGTCAGAAATATTAACATGTAAACACCAGACTAACGTGGTTATTCTCCTACTTTACACCTAAGATAACTCACATTTGCAACTTGGGTATCTTTTCGTAACACAGATTTAAGATATGCAGAATGAATATTAGGATGCAAAAGCTTCTGAGTGGCTTTGAAAAGTGTACTTAAGTTCACATTAGAGAGCCTTTTCTATAATTAATTTAAAAAAAAAGAATAAAGATATTTTATATGCAGGCAGTTATAAGATGATCTGTGCTAAATAAATTTGTCTACAGAAGTTACCAGGAAGTGCTTTCATTTTCATAAAGGCATGAGATGCAGCCATGATGTCTTAATTCAGTAAATCAATCCCTTGGAGAGTCCTGAAAACTTCGGGAAAGACACCATAACTTCTGCTAACCTCCAGAAAATTAGGTAAGGCAAGTTTAAAAAACAATCCAGAAGGGAAGAAAGGGGACAGACAGAGAGACCTGCAGAGATAAATAAAATAGTAATCAGAAAAGGAATCTGAAGGGAACACCTTCTTCGAGGTTTCATAATAAACTGATGGTGAATCTTTTCTGTAACAATGGCAGGAACAGCCTTTTCTATCTTGAGAAGTTTCACAAGATGTCACAAACTTCATATTTGAAGCAGCAAGAAATTATGAAAGATCTGAATGAGCCTGATTTAAATTGTCAGAGTACAGAAAATACTAATATTCACAGGACTGTTTCTGTCCTCAGTAAAAATGAAAGCAAATGCACCAAATAACTAATGCTTGACAAGCTTGGTGGGTAAGCCCTTAGCAGTAATAATCTTCATAAAACATAAATCTTAAATTCAGGGTGATTGCTAAACTATATGCTGTGAGACTTCTTAGCCAGACCCAGAACTACTGTTTCGGGTGTCATAAGGCTGGCTTAAATGAAAAATAATTAATTGTTTAAAAGGCTATTTCCTAATTGTCTATACTTATTGTACTATTACTTTTGTCTACACAATATTCATCCATATAGTTTAGCTTAGAAAGCTACAAGCAATGAACTACTAAACCTTGCATAGCTTAGAAAGAAATATCTGTATTATTCAAATAATGTTGCCATAGAATAATTAGCAACAATATAATCAGTTTTCCTTTTAAAAATAATTATTGTCAAAACAAATTGTTTAAAATTAGCACTAGATGAGTCTTTCATTCCTCATCAAGTTATCAAAAGTTTGATATAGAGTGCCCTTTCTCCACAGAGGCATTTTCAGAAATTTTGTATTTGCTGAAAAAGAAAAATTATCTACATTTTTCACAGACAAATTCCATTTAGTCTCCCTGTGACAGATTTAAAAACTAAGAGAAATAATAGTAGAAAAAAACCCATTAATTATAATTCAAGTTAATAAACTATTTTTAAACATTTTGCTTGCTCGTTTTTCATTACTTTATTACTTAAAAGGAAAATAAAGAATTAGTTGATTGCAGAATATTGGTATGGTAGCAATACTCTCCAATAATTTGCATACTGATTAAAAAAATGAAACTATTTCCACAATACAATGCAAATATAGCTCCCTTGTCCCCCTCCCCTTCTAAAGGATACCACAATGCCACAAGTCAAAATACCTAAATAATCTATATGTAACCACAGATATACTATGGAAGAACCAGGACAAGATAACTGTCTATTTTGATTATTTCTTCTGTATTTCTACTCCTTGCCATTTGAAGTCACATGGAAAATACAGTATTTCAAGACTTCTAAACAAACATCTCCACATGTTTCCCTATACAAATTCCAGCAGACACATGTATCTATCCAGTATATGCATATATCAGATAAGCATATTTTCCAATAGAAAGTACAATTTTTTCCGTAATAAATTTCATCTAAGTGCTTCAATAATATACATATTCTAGGAAATATTCTCAAATTCTTTTGTTTTTCATTTTTTCTTCTCAGTAGTACATCCTTACAATTATTTCATAGAAATTCTCAACTCTGACATACAAATTAGGTTCTTTCAAAATAACTACTCTTAGACCCATGATTTGACAAGCAACATATCTAAGAAGAGCAAGTGTTAGATTTGAAAGTACTGGATCTGGACTTATCAAAAAAACTTACCGTGTGGTAAGTGTGGGGTAACTGATGGGCTTGGTTTAGGTTCTTGAAGACGCTCTACAGAAGTGCTCACTAAAATACCATAAGAGTAAAAAAATAATGGAATTGTATTATAGTAAATAGTAACAAATACAGATTCCTAAATGTAGCAATATTTAATCATATTCATTAATGTGTTGGTTTTTTGCATTAATGGGAAAAAATAAACAAAACATTTATGAAGTAAAAACAGTTTCTTCACAACATAAAAGTATATCTCTATATATGCTTAGCATTTTTACACTTCTGTAATTAGGAAAAGAAACTTCTAACTAAATCATCACTGGACTGGAATGTGATCATGTTTTTGGTCATAAGTGCATGCTGGTTTTGTGTTACAGGGAAGAAGCCTTGGCCCAAAGCTACTTAGCCAATTCCTGACTGAGGCTCATATTCCCCAGAGAGGATCTGCAGCATCCACACTTGGCATCAACGAGTGCAAACCCTCATACATCTATAGATCATGTAGAGAGCGTAGCCTTGGAGTGAATTTGCACTTCAATCCTACATTTGGGGCTAGGAGCAAATTTGCCTGTGTGCCATGAGCTTTTGCTTGTCTGTGCTTCAGTGTGAATGGTGAATGAGTATGACCAGCTACAGCTGAAAAGCAACGTAGCCATGCTTTTACTAAGCCTTCCTCAAACTAAACCTACTTCCTGCTGTTTGACTCAGTTCAAGCCAGTGCCTTGTTAATACAGCAAAATGTTTCCAAACTGAATCAGAATTCATCTGTCATCACCTACTGCAATAAACTTATTTTAAGTCACTGCAACTGCAGCATTAACTATGTGGGTGCTTGTGGTGCAGAGCAACATCCTGAAATATTATTATCAGGTTTAGCTATTTGTAATAGACTTCATATGTTAAAGTATTGCACAGACAAAAATATAAGAGTTCTTAACATTCTTTGATCATCTGTCTTAACTGACAAATTAACCAGTTCTGTCTAGTCTTTCTGTGTTTTTCCTTTTGTGAGTTCTGCAGCCTAAGAGCAGTCAAGAATGAAAAAAATTCGACTTCATAAAGCAAATCTGGAAGTTTTTCACATAATACAAAATAAAGTTGTTCTATTTCACATCTCTTCACTACTCAAGCAATCAACTTTGTACATTACAAGTCTTTACAGCTACAAAACATGATCTTCATAAATCGTAGCATGGAAACAGGTAGGTACTTTGTGAAAAACAAATACATTTCCATTTGCACTGATTTTATTTTAGTATTTTGTAAGTCAAGTTGATGCCTATATTTGTTACAGCCAGGCTGCAGAAATCAGAAACTGTCTGCTTTTTCTTACAGTTTTTACTCACCATCATATGTTTTAACACTTGGAGGTGGTTTTGTGGACAATTCTTTTATCTAAAGGAGAAAACACAGATACATGAATAGATATAAATGTACAGGATCAATATCTAGAATGAATATTTAGCATAAAATACCTAGTTTCAGTACTATTCCATAACAGAAATGATTGGTTAAGATTTGGGGAGAAAAATACTACTTGTGTGCCAAATATGTATTTTGTTTATGCTTAATGAATGTTTTTGTGTTGTCTTAATGGGAACTCATGCTTTGTACATCCTGTTATTGCAAGTTATAAAGTCAAATGAGAGCAGACTTACGGGCCACTTCAGCACTTAAAAGTTTCAATACCTTCTTCCTCAGCAATTCATGTTCCATTTTGCAAGCCTAACTCCCACTCCAGGGAAACACTGGAGAGTTTAATTACACATTGATTTTAAATGCATGAACAGCACTCTCTGCTTTACAGGTTTGTCTATTTGACACCCCAGGACAAGCACTGAACTGACAGAGTAAAGGAAACACACTGGCTGTAATGTGATCTAAAGAAAACAGGAAACTTGTGAATCCTATATCATTAAACAACATTGTGCAATCCAATTCCCCAAAGAGAAGAAGAACACAATTCATTCAAACACATAGCCACTGTCAGGTGGAGTTGGCACAAGACATTCGACCCTAATCCTCTTTTATTTATCAGTTTGGTTATAGTCAGTAGTATTCATTGTCCATTAAGTTTGGATTCTGTAAAAGTGTTAGCTATTTCTCAAGCCCTTCTATTTTCCAGGGATTGAGAATGTAGATCTGCATCACTGTATTTCACAGACAACAAACTTGGACTCCTCTGAAGTTATTATACATCTGTGGTCATATTGTTATCTTTCCAAAGGTCACTTTGCAAAGTGACCACTTCAGTGGTCACTAAAGGAAATTAATCTATGATTAAATCCTCCATTTCTCCAGCTATAAAATTTATGAAGGTGGAGAGGTAAAAGCTATTATTTATCTTTCCATTCTTTAAGCATTCAAGTATAGGTTTAACATGTATCTCAAGCAAAATGTGTAAAATCAGATGTTGATTTACAAAGAATGCACCATTTAATAGAGGAATAGGCAACATAATCATATCATAGTCTAAACTCCAAACTACCCAGATCTTCCCCCACCAATCACCTCTAAAAATCTATAATTATGTTTCAACTAAACCTTATTTTAGGCAAAACCAATTCATCTCCAAACATAGAATCATAGACTATCTCACGCTGGATGGGAGCTAGTGGATTAAGAAAAGGATCAAGTCCAATTCCCACACGGGACTACCTAAAACTTAAACCGAAGAGCATTGTCCAGACATGCCAAGAGCTCTGACATGCTTAGTGCCATGATCACTTCCCTAGGAAGCCTGTTCCAGTGCCCAACCCTCAGGGAGAAGAACACTTTCCTAATGTCCAATCTGAACCTCTCCTTCTTCATTCCATTTCCTTGTGTCCTATCACTGATCACCAGAGAGATCAGCATCTCCTCCTCCACTGCCCCACTTGATGCTGTGATGAGATTACCTCTTAGCCTTCTCTTCTCCAAGCTGAACAAGCCAAGTAACAATATCTGCTCCTCCTAAAACGCCCTCAAGACCTCTGATCATCTTGTTTACCCTCCTCTGGATGCGCTGAAATAGTCTGGTGCCCTTCTTGTAGTGAGGCACCCAAAACCGCACATAGGACTCGAGGTGAGGCAGAGTGGGACAATGACATCCCTCAACCAGCTGGAGATGCTGTGCCTGATGCACCCCAGGACATGACTGGCCCTCCTGGCTGCCAGGGCACTGCTGACTGACATTCAGCTTGATACCACATCAAACCCCCAGATCTCTTTCTGCAGGACGTCTCTCCTGCCTCCTGCTCCCCGGTTTGTGGGTATAACCAGGGTTACGCCATCTCAGGTGGAGAATCTGGCACTTGGTCTTGTTACAATTCACATGGTAATATTTTAAATAATTATTCTCATAGTAATGAATGATACCTTTTTTTTAGTGTGAGAAGTAATGCATTTTCAGATTTCAAACACTAGATCTTGTTATGATTATTTTGTAGCAGATTAAATCCCTTTCACTATTAAAAAATTTTAGTTTATTAAACCTTTCTTTATCAAATGTGTTTTTATTCCTGGTTTAAATTTCTGTGTCTCTTTTCCAGATCTATTCTTATTTATCAACATAATTTCACGAGCGTAACCACTCCAGCAATACTATTACAAACTGTGAATATTAAATATGCCATCAGAGAAATATCAAAGATCAAATTCTAGTATAGTGTTTCTGTGTGTCCTGTGATCTCTGAAACAGAGTTTTTCACAAAACAGACCTTCTTCTTCTGAAAAATAACCAGATCATTCTGCTCCTGAAGCCTCTGCTCCAAATCTTCTATCCTCTTCCTGTAAAAGATGTTATTTCTGTTCAGGTCTTCTCTCGCTGATGTTTTGATTGTCTCAATTTGTGACTGTAGCTAGAAAGCAATCAGAAGAAAAGTAACATCATATTAACACTATAAAAATATTTTTAATGCTATAAACTCTAATCAAGGAGGTGTTATGCTTAGATACTTTTACTATTTTTATTCTCAGCAAAAACTTGATGTCTTTTGCAACTTCACTAGGACGTGTGTATATTATAAAACAATTGTCCGGATCACTTTTGAATTACACAAGGAAGAAGCCTAAATCTCAATATAAAGAAAATGACACATAAACACATTGTTGAGATTTCCTAAAAATAAGATTGCAGGAAAAAGTGTATAAATCTATAAAAGTGTTTTAATTATAAACAGTGTCCAATAATGATACTTTAAGGAGGTGATGTGTGAATTTATATATTAAACCTAGTATATTAACTCCAGATGTGGAAGAAAGAGAACATTATTTAGGTGCACCATCCCAAAAGTAATACTTACATTACTCCTCCCTTATTCTATTCTTGCACTGTATGTGGGTGTATCTTTAACTACATCCTTTTTGGGGACTGCTCCATGGTTCCTCCCCAGTGTTTTCTTGCCAGAGGAGGAGAAGCATTGGTCAGACCACTATGATTTGCTCAGTTCTTACATGGTCACGCAGATGAAAGGAAAATGAAAGGAAAAGAAGCAAGAGAAACAAAGCAGGAAAGAGATTAAAAAGAAATGCAGATGTAAAAAAAAAAAATCTGAGGAATAAAGCTTTGTATAGTAAAATATATACACTGATGCAAAATAAAAAGCCATGGTATTTACTCCTGGAAAAGCTGAACAGATTCTAAATTAGAAAGCTACAACAGAAAAAGCAATAGACAAGTGACAGGAAAGAGAAAAAAAAGACTGAGACATATGCCATAGGTCCATGGTAGCAGCAGCTATAGGGTGGATGAAAGCAACATGTTGGCAAGTCATATCTCAACTATAAAGCTTACCCACATAACACAGAAAATAATGTATATACAGTGCTCACAGAATCAGCTGTAAGCTCTTCAGAAGACAGATACAGTTTCAGTTTTCTGTCAAATTCTGAAATGATAAATTCAGTTTCAGCCCTGGCCTAAACTGAAACACCAAGATCCTACCATAACAGAAACACAGAGATGATAAATACTGCTAAGAGGACTCACTCTTATAAACTCTTGATGTCTGGCAGATGTACTAGAGCATATCAAAAGCTACTGAAAGGGTAAAGAAAAAAAAGTCTCCTTTAGGTGTAAGCAATTTGCTGTGCCACTTACCAGGGACTTTTCTGTCTCATGGTCATGACGGAGGGCTTGTAGTAAAGTCATCCACTTTTTTTCCTGCATAGAGGAAATCTATGTTAATTCCTGTGAACAGCACATTTAGTTCAATATATGCAGCTTTTTTTTTCTAAATAAAGCATAAATACCAAAAAGATGACAGATTACATTAAATTTGAGTAACCCAGTATTTAATGCCTAGAAGAGCTATTAGCATGACTTATGCATCCGACTGGTTTTCTTACCAATCATTCTGGAAACTGTATTTGCTTTTCAATTTGTATATGCAGTCACTGTGAGTGAGAAATACACAAGCATTTGGATACATCTCTATGTATCAACAAAAAGATTAGTAAGAGTAGGGCTCTTATTTTCCCTCTTAATAATGTAATTTTGAGCACTAATTAATAACGTATTTTTCATAATAATGACAAAACCTCAAAATTAACATATGAGTTTTGGAGCAAAGCAAATTTTCTTTGATGAAATTAAAAAAACCCATAAAGCAGAACTAAGTTTTGCACATCTTTGAACAGAAGTGACCAAACTTCTGTACAATACCAGCAGTAAACTAAGACCTTCATATCCCAAAAACCATGAAAGTAAACAAAAGGCATAGGTTGGAAAATCCTGTCAGAAAGTTTCCTAATTTTCTTTTTCATTTTGGGAAATGGATTTTTCTGTAAGTGGCCTCATAGATGAGTAAACATAAATGCTTTATTAAAGCCTTCTGGAATTGAACTGCCACCACACTTGGCAAAGACAGATATACTTAGTCATAAGGAATAAGAGACTATCAATAAATAAGTAACAATTAATTCATTTATAAAGGATAAAGAAAATAAATCCTTGTTTGCCATTATATGGATAGTATTAAATAGTATTAAATCTTCAAAATCAGCTATTTTTGGCATTGAGAAGAATGAAAATTTTACTTGGGGATTTCATATCCTACTCAGAGATGAACAAAAAAAAAAAAGCAAGTAATCTGCCAAAAGCAATACATTAAGTTACAGTGTTACCTGTTTTTCCAGAAGTCTAACCACATCTGGATGTTCCTGAGGACGCTGAGGTTTCTCCTCTGTAAATTCATGGCTGTCTTTCAGTGTTCCTAAATTGGATTTTTGTTCCAGATTGAACTTTTGTAATTCTAACAGTTGCTAATAGGAGAGAGGAGGAATACAAACATTTCTTTAAACACAGTTATGCAGATTGCATCAGATACTTCTCAAATTTCTCACGAGTTCAGCATTTATCAAACTTCACATAATTAATAATATCTACATCTAACATAAATATGACTTGCAAAAGTACACAGGACATAGCAGCTACAAAATATAAGCTGCTCTGGTAATGCCATGCAGATTTGTTTACTGACCCAACCACAATTTTATGATTCTCTTGCTAGTGAGCATTTCCAAAGCATGTATTGAAACACGAAGATTCTATCAGGACTATAATGCAGAGGTTAGTGTCCTCCATGCCACTTATGAGAATATTAACATAAGGATACCTAACATGCAGGAACCACAACAATATCTACTAACCTATAAACAGTTTTGTAGGAAGAGCTTTATCACACTTCAAATATGTGAACTTCACTGCCATCTATTGTAAGAGATTCATGCTTTAAAATGTTAGAAAATTTGAATTGCTTACATTTTCTAAGGTTGAATTTCTTGAATATAACTCCTTAAGCTCTTTCATAAACATATCTTTCACTTTTTCTATTTGATCAGCCAATTTCTCTCTTTCCTCCTCTTTCCACTTATTAAATGATTGTAGAATCTCTTCTTCTTTTGATTTTTGCTGCTCACATTCCTGAAATTTTTTTAAAAAACATTATTTGTTATTTTTCCTCACATTCAATACAAATTCAAGCTCCCAAACTATATGTAGAATGCAGTCACTTTCAATATTTGGGAAATACTGGGACATCAGAAAACTTATAAAAAGCACCAGTTTTTTAAGAATTCTAGGGTAACAAACTATACATTTTGCTAGCTAAACAAGTATGCTTCAAAACAGTTTTGGCCTTTCATTATTTTTCAGTGAAAAGCACACAAACAACCTTATTTGGTCGTATCAAAGATCCACTTAGTTCAGCATCCTGTTTCTCACAAAGGCCTTAAGTGTACAAGTAAGAAAGGCCAGTATTGGGGCAAGCAAATGTGCACGTTCTCCTTCACTGACTCTAAGTTGCCAGCTCTTTTCAGCTCAGAGGACTTCTGGAGCCTGATAGAGTTCTGTGAACTTCATTAAGTGCATGAACTTCAATACATTTCTCCTCATACACTTGGCAGTCATCTCCTGAGGCTTCATCAGCTTTTAGCAACTGCAACACCTTTCACCAATGAGCTCCACAAGTTGCATGAAGAGCCAAGTACTTTTCTTATTGCAGTTGTTTGAATCTGGCTCCTGCTAGGAACATTTGATGGATTCTGAGCCCTGAACTGGAGCACAGAGGGAATGGTTCATCACTATTGACTCTGTGTAACTCATGACTTCACAGGTATCAGTATCTTACCCTCCATCTTCATCAAGTGTTTGTCTCTTCTTCAGACTGACAACTCTCAGCATGCTCAGTCATTCTAAATACTGACTGAACATCTTTGTAGCCCATCTTCACAACTTTTATAGCTCTATCCTCTCCTTTTTGAGATGAAGGGACTAGACTTACACAACATATTTAGGCTGTGGCTTGCATAGTGATTTTTTAGAATAATTAGTAATATTTGATTTTCTTTGCTAGCTGCTACTAACATTTCCCCAGGGCTATGTATCACAAGTTTAAGATCTTGCCCTTCAGTAACAGCACTCAGCTCAGAACCCATTGTTTCACAGAAAGAATTAGAACTATTTTATCCCCATATATATTTACCCCACTTTATCCATTAGATTACTTCAACCATTTCACTACATAGTAATGCATTTTTATATAGTTCACAAATTGTTTAAAGTCCTACATTTCACTGCCAAGGACATACATATCTTTTAGGAAACACCTACATTATTCCATCACAGCATTCACTCTGAATTTGTTCTCTAACTATAGCATGCAATCATTGTACAACTAGGAAGAATGGGATCATCTGTATCCTTTCACATCAAAGGAGCAGAAGGGACTAAGAATAGGAAGCATGGCAGTTTGTACACAGATTCCTCCCAGTAGTTCTCTTAAAAAAAAAAACCAACAAACTACATGGGAAAGATCCTCTGCTCTTTCAATCAAAAGACAGTAACGTTATGACACCTCAACTGACAGTGGATGTCAGTCACAGCAGACTGTAACCAGTCACACATTTCTATCTTCCCTGACATCCCAGAAAAACAGAGAAGTTTTGAAAGATTCTTGTTGTGTAACACTGCAGACTGTAGCTTCAGGACATTCCAGATAGTCCCCTTGCAGTTAGGAGTCTCAGCTAAGACAAGTGACTTCAAAAGGGGCCCCTAAGGCACCAAAAATCTACACTGTACTGTTATGAATACTCCAAGTTCCACCTCACAAACAAAAAAATGCTTTGGGGGCAGGAGAAAACAGTTATAGATGTACATCTCAAAAGCTAGGCACAGAATGAATGAGTAGAATACCTTCCACATATTCACATAGGGCCAAGACCCATTATTCTGACAGTGCCTGCACGCCTAAGTGAAACTCTACCAGCTTTTGATTTGGTCATTCAGTACTTTTGAAAACGGAAGCTGAACACTTCCAAAAAAAGGGGAACAAAAGGACAGAAGAAAGAAGTCTGAAGTATTTTTTCAGGGGAAAAAATACTCTGTGTTTTACAGAAGATCAGGGTTTCCTCTGAAAACAAGGAAGAAAATCATCATCCATCATAGACTATCAGACTGGAAGGGATTGTCCTCCAGGATAATCTGGTCCAGCCTTTCTTGACAACAGCACAAACTGACAAGGTGGCCCAGGACCTTGTCCAGTTGAATCTTGAAAGTGTTCAACATTGGGAAATCCAGTACTTCTCTGGGATGAGTGAACAGAGTCTGAAGTGCTAATTCTTTTTAGACATTACTCAGTATGTATTACCTTAGACAACCTGGCCAAATTAGCCTGTTGTTCAAACTCTAACTGGGACTTGGTAAGCTGCAACTGCTCCTTCAGTTTTTCAATCTCATCCTGCAATTTTTGTATATTTCCATTCTTCTTCTGTTCTGTTTGAAGGAAATAGAGATTTTTAAAAGGTTTGTTGCAATTTCTGGAACTAATACTTACTGCAAATACATTTCTAGTGTTCATGAAGTGACCATTTCCTCTCCCACTACCATGATTCTCCATAGATACTTTTAAATATATATATTCTCTGTACTGCAAACTTACCCTCAAATACTTGTACCACTGACATGTGAAATAGTTTATTAAATATTTACATGAAAAATATTATATAACCTAATTTCAAAGGAATCTAAGCAACACAGGTTCATAAAAAAGATGCATGAAGGACAAAGTGAACCTGAGCTATTCAATCTCTTAGGTTAAGTTTATTCTAAATAACTTTTGTAAAGAGTCCACTTGGAATGCAACAAATTATTTATGTGGAAAGAATGGAGGAATATCAAACAAAAATGTTAAAATATGCAAAAATCACAACAATCTTCAATTGTGAAATAGTCCATGATTTACCAAGGATTTACTTGCCCATCACCTGGGAATCTGAATATTATTTCAGAAAGAACTGCATGGGATATTTTCCCCATACAGCTATTTTGGGCTAATCCTTGTATACAACAATTAATTCAACTGTTTCTGCAGCATCTTCCACTATCATTTTTATCAAGTATAAGGTGCACAAGAGCTTCTTTCTTCTTCCAATATATTCACACTTCCTCAGCCATTTATTCAGACCCCTCTCACTCTTGCTGCTGTTCCATTTGCCTGACAAGCTACAGTTCAGACCATATTAGATTCTTCCCACTTTTTCTCCTCCCAAATGCTCCTTTTTTCCTAACTTATTTCTAATTACTGTTACTTGTCAATACTTGTTAGTCCTTAGCAATAAATCATGAGCATGCAACCTAGCAGAAAGGACAGAATTTCGATATAAATGAAAGAAATTTTGAGAACATTGTTTTTCAAACTAAACATCTTTTAGTGGAGAAAAAAGTGTGCAAGTAAGTAGTACAAAAACCTTGAGTATCATAGATGATGAAGTGAGACTGCTCTTAACAGTTTCTCTCTCTCAGTACATTTTACAGTCAGTTTAGTCCAGGAAAGCCTGATCCTATTCAAACTGATTTCAGATGGGGTGGATTATTTCTGTATTAATTATTATATATTTACAAAAGTTATTTTCCTTAATTCAGCTTGTTCATTTTACCCATGCCTTCATAACATCCATGCCTAAAGAGAAACTGTGCTCTGAACTGTGCTACTGGCTAAAGTAGCAAACTAGCAACAGAAACGCTAGTTTGAAAAGATGCTGCACCACAGGTTTTTGTTAACTATTTTCCAGAGACTGAAACATATGTTGCCCAATACATTGTATCAGTCAGTGGTATTTGCATTCATACAAACTGGGGTCTACCACCTAAAAGTGAAAAGTAAAAACTTTTAATCCAAGTTACACAAAATCACGGACTGCACATCCTCACTATATTTACACTTTTCTAAACTACCTCTCTCAATTTTTGGGATAACATTAAAGTACATACCGATCTCAGACACTCCTGGGTGACGCCTTTGAATGTGACTTTGTAAAAAGGAATAGGTCATAAAAGCCTTATCACAAAATGGACACTGCAAAAAACCCCCCCAAAAAGAAACAGTTAAAAACATATTAGAAACATATTTTTGGGAAATACAGTGGTTAAGGTTTTTAACAGGTTTTTACATTTTGTTCACATGTAAAAAGAAGGTAACTTTAACAAATTCCATCTCACAAGAAAAAGAACAAAAATTCTCATGGTACCCAACTTTTGTAAAGTCATTAGTATATTAATGCTATCTAAAGTTTCACAGTGATGGTCATGATCAACAATCTGATTGTGCTAGGCACTGTTCAGAATAGACTTTGGCCAAGTAAGTTCAAATTCAGATATAAACCACAGACAAGATATGTTGGTAGAGAACTATAAGGAAAAGGCATGACAACCCTCTTCAGCAAAATACACAGACTCCAGCCAACTAGCAGCTCAGGTGTTCTTAAGATTCATGTAACACTACAAAGTAGAGCACCACATAGCTGGAATAAAACAATAAAGATGGATTTGAGTGTATGAGTTGTAACATGACAATACTCAAAGGACTTGTAAAATACTCAGACATTTCCACCAAGGTAAAGTAACAGTACACAATTTTGTAAGAAAAGGTATGTAGCTACATTAGTATGCTACCTAGAATCCTTCTGAAGCACAAAGTTGTTTCAATTGCTGCTTCTAGTATTTACCTACTGTTTCTAGAAATTTACCTACTAGTTTTGAATATAAATTTGAAGTCAAACTTGGATTGCACCTATTCTGAAATATCCTTTTTGTTCACCTTCAAAATACATTCTACTAATGTTCAGAATATATTGAAAATAGATGAGTAGTACACGGATAGAAGTTACAAACTCATGTTACAGAGTTAAGACTATGTATGAGGCTCCTCATCACTTTAGGGTCATTCATTACCTTTATCTCATACTTTTTTTTCAAATAAATACATTTTAACAAACTACAGACACTCAAAAAATTATTTTTACTTATCAGTGTGAAAAGACAGTAAGAAATCAGATTAATGGGTTCAAGATCTTGTGACCATAATCAATGCCAGGAGGATGATGTGGGGAACTACAGGTTTGTCAGCCTGACCTTGGTGCCTGGCAATGTTCTGGAAACAAAAGCATCTTCAGTGTGATCACATACAGGACAACCAAGCAATCAGGCCCAGCCAGCATGGGTTTGGGAAAGGCAGGTCCTGCCTGACTAACCCGATCCTTTTATTACCAGGTGACCTGCCCAGTGGTTGAGGGAAAGGCTGTGGATATTGTCTACCTGGACTTAAGCAAGCACCATCTACCACAGCATTCTCCTGGAAAAGCTGGCTGCTCATGGCTTGGACAGGTGCACTCTTCTCTGGGTTAAGAACTGGCTGGATGGACAGGCCCAGAGATTGTGGCCGTGTCACATCCAGTTGGTCACTAGCCATGTCCCCAGAGATCAGTGCTGGGGACAGGCCAGTCTAATACATTTATTGATGATTGCGATGAGGGGATTGAGTGCACCCTCAGTAAATTTGCAGACAATGCCAACTAAACAGGAATGTTGATCTGATGGAGGGTAGGAAGGCTCTGCAGAAGGATCTGGATAGGATGGATTGATGGACAGAGAGGTACAGCAAGACCAAGCACCAGGTTCTTTACTCCAGCCACAAAACCTCCTGCAGCATTACAGGCTTGGGGCAGTGTCTATAAAGCTGCTCAGTGGAAAAGGACCAGGTCAACAGCTGCTGAACATGAGCCAGTGTGCATCCCGGTGGCCAAGATGCCAGTGTCATCCTGGCTTGTATCAGCAGTGCTGTGGCCAGCAGGACCAGAGCACTGATTGTCCCTCTACACTCAGCCTTGGTGAGGCCATACCTCAAATCCTGTGTCCAGTTCTGGGCTCCTCACTACAAGAAGGAATTGAGGTGCTGAAGCATGTCCAGAGAAGGGCAGTGGAACGGGTGAAAGGTCTGGAGAGTAAGACCTGTGAGGAGCAGCTGAGGGGGCTGGAGGTGCTTAGCCTGCACAAAAGGAGACTCAGACCTTATCACTCTTTACAACTGCCTGAAAGGAGGGTGTAATTACACAGGGGTCAGCCTCTTATCCCAGGCAAGAAATGACAGGACCAAGAGGTCTTAGCATCAAGCTGTGACACGGAAGGTTCAAGTTGGACGTCAGAAGGAATTTTTTCATTAAAAGGGTGGTTAAACATTGGCATGGACTGCCAAGGGAGGTGATGGAGTCACCATCCCTGGAGATGTTCAAGAAATAAATGAACACTGCACCTTAGTGCCATGGTCTAGTTGACAAGATGTTGATCAGTCAAAAGTTGGACTTGATGATCTCAGAAGTCTTTTCCAAGCTAAATGATTCTGTGATTATGTGAAATTCCCAGATTTCATATTATATTTAAAATGCTGCCACTGGTTAGTCGGGTATCCTATGAAATACGCTTTTCAGCAAACACTAAAGCCATGAATAATTAAGAAAAATTTTGTTAAGCAAATGCAAGACCTAATATAAAACCAAAATAAAGTTATATAGTATGGCAGCAAAGCATTACTGCCAACCAAGAGGGAGCTTACAGTGTAACAAATTGCACATGACTTACTGAATTAAATTGGCTGTGAAATAATGTTATCCATTCAAGCACAAGCTTCATGTCAGTTTGACTTGCTGGTAGTGAAAGAAAGCTCTTACTACAGGAGACAGGATTAACAAAGGGAATATTTAAGTTTTGAATTATGCAATACTTTTCTTGCAACTACTTTTCAAGCGTTAACCATAACATGCACTTTATGCCTACATTGTACATGAGAATGTAAGATTTCTGAACAAAGTACCAAAAAAGTAAAAAATATTTTAAATTAAATTTGTATTACTCATATGAAGGTACTGACCAACAAGTCTTAAATTTATGAGTTGTAGGTATCAGTACCATTTTATAGTAGCATTTCATGGTTAAACTTATATTGGTGTTGGATTAAAGGCATTACATCTGAATTCCAAAACATTCACATTAGCTGTAAAGTGCACCTCTGCTAAAAATTGCTTATTTGTAAACAAGTAACAGGCTTATTTGAGAAACATCCAAGACTTTGAGGGGATGGGATCTAAACTACCCCCTCAGAAACATCAGTAAAGCCCCTATTATCTGGCAACACAGGATCATTGCACAGATAAATATCACACAGCTATCGTTTACTGATCACACTGCTACTCTGCATTTACAAACACTGGGAAGAGTTTAATTTATCTCTGGCATTCAAACTCAGAATCCTGAAAACACTGTAGGAACTTCAGGTATTGTTCAACATCATTCCCTGAACTCATGTGAACTTAAATAACTTCTAGAGAAAAGAAATTACTAACAGAGAAGAAAGAAAGGGAGAAGATCAGAGGTTTATATGAAATCAAATTACAAATGGGAAATAGATTTCCATCTCTGTTTTACCTCAAATGTCATTGAATAGATTAGCAATGAGACAAGTTCACTACCATGTTTTTCAGCTTCCACAGAGCCTGCTGCACGCTACAAATATTTCCGGAAAACTTGATAATATTTGGCAATCATAGTATGAGAATTATTTAAGTTTACACACAAAATGGCACATGCAATCTGTTTTCTTTTGCAACACAGGACAAACAGCTTTGTGAGTTGCATAAAGGTTGGGTTTTTTTTCAATAATATCCTATCAGCAGCTTGTCCTTCAGACTAACACTTGAATGCATGAACCTTGCCTCATGTATAGTTCTACTCTTGGGGCATAAGGTACCTTTTCCCTTACAGAAACATTTGAGCCAACTTAGCTGGTGTCTTAAATATCGAACTTTGCCTGTAACTTTAAACATACAGAGCTAGCCTGAAATCATGTCAAGTCTGTGCCCAGTCTACCCTTTACACTTCAAATTACATTGGAAGCTGAAATTTGCATTCCTGAAACCTTAAAATGCTGATGCTGAAAAATACTTAAACTTAACTTAAACTTAACTTAAACACCTTTGTTGTGAGACAAAAAATCCTCCCAATAAAAGCAGAGTGCCATGACACTGTCAGTCAGAACAGCTATGTACTAAGGCTCTTAAGGAAGACCCTTTAGGAACAGATTGTTGTGGAATCAGAGCTGAGCTAACTCACTGAAGCTCTTTACCATGTTGTCTGAGTCACCTCTGAGTCACACACACAAGCAGAAACTTTGTGCCTGGAGAACATCAGTGCAGGACATTGACTTCTCGCAGACAGTACATTACTGCTCAGCATCAGTTCTGATGCATTTGCCTCGTGTGTTTTCTGACCATGCAGTTGACAGACAAGGAAAGAGCAACACAACAAAGTAGTAATATGCTCATCACAGGTTTTGTATGTGTGTGTATCTGACATTTCAGATGCATCTAAAGCGAATCCAAAAGTAAAGAGCACCTGTTAGTAAAAAGAGGATTTGTTAAAGATTATGTAGCACTCTCCCAAGAGTCTCTGAAACACAGATGGAAAACAAGTGCCAGCAATGCAATTCCTTTTGCAACTCCTTGCAGTTCCAGCCTTTCCCCCAGCAAGCAACTGCACCCCAGCAGAGTGGGACTGCTCTGCCACCCACCCCAGCAGGCTCAAAGCTGACCAGGTGTGGGTGACTGGGCCACCAGGTCCTCTCCTCTCACCTGGTGGTAGTTGGCTCGTGCCTCCAGCATCATCTGCTGGGTGCTGATCATCTTCTTTCTCCGCCGGCATTCCTCCTTGAGCCCCTGGATCTCCTGCAAGCGCTGGGCCACCTCCTTGCCCAGCTGGTCACGCTGGGCCTGTGTCTCTCTCAGGGCCTCCTCCAGGTTGCCGAGCTGGGCGCTGAGGTACTCCTGGGAGTGCAGCAGGTACTCGGTGGAGAGCTGCGCCAGGCGCAGCAGCTTCAGCAGCAGCGGGTCTGCGGGGCCCTGGCAGTGCGGGCAGCACTCCCGCTCGGCACTGCAGAAGGTGACATGCTCCAGGTGCGTCTGCAGGGCCGCCACGTCCCCCTCCCGCGACACCCGCTCCACGTCCACGGTGCTCAGCCGCCGCCAGTCCGGGTTCTCGTGCCGCCCGCGGAACTGGAACGCGGGAAACGCCGCCGGCCCCGCGCCGGGCCCGGCCGCCGGCGGCTGGTAGGTGCGCTGGGAGAAAGGCTGCGGGAGAGAGACACGGCTCAGCCCGGACCGGCACTCCCCGCCCCGCCAGCCCGCCCGTCCCGGTGCTCACCATGTCCGGGCTGCGTCCCTGCGGCTCCGCTCGGCGCCGGCGTCCTCCGCGTCGCTATAGCAGCCCCGGCCTGCGTGAGGGGAGGCGGCAGTGACGCCGGGCTGTGCCGCCTCCCGCCCGCCCCGCCGCACCCCGCCCCACGGCGCCGTGCCCGGCACAAATCCCGTCCTTCTCCGTCCCGGCATCCTCCTCCCGCCTCCACAGCCTCCCGGCAGCGCTGCGCTAAGGAGCTCTCTCCCGCGCGTCCCGGTGTTCCCGGTGCTCCTGCTGCCCCGCGCACCGCATCCTCTACTATCTCCACTACGCTACTCGCATCAACAAATGTATCCTCGGCTCCGTTCTCAAGGGTTTATGCGCCCTTAACACAGCTACACAGCGTACGCTTTCTCTCTCCACTTTTCCTTCTCTTCTTTGAAGTCTGCACAGCCACCCTCCTCGCACGTTCAACGTGCCTCCCAATCCTGTGCCTCGTCCGTGCTACTCCTGGCTCAAACCTTTCTCACTCCGCCATAACTTACACTCCTCTACCCCGTGCTGTCCTGTGCCCTTCTCCAGCCTCGCCTACTCAGCTTTCTCTCAGATATGACAACACCTGTCACCTCCCCAACATCAGCGTTCATACGCGTGTCGTTTCTCTGTGCATCTTCATGCTGCTGCACCCTCATGTGCCCCTGCTACCGCTCTGTGCAATCTCTCCAGTGCAACTCCATACCCCCCTCAATGGCCACACACCAAACTCCTGCCCCGTTGCTTTCAAACACCTTCCTTCCTCACCTTAGCACAGTCACACACACACACACGCCGCTTCCACATGCTGTCCTCACCCATCTGATCAATACACCTCTGTCTAGTACCAGCACACACCAGACCCACTCCTGCAACCATACAACCCTACAACCTCGCCACATCCGTCATTCCTGTCTCATTCTACCAATCCCAAACACTTCAGCCCCATGAAGCACCTCATGGCTTATGTACATCACCTACCTTACCATCCATGCCCAAATACTTTTCTTCAAAGCAACCAACAACTTCTGCCTATATCCCTGCCCCACCTCAATTCCCAGTGCTCCTCAGTTTGGTGTTTCCCTTTCTCCTGCTCAGTTGTTTCAAACACTGTTTCTAAGTAGCAGCATCTTTGTCCTCCATCATACAAAATTACCCTATTCCCGCACTCATCCTTACCACTCTTCTCCAAAAACCTGCTCTTCCTGTCATAATTTCTTAATATTTCAGTCCCCTAGCTATGTCTGCCTTACTGCCATGTTCCACATTTATACCTCCGTAAATTTTCAGTCCTTTCCACATATATTTCAGTTTCTCATCCTCTTGGTCATTCCTAGATACATACCTCTCCAAGAATAGTCACACAACACATATCTGATCATACACTCCATTCCATAGGTTTCTCTACATCATGCATTTGAGACTCACAGAGATGTTCTCAAGGGACCTCTGGTGATCATCGTCCAGTCCAAATTTCTGCCGCACACTAGTTCACATCACCTGTAGAATTTAAGATGAACAGACAATCCATAACCTCCCTGTACAACCTGTTGTGTGTCTGTGCTCTCCTCCTCATGAAAACATTTTTCTGAATATCTACCAAGTATCTGCTATTACCAAAATTTAAAAACGGTTTGCATATTTTCTGCTGCAATTGTTCAAGTAACTGTAGGCCACAGCTGTGTAATGTTTGCAACATTGCAGTCTTCTCCTGCAAGGATGACATTTTTGCCACCCCCTTTTCCACAAACAGGGCCTCCATCAAATCTTCAAATAAATCTATTTAACATTTTTTGATGTATATCAAATATAGATCTGCCTGGTTTACCACTGAACTTTGCACTACTTTAAGTCCTGAAGTAAGAAAAAACCTGCTAATCTTCTTCAGAGCTATTTCTAATATAACACAGACTCACTTCCATTTAGTGTATAAATACACTTACATTTGTAAGCAGCTAGATCTTTCAAAATGCTCAAATACTGGCTACTGTCCAAAATGCTCATGCCTCAGATTCTTTAAAACACCTTGAAAAACAGGTATTTGAATATTTTTTCTAATCAAAGGAACTGTTAAGTTACTCATAATGAAATCTAACTCCCAAAGATCTAAGCCTAATATGTGCTCCATCTATCTGACATAGAAGAAATTTCTTTACATAAAAACCATGTGAATTTTGAAAGCTACCACTTTGTGTGTCAAGCAGAAGGACCCTGAAAAAGCACACATTAAATAAGGGCCTTTCACTGACGGGTGCAAGGGTTTAATTAGAAAAAAACCCCACCATATATTATTTAAAGCCAGCAAAGTAAACCACACCTGAGGGTAGCTTATTCTCCTCAGCTAATGTATTTAGCCAGGAATATCCATACAGATTTGCATGCTGTTCCAACTAAACCTGCTCTAACTGAACGTGACCTTGCAGTGGTACATCATCTATGCATCATCTAATGGTCTTTACTGGAAAGCACCTTAAAGATCTTCTAGTTCCAACTAGCTGCCATAGGCAGGGACACCCTCTAGTAGACCAGGTCACTCAGAGCCCCATCCAACCTGGCCCTGAACACTTCAGGGATGGGAGGGCACCAAGTTGAGAAGTGGCACAAGCCGCCCAGGCATCTCGACGGAGATGGAAAATGTACGGACGGACGGAGGAGGCCCTTTTAGATCTTTTTTCCCTTTCTTTCTGCCGGATTTACTCTATTCTGGGAGCAGTGCCCATGAGGAATTTAGGGTCATCACCCACCCGCGAGGCCCCCTCGGTCAGGGGTGGCCCCGCCTGCTCTCCCAGCCACCCCTCCCCTCCGGGACGACCGGTACCAGGGAAAAGCGGAGCTTCCCCGCGGCGGTGTCCGCGGGCCAGGCCCAGACCCGGCGCTTCGGGAGGCGGCCGAGCACGGCCGGGCCTGCGGGAGGCCCTGAGCCGGGCTCCATCTGCTTGCCAAAATCTCCGGCTCCGCTTCGGAGAGCGGCCGCCTCGCCGCTCCCTCCCGCCTGCCCCAGGGGAGAGGCCCCGCCGGGTTCTGCCTCCCGCCACCCTCCTGCACATCCTGCGGGGTGGAGGGGAGAAAGGGAGACCCCTGCGGCTCACCTTGGGCTGCAGCTCCGCGGGTCTCGGCGGGCGCCGCAGGGCGCGGAGGGGCGGCGGGGCTGCGGCCGCTCCCGCCCCGGCCGTTACCGGCGGTGCCGCGGCGGCTGCGCCCCCCGGCCTCCGCCGGGCCCGTCCCGCGCCGGCCCCGCTGCCCCGAGGCCGCGGGTGGCGGCTGCGGAGGGGTCGGCGGCCGAGGCAGGCGAGGGCTCCCCCTCTGCTCGCCGATTCCCGCTCCTTGAAAACCTGCCCGGCAGATGTTGATGCCCAGGCGGGATGTCCTTTGTCTTGGTCCGGTCCCGAGCCTCTCCGTCCGAGAAGCAGCTTCTCTCCCTTTTTGTATAATGCAAGAGAAGTTACAACAAACTTTGGACAGGCTGCCTTTCGAAATTCAAGGCACGTTTTGCCACGCAGTCACCGAACAGGACACGTTTAAACCTGTGGAGCAGCGAACTTCTCAGCGGGATGGGGAGTCCCCGCTGGCGCGGGGCGGGCGGCGCGGCAGGGCAGCGGCGGGGCGGGGGCAGGAGCCCGCCTGCCCACCGAGCTGGATGGAGGGTCTTGAGAAGCTGCAGGATTCCATCTGCCCGCCAAGCTGGAGCGGGATCTCGGGATCTGCAGCACCCTGCCTGCCCACGGAGATGGAAAGGGGTTTGTGGGGCTGCAGACGCCCGCCTGCCTGCCGAGCTGGAGGGAAGCCCGAGGGACCGAGAGCGTGGTGATAATCTCCAACGGGAGAAGGTGTGGATCTTTCACGAGAGTTTCCTGCGCAGGGAAACACCATGTTCCAGTACAAGGATAAGGCCGGGAGTACGCTTTCCTGCAGGTATCTTAAACGAAGTAATGTCAGGTGGAGTTGTTATTTTCAATGAAAATATGTATTGTATCATGCAGATAGAATCATTCCAACAGCTACAGACTACATCAGATCTTTCTGATTCTATTCCTCTTCCCTGTAAGAGTTTTGAATTGTGTTTTTTCCATTATAAATGCTGTGCAGCCTTTGTGGCCACAAGGAAGGTTTCAAACAGTGTGCATTTAATATAAATTATGCTGGCAAATTCAGTGATGGAGGTAATCATTAGATATTTAATCTTCATTTAGGAATTCCATTTCTCCAGGTATACACCACTGTGTTTTCCCAAGTGCACAGAATTACTGAGACACCAGCTTACCTCACTGAACCATGAAGTTTTGTTGTGACAGTGTAGATGTGGGCACATATTCTGTGAACACCAGCTTTAAGAAAAGAGGCAGTCATTCAGGTGCTTCAGTTTTTGATGATCCAAGGGTACCTCAGCATGTTCATGTCATTAATGGATGTTCAATCCAGAGGATCAGACTAGTCTGAAGGAAAACCTGAATGTATATCAAATGTGGACATCCAGTCCTCAGTACTAGTGACTTTTGCTACTGCAGATCAGCATCTGTTGGGTTACTAAAGCAGGCATTGCCAGAGGAAGATGCTTTATGAAGGCTTTAGTGCGGTAAACCTTAATTAAGAGAGGACTTGGAAGATCTGCAGTGTGACAGTCACAGCATCTATGGGTCAGGCCTAGACGCAAATATGCAATACAAGCTGATGAGCACTTTATGTGAATGGTTGGAGCACTCAGAGAGCAAGATGCACAAGTGCAGTCCCTTGGGTGCCCAAGATATTTCATACCTCATGCCCTTAGGATGGATGCCCTAATGGCAACACCACAGTCTGTTCAGCATACCTTCTAAGGATCTCTCTTGCTATGAAAGTAGTTTTCATATTGTCCTAGGTTGATGTTATGGTGTTTGTATCTCCAATCGTGTGTTTCGGTATTATGTCCTGTGCTTACAGGACTGACTCTGAAAGTGAAGCTTTGTTTTGTCTTGTTATCAGCCGGCTCACCTCCCCCATGGTCTGTGTTTAGGAGAGGTTTTAGCTCTGCTTGCTTGCTTGCTCGGCTGCTTGCTTGCCTGCTTGCTTGCTTGCCTGCTTGCTCGCTTCTGCCTCTTTTTCTTTCCTTCGCTTTGCCCTTGCTTTTGCTTGTTAGTTAGTTCAGCTAGGCAGTCCAACTTTTTCCCTGGACTGTTTTCTTTTTCCACCCCATCCCCTCCCTCTCCTGGATACCATCTGAACCTGTTCTGGACGGGGACCTGGGAAACCCCAAGAAACACCGGGAGTCTACATTCTGTCACCTGCAGCAGTCATTCCCCAGCGCCGGAGACTGATAACTGGGCGACCACTCGCCGGAGAGACTGAGTTTGTCATCCCTTCAGAACGGTGAAAGAGTTTTTTTGTCAGCTGGTGTTGTTTTTTCCCTGTGCTGGGGAGTGTTTTGCTTGTTAAATAAACAGGTTTTTTTCCCACTCTTCTCTGAGGAAATTCTTCCCGAACCCGGTGGTGGGGGGGAGGAGTCGTGGGGTTTGCTGTCTGGGGGCTCCTTCCGGAGATTTTCCCCCAAATTTGCCCTAAACCAGGACACATATCAAAGTAAATGTTAATTGTGTGAGAAAATGCTGGAAATGATCTTTAGTTGGTGAGGGGAGTGGTATATGAAGTGTGCAGAAATATGGATTTTGGTTGCTTATTCTAGTATCTGTTTAATACAAAATACAAAAGCAGGCCTTGGATGAGAGCTATAACCAAGATTTTTATGCTGAAAGCATAGCTCTCACCCTGTCATTCTTTCACTTGTAATTTTTCCAGAGCTTGATTAATCTTTAATTACTAGCTGTAAGTGGTACAGCCTCACTTGGCAAGGGTGAGTATTCTTTAACTCACATTAGTGGTGAGTTCTACGCTTATATACCTCGGTGACAAAAGTACTCTTCTAAAAAAGATGTGGATTTACTAGGAGAGGACCAAGAGCATTTGCAAGGTATTTGTGAGGCTCATAGAGGGTACCTGCAACTGGAGAACACGAAAACGAGAGTACTCTGATTGTGGGGTGAAATACCATGACATCTTGGCAATGGCTATTTGGGAAATAACCTGAGTAGCAGGGGCACTGGGCACTGAGGGAGGCTGGGCAGGGACAGCCAGGCCTGGCAGTGCCCTCAGAGCACTGATGCAACACGTTAAGTGAAAAAGTTGTTGGTGTATTTTGTGGTACGAAGGAGGTACGAGATGTTTTAATTTGAGAGGGGAGTGGGAAAACTGTCTTGGGATCTGAGGAATAGTAACCTCTCTCCTACAGCACTCTCAGTGACGCATACAAGTAATCATTAACTCTGGCGGAAAGTTGACTTACACCAGAATGTTGCTGTTACTGAACCTAGCCAGATTCTTAGTTTTTTTAATCTTTTCCTTCCTGCCAGTTCCCACCATGGCACATTTTTCAATTTTCAAGTGACTGTGTGGTGCTTAGTTGCTGGCTGGGGTTAAACCATGACAAACACCTATAATACTTCCATTTGTTCAAACTTTCCATCACTCAGTTTACCTGAGGAAATAATTTATGTATTTTTATCACAGGAAAACAAAATATTTAAAAGAAAGGTAGAATGAACCACTCTCCTGACCCTTTTGCATCACCTCCTTAATTCCAACTAATGCCATCAGCCACAATAGAGCAGTTTGAATAGAAGCTGCTCTATGTAGTTTAATAAATTTTATGTTCAAGTTTGGGTGCTTCAGACTCTTTTCAAATTAAATTTTTTAAATCTTCAAATAAAAAAGTTTCTCTTCACATAACAAGTGTAGCTGTATTTTACTGAGATGGCCAGTTCATTTATCTTCCTTTCTTCCAAACTCAGAGGGAATTCAACTTAACTATAGAGAAATGTCTGCAAAGACACTGAAACCATTGATGCAATTGCAGCAATAGAAAGGTCACACAAGCAAGTACTTGGATTTTAACACTTAACTACCTCTAGATGAATTTTTAATGGCATATGTTAGATATTTGGTCTTTTTCTAACAACTACATTGCACTTTTTCACTGACGTGGCTATAATATCCTGCCGTTGGGTGGGTAAAAGAGGATGCTAGATGGCATCACAGACTAATGGCTTACCTGAACTTGTAAGACTCTGCATGAGCGGTGTTCTGTTGCCAGTGGCTTGAATGAATAATGTCTTGAGAAATGGAAACGTCCACTTAGGAAGGAAGAGTATGGAGGTGTCTGCTACAGCAGGCTGCACACTTACATGCTCTAAATTCTGGTTAAAGTGCTTGGAAGTGTGAGCTTTGTTATGGTATTTTGGCAGACATAAAATAAGAGCAAACACCTTCAGTGATGGCACAGCACTTTGTATGGTATATTTCATGGTTTGTGAAATCAGAGACATTCAAGAGAAACAAAATAGCTTGCTGGTATCACAGAGGTTTGAAACTTTGCATTGAGCTGAGAAAAATACATGTAATTAATGATAAGTAAACCAAAACCAGTTTCAGGGAAAGCAAAACTAGTCATGCAAATAGACTGAATTTCAGAAATTGCTTCAATCAAGAAACAGGAAGAGTTCATTAATGCTGACATTTTTCATATATTTTCAAAATAAAATCCTTTATTTCAGAAAAATAACAGTATCTTAATATTTGAAGCAAATTTTTTTGACTTTCAGAGTACCATTTTAATTGAAACATATTCTATGCCCTAAAAATAAGATACATGTTTTAATAAGGTCATGTTTTCATAAATTAAATATTTTGCTCCATTGCCCTAGGGAAGACTGGACACTCACACTCCCTTTCAAGTCCAATGACAAAGATCAGCTTTTCCAAGTGCAAGTTTAGAGTATGTAAATTAAGTTCTTGTGCTGATTTGCGGGTTGTAGGAGCCTTTCTGTTTCCATTTACTGTAAAGGAACTCACATAAAGGAATTTCCCCACAGGGCTCTCCTGTGAACACCAATCCAATGTGAAATTCCCAAAAGATGAGCCTACATCAACAAGAATCCCATGTACACTACTATTTCATTTAGCTCCATAACAGCGAAGTTTCTGCCAGGGATGTACATAGGTGAGAATAAATCAAGGTTACAAGGACTGAGAGACCTCTTACAAGAAGCAGTCCTGAGAATACTACCTCTGTGTTATCATCCTCTCTCACCTCCTCCTTTATTTTCATACTAGACAGTGCATGCAACACAACAGTCTGCTATATTGTGTCTATATTCTTCCTGGATCAGAAAACTTTTGTTAAGGTGGTTTTGGAATCGAGATTATTAAGGAAATTGTATCTGTCAATTGTATCATGAAGCATACCAGGGTCTTCCACAGATATAACTATTTCCACCAAATTCAGTTCACCTTATTCAGTTCACTGTCTCTGAAGCAATGAGTAGCTTCAAGAGTCATTTCCCTGCTAATTGCCGCCCTCCGATGTTACTGTATATTACCAGCAGCAACTCCGGAACAATTCCTTAGCTTTCTGTCTTTCCAGCATTCTGAACATTAGTGTAGTCTTTGTCATCCACCCTTTCATGCCAGACTCGAGACTTCTGAAGGAACTTGTTTCTGAAACCAGCCTAATTTTTATGAATTCCTTTGCAAGCATTTTTATATTTCAACTCTGTTGCTTTGCAGACCATCACCGGCCGGGCAGGGGAGGTGATTGTCCCACTCTGCTGTGCAGTGATGTGGCCTCACCTCGAATATTGTGTGTGAGTTTTGAGTGCAACAATATAAAGAACACGTGAATCTATTAGAGGGTGTCCAAAAGAGAGCCATGAGGGTGAAGGGCGTGTAGGGGAAGCCATATGAGGAGTGGCTGAGGTCACTTGGTCTGTTCAGCCTGGAGGAGACTGAGGGGAGACCTCACTGCAGTCACAAGTTCCTCATGAGGGAAGGGCAGGGGCAGGCACTGATCTCTTCTCTGCGGTGATCAGTGACAGGGCCTGAGGGAATGAATGGCCTCAAGTTGTGTCAGGGGAGGTTTAGGTTGGATATTAGGAAAAGGTTCTCCCCAGGGAAGTGGTCACAACACCAGACTAGAAGAGTCCAAGAAACGTTTGGACAATGCTCTCAGGCACATGGTGTGATTCTTGGGAATGCCCTGCAGAGGGCAGGAGCTGGACTCAATGATCCTGATGGATCTCTCTTAACTCAGGAAATTCTGTCGTTCTGTGATAAGTCAAGAGTGTATTTCCCAATCCGATTTTCATTCTCTGCAATTCTCTGGGCAAATCGTTAACTACTGCTCACTCTAAGGATGTCAAGATGAGCAGAGCGTGCAAAGAGACAGGAGATGAAAAGCAGACACAGACAGGCACACGCCCCGTGCGCCTTTCGACAGGCGGTGCGGGGCGGAGCGCGGCGCCGCCATCTCTGCTAAGGGTCCGTGCCGGCCGCGCCGCCATGTTCAGTGAGGGCACGGCGCCGGGGCGGGGCCGACGTGGCGGGGCCGGGCGCGCTCGCGCCGCTTCCTCACGTCCGGCGGCGGGCGCCAGGCAGGGGCGGGCGCGCGCGGCGCGGCCAATCAGCGTCGCCCACGACCCTCCCCGGAGGAACTGGAGTCGCCGCTTGGTTGGGCCCGGCCCGGAGCCGCCACTGTCGGGACGGGGGGCGGCGACCGAGGAGGAGGAGGAGATGGTGTCCCCCGCTGCCTCTGCCGGGCGCCTGGGCTCCGCGCTGCCCTTGCTGCTCGTGCTCCTCGACCTGCAGTACCAGGGTGAGCCGGGCCGGGGTTCCTGTGGGGGTGTGTTGCGAGGGGGATTGTGCCTCGGCCGTCCGCGGCCCGCCGGGTTTGGGCCCTCGGCCGAGGTGACTGGCGGCTGGTCGCTCTCCCTCCGTCTCTCCTTCCGGGGCTGCGCGGCGTCCGCCATGGCGGCGGGGCACAACACCCCACACTCCCCGCCTCCCCCGGCCCGTGTCGTCTTGAGTGGGGGAGTATTTCGGGGAGGGGTGTGAGGAAGGAGGTACATCGCTGCCACCTCATCGCTGGGGACTGTGGCGAAGGGTGCGTAACGCGGGCACGGCTGCTGCCGGTGACCTGTTGGGGTTAGTTGGAGTTCCTGGTTGGAGGTGCTCGCTGTGTGTGCGCTTCGCGCTCCCCGGGCTGCTCACGGACGGGCTGGGGCTGCCGCCACACCTGCCTCGGGTGCCGTGGTACCCTCGAGTGCAGCCGTGTGACAGCTTTGGCCGTTCGGTGCTAGCCGTGAATTTCTCGCTCCGGTGTGGATTTTGCGTAGTTCCGAAGTTCAAAGGCTTCTCCAGTTGCCCTTCTCAGCCGCATCCGGTATTAGTACCACACTTAGAGATTGGCTGAGGCTTTTGATGGTTGCTTTGAATTTCTTCTGTTTTTGTTTTGTTGTTATGGTTTCTGTTGGTTTTTTGGTTTGGTTTTTTTTTTTTCACCTCTCACCATTAGTATTTGAAGTTCAGCTTATCTGTGCTTTATGCAGCTTGTTTGCTTTCACGATACATTGCCAGCAACACCTCTGTAGCCACACTTTTATTCATAGACTTCTGTTAAGTTTCTAACTCTGTTATAGAATAGAGGTTACAGTCAGGGTTTCACCTGAGGGACATTCTTTACCTGCCAGCGGCAGACGGAAGGGGAACTGAAGCTGTCAGTAGTCAGAAAAAGTCTATGGGCTTAAGAAAAATATAGGTTAACATTAAAAATTAAGTTGATAGGCTAAATTATAGTTCTGCTGGCCAGGTGGCAACAGGAACATACTGTGGCAAACAGTATGTGGTTCATACCCTGCATTAGACTACGTACTGTGTTGTCAAATTGTGTTTTTAAAAATATGCATTCTAGTAGTGTTAGGAGACAAATAGTAACTTTTGTCAGAGTATACTGCTTTTTCTTCCCCCCTCCCTCCCTCCCCCCAGGTTGTGGCAGTGGTGCTCCTATTGAGGATTCTTTATTTAGAGTTGCCAGCCTATTTCAAGTATGTGGTTTAATGGCTATTCGGGCTTACCACATTTCCTAATTTGGGGAACATTGTCTTAACTTCAGTTAATAAAGATGTAGAGTACAGTAATATAATTAGAAGTGGTAGTACTGGATCTTGTTTACTGAATTCACTAACTTCTTAGTTCATGATTTAGTTTTTCAGAATGTGTGGTTAGAGAATTTTTGGGGGAGGTATGTTATTTAAGTATCTAGATTTTTTTTTTCTCCACGAATATTACTGGTTTTTGATCTCAGAGGTGTTCATAGTCACATTTAAATTTGTATTTTGGTGTCTTGATAATAGAAGTTTGCCTTATGTCATATGATTCATGAATCTGAAAGAGTCATTCTGTATTAACTTTATCTCACAGTTGATGTCAGTGAATACTGTTTGTATCTGGCTGGTAAATACACTCATTAAAAACGTTTTTGATTCCTCCTCTTTACCCGAATTTATGATGAATTTGGCACAGATCCTTTTTTGGAAAGATTCATTCTTCATTCCTGTTTGTCCACACTAATCACAACAAAAAGAGGTGACTGAGGAGGAATAAAGAAGTGTTGTTCATTTTCCCTCTCTCTTTTCTCCTTGCAGAAGAAAGGAAGTGTAATATGGGGAAAAATAAATGAGCTCTGAGTATACAGAGCTCAGTTAGTTACTGTCAGACCACAAGCGTTAAGTGTTTCTTTTCCTCCCCCAGCTTTTGTTTTTGCCTTAAGTTTGGGAGCTTATTTTGTTTTGTTTTGTTTTTTTTCTTGGCCCCAAATAGCAAAGGCTACTTGAGGGTGGGGCTTTTTTTCTCTGCCAGTCTTTGCTGTATTTACAAAGTTCCTTTGCAAACTGAGAGAGTGAAAACTTGATGGATGGAAGTTACACATGGCTCAACTGGATACTTGGAGGCTCCTTGTAAACCTCAGAAGTGTTGCTTCTGAAACTGTCAGTGCTTGTCCACATCTTACTTAGGTCAGTGTAGTTCTCAAAAGTCATGTTACCAAATGTACCTAAAGCAAAGACCAAACTGTTTAAAAATAACAGCAAGCTTAAGATTCAGGGTCATTCTGAAAAAAAAAAATGTTGCAAAAGCAGGATCTCCCACTCTCCTGACAGACAAGGCAATCATTAAGCTTCTCTATGGGGGGGAAAAATAAAGGTTTGGGTGAATGCAGTTAAGATTAGTGACCTGAGTGCTGCTTCTTTATCGTTGAAAAAACTGGTTTTGGTACACACTAGGAACTAATTCTGTTTATTTTCATAATCTTGTTACTCAGCTTGGGAAGAAGAATTAGGAAAATGTAGATGGAAATTCTGCGGGGGGAAAGCAGGAACCTGTAGACAAATGTAACAACTTGAAACTTCTCAAGTTGCAGGGCTTTCCTGAGTTCTTTGCAATGTGGATGGGACTGATTATACAAGGATATAGTTGAAGTCTGTAGACTTACGTGTCTACATATTAGCACAATTATCCTAATAAAGCAAAAATCCTACCAGGAGGTTATAATATATTTGAAGTGAGTGTGTTTAACTGGAAAAACAGGTTAGCTGCACCTGCTTATCTTCCCTTCGCCTTCTGGTTGTTGTCCCTTGAGTTGTCAGGGTTAGTACCAATTATCTGGGAATAGTTTGGGGTTTTTTGTTTGTTTGCTCTTTTTTTTTTTCTTTTTTTTTTTTTTTTTTGACTCTTGCCCCAGCACAAGGACTACAGGCTCTGAATTTATCCAGAATATTTGACTTGATTTAACAGCTCAGCTCATGTGTGTAGTTGTTTGAAGCCCAAGGTGAATAGTTAACATTTAGGCAGTCTTTAGAAATTGTATTCAAATTAAAATACATGGAAGTTTTTAAAAATAAATGGTAAACTTGCATATCTCTTGGGTAAATTCAGTTTCTTGGTGGAAGCAGAGCTTCTTCAACTTGGCCTGTGGTATCCAGCTCACCTTTGTGTATCTGTTGAAAAGTGCTCTGTGGAGTGGGGTTTGACGGGTTATTTTGTTCCAGCTGCACTTTAGTTCTTAGGTTCATTCCCACACCAACGAATACATAGGTACCCAAATAGATTGCAGAGAATTTGAGTCCCTGGACTCCTGTGCTTATGTTATCTGTTTTCAGGCTGCTTTATTTAGAGTAATTGTTTGCCTACAACCAGAAAATGAATAAGCAATGTATTTCTGTGAATAAACAGCCCAGCTATCAGGTCAGTGCAGAGTGTTCCTGAGTAGTTATGGTGAATGTCACTTTTCATCATGGTTAGGCTGATGATCCAGACTGTTCCTGGAGATTCATGCACCGATTTATGATGTTCAACATCCTGCACAGCCGAGGTTTAATATATGGTTTAATGTAAGTCAAGTATAATTAGTCTCATTCTACAGGAAATCTACAGGACTTCACAATTAGCTTCTTTATTTATCCATGTTGCTTCTGCTTTTATTACTTGTTTGCTAGCAGTGGGCACCTATCTCGTTTGTTTTATTGTCTTCATTATTTTAAAGGAAAAAGATGGCTCTTCCACCCAAAGTATTATGTAACTTTGAAACACAACGTATGTTGTGAAAACAACGTGTTTGAAAGACAGCAAATTGTGTAGATACATCTTACTGTGGAAAAATGCATTCTTGGAGCTATCCTGATGTGATGGAATGTAAAACAAGGATGCTTGAGACTGTGGGAACGGAATGCCATATTTAGGTAGATGGAAAGTTCTTCAAAGAGTTATTTATAGCCCAATTCTAAGATACTACTCTCAACTGACAAGTTTTGAAAGATTTCAGGTATTTGTGTGTGGGGAAACACAGGAGTGGGATGAAACTTAAGAGTTTGAGTTGGTATTAGGTCATGTTAAATACTTCAGTCTGCTTGTAGTATGGTACCTGCTTTACTGCTAGCATATTTACAGAGTCAGATAAAGTTGTGGTGAGGTTTTTTTTTCCAGTTCTGAGTTTTTTCGTTATGTTTCTAATGCTTACTTTGTCATTTTTAAGGACATTGGACTACTTGATGATTGAAGCTTTAAGCAAAGCAAAATGAACAAGGAAGAATGTCCTTTTTTGCTGCAAATTGGACATTCACATAAAATGGGAATACATTTTTTACATACATAGAATTGACTTTAAAATGAATCATTTGCTAAGATCCTCAAATAAGAATTGTTTATCGTGTAGACAATTTTAACTCCATCTACTTAAACAAAAAATATTCACTGGAAATTTGGGACTTCATGAAGTAATTTCCATTAATAAATTGTTTTCCATCATTGTTCTAAAACAAATAATTGAGTTGAAGCCCTTGAATCTAGCTTGCTGAATTATTTTCAATCTTTTAGCAGATAGAACTTTCTCTAGTGGATGCAGAGGGGATTTTGTTCATTTTAGTATAGACAGCTCAAGGATTTTCTTCTCATGTGGAATTAAACGAAATATGAGCTGTATAATAAGAGTAGAAAAGAAAAATTAAACTAAGATCCTGGGTGTTGAGAGTTCCTACATCTAAAGTCATGGTGATTTGGTGATAAGAAATTACTGTTCACATTCATTACAAATATGTTGTTGTTTAACCACCTTTCAGTGTGAGAAGTTTGGATATACTTTCAAGTCAGTTGTACTATAACATTTTTATTTGTATTCTAAGAAACAACTTTGAAGTGCTGTGGCATTTTTATATTTAAAATGCCTGTTTGACTCAGCTTAGTGCAAAACCTGAGTGAAATAAATTATAAATCATTGGGTTTTAATGTAATGGGCTTATTCAGGATTTCAATATATTATCTTGCTTAAATCTAGCCATAGGGCATCCTCTTAATAAATGAAAATTTTTCTAGTGTGAAAGTTTTTTAATAGTCATAAGATGGTGGATAATTTGTAGTGAAATTCTGCCCTGATCTGAAGTCTGCAGGAAGCACAAAAAAAGCTTTTGCCTACTTGATGCATGTACCGCATGTACTTGCACTTGACTGCTCATTTCTTCTCAACAGTAGTCTTTCCCTGCTGATTGAGCAGCAGCAAATTATTAGCTTTAAACTCAAACTGGCTCTTCAAAGACTTATCACTTTAGTATGGTTTTTGTGCCACTGATTAAAGGGAAAAGGAGTGAGAATTGTAGTTTTGAAAACTTGCAGTCTTGTAGAAGTTTGCCCTGGAAATTATGAAGATGAGACAAAAGTGCAGTAGATGAGAAGCTGATCTCTTAAGTAGCCAAACAGTTCTCAGTTAAGTATTAAAATTCAGGACCCTGATGATAACTTAACTTAGAGCCTTTGTGTAATTGCTGCATGTGTGTTACAAGTGCTTTCCAGATTCTTCTGAAATTGAAAGGAGTATGTTACTGAGTATTCGGTGCCTTGTCACAATGGGGTGCAAAGCAGAGTCTTGTGTGCTTTGACACATCCTGATTGGGACATGCTATGAGGTTATTAGGCTGCAGAGTGCTTTACGGAATTTCAGAATCCCTTAGGTTGGAAAAGACCTCTGAGATTACCTAAAGTACAGGAGGATGTGACTTCTGCCTCTATCAATAATGGTTTGTTACATGCATTGTATTATCACTGTATGTGTTTGCTATAATCAAACTGGTCTATAATTCAAAACCTCGATCTTTCTGGTTTTCTTTAAGGAGCTGAATGTGGAATAAATGCAGAAGTAGAAAAACAACTTGAAATGGGGAAGAAATTATTGGCTGCTGGACAGCTGGCAGATGCTTTGTCTCACTTCCATGCAGCTATAGGTGCGTATCTCAGGTGACTCTTGTACTGAAATACCTTTGGGTGGGGTTTTCTCACTATTTGCTTCATTAAATATCCTGCTTTCTTGCAAGTTGCATTCCATGAGTCATAGAAGTTGGGCTATCTTTATACAGCAGTTTGGACAGAAGCCAGCAGAGATGCAGTAGAATATTTATGCTTTGGTTTTGATAAAAGAAAACTGTTAAATTAACTACCTGATACATAAACGTCTAAGTCACTGTTGTTCTAGAAGCTAGGTATATGAAAGGAATTATAATTGACTCTGATATTATTTGATGGGGTATTCCCTGTCTAATCCCATCAAGATCAGGTTTCATCTTTATGATGCTTTTTATGAGTATGTCTTTGAAAGGCTGACTTTATCCATGCTTTCTTCTATCTAGAGCTGTAAAAAATTCAATGTTTAAAATAGTCGCTCTCTCTCTTCTTACTTTCTCTTAATTAAATCTTGAAGTAGGTGATACCTCAGTGAAAGTGATGCTGTAAGTTTGAGATACTGAATTGGCAGTGGAAAGCAAAATTATCCCTCTCTTGTAGTCAATGAGTGAGTTCTTTCTTGTTTGGTGTTCTGCATTTTCAACAAATGAAGTTAAATGTTTGCTTTCAAGAATTTTAAAGCAACTTAGCTGATTAAAATCCTTTAATTGTAGCATAGAGACAGCACCAGTAAAGAGCAGCGTCCATTAAAACTACTGTTTCTTAATTGCATGGTGCGGTTTTAAGTTGTTGGACTTTGTTATACTGTGTACAAGTGCATTTTTTTCTCTGTGAAAAGAATATTACTATGATGTTATCCACTGATGAGTTGTACTCTTGATACCTTTTTATTTATGCCTTGGTTTAATAGTGAAATGTAGATGAAACGTTGGTTGTTTCTGAGTTATTAATATTTTCTTTGCATTCTCCAAGATCATAAAGAGAATGGAGGACGCAACTTCCCTTTTTTTCTGTTATGGAAGCTCCTTGTTCCACCTAGAGGCAGTCTGTTACTCCTTTGGTTTGTGTGTTGCTGCCAAAGCATTTCTCTGTGATCTGTCCACAGTTAGTGCTACAGTGTAATTTTTTTTTTTCCTTTATTGTTGGTTGGCAAACTTGAACTTGAATTTGATGAGGAGACCAGTTCAGTGTGTGGCTGTGCAGTTCCTGGTGATGCTGTAGAGGCAGCAGTGGTGTGAAGAGCCTGCATGGGTGAAACCACTGCTTTGCCAGTTGTGGTCGAGCAGCTTGTAGAAATATGGTTTGACCTTTATGGGATTCTTAGCTGGCTGCTGATTTTAGCCTTATTGCCTCATTTACATTCAGACTTCTTTGGATTTTGCCTTTTTAAAAAGATTTTAAGCATGGTTTGCCAACTGTGCTTGTGAGGAGATAAGAATTCTTTCCTGGCTATTCTGCATTGTTGTAGACTGTGGGGTAAATAGGTCTTTCTGTCTTGCCTCAGCCAGTCTATTTCTGTTTTGGTTTTTTTTGCAAACATCTAAAATAGAAGAAAAATACTGTCCATATTACCTCTCTTCAGTTAATTTTTCAACTCATTCTTCAATCCCAGCTTATGCTTTCTATCTGAGTAAGTGTCAGTTGCTGTTCATTGTTGTTGGAGTACTGAAGCAAAACTATCTGGCAGATAATCATCTGGTGCTGGAATGTTCTTTCTGTGTTAGCTCTTCCCTACCTTTCATCCTTTGTGTATTATTAAAGTTCCTTAATTTCAGCTGTCAATTTGTACCTAGCCTACACATTTAGGACTCAATGCTGCTTTTGTTTTTAAGGGTAGTAACAGTTGAATTTATTTGATGTTTATAAGGCTGACACACTAAGAGGCATATAGCATGGGAGTTCCTATTAAATTTCAACTCTGGAGATGAGCATTTTCACAACCAAGATATTGCAGAGGAAGGGAGCAGATAGTTCTCGCAGTGAGAGCTGAACTAGTGTTTTGATAATGGAGGTGGCCAGCTATGAAACTTTGTTGCTGATCGCAAGATTTTTGGTGGTGCTATTTCTTCCATTTATTTTGAAATTCAACTTTATCCTCAACTGATGTGAGGATGAAAAATACTACTTCTGTTCTTCAGGTATGGATGTTCCTATCTGCAAATTCTGGATTGATTATTATTTTTTTAATGGCATAGTAAAAGGTTTCCTGTCTTCCAACATTGGTTTGTTTTGGTGGTCGAAGTTACTTTTCCTTGAGAGCCCACAGTAACTGTCACCTGTTTCTGTGAAGTACTGTTAAGAATATTATTCTTGTTTTCAGAGACTGGTGTTTGCTTCTTGTGCAGGTGTATGTACTAGCTTGGAGAGTGGTAAAATCGCTGGATCTTGGAATTTTGACCAGGAGACAACATGAAATGTGTGGGCCCTGAAGTTAGCCTTCATGATTTGATAGTGTGCGTGCATTTGTCTGCTGGTGAGAGGGAATGCTGGTGCCCACTTTATTACTAAAGAAAGGAGTTGCTGATACTTCAATGAACTATATGAAGAGTTTGTGTTTGCGTTGACATTGCACTAACATATTAGTAATTTTGGGAATATTTACATTTATCTGATATGGTGATCAGCATCTGGGCTGGTAAATGATGAATTAATGTTCTTTCAAATGTAGGTCTGCAGTTGGAGGCAAAGCATTACTACATAGGGGCTGTTTTCCTGTATAAAGCTGCGGAACACTTACATATTTGGTCTTGACTCTCAATTATTTGCCATTTACAGTATTTCTGTAATCTTTATTGTTAAATAATTAAACTGCATAGAAAATACTGCTTGCATGATGTTGCAAATTTTTGTCTTATTAACATATACCATTGTTTCCAGTGGCTTAAAAGTCAAATGATATATATTTAGTCATTACAGTTCCACTGTACCAGAAATTTCAGCTTTGAAATAGTATTCTGATTACTGTTTGTTCATTTGCAGAGGGAGACTCTGAGAACTACATTGCTTATTACAGAAGAGCCACAGTGTACTTAGCCATGGGCAAATCTAAAGCAGCAATTCGCGATTTAAGTAAAGTGGTTGAATTAAAGCAGGACTTCACATCAGTAAGTATTACTGGGATTGAAGATTGTTCAAGTGTAAAGAAAAAAACTGCTTCCAAGGAGATTTGGGGTTTTTTTCAGACTTTGCTCAACAGGAATAGAGAATACATTATCCCTCAGAGGGCTTTAAAGTGGATAAAATAATAGCAGTGGTGTATGTGCCTTAATTTGCAACTATGCTGAGTACAGTCTAGACAGCTATTTGAACAACTACTAGTTTTACTAAGTTCATGGATTTATACTAAGCACTTCTCTCACTTGTGGTTATTCTGTTGTTCCCTAAGGCTTTGCCATTTGGGACAGGGAGAAGAGAGCACACAAGTGCCTCTTTTTTTTTTCTCTTAATCAGCATTAGATTTGAGGTATCTGTTCTCCACAGGAGCTGTCCTAATCTCACTGCATTCTTGTGTGACTGTTACAAGTTCTCAGTTGCTTACCCCATTCTTGATTCTGTGTACTATATGGAGACTGCCTCACTAGTTGGAAACTGATGCTGGAGTCCTCTCCAACTGATTCTCTCACCTCCCTTTTTTGTGGGCAGTGGCATGTCCTGTGTAGTTGATAATAAAGAAGCAGATGTTAAATTCAGTGTTGTATGAAAATATTATAAATTGAAGTCCTCTTGACTTGAAATTGACTTGTCTTTTTACATAGCTTCTATTACTCTGGGAGATTAATGAAATAATTAAATGTGGAAATTGTTTATTGTTTATTATTTCTGCTGTTTACTTGATCTGTAAGCAGTTATAATCAGGAGACTGGTGTAAAGTCACATTCACTTTGATTTGTGAAGCTTTTCAAATGAGTTTTTTCAGTAAAAATTGTCTGGTTTTTGTCCCTCAGTTCTAGTGCAGAGCAGTCCTTTGCCTTTAAAGAGGCCTTATAAGAATATCATTAAATCAAAAAGACAAAGAATGTGTGTCATGATCTGTTTCAGCTTGTTATCTTTACTAAAATGAAACTTGTGTTCATACTTTGCTCAATTCCCATTTGTAAATCAAAAGTTATGTTTCATTTCAGGCAAGATTACAGAGAGGACACTTACTGCTTAAGCAAGGAAAATTCGATGAAGCAGAGGATGACTTTAAAAATGTGGTAAGTTGGAGACCAGTATTGAACTACATCACTACTTTTAAGGTTAGGTTCTCAGCCAAGGTCACATCTGAACTCTGAGGGTCTATAAAGTATATAGTATCTATGAGCTTCTTTCCTGTTGTTTGCAGGTGTAGTAGCTAAGCAGCCTTGCATGAATAAATGACCAAGGAATTTGTAGTATAGTGATGCAGATGAAATGGGGTGTTGCCTGAAACAGTGGAGCACTTTGGAAAGTCTTTTTTTGTCTGTGCCTGGCACTTCATGATTTCTGCTTACTGATAGCTGTATTAGGGAGCAGCCTTCATTGAGAAATAAATGATGTGGGACTAATTATGGAGTTGAACTCTGGTTTACATCACTATATTGTCTCCCTGGGAAATCACTGGGGCATCATGGATTAACCTTTGCCTCTTCCTGTCTCTTTCTACCGGTTGCAAAAGAATTGTTGGTTCTTAATTTAGTCAGTGAGCAGCTAAATCAATACATTTCAGTGGCATCCCTCTGTCTCCTAATCTGCAGTTCTCCATCTTTATGAATGTCTTGACAGGACTTTCTCTTCATGATAAGGAATTTTGCAATTTCCATATACATGTAGTTGGATATTACCCACTTAAAACTCACTTGGGCTATTTTTAGTTTTTGATGGATATTTTGTGCATTTAAGCCCTATTCTGCAAAGGTGAACTGATCTAACCCCAGAAAAAAAGCCCTCTGAGAATGTGAATCTTGGTTTTTTTCTCTACTGGACAAAATCCATGCAAATATGAGTATAAATAAGATACATTCTTAATTCTCGCTTGCTCTTCAAGAGTTGTTAGTTTGAATAGTTGGTGTATCCCTTAAGCCAAAATAAGAAGAATTTGCAATGTAACAGATGCTGTCTTGTTGGCTTTCTTTGAAGAGAGTGATGAAAAAAGTTGTGTGGTGCAGATTGCAGATGTTTGATGGGAATCTTCCTAGTGAGTGTGTATGACAAAACCAGAATGGTTGCCCTGTATGCTCTGCAGGACAGCTGTGAGGAATGGCTCTTGCAGGTAGAAATGCACCAGGCAGTTCTTGTGTCTGTAGCAGAGCTCCAGCAGTGTGTTCTGAAGCTCACATAAAAACAGCACCTCTGTCTGCTTCTTCCTCAGTAAGTTTCTTAGGAGTGTGTGGTGTGATAGCAGTGCAGCCCTGCTGTGCAGATGTGGGAGAGAGTTGTTCAACTCGGATTAGCTGAGGGCACAGTTGCTGCGGTAGCAATTATGCAGTGTCAGTGTTGACAGTCTGTGTGTGCATCTCTTTGCAGTTACTGATTCTTGAAGTAATGTTGCATATGGAATTGTTTCTCCAGTCAACTGTCAAGTATCTTTACCTATTGCCAAACCTGCTGCAAAAATTTAGTTGCTGCATTTGGTCAGTCAAATAGTTTCAGTACTCAATCAGGCTTTAAGTCTGAAGCAGAACAGTTTCTTCCCAGAAGCTGATTTAGAAAAAGAGCATATTAGTCCTCAATCTGACATCCATTTTCCTTTATTCTGTGAACAATATTGCCTGTGTACTTAGAGAGCTGTCAAGTGGTCTGTTTTGAAGAGCATAATTTTCAGTTAAGCACAGTATATTCAAGCAAAATGAATAAATATTTAAGTAGTAATTTTGTAATAGGTTAAATTATTTGTATAGGGAGTGGGTTAAATTGTGCTGCATACCTTGAAATCTTTAAGCGGGATACCTATTTCTTTGAGAGGTTTCCCTTATTTTCTAAATGTTTCAAATTTACCATCCCTTCTCTTGTAGTCATGTTCCTTAAAAGGGATCTCAGCAGTTTAGGAGATGCAGTCATTTTTGAGGGAGAGAAAGCAAGAAAAATTCAGCCCATCTAAGTGGAGGGAAGGATGACAGGTAAACTTTTCCAGCTTGTAAGAACAGTGGCTTTGTGTAGAACTTAAAAAAACATTGTAACTATTATTCATATATAACAGTAAACCTATCATTTAATGTGTACTCATGAAAAGAAAATTCATGTCCGCAAATTCATTCTATATAATTTCATAGTATCAGTAAAAAGTTTAATGGTGAGCACCCTAAATATCTTTTAATGATTGATTGCTAAGCAGCTTCTCTATGTTCCTGCCCTCTGTAGCATATCAGTACTGACTGTCTTGTGAGGCAGTGCTAGTGTGAGAGCAGGCAGTGGAAATGCCTAGCTGCAAAGGATGCAATATTCCTTTTTGGGAGCAGAGCCTCTTGAGATTCCAGCCTTCATGTGTTATTTTTAGCTTTTTTTTTTTACTCTGTACTTTCCTGTTGGCTGAAATTAATTGCAAGGTTTGGATAGAGGGTGTGATTCAGACTTATGCCTTCACATATCAAGCAATACTGCATTTCTGGAAACTTCTTTTGGCCAACAGATGAATCAGGCTGATTAAATTTTTTTACATGGGTCAGGTTTTCCACATGAAACAAGGACTAATCAGAATTCCTTTGGTGATTTTCAAAGTTGTTGCTCATGCTATATGAATAGTAATTATTTCTCTGCTGCAACTTGGGTGTAGTGTTCCTGTACTTTAATATCATATTTAATACTGGTTTAGTGGTTTCTAATTAACTGAAGCCAGCAGGACAAATCTGTGAGTGCATCAACACTCATGGCCTTAAGCCATGAAAGCCCTGGGATATTTATTTTATCTGTAAGCATTTTTACTGAAAATAAAAGGGATGTTGGCATACTTTAGTTGATGGAAGGCCTTCTGGAAAGGTGGCAAAAGCTATGCAAATCCTGGCAGCCCTGTGTATGTGCCTTATAGTGTTGTTAGTGACTCTGCTTATGTTCTAGAGAAAATGACAAGCATTTGAGTTGGTGAATTCTGTAGAAGGTACAGAATTAGAGCAGAATTGTCTTGTCTATTGGAAAGTGAGTAAAGGACCAAATTGTTATATTTCTTTTAAATTCTAGTCTTTTTCAAGGCTGCCTGTAATGCTCACAGTTGCAATTTATTGCAATAAATACTGTAAATTGAGGTGCCCTAAATACAGAATTCTGTCTGCCTTGGAAGAGCAAACACTTCCAAGGTTGACATCGAAGGCACAGCATCCATCTCCACTAGGTGTCAGCCAAGACCAAGTGACTGAGCTCTGTACGTCTGCAAAATTGCTTTCTCATCTAAGCCCTTGCCTATTGCAAAATATATTGGACAACAGCTTTCCATACTTGATATGTGTAATAGTACTGTTTTGGATGTAGGTGGGAGAGGCCATCTTATGGCTCTGTAAGTTAATCGAATTAAGTAAAGTTACTAGGCAATCAAGTTGGGTGTTTGAGGCTCTCTTAACCACATTAGAGTAACATTAGAGTTTTCCAAATACTCTGTGGTACAGTGATCATCTGTAGCTTCCCAGTTAAAGAATAAAAGGTATTTAAATATTTCCTTGGGTTTTTTTTCTCCACCTGTCTCTCATAGCTGTGTTACCTGATATGTTACCAGGGCAGGGCGCTGTCCTTGAGTGCATGGGTGTCTTGATCTTAGATACCACAAACTGCAGAGGTTCCCTCAGTTCCCTTCAAGATGTTTTTCACAAGCTGAATGAACAGGCTTCTTTTTCCTTTCATTAATGTTACTGATTTAAATATCACAGAAATATGCTGATTGCTTAATAAGAGCTTATGAGTGTGTATTTTTGTCATACTGTACCACACAAACGCTCAATGACTTTCACTTGAATGATACCCTGAAAAATTTCCCTAACTGGACATGTTGTGCTACTTAAATTACCTAGGATGATTCACTTAAATGGTCTTGAATACTATTGGATTTGCCTCCATGATTGTAATGTTGTTTTTCATATTCCACTGACATTTTCTCCAAATACATTACAAGAAACATGCTGTGAGTCTAAGGAGCGTGGTGTTATCATGTTTTTATGGAAATGTAAGGCTCACCCATACCAAAGACTCTTAATTTTTAAGAAGAAAATGCTGAGAAATTAAGGAAGAAATCAAACAAGTCAGCTGGAAGTGAAGAGTTCAGAACTTCAGAAAGTTTTGTAGACTTGGTACTTTTTAAAATTGCAGGTGCAGAAATTTGCCTCTGCTATAGGCTCCAGATTTTAGGGAGAAGAGTGGATGCACAGCATCCAGGGCTTACAGGCAAAGTTCTAACTGGAAGAGAAGCTTTGATACTTATATTGGGAATCAGCCTACAAAGAAAGAAAACTCTACTATCACGTTCTTCTCCTCTTGCTGAAAGACAGTGTAGGGAATAAAGGAGAATTTTCAGATTATAACTTGATTTATGCCAGGTAAAATGAAAAACTGCATGAGGTTCAAAAAGATTATAAAGAGGAATTGAAGACAAAGTATGGGACCTGTGTAAGATTTTGATGTAGCATTTAGGCTCTTTACTTACATACAGTCAAGTGGTAGAACCAGGGGAGATTCTGGTAAAGGACTTCTGAGGGCTGAAGTTGAATTACATTAAAAACATAAGCACACAATATATGTGTTTCAAGAACTTACTGGTGAGAAAAAGGGAAGATGCCACTTGAAGATAAATGGGGGAAGAAAAAAGTATTGGATGTCTGTGAGTGACTTAAGTCTACATTCTGTATATAGAATGCAAGATAATGCAAGTTTTTTATTTAAAAACAAACAAAAAATAGTCGTGCTGATCTGTCTCTTTTAAACTTTGAAAGTCATTCTGATCAGCAGCAAGTGTGAAGCCAGTGCTTCTTTCAAGCTACAGTAGTGCTGTACAAAGCTACGAGCTACAAATGCCATGGCTTTGCAAGGGAATGGCTGAGATTTTTTTTGGCCATATGGATCTTCTTGGGTGATAGGACAGTTGCCTGAAAGATCCTTTTCTATATTTTCTTTGAAAAGATAAACCTGCCGAAGTGAAAAAGGCAAGTACAATGTAGTGACTTCTGCTTGTTCAGAGAGAGGGGTTAGAGAAATAGGAGTCCTTTTAGACTAAAAGTTAGACTTTAAAACATAGTTGTTTAAAACTACGTAGGAAACTGAATACGTGACTGCCCAGCTGAGTCTTTTCCCTGGCTGTAGCCACTTGCTGCTGTAGCCACCCTTTGTGGGGAAAACGTAAGAAATACAGCTTGCACAGTAACAGTTGTCTGGAACATGTTTCGTTTATTTCTGTCATGAAGTTATAAATATGTATAGTGGTTAAAATGAGAGATGCACTTATACCACGTGGTTACACTGTCTGCTGCTGCTGAGGAACCCAGTGTTTAACAACTGACAGCAGAGGTGAATTAAGTAGGCTACAAAGAGGACCACCATGTCCAGCAGGTGATGGGAGACAGTGACTGTTGTGTATGATGTGTCCAGTGATGATTGATTAAGCGTGAAGAATTGGATTTCTGACTTCTGATATCTTGTATTGAAGCTTAAAATGTTTCTCGCTTCTGAAGTTCAGAGGTAGAAATGCTACCAGTGGAGTTTTGAAACTCATTTTGCTTTATTTGCAACTTTAGTCAGTTCTCCATGGTATGATTATTAATGGAACTGAAAGAGATCCTTGAACAAGCATTTGAGTCTCTCTCCTTGCTCATGTTTGCAGCTCAAATCCAATCCTAGCAATAATGAGGAAAAAGAAGCCCAGACTCAGCTGACAAAATCTGATGAGCTGCAGCGCCTACATTCACAAGCATTATCTGCCTACCAGCAAGAGGATTACGAAGCTGCTATTTCTCTTCTTGATGAAATCTTGGCAGTAAGTGTTAAGTCAAATGGTACTGTGAAAGAAAAGTAAGAGCTTCTGTCTGACATCTGTGTGTTTTTGTTTAATAGTTTCTTCTCTGATGTGAAAATAACTTTGGTGTAACTGGTTTCATTTTGCTGAGCACCACGGGTCTGTAATGATGTTGGAGACAGGAGAGGGCTGAGCACTAGCTGCAGAAGAAGTCAGAATAATAGTTTGTCTTAAAGACACTTCAGTGAAACTCCCATTACAGATAACTTTATTGATTATACTTTCCTGTTTTTCTACAATTTGGTATTCTTGGGAACCTGGGAAAATTTTTTCTGAAATCAATGAAGCTTTGCCAAGTTATAGGAGTTAGAGGATGTTTTATCTGGATTTTTCATTGCATATATGCAGACAGTTTTTGTCTTGAGAAAATGAAGTAACAAAAGATAAAAAAACCCCCACAAAATTAGTGCTGTTGCTTTGGAGTTTACAGCCTTGTAGCCTTTGGTGATGAAACTGCCACAGTGCAGGATTTGGTTTATGGGGAGGCAATGTGGAAAAGTAGGAAAGCCTCCTCTAAGATGATAGTTTCCAAATAACTGGTAAGACACAGATTTAATTCCTTAAACCAAATTTTGATAGGCAGTTCCTCATGAGTAATTAATTTTGCCTTACTGTGACAATTTTACCTCACTTTATTGTTAAAATCCAGATATTAAGGTCAAACTTGGTGGAGCTACGTTTTATCCACAGGCTTCTTCCTAGAGGACAACTGACAGCTTGGTCCTTGCTGTTCATTACCTCTATTCTTTTGGGAAGATACAATAATTTATGATTCTGATATCCTTTCCTGGAGGCTCAACAGACTGTCCTAGTTTAAGCAATGCCAGTAGATTTAATTCATCTCTCTGCATGAGTTCATTGAATCATTTACAGAATTTTCAGGCCTTTGTTTTTCTATTTGGGCAGGTGCATCACAGCATCCACCAGGAAGCAGAGATGCTAATTTCATGAGCTCTGCATGCAGCTTGAACCTTATGCTATTGCAGTTGGCAAAGTGAAATTAAATGGGATTTTTCTTTTGGGGAGGAAAAGAAGTGAAGTGTTATGGACCAAAAACGAGCTTTAATTTTGATTTCTCAAGGTTTGTGTTTGGGATGCAGAGCTACGGGAACTTCGAGCAGAGTGTTATATAAAGGAAGGGGAACCAAGCAAAGCCATTAGTGACTTGAAAGCTGCTGCCAAATTAAAGAATGATAATACTGAAGCCTTCTATAAAATCAGCAGAATATATTATCAGCTGGGGGACCATGAATTATCTCTCAGGTAATTTTACTATTTGCTGTAATCATTATAATTGAAGCGCAAAATATAATTATATAGGTCATGATAAACCACAAAGTATCTCTTGTGTGGGGTTTTGATGGAGAATCAACTGTGGTCTAAATCAGATAAAGCAAGTTCCTCTCTAGAAACTAAGGATTGGCAGTGAAGATACCTGTGTTTATTCTTGGCAAGACCAGCCATCAGTGGTTCCAGGCATCTTGTTTCCTTAAACAGAAGTCAGAGTCCCTGTCCATTGGAGTTGCTTACAAGTGCTGTCTTCATTGTATTTCTCCTAGAAGGAGGAGCTTCTCTAAATTTCCTTTAGTGGAGCTTTTTTAAACCTTAAACCTCTATTGAAGTTAAGTTTAAGATGCAAACAGAAGATGTATACATTAAGGTTACAAGCTTAAGAAGAAATAAAAGGTATAGGAGCATCCAAGTATGAAGAGCTTGGGGTGTGGAGCTGTTTGCCTCTCATTCCTGCAGACAGTCCTGGATGACTTTTTGATAATGCCCTATCCATTTATTATATTGAGTTAAGTTTAAGGTCTTATTCCCATATGTCCCTAGTCAATCTGGCAGATAACTGCCCTTGCCCAATCCAGACTGTTCAGTTTGTTGTACTCTGTGCCTAGCTGCACAAATGGTGGAATCCTTCCTATTGCACAGAAGTGGTTTCTGTGCCAGTTATAATTTCAGAAGTGCTGTCTCCATCTCCAGAATCCTCCCGCTATGATTTCTGCCACAGAATCCCTTCAATAAGGTGAAGAGAACTGAAAAAAAACTGTGTTTCTTTCCTTAGTAGATGGAAACTGCGTGTGATTATAATTGCAAAAATATGTTTTATAGCTGGCCAAAAGTAAACGTGAGAGTAATTGGTTTGCATTAGGCTTTCCCTTTCCAAAGCATACTTAATCTTGTGAGGTCATAGGTTACTTCTCTGGTGACTTTTGGTAGGTGACCATCACTTTGCCCAGTGATTTCAAGTATAGATGGTATTTTTATTTAAAAGCTCAATGAAGGGCACTGTTGAAGAACAGAATGGAATCAGAATGAAAGGGATAAGCCTCTTTCCTTTAATCTTACCTGATACCATTATTTTTTTGCATCATGAGATATGCTAAGAAAGAGTTCTCTTGGGCTTTCTGGGTATTTACTCCTGTCCTTACCTTAGTTTCTTCCTCTTAAAGGGCTAATTATTCCCAGTTTAGGAACAAAATAAGATTTTGTAATCTCTTCCTGAAATTGACATTGAGGTTGTGCTGCGATTACTCTATAGGATCTAAAACGTTTATTCCTTCATATGATTGCGTTGTGGAGGTTTTTTGAGTTTTGTTTAGACTTTGGACTATTTCGAGAGATATTTTCCCTAATCAGAGTCTGATTAAACATTCTTCACAGTGAAACATTAGGCTTGGGCTTGGCTAAGATTCCATCAAGGAGGTTTGTGTCTTAGCTGAGCTTTCTGTTTCAAGCAGCACAAATACACTTCAATGTAGGAATTCTGTAATATATCTGAGTTAGAATTGATGGTAATTTTCCTATATATTCATCTAGTAACTGCTGAATATAATTTCTTTTACAGAGTGCCTTTTTTTTCAAAGGTACTCTTCAGCTCTTTAGTCAGTTATTAATGTAACATTTAATCTTCTGTGTGCTTGGCAATACAAAAGAATTAAAACCAAAACCAGATAAATATCCCTGTATGTTTTGGAAGACGCTTGTTGGTCTCACTTTATATTAATATTTGGATGAAGGGAGAGATTTGTGTAAAGAACTCAGGTGTTGTTCTGGACAGTTTATATATGCTGCATTGTGTCTCTAGGTAAAATTTCATAGCATGTGGTGACCTAGTTTTTTTTGGTTGCTGTGTTTTTCTTTCCTTCTCCTTTCCTCCCTGTGAAAAGTGAGGTCCGGGAGTGTCTGAAACTGGACCAAGACCATAAGCAGTGCTTCTCTCTCTATAAGCAAGTAAAGAAACTCAATAAGCAGATCGAGTCAGCAGAGGAATTAATCAGAGAAGGCAGGTGAGTATTCACTGCTATATTAAAGGGAAAAAAATAGAAAAAACCCAGAGTTGAGGCACCAAGTTACTGATGAGGAGCTGATTAAAGTGATGCTTTTTGCATGTGTCAGTTGAAGTGGGTACTGAGCAGAGCTCTCAAATTACAATTAACATAAATATTGACTCGCATAGCAACTATTCTATTCTGATTCCTTCTGATGCCACTGTGTCCCTTTTGCACACTTGTCTTACTACCTGCTGCAGAAAGAAGTTAAACATAGGGATGGGAGTTTTCAGCTCATATACTATTACTCAGCCCTGATGAGACCACACCTGAGCACTGGGCTCCCCAGTGCAGGAGAGATTAAACTACTGAGAAAGTCCAGTGAAGTTCCACTAAAATTGGAGGTGGGGAACATCTCTCTCCTGCAAGGAAAGGCTGGGGTGGCTGAGAGTGTTTGCCCTGAGACTTCTTTCCTACAGGGTGATTTCATCAATGTACCTGGAGGGAGGGTGCAAAGAGGGATTAGCCAGGCTCTGCTCAGTGATGTGCTGTGATGGGATCGGGCCAATGGGTGCAAAGTGAAACAGGAAATTCCCTTGGAACATCAAGAAATGTTTTTTACACTGCCTCATTTCCACTGTCAGGTTGTTCAGAGGAGTTGTGGAGTCTCCTCACTTTAGAGTTATACAAAAGCATTTTGGACACAGTCATAGGCAGATTTCTAGAGGTGAGCAGTGGGATTAGACCAGATGATTTCCCAGAAGTTCATTCCGATTTCAGCTATTCTGTGATGAAAGGACCGTATCTTAAGACTAAAACCACTTAGAAACTCTGCAGTGCCTTGATGGCAGAAGTGGTTCTGACTGATAAGCTTATTTTTTTTTTTCATTTATGCACCCTGTTAAATGATAGACAGTGCCTCTGTATTCTTGTAGTTCTTGCTTTATGTCAGTTTTGTGATCCCAAGCACATGACATCCAGCTCTAAGGACCTCAGACAAATCATTAGACATTGTCAAGGTGGCTTTTTAAAATAAAGTACATCAGGATGTGAATAAGCACAACTGATGCCAGTTTTATTAAGCTGGAAGTCTGTTTGGGCTCTTTTCACTTATTTAATCCAGCTTCAGTGCAGTTTCAGGGAGTCTGAAGCTTGCATTTCTCTAGCTTGTAGCAACCCGTGGGTTCAATCTGACTCTTGCATTTTTAGGTAAATGTTCTAATCTATCTCTCACTCAAACCATGTAACTTTAGCATTTTGAGGACTTCACAGCAAAATAGCACTTTACTCTGTAACTTGTGAAGAAGAAAAGGAGAAAACATCTGTCTGATTAAAACTGGCATAAGGAGCTTTTTTGTACTTCTGTGAATAGGTACCCTTTGTAGTGTGCAGATAGTCTGGACTCTTACTGTGAGCACACAGCTGAGTCCATCTCGGGTATCAGTGGGGGAGATGCTTATTTTGAAGTGCAGTGTCATGTTGGACAGGAGGCGAATCTGGAGACCCTTGGCTGTGTATGGTGAGGGATGGCAGTTGTTACCTTCTGCATAAGCCTGACAGGCCTAGTGCCTGCTCTTGTCTCACAGCACAGAAAAGGGAACGGGGATGTAATTCTTGAACTGCCTGCAAGTTTCCTTCATGCTGTTGTTTTGCAGTATGAAGGGAAGGTCCTTTGGTAGAAGGATGAGAATCTGTGAATTTTAAGAACTTTAAAACGCAACACCCTGAGATAGTGATTACATTTAATGATACTACGCTTTATGATTTAAACAGGTATGAAGATGCTATCAGTAAATACGAATCTGTAATGAAAACTGAGCCAGAAGTTCCAGTTTATTCTACTCGTGCCAAAGAAAGGATCTGTCACTGCTTATCAAAGGTAATTCTGCTTATCTCCCTCTATAAACGTCTTCAAGACAAACATTAAACGAAACTCCCACAACTACATGAGTTTGGTTTTGCTTTTGTCTCTCTAGAATCAGCAGCCTACAGAAGCCATCAAACTTTGTACAGAAGTTCTGCAGCTAGAACCTACCAATGTGAATGCCCTGAAAGACAGAGCAGAAGCTTATTTGCTAGAAGACATGTATGAAGAAGGTACACTTGTATGCCATTGGCACGTACTTTATGTGGATGTTTAAAATGTAGTCAGCATTTCCAAGGCCTTTTTTTAACATGTGCTTTGATTCCACACTGTGTTATCCTTAATGAGCCCTGGTAGTTGCAGATTTACAAAAATACTTGGTGGTAATTTTGTCTTGATTAGTGTAAGTGGAATGTACTTGTTTTATCTACAGCAGAGTTGTCTTTACAGCAGTGGACTGTGTTCAGGATGTTTTATGAGACTATGCAGCTTACTCAACTCAGAGATATTTTATATAATCAGCAGTGACAGAGAATTGCATTTAGAGGTAAAATGTAATTAGAGTTAGGGTAATGTAAATCCATTTTAGGAGCTCCATTTTCATGTCTTAAGATGGCAGCATGAAATAATACTGTTCTATTCCCTTGGATGGGCAGAGGAAGGTAACAGCCATTGCTTTTCCTGTGTGGATTTTTGTAGTGTTGCTCAGAGAGTAAACTGATTCTGCTCCTGAGGCTGCATTTTCCATATGGAGTTTCTGTACAATGCATCCTATTACATGGAGTGATAGAAATGACCTCTAAGACTATCAAGTCCAGCCATTAACCCAGCACGGGCAAGTCTGCCACTAAGCTGTGTCCCCAAGTGCTGTATCTGCATCACTTTTAAATACCTCCAGAGAGGGTGACTCAAACTTTTGGGAATTGGAGGAAAGAAAAGTTTTGTAACAAGGTTCTGCACAAATGCGGACAGCCAAACTGATCTTGTGCTGGGGCAAATGCCTCCCTGTTACAGGATATAAGGAAGCAGAGAGGACTTAGCTGGGATGTGGGAGAGCTTATTTCCTGTGCTGGTGCCTGCTGGGCTTGGCCTAGCCTGGTTCCAAGTGAAGAATCATGCTATAGCAGAACTGTGTTTCTCCTGGATCTGTAGCATTTCCTGGGCCTTCCTCCTGCCCTTGACAGCAGTGAGGTGGTTGTAGTTTCACTCTGCCTTCTAGCACAGCCTCCTTCAGCAGCATTGCAGCCCATTAACGTTCCTTTGCCTGGAGGTGTCTTCATTTATCCTTTGATGGCTGGTTTCTCTTTGCCACGGAGAACAGCAGAGAACACCAATTAAAACTGTAGTCTCGTATTTAAAGGGGCAAAATGATTCTCATTCTTCCCTCAAAAAATTTTCAAGCTGGAGGCACCTATTTTCCTGTTAAAGGTAGGAAATTTTGAAGTACTTGTAATTCAGAACTTTGAAGGTGATTATTGTTAAGTGTTCAAGATGCAGTTCACTGTGTATAGCTGAGTTCATGAAATGGCTTTAATTACTTCATAATCACATGGGATCCAGGGCTTGTCTACAGAGACAGATGTTTAATGACTCCATTCCTGGTATATCTCAAGTACAGGAGTCTATCTGTCTAGAGCACAAGTTTTGTCAAAAAATGAAAAAACCTGCCTTGCTGTTTCAAAATTGGTCAGAACATGCTAATTTTTTTCTCTTTTCTTTTTTTCTTCGTCCACACTCTACTACTGTAGAGGTTTCAGTAAGAGCATAAACTGGTTCTGTTATTTCTCTAACAGTCTTGGCGTGGATGTAGCTTGTCTGCAGTTACTCATGTTTGATGGGAACTTGGCCATCATTCCACATGCAGATTTAATCTGTCTCAGCTTTAAAAATCAGTCAAGCCAGCAAAGTTGTTTAGTGATACAATGATTACCTTTTGAGAGATCATGAAGATTCTTGTATTGAAATAATGAGAGTTATATTTGACTGAACTATTTAAATTAAAAGTGACACTGGGACGTAGTTGTTCCTTTCATGTCGTGGAGCAGGATGAAAGGAAGCTTTCTGAAATAGCAGGCTAGTAAGAAGCAGCAGTGACTGTTCTGTATATATGTGAGGTACTACTGCTTTTAGAAATAATGACTCAAAAGAATTGATTAAATATCTCACTTGACATACTAGGAATTAATAATAAGTCTCCTGGCTTCATAGCAAACTTCTTGTGGTCATGAAGCTGCCATCCTGATCTACCTGCTTCCAGCCCCTCAGACAGGGAGAGCAATTAGCTCTTTGGAAGAGGAAAATCCCAATACTGGAGTGCACCATCAAAATTCAAGAGGGAAAAGTGCTATGGATACTTGCTGAGTGTGCTGGATTCATTCCCTCTGTAGTGTGCAGCACTGAAATACCTTCCATTGTGCTTAATGCTTGTAGTCCTTAAATAAGAAAGTTGATTTTGACAAAAAAGAAGAGAAATCTGATACTGTCATGGCAAGTAGTGACCCTTTGAGCAGGTTTCCCACGATGGTGATGTGGTGCTCAGTGAGGCTGAGCAGTCTGACCTGCATTTGGCAGGATGTTCTGCTAGCCCCTCCTAGTATTACCTGAAGCAGATTAAGTTGAGTGGGGCTTAAAATTATTGAAATAATAAAGCAGCATAATGAAATCCCTGTATTTTCTCTGCTTTTGTTAGTTTTGATAGCATATATTCAGCACACATTTTAGTGCACATTCCTGTTTTGGGGTTTTTTTTTAATGACTGGACAAATTAAAAATACCAGTAGAACCCAGAATGCTTTAAGCAGCAAAGGCAGTATCCTGTGATGTGAAAATAATTAGAAATTTTGTTTGGTTTGTAGTAGCCTAGAAAATTGTTTGGGCTCTGGCAATACTTTTTTGATTTCTTTTTCTTTCAGTAACTCAAACAAGATTGCAGTGGTATCAGATGTCTGGGTAATACAAATTCATTAGCACTTCCTGCTGTCTTGCTCAGAAACAGTGAAAAACAAATGTAACACCTGCTGAGAAATAGCATCTGCTTGGAAATAATCTAATGCAAGTACTTTGTCTAACTTGAGAAACCTAAGAGACTTGGATCTGCGAATGAGACCTTGAGGATTATAGTAGTGAAAGAAGAGAAGTCTCATTAAAGACTTCAACTTGCCTCCCGTGACAAATTTTGATATTAAAGAATATATAAAGTTGGTGTCTTAAGCACTTGAAATAATAATAGAATTTACTTAAAGAAGTGTAGGCATCAAATTTCTTCAAAATTTCTTCTCTTGCTTTCATGCCTGAGAAATGCAACTCTTGAAAAAAAAGTGAGAACATGCCTTTGGAAAAAAAACACTAAAATATAACTGTTTGCATATTATGCATGCAGAGATGTAAAAAAGCCAATATTTGCCTTTTGCTAACAATACGAACTTACTGGTAGTCTGAAATCTGTCTTTATAGTCGCTAAAGAGGAAAAGATTTTCTATTGTGTTGATCGAGTGCAGAATGGGGGAGAAGAATGAATATTAATTTAAAGACTCTGGTTAATTCATCCTTCAGTTGAACAACCATGTGAGACCAATGTGCAGTGGGCTTTTCAAGTACTAATTGCTGAATCTTTCTTCTTGGTTTCTGTTTCCTCATCTCAGTTTAGATATTCATTATGTTCATCCTTGTGACTGTAGTAACGTCCAGAGAATGTTGTGACCTACATTGGTACACACCCTTCTCTTTCCTTTCCCACAAGTGTGATGAACGTAAAGAAGGAAAACTGTCTAATTCATATGTGAAAGTGAATGCCTCCGTTCCAAGGTTTTCTAATTTAGAAAACACCCCCAGAACTTGTCAAGTTGAAAACTAGTTTTGCTGTTTATATATGGTAATTACAAAGCTTCAGTTTTGTTGGGTGGCTGAGTTCTTTAACTGGAAGTTGGTAGAGTTGTGTAACCTTTTCTTATTGACTTTTTTTATAAAAGCAATTAAAGACTATGAGACTGCTCAAGCCAATAGTGAAAATGACCAGCAGATTCGAGAAGGGCTGGAACGTGCCCAGAGAATGCTGAAGCAATCACAGAAGAGGGATTATTATAAAATCCTGGGAGTAAAAAGGTGAGATACTAATTCCAGAGATGATGATGTGAAAGGTGATTATTTAAACCAGTACTTTGAGGGCTGATTACTTGAATTTGTTCTGCTGAGTGTTAATTTTTGTTCTGTATCTTGCTATCTTTACTCTTCTGCTGTACTAACTTTTAGTATTCAGCTTGTAAAGTGGCAGTTGTTTACAATTCCTTTAGAAAGAATGGAAAAACAACAGCAGGAAGAGAGGAAATAAATTCTTAGTATAGATGATCCTGAATCATATGAATGAGTTGGGGAAGAAACGAAGACTGGCAAGGATTCCTGAAAGTAAGAAAAACTGTGGCAGATAGTGTGATAGATGGGAAGAGTTTGGAAGGACTGACTGAACTAATGGAAGAGTCTGGAAGGAGGAGCAAGCAAAGTTCTAAAGTAGTATTGGTTGTTCTTCCAATTGTGAACTAATTTGATCTCTGTTTTTTGTTATTCATCTACTGGTAAATTCCTCAGACTGAGAACTGTATTCTGCAGGTGGAGGAGAGAGTGAGGAATCTCTGCTTAAGGTTGTAACTTCCTTTGTTTTATGTGAGGAATCTTCAATGCCACTGGCAGAAGGTTAACAGCACCTCATAACTTTCCTGATGCCCTTAATTATGTCAATGTTTAAAATAAACTTCAGTAGTGTGGCATACAAGCAATCAGAAAATGAAGTTACCTGTAATTTTATCCATCCAGAAATGCTCGGAAGCAAGAAATCATAAAAGCTTACAGAAAGCTGGCATCCCAATGGCACCCTGATAACTTCCAGAGTGAGGAAGAAAAGAAGAAAGCAGAGAAGAAATTCATCGATATCGCAGCTGCTAAAGAAGTCCTCACTGACCCAGGTAATGATGCAGTGGCTTCATATTTTTAGTTACATTTTTTACATCAAGGGCAAAACAAAAGTGTAAGTCATAACAAGCATTTCAGCTTCCTTTTTTCCCTTTCTGCCCTTACCCATCTTGAGAAAGCAGCACTAATACTTGTATCCAATCTATTGCATAAAGTCAGATGTAATCTGTAGTTATTGTGTTTCAGTGACTTTTTTTAAAAGTAACGAAAGTTATATTTTGAAGGTCTCTTCTAAGGATAACATCTTGTAGAGATTTCTAGGATTGACTACTTCTGGATATGCTTATGTCAAGGGTATACTTGTCCCCTTTTGCTTCAAGTGCTATTGCAAACTGCATTTAGATTATAACAGCAGAGGAAACCCTGTTGTTACTGTGCCATGATTCCACCTTGGTTTTGTTTCCTCCAGAAATGAGGCGGAAGTTCGATGCGGGAGAGGACCCACTGGATGCGGAGAGTCAGCAGGGTGGCAACAACCCTTTCCACAGGAGCTGGAACACGTGGCAAGGATTCAACCCCTTTGGTTCTGGAGGAGGACCATTTACATTCAAATTTCACTTCAGTTAGAGCCAAGACTGTTTCTGGTGGCTGCTGCTGTTTTTTACTTAATTCATTGAAAAATAAAAAGTCTCTCAGTTCAAGACCCAAAATCTTAATTTCTGTAATGTTGTCCTTAACCCAGAATTTTACTGCACTAGAAGAAAGCTCCTTTTTTCTTCCACTGGGTTTGATTTGTGAGGAGCTTGACAAGCTCACACTGATGGGGGTTGTGCTGCCTATGTATTTGCTGTGGATATGCAGGACATGTTTATTCCTATGAATGGAAAAAACAGTAAGATGCTACTTAGGACAACACTTAAATTTAGAACTCAAGTATATGCTTAAAGATAAAAACGCATGTAAATATTTTTCTTGATTGGGGCCTAATAAACACGGCAAGAGTAGTTACAGTAGTCTCTACATTAACAAACTGTTGGTTGTGCTCAGCAGAATGATCCATCTCCCAGTATTTTCAAGAGGAAACCCAAGTGACCACCTGCTGGATTGATGTTGGCAGTGTCAGAGGTGGGGAAGAGGCTGTGCGCTGAACCAGTCCAAACAATCGCTCTGGACAAAGAGTGGTTGGGAGTAACTGTATCTGAAATACCTGTTCACTTTGTTATTCACTAACCTGAAATTAATTGGGGTGATTTCCTTGGTGGAATTGTCAGCAGTGAGGTGGGGGTGGGGGAATGTTTTCAAAATGAAAGTTTTTCAAAACACTTCTTTTCTGATTGTGATTTCGGGTGTTTGTTTAGGTATTGTTTTTGAGTAGTTTGCACTTTAACAAAATATCTGCTTGAGATTTGAGCAGAAAATTTGATGTGACATTTCCCTGACTCTGCAGCAATTTGTTGGTTCTGTACGTAAAGTCAGAACTGAGACAGGTTGTGATGTGAGTGTACTGCAGGAGTGTGATATTAACTCCAGCCTTACCCTATAATACAACTTAATTCTGCTGGGTGACGCAACAGAGAGTTACTACTACATGAAATGGTAGTAAGTAATTTTATGTTTCATGTAACAGCATTGGTACCGCAGAGACAGCTGTATGCAAAAAGAGGGACTTACTTCCCACTAGCCAAGAGTCTGTTTTTAATTTTTTTTTCTATATGCACGTACTTAAAATGGGTTTGGTGTAGTTGGTGGAGTTGTGTGAATGCACTGTGTGGTGTTACCAGGGCTGCAGCTGGTAGGAGTGAGGAGTCTGCTCCTTCTGTAACTGCATCTGTCATAATTACTGACGTAATTACTGAGTTTCATCAGCAGCTGTTTTCTTGGAATGCAAGAATTACAGTTCATCAGTGTTCTCCTGATTGGATTTTAACTGGAAAACAATAATCAGTTGATAGGAATCTTCTCTTGCTTCAACTCCTGACACTTGAAAACATAAGCTGTCTCAGTAAAACAAATGAAATTAGCAAATAAGGCCTTCAGTCTGAAGGGGGGGGATTTCTTACTGTAGATAAAGTGGCTGTTGAAGCAGAACCCTTGGCTCCTGCCTCAAGTACTTCACCAACATTATTGTGAGGTCATGTGGTTTTATAAAGTGTTTTTCAACAGCAATTTAAGCGACAGTCTTCATAATTTATCTTCGAACTGAAGAGCTTGTGTGGTGATTTCTAATGGTTTATGGTACAAAACCACCACAGCAGCCTGTTAAACTCCAGTGTTGGATATTCACTAAGTTAAATGATTTTCTACAAGTACAACGTGTGCTTGTAACCTGTTGGAAATGGTTTTGCTTGAAGTGTTGGAGATGCTCAAGGCTGTTCAGAGTGTTCAAGGCTGACATGGCTCTCAAGGGCTGGGGCTCAGACACAGAACTGACTGCACAGTGAGGAACCTGCTGCCCTGTGGGCTTGGCCTATGTGCCCTTGCTGCTTGCTGGCAGTGCCTAAAATCGGGCAGGTAGCTGTGGGAGGCAGCTGTTCCATGTCCTCCTGCAGCTCTTGTCAGCCCTGTGCCTTGAGGAATGAGCTTGACCCAGCTGCACTAGCTCTGGGGCTGTGTGTGAACCATTAGAGCACTTTTGTATTGCCTTGTTCAGTACAGCAGGGGCTGCTTTTAAACGAGTATTGAATGAGCAATGTGAACAGTGTGCCCGATTTTATACATGCAGGAGTGGCTGGGCTGTGAAGTCACAGTAAAGACTACAGAGAGCTGTGCTTGTGTGCCAGGGGACTGCTGGGAATAAGTCCTTTCAAAGGAGTCCTCTTTAAAAGCTCGAGAGAATTGTTTCCTGAGGTTTAATGTTTTTTTTTTTTTTGTCTAGAGAAGGAATAAGACATTCCCTCATGAGTAAATTCTTCATACAAGGCACTGATGGAGCAGTGTGGGTTTGTTTCTTGGAAGCAGCAGGACAGTGCTGCTGTAGGCTGAGAGCATTCAGGAACAAAAAAGGGCCACGTGCATTTTGAAAATGAATGAGAACGGGAAAATGACATTTTGAGAACAAAAAGGCTTGAATGTAGTCAGTAGAAGGAGGAAGATGATTAATGCGTGATTGCTGTTCATAGATTTCTTCTGTTGGAAGACAGGTTCTTGGAAACAATAGCAAAAAGTGACAGTGGAGAACAAGGCTTTCCTCTAGTATTGAGCAGCTGCTGTTTGCAAGAAGTGTTACCACCCTGGTGCTGTTCTGAAGGGCGTTGAGGTATTCTGGAAACACAGAAAGACAAAGTTGTGTTAAAAAGAAACCATTTATGTTGCAAGGTTCTCCAGCTCCGGCGCTGCGTTTCCTGATGTGACTGGAGAATGAAGCGCTGGTGCCACGCTGAGTGTTAATGATGCAGGCGACACACAAGGAAGATGAAGTCGCCTTTTTATTTATTCGTGGGTGTCTGTAGTGCAATAATGTTCAGTAACTGAACATTGAAGTAAATGTCTCGGTAGTTTGTCAACCCTGAGATGTGCATGAAGCATCGTTCCCATCATTGGCCTGTTGCAGATGCAAACTTTCTCTGTGAAGTTCCTTTGGTTTTAATAAACTTGTTTCCAGCTTATTTTAAAATGATGGTAGGGGGAGCATATTTTAGTTGGTAAAACTGATACAATAATCGATCAGTATTAAGAAATTCAGAGTAAATTAGCAACTGAAGAGCTCAAACTTGTGACATATGCAGAAAATGTGTTAGCTTAAACTTTTTTTAAAAAACCAAAACCTTAATGCTTGTTATCATTTCAGTTTTCAGACCAGTGTTCGGAACAAGAATTATTCTTCTGTTTAGGGCTGTGATTTATAGGAGCTTTGCTGGAAACTAGCCAGGATAGCATAGCAGGTTAGTTGTATTTAAAAGTGCCTTATTGTAAGGTAGTGTTTGCTCTGTAATACACACTTTTATCCATAAAGCCGTAACAAAATTAATGGGAGAATAATTTTTTTTCCCCCCCCTCAGCAAATCACTAAGTAGCAGTTTCATGTTTTAAGAAGGCTAAGTAAAGCTAGTCAGAGATTTATCAAATGTTTCAAATTATAAAATGTCTTTATATGGAATCATAAATCAACAAAGCAAGAACTGTTTTTTCTAGAACTGTGGGAATTATTTTATGGTATTTTTCACAATAAAGATATTTATGATGAGAAGAAAGCACTGCTGTATATTTGTCTTCCCTTGTTTCCTTGCCCTGCTCTTCAGGTTTGAAGCTGGACCTGTGCAGAAATACACAGGGCACTTCTGCAGGCAGGGGATGAGAGGAGGAAGCAGCCACATTCTGTGTGGAAGAGAACCTCTGTATAGAAGTCAACTACAGCAACTGTAGAAGCCCTGTTGAGTGCTGATTTCACAGTGAGAACAACCAGCCCTTGGAATATCCCCAGGACAGGAAATGCTGGACACTTAAGATTTGCCTGACTGGGTACTGGGTCATCTAGTCTGGACCAGGTGGTCCTCGAGGTCCTTTTCAACCTGGTATCCTGTGATTCCATGAAGTCTCAGGTTGGAGGCAAGTACTTGATTCAGGGAATGGGTTAAAAGGAACTTTACTGAGAAGTAGTTTTAATACTAAAGCTCTGGCTCATCAACAATACTGCACTAATGCCTGGTTTGTTCATTTTCTGTTAAAACTTACCAGTGGACCTCGAGAAGATCAAGAGAGTGTCTTTTTTATGTCACATAAATTGTAAAAACCCTTCATTTGAATATTTCAAATATTCTCTTGCTTATTTACTGAGTTGCACCATGTTTTGGCAGCACTCTAAACCAGACTCTGTTTTCTTCCCTTTCACAGGGCAGAGCACACAGACTGGAAATAAAAAATAAGCTTTTCTGCCTCTCTACACCTCACCTCACAGCAGATGCCTTGTTTTGAACATTGCTGTTACTTCCCTGCAAAAACACTTTCTATAGATGAAAGACAGCTGAGGACTTGCTGCCATTTTTTTCTTTAAATCTATTAACCAAGTAGGGAATGGTTATTGTGTAATACAAAAAGGGAGAACAGAAAATAATCCAATAGTAGTACCTTTTAATGTTTTGTACAACATACACAGTCCATGAATTTAATATTAAAAATATAATGACATGCTAATAACTCTTAAGTGCTGCCTTGAGATCTTTAAAAAGTAGTGAATATATTTGTGGAACCTTTCTTATTTTATAAACCACTGTAGATCTCAAAAAAAGCTTTCTTTGAAAGTAGTATATGCAGAAAAAAAAGAAACACTAGGGCATTTTGTACAAATATGTAAAAAACTAAAAAATTGCATGAAACCTTTTACATCTTAAAAATATCTTCAGCAAATTACATTTATAAAATTATATTCTAATCATTTAAGCAATCTCAAGGAAATAGTATTTAGATAACTATTTCTTTTTTTAAAGCCAGTAGAGATAACCCAAATTTAAAAAGAACAGGATGCTACAGAGAAAATGAACATGAAATCAGTGCATTAATTACCCACTTTTTACACTGCATAACATTCTCACACAGATAATCATAATTAAGGAGAACGCAGGTTTCTTAAAGAACCTCCAGCTTCTATCCTAAAGCAAGTGTTCCAATATATGCTTCAAGCTTGGAATACCAAGGCACATCCATGTGAAAAGCTGCTGCAGAGTCAGGCAGCAGGATGGAAGTGTAAGCTCAAAAAAAAATTTTGAAAATAAAATAAAATAATGCATCAAACAGTTGAATAATGGTTTGGGGGTTTTTGTCCTCTGCTATAGAAAACCAGTTACTTCCTTTTTATGCATGGAATTAATAGTAACGGTGCATAGGCATCTCCTAAGTCAATTACAAATCTATCTCTATAGTACAAAAATACAAACTTAATGTCCAAATACGTTTGACTTGCAGCATGACGTAATTAAGAGAACAAGAATAACAAAACAGCTCCTGCACTGAAATGGGACAGACATAAAGAGAACCAACACTAAGCTTTACTGATTTTTGCTATTGGGTTACAGAGAAAATACTCCACTGGTACTTCACACAAAGGAAATCCCTCAAAAGACATTTAAAATTCTGTATGTAATATGTTAAAACTGTTTAAAATACATAAAGGTAAAACCACAGAACATGTAAAGAGCTGTAAAAAAATCTGCACATTTCACATTCCTTATTAATATGGCTTGAAAAATATCAGTGAGGTGATTTTAAACACTCACAGTAAGAAGTTGTAAATAACCAACAGCTGAGGACAACGACAGTGGATACAAAATCTGCTTCATTTCTCTTATTGTTTATTCAATTATTTATGCTATGGAAATAGTGTGCAATCCTTGCAGATTCACCCACTTAGTGCAAATTACCTGGTCTTCTCTAATTTCAAGCATTTCAACTGGAAGACTTACAAGAATGTGTGGTCTCATCCAATCTTATTTTGAAACCAGCACAGCCTGAAAAACAGGGTCTGTATTTAAGGCACTAGATTTCACTTTAAGACACAAATTCCCCATTTTCAAGTATGTGTATTGCAAGAACTTTTCCCTGCAATTTTTGTGAGATCAAAATGTAAGTATCCCATTAAAGCAACGTTTTTTTAGAAAATTACAAGAGACACCACTGGTAGTCAAAAAATACTCATGTATTTTATTATTTTATTTTCAGTTATAAACAGGATGAGGATAGTCAAAAGTGAGTAGAAGCCGCTTTCAGGTACTAACATTCTCATGAAATGTGTGCTTGTTGGAAAATCACCTCAACCAAAACCATAATGGAATTTTATCACACACTATATTTAGGTGGCCAAAAGGAGCCTAAGAATCAAAAATTAGCTTTTAAAATCTGTAAGAGTGCATCAATAAATGAAGAGAGTCATTCCTTGATTTAGCTTTCATTTGGAGGTATCTTTGTGTGGTCTAAATTAAACATTTTTTATTAAATTCTTTCTTGTGACCACAGCATTTCTTGAGGGACAAAACTTATGAGCATATAACTAAAATTTTTGATATTTAAATACAGTAGCCTAATGCATGAAATATGCACAAAACAGTTTTCAAGTACATATTTAATGTATGTCCTCTTCTAGACTGACAGTGCTGAACACATCTTTCTTCATATTCCAAAGTCCTCTGGGCAAATTATACTTAAGGAAAAGAAAAGCAAAGCCACTGGGAAAGCTGTTCCATACCAGCTAAAAAACACCAAACCCCCAAGTACCTGTGGATTTCTCATTTTTGTATTGCATTTAAAATGTTTTAAATAACACTTTAAGTTATAAAATGTTTGACTTCACATTAAAGCATGTTGCAAATACTGCCAATGTAACAGCTGTAAATTCCAATCAGTCCTTTCCAGAAGACTCTCGAGCTGTCACCATTGCTGGTCACGGGCTGTGCTAAAGTTCATCGTGCTTAAGACCTGTAACCAAAGGGGAAAAAAAGATACAGAAGAGTTACATAAAGACAGTGCCTGGGTTTATAGGGTGTGGGGAAAGCCCTTTACTTTCCATTTCCTGCTGATCAGTCAGTTCAGCAACATGAACTTCATTTTTGGAGCCTTGCTACAAGCTGACCAGCAGCTTTCACGAAGAAAAACCCACTAAGAATTCTTTATAAGGAAAAGTGAATTTGTTCCTCCACTCATCAAGATTTTTAAATATTTAAATATTTATTTTTCTTCAACCTGAGAGCTGAGATCATCTTTTCATTTTGTTTCACATTAGTCCAAGAAGTCAAGTCTTAATGCACGTTCTGTATGTTTGGGTTTGGGTTTTGTTTTATCTGTTTTCTCATGCTATTTAAATAATTCAGTTTAGAACAATTTTACTTAAATAAAACCCCCAAAACAAAAAAACCAAACCCCACCGCCAAACTAACTAACATAGAATTGAGTCTAGTGCAAAAAGGCCTGGGTAGATAAGCATGGAGTGAGAGATGCAGAGACAAATTAATACTTAATTCCCTACTGCTTAATAGACATGAGCTTTAGATTATCCAAGTGAAGTCTAATATTTAATATTTGTGGCTAGAATTACATGTGACTTGGTTGTGTTTGAGGTCCAGGAAAAGGACACCACTGAGCTCTCTCTTTGATCCTGGCATGAAACAAGAGGTTTTGTCCTGTCAGCATAACTCCTGTGTAAAGAAGCATCACACAACTACCAAACCCCACACCATTTCTCCAAGAACAAGGGAAATTACAGAAATACAAGATTTTTGCCTACTGACCCCAATCTCAATTTCAACTAGACTAGTATTTAAATTTAAAAGTTAACAGCTGAATATGCATGTTAATTACCTTTTTGAAATAATGATGTTAGATTTTTCTTCTCTCTTCCAATCTGCTGTATTAAGTTCCGGATCTCAGAGTCATAATCAGCCCATTCAGGAACTATCCGGGCAGCAGCCTTTAGTTTTGGTTCTTTGGTTTGGGGGTTGTTGCACTGAAAATTTAAAACATATTAGATGTAAACAAAGCAAATGTGAAAAGAAGACCTTTTCAGAGAATTTAGCTCAAAAGAATTGTAAATACTTTTCTTTTTGCTGACTGTAAGTATAGCACAGACATGGCTGGCACAAGACTTTTAATAGTTAGACAAAGTTGCCCAGGGAGATGCAAGATTGACATTGCCACATTGAAGCTGAACCTGATGTGTGTTTTGAAGAGAGAGCACCTGTCTTTAGAGCACTAACAAACTCACCCTAATAACTGTAAAGACACAAAGAAAACAAAATTATTTGCATACTGAAAAAATAACACCAAGTTCCAACTGTCTGTTTTTCTTTCGAATTAGATCTAAAGCATCACAAATAGTGTGTGTGTTGTCAAGAAATCTAAATGGGGGAAAATGGGATGGGGATAATAATGACAGGAAAGAGATTTTTGTCCCTCTTTCTATTCCCATAGAAAGAAACTTTCTTCTTCCTAAACATAGTGTCCTGAGCTTTTAAAACTTTGCTTTATCTCCTGTTTTTATAGCAATGAAACAGACCAAGAAAACCATTATAATGTTAAGGTTCTGGAGGAACCTTCTATGTGGGGAGAATGACAGCAGCCCATATTGCCTAGACAGATAACAGCACTTCCTCACAGTTCCAGTAACTTGGCTGACTATGGAAAAATTTTAAGGAAAATACATGTATGGGCATGAAAAGTCTCAATCCCATCTAGTTAAGAGACAACAACATTTAATTTTTTGGTAGAGTTTTCAGCTTTAATGTAAGCAGATTTGGTACAGAGCAAGTGGGAGAAGTCTCAGAGAAGAAAATGTTTCAAGGGAAGGGATGGAATGTTGCAGTGCCTTCCAGCAAGGCAACCTTCATGACATGACACACACTTAACCTGAAAAGTCCCAGAAATCGCAATCACAGCAAAGTTGTTAATCTGTACAACTCATTTTAAAGTTGGGATCAACTCACCAGGTCTATTGTTTTAGCCTTTTTCTTGGATTTATCATCACACCAGGTTTCACACCAAAGCCACTCCTGAGGGAGAGACTTAATGGCTACTTGATGAATCATATTATTGGGAAGATCCTGTACAAATTTCATAAAATCATATATTAGCATTGAATGTAATGTAACTGATTATCAACCTGCTCTTTGAAAGTATTTTTGCTATAACCATTTCTGCAAATTGTTTTTACATTTCCTTCTAAAGGCTCACCTAGTTCTTTTCCAAGTAGATTCAATCCTAAGTCATGATCATTTTGATGGCCAATTCTACCTCTCGTTTGTCAAGCAATTTTTTCTGGTCCCTACATCTGTCCTCCCTTAGCTTGACATAGGCAATACTTGTGTCTGAACCCTGGTTCAGATACTGCCTGCCATACCATAAATACTTTTAAAAAGCAAAATTCAAACCAGCTTTCCATTCCTTAAATTTGAAAAAAAAAAAAAACCTGACTCAAAACATAATACAGGATTATGCCACTACTCTAAATAGAGATGACTTCTAGGAAAATGGATTCCAGAAACGAGCTTGAGAAGGAAAAGCTTTAAATTGCTATTCTGGCTATGTTCCTTACTTCACTACTGAGGTTTTTTTTGACCTTTATTAATTGTCAGGTAGTCTCATCATGAAAACTCTGACCCAAGATGTGGCTGAATGCAGGGAACAGCATTAATAAATGAGGAACAACTCAGGCAGTGGCTTGCTGCACCTACTCTGGCCAGAGTTACAAAGAGCAGGGGCAATAACTGGTACATCCATTCATAAGCTCCCTCACGTGTGCAACCCTCACATTGTATTTCAGAATAAATGTCAGTACTCAAGTATTAGTCACATCTTATTTTGCCAATTCACATTGCTAAACGTGACAGAATAAAATAGCATATATTGCTGTATTATGAAAGATGTACAATTTAAGTCAAATATAGGCATTTGTACTGAAAAATTGTATGAAATATATGAACATAGAGAGCCAAGACATTCAACATTAATTGAATGTATTTTTTTTAAAACTTGTAATTTTTGGAAGATATTTCATCACCATTTGAAATGGTGTATCACCATTTGAATTACAAAAGAAGAAAGACTAGTTTTCTGTTGAGCCTCTTTGACTTTCTAAATGAAATAAATTTCTGAGTTACTACAGTACTTTTAGAAACCCTGAATTTAAAAATTGTTACTTGCAGTAAAAAGCAGAAAGTCAGCTGTTAGTTTCAGGATTGAAAGTAAACAAAACAAAAAAAAAAAGAATGAATACAAAAAACCCTCTGAACAAAATTATTGTACTGGAAGTCTAGCTTTTATGATGTGTAATTTTTTTCTCCCTAGGAGTTCTATACTTATTCTCCTTGGCATTTAAAATCACCATTTCCCTTCCCATCTACTTCTCTTATGTGGTTTAAGAACCTTAACTACCACCCGTGAAGAAGGCACTGCTGGCAAATCAGCAGAGAGCTGAGATTGCTGCTTCTTTGAGAAGGGCAGTGAGCACTCCAGACAAGTATTTAAAATGAAAATAGTAATAAAAGAGTTATAATGCATCCTTATTAGTAGATGAAAGCTCTCCAGGTCTCAAATACATTGCACTGTGGTTTGTATTTCCAGGAGTATTGCTGTATTTTGTGTAAGAAGTAGCAATGAAGACAGCAAGTGGTTCCTACCAATACAGTCAAACCAGATTAATATGAAAATACTACTTTGAAATATTCACTTTCTAAAGTACTTTTAATTCCATTCTGCCAAGGTTTAGCTGCCTTAACATCTGGTCCTTGAGTGGCTTTTGATTCAATCCAACAGGCTTATACAAGATATATGCTATCATGTATTAAAGCTGTAATTAGAAATATAAGAATCTTAAAATTAGAAGTTTTAATATTTTGAGAACATTAGACAAAACCAATTTTCTGAAAACCCAGCATTATGGTGGAAACCCTGTAATCTCGGAATTTCAAAAGATCTTTCGGAAAGACACCTTGTACATGAACACACAGCTCTATCACACAGGACTCTGCATGGGTGATCAGGGGCAGTAATTCATTCTGTTATCCAGAAAAATGGGAACTCTGATTGTTATATCAGCCTTTTGCTGTTAACATATGGCTAAAGGCTGCTCCAGCTCCAGGTGTCCAGTCTAATCTGAGTTTTTAGTGTGGCTGTATTTCCACTTTTCTTTGTCCAGTATCATAAGAACTGCTATTTTCAATTTTGACTTTTATTTCTGGAAAAAAAAATGCAAGTGGCAATAATGTCCTTATGTAAGTGAGAGAAACTTGCTTGCAGAGGAGGGGTGTAGAAAAGCACTGAGTGATGTGGGCTCTGCTAGTGTGGGATCTAGAGGCAGGTAAAAATCTTCTGTGCTTCAGTAACTCCACAAAGAAAATACCAAAAGCAGGGACAATCTCACTTATGAAGCCTTCTGAGGTTCACCCAAAGTGAGACCAACTCCAGCCACCTCAAGGTGACCATGTACAGCAACCACCAGAGTGCACTTGCAATTAACTTATAAAAGAAAATTTACTTTATGTTAATGAAAAAAAAAGTAACAAGCTCTTGCTAAACAAGAATATAATTACCATTATCAGAATATAGGGTCCTTATCAGAAAAACACAGAACAACTATAAAGAAAGGTGAAAAGTCCTGTAAGTTGGGGTTTTTTCCTCATTTTTAAAATTAAAAATAATCATCAGTGTTCAGTTTTCTGAATTGTGCTCATATGCACTCCTGAAAATGGGCTAAAACAGGAGTAAATGGCAAATAGTTTTGGAATTATGAATCTCAGCATAAATGTTACAAGATATTCCATACATACTGAGAAAGATAAAGAAAATAAACCCAGAAATGCTCAAAGCCATATATACCTGATCTAGATTTGACAGACTGTTTGGATCCTGACTAAGAGCCTGGTACTGGCCCCGAAGCCTGTCTCCAGCTGCAATCTTCCTGAACTTCTTCAGGTCCACAACATACAAGGCACTAAAACGATTTTAAAGAAACAAAATAAGATTTCTGAAAAGGGTTTCACCTTTTTTTTTTTTGATAACTGTAATAAAAGTAACAAGAAATTAAAACATGTTCCCATCCTGAAGGGCTGTTTTTCTTTATTAAGTGGCTGAAACTACCATAAAACGGTGAAATCAGTATGTCATCAGAATTCCTGCCTCATTCATCTCTTTCTGAGAATGGCTTTTGACTGCCTCAGTGATCAACACCAACACCCAGATTTTAATCAAATTCACAGACTGCACAAGAAGTGTGCAAGGGCTTGTCCTACCTAATATGGTATTTCCTTTTCCCAAGATGTGAAGCCCAGTATCCTGATTTCCAGAAGCGGTACCCATCCATTTCTCTGCGGCTGTCACAGAAAGGAGTGTATCCATAGGGAGCTCCATTTAGGTCTAGGTCTCTGAGCTCTTTCAGATCACTTCTCACAATCTAAACAAGAACATGTTTATTTTTATAATTTAGTACTGTTTCTATGAGGGTAGGTATTGCAGCAGGCTTCACAAATGTTTAATTTTAATTAAAAAAAATACCTCAGACACTACAACAGTGGGGTGTAGATAAACTATTCCACTAGGAGATATTTACCAAATTACTGAGAAGTCCTTACAGTAGTTAGGACAGACAGCCAGTGTTCCCAGATGGTGCATCCAGATGAAATTGCCTAGAGTTGCAGTCTGCATTGCTACACCTAAATTTAATTTGTTCTCAAGCTTTGGAAAAGGACCAAAATACATCAGAATTTGTCTCAAGGTTTTTAATAACCTTGTGATAAACTCTTCAATCAAGTGTCTCACTCAGATATCTGAGACAGCACTTTGCCTTTCAGTACATTACACAATGTTCATTCCTGCATGCAAATTTAAAATAGAGATAGGATTAATCTTGAAGAATTTCAGCCATCTAGAAGTTGTTCAAATGCTCCAAATCACAGACACTGGCCATAGTGGAGAATTCCTCTCACAATCAGCCAAAGGATGGAATCACTCTGATATACTTTCAGTGAAATGCACCTTTAAGATCATACACATCTCTCCAGGTGCCTTTCTCTCCACACAGACAATTTAGGACAACTCAGTGTAGGGAAACTCTTAATGTCCACATGACTGAAGACAAGTGAAATTCTTGCATTTACATTCTGCAAAACAACTACAAAAGTGTTTTGAGACCAACACCTGAATAAAATGGCCACAGAGAATGAAACTGGATCAATTTAAGCCCAAATTAATTCCCCATACAGTTATGTGCCACTGTTTTTTCTTACCTGGTCAGCATCAACAAATATTATTTTATCCACAGCCAAAGGGAAAAGAACATCCAAGAAAAGAATTTTGTAGCCCCAGATAATTCTTTGTTTTTCTGTCTGTTGATAAAGCCAGCGAGGCCACTTATACTGGACCAACTCGTACTTGAACCCATACTTTTTGGCCATGTGAGGAATTACATCCTAGGAGAAGAACAAAAAGAAGAACAAAATCCATCAGGTGCACATATATGAGACAGACAAGGACACAAAAGGAAAAGGAGTGAATGCTCCAATGCAGATGCAGCCATGTTGGCCTTACTGACTACATAATTTATTATTTAAAAATATTCCCTTCGTTTTTGCAGTATCCTCAGCTACACCAATAGAAATAGCATTTCATACAAGCTCTTCGAGACTATCAGAAGAGAATAAATTATTATAATTTATCCCTGGGCTTCATGTTCCAGAAGAGAAGAACCTTATACCTAACACTAGTATTTAACAGATTCTGGGATTTTTTTTCCACTGTGAAAATTTAATTTGAATTATATAATTAGACTTAAACTGCAATTAAAAATAAAAAAAACAACCTTAAAATTTAAAAGAAAAAAAAGAAGAAGACTTTTCTCCTACCTTAAATGTTGGGGAGAGATAGTTTTTCAGAAACCAAAATTTAACTGGTGTTTTTGTATGACGTAGGACAGAAAGCATCATAATTCTGTGGAAATATAAGTCTACAATAAACAAACAAATACACACAGGTCATTAAATTTCAACTGCACTTAGAAAGTACTAAAACTCTCTAAATATAATTTCTTTAACCCAATTTAAGTAGAATTTTTTAACTACTTCTAATTAAACGCTTTAAACAGCATGTGTTCAAAGGCACTTTGAGATGGCCTTATTTGATCCAGATTGGCTAAGCAATAGCAGAAGGAACAACTTCAAAAGTGAATCTATTAACATGTTTTATTCTAGGAGAGGTGCCTGACAAAATTAGAATAATGGTTAATATCTTATATTAACTTGGCTACTGAAATGACTTATTTTAGGATATAGTGGTTGAGTTTAATTAGGTTGCTAAAAAGAAAAAAAGCAAAGTTCAAGTCAGATCCTCTTCTGAAAACCCTTAATAACTGTAGGAATCACTGTTTTGGGATCAATTATTTTTCATTATCGTGGCCTTTGTTTGGTGTAACCAGACAGATATCAAGTGCCTGACAACCTTACAAGAGGTCAAGTCTGCCTTAAAAATGAAGACATGATGAACCAGAAAATAAGATAAAGCAGCAGGCAGGATGTTTTAAGATTACTTTTTCTCCTTTAAAGTAAACGTGTCTTTCTTTTAATGAAAGTGGTTGCAGGCTGAAGGAAAGAAACACAATGCTCGAACTTCAGATGACTCAGCAATCAAATCACTAAACCAGTGCTCAAATCAGAAAAGTAACAGAGATGGTTGGGAACAGATCAAGCAACACTGTAAGAATTCCTTAAAATTAATCACTGCTCATTGAAAGTAAGGCCATGCATGTAGTAAATCCAATTTGTACTAAACACAAACAGATATAACTCCAATGAAGTAATTTCAGATATGTCTTTATACAGAGAGGCTGAACTTCATCTTTTATGTTTGTACTTCACACATGAAAGCCATTTTCTGTCTTCAAAGAATAATGGTATTTTTGAACACCTGTATGTTAAATCACTTTGTTCTTAAAATTTTATTTAGTCCTCACTATATACAGCTTTTCTCTGTTTTGAAAATTTATTACTTAGATGTTTAAAAAGTCAATTTCTTTAGGTTGCTTATTTTTACTAAGAAAATTTAGAGTATTACTATGAAATTCTTGTTTTCCCTTTTACCTTTCCTTACCTTAAAAAACGTTCATATAAATGGCCTGAAGCAACAGAAAAAATGTTAAGAATATCAGTTGTCTTTTCCTTCTCATCTGTTGAAATTTCTTCTGAAAATCTAAGAATTATTATAAATAATTATATAAAGTAAACACTCAGCAGAAAATAAATCCTACTATATTATCATTAAGCTCACAAAGAATCAAAAATAAGAACATACACAAAAGAAATACACATCCTGCAGTAAACAAATACACTTATACTCTACTCCCACTGCACATGCCTATGATACCACAGTCTTTTGGGAGCAAAATGTCATACCCAAGTCACTCAGGACAAACAATGGCACTACGAAAACAATTGGCTATCTCCAATATTTTCATTCAAATAGAACCCAAATTTGACAAGAATTTCATGTTTTATCAAAGTACAAGGAAAAAAAAAATCAGAAATACACACAGACAGGATATCTTGAGAACTGGTAATTTTAAAAATCAGAAACAGTTATAAAGCTTCATCCACATGCACTCTACAGCGGAACAACCAATGCATATTCTAGAAGTGAAGGAAATCTGCACACCCCCATAGGTGGTTAGACTGAATATATCCTCTAAAATACAGACTGAGCATAAGAAAATGATGGCCACACAAGGCCATATCACATATTTAGCCCAGCACCATTCCAACAGCAAATGACAAGGCTGAGGAGTTACAGCCTTCCCCAGAATACTCTCATAACTTTCAGAGGTCTGTGGTGACAGGATTTCCCAGTGGTTTTTGGAACATGAATTTTTTGAATTCTTCTTCAGATTATTCTGATTCCTCTCCCTATAAACTAACCTATGTATTCGAGGTATGTTGTACAGAGGTTTCTGTTTCTGCTGCACAGCATCCTTTACTTGTTTTGAATACCAAAGTCTACCAGGGCTGGTTTTGAATCACGTGCCTTCCAGCACACAGAGGCAGGGGATAGTGGCTGCAATCTCCCTCAGGCACTGCTTCACAGATCTCAGAACTGCAGAGCCAGATTGGTTACTGTTATCAAATGGTTATTTGATACTGCTGGAAATTTACCTCCACAGTCTTTTTTGGGAGGTGAGTCATGCCTCATATACTTAGATTGCATGAGTCACTCCTATTACTTTTTCTTCTGGTTATATCCCTTTTAAAAGTATCCTTTAGAAAGTGTAAAAATAGGTATCTCATAATCTTTAACAGCAAATGAGATCTCCAATGTATTCAAAAGAATTCAGATCACTCCACTGATAAAAAGCTGAAACCTCAGAAGTAACTGAGAGGCTGCAATGTGTTTAAGTGGTGTGAATAATCTTTTGAGAAACCCATGTTCTTTTCACTCAGGCATGGTGAAAGAGAGAGACATCAGTGGAGTGGTATTGTGTGCATGGTATAGCATCTTCAAAGAAGACAGACAACCTCTCAACCAGCACTGAACTCTCACAGGCTAAACAAGACTGCAGTTCACAGGTCCAAGCAGTCTGTCTCCTTTCTTCCTGACTTTTTGTCCCATGTCTTACATTTAGTGATAGCAGGACTGAAAGAATGTCAAGCTCTTTATAAAGCAGCCATCACATGTGAAAAAAGAAAATCGGGGTTTGATGCAAGGATCTTGAAAATATTGATTCTGCAAAGCTTTACAGAAAGCAGAAATCTCCCAAAGCTGCTGGGCTGACCTGTAAGGTCATATGGGAAAAGCAGTCAGTTGGAGAAGGGCAGCTCAAGTATGAAAAGGCTTGGGCAAAGTGGTGTGCACATCTCCCATGTCACAGCACACGTGGGTTCCTGTAGTGAACAGTGTGCTGCTGGATATTCTTTTCATTCTGGGATAACAAAAAGGAAAGGTATTTGACAAGATCCTAGATGGCAAGAGGCTGACAGTCAGCCTCAAATAATGCCCTTGAGCCACAACCTTGAATCACTGGGAACAGCAAACAAATTTCACTGGGTGAGGGGGCTTCCTTGGCCCAGCCAAGCTCAGAGCATGATGAATGCCATTGTGATAAAAGGCAAGGCCTGGAAGACTGAGAGATCTCTGGCCTTGTAACCTTCTTAGAGGGAGTTAAGATTTTGATCTCTGCACATACATCCTTTGATGCAGCCAATTAGAAGTGGGAAGCTTGAAGTCAATGAAAAATTCTTTCAACTAACATCATTCTTCAAAGGAGGCACCTTTGTGCAGCAATGTGTGTGTCCAGTGTGGAAGAAAGTTTTGAGAGTTGTAGCATAGTAGTCTGGGAGGGTTTCTGAATTTAATCAATATGGGTACAAACCAAAAAAGGGGAAACTTAGGTTAGATAGTAGGGAGGAACTCTTTAGTGTTAAGGTGGTTGGACATTGGAACAGGTTGTCCTGGGAGGCTATGGCTGCCCCATCCCTGGCAGTGTTCAAGGCCATGCTGGGCACTGGCTGAACAAGCTGTCTAGTGGGTACAAAACCCATGGCAGGGGGTTTGAGACTAGATGATCTTTAAGGGTGATCCCAACCCTTCACATTCTAAGATTCTATTATTAACAGTAAACAAGAAGCCTTATCATGAGAGATTTTAAAGCTGGAACAGAAGCCAGTCCTTGATCTAACAAGAGGTGTGTGTACAGTACTGACTGGAGCCAAGAGATTAGTAGATAAAGAGGAGCTGCTATGCTTTTTCTTTATTTTCTTTAGCAGTCTGCCCAAGCTACTGAAAACTGAAGAAAACTGGTTTTGAGTTTTGCTCAAAAGAGCAAATTAGAAATACTACAAAGTTATTAGCCCCAAATGTAATGCTTCAGACGCTTATTACAATTACTTATAGAACTCAAACTTTAAAGTAAAAGGTAAAAACACTTCTTGAGATTTCATAAATTATGCCTAGAAGCAGACAAGTGGCACTGGCCTGCTTTTTGATGTTCAGTTTGACATATCTGAGTACCACACAACCAGCTGAGATTTTCACATTGATTCCCTGCCACAGCAAAACAGCCAAAGGAGAGAATGAAGAGAAACTGAAAATGCAAAAAAGGGATTAAGGGAATAAAAAGGAGATTTACAAGACATTACAGCTTGTCTTTCCCCCTTTTATTTTCATGATAAATCCCTTGGAGTGCCTTTTTACACATTTGTATCACTATCAAGTAAGAAAATTTACTTGCTACAAATAAAAATAAACACATCCTGGAACAGTTGAATTAGAATCAAATTATGCATTACCTTGCCACTGATTCCATGCTTTCTTTTTTTCCTGTTGTTCCATCTGAAAGAAGCTCTTCATTCACTTTATCAGGCTTTTTCTGTACCTAGTCAGTAAAATAAATGCCTTTGTGCAACTTGGGAAGGTAGTTGACAGCAGTTACTACTTGCATTATGATATCTAACTACAGTGTACTAACTGGCTAGAGCCACTAAGTATGGTGATTAATAAATCAGTCAGCACGTTTCAAGCCCTCTGTACATCTTTATGCAAACAATAACTACAAGTGTGGTGACTTTTATCTCATTTTCCTCCCTCATGAGTTTGTGATCCAGCACCTCACAATGGAACTTACCTGAATGAGAATTGTCATTCTCATAAGCCCTTCAGAAGGAGAAAGTGACAAATTTGTCACTGAAGCATAAGCTCTCCCATTCAACTTAAACAATTTCTGCTGTCTTATTCAGATGCTTATAAAGACTCAAGATTAATTTAATTTACTGCCTCAATTTCCTTGATTAAAAGAAATCTAACTGCTTTTGAAAACCAAATAGCTTCTTACACCCTGAATGTATGAACAAACTCGATTCTAATCATATTAATTTCACATGTTTATATTATCAAGCTAACACAGATTTCTGTTGACACTAAATCAGGAGTTTTTTTAGCCAATGCTTTTGAAGCCCCATCCTACGGATCAGTGAAGTGATTCTAGAGTTCAACTGAATGGCAGAGCTTACATACTCTACTTAGAAGCTTAATACATACCACCTTTCACACATTAGTATTCCTATTCTGGCACAAAATAGGAAAATTAGGCACCCTTTTACCCATTCTCTGTGGTTCTCAGGCTCATCATGCTCCAGAGTCTTACACATTTTCTCTGGGTTCTGGAAACTTTCAGTCACAGGACTGGGGAAGAGACTCATCTCTGGTGTTTAAAAATATTTACAAAATTGTGGAAAATATATAGCATTATGAGGATCTTTCTCCTCAATATAAGTGGTGCTTCATTAACTGTTTTTGATACATCCAATGAAAGCAATGTAATTTCATTGACACAAATTTGGTTGCCTAGGGTAAAATTTAACACAACTAATTTCGTCTTCCAGTCTGGAACCTGGACTTTGTTTAAAATCTCTCCTCAGTCACTGGAGAGAAAAGGATGTCTCAAGAGGTCATTCTCTTGGTTTAAATCCATATATGAGCTGGGATGAGCAGTCCTTTAGACTCTCTCCTGCTAAGCAGAAAGGGAAAGTCACCAAGACTACATGTTTGGGCACCTCGAGTTAGATGAGATAAATGTTATCTATGTTTAACAGCTATTTAACAAATCTCCCACACAATTAGTATAACCTGATTGGATCAAATTAACTACATTAATTTGCACATCCTTCTCTTTAATTATACAAAATCTGAATTCCATATTTCAGTATACATATTTCAATTAAATATAGCCTGAGACACGTAAGCATAAGTCATTTCATATAAGGAAACACTGCATACATACTTGAACTTTGATAATTTTGCTTCTGAAGTTGTTTAATACCACAATAACATCTGTCAGGTCAGCTACAGAATCTGTTCCTTCATGGCTGTGAGGAGAGAAAAAAACCCAGGCAAATGTACTGTCTCATTAAAATATGCATTGTTATTTGGGTTTAATCAGAGAATAAGGTTTAGAATTGCTGATATTTACAAAAAAATGCTTCACTTGTATCTAAAATATTTTAACTTCAAAAACTGACTTTTATTCATCACTGGACATTGTCTAACATTGTTGCCTTCACTTTTTAATTTGAATTGTCACAGGAAATTTACTAATCAATGAAAAACTGCAGTAACCTAGAACTAAACACATTATTCTGTATTATATCTATATATTATATTCAAATATGAAACAATTTATTTTTGAAATACGGAAAACATCTTAGGAATTGTGTGATGGCATTAAATGTACTTTTAAAATAGATCTGCTTAAAAATTATAGGGAAGGCTTCATCACAGTGCTGAGATAGTGAATATTGTCTTTAAACTGGCTGGCTTTGGAAACTGTACCCCTGAAGACACAGCTGTGCAAGCACCACATGAACCTCGGCCCTGCTGAACATCAGTTTAAAGCCATTCAGGTGTCTCCAAACTGTATTGCAGTCCACAGAGTAACTAATGTGAAAAATGTTACTGTGATACAGTATAATAACAACATAATTTTCAAATTTTCTAGCTTTTACATCTCCATAGCCCATATACTTCCCCTTTAATCCCTTCTGTCTTTTATCAGCATTATGTGGGCTCCTCTTGCTAAAGCTACCCAAACAAAAAATGGGTTTAAGAAAGTAATCTGCTACCCCTTAGGCCTCATTTTCCTCCCTAGAAAACATAAATATTTAAATCTTATTTCAGTGTGTATCATACCACTTACCTAAACACTGCAGCATTTTATACACTCATCTGAATTTTCTATTTAACACATTTTTTTGTAAAATATGCCTATAATCACTAAGTCTCATGGAGATGGCTTATCCTTGCAAAAACAGTGTTAAGAATTATCTGAACTTTTCTACTCTCTATTGCAGTTTTATTTTCATGCTTTTAAAATATCATACATATGCACACGCAGCCAACAACGGTCTTTTCATCACAGGGATGTATAGTGCTCAGATTTTAATTCAATTTCAAATCAAGTGTGTCACAAAATAGTTCTAAAATAGTAAAATTTGATCCAAACACAAACTGCTGATAGCAGCAGCTAGCCTGATGTTCCCATTTTTGCCCCCAGTGTTCACACAATCAAAACTTTCTCTTTTATTTGCTCAGTTACCTCAAAATCCCCCTCCTACGAATTTTGTAGGTAGATACAGAAGATTCTGCTGATAAAGAGGATTTTCCGAAGTCTTTGCAATATTCTCAGTGTTTGGTTTGGATGTAAATTCAACAGCATTGCTTTGTCTCCCTAAATCTCTTTCATGGATGCCTCCCTGTGGGCTCCATCTTTACTGAGTGCCAACTGTTCTATTCTGCATGGAACTCAGTTTGATGAATTTCTGTCCTACTATGAACAACCTTTTTAAATCCAAGCAAAACATCTTGCATACTGACAGCACTGTGACATTTGTAATAATAGCTGCCTTATTGTTATGTAACTGTAGAAAGCTAACCATGTCTAGCAGACTATTTATGTCACGACTTCAACATGCTTCAAAACAAATATGTAACAATATAATACAAATTATAATTTTCCATATGGGGAATAAAAGAATTAGCGTTCAACAAATGGAGATCCTTTAAAACCTCAAACTCAATAAACAAACATATAACTCCTTGCCCAAATTATAAAAGATATACCCATACAGCTAAGCAGTCTGCATGACATCAAAATATAATGAATTACATCTACCTGCCTTTTTAAAAAGTAAAATATTAATCACGATTTTATATATATCTTTAGCTATAAATAATTTTCTGCAATCTTATCTTGGAATACCTACTTGTTTTCCTACCAACATCAAAGTCTCAATAATAAGCAGTGCTCAGATTATTGCTGAGTATAATGATTTTTATTTTCCTAATATTCATAGTAATTTATTAATAACAAATTGATTTATAAGAGTGACTGCATCAAAATAATGATCCTTGTTAGAAGCAGTCTTTAAGAAGAAAGAGGCCGCTTATTTCAAATGTTGTGCAGTTACATAGTAAAAACAAATTACTTCCAACTGTGAGAGAAGCAAGTAAGAGAAATACTGAGATGTAGAACATTCTAAAACTCCCTATAAAATGTACAGGCCTGTGCCTCAAAGAAAACAGGTTCACCTCACAGTTCAACAGTAGAGGGTATGACTAATATATATGGATGGAGAATAAACTGCATTAGCTCTTGGAAAATTCCATCCTATCAAACAGTTGCCTGAGTTCCGATAGCAACTTCGTACTATTAATACTGTAAAAGAAATATCAAGGATCCTGGTGCAGCCCCACAAACATATTTTTCGTGTTATACTTTAAGTCTACTGTTGGAATAATAAGATAAAATAAATTCCATTGTCTAGATTTCTCATGAGGTATTAGTTTTTAATAACTTATCTGAGTTCAATTAAGCCCATTTGTATTACAGAGGGAAAACGGACAAAACCCCTGCAGATCATTTAAATTTCCTTTGATCAAGGCTACAATGTAGAGTGTTTTTGTTTCATTATTTAACTCAACTACACCTCATTACATTGTTTTTTTTAAACCACGCTATCTTATATAAATCCCTTTATATTTCTCAGGAATTAAATGCTAAATTAGACAAATGGTACAGATACAGTTAATGGAGATTAGGTGAACCTTTAAGGGTAAAAACTGTGTTTTTCTTATTTTTCAACAGATTGTAAGTGATTTCTGGAAAAAATAAAGTGAAAATTGCAAACAAATAGAATGAATCTAACATCCCATTAACATTTCTTCCTGTAACACTGATAATAACTAAGTGTTCAAAACCACAAAGAGGTTCATCAAGTTTTTTTGTTTTTTAATAGTAGCTGATAATTAACAACATATGGAACTTTGTATTCCTGGGCTTCAAGTAATAATAAATAGTTTATAAGTAATAGACCTATTTCAAGCCACACAATTACTTTGAGGGGGAAGAGAGATAACAGGAAAAAGGAAAAAAAAGGAAGAACTGAAGATGAAATTAAGTAAACAATACTGCTTCTCTAGGAAGGCATTAAATCTAAAGCTTCAAGAGAAAGCTCTCTTATGCTACAGGTCTATGCTTTTACACAAAACATGGGGAAAAGGTAATTCTTCTAAGGAATCGTTAGAATGATGGTGAGCAGATATATTCCTTTACATGAAAATCAACCATGAAAATTACAGATCTAGAAGGCATAGGGATGTCACCTAAATGCCAGTTACAGGAATACAATTTTCTTTCTATGGACAGAGGTTTCTCCCAAGAGAGGGAACTGTGGTGCCATCAACATGCAGCCAGGGTTTCAAAATGAAGTGTGCTTTGATATCCTAAGGTGGAGGAGGTATAACCACAGTGATCCTTAGATGACTCAGGCAACTAACAAACACTCAATCAATGAAAAAAGTCTAGAACTTAAATGACTACAATGGTCCTGTTTAAAAAAGATGCTACCTATAAATATACTGCATTCAGAGGCATCCTCAGGGCTGAAAAAAATTATGAGAGGGAAATTTGTGGTACCTCCTCCAGCTGATCAAGATAGCTCTGGAGAGCAATGCTCCATTGCACATAATCTTGAAATTACATGTTAAGTATGTTGGGAGTGCCAAAATATTAATCGACAAAACCATGACTGACATTTCTACAGAATCTGGTACAAGTCATTGTGTGATAATGCTAATCATGCATGGAACTGACAGGGCAAGTGTCTGGTAGCTGTGTAAGCATAACTGTATAGTCTAGCTGAGCAGCTTAGGTTTATTATGCATTGGCATACTGAAATGCCTTCAAAAACATTTGAAGCCATCAAACAACAACTAACAATACAAGGAAATAAGGTATCCCTTCCAAACTTTAAATCATCATTTGCATCTTATACTTTTTTAATGCTATCTTTGCTCATTTTCCTTCAGTGCTGTCAGATCTTTTCAAAATATTTTGCACTTTCAGATTCATTTTGGTTTCCAAATGATGGATTCATACTTACGAAAAAACCTGATAAATCTCCTCAGACCTTCCTTTACGCAATCTCAGCGCCCAAGCACCTGGATTTGCTTTCAGCTGAAAATACCCCTAAGTAAAAAAAGACAGGCACTTGTTCTGGGTGCATTTCAGACTCAACCATCTTCATATATAAAAATCAACTATTCAACATTTATACTAGCCCTGAAAGAAGTGTGCTAGTGATGCAACCAACTATCACCTTTCCTGGGTACATTTTCCTGTATTCCGTTTTAATGCCTTTCAGTGCTCCATTTCTTTCTAGCTGAATTTGAGTTGCATACAAAAACTCCACCGAGGACAGCAAGTAAAAGAGCAGCAAAGAAATAAATTATTGAACAGACCCTAAACTGAAAAGCTTCTTTGAAACTCTGGAGCAACTTTCCAAGTCAACACAATTCCTTCCCATTTTAGGAACACAGTAAACAGCTATCCCTATGCTAAAGTCACACAGAGAAAGCTTTGAAATGTGAAGAATTGTTAGAAGTTTCATCATGCCAAACATCATCTACTGTTGAGACTGTATTCAATACCTGAGAAAAAAATCAAAGACTCACAATTTATTAAGCATTTAATTCCTTATGATACAGTATTTATAGAGACTAGAGAACAGCAGATAGGTAAAAGGTCTTATCAAAATCCTTCCCTATCAAATTCCCTTAGCCAATAGAAATCGTTCTCTTCAGAAGTCACATGGTCTTCTGCTCTACAGACTACCAACATGAAAAATAATTACTTTGCACGATGAGAGGAATTCTCAAGTGTGGGTGTATTTCACCAAGGCTCTAAGCACTTACCTGAAGCATCTAAAATGCGAGCCTTCTTCTGCCTGGATCGTTGTGTAATAAAAAGGGTTATTTTAATCAGAATGTGAATCATACCTTACATTTGTCAGGGAATCTCAACCTGAATATAACTGCCTCCTACCACCTACTGGTGGCAATTAGGCTGCCAGTTTAGGCACTTCAAGCAAGAGTATAAAATTAGGCTGTATTCAAACCCATTCTGCATCACAGGAGAGGAGCAGGGGAGAAAGCCCAGCAAATTGGAGATGAGCTCAGTTCCAGGATGTGCCTGTAACTTTTAGCATTAGTAAGTTTGCAACACAGAGAAATGGATTTAAAGAACAAGATGCTCATGAAGAATTCTCACAAGAAGCATGCAATTGTAATGACTATTCCTGTATTAAGTACTTACAAGGTTGGCCATCACAATAGTATCAACCATGACAGGATTCTTCTTTGTGCCCAGAGTGAACTGTAACCCTCGAGGAGGCTGTCCAGTTGTCACATCAAAGCAATGTCCTTCAAGCAATATATATTCCAGTTCATATTCTGCTAGAACTGCCCCTTTTATCTATGGAAGAAATGCTTAATCAATAAATTACGTCACTTAACTATGTGGAAAAAACAAAATATTACAGTTGCAAACATTGTTGTGTGGGATTTACCTCAAGCTAACTCCCACAATCAAAAAAAACCCAAGGAAAGTCCATCCAGAAGGAACTTCACTCAATTATAAAACAGGTATCCAAGACAGAGGAATGATCAGTCTCTGGAGGGACCTTCTCTCCACTGACTATTGAGGAAGCTGAGGCACCTCTGCCTTGGTAAGGTGAAATCCCGACTTTACTTTCGCAACATAAATACACAGCTTTGGTCAATCAAACACCTTCTATACTTTGCATAATCTTATTGACACAAATTTAATGACTTTGAAGATGGGGATTATATAGAATTAAATAATAATTGAAAGAATTGTGAACTAAAAGAGGGTGAAATACATTTTGAACTACATTAACAGTCATATATTCCAGTTTATATGAAGATTTACCTAGGTTACAAGAACTAGGAAACACAAAGAATCCTTTAGTTGCTTTACTTTTATCTTAAATGTAGTATTTCTATAAGCACAAAACTCAACATAGAGGTAAATTGCTTTAACTCGTACTTTGCATTCTGATTTTTTCCTACTCCATTGCTTTCCTTTAAGACTAGTCTTTTTTTTCTTCTTTTTTAAGAGGGAAAATGAAGAAAATATTATGACAACAGAAATGGTAAAATATTGACTAAATAACAATTACCAAAGAAAATATTTCTGGAGAACAGACACAAGACAAATTTGCAAGATTTCCACTTTCCTCTTGAAGTAAAAGGATCAATACTAGCTTTACAGTGCTTGCAAACTGTTACTTACTTCCTGCAAATGAATGTTATCAAGGTCACAGGAACTGTTCACTGCTTCAACCAACCAACTTTCAGGAGTGATCATGTTTAGGGTCAAGAGTGGTGATTCTGGCAATTCTAGGAATTTTGCTACAGGTTCAGAAGGAACGTGCTTGTTGATTCCGTAAGTTATTTCTGGTTCCAGAACAAAACGATAGAAGCTGTTGAAAAAGAAGTGCAAAAAACCACCAACTTTTACTGAAATATCAAGTTCAAACACGAAGCTCTTCTAAAGTATTTTCAAATATAGTGAATATTTACCAAATATAATGAAATTTGGAAGCAAAGTAGCTCCCTATTCTTTTGGAATATCATAAGACAATACCTACAGTATCTCAAATGGGCTGGCAGATGAACACAGACCTATTCACTTTTGGTAATTTTGCTGTGGACATGCCTATTTTCCATTAACACTCTAAAGGCTATGAAAGCGAATACACAAGAGGTGCATCTGGACAGCTTGACTTTTAGCAGCCTTGAATTCTCAGAACCTGTATCACTGAACTAAGCAGAAGGACTAATCTCTACTGAACAAAAAGTCTTTGAGAATGCTACTGTCACTAGCAGCAGCAAAGACAGAGCAGAGGAAACGTAGGATTTCTCTGTTCCTCTCCAGCTCTTACCCCAGTTATTCCACATGTAGAAGTTCTCCCAAGCACAAGGAAAGAACCAGACACCAAGACCTGCTTCAAAAGCAACCATAACAATGTTCACAAAGAAGACACTCAGAAGGCTCAGAATTAAGATCCTCCCATGGAATAAGAATGTGAGTCATTCCTCTTAAAATGCCTAAGAATTAAGGACTTCTGTTTTGTGAACTAATGATTAATTCTCCAACCCCTTGGCTAAAGGACAATCACTACCACCAGCCTCTCTCACACGTAATTAGTAATACAAGTGTTAGGATTATAGGTAAAATAAAACCTGCCAAGTAGATGGCTGTGCTTAAACATTTCTCTTTAAGGGAAACAAATCCTCTTGGAGGGAATTAATTTCAGTGTAAATGTCTATCACTGAATTAGTGAACCCTGATTCTTACATGCAGATAAAAGAAATTTCAATTTATAACAGATATATTCAGGCTATCATATTCTCAATTAAATATAACAACATCTCAGTATAACAAATGCAGACTGTACATTAATACAGATGAATTTAATTCTTGGAAGTACTGAATCTGTAAAACTCATTACACAAACAGTGAGCTGTAAAGAAGGGAACAACTCAGATAGACAATCCCCTACTGCAAGTTTTCACAGGCATAAGAGACTCACCATTGATTTATTTATTTAATGAGAAGTGCATTTGATGGACTAGATCACTCTCCTGTGATACCATGCTTGACACCTTAAAACAAGGACTTTTCTCTAAACAGGTGCAAACTGCTTAGGTGTTCAATGAAAAACGAGTCAACAAAAAGAATTCAGAAACACAAAGCAATGTTTACTTTTAAAGAAAATATATACCATTAAGGCAGTTTTTCCAAAATGAGCATGAAAAGCTATGAACTACAAACCTCTTCAGTGGCACTTCAGACAGCTTAGATCTGCAGTTCAAAAATAACCTGAGTTTCATATTGACAATATCCTTGAGCACCTACAGAAAAAAAAAATTTCTGTGAAAAATGGTTCTTGGTAGATACCAAACTTTGAGAAGAAGTTGATGTTACCCTTGTGACATCCTGCATTTCTCAAGTTTCAGAAGAAATCTAAAACTTGCAAAAGATGTAAATATATCTGCACATTAAAAGCTATTGTCAGATATTCTAAATAAAGACACTTTTCCTAAAAACTGCATGATTTACCATATTATATTCTTAATAGTCAAAACATTAATGTCTTCTCCTACTCATGCAGCTTTTTCATGAGCAGCTGTCCCCATTTTCCAATGCTTGAGTACATGATATTATCACCCTTGTTACACTGTGATTTTAAAACACTTCAAGTTCTCTAAGTATAGCACATACCTTTTATTCAACAACTAGTCTTAAAACAATTACTTTCACTCTTATTAAAATAATTGTATATGGAAAATTGTTGGATATAGTAAAGTTCAGAGAACTATTTTAATACTCAATTATTTAATAACTTTAAATGTCGACAATAGATTAACGATATAATAAACCATTCAACTAATTTCAAAACATTTTGGTAAGTTAATGTATTTTTTTTTCTCTAAGTTTCTTCATCTGTTCATTTCTAAAATAGTGATGTTCTGGATGCTGTTATGCAGGAACCATAATATTAGAACAGTATTTTTTTCTTATTTTTGTGAACAATCTGTTTTGCTTAAAGCTAACAAAGTTATTAATTTCTTTAAAGCACTCATAAAAATCTTTATCAAGTTACCTTCATATCTGTGGTTTCTGACACAAAGTGCTTCTCTGAAAGCATAAAGCAGCTGTGCCTACATTTATGGATATTAGGAAGGCCAGTAAGATATAAAAAGTTACAACACCAATACTAGTAAGGCTAATATCTACAATTACTACAATAGCAAATAAGTTGGGAACAAAGCAAGACAATAGTCATCATTAAATTGCTCTTGTATTACGACTGTAATTTTTCTTTTCTCAGTTCAACCCATGGCTTACACATATTCTTTACTATAATGCTGTAACTTTACTTAGCCCTAAGGACCTATTCTATTCCTAGTTTCTTATTCTCATCTTTTGTGTCACCTGAATACCATCACTGAAAAACTACTGAATAAAAACTAAAGACTAGGGAATAGCATATTCGTGTGAACAAGTGAAGAAGCAGGAAAGGAGAACCCAAGAGCACTGGAAGCGTTAAGAAGGGAAAGCATTACTTGACATAAGTTTAAGACCACCAAAATCAATACAGAGGTCAAAGTGACTCAAATATCTATGTACCATTAAGAATAAAAAGAATTATAAAAGCCTGTATGGACTTTACCTTCAAACAAAACCCTTATCCCATTAGCAAAAATTATTCTTCAGCAATCTGCATTGACAGGCTTTTGTGTGTAGAATGAAATTATCTTGCTGATGCATCATCCCAATTCATCAGCTGACCATGAAATTTAGTACAGTAGCCAAAAAAAACAAAAGCCAATCTTAATTAACATTTCAAAGGACTTTACATAGGAAATGACAATTAAGACAAGAATTTATTATCTCTGTGTTTTTCAACAATACAACTTCTGAAATACTGAAGTTGGTTCTATTATTTTAGGGCTTCTGAGGACACCAGAAACCAGGGCATTTGAATCAATACATGAAAATAGTGACAAAATTAGGAAGAATTTTATAGGATACTTGAAGAGTTCAGTCTATTTTAAATAAGAAAATTCAAAGAGCATGGAAATTTAGCTCAGGGAACACTGTAAAACATGTCTGAAATATTTCAGGAGGCCTGAAAATTATTCAAGAGCTAGTTTTATTGTGCATATGCACAATAAAAAGTCATTTGCAGGACACTTACTTGAGTTACCACAACTTATCTGAAGAATATTAACTCAGTAAACCATTGTTATTCAAGCAGTCACTTGGAATTGTTTGTGACTTCAGGATAACACAAAGCATCTGCATTGAAAACAAACTTATAATAGAATCTTCAACAGAACTGGCAAAGCGATGAGAACATCAATGCTTACAGCATGGATCTAAACAAAAATATGTAATTCCAAGTCTGAGTTTAACAGTAAGGTTAATTAGCTACTGGAAAAGCTCAGTAGGAGCTCTAATCTGTACTCAACTGCTTGGTAATATTTAAATTAGTAGTTGATTAAAAAATTATTTCTACTTCAAATAATAATTGTGAAAAAGGAGTCCTGTGACCTGCGTTATATAGGAAATCAGACTAAATTATCAAAAGGGGCTCCTTCAGGGATTCCTTTTACTTTAGGGACGGAATAAGTAGTTCTCTTTGAAGACAGATGAACAAAGGAAAAAAGGCAAAAGATAACTGACAGGAAAAAAATAGAAGATTTGATTTTATTATCCATATTTTTGAATTACTGGATACTTAATGGAACAAGAAAAAAAAGGGTGGATGATCCTAAGAGTATGTAGAATAATTTTTGCTCCTGTTTTTGGTGAACCATGAGGAAAAAAACCACAACTCTTCAATTCTGTCCTCCATTTTAGCTGAAGGAATTTCTACTTTTCTCACATCACCTTAGAGATCACATTCATAACCTCAGGACTAGTTAGCTCTTCCATATATTCTGCTGAGAACTTATATGTGGCCCAACCATGCTAAAGTTATGACTAGCATTTAAATATTTACAGTAGACAGTGACTCTACCTTGTCTGGAAATACTTGATGCAGATGTCTGTAACAAAACTTTTGGAAAAAAAAGAAACAGACTATATGGAAGGTGCTACCTGCCTCTACTCTGGAGAGGATTAGAGCAGTTCTTATGATACAATCCAGTGCATATTTTAAAAACAGACAGCAGCTTTGACTGAGCTCTCATTTGTGCTCTGATTCATACCCTCCTCTATCCTTAAAATTGCCAGTCTCTCAGACTAAGCAGTAAAGTTTAGATTACGGCCTACCAACAGCTATTAATACCTCTCTCAATATCAATCCCACTTAATATGAGTAACTTTTTGTTTGTATTTTTAATAAAAGATACCAAAAGATTTATTTGAAGTGACTACTAAGTGATAGAAAGTAACATAATAGAGCAGTTTCACCACGGTGAAAAAAAACAATCATTATATGTACATATTCAGTGAAGATGGGGGCAAGAATCACGTGCTCTGCCATGGTAGTTACTCAACAAATTTTGCACCATGAATAGTTACCAATCCAATATACTTGGCTCTAATCAAATTATGTAACTGAAAAAAAGAGCCTTTAAATATATACCAGTGATTCAAGTTTATAGTATTTAAATCATCTATATATAGTAAGCTAATAAAAAAGGCATTAATTTAAGAACCTTGAATTTGGGGCTGGCTGTACTTGCATGTCTGCTTTTTTTTTTTACAGCAGGAGATGGTGGCTTTCCAGGCAAAAATAATAACAACAATAATAATTTTATATATATATACACAAAAATTTTCAGGCTATTTTTCATTTCTTAAAAGATATTAAAAATTTTAATCTACACTGAAATATTTCTAGTTTGTTTACTTTCAACAGCATTTCATTATTCTCTCCTAAGGGTTGTCTTCATGAATAAAACTGGAGCTCCTATGAATCAAGCAGGATCTGCAATAGCTGAACAGCTTGGGACACCATGGGAGACATTTGCCCAGGCATGCAAGAGGAAGCCTGTTGAGCTCAGAGGAATGGAGGTTTCTGCTCTGAGCTACAAGATCCTTGAGGTGATTTATATTCATAATATGAACTTCTGGCTAAATGGAGAGTTTCCAGTCCATTTCAACATGAAAATATTTTCATTTGGTAATATCAAGTTTTCATTTTAACTGAGAAGGGTGAAATGAAAGATCTGGTTCTAGAGAAAAGCTAATATTTTAGAATCTTGAAATGGCAACATTTTTCATGAATTTTTAAAAATGTTTTACTTTGCTCCACTATATGAAGAGTGAGTGGATGCTTCAATATCTGATATAAAAATGTACAAAATAGGAGGGGAAAAAGCAATATAAGAATTTATGAAACTTGCATAATTACTGCAGAAAAAAAAAAGATAAAATAGGATGCAGCAAAAATCAAACTGGAGACTTCAGAATTGTAGCAGACCATAAAGTGAAGACAAAATCTACATTTTTATGGGACGCTATAAAGGAACCTGAGACACAGTGATATTCTGCAGTAGGTGAAAGAAGAAAATAATTTTAGCAGCTATGTTTTTAGGACAGTTTCTCTTTAGAAGATCAATAGCTACACACAATGGAAGCCTATCTAGATATACGTGGTAGCATTAATCAACTGAAATATCCCTCCAAGAGCTGAAAGGTTTATAGTCCAATCTTCTTATGATGATATTACAGGTCAGATTTAGACCACCTCATTTAGGTGCCTTGAAAAACGAAGGTGATCTGGTTTAACGGAAAGAAGCACATACCTACTGAAATTTTGAGAAGCAAAAAATTATGTACACAATCTCCTCCTTTCTTTCTATTGACTGTAGGGAGCACTTACAGACTCTAAGAGGACTGGGGCATGTGGCATCTGAATTTTACTTTCAAACGAGATTCACGATGGTCATCCTCAACTTCTTTTATGAATTAAAATAACTAAACACATGCTTTAAAAGAAAAGAGAAGACCACCAAATTTAGTTTACCCTTTACCTACACTATATGTGGAAATTAGAACAAATATACAAACAACTGAACTACAAATAGGCAAATTAAAAGAAATGACCAGCATCTTACAATCAATAAATGGGACATCTTCTGTGCTTCTCTTGTCAATGGATCCACAATAGCAACAACATCATAGAATGGGTCATTCTCTTGGGGTTCAACTTTTACTACGCTGTTGAGAAAGTATTAAAAACAAGTGACATGAAAACTCTAAAATGAGTTTGTTGAAATGACAAACTTTAGACGTGAATTTGTAGTATCAGAAGCACCTGATGCTCAACAAAATATTTGCTTAATTTCAAGGAATGATCATGACTGTTCCCTGTGATACAATTAGAAAAGCTAAATGTGAACTGGAATAAAAAATATAGAATTAATTTACATACTTCTATACTGGTTATTGATTAGATACATTCTCCACAACAAAATTAATGAAACAAAACACAATAAGACTTTAAAAAGGGGCTTTTTGTCACTTGTCTACAGTTCCCTTTGTAGAGACCTGGAATCGCTGGATCAGACAAGTAATGGTGGTGACACAGTTTATAAGAAAGAAAAAGGAGAAAAATGGCATCTGAGAAGTGTAAAACTTGATAGGCTGGACCAGATTTACGCACTCCAGAAAATAATTCTATTTGATAGACTTGATTAGACTAAGTCAAGCAGCCCCTAGTTAAAGTACTCTGGATTTACAGGAAGGAAATGTCAGTAAACTTCATTTTAAAAAAGAAAAAAAAAAAGCCACATGCTGTAAATACAGAAAAGGGACTATCAGAATTTGTTTTCCACAAAACAGATGGTAGCAGCACAGTACTGACTGTTACTAGAGTAACTTTGACAAAGGTGTCAGCCTCTCAGAAAAGGTCACTGCTCCTGCCTTCACTGACAGGGACAGCCCATCAGCACACACACAGGAGCACCTTTAACAACAAAAACAAGAGATTTGGAAACAGCCGGACAAACATATTTATAAAAATTTGTAATTTGATCACAGTTTTTGTATTATCATATGTCCTTTTAAAACATGTACCCATCTGCTCTTTTTTCAGCAAAGGGTAAGGTTAGGAAATCAATAGGTATTACTACTGAATTTATTAAGAAAAAGGTAAAGATACATTATGCTATGGCAGATGAGCAGGCTGTTCATACAACAGTTTTAAAATCAGAATGCTTAGTCAACTTTCCAAAGACTCTATGTAATCATCAGTACATCCAAATGTTAATAAAAAATTACTCTAAGTGCATTATCATGACAAAACTGACCTGTGCTGTTCTTTGAGTAATTCAACATCTTGTCTCATCTCTGTTTTAGGCAAAGATGACAGCAGGGCATCTATTTTCATAATCAAATCACTTCCACTGTAGTAAACAAGGCACATATAGTTCGGTTTTCATTAGAAAATGGGTAAAATATTAACATTTTAATGTCAATCTCTTTGCATAAAGGATATTTAGGGACCTCACATCCCAGACCTGGACTCTAAGGTGATTAACACCTCGGGAGTTGTAGCTTGGAGTTAAACATTTAGCATGACAGTGCCCAAGAACCACTACAGCCTTAGAGGAGCCTTGTGAAATGCACACTTCTTAATTTTAGGAGATGCAGAATTCACTGAGTTATCATTCAGCCTCACAACAACTGTTTTTCTCAATTGTCGAGTGTTCAAATCTGTGTAATTTGATGAAAATGTGGAGCTTTGTCCACAAGACAAATTAAGCCCAAATTAAGGACAAGTTTTTATTAGTCACAAATTTGCCAGACCTGATTCAGAATCAAGCGAAGTGAGTACATGATGTTAAAATCTGCTGACATTTATAACTCTTTATTCCTTTTAAATTTTTAATATTTTCCCATTTATGACAACATCAAGGAACAGACATAAATGACCAAGTTTCAAGTTTATTTGGCCACATATTTAAGTCTTTTCTATTGATATTTCCTACTGAAGTTTCCTTAGAAATCTTAGTTCTATTTCAGTGTTGTTAAATCGCAATATTTGTCTAAATAAGTTTTGCCTCTCACTGCTTATCTCCTTGAGTTCTACCTCTTGTTGATTTTGTTTTTCTGGTAATGATTCTTTCAGTTGTGCCAGTCCTTCTAGATAACAGAAATGATACTGAGAAAGTCGATAGATACTGTAGGAAGAATATAATTTTGCTTTCTTCTTTGTACACAAGCTGTATTCTTAGGCTAAGAAGATGGCCTGAACTCATCTCATCTTTACACTTCTTCAGTGAACAGATGTGTGAATGTTGTCTACTATGGTGTCACAACATCTGCCCACGCCTCTACAGCCTCTCTTACTAACAATTTCCAAAGACAATGACTTCAAATATTAATTCTCAGATTTGGCTTAAGATACAGCGTATTTTATCAAACTTATTATTACTCTTTACAATTAATCTTATGTAAACAAAGCCTTGTAGGAATCGTTTACTGGTAGCTGTATTCTTGGCTGTAAGGACAGCTAAAGTAAGTGTAAGTATTTGGACTAATTCAGCAGAGCTGCACACGTTATGAGGCAAGAGAATTTTACCTTTTACTACTGTTTCCCATCTCTTTCACAAGAGCTTTAATCTTCTCTGCTGAGGTACTGTATGTTATCTTTTCCAACAAGTTAAAGTCTTCTGCATGGAATTCATTTTCATCTAAAGGACCTAATACCTTAGACAGAGGAAAAAAAAGTTAAGTGTAGAATGTCCCAATAATGCCGAGTTTGTAAGTAAAAATAAACTAATTTTTAAATGAGTGCACAATATTGAATATGAAACCCCAATTCCCATATACAACAATACTATTGATTATAAAACGAATTAAACTTTATAGTAAGTATGCAGGATCAGGTTTTTACACTTACATAATTACAGTTCATTTTCAATCACAAAGAATAACTGCAATGGTAATATCCATGCTATTTTTTCATTATACATCCTTCTGTTAAGGAATACACTATTTAGAAATAAATTTAAATTTAAGAAAAAAGCTCTCAAGTAAAACATTTAAAACTCTAATTACTACTTGTCTACCACACTCTTTAGTTTTTTAATTCTATGAACACAGTCTCCTTCTAAGACTTGTCAAATGAAGCAGAATGGATAGAAATAATAGGGAAAGGATGCATAATATGAGAGCATACAGGATTACTACATTTTTTGGTGACTGAAGGAGAAGAAAGTGCCTTGGAGTCCAAGAAAATAGCTTTGAGGATGCTCTCCTACTCAGTCTATCAGGCCAAATTGACCCAAGAACAACTTCAATAGCATACAGGGCTCCCAGGATGTACAAAGTCATGACGCAAGTTTGCTGCTGAATGCCTCTTTCCCAAAATTCAACTGCTTCCTATAAATGAGAGATTATATAACAAATTCCACTTTTGATTTTTTTTATTAATGATGCATGAGATACACGAAACCATAGTGTAATTATGAAACACTGTGGTAATTTAGAAGTCATAATTAGAAAAAATTAATTTGCTCATAAAAGCAAAACTTTCGTGATGAAATAGCAATGACAGAAATTAAGGATATCCCATATCTTTTAAAATATAATCCTTTCAAGTGAAAACACACTTTCAGAGATATGAATATACATTATTAAATTTATCCAAATATTTTTATGAAACTTATTTCCCCAGAACTTAATATATTACATTATTTGAGCTTTTTTAGGCATGGAGATCAGTAATAATAACTTATAAAATAAACTCACTAATTTAGTTGTGCTGACACAAATATGCCAACAATTCTTTAAGGTTTCATCAACAAAAATGCTTTCTGTGTGTTTATTAGCAGTATTTCAGTTCCATCTCAGAAGCATTTAGGATGCAGAAGAGTAACTAAACTCACAATTTAAAGACTTTCCAGTAACAAGATGCCACCATAGTTTTCTATTTCTTTTGAATGGTAGAGGAGTAAATCGAAAATAGAAGAATTAAAAAGCAGTTCATAATGCAAGGCATTGACTGTCATATTACAAGCACTAAATATTAAATACAACATTATATTTTTGATCACAGATAAACTGTTGACAAACTGTAATTAAGGCTATTGGTTTCAGCATATACATACAAGAAACTGAAACAACAAGATTACTATACTTTTATCTGCATATTAAGAATTAAGACTATAAAACAACTTAATATTTACAAAAATGTGGCGGTTTTCAGCTTGAAATACTTAGTCAATGTAATTTATATGCATTTATTTACATGGTAAAATAAAGGCAACTTCAGGATTAAAAGTTATTCTTAAACATCAAAAACAATAAATCAGATACTAACCTATTTTGAGAATTTTGTCAGATTAAAATAGCTGTGGGAATGACATACACACATAGGTTCACTGGAATGGAGCTAATGAACAAACTAGGAGTTAAACAAAATTTAAAAAGCAAGGCAAACATTCATGCCATTCTTTAACAACTGTCTGAATAAATGGGAAATCAATATAATGCATTTTCTTTAGTTTGAAACTGAAGTTCCAGAAGTTTAAAAATCCTAAAAAAGATTGAGAGACTTAATTTTTTTCTTACCCTGCCATTGCTAATAACAGCCATTTGCCCAGGAAGCAGCTTCAGAACCTCCTGGCAGAACATCTGGTGAGTTTTAATTAAATCCAGTCCTAAAGTGTTGTACTTCTTCTCAAAAGTATCACCATCCATTCCCTAAAGCAATGGTAAAGCATGAGATGTTGGAATGATTCAGAAAAAATAAATTTTGTAACAGGTGAGGAAATAAAAGATTTTCTTCAAGTTATGTGGTAACCAGAAATCAAAGTAAAACAGCCACCTCAGTTTCAGTGTAAGCACATAAGTGCTGGTGGTAAGCCACGGTCTCACAACCACCTAGAGTGCAGTTTGTACCCTGGGGCAGCTGAATAACCATAAGAGCAAAGCTGAGCCTGAGGTTAAGCAATTTTTCCATGTTCCAGCACAACTGCTGCATGAAAAGTAACACTCTGTTAACAACTTAACTGTATTCTCACTTTTAGGAAAACAATATTAAAAAAAATCGTAATACTCTAAAAACCTAACAGTCATTCTAATATGGTCATTGGATACAATTTGAACATGTTTTGGGGAAGCCAACATCACCCAGAAAGACACATAAATCTACTTTCAAATTGGTGAAAAACATGCCAAAATTTACACTGGAACCTTGCCTCACTTGTCAAAATTATTCTGATATGTATCTCTTCATTAGTAATATTCAGACCAAGCAAACAGATTCATTCAGATAGAATTAATAAAATTACATTAATTAGTAACATACTTAGCATACACAGCTTCATTAGAGACCTTTATGTCTTTCAAAATTTATTAAACAATTAAACAAGAGCACGAACTCAAAAATATTAATTTTCTAATATGGTTCTAGAGAGTTCTCTTAGTCTCCCAACTCTTCCTATTTAAAAAGACTAAAATTTACAATGCTTTCTGAGAGAAAAACAGTAGTTAGCAGCTGTTTTTTTGTAACTCAGCTCTACTCTCATGCAGTCTTAGCTTTCTCTGAAGTCTAAATTATTGAAAAACATTAATACTGCAATTTTAGCTAAATGAGAGGGCTATTAAAAAAATCAACAATTAAAAATTAAACTATTTTGTCTCAATTATATGGTACCCGTATTCTTAATTTTTCAGTACTCTCATATTTTCTCCCTTTAAAGAAATTCTCTACTTTTCAATCACATGAAAGTCATCAAAAATCCAAATCTGCTTGAGAAGGAACTGTATATGGGTTATAAACTTCATGGCATGTGGCCAAACACTTATTCTCACTACTTCCTTCCAATAAGCTCTATGTAAAATAAAAGAAGGAAACAATCTAATTTAGTTTGCACTCACTGGGATGAAGAATTTAACAATTTTAGTTCCAGCAGCAAGAGATTTTGCTGTTTCTTCCTTACTGAGTTTGCTTAGGAAACTTTTTAAGTTTCTGTTGTTTTGGGTTAAAAAAGCAGCCAAAATTCCTCTTGCAATGGCTGTGTTATCTTCCTTTATTTTTGATGAAGGATTGTTCAAAATCCCAACTCGTGTATGACTGCTAGTTTTCTGCAAAGAAAAACACAGAACAATAAGTAATTTTACAGTTCCATCTGCTGTTACCTAATGTATTCATATCAATTATAACTATGTGAAATGCCCTTAAGTATTTAATTTTTTTGCAGCTATTCATCTTCAGAAAAGATACATCAATGACTAATTCAGAACTCCAACTGTGAGAAAAAATATGATTAGTAAGGATATTATACTTATTCTGTGATAAATATTTTAAAGAGTGTTAAAGTTTTTTTAATAGAACAATTGCCTTTGAGCATTTTGCATCCTTTAAGAAAGGATGTACAAAAGTGTACATTTACAGTTTTCAGAACTAGTTTTATAGGTATCTTTCTACTTTTCAAAAATTATTGAACTAAGCTTAAAATAATGCAAGAGAATTTATGTACTTTTACACCTTAATCTTCAGCATCAGTAAAGTCTCTCACGTGCTAAAATCACTGATGCCACTCAAATTTTACCAGAAAGTGTGATGATTCTAAGATAGGATCAAATAACATCACTATCTGAAGAAAAGGTAAAATGGACTCCAATGCAGGAAGGAATAAAAAAATAAGGAATGCAATCACTGGTATTCAGCACTAGAGAAGCTTCCACGAAGTACTGCCAAGGTGGTCAGAAAACTATGAAGAAGCACTGAAGAATCTGGGCTTGCTGTATCTGGCAAAGAGGAGACCACAGAAAACTTGAATAGCAACCAACAGCTACTGAAGGGGGAGTGAAAAACACGACAGGGCTAAACCCTTCCTGGTATCAGCAAAGAGTGTAACAAGGGATAAAGCTCACAAATTTTGGCCTGGCAGAAAAGAACTACAATAGGAAGGCAACGCAACACCAGAGTAATTTGAAAACGGAAGGGACAGAGTCACCTCCTTGGAGATTTTCAGAAATGCTTCAAAAACACCTACAGCTGACCTGATGTAATGAAGGCAATAATTCCACTTTGAGGGGGAGGCTGAACTGGATGACCTCGAGAGGTCTCTTTCAGCTAAGTCAGTTCAAGCTTTTTTCAAAGGAAGTAAAAATCTATCAGAGTTTTCCAAATAGCATGTATTAGCTGGAATAGCTAGAAGTGAATTTACTTCAGCCATTTTCACTTCCAGATTTTTGCATGCTTTTCTTCAAATGCTGATGGCAAGTCATGAGCAAGTGGTGACTGTGCCAATTCTGCTACTATCAGGAATTATACTGACCATATAGACCCTGACTTGAGAGATAAAAGGGACTAGAAAGGAGTAAATAATCTCAATACAAATCAATGGGCTTCAAAAAAAATACTGTTTCGTTTGATCTCTACTGAAATTTGAACATCACTAGAACAAGCAATACATGAGATTTATCTAATGTTTTGGGTTTTTTCCCTAGATTTTCCTCACCAACACAAGGGGACTTGCCCAGGTGGTTCTCACCTCTTAGATGGGAGCTGTGGCACATTTCCCCTGCTGAAGAGGGTTAAAAAATAAACCTACAGAGAGAGTACATCTATCAACCCTGAAACATAAATCAAGCAGTCCAAGAAATAAAATGTTCTTCTGTAACGAGGACTTGTACTGCATATTCTTTTTTACCTTTTTTAAAGCCTGTTTCTCAGACATATTTATTAGTACATTTTCTTGGCAGCATCCCAATTTTCTAATTCTCTTATAATGGTTCCTATTTCACTCCTGACTAGAAAATCTAGATGCTTTCCTGATTTCAGTTTAAGTACTCTTTTAATCTGTCCCAAACAGAGGGTCTTTTTGTCATTTATACTGATGTGACATTTATACTTTCTAAAGTATATCTATATTTCAGACATTCATACTTTAAATCCTATTATTAACACAGAAGCACTTAAAAATAAGCAAACTCATAAATGCAGATGATCCTCCTAGCATATTTAAAACACACATGAAAATTGATCTTAGAATCACACGAACAGTACAAGGAAAAATGGTTGCTTCACAGGCACAGCTGTGCCACAAAATACAGGAGAACCTGGGTTAATGGTTCACATCAGCAGGCAGTATCCTAAAGTCCTTCCAGGTAACATTCTGGACTACCTGATGGGAGAAAGTCTAACTGGGAAGATATTCACCCTTTTAATACACAGTGTTGCAGTTTGTCTCCTGCCTCACGAGTCCATGAACAAAATTATTGTTTCCCTGCAGGAATTGAGTAAAACAAAAGCACTATCACTTAAGTCTACACCTGACCAACAACAATAACAAAGTTGCTACACTTTTACTTAAGAGTGTGATTTTTGAATTTGCAGAGAGAGTTGTTAGGAACATATTCATAATAACTATTTTAATAAAACCTGCAAGAAACTCACCAGGCTTTTCAAGGCATTAGAAAGCAGTTGTCTTCCAGCTGGCTTATCAAAATCAGCAATAATCCAGACAGTAACAGCATATAATGCATCTTCATCTGAAAATTAAGGATAATCCTGTTTTACGTTCTGGAGAATCTTCTCATGACTAATGAAAAACAAATTAATTCTGTTTGTCAGTTCAAAATTCATGTGTATGTTTGACTGCTGACTTCAACAGTAAGAATAATCTTTGCCACATCACAATCTTTTGCCCTCTGATTTGAAATAAGATTCTTAGAAGGCAATTTATCATGTTAATAGGAGAGAGTCACTAAAAGAGCTGATCCATTGTTGCAGCATTGAGACAAGAATGCCCTAAATAATCAGTTCCAATCAACAAAACCTGCTTTACCAGAGGTTACTTATGAACTTTTGATGGAGGCTGATTATATACAGCCAGAAATGAGAAGAATTAAGTAGTTACAGGACCGCATAAACTAGGCCAGTCACTTTCCCTGGCAGCAAAGGGAAAGTCCTTCAACTAAAGGTAGGAAAAAACTTATCATTTCTGGACACAAATGGGAATATACTAAATACAGTCCAAGGAAAGTAAACTACTGTGTAAGTGTACCCATAGATAATTTCTGATTTTCTTGCTCTATGGTCTTCTGTTCTTTATTTGTCATAGAAGAGCAATTGTAGGTGAAAAATTCTGCAAAATTATCTGGAGAAGAATATCAGTCTACTCAGGTCTGCCATACATCCCCTAAAAGATAATGGATAGAGACAGAAATTTCAAAGGTTCTGGTGAGATGCTAGGAAAAGGTTATTATTAACTGTTGCTGTGGTCTAGAGAAACACACTGGGGAGAGAGATTTGAAACAAAGATTCCAGTTTAAAGGTTATAGGTTTTACACAAGAGATCTCAATCGTAGAAATAAGCCTACAGTTTGAAAGCCACTTATTTGACAGCTGGGATGTCCCTGTGGTTGTAGAAACAATCAAATAAGAGTCAAATGACTTTATTTTAAAGAAATTCAAGTGTTTGGCATTTCTTTTTGATAATGAATTAAGTAAAACTCTGTAAATACCACATAAAAATCACTGAAAGAAAGCACTTTATTAACAGAGTTATTGTGTCCCTTGATGGACTGATGTAAACGAGCAGCTGTTAACTGTCTACTTCCAGAATTTCATAAGGCACAGACTATTGTAAAATTCCATGCAGAATTATGACACCTGTATTGTAATTTCTTCTCACTCAAGGAATAGTACTTGCATATGCAATGAGACTATTTTGTATCAAAAAGCATTTGAAATGTACAAAAAACCTGAGTTTTAACAAAGACAAAATGTAAAATTTAGTTATAATTCATCAGAATATAAATTCTATTTATTTTCTATAGAAAGACAAAGTTTTTTTGTCTTTGTCTTTCTATAGAAAGATAAAAATCATTCAGCAAAATTAAATGATCTAACTAGAGGAAAAACAAGGAGATACTTAATGTTAATAAATTAGAAACATAATAAATTATTCCATGTATTTAGAAATACCTGATTTTGGTATAAACATACAAACTCTATGCATTCTGCACTTGACAATGCTGCAAGTATGAGTCACTTGAAAACCAAACAGACTTCAATATCCTCAAGTAAAATCATATGTATGGAAGCTAAGTCTATCTTCAAAGTTGCAAAAGTCTTGTAAAGCCTTTTAACTTCATGTTTGTAAAACAAAAACAACTAGACACAACATCGATCCCATTTCAAAGCTACAAAAACTAACTACCCTGCTAATTATCATTTATGTTTATAATATGCAGGTATGCTCTGCTTCCTGGAAGAAGATACTGGGATATTGAGAAATGTTTAATTTACATAGAATCTTGGGATATTACACTGGTAAACTTCAAGAATTTGTAATAGCTATATATAAACAGAAAATAACCTATACAGAAAATCAATTACCTTTTTTTGTTAAATACTTCATGTTATCTGAAATTACAGCACTTTTATCTTGTGAGTCCAAAAAGGAGAAAGTAGAGAAGTCTTCCACATGAAATGGAACTGCATGATGTAAAACACAAAGTATTAGACATAAAGAAAACAAAACCAAAAAACAACCCGCACATCATAACAATATCCAAGAAAAGGAGTTACCAGGAGTGGATCTGAAATGTATGTATCTTCTTTCTGCTCCAAGAATACTGGGGTTTATACGGGAAACTACATTGTTCTGATCCATAAGAAAATCCACCGCATTTACATGATCATCTAACAAACCCTGGAGTAAGAGAAAAATGTAAAATCTGTACTTTTAAGACAGATTTTTCAAGACAAACAAAGACCAAGTATTTTTACAATCTTTCAGCCGAGCTTAAAGTTTCTATATACACCAAGTTATGAACAATGTCAGGTCAAAACCATACAAATGTCACACAGATAGTATTCCAAAATATCAGATACACATTTTTCAATGAACAACTGCAATACATTCTCAGTTTCTGGTTGAAAAATTCCATATAACGACTATATGCTTAGCTGATCCTTCAGCTTTGAATAATTTCAATACACTGTTTCAAAACCATGACCACAAATGACTGTAACAACATAATTGCAGGTGCGATATTACTAATTTCGAGCCATCTCATTATAAAAAGCCATAATAAATGAACACGACTGAAACAATTCGCTGTCAAATATTTCATCCTGCACTCGTTCAGAAATGTTAACCACACCATGAACGCCGCCCTCTGGAAGAAGCCGCTGGCATCAAAAATCCTCTGGAGAATAAGCGTCTCCAACTCTGCCGCATCCATCTCCTCCCTGGGAAAGGGCACGCCATTAAACAGAGCTTGAGGCAGCGCGCCCAGGCCACTCTTCTTATAAAAGGTTGCTCCTGCCTGATCAAATCAGAAATATCACAGGATTAAACAGACTGCGGCTGACTGTAGTAAAAAAAATGAAACTAATATCAAGAGAGGATGAACTCTAATCTCCAAGCACTCTTCACTGTCACACCTTGTCACGAGTAGGAGAGACAACACAAAGCATTTGGAAACCAAACAGGACAGATGGGACTCATTTGTCAAAAGGAATGACAAAAGAAATTATAGATCCATATACGTTGTTGTGAACTTTTGCCTTATCTTGCTGAGAAATTGGCTTTAACTTTGCTTAACATTCTTAGCAAATAAAAATGAAGCAAATAACATTGGAGAAGAACCCTGAGACAGTCAAAGCTTTTACCAAAGAAAGAACCCTAAAAAAAAGCCTCAAAAGGTTTTTATGTTTGTAAGTCAAGCTTTATTTGATAAGAAAGCAGAATTCAAGAGAGACCCCTTGACAGGCCTACTAGAAAAATACTTGTGGCTCCTGAAAGCAGCAAGCAAGAGTAAATTCATAATGAGAGTAGTAATGCAGAACCCTTTATATTTCCATTAATGATTGAATGGTGGCTGAAGAAAAATTTGACTCAAAGGTGCTGTATTTATTTAACATTTAGCAACTCTTCAGCTTAGTAAATGCATAGAAATACACTTCAGTATTTCTTACTCAGCATAGCTCTCAACGTACCTTCCTCCCTTCATCATATTCAGAATGAGCATCCAGGATACTCTGAACATCAGCATGGGGGTACTCACTTCTAAAAACGTGTTTCACATCATCTACTGTTAGAACATTGCCATCTTTCACTTCATGGTACATCTGTAAGAGTTTTAATCGAAAGGAATTTAAAAATGTAGTCATTTGTCAAACAGCTTGATAAAATTAATAGAAGTAAATGAACAATAAATAAGTATAATCATTTTATAGTGCTCTAGCAAATTTTACACTGGTATAATTTTATATTGCTTTTATTGCTATACTGTAGTTTTTAATACTGCTTTAGTAATTATCACGGTTGCACATATGCACAATTTTTCATCAGAGCACTGTGCTGATTGACCTATTATTACACCTTTAGTCTAAATCTGAAGTGGCAAAAGAAATACATCTATGTGAGCTGAATGTGAAAGGTTATTTCTCTTTACTAATTGGAGAGGCAACCTAAATTCTCTCTAACATGGGCAGTTACCTGAATCCGTATTAATCCAAGCCTAAACTCGCCAGTGATAATTTTTCCTTACCAATGTTATTTTATTTCACAGAGTAATATTTTATTATTTTCATCATACATACAATAAAAATTTGAAGTGAAAAATTTATTTCTCTTCAAATAAGGAACAATATTTTCCTCTATAGCTCTGATAATCTCAAACTTTATTTTATTGCTTCTATTTTTGTTATGTTTCAGTTATATTTATCTTCCCCCCCTTTTTATATTATGAAACAAAGTAAAGAGAGGAATATAACATTTTAAAAATGTAAATGATATATTTCTAATCTAGTAATGGATAATTGTTACCCATGCGTGTCAGCTCCCTATTCCAAGGTATTCCTAGTTACTTCAATTCCTTTAATCTTAAGCTTTCTAAGTTTGTCCATGACACTATGACATTTTCTAGGCACTAAATATAAAACCAGAAAACAAATGGAAGAAAAATTGTTATGTATAAATACCCTATTTTCTAACTTTTACCTAGAGAGCCTTTACATAGATGGCTCCTCCATTCATCTCTCATCTCTGAAATTCCTGCCTTATGAGAATCTGCATTCCCTCACAAAGTTAACCTGTCTCATTAAGCTGCAAGCCTGGAATACTTCTGTTTTCTGCACCCATAGACAGCTCAAGGATGACCAAAGAAAATAAATTATCTTACTGTTTCACTTCCTACACTAGACATTAAGAAAGTATTTTTCAAAACTGGACTGCCTAAGTGACATTAAAATCCCTGTACTCCAAAAGACACGGAATGCAAAGACAGGCCCATTACATTAACATAAAAAATACAGAATAATTTTTCATAATACTAAAAGCTGCAAGGCATGCATCTACTTTTTTATATTATTGAAGAAAGCCTGTTGATAGGCAAAATTACAAGAGCAAATAAGTTTCTGCAAAAGGAAAGTATTTCTGCAATAATTCTAGAGACTACTAATGCCATACATGTTTTTGTTACTTCATTTCTGCATAAAGTAAATGCATACATCTCATGTTGTCACAAGGTAGCAAGATACTAACGATATTAAAAAATTAATAAATTAGGAAATAGAAGTAAATTACTGATTTCTTTCAAAAGAACTAACATTAATTATTGACATAAAGGCCTGAGAGATGTCAGATTCCTCTGCAATGTAATTGAAAGTTCTCCAAAGAGCTACTCCAGCATCTTCATTTCCATCAATTTCTTCTTTTGTACTTAAAATGAAAACAATTCCAATTCTATAAAAAAAAATAAAAAAAGATCATACATTTTAACACAGTATCTGCTTCACACATATTCTAATACAAACAGAGAACAAAATGTTTGCATTCAAGTGACCTGGCCAGCACATAGAAATAAAAACCCTGTACCTGGGTGGCGTTTCCATGACTGTGTGGTGACACAAGATACCAGCCATGCATCCTTCACCCGCCCTACAGTGTGCTTAGGTTACCAACTATGTACTGACTTGACATCTACCTTTCAAACCTGACAACAATTAATATTTCTGTGAGTCATAGGGTTTAACGACAGTTTAATACCTTCTCTCCTTACCTGTATGAAGGTTTTGATTCTTTACATTCCTGCCATCATCTCCTAATGGCTTAATTCTTTGTTTTAGTCTGGGCATTGTCTATCTTTTACTTTTCCTGAAAGGGGTATCTTGAGTAGAGGCATAAAGACCTCAGTGTGTGCCACTCCTACTAGTCTTTCTCTTGCCTTTTTAACCTTCTGAGTCTTCCACCACCCTGACACTACCATTCATTTTCCACTCACATCAGTTTTAAAATCATCTACTCCTAATCCCCGAATTTCCATTTACTGAAACAAAGCCCAAAGGAATATGAGGCTTGAGAAGTAAAATAGGTCTACTGGAGGTGGTGCATTGATATTGTTCTCATGTAAATAGCCTGGAGTGGGACTAGGCCATACAATCTCTACAGTTCCTTATAACCCAAATCTTTCTGTGAAAAAACACAGAACACTGCAATCTGTCTTTCATTATGCTTTTGTAACTGAATGATAAAAATTAAGAAAAACAACAACAAAAAAAGATCAGAACTAGTAAAATTTTAAAGTAAAATGAAACACCTGTAATTTATTGAGGACAGAAAAAGCCATTTTGCAGGAAGATTTTAAATATTTAACATGCAATTCATCTTGCTGAACTTTGGAAATCCTTTTTTTATGAACTGTAGAAATAAATAGCCATTTCTGAGACCAATTCACCTTTTCTACAACTAAGTATCTCAGACCAATCAGACTGTTCCTCAGAAGTGTGTCTCTCTCAAATGATGACTAGTTCACTTTCAGAAATTCAAAACTCGATGAGGATAATTTCACCTTGGTCATTAAGTGCGCATATCAAAACATTAGATAAAACAATTGCAATTGAAAACTGAATTTTTAAAATTCCCTGAAAGCACGTTTTATATAACAAGTATTTTTATTAGAATGCAACTTCACAAGGGTGCCCAGTAGGACTATTTGACAAGATAAATTTCTATCAGACTTCTGCAGTTCATTTTACTCACACTCAGGTGTCTTATACCTTGCAATCTATTTGCTTAACAACAGCTAATACCTGAGTAAGCTTGACAAAAATGGGCAACCAATGTGCCTGATTAGAATCTTGTGGCACTGGACTTCACTCGAATTCACATCCTTGTCTAGTAGAATAGAAGATGAAGGAGAAAAAATGAAAGTATCCTTATTTAAAGACTTTTCCTCAAGACTTTCAGTTTTCCTTACCTAAGTGGTACATCATGGTGATAGAATAATTCTGCCAGCTTCATATAATCACCAGTATCTTCTTGGACAGGATCAAGAAAAAGTACCTAAGAAGAGAAAACATATCAGGCTTCCAATATTTATTCTTGATGTCTGTTTTTATTTTTTCTTCAGACATAAAATCTAAGACAAGAACATTAATTTCCAAAGGAGCTGTATATCCCAGCTGTTTTCAATTTTTTAGAGCATTCATTGTAAGAAAACATTAATAGTATAAATGAAAATAACATCAGAATTAATGAATTTGGACCAAATGGTGAAAATAGGATTTAACCATTTACTGAACTTCAAACCAAGTGATCCTGCTTTTCTCCTTTGAAACACTCTGTGTCATTACTTTGGGGTTTTTTAATAGACTCCGTATTTATTTTTAAAAAGATACAATGTTGTTTTTTCTGGTACTTCTTTTAAAAAACCCTCTCCTGTTGTGAAAACCAAACAAAAATAAATAAAGGAAAATTTTGGCTAAAAATCCTCAGTAAAAAATAGAGCCTTGGGAAAAAAATTCTTCCTTCCTATCTCACATATCTTTGTAGTCACTCTTTCACTTAGTGCATCTTGGAATATAAAATCAGAACTGTCAGGCATGCACAGAATTTAAAACTGGGATGTGTCTGCACAGGCAAATTATCCTTATGTAGATTTAATTGTGATATCTGTACCTCATTTATTCAATTTTGCACTGCAAACTCCTCTGACAATTTATTTTATTTGCTAGAGCAGCTGAAATTAAGCAGAATAACTTAAAATTTTGAACACCTCCCTTCAGATTAGAGTGAAATAGTGTGTTGTAGATTTCTATAATGTAGCTCTTGTATTTAATTCTGAATACGCAATGCAATCTGCTTCATATTATACACATCTTACACTTCATTATAAACAGACATTTTTTATTACCTATTGCTGGTATTTTCCTTGGGTTTTTTTATACACAAACTTTACATTACTTCAAGCAACTACATCCAAGAGAAAGAGATCAAATGCACCCTCAACAGCTCTGCAGAGAACACCAAGCTGAGTGGGGCAGCTGACACACCTGAAGGATGGGAAGCCATTCAGAGAGACATGGAAAAGGCTCAAGAAATGGGTCCAGGTTGTTGAGTGGAACCTCACTCAACAAGGTCGAGTACAAAGTGCTGCACCTAGGCTGGGGCAACTCTCAGTTTATCAGCACAGGCTGAGGGATGAACAGATCCAGAGTATCCCTGCCAAGAAGGACTTGTGGGGTGCTGGTGGGTGAGAGGCTGGACTTGAGCTGGCAGTGTGCACTCACAGCCAGAGAGCCAAACGTGTCCTGGGCTGCATCCAAAGCAGCGTGGGTAGCAAGGCCAGGGAGGGGATTCTGTCCCTGTGCCATGGTAAGACCCCAACTGGAGTGCTGCATCCAGCTTGGGGGTTCCCAGCACAGGAAAAAACATGGACCTCAAGTGGGTCCAAAGAAGAGCCACAAAAACAATCAGAAGCTGGAGCACCTCTCCTATAAGTATAGGGAGACTTACAAGAAGGAGAGAGGTTTTTTACCAGTAGCAGAGACACTGTAGTGATAGAACAAGAAACAGCAGTTTTAAACTAAAAGAGGGCAGATTTAGACTGAATATGAAGAAATGAGGATGGTGAGACACCAAAGGTGTTACAGTGGAGATGGTTGTTCAGAGGATGGACTACCATTTAAAATGTTAAAGAACAGCCTGGATGAAGTTTTGGTGCCTGGTCATTGCAGGAGAGCTGGACTGGAAAACTTTAATTGGTCCATTATAATCCAAGCCATTTTATGATTTTATGGCTCATAAGATGACCTTTTGCCATTTTAATTTAAATCACAATAGCTGCTTCCTTAGCTTTTTAAGTGATACAGAATCCTATTTACAGAGGAAAAATTAAGCTACAAGACATTATTAATTAGTATGCTTTATAACTTAATCTTTGTACCTCAGTTTACCAACTCTAAACCATGGACAGCTATCACTACCTTCCCTCATGCTTTGATAGTAGTGAGTTTTCTATGCGTAGCATGGAAGGGAACATAAAACTCTTCACAAAACTGTGCCCAAATCCATCTGTAAATGAAACTAATAACTACACATGACTCATAAGATAAAGCAATACTCACTATTCTTAGCAGATCCACACAGAAAACTTAACAATAAATCCAGCATGTGTATTTTCTAATAAACTTTCTGCCCACGTATCAACATATACACTATGCAAAAAAATCAAAGCTCTCCAAACTTACCAGATTATATAAATTGCGTCTAATCTCCTGTAAAAATCCAGGAAATGTGGGTTTTAGCAGTTCCTGATAGCTTGTAGGCCATGTGCTATAGCTGTGATCTTGTTCTATATTATTAATCCACTAAAACAAAAAAGGCTGCCATTTAGAAAACATGCATTGAACACTGAGAAAAATATGTGGGCATAATAATACTATAAAATGTCTTCCTTTCTTTAGTTAAATAATAGAAAATAGCTTCTAAATTTTATCTTTGTTTTTTCTTTTAAATCAAACTGTTTTGATCTGCAGTACAGAAAAAACTAATACTGGATGGAAAAGGAAAAAGTACCAATAGTACTGTGTATAAGGATGTGAATAAAACCATTTTCTTTCAACTGTGAACATTACTATGCAAACATCATAACAATGTATCATACAGATGTGTGTAACACAGCATAACCATCTTGTAATCCAAATACAGTATTTATCATCAACCTGTAGCAACAGAACTTTAGATAGATCAAAATAGCCAATTAACACGTGGCTGATTTGTTCTTCTAGTCCTTTCTGTGCAAGCTGGGCAAACAGAAGAGTGAAATGCAGCTCTTTCAGGTGCAAGACAGTAATATTTTAGTGCCTTTCTTCCTGGTGTATAACCTTTGTAATGAAACCTGTGTAAATTTTGAAGAGGGGTAAAAATCAGTCATTGGACAGCTAGAAATAATATATTTAAGTGGCCCATAATTCACTTATCTTGTAAAGTACACTTATACTTATCAATTACACTTAGAAGTCTTGCATAATACAAGATATTAATGTAATGTTGTGTAGCTACATTAATTGCTATAAAAGAAATTCTATAGTTTGGAGTGTGCAACTAATCTAGATAATGATTTTCATTTGAACATCCTTAAAATTACCTTATCTTAAAATCTTAAGCCTTATCTTAAAATTTTAGTAAGGTATAAACTAGAGTAAATTACTCAAAAATATTGAAGAGATATTACCCTTGAACACATTTTGAACTGCTAATTAATATATAGCCTTATGCCTATTATTTCAATTGCAGTACAAAAAAACCTGCTTCATACAGAGAATTATCAAAGATACAATCTCTAAATAAATAACTTTAGTTACTTACTATTACTGAAGAGTGACGAATATCTAGTGCATAGTTATTATCTGTAGGATGTACATGCAACCTCATAAATTTACTCAGGGTCTCCCCTTTGATTCCAAGTTCATAAAGGCCATGCATCACTTTTCCTTCCAGTTTAAGAGTCTCTAAAATACTTTTTCAGAAAGACAAAGTACATAATGTCTACAAAGAACTGTCATGACAAAAAAAAATTATTTTTAAAACTAAAAACAGTCTTCATGTTAATAGTCTTAGAAATGTTTTCTCTTTATAGTCTCCCAGCCTAATGTTTAAAACTACAGTTAATAACACCATGTCTCTAACTTATTTCAAAACATAATTATAACAGATTATACAATTCTTTTATTCATTCAGATATGTTTTATACAAAGCAATTCTACCCATCTTTAGTAAGAAGTGGCAGGACAGCAGAGTGAAAATTTTCTTGCTGCACTGTCCTGCTTGAGGCAGAAATCCAAGCTGGGGTACCATAAGAAGCAGCTTTGCAAGTGAATAGAGAAGCAAGCAGCAAGTGATGGGGACAGAGATGAACTCTAAGCCTGTGTCATGGCAGAACTCAGAAAACAGCACAGAGGAAAAACACAGCCACACCCTAAAACATCCCAAAAGACCCAACGTGACTCTGGAACATCTGCTGCAATCTGAAAGTTCAAATTTGGGAATAAAAAAACCCTGAAGTACTCCACAGCAGAACACAGCTGGCAAGACTCTGCAACTACCTTCATGTCTACATTTTCCTGATTTTTAAGTAACAGGGATATGAAAGCATTACTGACTTTTTTATAAAGTGTTTTCCACACTTTTTTGCAAGCATACATTAGATTCCTTCCATTTCCAAATTAATTTCATGTGGTGAGTTGTAAAATTATAAGCAAATTAGAAAACATATTCCAAGAGAAAAGTCTATTCTGAACTACTTATACAATGTCAATATAAATTATCAAAGCAAAACCACTGTAAATTAGTATTCCTCCTACTGGAACACTTCCTTGCCCCCAAAATGCAACAGGTGAGATTAGGACCATGAGCAAAACTCTCCAGCATTATTAGTAATTCTGTGACCTTCAAACAAAATGTACACCTTACCTAAAGGGATCAGAAAAATCCAGGTCAATGTGAAGGCCATTTAGAAATAAACGTGCTTCTCCAGGTTGAATTCCAAGTGTTTCATGGAAACGCTAAAAAGTAAAAAGTACTGCTTACTTATTTAGGTATATGTCTACACTAACACATATAAACATTCTTAAACAATTCTGCAAAACAGACACATCAAATCTCTTCCACACAATTTCTTCTTTTATCTGAGTGTTGGAAAAATAATGACCACATATTTTATGAGTGCTGTTTAATACATTTCAGATGTACAGATATAAATGAAAACAACCTGCCTGTACAAGGCAGAGAAAAGAACATGTTGTCAGTGTGTGCCAACAGAACGTGAAAATACACACATAGAGAACTACAGCTTGTAAATTTTAAAATTATTTCTATATATCGATTCAGCAAAGGGAGACCTTATGTATGTCCCTCAGACCTCCACTTGAAACCAGCTTTCTCAATGACTTAACATCCCTCAATTCTGAAAAACGTGTAGTTGAATTGTTTCAGGGAATTAGGAAAAACAGACTAGAAACTTAAAATCTTGTCTAACAGAGGGACCATGGAAAAAACACAGATGAGAAAGGGATAGCATAGCATATCATTGCTTGGCAAAGAAGAAAAAAGATCCACAAAACACAAATACAAGAGGAAGGCGGTATTCAGGGAGTAAAGCATGTATTATTTTCCTACAGAGAGCTCTGAGGCACAATACCATTCACTCTGTAGCAAAACAAGTGACAGGAGCAACAGCAGTAGTGCACTCCCACTCATGACAGAAGGAGCAGTCAGATTTCCAGATCTGCCTGCTCCAGTGCTCAGTCACTTGCAAAGTAAAGAAGTTCTGCCTCATGTTCAGGTAGAACTTCCCCATTCATCCTCTTGTCCTATTGCTCAGCACCACGGACAAGAGCCTGGCTCCATCTTCTTGACAACTTCCCTTCTGATACTTCGAGATATTGATAAATCAAAGGTGAGATTCTTAATACATATTTGATGCTAGATATTTGATTGTCTAGAAGTGCATCCACTTTGTCATAAAAACATTAATGAAGGAGTATTTATTTAGGCACCCAACACTAGAATTTAAGGCTGATAATAGTCATGTAGTATTTTCTTGTTAAACTTCAGCAAATTATTTCATTGCAAGTTGTGAGCTCAGTTTAATGAGATTTTATTTTTTTCCTTTTATCTACAGCAGTTCTTTGTCTATTTCTTGCTTAGGTATCAACTCATTACACCTAAATCATCACATGTCTTTCACTTTTAATAACTTTATTTCCTCCCATTGCATTTCCTATTCAACTTTCATTATCTTGAGAGGGAATCATCCAGTTACACACAGCATGGGATCATATCTCTCCTGCTGCTAGATGGATGTACTGCAGTTCAAGAATGTATATGACAATTTATTGTGCTCAAGCAGCAGTGTACAAGAAGTTTCCTTACTTTTATTCAACAAATTTTAGCTTTTAGCTGTCTAAAGGCCTTTAGACTATAGGAAGGATGTGACCTCACATGAAATGAAAACTTAGTGTGATAGGTGCATAAAATCCTCTTAAAGTTAATGTAGTTAATACATTAATGGAATCATAGGAGTGATTCAGCTGACCAAGCAGACAGATATCCATTGTAATTTGTTTCAGATACAAACTAAGTTACTCCTCCCAATCCCTGTATTTAGCAGTGGTCAGTTTAATTCTCGACAGATCTTTACCTTTTTTTTTGTGTGTGTGTGTGTGAAGTGGAGGAGTAGTTTTTTATTAAGCAGTTAGTTTTGATTTTTGTGTTAACAGAGCAGCAATTAAGGAAAGTCATTGTAAAGACTTCACCAAGAAAAAGGAAAGTCCTGATACCAACACTCATGCTCTGGAGGAACTATGATCATCTGGGATTTGTTTTACTTTATGCTGACTGTAATTCTAACAACATAGGAAATAGTATATTTTGGCTGTGTACAGAAAACAATGAAATCCAGACACTGATTTCCTTCCTCCAGCAAAAACTACAGATCTTCTCACTACTGCAAGAAATGAGGCCTGCAGCTGAGCTCACTCTAAGATCTCTGTGGAAACCCAAGGATCAAAGATGCACACTGCACATGAGAAAGTTGAACAGCTCAAGGAGGAGAACTGGTGAAATACATGAAATGTCTTCTCAATATACCAGCCCCACGTCTAATCACCTACAGACAAAAAAAGGCCTACACAATTGTTTGCATAACCATTTACAAGGATTTAAGCTCAAGCCTGTCACTATTTGGGCAGGAAATACTCAAGACTGGAAAGCTTTTACATGAGTTTTGCATGGTGTAGAAATTAAAAACATTTACGTGATATTTTTGCTACAACACAGATGACAAGCTCTTTATGAGAAGGCTTCACCAGTGCAAGAAGGCCATTCTTCACTTTCACTGTTTTGGAAAGTGAAAGAAAATGGAAAAGGTATTCCCCTGGAGATACTAGTCTTGGCAAAGCAAGTGGAAAAAAAGGCCTAAATGGATACAAAGTAAAACGATACACAGAAATGTTGCAAAAGTATAAGAGAAACCTAAGGAAGGTAAAAATCCATTTCACTACAGTGGTTGGTCAGTCTTAAAACCATATGAAAATACGTGTTCTGAAGATCTAGACTAAGGACAGTGCTATTTCACTGTCCTTATGTCATTTCACATGACCAGTCCTACAAGTATGGTGCCTAACATTTAACTGCAACACTCAACTTGAAAGAAAAAATCCAAACTGAACAGAGACAGACATCATTAATTCAACAAATATTATGTAGCATCTCAGAATATATCTCAGATCAGTCAAAATCACAGAAACAAGGACTCCTTAAAAGGGACAAGGAACAAAAGATGCAGTGAATCGAGAATGAAAACCAAATCACAATCTGCCATAGATGATGTTCAAAACATCTTGCAGAATAGCTGCATGTGTGATTTTGAGAGTGTGGAAAGCTCAAAGTTAGCGTGTGCTGACCACAATACATGCAGCAGGCCTAGATTCAACACCAAAGCTATAGAAAAAGTAACTGATACCTATTTTGCTTTCCCAGCACACAATCTGTGACTCAACACTCCATGAAAATTGTTTGGCCTTGCCTAATTCTGTAAAACCAAAAGAGAGAATGGGAAAAGTTTGACAAATAAGAGAAAGTGAAATATTTGAACTGCATATTTAAATATGATACCTGCCTCACAACAGATTTTTAAAACAATTGGCTCTTTTTCTCTAACAAAAACCATGAAAGCTACTACAGTAAAAAAATCTCCAGAAGCAGCAAAACAATAGTAGTTATAATGTCCATCTGAAGAAATAAAAACAAACCTTCTGATTTTCTTCTATTTCATTTTGCATTTTCTTGTCTACGGGAACTCTTGTCAGTGATCTGTTAAAATGAAATATTTGTATCACTCAACCACCGTATTTTTAAAAAATAATTTTTTATGTGAAATTGGTATTTTAATTAAATATCCAATGCACTGTAACTGAAGAATGCTGTAATAAGGTCTTAAAATGAAGAGTAATGCAGTACCATAAATACTGAGTTTTCAAGACAAATATTGTTATATTTTACTCTAGCAAACCAAGGTTTCAGATTCAGGCTAGTTTTTCTTGCAGTAATATCATCAACATATTTTTTATGACTATCAGTCTTTCTTGTTTGTTTTTATTCTGGATGTATATTATAAAAAAGTAAGTTGTTTGGTCATCTAAATTATTACCTGAGTATGTACCATATTTGCATATTTTAAGTTAATATTACTGTCTCCATGGTACTCAACTTTACAGCATAGAGCCATGGATTTGTCTGGACAAAGGCAAGGAAAACATGCAAAAAATGACCATTTTAAAATTAGCTGAGTCTTAGAAAAAAGAGATTTGCAGATAAAGACCCTTGAAAATGTTAACCATTCACAGACATAGTTTTAGTTTCCTTAGTCATTCCATCTTTTGAAGGTAACACATTGATTTGTCTTTTTTACCTTTCATAAAGGTTCTAGAAGACTATTTTATCTTCCTCTGCCATAGTGTATTGTAAGTGAAGTTTATAATTACCAGGCCTATCAAAATGTTGCCATAACATATATCAGCTGGTACACTGTCTACATCTGATGACATTTTGTAAAATCTACCTCAGACTAACCTTTTCAACTGGAAATACTGAGGAGAAAAAAACCACAGGTGTAAATTAGAAAGTGAAAGAAAATTTCAGAGGAATGGTATATTATTTTTTTTTTGATCTAAGGAACCCAATTTTTAAGGAACATGCGGTATTTTATTTTCATAACTACAGCTCTAAAATTTGTATGCAGCTTTTAAAACCAATTTTAGTGTAATTAAAAATGCTTGATTTCATATAAAAATTGTCTGAAGCTTACACAGTTTAAAAATACTATTATTATAATGATCGGCTATTTATCTAAAGTGACTAAGCAATATCTCTTAATTTCCTTTTTAGGTTTTTTTTTCCAAACTAGTATTTTGACTCATCAGGTTAAGCATGATTAGACTACTAATGAAATATATTCTGTGCACTATTTTTACACAATGCCCCTTTGACTTAAGTTGTCAATGTAGACCTACTAAATTTAAATTATTTAAATAGTTGTAATCTCTCATGTTAAAAACAACATGCTAGATTACCATGTTAGAATAAATCATGCAGGACAGAAACAGTGATTCCCCTTTTAAAGTCTTGTTACACTTTCACCCAGAAAATATTCGAAGAGTAGGTAAATTGAGCTCTCTAATGCCACAAATGCACAGCAGGAGTTGGAGTGGAATGTAACAATTTAATGACTTGCAAAATCAATGATTTAAATGTCACCTGGCACACTTCAAAATGACTTTTTCCTGTCCTTTGAAGAACAGAACTGGACTTGAAGTATGACATTATGCACGCTTCCACTATCCACTGGAAAGCTGAATTTTCTGATTGCTAATCTAAGTGCAAACTTATACCATACTATTTCATAATAATTATGCTTTAGGCAGTTTAAAAGGCATTTTGCTTCCTTGACACAAGATGTTACTACAGTAGTTTTTCCATTATGGTGTAGATTTTCTCTTACAGAGAATCAGGGGTGACAATGAAATACTGTGATAATTAAACAAGAGTGGCAAAATGTGAAAGCACGCTGAGTTAAGAACCCTATTTAGCATCACATTTAATTCAGTAATTCAAGCAAATATTGCTGATAGGATTACATGAAGAACTTATTAAGTATGAAGAAAAGCATTTCTCAATTACAGTACTATTAGCTTACAGGAAGAACAATTTTTCATATTAGGAAAGCTAAAATCAGGACATGTTCATTTATTTAATATTTATCTTGATCTTTTATTAAGTAATCTGTTATGGAAGACAGTAAGAACACTAACATACAATAGCCAGAGCCCACTCTCAACATCAGTGTTGTGCTTATAACTAATGTGTGTGGAACCCCACGGAATTTATTAATAGCACTTTGCCTCTTTCCACTTTGACTAGTTCTGCTACTAATTCAACATAAGTTTTCACCTGGGAAAATATCAGTCCAGTAAAATCCATGAGGACCAAGTGCCTGAAGGATTAGCACGTCCTCATGGCATCTCCTGCATCAAGCAGGAAACATTTAAGAGACTGAGCATGAGCTCTCCCTGGAGTTATCTTCTACTCAATGAAATTGCCTGGAATCCATCTAGCAAGCTGTCAAACGTGAGTATCTGACTGCAGGATTTGAGTATAAATCTCTATTACTGTCATTACAGTCAAATACAAACATAAAAATAGCGTTAAAAAAAAAAAAAGCTTAATTATCATACCTGGCTCTTATTGGGAAGTTCTGAGCAATGTCTTTCATTACCTTTAGGGCATCATAAACAGGGGTAGACATAATTCGAGTAGCTGCTTGAAAACTAAGATCTAGGATTAGGGGGGAGAAAAATAAATAAAAAAAAAAATCACCGGAAATACAACTCAATCATTACCACCTATAGTAAAAAACCTGTTCCATGTACACATTTCTCAGCATTTAAATATTTTGTTTCAATCACTGATTCAACAGTTATGAAAGTAACATTATTAAGGTTGAAAAACTGGTCACAAAAGTTGTAAACACTAAATTCAGGCTTTTTTACAGAATTCTGCTTGACTTTCTTGAACATATATATTGTATATGTAGCTTCTAAACTTACAGAAACACTCTGAGAAATCCCAGACCATTCACCACGAGGTATTAGGCCATCACCTAAAGGGTAGTACCACACTCAAATCTAGATTCAATCCACAGACACCCATAACTGCAGGAAAGAGTAAGACCTCTCCAGATCCAAGACTTCACAAGTTTTTCAGATAATGGATATATTTAATGTAGAAAGCTGCACTGAACATGTGAATTGTACAATTTTCAAAAGGAGCAGCAATTTCACAGAGAAAATGGCAACTCACGAACGGAAAGTCAAATGACTGTAAAATTTCACTTCTCATAAACACCTAGCACATTTTTAAGGGGATCTCTTTTTCAGAACGAAGTAAATTTTCAGCTAATGGGACAGTTTAAAATTAATCTGTCTATCCACTGAAAAAGCAACGATGGAATTCAGTTAGCTACCTCTGGAGTCTAACTTGAACGTGACAAATTTTGACGAGTAAGACTAGGACAAATCTAATTTTGATACCAATGGGGTAAGGCAATGCTATACTAAATGCTTCCATGTAACTTGTATACATTTGCATAACTAACTCGTGCAGTGATGCTCTTCCTCGTAATTTTCTAGTTAAGACATTTAAGCAAAAACTGAAAGCCTCAGCTTATTCAGTTTGAGGAAAGCTGATGCCATATATAGTAAAAAGTGCCAGGCAGAAAGTCATAGAGGATACTGCCTAGTAAAACTTTGTGCCATTTTCTTGAAGCAATTAAGAATTAAAAAAAAAGGAAGGCTGAATCAAAGTGAATAAGACATTCACTTCTTGGTGACAAGGTACTTCTTGGCTGAAAAAAATAGGTGAGTAAGAGGTGGAATGTTAACTTCTATTTCTTAATGCTTTTAACAAGAAGTATAGAAAGAAATCATTATTAAAAGTAGGTTTCAGAACTCTTTCAACAGGCATATAATCTGTGCCTCAGCTGAAGTAACAACACTCAGTTGCTGCTGTTACTACAGATAGGAAGCTGTGAACTTGAGTCATACACTTAAAACCCTTCATAAATTGTTAACAATTTCCATTTTATGCTGAATAGCTAGGATACAAATATTCAAATACCACTGAGGCCAACTGACATCCTTTTACTTCCTTGGTTATCTCTGGTCAGGGCTGTCACAGACCTCCCCTTTTAACTCTCCAACACAGCTAAGAACACAGTGTAAGGCACCTTGAGGAAAAAGTACTTACTAATTACTTACCTAAAATATAAAAGCTCTTGAAAGACAGCTCTTGAATGGTGTTTAGGTTCATTTATAAATAGAAGTATGCCCTATAGCTGAAGTAGTTTTGCTTAAATTTAGTTAGATTTTTACTGTGAAGCTAATTAAAGGAAATCAGAGAGAAGCTGAGCCATTAATTCAGCCACTATAATTAGTCATTAAGAATGAACTAAAGAAAGCACCCTGTCATGTCAGCAGTAAGGGTGCACCAAAATATGTGGGGGCTGAAGACTGAAGATCCTGAACCATAAGCCACTCCAAATCATCCTGACATAAATTAACAGCATCCCAACATTTAACTACTTTCAACACTAAGAACTGGTTTCTTGGGGAGCAGCACCAGTTTCCTTTATTATATAAATAGCCATAACACCACAGAAAAGACCATCACTAAACAGAGACCTTGTACTGTCTTTTGAAGGCAGATATTAAAGGGATTGAAGTTTCATGGCTGCTTCAGCTTTAATATCAGTCAAGTAGCATTCAATCACACACAAAAAGAAAAATAGTCAAACCTACTATTTTCTTTTTCTTTTTTTTTTCCAAAGTAGATTTCTCAGGAGAACTTTAAAGCAATATTTTTGAACTGTTTTTATTTTGGACAAAGATTAATCCTGCACTTTATCTTCATTGATAAAAGACTGTAAATGAACTACAATTATCTCACACAGCTGATATGAGACTGTACATGGCTAGCAAGCTCTGTAACATCAGGGTCCAAAAGAAACTGAAGCTCAGATAATTGCTCAGCCACCTTCACTGTACTAATACATAGGCAAACTAATTTTGATCAGGTTGTCCTCTAAAGCTGAAGAACGTAAGGGGAAAAATTTACTTGCGTAAACTTAAATGTTGTGACATTTTATGAGAGATTTATATTTTAGAGCAATTTACAATTTCATTCAAGCTACAGACTGTCCTGCAAGTCATCAGCACACAAGCTTTAGCAATCAATGTATTTGTTTTTCCTTTCTACAGGAAAGCTTTAAAAAGCACGTTCTTCCACTTGACATTATATTAAAAAATGCATTGATGTGAACTCCAGTACATTGACAAAATTTATAAATTAAACAAGCTGTCCTAATGTGCATCTCATTCCAACCCAGCAGTCATGTCAAAATTGTATCTTCTGCCTGACCTCTAAAAATAATATCTAAAACAAGTTTTAATATCTGAGATGACACATCAGGCAGAAAAACTGGCAATATATCTCTCCATCTTATAAAATTACTTCAATGTTCTTTTAATTTCTAGCATACAATACAAGGTATCAGCACATTTATAAGGTATCAGCCTTATAAATACTTGAGGTATTATGGCTTTTTTATTAAATGATGTCTCTTTTTAAAAGAAGCTTTTATCATAATGTCAATACATTAAAATAACAAAGGAATATTAAACAGACTGTTGTGTTCATTAAAAAAATGCAACACATACCCTGCATCTCCCAAACCTTCAGTGGTTCCATATCGTTAGTAGTTTCAATTAGATGTTTTTTAAATTCTATCAGATTGCTTTTCAGATCAGGATGCATCCGTCTACAATAAAACATTTTATAACAAAGAAGAATCAATTACATACATGAATGTCTGCTTTTATCCACAGTACTGCTCACAGCTAATATTGTATTCTTAGGACAACAACCAAGAGTGAACTTCAATTCCTTCTTGAAACAAAAATATGGATTTTGGGTGAGAAAAGGTGATTTCTGAGGGCTAAACTTCAGTTAAAGAGAATCATAGAATCATTTACATCAGTAAGGACTTTTAAGATCCTTAAGTCCAACCATTAGTCCAGCACTGTCAAGTGCACCACTAAACCATGTCCCTAAGTCTACCCAGGCATGGCAATTCAACCACTTTCCTGGCCAGCCTGTCCCAATGCTTGACAACTCTCGCCATAAGGAAATTCTTATTAAATACCAAGAGTTCACTTATTTTGTAGTGATCTGTCTCAAAACCTGCCACATACATTTAGATGGAATAAATGACATCGAAGATTGGACAATATTAACATATCATACAGGTAACTGCTTATTTACCTTACTACAGGATGATGTATACCGAACTGTACATCAACTGTACTAAATACTGGGTGTAACTGAATGCACTCTTTGTGGCATTAACTACAAGAGGTATAGGCAAAACAATGTTGAGAACATGTTTTATAAATTGACAGCACTGACAGAAATCAATACACTGAGCACACAAATTATCTGTCAGACCTAAAGAACATGGTACACAAAAGCTTAGCTATTTGTTTTGGAAACATAATAGGGAGGTAAAGAAGTTTTGAGGGCAAATACTTGAGCCTGCTACAGGATATCCTTGAATAAAAAAAAATTCCATTAAATTTCTAAACAAAAATGTCTTCTGCTTACATTCATAACTATTTCAGAGCTGACAGAGGGACAATTTACAGACTACTGAAACATCTATTTCACCTCCTTTATGAAGAGAAGAAGAGAAAAAAATGAATCTAGAAACAATGTGAAAAAGGGAACTATCTGACAACTTCACAAATCAGTCACAGAGTAGAACCAAGAGTCTAACTATAGCTAAACCTAGCTTAGTGACAATATCTACAAACAACTTTACTTTTTGTTTTAAATAATGAGAGAATGTCATCTGGAAAAGACCCACAATCTCAAGGGTTTTTGCTGAAGAAAAAAATTTCTGATCCACTACATGGATCTGTTACAAGAAAAGGGAAGCACTTGGACTGAAACCACAAAATGAATCCACCAACTGAGGACTTGGAAAGAATGCTCAGTAGGGTAAAATTCAATTTCATTTAACAGATTGCAGCTTGGAGATAAGAGCTCCTGCTGGAAGGGAAGACAAATTCACAAACTCCAAAATGAGATGATATCTATAGTAAACCCATTTTCCTAAAAATATCACTCCTTAACTCTATGAAATCTGTTACTATCCTTCTTAATAACACCTTATGGAGAGAATGCCCATGGGTTTGGATTTCTTGTGCTACTCTTGCATTTTGAAAAGCAACATTTTGATTCTAATTATCTAACAAATGTGAAAACACAATGTTCTAAGCTTTTGTGAGTGTTACCTAGGCAGATATTTTTAATTTTAAAAGTTTACTGTAGACATTCTAAGATAATTAGAAAACTAAAAGCAATACATTGAAATTAACAGAATAAACAGTTGTTGCATCTTTCTGTTCACAAGATATTAAAAAAAAAATTCCACCAAATAAAGTACTTTCCAAATAAATCTCAATTCTTCTATGAAAAAAGCCCAACTGGTTGAGGTTCCAGAAACAAACGTAAAAGTTTAATTATAACTTATATCCACTCACTTTAATTTGCCAAAGAGAAATCCTTGGACATCACTTTCCTCCTCCTCTTCCTCATCTTCCTCTTCTTTTGTTTCATTTGCTCCTGAACACATAACACAGGTAGACAATATAAGCCAAGAAAGTTATTGCAATATTATGTTTTTATTAATTATAAAACAGTTAATAGAAGCATACAATCATGAAGTTGTCATTCCCACATGTAGTTTTAATTAAATTTACACCCACATATCTTGGCATCCGAATTAATTACTCTACAGAACTTTGCAATATTAAAATAAATTTTTAATATAATTCACTCAGTAGTAACAATTTTTAAATAAAATTAAATAAGTGCGGTTAAACAGCTCACTTCCCAAAACAGCAATTTCTCAGTTTGATTAAGTGATAAATTATAACTCTTACCAGTCAACTACTACCAAATTTACACTTGAAAAGCCTGATGACCTTAAACCACTTGAATCTCCAGCTAGCATTTGATATAAGTCAGAGATCAGTTTCTTCCCCTTCAGAAAAACTAAACTGTTTTTTGACATGACTCAAAAGTCATTAAACCTTAGTCTTACTAAAGAGAGATTACTTTTATCTTGTGAACGTCCCTGCAAACTAATTTCTTTGTTACCATTTTCTATAGCAAATGTCTCATTTCAATACATTGTAACATGCACTGGTCCAAATTCTATGGTACATTGCAACTTTTTTACACAAGATTGTGAAAGTATGTCCAGAGAAATTCAGAAGAAAAAACCCCTCAGCCCTGAAACACTAATGTGTAGATACTCTAGTTATTAGTATATGTGAGATGTCAACAATCATAAAGTAACTGAAGACAAAGGTAAACAATCTTAAAATTACTAAGAGAAAAAAGACAAGATTGTGTTTTGAAGAGCCTCAGAAAACAGTAGAGGTTAGAAAATTGCATAGAGGTTAGAAAATTGCATAGATCTTTACAAATGTTCTCACGTATTTTAATTTCTTAGTTCCTAATACCTGACATTTCCTTCTGTAGACAGAAATTAAGTATAGCCTTCAAAACATTAATGACTTTGTACATTAATGAATATTGTACAAACTGAAGATTTTAATACATTTCAATAGTACCTCCAACAAGACATCAAATAAATTAAAAAACCCACATACCTTTAACCTCCATGTCATCTACTGCTTTATATTCTGTACTCTTTATTGCAAGTTCCACACCATAACCAGATAAATACATTTTCCTGGAATTTGGCTTCTGCTTGATAATATTTTAACAGAAATAAAAAACATAACTTAAAAAAATGCATTTAAAGAAGATTAACAGTATTAATACTGTAACTTTAAAATGTTATGATATTTAAGTCATTACTTAAATTCATCTTTCAACTCAAAGTGCAAGGCATATTGACAGTCCAGTGAGAAGGCACATAAAAGAATGTGACAATGTCCTTTATCTCCTGCAAATCACAGAAAGGCTGGTCAAAATTGTAGGCTTCACACATTACTAGAAGAGGGACTAGAATAGGCAGAGCTCATAGCACCCTACGCAATTATTGATGCCTCACAATTCACATTTCAAACTGATACTAATTCCTTTCTAATGTTGCCAGACTTCCAGGATGTTAAGAGGAAATTCTCTATTTTTGCATCAGACATACTCTTTAAAAAAGTTTTGATAAAACAATTAGTCGCTTTCTGCAAGGAATATTAATAAAGTATGTTAAAGTATCACTGCTAAAAACAGGCTGCCACTTACTAAAAACAAACAACAGCTACTTCTAACCTTGGAGTGGAAGTTTGACTTCAATAGTGTAATTACACAAAGCATACTTACTTCTGAATACATGTCCTAATTTGCCCCAAATGTATGAAAATCCTCTTTCCAAAATGGAATTGGCACATGCACAGCAGCAATTTCTTGAAAGCCTTTGAGCTTTAGCTTGCAATTTCTAAGAACAGTACTGAGAATCCTCCAGACTACAAGTGAAAACCCAGCAGGGCTGGGAGGCTTCTCTGTCCATTCTCTTAGCAAAACTCAAGGCAGAGGGAGCAGAGAGCACTCTATAAGTAGCCTCAGTGATACTGGTTAAAAAAAGAAAGAGACAGCAGAAAGACCATACCTCTTTTGTTATTAATGCTCCCTCTTCCGGCATTTAATGTAAAAAAGTAGGGAGAATCCATCCCAGTGTGTACCAAAGAACAAAAAATGAAGGTTGTGAGGAAGGAAGAAAAGGGAAGAGAGGTCTGAAGAGAGAAAAGGTGCAGGGAAGAAGACAACACACATTTGGGGAGACCATGATGCATAAGCCAGGCAGAGCAATGAGACATTTAATATGCAAGTAGGCATTTAATTGAAATAAAAGCATAAAATAACAAAGTTCAATAGAAACTAAACCACACACAACTTTAAATTCAAGACTGGTTTCCTCAAATTCTCTATTTCATTACTGTGAGCAAACAACTCAAAGTCATCTGCAAACTACATATCTCATCTCCCTAAAATACCTGGTCTACATAAATCACAGCAACCTCTCACTCCAGAAGATTATTCTCAGATTAGTCACACTCTTTAAGAGCTGCACTTTGAATATAAATCACAAAAGCCTTGGGGGCAATACAGTTCAATATATTGATATTTTTCTTGTTTTGTTTTGGGGAGACTAAGAGTAAGTTAAGAAAAGAATTCAGAAACACTATGTTTCAAATAATGACACTATGGAACACAAACATTTTAGAATTGGTCAATGATGTTGGCCATGATAGCCTATGTTGCTGTATCTCAATGAACATGAGATTACATGGGGAATATGTAGAAACATAATTGGTAACTTCTCAATTTGATTCTCTATTCTGCTTTCCATTTTTCTAATTCTAGATACTAATATGCTCAGTCTGCTGTACAAAGATTCATCTGAGATATTCAAACACTGTATAAAACCCAAATATACATCCAAAAAAAGAGGTATTCCAAGATCAATGATGCAATCAGTGCTTGCATGCAGGACTGGCAACATTACCATGCTTTCCTGGCTTCATGGTTTGTATTTGGTGAGTTACTTACCCAGAGAGTTTTAATATTAGAAAATGTATTGCACATAATTTAGGCAAATGCAAAAATAAATGTAGAAAATGTGTTTTGTCAAAAAGCAAGCAAAGAGAGAATACTAACAATTTACTGAAAAAATGTTGATTTGAATTGCATACCTGAATATAATGCCGAAGAACATAAACAATTTCCTCCTTCTGTGCCTTCTCAGACAAAATCTTGTGGAATTTGACAAAGTCTTTTGTACCCACTTCTGCATATAGAATAACCACTGGGCCATCCTCTTTGAGAGTTGGGAATTTATGGTCTCCCTTAAAAAGATATGGCCTAGGTCTGGTTTTAAAACAAATAATTGTGATATTATAAAGTCATAAAATTAATTAAAACAGTGGCAGTTTTTCTACTTCATAATTAAATAAACTAGCAAATGTTTATATGCTAAAAGTATATAAAAGACATGTTAAAATCATCACAAAATAATCACGATTGCTCACAAACAAATCCAGAACAACAAATTCACAAATTAAAGTATAAGAAACTGAAAAATCAGCATCAACTATAAATAATTTAAATATATTTTATCAAATCACAACACAAAGCATAGGAAAAGCACAGCACTTGGATATTTTTTGCATCAGTAACAGCCTGAAGCTTTTAATTTGAATGATGCATTACATCTATCAGAGATGCACAGAGCAATCAGTGAGTAACAGAACAGCAGAGGGAGATTCTGTAGAGTTTGAGAAAGCTGGCAACACACCTGGAAAGTAACCGGGGTTACACTATTTTGACACCTTCAAACTCTGCTAGTTTAGCTAATTCTGCAAATTTTGACTGCCTACCTACCGTCTTAATTGAAAAACATGACTAGAAAAGTTATGCTGCAATGATTTCCTAGATGACTAAAAACATCTTTTGAATAAAACCTGGGAAAGATGGAGAAATAACAGAGGATATGATTGAGTAATACACTCAAGGTACTAATTATTGATGAGCACACTTTTTCAAAGTTGCCTTTGAACTGATGGTCAAAAGACCAGTAAACTGTCTCCAAGCATCCCTAAGCCAAGTTGGAAACTCTAATTCAACACACAGTACAGAACTGTGTGTGGTAGACACCCACTGAACAGCCATACTGGACAGGTTTGAGCAGAACACCACAGTGTCTGTGATGTAGATCTTTAGAACATTTTCAACATAGAAACAATATAGAATAATTTACACTGCAAAGGTAAAATTTTGGAGGTAATGTGCTGTGAACTCTTAGTTCAAGCAGGAACAATTTGTATGAGGTTACTCTGGATTTTAACATCAACGTCCTATGTAAGTTAGGCAGGTATGCAATTGAGGACCTAATTTTTAAGGCAGAAATAAAAGGAGGGGCCCAGTTTAAGAATTAACTTGGGTGCAGGTAGTCAGGTGACACACAAATATCAGGCAAGCTCTCCCACAGCTATCACAGGACAAGGCAGACCAAATAGGTGAGATCCAGGTGTCTGAAATGACACTTGAATGAGAAAGCTCTTGGAAGAATTGATGCAGATGTGCCCCAATGAAAGTATAGGTGTGGGATGTGACTTGTGCAACTTCCTTCTCATAACCAGAGACAAGAGCTGCCACTGTCATGGAGAGAGTGGAAAACCTCAACCAAGGGAGCTTCTCTCTTCTTATCTAACTTTATCCCCTCTACTTCAACCAACCAACTAAAGTGGTTACTGAGTGCTGCCATGACATGAATAGTGAATCTCATATCACAGTGAACATGCTTCATGAAAATATTAAGTGCTGCAATGAAATAACACTGCATAGAGCTCTTCTATGACCTTGGGTTGAAAATTAAAGTGTTCAGCCCTTGTATATCCAAGAGAAGCCTCTGTTCTCTGTTTCTCTTCAACACTGAATAGTAGTGACAAGGAATTGATTCTACTGCTCTTAGAACTGAAAGGTAATTAATTTCCTGACATAAGAGATGCTCATAAGAAGGCTGCCTAAAAGACAAGGAAGAACAGCTGGGCAGATGAAAAGAAAAAGATAAAAAAATTACACGGATGTGGAGTTCAGCACTTGCTAATCAGTTACTAGGGTAGTACAGGCAAATATATGCTTGTCTAGATAGTACTCAGGAAAGGATGCAGAAGCAATGCGATGGAAGACAGCAAACATGTACTGACAAATGTAAGGCACTGATGGTTTTGAGCAAAATTTGACTCCAATTAATGCTTCTGCTCTTCAGAGTGACAGCCCCAGAAACCTTAGTGCTGTGTTCTGGACAGCTAGCAAGATAAGTGATCCCAATCATTTAACCATGTGTTCTTTGACACACCCAGAGCCCTTTAGCTCTGAAGCCACTGCACCTCCTCACAAAACACTTCCAGTTAGAGCCACACAGTCCATGGCAACAGAGCTGAAAGTGCAAAAAGACATAATCATAGTCGCTGTTGCATAAAGAATTGGATTAAGCAAAACCTTAACCTTGACATGCAGAGTATGTGGGCTCTCCTTAGTCCAAAGAGCCTGAGACTTCCTGAATGTTGGGTTGAGATGATGAATCCACACAAAAAGAATGCTGCAGCCTCTTCTTTCTCTTCCAGTGAGATTTGAAATTATCAGTCCCTAAAATCAGGACATTTCTAGCATCCTCATCCAAATATGGTTAACAACTGAAAACATAGCTGAAATTTGCCTACCTGAACTGTAAGAGTCATGACAGACAGAAGAGACAGAATGGAGCACAAAGGAAAATACTTTGAAATTTAAAAAAGAATCAATAAATCAAAAAGATCTCTTTTGTGAAAACATAGAAAAAGAGTAAGTGGTTTAGAGCAACCAGCTGTGACATGGCACACTGTCCCTTCGATCATTTGTTCATCTGGTAGGAAAAAAAAGAACAGGAGCACAGCCCTATCATTATCACCTAGCCTAAATATCAGCAGCACAGGTGAAGCATCTGCTACCTGGAGTACAAATAGAACTAACAGTGGGAATGATTACCTGAACACGTGAATGTGAGTATGTTTTTCTCAGAGTCTAGCTCCATGTACTCTAAATATTTGAGTGACACAACTACTTTTGGGGTGGTGAGAAGGAGGAATAATTTATCAAGATTTTGTCCCTCCAACTCTGAATGGTGTGATGTGACTGACTGCAAAGTTATTGAAAACAGAAGACCAATGAAATAAAAGAAACTTCAATATTGTTGCAAGTTCTTAATGATTTCTAGAAGCCTAACTCTCTCAATTCTGAATAGTTCAGGATTCTATTGTTTAGTACTGTGATTTTCCAGAATTCTATACATTTGAGAATAAAGACCTCCAAAGAGGAGAATGTACTGAATCCAGTTAATTGCTTTAAAAGTTTACTATATTTACACACAGCAAGAAAATGTTATGGTCTCACGATGCCTTAATATGTGGCCACAAGAATTCAACATTTTAAATTATCTGTAGTATATCTGGCTTTTATTTCAGAAAAACCCACATTTTTTAGAAGAATATAACTGGTAAAAATGGGACATTGCAAACAAGACAGCGAGTTGTTTTTACAGATATCTTGGCTATTGAGTAAGAAAAAGACAATGATTTAGTAGGCTGTAATTGTATTGATGGACTTAGAATACACCACAAATCGCATGTGTAGAACACAAAATTATTTTCAGAAGCAACCAATCCCAAAGACACAAATTTATAGGTTTTCAGGGTTTCCCCCACAATTTGTATTTGACAGAAAGCGAAATCCAGGAAATATACCCTATTAAATCATCTTTCAGCTCTGCATATCTCTATGAAATGGCTGAAGCTATGGACACTAATGTATATTATGGAGACCATTGCAGGGGGAAAAAAAACAACCAAGAAAGGAAAGAATGCTACATGCAAGTCTTGAAAAAACAAAAAAGTGATACCTTTTTAAAAAGTAGAGATTAAATATTATGATTGCATTACTTTGTTACTGTTATTTTGATAGGTTCTACACATTTTACTTCAGAGCTCCAGTTACAGACTGACACTAGTTACCAGGGGACAAAACCTGCAGAAAGGGTTGATAGGTGCAAAGTCTAGCACAAGGTGAGGAAAGATTATGCCAGCTGAGGAAGACTCCTCTTCTACTCCTATGCCAAGCCCTTGCAACCCAGAAAACCTCAAGTGCAGAGACACTGATTACAGAGAAAGGTCTGTCAGCAGAGTACTGTGTCAGACATACAAAACTGTAAGTTTGTATAGAAAGTACACTGAAACTTAAACTTAACTATTCCATGTAAAAGAGAAAAAAAAAAAAAAGGAAAAAATAAAAAATTGTCCATGTGATTAGAGGACCAAAGGTCTATGATTTTATTTTAAAACCTACTTTGATTCATAACTGAGGAACTATCATAATATTAAGCTCTTTAATAATCTATTTTTCCTCTTAAAACAGATGATTATATTTACCTCTCAGTAGCCTTCTTCAGCAGCTTTTTTATTTTATTAGTCTTACAGGTGAGCTTCTCATGGATAACCACAAATGCACTGCAGCCTTCTGGTGGAGGTTCATCAGCTGCAATCTAATATTTCAACAATTATACTCAACCAGAATGCTTTGATTGCACTTAAACTCACATCCCTTTGATTAAAATAACTCAACAGTTCCCATTAAGCTGTGTTTCTAATTAAGCCCATTCAAAACTGGGTACATGTGGGGGGAAAAGAAAAAAAAAGAACAACTTTAAAAGATTAAGACCCTACAACCTTTGTGAGACACTGTTTATTAAATACAGTCATATTCCAGAAAATGAAAAGTACATTTATATTCTGTAGAGACAGGACTGAGAAATCTCATCCACAAGCTGAAATCACAGCCTGTACTCTGAGGTATTTTTAACTTTGGTTGCTATCAGCAATCATGTTAACATCTGAAGATTAGACTTCTAAACCAGTAAATCCCAAACAAATAACATCAATGTTTGATTCTCTCTCTTTTCCATCCATTTCTAAAAACTCAGCTATTTCAATATGAAGTGGGAATCATGTGACTGCATGTCAGTGAGTCTGGAATCACCAGCTGAAAGGTAAACACAAAAAGACATGAGTCTGAGATTATGATATTCCTCCAGAGACATGTGCAAAACTCCCTAACTTTATTACAGCTTATTACCTTTCAAAAACATAGATTTCTCACTTTATCCTAAAGGTGGCATTGCTAAAAGGAGGAGTAGCAATTTTAGGTGTAGAAGTACTGTGAATTTATGTCTTCACACTTTTTCATTAATAAAGCGGGTTTTTTCTAATTTTTCAACTTTTCAAATACTAAAACAATGAGAAAGATGAGCAATCCACTAAATAACAAATAAAAGTTACTTGAAGCTACAGGAAATATCCTACTCTGGGAATGTCTGAATTGCCACAGGATTATTTAAAGCAATGCAAAAAATCCCCATGACCTGAGTTTTTAAAAATGAACTGCAAAAAAATTCTACCCTGAAAGGAATGCTATCCACACAATTGAACACCAATATTTGTTCTTGTCAATATAACCAGCTTATAAAGCATCACCTTTATCATGTTTGATTCCTAATAATACTGGCATGTATTTTATGGAACTGTAACAATGAACATTGTTTAGCCAAAATACCTCATTCAATCATGTACCAAATATATCAGGCAATACTGTCACCTGCTGAAACATCTGAACAGTTGGAGAATAAGCCCGGATGGAAAGTGCAAACTTCAACAGATTGATTTGCAAATTTGATAAAAATTGTCCTGCTTTCTTCAAGATTAAATTGTAATAGGAGTACTCTGAATCTGTTGAAGAGAGAAAAAAAAAACAAAAGAAAAGACAAACTTTTAGTATTTAACCCTAAATGATGTGGCATATCTACCAACATTGCATAATAAGCAAGCATTTATGCCAGTGCTGCTTGGCATTTAAAAGCCTTCAGTGTTGTCCACCCATAACTCTTTCTTTTCCTACAAATCCAGAGGCCTAATATCACAAAAAACAACAAAAGAGAGCTCAATAGCACGAGTTAATATTGAAATTATTTTCAGCAATATAAAAATCCACACAACAATAATGTCTCTCGAAAAACCTATATGGAGAGGCCTGAATAGAGCATTATTTTACAAATAATTTCCTCACATTTAATTTTGAAACACTCCAACCATGCAACTTACATAAAGAAAAATCTCCTAAAGGTGTCATTCTTTGGGCTTATCTCACATACTCTATTTCTTCCTTAAAAAGACTACGAGAAGGGATACAACATGTAAAGTAGCTTTTCCCTCCCTGCATATCTTGTATTTTCAAGGTCAAAATTAGGACTCTGAGTAAGAAGGTAGGTGGATGGTGTCTGGAAATGACAGAAGTGATAATAGAGAACATTGGTTGGAAATAATTAACCTTCAATTCTCATTCTAGAGGCATACTCAACTTTCATAACTAAGCAGCTTCTATCCTCTCATTTTCTTCTTTACAACCCTGTCGTAGTTGTAAGAAAAAAATAAATCTTCTTTTGCTCTTAAAGCCTCTAGTATCTCCTTTCTGCCTTCTCCTCCTTAAAACTCCTTATTTTGAAAGGCTGAGTTTGCTGCAATTCACTAGAAAAAAACCCTAACATCAGTAAAGCGTATAATCTGCATTTCAAGAAAGCTCCTTCCCATGAATTCTATATGATGTCCTGGTTTCAGCAGGGGTAGAGTTAATTTTCTTCCTAGCAGCTGGTACAGTGCTGTGTTTTGTATTCAATGTGATAACACACTGAAGCTTTAAGTTGTGGCTACAGTGCTTACCCTGAGTCAAGGACTTTTCAGTTTCCCATGTTCTGCCAGCACGGAGGTGCACAAGAAGCTGGGAAGGAGCATGGCCAAGAGACACTGGCCAAAGGGCCACTCCATACTGTGGAATGCCACACTCAGTACATAAACTGGGAGAGTTGGCTGGGAGTTGTCCATCTCTGCTTGGGGACAGGCTGGCCATCAGCCAGTGAGTCATGAGTAATTATACTGTGCATCACTTGAGAGAAGTTTTATTCCTCTCTTTTTCCTGTTATATTATTATTGCATTTGAATTTATTTCAATGATTAAACGGTTTTTATCTCATCTCCTACTGGGGAGGACAGAGAGTGGACATGGACTACTTAGTTGCCTACTTAGTTGCCGGCTGTGGTTAATCCTGACATGTAATTATTCCTGTCTTACATTAAATTCAATGGATGAAAACCTGTCTATGTTCTCTACACCTACACATAGCCCTGGAAGAACCCAAATGGCAACAAAGCTGGTGAAGGCTCTCAAGCACAAGTCTCCTATGAGGAGCAGATGAGGGAGCTGGGGATGTTTAGCCTGAGGAGGCTCAAAGGAGACCTTATCACTCTCTGCAACCACCTGAAAGGAGGCTGTAGCCAGGTCAGGGTCAGCCTCTTCTCCCTGCCAAGTACTGACTGGACAAGGGGAAATGGCCTCAAGCTTTGCCAGGGGAGGTTCAGGTAGGACATCAGGAAGAATTCTTTCACTGAAAGGGAGGTTGAGCACTAGAATGGGCTGCCCAGGGAGGTGGTACAGTCACCATCCCTGGAGGTCTTCAAGAAGTGACTGGACATGGCACTTTGTGCTATGGCTTAATTGAGAGTGGCAATCAGTCAAAAGTTGGACTTAGCCTTGGAGGTCTTTTCCAACCTTAATTATTCTATTATTCTAAATGAAATAAATTTGGCTTCACACATTCAAAACAGTGAATATAAAAATTCGGAATCAACAAATCCTTCCAGATTGAAATTTTTTTCAGTAACAGTATTTTCAAATTTTCTTCAAATTATTTCCACAAAAATAAAATTAAATCTGAAATTTCTGCCTCTCCACTCAGTCCCAAATAACATCCTATTGAAGACAATGTAGAGCCATTAAATACATAATTCCAAAGACACTTCCTCAAAAAAATATTTTAACCACAAGTCTTTAATTTTTGTCTTATAAATCTCATCTGTGCTTTCACTGGTGTGTTTAAAACAGCTGACTTTTTTTTCCTGAAAGATGATTATGACAATTATGATTTTAATAAGTAAAGAAAAAAAGGAACCCACAAGGATCCTCAAGTTCAATACTACAGTGAATTTAAGTGGACTCTTAAGGCTTGTACATGGATTGAACTGTGACCTTGGTGTTATTAGCACCATGCTCTAACCAACTGAGCTAATTTCAGTTAATCAGAACTATGGTTTGAGCTTTGCAAATTATTTTCACATAGTATTGAATGCTTGAAATTTGGTACTGCCTGCCCTCCAAGCGCATTTTAACGTTGCCGAAAGAGCAGAATTCACAGTAAGTTCCTTAGGATGTTAGACGGAATCACGAAGAACCAGATTTTTCTGGTTATAAAATCCTGCATGACAGCATATTACCACAAAATCATTAACAAAGTCAATTTAAAAGCAAATAGGAAACTACATTAAGAGGATATAGCTCCAGACTGCAGACATCCAAATGCATGTATGAGCTTCACATCTGCAAACTTTCATCCTACCATGGGAAATATAGCCTAGTGGCCAACAAAACCTGAAAAGCTCACTCTGAAGATGCCTTAATTTGTCTGCTGAAAAACTCTCTCAACTTCTGTAGCCAAATTGATTAGATTGACTACAGCAAGAACCAAACAGCCACCTAATCAGACTCATGTTGAAATGCTGACATTTACTATCCACAATTTACAGCAGTATCTCTTATCACAGGTAAGTTAAAAATAATTAAAAGAGACAAACCGGGGCAGTCACAAAAGACAAGAAAGTATAACAGCACAGCTCCTCAGACATCATGCACCCACAGCACAAGGTTAATCTGAATATATGCTGGTAACCCACAAGAGAATTCAAAGTACTGAGGCACAGGAGGTAGGGAAAGTAAACATAAGGGACATAATTAATCAGAAGAACAGAATGTATTGGAATAATTACTTGGTGGGATGGATGTATGAGGATTGCTCCAACTGCACAGATATGAATGTCTGGATCCACACAGATCAGCTAGGGAGTTAGAGATCTTGGGTAACAGCAGTTCAGGCAATCACTGGCCAGTCAAGTCTCTGTGCCATTAAAGCAAGATGCCAGTAAAGAGGGACTACTTTATTTTATTGCATTATTAGTATAGAAATCAGTTTGCTATACACATAAAAAACACTTGTCTAATTTAGTTGTGAATAATGTGTAGTCTTCTAGATCGCAAAAAATAATTTGCATGATTGTTGTTTATATGAAATATACTGTTACATTTTTTTCAGAGAAAATTGCTTCCATATAGAAACTGTTTGTGCATTGGTTTTGTTTTGGTTTTTAATATATATTTATGAGGCTGCTGAAAATTCAATATATAAACTGAAGCACTTGAGAAGACAGTAAACACTCAAGTGATAATTAGTCGGCAGGGAACTGGCTACTTACTTTCCCTCAGCAACCATAAATTAACCTTCAGGGATATTAAAGCACCAGCAAGTTTAAAATGCCATCTTCAGTGTTTTGTAAGTGCTGGTTTTAGCACGAAATTTTTGCAGCTTTCATTTCTTTATAATATACCTGTGGCTCAAAATAGCATCATCTGCTTTTCCAAGTATTTCACAAGCCTGGCAGAAAATACGTTGCACATTAAGTAGATATAAACAATGTTGTCCATGTTCCCTGAAGACCTTAATTCAATACAGTGTATCCCATCACTAACCTTTTCATGTTTTCTATATAGTATAATCAAGATGCTCCCCAAGTTGATTTGAGTTCATATTAAAAAAGAAAAAAGTTAAAACCACCAAACATATCACTAATGTTTCACCAAATTCCATGTAGATAATGCCTACCAAATCCATTAAGCTGCTACAAATATCACAGCTAAACAGACCATTAATAAACCCAATTCAGTAACACTAAATATTTTAAATTAGCAAATTAACAAGAGATGTTGATTATTCTAAATTTAAAACAAGTCCTGAGAACTAATTAAAAAAAAAAAAACAGATTAAAAATCATCCAAGAGAAGATTTAGAAGTAAAAAAGCAAGCCACCCTACTTGATTTTTTAAGTTGCCTTCTAGTTTTAACACTTTATGACTCTTCTGAAACATTCAACTGTATATTGGGATATAAGTCTATGATCAAATTCCTTTTAAACCCAGATTTTCAGATTTTCTAGGAATTCTGTATCTTTTATGAAAATGTTTCTATTTAAACAAACAATGCTTTCATTTCCTGCTTATTAATCCTGACTACTCTTGGCATCACTCAGAGAATAACTGAAAGGTCATTTGCCTCGACCAATCCTTTTTCAGCCAGATGCTTTAATTTACTGAAGTAGCTGCTGCTACATCAGTTTTAAGACATCATGAACATCTCTCTATGTCAATGTACCTTGACATGCTGCAACTAAGACAGAACTCATTCCACACCATATAGAGGACCAACCTCTCCTCAGAGGTAAACTATTACACACCTCACTGTGAACTGAGCCACAGCAGTCCTGCAGTACCAGACTGTTCACTCAAGCTAACCAGTTTATTGTAAACACTTAATGCAGACCTCCTGTTTATGAAGAGCATCCATTTCCTTGGATTAAGACTACCCCAACTATGACTACACTTTTAGGAAAGTCACTTGGTGGCTTTCAAAATTTCCTGCATTGTCATAGGTATGTGCTGGGCATACAGATAAAAACACCCATCAACTGCTCAATATGCTTAATTAAAGTAGTATTTTAGTACAGTCTCAAGGGTGCCAACTGCCAGCATGTAACAGTTCATTGGCATGACAGGTCATGGAGATCATCCTACTGTAATTTATTTATTCTGAATCACAGAGTTTATCCAGGAGAAGTAGGTATTTAACTAACAGTTAATTTCAACAGACGTCTGTGTCACTAATAATAAACGTCATTAAAGCTTCAAACTCCTTAGAAAGTGTGTCCAAGCAAGCAAAAAAGAGATGGCTGATAAAAATATCCCTGACACACCATCTAATGCAGCAGTCTTATCTCAAGGTAATACCAACTGCATCTAAACCACTCATAGAAAAAAAAAGAGTAAGTTAAAAGTGACTTCTGGAGGTCACCTCATCCAAACTATTACTTAGAGATGTAACTTCAAGTCTTGACTAGGCTGCTCAAGGCCTCATGCAGAAGAATTTTGAATTATCTCAATGAATAGAGATTCCACAACCTCCAGGAGCAGTCACTTTCAGTGTTTCCCCAATCCCATGACATTAACATTTTCTCTAGTATTAACCACAACTTCCATGTTTCAACTTCTGCCCTTGGCTTTTTTTCATACTGCTGTGTACCTTCAGGAGGGGCCTGGGTCCAGTTTCTTTTGCACATTTCTCTATCAGGAAACTGAAGATACAAGGTCTCTCACTTGTTCCTTTCTCAGGTTCACTCACGGTTTTCTCAGCTTTTCCTCAGAAGTCTGCTCCAGATCCCTAAGCATTGCAGGGATTCTCTCCTAGATTTGCTCCAATGATGGACTTTTGTCTTTCCTTTCACAGGGAGCCCCAACATGGCCCCAGTACTCCAGATTCAGTCTTACAAGTGGAATAAACACTGTATTCCTCATACAGTGGAATAAACACTTTATTTGACCTGTTGGCTACACTCTTGCTGCTGCAACCTGCCATGCAGCTGGCCTTCTCACTGTTTGCAAGGATCTCCATTCTCTCAAGAAACCACTTTCTAGTCAGTCAGCACCAAGATTATGCTGTTGCTGAGATTATTCCAGCCCACATGCAGGGAGTCTGTAAAGTGCCTTTGCTAAATTTCCCAGTGTTTCTCTTGGCCTGTCTCTCCAGCCTGTCCAGGTCCCTCCAATTACAGCCCTACCTTCCAGCTTCTCTTCTCAGTTTTGGGTCATTCCCAGCCTTGTGGAGGATGCAATACATGCCACTGTCCTGTGTGCTGACAAAGACCTTAAACAGCATTAGACAACAGCATCTGCCTCAACAAACACTACTAGCAGCTGAGTACAGGTCAAATTCTGCACCTACTTCCACTTTCCACATCCTCGTGCCTTATACAGAATGGCTTTTAGCAGCACTCACCACCTTGGCATTCTGTTCTCAGTGACTCTCTCTGGTTTTGTACATGCTTCTGACCTTGAGATCATTATCCCACAGTAATTTTGGGTGCTTTTTATCATTTTCCCAGCTGATACGCTACAATTAATATCAGAGTATTTGTACATTTTCTGCTTGTACTTTTTCCATCTAAAGAAATTATAAGGAAAACACAGTGAGCTAGTAAAGTCAAAGATCACACTTTACTCGGCATAAAGCACATCATGGAATCAAAAGCAGCAAAATTATGTTTACTATGTGTCTCCCTGTTTCCTTACTAATCTTTTAAGTCTACTGGCTGCTTGGGGTGCTGCTGAGCACTCAAATAACATTACCACATGCACACCACAATCTCTGAAGTTGTATTCAGTCAGTCACAACCGTTGAAACATGTTGTTTCTCAAGTCCTCTCTCCCATATACAGCATTTTTCATGTACCTGTACTTTTCACTGCCCCTTTCTACATGACCTTTCTACAATTTTTTTCTTTTGACTATTAATTTAACATTCAATTTCCCTCAAGTCTCTTCCAGTGGTAGTGTTAGGTGTTTGCATTCATGCCTAAAGAATTGTACTATTCTGTAAGTAAAGAGTAAAATAAAGCAGGCTTACCTTGTTTTGAAGTCTTTTTTACCTTGCTCATCTGTTGATCTACCAAGCAGATCTAATATTGCCCAACCTGGTATAAGGCCCTGTAGGTCTCCCAGGTTTTCATTACCATGGACATTTCTAGAAAGCTTCTCTCCAAGGTTTCCTCTAGGAAAGACCTCTTTCATGCTTCTTTTGCTGGATTTTTTGCTTTGGTCTTCTCTCCAAATTTCTAACAACTTAATATTCTTCCATATAATCATGCACAGCTTTTTTAGTCCTATTTTGTCAGTGATAAACCTTTATTCTAAAACATCAGTATTGATGCTAGGAAACACTCTCCATGCCATGTACAAGTATTAAACCTTTTCTGGTAATTCTTTAAATTTTTCCTTTAACATTTCCTAGCATTATCATTTTAGTTATTTGTGTGATTTTATGCTCTGCAAGCATCCATCTTACAGAAAACATGAAGTCTCAATATCCTGTAAGTCTCAGTATCCTATAAGCTCTTGGCAAGTCATGTAAGCAGGTAGGCATCTTTAGTCTTTACACTTCTGTTCCATATTGTAAGAGCAGTTCAGTCCACCTTGCATTCCTTTTTTTCTTTTTTTTTAATTCCTCTGCAAGTATTGCTCTTAGGAGAAAATATGCCACAGCTTTCTGAAAGAAACCTACCTAGTAAGCAATAATGGAAGAGCCAGGCTTGACCTGCCTGTAACTAATTAATGTGTTGTGTCTCAAAGTTAAATACAGCACAAGATAATATATTAAAAACCAGCATGCTGTTTAACTCACCTCCTTGCTTATATACTGTTAGTTCCCGCACAGTTTCCAAGAACTGCCAAAACTTCTCATTACCATCTTCTGCAATAAATTCACTGTTTAAAAATAAAAATTAATTGTCTATGGGTTGATTTTGTCCAAAGATGTACCACAGTAAAAACTTTCAGTTGTTCAGTGTAAAAACCTTCAACAGCAACCAAATCTTAGATATTCAATGACTAACAACCATCTCCATAGCATAAACACTGAACAGAGCTGTATTTTGGTCAAAAGATACTTTAAACAAAGTACTGTCATCCAAACTCATCAGAGCTGTAAAGCATTCAGACTGTTCTTTTGTTATAGAAAACCCCAAAAATGTTCACTTTATTTTTCCACAGATAGTCTAATACATACTTATAAATGAAATAAATGCTGTATACAAATTTTATTTAATAGTAGCTAACTATACAAGTAACACACTCTCTGTCAGGTTATAGTTTTCATTAAATTACAGGCTTTCATCAATGGCATCTACTTTGCTGTGCACGCAGGGAGATCACCAATCTCTGACACTCTTTTAAATAAGGGTTAACCCTTACACAGCATAAAAAGTAAGGTTTATTTTATATTACTCTTCCTTTTTTTTTTTTTCTCCGAACTGGAAGAGGCAAAACTTCAGTTAGATATACAGAAGAAATTCTTTACTATGAGGGTGGTGAGGCATTAGAACAGATTTCCCAGAGAAACTGAGGATGTTCCATCCCTGGCAGTGTTCAAGGCCAGGCTGGATGGGGTTGTGAGAAACCTGGTCTAGTGGAAAATATCCCTGTCCATGACAGGGAGGGGTTGGAACTACATGGTATTCAAGGTCCCTTCCAACCCAAACCGTTCTGTGATTCTATGGTTTACAGGTACCATTTCTAAGGTTTGTGGTTTTCCTTAAGGGAACATCAGTTGCTTCTGCTTCCCTTGCTTATGTCTACCAAAAAGTTCTATTTGCTAGCAAGACTTTATTGTTTTCTAATCTTTACTTTGGAAGTTTGCCTCTCCTTTGATTACAGAGGCTTGCAGTTCTCCCCTGCATGGGTGTCCTCCAAACAGCAGCCAGTAAGTTTAAAAACAAAACAAATACAAGCCAAATGGGCAGAGGAGCCACAAACATTTAAAACTGGAAAGCATTTTCCTTTTCTATTGTGAATCACAGATTGGTTTGGGTTGGAAAGGACTTTAAAGATCATCTGGTTCCAATCCCCTGGTAAGGGAAGGGACACCTCCCACTAGAGCAGTTTGCTCACAGCCCCATCCAGCCTGGTCCTAAACACTTCCAGGGATGGGGCATCAGCAACTTCTCTGGGAAATCTGTTCCAGTGCCTCACCACCCTCACAGTAAAGGATTTCTTCCGTACATCTAGTCTAAAGTTACTCTCGGTTTGAAGCCATTCCTCCTTGTCCTCCCACTGCACGCCCTTGTAAGAAAGGCTCCCTCCCCATCTTCCTTGTAGGCTCTCTTCAGGAGGTTGAAATTAGGTCACCCCAAAGCCTTCTCTTCTCCAGGGTGACGTTATGATTACAAGTTAACAGTACTCTTTAAAATACCACCGTGTTTCACTCTTACAGGTTCACACCTACACTAGTACCTTTATAATCACTTAATTAATGTGCAGATTACTTAGGGGCAAAGATGTTACCCAGTGGAAGACAGGGATTGTGTAATTGGCCCATTGCATCTCCTCAACCCAGCGACCTGCAAAACGCCTGAGCAGGTTAAATACGAAGCCGCTTGTACAGCTCCCTCAAAGCGTGGGAGAGCCTTGCCAGCACGGTCCACAGCACTTTCCGAGGGGAGAAAGCACTTCAGCCTCGCATCCAAAAAGTACTTTAACACACCCTCCGACAGAGAGAAACGCTGCCAGCCCCCTCCGACAGCCCTTCTTCCCGCTCAGCGGAGGGAAAAGGGGTCCCTCTGCCCTCCTGCTCCCCAGGAGACAGCCGGGACAGGGCGGCCACCGGCAGGAGGAGGAGAAGGAGAAAGAAAAGGAGGAGGCTGCACGCACCTCGCCTCCAGGAGCAGCGGGGTCGCCGGCCACTTCGCGGCCAGGCGGGCGGTCACGGGCTGTGAGGAGGAGGCCGGAGCGGTGCCGCAGGGCCATGGCCGGGCGCTCAGCAGGGCGAGCAGGAGCGCCGGCGGCAGCAGCAGCGCCCGGCCCGCCATGAAAAGCAGCGGTGCCCCAGCACGCCCAGCCCCGCACGGCCCCCGCGGCCCGGCGTGCGCCCCGCCCACGCGGCCATGCTGCTCTCCTACTGGCTGCGTCGCGCCCCCGGCGTTGTACTATTGGTCAGCCCGGAGGCCAATCAGGGGCTCACGGCACATAAATAGCGGGGCAGCCCGGCGCCGTGACACGCGGCGCCAGGACTGCGCAAGCGCAGTAGCTGCGCTGCAGGCTCCTCTGCCCTGAGGCGCGCCTGGCCCCGCCCCCTCAGCCGCTGTCGGGGCAATCCCGTTATTTTTAAGTTCTTTTAAATTTTTTTGGGTTTCGGATTGTTTAGTGCAAGTGTGTGATTTACGTAGGGTGGTTCCCTAGGGTTGGGTGGCGGGGACGTGGCTGTGTCCAAGGACAGCGGGCTCCTGCCCTAGCGCTCCCCTAACCTCCTACTGACCGAGTCCTGGCGGGCTGCTCTGCCTCGGCCTTCACCGGCCTTATTCTGGGTGAGCAGCTTCAGGCATAATATACACGCACAGTTGTTCCTCTGAGAGGGAGGTATTTAATTTCCCCTTCCTCTAAGTTTTCCAAACCAACTTCTATTTTGAGATGTGCTTTGTTTTCTATCTGTATTTTTTTCCTCTCAAGAAGCATAAGCTTCACAGGAACCCTGCCTCTACCTTCTGCCTGTGAAAAACGAGGTTCACTTTCTTGCTAGATTTTAAAAAGTTTAATAATAAAGACAATAAGAGAAAATAAAGCAAAAGGTTATAATGGCCGGGTGCTTGGGGTTCTTAACTCAGAAAACACTTCATTAAATGCATCAACACCTATAAATCAACATTTTTTTACTCTCTTTTTTTTTAATTATTATTTTTTCCTTGTGGCTCCTTCTTGTAGGCCCACTCCCTGATAACTGAGATCAATAAATTCCTTCCCTGGAGTTCTGGTGATGGTCACTCCTATCTTTATCCAGATGGGATAATCCAAGAATGTGGAGAGTTTTCTGATTATCTTTTTACCATTCTCTGAGTTAGTTACATGAACGAAAGCTTTTTTACATCACCATGTTATAGTCCAAGAAAAAATATATTTATCACACTACTATTTCTAAGTTTTAATAATAGTAGAACTAAAAGAAACTATATTCATTCAGTAAGGTTTTACAACATTATACATACAGCATTCATTTTAATATTTGTGAAAAGCCAATAATATAATATGTATTTATAACATGTCTCACTTACCTTGGAATTTTCAGACTCGTGTTCTCTAATTTCTGATTATTTTCTCTGTTCAAAATCTCCGTAGTTAATTCAATTTCCTCAATAAAGCTGCTACATTCCCCCAGTTTTTCAGACCTAAGACAGGCTGGTGCTGTTGGAGCTGTGTTATGGGATACAGAGCAACTCTGCATAGTTGTTCATTGGAGGAAGAATTCCCCCAGCTGTATTAAAAATAGGGGGTATTTGCTTTTCCAAATGTGACTCATGGAGCTTGAAGCTGAAACCTGGAATGCCTTACTGCTGCATACACTTTAATTTCTTTTGCACACAGTCATCTCCTGACTGCTCAAAGTTGCTTTGTGGGTGGTGGGAGCCGGTGAGGGCATAACTCCAGGGAGGAGGCTATGGATTTTATAGTTTGGATGGTTAGTGCTCATCTCAAACTATGGTACAGAAACTTGCCTTCACAGAATGCCTGTACTTAACATGCTTCTGGGTCTTTATAATGTCAAAGTATGAAAAATACCTCCTGAAGGTCTTTCACATGTAAATTCAGTCTGGGGCTTGGTGGTTGATCTCTTTTGGATTTATTCACACAAATTTGTGTTGTTTTAAGACCTCAGATAGTTTCCAGCTGCCAATGTGTCACATCAGTGATGCCAACTTTAGTGTTAATAGGTTGAATAAATCTTACCTAAAACTGGTAGTGCAGCCTTAATACACCTCTGCAGAAATAATGAAAACCACAGGAGTACTTCTCTTGGTTTATGTGTAAGGCCATTAGAAATACCAAAATTCAGCATTTCTTCTATGGAGAAAGGCTGATACACTGTCTAAGCAGCTTCATTTATTTCATACTGACAGTTCAGGAGTTGCTGCTGCTGCTAGTAACAGGGATGGCATGGCCAGAGTACTGTATGGATGAGTAAGTGGTCCCCATGTCTTTCTATGCTGATAACCCAGGTATGGGGCCAAACTCTTCTATCCATAGAAAGTAAGTACACATGCGATGAACTGATAAAATACAGTTCCACCCCTCCCTAGCAAAGTTCAAAATGCTTTTGATGAACTTAGTAGAGCTCATGCTACACTTGTTCTGCACAGAATAGGCCATAGCTGGTTTATACTGACCATCTGCCAAAAAACATGCCAGCCCAAGTAATTCTATAGTTAAAGGAGTTACAAGTTGCTTTTTGATGTTTCTTCAAACAAAACTGAGATGTACATAGCTAATTCCCATGTAGATACCATGCATTTTTCATATCTCCATATGATACAATGTGATGATGGATGCACCCACCCTACCCTAATCTATCAATTGCTTTTCTATATGAAGTTGCTCTATTTCTTTGTTTTATATTGATATTGAAGAGTCTGCTATTATTGCTTAAATGTAAACTCCTAAGCTTGTACTTGTTTCATCTTGAGCTGTGGCAATTTATGATTTGCCATACAAGAAGATAAATAAAATCTGTTGGCACTGGCTATGGAAATATAACTAGCTTTGAATTCAGTGGCAAGATAAAGTGGTAGCTGTGAATCAAAGGTCAGATCGTTAGTCTGTGGTAAACTACAGAAGATAGCTAGTCCAGTAGTTTTCTTGAGAAAAGATTCTTTTTTCTTAAATTTAGAGATCTCTGAGAGACTCTGTTAGAAAGAGTCTCTCAGCTGAGATCTCTCTCTCTCTATCTCTCTTGCATTTAGGGCTATTTTTTTATTAGGGGCCTTAAATTTATGATCATAGATAGGCAAAATCAATTTGGAAGGGACCTCAGAAAGTCTCTAGTCTAGCCTCCGGCTCAGAACAAGGCTTGGTCTGAGGTCCAGTCAAGTATTGAAAAAAATTCAAGGCTAGCACCTGCACAACCTTTCTGGGCAACCTAATCTAGAGATGCAGTTTGGATTGCTCCTCCGAAAGAAATACAATGTCGTAAGAGAACATTGCATTCCTTAGAAAAGCTTTTGCATATTTATCAGTTTGTAATTTGTTTTGGTACCTTAACTACATTCTAGCCATGAAGAGCCAGTACACACTTAAAAAAAAATCTGTTTCTGTGTATTTGAGAAAGGCAGATTTTAATCTGTTAAGCAAAATGCAAACCTAGAAGATGGAGAGCAGACTTAATCTTCATTTCTACAGCAGAATTTTATGTAATTAAGTATTTCAAATAACACCTGGCCATTCTTGTACATACAGTCCATATAGATGTGTGAAAAAAAACCTTAGTTCTCTGAAACCATTTTTCAGCAGAACAGAAAAACAATTAGAGCTGAAATTTAAAATTATTCATATCACAGCCGTGCAAATAGGAATTGATTATCATAGCAGTTTCAGTGTGAATAGAGGGAGTGATTAATGAATACTTCTCAGTAAGATGCAAATGTTTTATAAGTCAGAGTAAGCTATGTCTATTTTATAGAAACAGTAGCCATAAGTAAAAACAAGTTGAGCTTCATCAGCGTATTCAGTTAGCTGAAAATAAAACTTCATTTTCTTAACAGATTGAAAACGATATTCATGGTGAAAGGCTCCCTTTCTCTCTAACTTGGAAGTAATATAAATGTCAAACACTCATCAAATGATATTCCTGTTACGTAGTTATTAACTGGTGGCCCCCTGAGCAGTACCTGCTGGCATCCTTTTACTTTGTGTGAGATTGGAGGCCAATCTCTTCAGAACCTGTCAATGTCGCTGCTATGACAGGCATTTGAGGTGTTTCCCTGAAAATACTAAGGATGCTGTACTGCATCACTTTTTGTCCATTCCATTATAGACCAGCCATGGTTATTTGGTTAGCATATCTCCATACAGTGTTATTCTGGAGCAGACCATACAAAATATGTTTCATAGCCTGTTAAGTTTTCATTTTGATTTACAGGGATGAGTCAGTGAAAGAAAAATTGATGCAGAAGTAGCATAAGCCTGGTTTCAACAGCTCATAGAATCTGCTCAGTGGCAACTTCCTAGCAATGAGAATTTATGCTGCTTTGCCATGCCCATGCATACAGCTGCAGTGATAGTAAATGGCTTGCTGCCAAGCTGCTTCTCTTTCCAACTTTTACTGAAAAGAAAGAAAAAAGAAAAAAAAAAAGAGGAATCTGAAGCAACATTTTGCTTTATGAAATAAACATAGAAGTTACAGCCTCTTATTTTAAATTACCCACCTCAGAGATCTGGAGAATATACTTCCTGGACCAGGTCAACAAACTTCCTACAAAACTCAGAGCATGTCTGTACTGTGTAGTGGAGAACAGTAAAATGTGGTCATAATGGAGAATGCAGCTCCATTTGGATACCCCAGCTCAAGCTCATATGCAATGCCAGCAATGCCACTGCTCTGCTGTGCCAACAGACAGTGTGGTTGTATTGATTTTTGTGTTGCCCTGGCTCCTACCATGCCAAATCTGAACAACTAAAGGCACCACTGGATAAAAGCAGGGCTTATCTACAATGTTGCAGGGTTTTTCTCAGTTTGTCTATGCTAAATCTTAGCTTATTATTCCTCGGTTAAGCTTAACATGTAGCACGAGTTGGCACTTCTGATGCCAACTAACAATCTTGGTCGTTAACTGACCTGTGCTCATAATTAATCTCTTATTTACAACACGCTGTGAGGTTCTTGGATGTCGAAAAAAAGAACACTTTTCCTTCTTTCTCTAGTTGTAAGTTGTGAATCTATGTACTCAGTGAAAGGAACACAGGTGATATGCTGATGATAGATAATTTAGCTTAAAATGTATAATAAGGTTATTAAATCACCATTGTTGATGATTCAAATAATAGCCACATACTTGTATTTTAGATATGAATTGTCACATGCAACTATTTTGGAGATTATAACTTCAGAAGATAAAATGTTTATAAATAAAATGCACAAATTTGAGTATTTTTACATTTATTGATAAGCTGGTATGTGCAGTGAAGTGCCTCAGGACAATTCTGGCCACATGGTGCCACACCAGCACCAAAAGAGAATTTAGTGCGAAGGTACAGGTGTATTCACTGAGAAAATACACTATTACCCAGAATAGGTTAGTAGGATTTGAACTATAGGCCTATCATGTAGGGATCAAAGGGTGCTATTGCTACATGCAAGCTGGAAAATAGAAAGATAGAATGTACCTGTATGACAAAGTATATCAGTGATTTTTCCTTTTTAGTCAGATCAGTGAGCAGAGTTCTGAATCCTTTCCAGAATGCCTAATAAAATGTAAGTTGGGAAATTAGCCAGTGAGTCCTGAATGTGCACTCAACCAAGTCACCTTTGACAGAAGTAAGGACTGCAGAAGCATGACGTACTGTCTACTTAAATCCAAGTGCAGTTTTTCTTTGAACAAGCTCTTCTATCCTTTTTAAACTGGGTCAGAACTGCAATTGTATTTCCACCTGCTTGGAGTGCAGACTGCACCATCCAGAGTGCTCCAGTGATAGCATATGCTGGGAGGCAGGGCTCTTTGACAGCAGCTCCTGGCTCAGGCTGAATTACAGACTCAGCAGAAACCATTGCCTTGCAAGGTGGCATGGGCTCTTGAAGAGGCAACTTGTGCAGTAACTCCCTGTTCCTGGTTCTGCATGGAGCAGCATTCGGGTCACAGCAGAGCTGGCTGCCAGGACCAGCTGGTTTGCAGGCTTTGTGTGACTGAGCAGCTGGCAGACAAATCTTGTGTTTATTCCTCACTTCCCATTGAATGTCTTGCTAGCACACTTCTAATACAGGAACAAAACCTATAATGCACTTCTTGAAAGAATCACAGAATCATAGAATAGTTTTGTTGGGAGGGGCCAACAAAAATCATCTAGTCCAATCGCCCCTGCCATGGGCATGACCACCTTCCACTGGATCAGGTTATTCAGATCCCCATCCTGACAAACCTTGGATATTTCCAGGGATGGAGCAACCACCACCTATTGTTCAACCTATTCCAGTGTTTCACCAAACAAAGATGACTTTCCAAACCCCTGTGCATTTTGTTTAAATTTCAGAGTGGTGAAATGGAATTACACCTGACTTTTATTGTGCTGTGATTCCTGACTGGACAAGGTGCTGAGCAACCTGAGGTGGCTTTGAAGCTGGTCTTGCTTTATGCACAAGTAGAACAAGCTGACCTCCAGTGCACTCATCCAGCCTAAACTATGTGGTGCAATTTGGTATGCTACTTATACAGAATTTGCTTTGCACAACTTGCTTAGCATTAGTAGCTAAAGTTGCTGAAGTTGTAAGCTGCGAGCTGTGAACTTTCACCTAGATATTTTGAACATGTTATGGTCAAGTAAAAGAAGGCCCTGGAGCCAGTTCAAGTCAGAAGATAAGGAAATTGCAGTCATCAGCAGAAGCTGCAACCTTAGAGAGAAGAGAAATGGCCTATGTAGAGCCAGTGAAAGGACCCAAGGAAGAATGGGAAGACCCCAGTCAGAATCACAGGATCATGGAATGATTTGAGTTGAAAGAGACTTCTTGAGATCATGTAATCTAAACCCCTGCTGAAGCAGGTTCACCTAGAGCAGGTGCATGGGATCATGTCCAGGCAGATTTTGAGTATTTCCACAATCTCTCTGGGCAGCCAGTGTCAGTGCTCTGTCACCCCCACAGTAACAAAGCCTTTCCTCATATTTAGATGGATCTCCCTGTGCTTCATGTTGTGCCCACCATGAGCTTAATATTACTACTGGTCCAATCAGTTGCATGAGGAATGGGAAACTTGAATAATTCCCCAGCGATTTCTTTGTTCAGGGTCCTTTTTTGGGGGCACCCAGCTTAAGCTGTAGCAGTATTTATAGAAAGGAACTTCATAGAAGAGTCTCTTTTTGGCTTATTGATTTAGTGAAAACCTTGTTGAACGTTGTTACAGTGGCTGGCGTGCATAATACCCGTAAGAACTATTCTGTGACTCTTAAGTGTAATTTACTTTAATTAAAAATCTGTGTAGCTAAAGCGAAACAGAACAAGCTGGTTGCTTTATTGTGTAAAATATGACAGATTTGTGTCCAGTGGAACAAATTTCAGTGCTGCTCTTCTGGTTTTTCTGTGTCCCTTCTATTGTCTGTCCTGTTGTTAATGATAGAAGCATACCAGTAGGTGAGTTTCTTGTCTGTCGGGGTTGTTTCAACTCACTTCCCAAATTAAAAAAGAGTATTTACAGACAAGTAATCTAAAGCTATTCCCTCCAGTAATTAATGCTAAATATCTTTAGAGGGAAAATAGAAATATTACTTTTGAATTATGCAAATTAATATTTTATGTCCTTTTTAGTTAATCCGAGTATATAAAATTTTCAGTTTTTATGATTTACACACAAAGATAATTGCAATCCATTTTGTGAAGGCAGCTTTAAAAATCAATATAAAAAATAAGTTACATGTAAATGAAAGAAGCAAAAAGTGCAGCCACAAGCTATTACAAATATAATGAAAGTGAAATTATTGCTCAAGATTTTTATGACCTTCTGGTTTTAAACCATTAAGAAGGTCCTGCAAGTTTAATCCAAACTGGAGAAGACACATTTCCATGCACATATACATTATTTTCCAGGCAAATTTATACAAAAGGAACACTGTGAGAATTAAAGCTCCCAGAAGGAAAATAAAAAATATGATTCCCATATCTCTGAAGTCAGCATACTGTATCCGTCAATAAATTATAAAATGTGTTCTTTAAAATATTCATAAACCATGGAAAAGTAAGGAAATACAGTTTTTTAGCACTGGAACATACATACATAAATTAAATTCCAGATTTGTACTAACCTAGTATATTTCTTTCTCTGGCACTAGCAAGTCAAAAATCCAAGGAAGTGTAGTCCCAGAAAAATATGGAGTTACTGAACACTTAAATGAAAAGTTGTGGTTTATGTCTATATACAAGGTGATTAAAATGTGCATATTTCTGGAGCTTTGCACCTGTGTATTGAAGTGATTGCACATAATTAGCAATGTGATTATCAAATATGTTTTCACATGCCGCATATAATTAGACTTACAGAAACACACTACATTTAGAATATTTTAATGTAGATAAACTTTGAAGGCAAAAATGAAGTGTTGTTAAAGAAACTAAATCGTTTAACCCCTGATGTACCAGCGGCTGCTACTTTTATCTCCTCTATCCTTCTGCTGGGAAGAGCAGTGGGATGAGCTTTCCTCCCCCTTCCTAGTGCTGCTGAAGGAGAATTGTGCAGCTCCAAATTATGGGATGCTGATGACACAGGAAGGAAGAAAAAAAGAAGGCAACGGGTTTAGTGCTGGATGAATGCTATCTCGATGCATCCTTTTTTGAATAACTTTGTCTCTGAAATAAAATGATCATTATAAATTAAATAAAATGGTCACAGTTCTATGTGATTACCATATGGTAATCACACAGAATTAACACCTAGGGAAAGTTATATTTTTCTATTGAATTGTAATAAAGATAAGTTTCTATATGGAAAACATGGCTTTTTTTTTTTAATTTTTAAAATTTTCTGTTACTCTTTGATCGTTATTTCCTACATTAAATGAAGTTAAATCAGAAACACACTGCTTGCAGAAGTTATTCACATTTGATATACTGCTGTTCATACTATAATTTTGATAACTGGCAGTTGTCAACAAGAATTTACTATAGTATTGATAAAATTGGGCATTCTGAAAGGATTAAGGTTAAATGATAGGTCTACTTTGTATGCTAGAGAAGGAAAACTCAGATCCTGCTTGCTGGAGGCCCCAGCAATTTTTTTTCAAAAGAATCTTTTGAAGAGTCTTCCTTTCAAAAGAAAGTGTAAGCTCCTATTTTCCCCACAGTTTTGCTATAAATTTGGGGACCTCAACCACTTTATTAAAGGAATGCAATTATAAGACAACTTGCATCCTACTATTTCTTAGCAGTTGGGAGAGATGATGATAATTGTGCTAAAAACATCTGCATTTAAATAAAATACATTTATAGCATGTGAATTTTTATGTTATAATCATCAATACAAATATTTTAATGCTTGTCAATTCTCAGTTATGCTTGCACAAAACCATGGCAGATGGTACAGGGTTGCTAATTATTTTACAGATCAGATTCTGGTATTTCACTCACCATCAATGGTCTGCAAGCCACAGTGTGAGTAGACTGCTGTGGACCATCTCTGTCTTCTCTTAGCAGTGTGATTCTTACTCTTTTCCAGTTTTTCTTTTTCCACAAGATGACATGCAGTGTTGGCAGTTTGTAGGTACATGCTTCTCACTGAACCACTTCAATGTGAGGTGCCCTTAGACCCCTTGGTCAAACAAGCTGCTTTGACCAATCTGTATTTTGATCTCCTTTTTCTGACAGCTGAAGAATTGTTCCCTTATTTTTTGCCAATTCTTAATTTGAACACTCCAGCAATCTTCACCTCAACTCTCCCTCTGAATTTACAGTTTATTCATCTGAAACCTGTCACAGGGTTGAACAATTTTTCTTCCCACTCATATTTCTTACATAGTCACTGGTCTGTTGCAAATGGACTGCAAGGCCAACAGATCCTTCCCTCTGCTGAAGCTTAGGAGAACTATTTTTGTCTTGACATTTGCTGCCACAAATTGCCATTATAGCTTACAATTCCTAGTTCTCATAGTAATTACAGTTCCCAGCATACCTTAATCCAAGATCATACAATAAATTAGTGCCAGAGACAGGTGTCTCAAACCGAGACTTCAAACTGAGTATGAGTTTCTGACCTCTCACCTACAGTGCTAGTGACTTTTCTGTGCTGTGACTGTTGTAGGTTGGTCAGATTTGAGGTAATAGGAGTAATTCTGCTGCAGTTGTGAAATAGCTTAAATCCCTTCAGCATTAAACCTGAATTCCTCTCAGCCTTTTCCAGAAGTCCAACTGAACTTTTAAATGATGATGGGATCAGTATTTCATTGATCTTGGGAAGATAATTAAAAAAATAAACATTATTATTCCTATATATTATGAATACACAAAGAGAAAACATGCAATCTTTGTATGGCCAGCTGTATGTTAAGGAAGAACCACTTATTACATGCCTTTAGGTGCTTACAGAATGATAGTTAAATAAGAAAAAGTTAAGAAAAATCCCCAAAGAAGAGAACTGAATTGTTCTCAAAATTCTCATAGCAGCACACTAAAAAATGCAGTTCTTGAATTTCAACTTCAAAGGGTCCGGGTTGGCTTTCTGAAAAGAATCCAAGAAAGGTCTTTTATGAAAGAGTGACAACCCAGAAAGTGATAGCAGTTCTCAGCTTGCTGTGATCTTCACTAAGGAGTTGAAGGTCAGTTATAAAAGAAAGGTTCAGACTTACAGAAAGCTGTGAAAGCCAGATAAAGGTGCTAGAAGTTGAGCCAGATCTACTATTTGCCAAATTTTTTCTTCATTTTTCATTTGAGTCCCACAGAGATCAGATTAAGGACTCAGAGATCATGTACTACAGAAATCTTTTTTTTCCATCTTGGAGAAGGAAACTTCTTGGAAGACTTTTTTTGTTGTTTCTATTGGGGCTTTTTGGTTTTGCCTTTTGTTTTGTTTTGTTTGGTTTGGTTTTTTTGTTGTTGCCTTTTTTTTGTTTGTTTTTTATTTTTACATTACACCCCAAAGACTGAAAATATTAAAAAAAAAAGATAAAAGAGAGAGGGACGGTCTAGTGGATCATTTCTAGTATTATTTCAGATTTTTTTCTCCAAAGACATTAAAGTTTCTAGACTTCATACAGAGTTGTGATGGGGATTTGGATCAAGACAGGCTATGTCTGTCCGTGGCATACCTAGACGTCTGTTTTGAAGGAAAAAACAAGATATGGCCTTCATAACTTTGAAAACCTCAGAAATTTCACTTCTAAGCACAAGCGGAGGTGCTCAAGATAAACTGATAGTTGTTTAAGTGACGTTTGATGGGCCCTTGCCGATGAAGAGCACCTGAAAGGAAGCAAAAGGCTTTTGTGTGATGCAAGGAGTAAGAAAATGCTTCTGTGACGCTTATCACCAGGTGGCAGCATTACACAGTCTTGCAATTCCTATACCTTGCCGTATGAGCCCTTTTGGGGTCTTGGTGGGAGTGTTAATAGGGATGTTTGTTAGTTTTTGTTGGCAGGATATCTCTCCGCGCATTGACCTCCCCGATCAGAGAGGAAGCTGTAATATGAAAACTTGGACTGATTTCTTGGACACCCTAATCCTTAAACAAGGGAGGTTATCACATGCTGCTAGATTGTTCTTTACTAGGAAAACCAAAACACCATATGAAAACGCAGTAGCGATATCTTTCACATGGTAATCTGAGTGACTGAGTTGAAGCATCTCCATTTGGACCCAAATGTGGAAATATAAGTATGGATGTGATGCAGGTGACATGCCTTTTATCTGTAATAAGTACCCAAAAGCTTCTCTATGCTTCATTAAGTTTGCGTCATAAATATTGCAGGATTCAGGAGGCTGAGAGCTTGAAGGAATATTTGTGAGTACACTTCAGTTTTTCTATGCACAGGGCAGAAATGAGAGAACAATTTCCTGTGTCCTGTGAAATGCTTCCCACATGCTGTCTTCATGTTGCAGATTCTGATTGTATACACTAGCATACACAAGCACCCTGTGTTTAGAGTCTGAGATTACAAAAAAAACCACCCCGGATTTCATACTCGTTGCTTTCTCCCTTTGGGTTCTTGTCATTTGATATTGCATCTTTCAATAATTGGAATATTTCTCACTTCCCTCAAAGTATTTTCCCACTCACCGACTCTATCTGGCCACATCATGAAGCCACGCACATCCTTTGAATGGCAACAGCAGCCAGAAGCCCTTTGGCTAATTTCCTTAGCAACATCTTTGTTTCAGTTGGGATTATGGCTGGATACCAGCAAGGCTCCCTGAGTGCCACCCCATTGACTGGGCAGTGGACTCCAGTAAGCCCATATGCAGCCTTGCATGCCAGAGATTTTCTTGCTAACACACTGTAACTTCAAGCTGAGTTTTGGAAGTGTAACTTTGTTATGCCACAGTACAAAATGCAAGAGGGTGAATGCAAATTTTTCTTTCTTAAATTGAAACATGCAAATGCTGAGCAGCGTTGTCTCCATTACTAAATTAAACATGTTCAGAAACTGTCTTGGGAGCTGAGGCCAAATAACATGAAATGGTCTGACCTATACTGAGGCTATAATCTTGGTCACTGAGTGCTGGTTGGAAATGCTTTCTGGAATGGTTGACTCACAAATTATATCCAGGAGTTGTTTGAAAGAGTGCTAGTTGGCACGTGCCCAAACATATTTAGAACATTTGGTCAGTCTTTATTCTGCTAGATGTCCCTGTTGCAATGCCCAGGAGTGAAAGAAAATAAAAAAATTACCAAGTTTACCGTGTAGAAAGGGAACCTGCCTTTGGCATTATCTAAAAAACGTAGATCAAAATTTTCAGATATGCTCCTTTATTGGGAAACTACCTTCACAACCATTGTAACCTAAATAAAGGTATTAAAAGGTATTGTATTAGTTCTATGAAGAGTTATATGGTTGTAGACAAACAAAAAAAGAAAAATACTAGAGTGTTGGAAACAATTTATGATGTTCCAGTTGTCCAAGGTCAGTGTCATATAGAGGTGGAATTATGACTACTCAAGGCATAATATAGTTGATCCTTTCTCTCATAAGGAAAACCTGCAGCAAAGCAGTGTAAGAATGACATGCAGAAGCTCCCAAGTATGGACTAGCACATATGAGACATTGACTGAAAACATTGCTTCTGTAGTGGTTGCATTCTGAGTAAATGAAATTAAAGATGTTCATAGGTTTAATAAAATTATTACATCCAGAAAAAGAATGGCAAGCAGAAGTGTAAAGTAACAAGCCTTAGGCTGAATTGCCACTTTACAAGAAGAAGAAGACACTATGATGCATAAATTGTTTTACAAGGAAGAATAAGGCGCTCAATGTGCCATTAAAATGAAGGTTTGATAAAAGTGCACACACATACTAGAATTTAATCTGACAAAAAATAAGGGAGGTTTACACCTTAAACATTGAAACGAATTAATCCCAGACAAATTACTGAAGCTAGCGTTAATTTATTAATGTAACAATTTCTATCCTTGTGACAAAGGAAACACCTGGGACTTGCTGCATGATGAAAAATCGGTTTATTGGAAATCTCAACTGGCTAGAAGTATTGAAACAGCTCAGGTCAAGCAGTGATAAATAACTTAAAGAAACCAGTGTGAGGTAGATGTCACTCTCATTTTACATTAACAAATCTATTAGATGTTAACTTTGTCAGACGTGTAATTGCTAAATGAAATCATGTTTTTGTACCTTTGCTTCATAAAATATCACCTGCTTACTCACATTTCACATGCCCATTGCTTCAGACTAGCAACTACTGTATTATTCTTTAAAATGTATTGTAAGTATGCCAATTTTTATTTTTAGCAACTTGGAAAATGTATTGAGCATTACCTGGGAACTGGCAAGGACAAGGGACATACTGTGTGTGAATTCTAAAATATTTTTCTGTGCAAAACTTTTACATATTAGCCTGGTTTGGGTGGAAATGACAGTAGATTTGGCATGTAAATTTTGACAGGTGAAGGTATTCTGCCTGAAATTGTGACAAGGAATACGTCATTTCAATATTATTTTATTTGAATGCTTGGTGGGTGAACTCTGAGATATCTGCTGTCAGCAGAAGATCTTAGAGAATTATGAAAAAAATAAGAGAATCCTAAGTCTTATATGTAACTGTTTTATTGTGAAATCCACAAAAATTATATTGATTTTGTAAGATTATCTCAAAATTAGCTTTTAACTGACTTTGGATTTTCCTTGTAGTTAAAGTCTCATTGGAGATTTATAGATGAGTTATATTTGAAAGGGAAAATGTTGTGATTGAGCAGTGTTTGCCACGTTTAGGGCTTCATTTTAAACCCAGTCATGATCCCATTAAATCAATGGGAACACGACTCTTTTCAAAATGACCCTTTTCATTGCTTCATTGATGCTAAAGAGTTACAGCCATGCACTTGCAAAGAAGCTAAATGATTTTATTAGAACTTAATCCCACAGGGACTTGCACAGTAACGTGGGCCTCTATAAAGAGAACATAAAATACCACCAAATGAAAACTCTGTGTTGTTGATTGTGCTGTGATTTGTGACTCTACATAAAAGTGTGGTCCATAGACCTTCATTAAGAGCATTCAAATTCGTGAGTAAAAGCCTGCCTTTGAAAGCTGCATAAACACATTGATTCATGTGGCGCTGCAAGTAAATTCTTCTAGTTTCAGAAAAAGAAGAACCTTTTAAAAGCCAAATTTTTCAGTTAAACATAATTATAAATATTTTTACCTCCCTTATACATCTATTCCATTATTTTTTTAACCAGCCTTTATGGATCAGTAACTGTCTTGAGTAAATTTAAATAAATAAGAATTTTAAATTCTACTGAAGTTGAAGGTTTCTCTGTTTAGCAACTTTAGTTTTGAGCTCCTTTTCATGGAGATGAAGCTATTGTGTTAACAATCTGGTATTTAGTGAGAAAATTTTAAATTATGATATTTCTGTATCATACTAAAAGCATCAGAAGAGATACCTGAGTGTAAATCCTTTAGCAGTACTTCTGTTTCAAGTGAATTTGGCCATATTTCCTCTTAAATAGTGAATAGGTTGAGATGAGAACAAAATGCTTCTATATCTTACACATATAACTATTTAAATTTCTCTAGGACAGGCTTTGTGTCACCTAGTAAAAGGAAGAGGTTAAAAGACAACTTCATTAAGTCCACACTTTGGCGTCTGAAAGCAGGTGAGCACGGTGGTGGTCAAAGCAGAGAAGGGAGTCTGGTCTCCCTAGAGAGAAGATGGGTGCTCTGCTGCTCATGCTGGCAAAGAACACGGTGATTTTTCAGGGTGAAAATGCTGTTTTCTACTTCAATAAGAATATCTGTTGTCATTAGAGCAAGAAGACTAAATAGGTTTGTTTGACACCAGACTCTGAGTCCTTCTTCCAAAGGATAAAGGACTTCCAGTACCATGGTGCATGGCTGTACAAGGGTGAATTTCACCAAGTAACCTATCGCATTTTCCTTTAAAATTTCACTGAAGGTAGAAGTGCATAATTTCTTTTCATGTTTTGGCAAGACCCAAACACTTGCCACTGTCAGACTTTTACAGGTGTAATACCACAACACTCCTATGGGATGCTGGGAGTGTGCATGCATGTGTGGTAGATGTTTGGAGGTGGGCGGTGTAGCCTGCTGTTCTTGTGGACACCTCACATTTACAGTTTGAGCTCCTTGTGTTTGGACCATTTTCTGGTAATTTTTATGATTTCTGGCAAGATTTAATGGGAGCAGATACTCGACCCCAAAAAAATCCAAGTACTCTTAGTTTCTATATAAAGATCTTCAGTTAAAAATGTGTCTATTTTTATAAGTTCTAAAGTTAAGTGGTCCCATGGGAAGGCACTGCTCTTCCGCTATCAGCTTTGCAGAGGTGAAGCTGTCTTTAGAGTTAAGCAAAAAAGTTGCTTTAGCACTGTCAGGTATCTAATTAATCCCTCAGTAAATAAAGGCATTCTGTAATTAAATAAGCGAGATATGCAATCAGTTCTAAGACAAAATGCTTTGCATATTAATATATTGTAATCCAGGAGCCATATGAGGCTTGGTTTTGGATATGAAGTGTTTGTAACAGACTTTTAACATTATGGGGAGCACACTGCAAGCAAAAGAGGGTTTTTTTGTTTTGTTTTTTATTTTTGGTTGTTTTTTTGGGTTTTTTTCCGGGTTTTTTGGGGCAAAACTCAGCTGAGTGTGATCTGCGGGCTAAAGATTTGAATGTCTATTAGAAAAGGATAATTTTCAGTAGGGAAAACAACACAGTTTCAGGACGTGGATTGTTGTAAATACATGAGAGGGATTTAAAAGTAACCTTTTGACATTTTAATGGAGCAGCTGCGCTGCTGACGAAACGATGTTACTGCCTCGGGGAGTTAAAATTGTTCTGCAAAGGGGGTTCATGGTTTGGGACTTTGAAGACCGCAAGAACCAGCAGCGCCGCGTGCCAGCTAACCTACAATCACTTAGTTAATCTGTGGGGTGGTCGGTGCTGCCCGACCTCCTTGTTCGAAGCACTTGGGGTTATAACAGGGACACGACACCGCAAACAGTGCCCGACGATCATTCCCTCTGGGAAAGTGATGGGCAAGGAGGAGTTTGACGGAGCCCCGCTCACCTGGCTGCACCTCGCCCCGGCCCGTCCCATTGGCTGCCCGGCGCCCCGCCCCCGCCCTCTCATTGGCTGCTGCCGCCTCCCGCCCCGCCCCGCGCACGGCTGTCCCGGTCCGGTACCTGGAGGGGAGCGCGGGGCGGCTCCCCCCGCCCCCGCCGGGCCGCCGCGCGCTCCCATTGGCGGCAGGGCCGGCGTGCTGGGCCCGCCCATTGGCCGGCTGGGCGGCCGGTCCGGCCGCGATTGGCCGGCGGGCGGGGGCGGGGCGCGCCCCGCCGGGAGCCGGGCGCTGTGTTTGGGCTGGAGTTGCGGCGGAGCGGGATCGGGAGCGGAGCTGTGCGGCTGCTGCCGGGCAGCGCGTTCCGGGCACGGCGCTCGGCGCCCAGCGGCGGGCGAGGGATGGCCGCCTCGGGCGGGGTGCGGCAGGGTGCGCTGGGCTGAGCGGAGCGGAGCGGAGCAAGTCGCGGCCGCCCGCCTGCCAGGACCATGCCGTCAAGGAGGGAGCCGGGCGCCCCTCGGCTGCGGGATCCGAGCGGGACGGCCGCCCCGGTAGCGGCCGGCAGCGCTTGATCCCGCGCCGCGCTGCCCCCGCGCATCGCCATGGACGAGCGCTTCAACAGGTGGCTGCTGCCGCCGCTGCTGGCGCTGCTTTTCCTGCTCATCGTCTACCAGTACGTGTCGCCCGCCTGCCCCGGCGCCGCCTGCCCCCGCCGCCCGCCGGCCTCCGCCGCCCGCCGCGGGGGGGGCCCGGAGGAGAGGGAGGAGGAGGAGGAGGCGGCGGCGATGCCGCGGCTGGCGGCCAAGTTCCCGTTCGCCCGGGGGGAGCTGTGCCGGCGGGTGCGGTTCGACATGCGGGGCCGCGACGTGATCGTCTTCCTCCACATCCAGAAGACGGGCGGCACCACCTTCGGGCGGCACCTGGTGCGCAACATCCACCTGGAGCAGCCCTGCTACTGCCGGGCCGGGCAGAAGAAGTGCGCCTGCCACCGCCCGGGCGGCGACAAGGACACCTGGCTCTTCTCCCGCTTCTCCACCGGCTGGAGCTGCGGGCTGCACGCCGACTGGACCGAGCTCACCAGCTGCGTGCCCGCCGCCATGGAGCGCCGCGGCTGCGCCGGCAACCGCACCCTCAGGTCAGTGCTTGCTTCCCAGGTGCTCCAAATCAGATCCCGCCTTTCCTAGCGCCGTGGGAAGGCGCCCTGGCAGCAGGTCCCGCTCCCCGGCCCCTGGGCCAGAATTGTTCGCTGCCGTCCTCAATAAGAAACAAACGGCGGGGCAAGGCTGGTGTTCCGGGGGAGGTTCTGATGTGGGCTTTTGCCTTCCCGGTGTGTTACGTGTGATGCTCTCGCTTTGCCTCAAATCCGTGCTGGTCCCACGTAGCGGGCATGCAGCTGCCTTTCGTGCGGGCTAGCGCGAGAGAAACTCCGCTCGTGTTCCCGCAAGTTTCCCCTGTCCGTTTGTCCTTTCGAAACTTGTCTTTAACAAATCACTACGCTCTTCTGCAGCAAGAAGAGTGCCTCTGCAGAATCTGATGGATCGTTGCAGCTGCTGAGTGTTGTAACTAGCGGAGTTCGGAGTATCCAGCAGCCCTTAAACTCTCTTCCCCCCGTGTTCCGTGTTGGCACATAGGCGGGTTCCCTGCTTGCCGTGCCGTGCTGAGCGCTCGCTCTCTGTGCAAGCTCCAAGCCGGCAAACCATGCGTGGCAGGCTCTGTGCAGGGAACGCCGCACTGGCAAAAATCGCATTGTCAACGTCCCTTTGATGATCTGATGACAGAGGAAAAGGGAATTCTGTGTGCGTGCTGCCTCTCTGCATGTTACAGTGTGGTTTTGTTGGGTCTTGTGAAAGGTCTTGTCTGTTCTAAACACGGAATTATTGTCAGATAGATGATCTCTGTTGATAAGAGATACCTCTAGGTGATTCAGTAAGTTTTGGTCTTTGTTCTGATTTATTTACCGTCCAATCAGATTATTCAGGCTAGCATTAGAACCTGTTTTTATTTGTTTGATTGATTTTGGACATGTGTATTAAGGAGTCATGAGCCGAATTCACTCTTAAACCTCTGCACTTTAATAATTGTAACTTCAACTCTGTAAAATATTAAGGAAAATATAGGAAGAATACCTTTTTTAAAAGTTACATAGTTTGGCATCTACCTTATGTTCTTTCATTTTAGTATCCATCTTGATTTTATGAGTCCACAAACTTTAAATTTTCAGTAGAATCACTTCCAAACTGTGGTTTGTATCTTGTCACTTAAGAATATGTATAGTCCATGACATTCATGGGCACATTGTCACAGAGTTTATTCATCAAGACAATAGAGTTGATTATTGTTGTTGTTGGACAATTTGAAGGTTATTTGATGTGAACATTAAAGGCCCTCACATACAGCAAAGCTAGTTGCATTTGGAAAGACTCAATTCAGGATAATCTGAATTATGGTGGATGGTTGTGGACTTGGACTGTACTTGCAGAATACTCTTAAGGTAATTCATACAATTTTATGAAAGAAAGATTAGCTGAGGATGAAGTGTATGTATTTGCTGGTGGAAGAGAAATGCTATGAATGTCTTCAAGGACAAAATAACTTGGTGGTAGCTGTAGAGCTTTAAGGAATATTCAAGAAATTTACTATGTAAAAGGAAGGAGAGGAGGAAGAGTAATACATAGTCTGCTTTTGAAGTCCACTTTTTCTCTCTTATGAAGAATATTAGTAGGTAAAAAACTGACTACTAAATTCAATTGCAAAGATTACAAATGGGCAATAAAATTGGAGTGCTGGCTTCAGTGCTATTACAGAAAACAATTCTTGTATTAGGAAAGTTTAAAGCTTCAAGTTGAACTACAGCCAGCCATAGTGGTTATCCAGTGCAGTTAGTAATTACTTTGATTGAAAAAAGACATGTAGTGATAGTTTGCTATTATAGGTGAATACTGTTTTCTGAATTTTTTTAGTTACTGGTTTTGTTTAATTAGTGGATTACTTGGTTAGTGTAAAATTGCACTTCCTGATTTGTCTTTGCATAAATGAGGAAAGTGGTGTGAATAATAATTTATTGCATTGTTTTAATACTTGTTAATTTTTGCATTATAACCTGTGCTAGGAGACACCTTTAAATTTCCCCCTTTATTTTGTCATTATAACCGTGTAACTTGACTTCCGCTTCTCAAGTAGCTCTAAAAGGAATCCAATAACCCTGAAGTATGGATTATCTCTGCTGTGAATCTCTTTGCTCCTGGTGAAATTGGAATCAAGCCTAAGCTACTTTGCTGTACTATTAGAGGCATACATCTAAGTCTTTTTTAATGTTTGAATGGAAAATTGAGGAGACTGTATGCCTAAAATAGACAAGAAAATAGCATACGAGTCTAATGTAAAGCATACTGAATATTTTTAAGTCTTCCTTTAAAGCTTCTGGATGTATTTGAATCACTAGACTTCCTTGAATAGCTTAACTTTTCTGTCTTCCAGCTATGGTGTCAGAAAATTAGGCTAAATTGATTAAATATCTGACACTGGATTTTCTTTGTGACTGGTGGGACAAACTCTTACAGATTTGGTACCAAGGTGTTTGATCTCCTGTGCCATGTATTTGATGCAGTGAAGATGTTATGTGTGTTCCAGACTTTTTTGTTTGTTTCTCCACATAGCATAGGTGTTAATATCCACACCTGCTATGTGGAGAAATAAACAAACAATAAAATCTTGTTCTTTCTGTTCTTTCAGATCCCCTGCTTATATGTGGTTTGTCTTTTACTACATGGAGGGGAAAAAAGGATTTGTAGTGTATGATAGTGAAAATTTGTTTCTTAGAGGGCTAAAAATAATGTACATTAGATTAAGTCCTACCTTTTAACACAGATCTTCAGAAGATCTCATGAAGAAACTATAATTAGAATTAACGGGGGAAGGAGCTAGCTGATAAGGAGTAGATGATCATGTTAAAGGTCCTAGAAGATCTGTGAAGCACAGCCTCTCCTTAGTCTTTGTTTTTCATGGACAGTGTGTTTAAATCACTTTAGGGTTTTGAAGAGAATTTTTTTAAGTTTTTCCTCTTTCTAATGATGGAATTTTGAAGTCTCAAGACCCAAGATGGAACAAATTGCAAAAACTGATGCTATGCTCCAGAAATCTGAACTTCTTTAAGCCCAAGTGGCAGCATGGACTTTTACCTCTGGGAGACTTAATGGTACAGCGTGCCTTGTCCCAGCTGCAATATAAAAAGGTGTTTGTTATGAACGTATTGGATGCTACTGTGAAGTTGTAGAACTATTTCTTTTGCTAGAAAACAGAGTAATTCTTTTGAATGACATTACTTTAAAAAACAACCAACCCAAGACAAAAAGTGTAGATTTCATTTCTTCAAACGTTTGGATATGTTTTCATTTTTCGGGATGTAGATTTTCTGCTAAAATACCTGTTTAAGTGTGTACAGAGCCAGGCTATTAGTTTTTCATACTAATGTGTAGCTTTCACTTTTACAAAAGTTGCTATCTGGATAGTGCATTTTAAATTTTTTTTAAATTTATTTTTTTAAAAAATAAACAGTTTTTTATGTGTTTGCATTGACCTCTGTGGAAACCATTGAAGCTGGTGATGCTTGGGTTCACCTCTACCCCCAGAACTCTTTCCTTCAGAGGTGCCAAGAAGCTGAGACTGAAGTCTCAGCCAACACTGCTTGAGGGAAGAATGGGAAGAGAAATGTTGTGAGATGTCTAACCAGGTATGCCAGGGAAGAGTTGATGTCAAGTCTGAGTGACATTAGGCTGCTTCTGCAGACAGTGGGGAGAAATAGAATAACACAGGCAACCCTTTATAGGGTCTGAGACCTGCTGAATTGTCTTCTGGAGGGCCAGTTCTTCCATTCACTGGTAACAAGGGGAAGACTAGAATTGTGAATTGGGACTTTGTGGCTAAAACTAAAGAAGAGTTCCACATCTAACACTGCAGGGCCATTGTCCAAACCGATTGCCTGCCTCAGTTAGGTTACCAGGTAATCCTTGGGGGTGAGGTAGGGCTTACTTTGCCTCTCTGCTCTATGGAGGAGGGGTTGAGAGAACCTGAAAAGTTCTGATCAAGGCACATTTTATCCCTTGCTGATGATGCCTGTACTATAATTAATAGTTATTCATTGTTATTTATTTGAAGTTTGATTAAACTGGGAAGGCAATCCTTTAAACTACACTCTTGAAAGAACACTTTATTGAAAGTTTTGTCTAATTTCCTGATATGAAACAGTGAAATTGCTCGAGTTGTATAAACCCCATAAGCTTTTTTGTCAGTTCAGTTTAGTCTTCAAAACTATTGATTTTCATTAATTCACTTCCATTGTACTCTCTATTTTCTTGTCCTGTTTAACTTACCATATGCTACATTTTTCTATGGAAGTGTAAATCAGCAGTAAACCCATGAGTCCTGGAATGGGGAGAATTGAATAGAAAATATTGGTAGGATTCCTTTTCCTTCTTTTGCATTTCCTTATTTGACTATTGTGTCTTTTAAGCTCTAGTTATAATAGAATATAAGACAGACTCTGATCTTTGCAGCTGTGGTAAATGGTCGTCACAAAAATGTAAGAATGTTAATTGAAAAATAAGACTATGCTGAAGGTAGTGGAGAGAAGTGAATAAAAAGTCACAAATGCTTAAACAGAAAAAAATTCTCTATTGTACCTTAGGATCTTCTACTGAAATGAGTGATGGAGCTAGTAAATTCTATATAATTTTTAAAATAAATGTAAGGAACAACAAAAATTAAACAATTTCCTGTGGTCCTGTTACTGTCTGTGTTTTTTTTTTTACTTCCTTACCTCTCTCCAGTGTTACCTGCTCAAGGGTTTCATTCTCCTTAAAATTGAAAAGTGGTGTTGTCTTCCCCAAGTGCTTAGTGTGAATCTTGTAAACTTCAATTTTAAGCCCATTGCATCTCCTGTCTTTTGAGAACCTGAGAACAAATCAATCTCGTTTTCTCTGCCGTTGCCTTCTGGGTACTTTGGTTCTTAGGAAGCCCTTTCAAGCTTCCCTGCTTAAATAGTAACTAAATCCAATGCACTCTGTCTTTATTGGAGGAGCACAAAGAATGGCCTACTCCTTGGGTTTGTGGCAGTTGTTTTCTTGAAAAGTGGTGTTGCAGTGGGAGTACAGTATTTTGTCTCTTAAGTGTAGTACAAAATGGACTAGAAAAGATTACTTGGCTTATTCTGAAAATTGTGCTTGTGGTTATACTCTTCACTGATGTTTACCATTTTGCAGTTTCCTGACATTGACTGTCAGCTTGGGATTTAGACATTATTCATTTTATTAAAGACTATTACTTATATTTTCTATTGTCTTTTTGTAGGAGTTTTGTGCTCATCCCCAGTGGATTTCATTCCTCTTCTGTCAATTTCTTTCATTTGCAAAATTGATTTAAGTTTTTTATCCTTCCTGGCTTTTCATCATTGGCACATTTAGTAAAAATGGTTTTGTTTTCAGCATCCATGTTGTTGATACAAAATTGAATAGAATTAAATCCTTTTGTAATAAACCTTCTGTTTGATAACTCTCAGAATTGCTTTCCAGGGAGTTCTGCTGTCGCTACATCAGTTTTTTTTTCTAGACTGTGGTGGTTTTTTGGCTTATGGGAGTAATTGGAGATGTTGCTTAAAGTCGTCTTTTTTTTTTTTTTTTTTTTTTAAAAAAAAGCATTTCCTTTCTAATGTTCCTATTTTAAGTCAACTACTGTATTTTAGCAGGAAATGAGGCTGTTTTGATCCAGATTGATTGAGATAGTAATGCTGTGTGCTATTTTTTTTCTTCTATTTGTTTACAGACAACTTGTCTAGAACTTGTGGCAACAACTAGCAACTATCCTTAACTACTTTTGCTCTGTGTGTGTCACCTGTGAGGTTTTCCCTGCCAGAATAGCAGACAAATGATTGATGGAGCAGAACTTTTCTGCATCAAGGTTGTCACAACCCTGAAAAATCTTTCACCCAAGTATGTCTTGTCTTCAGACTTTTGAAGATACTGCTATAAATCTCAGCAGGTTGCCTACAAAAAATGACTAGAACTCATGTTTACTGTTAATTGCCAGGAATGATAAAAGAGTGGTCAGCACTATTTCAAATGGGAACGGATAGTTCTTATTCATCCATCATTGTAATTTATGGATAACTGGAACAGAGTAAGTTTTGAGCCAGGAAGGTGCATGCTATGAAAATGATCGCCTGAACTGCAGTTCTAGTTGTCTGGAGGAGAATTTAGTACATTATCCAAGCAAATTTGGGTTTTTATGATATTGCTTTCTGGAAAATAGGCTAATAAGATTTTGTGTACAATGCAGGAGCTATTCTCTTTTTTGTGCAGGAGACAGGGGGAGAAGTCCTGTGGGAGAAGAAAAGAGTGGAAGTGTCAGGAACATCCCCTAGGGCTGTACAGTATTATAAGACATAGCAGCTGTTTTAACTTTCTCGTGTTATGATGCTTTTTAAATTTCCATTTACCAGCTGCCTAATTTAGAATAGTTTCCAATCCTCTTGAGTAGGGTATTGCTTAAATTCTTACACAGCCTTAGGAGATGTCTAGGTTTGAGGCAGAATGGGAAAGGTTGCTTTGTGAACAGGAAAAGTTGCTGTGTAACGCCATTACACTGATAGAGATCAGATCTGTAGACACAGCCAGTAGCAAAAATAGAGATAAAATTGTAAGCTTGCTTGTGGAGGTTTTTTATTATTGAGAACTCTTTGTGGAGAAGAACAAAATCTCTGCCAGCTCAGCTTTAATGATCACAGAGAAGCTGAATAGAAAGTGTAAAGATCTGATTGAACTGAATGCTTTCTACCTTCAGGTGTGCTGACAGTTTTCAATGTCTTAACTTCTTAAGTAACCAAGAGTAAAGCATCTTCTCCCAGAGTCTGATGAAGCCATGGCAGCTTGTACATAATGTGAAGACTGCTGCTGTTTGTGCAGAATGAGGCCCAGTAAGAGCAAGGGAAAGCCTTTATTCTTTTAATATTTTTAGTATAGCATTCAACTTGCTGCCTCTTCTCTGGAAGTATTTATAACCTGAATTTCTATGCTATATTGGATATTGTAATGTTCCCTTGCCTCAGAAAGTAACTTGAAGTCCCTTAAAAGCTCTATTATTGCTGAGCAAGGTTTTAAACGCTGTGTAGGAGGCTAATTGCATGAATTAAGAGTCTCATTTGGACAGCTGCTAGGTAGCCCCTGAAACAAATACTATTTAAAGGGTAAAAGATTAACAGAAGTATTTTGGGATTTTGTTTGAGATAGCATGAATCTTCTTTCAGAGAAATTGCTAGGGTAGCAAAATCAATAACTCTTGAAGTACTTATGGTCTGTTATGATCAGTGCTTGAGATCTCAATATGTATTGACTGAAAAGGTATAAAATGGGTTCTTCCAAGGATAGGACCTATTAGGATTTTGATTCTGCTATGAGGCTTACACTTAGGTGGTCTTATGTGTACTTCTAAAAGGATGTGGAGTGTGGTCCACAGCTCAAAGTCATCTTAGAAAAAAAAGTGTTTAAACTTCATGTCTTAACCCCTATTTTTTTTTCTTTAACAATTGGTAATCTGTTAGGAAATGCTTGATATAAGTGTGGTTTTCAGACACATTAGAAGTGTTTCATTAATACAGTTATATGTCAGTTGTGAAAGTGACAGGGTCATGCAGGCTCTGAGTGTTTACAAACTGATGGAAATGACAAACATACTGGCACAGTAGTGGATAAACTCTGAATGCCATATGAAGAATAATTTTGGGATGAGGAAAGCAATGAGCAGATGCGACTTCAGCTTCCAAAGGATGGAACAAACCATGATATTCATAATTGATGAGAGTATATTTCCCGTTCTGTGAAGCAATTTGATGTTGATGAGAAGTCTCTCCACATGGTGCTCTTTGATACTGGAAGGCAATGGTCCCTTCAGGATGTATGTGGAGGTTCTGACATCTGAGACCAGTTACTTTCTGCAAATAAATTAACTTGAAAGTGAGGTCAGTGAAATAAAGTGCTTCACAAAACACTAATAAAAACACCCATTTTCTTAAAATTTCTCGTCTAAATTCTAATGATATCAATGTAAAGAATTTGCTGACTTAGAGATTTCCATTTGTTTGTGAGCTGGCTTTTGTTTAAGTAGCAAATATATTTGTATCTCAGTGTTTGTGTATTTGCATACTTAAAAGTGTCTACTTGTGATTTTTTACTTTAATTTCATATGTCTTTGTATGCAGGCTCTGTCTGAGAATGTGGGGATAGGAGGAATAGCAACTGATGGTGTTTGCTAGAGGAGCTCCTCCAAGGAAGAGCAGAGAGGAGAAGCAGTGAGCCTCAAGTGAGAGTGAAGTCTGGAAGGGAGCAGAAATAACTCTGCAATCTTGTGAGGTCAAGGAAGGATCAAAATTATGCAGTTTAAAATTTATTTTTTTTCCAATTCAAATGGTTTAGTGTTTAAAGCTGCCCAAAAGTTCCTTTTATACTTGCTGGAAGAGAAGGATACAGAGGTAATGAAAATTTTCAAGTACTAGGTAGTTGGAACTCCTGTTCTACATAGGTATTTTATTTTTCTGGTATAGGTTTTATCAAGTTAGATAAGAGTTGTAATAAGAGACCAAATAGTAAATTAAGCATCTTCAGCTCCAGCAGTGTAAATCCCTAATTAGCAGAGTTGTCAGGTGTTGTTGTCATCCTTTAACTAGACTTTAAGTTTTAGTGATAGGAGTAGGGCCATTGTTTTCCAAGAAGTTCCCAGTGTGAGTGATAAACTGTAACTGCAAAACCTTTGTTTTCATGCCAGAAATGCCTCTGTCAGGCTAAAGCTATGTAATTTCTGTTGCTGTCTTAACAAGGTTCAGAGGAGAAGAGTAACTTAATGAAATATTTTATGTTGTTTTCTACTACAAGTCATTTGGATTTATTATAGGATTACATAGGAAGGGACCTCTGGCAGTCATGTAGCTCAAACCCCTGCTTAAAATCAGTCTAACTAGAGCAGATTGTTATAGGCTATGCCCGGAAATGTTGAGTAACTCCAGGGATGCTGGTCCCACAGGGTCTCTGAGCAGCTTCTTGCAGTGTTTGGCCACCCTCATGGGAAAAAGAGCTTTTCTCCTCAGCTAGCAGAAATGTTCCATTTTCTGAATTGTGTTTGTTTCTTCCTATCTTACTGCTGTGTGCATCTAAAAAGAGTCAGGTTACTACTTTTCTATTTACTCCCACATGGAAGTTGAATAGAGTAATGAGGTGTGCCTGATTGCTGCCTTGTTCCCAGACTGAACAAGTCTCACTTGGCCACTCTTTTTGTTGTGTATCCCAGCCCCTTGATCATTTTGGTGGCCCTCTGCTCTACCAAGGTCTGCCTTTTATTGGTGAGCTCAAAATCAGGCACATCAATCCAGGTGCTGCCTTAGCAGTGCTGAAAGGTGGAGTGAGGGGAGGTCAATTCTCCCAGCCTGCTTAGAAGCTCGGGCCAGCAGAGCTTGATGCTTGGCTAGTCTGCTTCACTTCCCAGGGGTGCATTTTGGTGGCTGTTACTCAGCAGTGTCCACTAGGAGCCCCAGATCTATTTTTGCAGAGCTGTGTCCCAGCCACTGCATGCTCAGCCTGTCCTGTGTGTTACTTCACCTCAGGAGCAAGTTTTTTCTTTTATGTAGAATCATGGAATCATAAAATGGTTTGGGTTGGAAGGGATATATCAAAGATCATCTGGCTCCGATCTGCCTGCCATGGACAGGGACACCTTCCACTAGAGCAGGTTGTTCAAAGCCTCATCCAGCCTGGCCATGAGCACATTCATATAGTCCACAGCTTCTCAGTTCCACCTTCCACTTACCATGGTTGATCCTCATGAATTTCCCATCAACACAGTTCTCTTGCCTCTTGAAGTTGATTGAAATAGAAGCACTGCTCTCTGGAGTGTTAATCTCTTTTTCCAGTGTGGGGTTACCCTTGAACCAGCTGAGACCAGACTCTGTCCCACCATCCAGGTCATTAATAGAGAGTTTTACACACCATTGGCATTGCTGCCAGTTCTTGAGCGACACCACAAGTTATCAGCCACCAACTGGATTTTGTGTGGTACCCATGTCTCACCAGCATGCCTCAAATAACACAGTGGGAGACCATGGCAAAATCCTTGCTGATGTCAACACACAGACAACATCCACTGCTCCAGGAAGTTTGCTCAATCACCTTTCCAGGGGTGGAGATAAGACTCACCAGCCTATAGCTCCTGGAGTCCTTCTTGAAGCTAAGCGTACAGTTGGGTTTTTATTTATGGAAATTGGGAAGGAAGATTACAATGGAGAAGATGTTGCAACATGAGAAGGTGTTGAAATAAGTATTTTGACTGCTCCTTGTTCCCCAGTTTGAGAATTCCTGGAACAGGCTCAGAAGCTATATTTAATAAATAGAGGATATATGCAATAATTTTTTTTCACTGTGGACATTACATTAGTTTGTTGGAAGAAACAACTTACTACAGCAATAACTTTTTAAATGGGCTGTGATGCTTCCATGACATCCAGTGTAAAGCTGGTATTGAGCATGTATCACAACAAATGTATTTCCTTTGTACATTTCTTGTAAGAATGGGATGGTACGTTTCTCTGGTGCCTGGGAGGGTACATTTTTTCTTATTAAATTTATTTTAGTAGATAAATTAGAACTCGAGTAAGAATCAGTAAATAAGAGGCAGTTATATATTTGTATTTATATTTTTATTTTTTTTTATTTCAGGGTATGTTGAGTCAACTATTTCTATTCAAATTATTTTTATCCATAAAGCTAACATTTTTATAGTTTCCATATTCATATTGCAGATGGTGTTCTTCAGAGCTCTAACTTCTGTCTACAGTGCTAATGTTATTAAACTGTTCACAGTTAAATGATAGTGTAAAACTTCCTCATGTACTAACATGAGAACTTTCCAGAGTTTGTCATGAAAGAACAGAACTGTTTTGCCTTTTTTTTTACCTGAGTTATTGGATTGAACTTTCAATATACGTAAGATTTTGTTTTCCAAGTTTCAAAGCTGCTGTAGACAAATACAGAATCCAGAAAAAAACACAGTAAACATACAGGCAAAGAACTTTACATTTATTTAAAGTGGATTATAAAAGCTTTAAAGTTCCAAGCAGAAAAAATTCAGAAGATACTATCTCAAATAATTAGTTCGTGTGTTCAACTTTATTTTTTGCTGCTTAACATTTTATTTCTTTGAAGTAAAGGTTTAAAGTCCTTGTTTTCAAGACAGACTTGTGTCACAAGCTTGAGCTCAACTGCGTTAAAGCAGTTATGCCTTTTTGCCAGGCTTTTAAAGCCTGAAAATACCCATTGAAATTCTTTCCTCCAAATAGAGAATTTATCTGCCTAAATGAAAGAACTACCTGAAATTACTTTTCCTTAACAGCTCAGGCCCTCTCTAACATGTATTCTTCTTCAGCAAAGTCTTTGTTTTGCTCTCCAGGACCATGTAAGTGTATGTTGAGTTTTGCAGCACTGCCTCCGACTCGTTTATTTTGTGTCAGGCTATACCTCTTTTCATTTTGATTAAATTGCCAGATAGCTGACAATGGAATCAAGAATCCCACTGTGATATGGGTCAGTACCAGCCATCTAAATGGCTGCTGGGCCTTGCAGTAAAGTAATAGGAAAACTGATGGACTGCATCTGACTTACAGGTTGACTGGGAAGCTTAAGTGTGGCCACACAAAACTGTGGCTTTGATTAGGAGAGCAGTAGGGATGCTAGAAGTTTATCATTCTTGTTTCGTGCTCTGCTGCTTGTATTCAAGAACATTATCAGGTAGTTTCAATGAAAATATTAAGCATTAACCCAAATAAAATACAAAAAAAAAAGTGAATTGGGAAGTCTTCATAGCAAGAAGGTCGTTGGAGTTACATTGATATTTTAAGCCAAATTGCAAGTTGTGTATCCTTTCAGGAGGTAAATTTATGCTAGATGCCTGAAGAATTTTCACTTTTTACGGTATATATGGGTAGCAGAAGAGCTTAAAAGGACATGGAGAATATGAAAGATTTCTTTTCACAATCACTTATTTTTATCTTTTTTTCTATGTAAAGATACCTACTACTTCTTGTATTATTCAGGTCACGTTCTACCCTTCTGATTTACCTTCATGGCAGCCTGATGTTGCCCTCTCTCCCACATTGCTGTCCTTTCTATCTTCCCAGCTCTTTTGCCTTTGTTTTATATGTTTTTCTTGTGTGACTCACATCCCCTTTGCATTGTACCTGCTTGCTTTGCATGCAGAATGAGCTGGTTGGAGTAGTGCTTCTCTCTGCTCAGCCCGTTCAGCAAGCTGCAGGCTTGAATTGGCTCTTGAGCTTGTCTGCCCTGTCAATGTTCAAAGGGGCTTTTAGCTGTTTGACTTTGCAAGAGCTACCAGAACCGACCAGTTTAATCTATCCTAAATTCTTTTATTGTTCTCTCTGTTCCTAGCAGTACATAGAGACAGATAAGGAAAAATAACTGTCTTTTCCCCCTACCTGAAAAGCCAGGGGATTGAAAAGATGCATTTTTGTGTAACTCCGTGTTTCTGTCTTTTCTCTTAAGCTGCTGCTCAGAGGGCTTTTATAATTGCTTCCTTTTGATTAGTGTTCAGTTTGTCCTAGGATAAAGCATTAAACAATTCCAAGTTGTCTCAATAGCCTCAGTCGTTACTTGTGCAATTTACTTGGAGAAGAAGACTTGGAGAAGAAGGTATTTAAGGTTAGTGTTGGCAGAAAAATATTGTTTTACCATTAACTGTCCAATGGCAGTACTGAAACCCAGCCCTGCAGTGCGAGACACCAGTTTCATCCTGAGGCAGGAACAAGGGAATCCTTCCCAGCAGGTGAAGGAAGGCAGATGGGCCTTGGCTTTGTCCCTCTGCCACAAGAACAGAGGAGGGAGGTGTTAATGCTTCTGTAACCTTGGGAGAAAAGGTCATGGTTTGATGGGACTGGAAATGTATGAAGTAAAGAGGAGAACTTAGGTACAAGTAAAGGGGGAGATACCACTGACTTAAGCAGAGAAAAAAGGGATTTCATGAGAGAAGCAATATGCCAGAGAGGATCCAAATAGAACATGTTTGTGAAAAGACACTGGAATGCACACAGTTCTATCAAGCCAATTTTCAGCAGGTTTATTGGCTCTGCAGTGGCTCGTTCAATCTCAGTACTCAAATTTTAGTTTCAAATTTTTGAGAGCTAATTTTAAGTAGTTAACATATGCTTTCTCATTATCTTTTAATAGAGATTTGTTTGCCTTCTACTTCTTGAATTCATATCTAGTATCTGAATTCTCACTTCTTTTCTCTATAATCGTGGGTTAGAAATTAAGAGGAACAGGAGCTCATGAAAAATCATTAACATGTTATTCCAGATCCTGGAGCCCTATGAGCTATGTGCTGTGTAAATGCACACAAGCTGACTTTATTATGTGGTTGTTCTCTTCCCCTTCTTTCTCCTTGGAGCCCTTTCATTCTCTTCTAACCTCCTGGTTGTGTTGCTCCCTGGTCAGCCTGGTGCCTGCATGGCAGTGGCTGAGGCAATGATTGATGTGGAGACTAAATTGCTGGACACAGTTAGTGAGTGTTTCATGGAGCAGTTAGTCTGCAAACCAGAAGAGGGAGAAGCAGTTTTGTATGTGCTTCTGACCATTGTGCACAGGATCTGGTTCAAAGTGTTACTGTCATTCTGTAAAACGTATTTACATTTCTTGCAGGATTATCTACCTCCATCTCTGAAATTCCCCTGCTTTGGGGATTTTGTTTTTAAAGAGAATGACTTAAAATTAAAAATCATATTAAAGACAATTTATAAAACCAAAATCCTTCTAAGTGGCATGGAAACTACTTGAAGATGCCATGTGGGAGTGTTGGAGGAAATGCATGCACCTCTCAAAGACAGTAAGTCCAAAAAGAAACTGGCGTGGCATAGTTAAACAGCAGGATAAAAGGTGGTTACACAAAGCAGTTTTTACCATTTTTTAAAAGTTAAGTTTTGCCTGCAAGAGCAAAATACAAAGCTTCATAAATTCCTGGCAGCATTAAGGTAAGAATGCATACATTCAGCTAAGGAAGGTGTTTGAGGAACAATTTGCAGGAGGTATAAAATTAATCTTTTTGAAACACACTGTGAACAAGAAGCCCACTGGAGAATGCACAGGGCTAATAGATGATCTCTCCTTCTATCCTCTAGAAATAAAGCTCTATCAAAAAAGAAGCTATTTTCTTACCTCTTATATCCAAGTTCATTTTTGAGCTTGAAGAAGTTCTGAACTGGAACCTTTCATTATGGAGAATGTATCAAAAGTTCCCTCTTCAAACTGAAGTGTTGGTAGAAGCAATTATGGAACAAGTTTAAAAAGAAAAAGGAGAGATGGAAAAAAAAAAGACATAAACCAGGTGGTATTTAAAAGTGCCAGTTTCCAGAACTAGATGGTATTGAAAAGAGCTCAGGAATTAAGCAACCAAACTAGTAAATATGGATGTGACCCTCTGCTTAGAACCTGACATTTGAACAATTTGGAAGTCATTTTCAGGCTTCTACTAATTAACAATAAGCTTAGCATCTGCAATGGACAACTAGGAGAAATGATTACAGGAAGTAGAATTAGCAGATAGTTGCCTAGTACAGGACAGTGGGAGGCTCACATGGTTTTTGTAATACAGGATTATTTAGGCATGATTTTCTAAGATATAGGAAGGGGCCAAAAACATGTCTGCAAGGGAAGTGAGTGGTTGTAGTATGCTTAAGATAAAAATGGTAACCATATTTATCTTTGTGTGGTTTTTTTTCTGCTCTCAGACCTTTTCTGGTCACAATCTTAAGAAAAGATTCCAAATGAAGAACTAAAAACTTACTCTTAGATCTTATGATACACTTTTTTTTGCAACACTTAAGATTAGTCTTCTATATCTGAAATGCCATTGTGAGAAGAAGAATCTCTTCAATGAGAAGTTCAGCAACAGTATCTTGTTACTGAAAAGCTCTTAGAACAGGCTTAGCCTTTTTTTTCCATTTTATTCAGAACTGATTAATGGCCTATGCACTTTTCCAACAATAAAGTGCTCTCAATCACTTTCATGCTTTAAGACGCTGTGTTGCAAAGATGTAACTGAAAGTTGTGCAGAAATTAATGCTGTAAACTAACTAGTTTTATCTCTGCTTGTGCAGCAATGGTAGTAAGCCAGTGGTCTCATTTGGAGCTTTTTAGTGTGGAGCTTAGGCTGGCTGTATAAAGAAAGGTTTCATATTTGAGCTGAGTGTTGTTTGTCCTGCTGCTCCCACTTTAACTTCTTTTATTTTTTTAAATTTTTTTTTAGTTTGGTTTAGGTTTTCTAGGGCTTTTTGTCTTTTTTTTTTTTTTTTTTTTTTTGCTATTGCTGGCAATGAGGCTTTTAAGTGTTTGTATTATACACTGAAACCAGGATGTTGGTCCAGAAAATCTAAGTGAAATTCAGTCTTCAAAAATTTAATGCTGGGTGACAAATGGTTGATTGGTTTGTTGGCTTATTTGTTTATTATTACTTGGTAGATACAGAAAAAGGTGACAGATTCAGTTGAAGTTGATCAGGCACACCTAGGTTAGGAAAAGTTGGGAGAAAAAGTTAAGGATAATGGCATGGTTAGAAATGTGGGAAACCTCAAGACAGGAATTCTGCATATGACATGGGAATTAAAAGATCTGGAAGGCATAGGGAAGGCATGATTTTTTTAGGCTTGTGTAAGGGAAGAAAAGGTGGGGAAAGAAGAAAGGACATGGGATGCACCGTGTTGTAACCTTAGGTGGATTGCAGTGGTGGAATCAGAGGAAATGTAAATAAGTCTGTGGGTATTTCTGAGAGACTGGGACGTGAGTGGAGAAGGGAAACAGAAGGATATCTGTAGTTTGACAGTGAAGTGTAACAGAGACTGTTGGAACTGCTTTTCACGGCTTTAAAAACTCACAATAGGTGAGCCTAGTGTGTTTTTCCTGATTTTGGAAATAATTCAGATCCTTGAACTCTTAGCAGTTGCTTATCCAAAATTTGTACATTAAGGGACTCTTTGTGGTACAGTGCTCATTTTGAGAATCATTGATACAGAAGCAGTTTATAAATAATAGAATTGAAATCCTTGTGACTTTCCTGATTAAAATGCATACTCTTGAGGTAAGGAGACAAGAAGTTTCTGCATGCCCCAATTTTTTCATGTGTTTACAGGTACTTGGTTTGTCACATCACCTTCAAGTTTTTTGGTTGTAATTGCCCATATAGCACTCAGACTCATGCAGACACTTGCACTGCAATAGATGATTATAAATCCATTGAATCAAAATAATCATCATGGAGTACAGTAAACTTTGTGTGAAGTTTCTGTGAGCTGCATGTATATGCATCTTTTAATCCTTTCCATAATGAAAAGGCATTTTTGGCTTGATGAGATGTTGGTATGAGAAGTACTTGCACATAAAAAGATGTGCTTAGATACATCTGCTGTGATGAATCCCTTTCAGCTGAAGTTCTGAGTCTGCAAATTCTGACAGCTTTTTATTTAGTGGTACAGCTGTTAGCACATGTACATATGGTAGCAATGCTTAGAAATACTACCTGTGAGTTCTTAAATATGTATAAAGCAAAGAAATCCTTTACCTTCATTTGGCATTTTTAAGATAAACCACACTGGCTCTTGAAAATGTAATTTTCAATCTTCAACTACAAGGCTTTTTAAAAAATGATGGATTTTTTTTTTTTTTTATTCAGAAGTACAACTCAGGATCCTGAATCAGACAGTGCATTTTGTTGGAATGACTTGCTGTATGCATCCACATCTCTGTGTTTATATCGAGCATAGGGGCTGAACTTTTCAATCGCTGAATCTAAAGACATTATTAAAACAAATACAGCAAACCTGACCAGACAAACCCAGGAAAATTTCAGGGTAAAAGAGAGTCAGTTACAAGGTTGGAAAACAAATCACTGCTTTCTTCACGTCATTCAAGTGTGCTGTCTTTTCCTTAGTCCTCCTTTCAAACTCTGTTCATTCTTCTCTTGCAGTGGTTTGCCCAGCTTGAGATAATCTGCATTTTCCATATTGAGATTTTTCCTCAGAATCTGTGAGAAAATATCCTTACTCAGTCACCTTTTGATGCTTGTCTGTGGTTCTGCTTTCTGAAGCTGTCAAGAACACTGTCAGTCTTAGCTGCCCTGTAGCTTCCCTACTTGCCATCTGTCCCTATCTGTCACATGTGTGCTTCTTTACTATATTTTTAATGGCTGAGTGCTCAGTGTTTAGGGAAGACATCTCCTTTCTTTACCACCTCATTCCTGAAAACTGCTGGTTTAGTCTTTGCTGCATGGCATTTTATGAATTGGAGGGGATTTTATGATATACTGTAAACTGTAACCTCATGAAATGTGAAAACATCAAATTCTGTAATGGATGAACATGAATTTGTATCTTTTTAGCATGATATTAAGTGTGGGTTTGCCATGCTTCTCTTTTCTTGTGTGCTTGCCACAGAGGTTTGTACTCTGTGCAGGAAAATAGTGTTTGTTTACTCTTAGTATTCCCCCAATGACAGTGACTTCACATTCTTTACAGCTATTAAGACCTTTTTTTCCTTTTTAACTTGGACCAGAGCAATCCAGGTGGTATTTTATTCCAATTATATCAGCACATATTCCCTTCCATCCCTTATGTTGTTCCTGTATATATGTGTGGATATATTTTAAAGAGAAAAGGTAAGAAGTGTATTGTGGAGAAAAACTTGTTACAAAGAAATGTCCTTAGTATTTTGGAAGTGCATAGGAAGAAATTTTAAGCTAAAGACACCTCATTCCTTTTTTTCTGATGAAAGTAGGTCAAGACTGATTTTGGCCCTTTTAAAATTAGAGCAGTTTATTATTTTCTTATTTAACAGTGACTGGCTGCTGTGTGTAGAGAAGGGAGTGGGGAGAAAGGGCTGAGGTACTTCTGTACTCCTCCTCTCTAGACACAGGATTTAATAGTATTGTTCAAATATTGTTTGGTACTGCATGCCTCTGAAATGCCTGTGGGGAGAGCAGCAAGAGGGGCATGTGGAAAAGCAGCTCCAGTGGATAATGTGGAAAAGAGCTGCAGTGATAGTAGAGGGCTTCCTTGTGATTCCTGGAAACTTGGGTGAGGAATCCCTTGCTTGATTTCCTTTTCTCCACTGCAGTGTATGTACCACCATCATTAATGACTGCTTTGGATTTAAATAACAATGGCATAATGACACTATAAAACTTTTTTATTTGACATTAATAGAAGCAGATTTTGTACCTGCAGCTGATGGTATGAATGTCTAAGCTTCTTCAATAACTGCTTTTCTCTTAAATTTCTTGAGGAATTGATAAAGTGTGCAATTAACTGATAAGCTTAGTAAGTGTAAACTTAATTACATCATAGTCTACTTATGCAAAATCTACATGCACACTTTATTGTGGGACTTGAGACTTCATTTTGTTTAAGCTTGGGAATGATTCTATTCTTGCAGATTAGCCTTGCTATAGGGTAATTTGATGTTCGTTTTTGAAGACACACCTAGGCATATCATCTTGGTGGAAAGAGGACTGCAATTACCAAGGTATTTTAGTATAACTATCTTAACAGAGTTGCTTGCTGTTCAGAGAATAGTTTTTCAATACTGACAAGCTGAGAAAAACAAAAATTTTGATTTATATGAATTTAAGACTCTTTAATGTTTATAGACATGGGTAAATGAAACTCTCAAGTTCATCTGTTCTAATTTAGGAAATGCTAAATGTGTCTTTTTGTTATTGCCTAGCCTGTAGGCAAACTGTTCCCCTAGCGCACACAGAGTTTTATTTACAATTGCATAAGTGTCCCTGGTGCATGCTTAGGCAGTTCAGTCACATATGTTGGGCAGTCCTATCAAATAATATATCCTGCATTTGCCTCTTCTGGCTGTTAGATGAAAGGGAAGGGGGAAAATGGTTTCCTTCCAAGAGTGGTTTTATTGGTTTGTTTGTTTTTATTTAAGTTACTTCTTACAGCAGCAGAGAATGCTAATATCCACAGTTGGATAAGATTTAAAGTCATGATGTCAGCAGCATCCTTGTTTCAGAAGATGGAATGAATGCTTATCTGTACTTCCCATATTCCTGTACTACAATTGAGAAATAGTAATAAATAGGGAGGTCACATCACTGAGCAGTCTTATATAGGTTATTGCTTATTTCCACTGCTTTCAGTATTTCAGACTCCTTGACTCCAATGCTTCATCTGGAACCAGTCCCACTAACTAAACTTACAGTTTGTGATACGAAGATTCAGAGGCCACCCTGAGATCTCCATAAATGATACCAGTGAAAGAAAACTTTTCTCAAATAAAGAAATGGGGAGATTTCCTTAGTACAATATGAGGTATATTCACTTTCTAGTAGAAATCTTCATCAAGTGATCCAGAAATAATTTGCCAATTAATCAAAATTACTTTGCTTTCTTTTAAGAAAGGTTCTATTTATCCCTCCTTTCTTAAAAAAATCAGCTAACTACTTCAGAGATATCACAGAACTACAGACTTCAGATTATTTGATAACTCTTTCAGAACTTTGTCCTTTCAAGTAGGATCTAAAATGACCAGCTAATTTGATATTTACAGTTTTTGAGGCACTGTTGAAATTACGGATTTACACAAATCTGTCATTTAAGATGTTTTGTTGAGTTTCTAAGTGGCAACTGGCAGTGTTAAACTGTTTTCAGCATTTCACTGAAATGGGTAGTGGCTCAGATTTCTCTGACTTTCAGGTGATATTAACAGCAAGACAATCTTTATCAAGTAAGGATGTGGCATATGAGGGACTTACGGCTTCAGTGCCACTGTTAAAAATCTATTAAAATTCTTGCTTATCTGAAATTGTGAGTGCTTTGATCTATTCAGAATGACTTTTTTTTTAATATTAGCACCAAAATCTTCTGTCCTCCCCCAATACAGTCATTTCCATATGTGCCAAACATGGTGAACAGGAAGGGAGCTTAGTCCATCTTTTATTTGCATTGGAAAGCAAGGATAATGGTATTTTGTTTGAGGGCTACAGACTTCACATAGTTTTTTTCAGTATTGACTATAATACTCTGGATTAGATTTTTAAAAAAAATCTGATAATTGTAAAACATGGAATGGTATCCTGCTAGAATGACATAGCTGTAAGTCCGCATGAAATGTTGTATCCCTTTACAAAATTTTTTTAATTTGAATCCGTGATTTTTCAGTGGAAGGTTTGCATCTACTACTTAAAGGTCTGGTTGATTCATAATAGCAGTAATTATTTTTTTCTTGTAGATAATTATATAAAATGTGTTTGATCTATATTTTAAACTAGCTGTCAGATCACTTTTTTCTGTTCTCTGTGGCTGGACGTGGAATACAATAGGAAATAAATCACTGTTGAGCCACTAGGTGATAGCTTTTCTGAAATTTTAAGGATTATAAAAAGCAAAATATTGAACAGTAGTTTGTTGGGTTTTTTTTTTAATGCAAGGTGAACTAATATTCATGGTAATCTTTTGACCACAAAGAACAGCATTATGATTTCAAGAGGTAATAATTTTCAGTACAAATGTTTATGGAAATAAACAGACATCTTCAGATTTGCATTAAAGGTCAGGAAGATTATTTTGTTGAAGATTGGAAGTGAGAGTGAATAGTTATTGCCTCTAAAATCAGTGCTGATTTTCACAGTTGCTGTAATATTTAGCCTCTTAAAAAATTACTTTCTTGTCATTGTTTTGCATTACTAAGAAAGCCAGCTTTACAATATACATGTGCTTTGATGACTGTAAGTGGCAGTTAAGCTTTGAATTCGTAGGTTTAAAAAGTGTTATGTATTTTGCATGTGGAACAAATCAGGTGTACTTGCTTACTGATAATGGTCTGTAATGCACAACTTTTTATAAGCATAAAGGCAGTTAGGGGATTGAGAGAGGACAGCAGAATGTACTTCAGGGGAAAACAAAGTCAATCACTTAAAGGAAGAGAATAAACTAAATAATGGAAGCACCAAGCCAGGAAGAAAACCTGGCTTTATGAAATCGAAACCAAATAGCTTGAAGAATAAGTGAAGATAATAGTGGAATTACTAACTTTTTCAAACCGAAATTCTTTCAAAGTGATTAAAAGTTGTGGGTGCCAAACTTCAAGGAGGGACTCAATTTTCAGAGCTGAAGACGGAGGCTTTTTGTTTAAGATATTCCCCTATTTCCCTAGCTGATAGTTCTAGTTCCCTTAGGGTACAGTAGGCACTTGGAACTGGCTGGTGGGTGAGATGAAGATGCAGATTAGTCTAGACCTGCTGTATCTCCAAGCAAAATCTGGAGACTAAAGAAGAGGGGGATATTTCCTTAGGATGCCTGAAACAGAATTGGTTGTCTGCATTTAAACTACTGTATCTTATTTGACACTGAATGTCTTCTAAGAACCACTGGATTGAATAAAAATGACTTTGCATGCCCAGTTACACTTTTGAAGTGGTCTTAAATATTAATAGTAATATATATGTAGGCAGAGAAATGATTGTTCTTCTATTTCATCCTCAAAAGTTCAACTTGGTGGATTTTCTAGGACTGTATTCATTTCTATTTTGTACAAGGTGTATATTATTGATGCCTCATGGTTTCAAAGTCATGTTACACATCCAAGATATGTGATTTAACTACAGACATAGAATTCTGAATTCTATGTACTTTGTAGCATCTATAGTTTTTTTCTTTTTTTAATGTTAATAACTTAAATATCTTTGTATTTTAGAAAAGTTGAAATATGACCAGAAAGAAAGAAACTGCCTAAGAAATAGTACTGTGTTTCAGCATTTTGAAATCAGTTTCTGTTTATACCCTAAGTGCCTTACCAGTAGAGGCTCCTTCTGTCTTTGTGGAGAAACACAGGCACCTTGAGTTTAGTTGTGTACACATCTGTAAGCACATAAATATTCCTCAGGCAAAATGCTTGTTTTCCTTTAATGCTGGCTTGTTACAGTAGTGTGAATGTTTGCATATACAAATTAATTGAAGCCTAATGTGTTCAAACAGGAACTCTTAATAAAACGCTGTTTTTTATGTGTAATATTTGAGGATTTTTAAAAATGAAATAACAAAATGTTGATAAAAATAAAATGGAATATTACAATGATCGATATTTTGATGCCTTCTACCTGCTTGAATAGATGAGATTGTTCAAGATGTTTCTAAATTCATTGTTAATCTGCTTTGATGATAGAAACACAGCAGTGCTAATTGTAAACATTTTTTAAATTGACCTCATGCTTAAGAAATACCATAATTTAGGTGGCATGTTTTTAAATTAAAAACCCCTTTGTCCCCCTGTGCACAGGCAGTCCGATACAATCTCTGGCTGCATAATCAATCACTTGTACATTACTTGTACATTTCTCTCTGTCCCCTCGACACCCCCCTCCCAGTCCTGCCTCATTCAGTGAAGAGGACAGATGATGTTCACTTCCTAAGTCATTAATCAATATTTTTTCTTAGCCTGGTTGTTCATTTTGAGCCCCGGGCTCTGTTTACTGGAGGCTATTAATTTCTGTGTGGATTTTTCTGTGGTTCCCATTGCCACCATGTTTGTGTACTTCACAAAAAAAAATCAACACCCTTTTGAGGTCTAGAGATGATCTGGCAAGTGTAAGAATGTAAGAATATAGAATAACAGAACCATGAACTGTTTTGGGTTGGAATGGATTTTGAGAGACCACCTAATCCACCCCCCTGCCATGGACAGGGTCACCTTCTGCTAGATGAAGTTGCTCAAAGCCCCCTCCAGCCTGACCTTGAATGTTTCAAAGGATGGACCTTCCACCTCTCTGGGCAGCCTGTTCCCTTGTGACACCTGCCGTGTCTCACCACCCTCATTACTTCAAATCCACTCTAAATGTACCCTCTTTTAGTTTAAAACTATTACCTCTTATTCTGTTGCTACTGCATCACTGCTGCCGGTAAAAAGGCTTTTTCCACCTTTCTTATAAGCCCCTGTTAAAGTTTGAAAGCCTGCAATAAGTTCTCCCTGGAGCCTTCTCTTCTCCAGGCTGAACAGCCCCAGTTCTCTCAGCCTTTCCTCACAGAAGAGGTGCTCCAGCCCTCTGACCACATTCGTGGCCCTCCTCTGGAGTCACCCAACAGCTCCATGTCCTTATGCTGAGAGCCCCAAAGCTGGATGCAGTATCCAGGTGGGGTCCCACAAGGAGGAGACTCACTTCCCTCAGCCTGTTGGACAGGTTTCTTTTTATGCAAGCCAAGAGACAGCTCCCTTTCTGGGCTGCAAGAGCACAGTGCTGGCTCTTGTCCAGTTTTTCATCTACCACTATCCCCAAGTCCTTCTCTTCAGAGCTGCTTACAATCCAATTGGAGGATTAAAAGGAAAAGATCCTGTGTTTTAGTGTTTGACCCCTTACTTCGTAGCTTCTGGCTTAGGTTGGCATAGAAAAGTGTTTTATTAGACACTTGGAGAACTGCCAAACTTATCGCAGCATCTGTCTTTTTAAAGTGCTGTTTCTGATTGCCTCCTTAGTTGCAGATCCACAGGAGAAGATTTAGTCTTTTACTCCAATTAAATCACAGACAGATGTAAAAGAAGAAAAGGTGAATAAGGAAAAGAACTTAGGAACAGGAAGGCAAGAGAAATAAAAAGCACCACATTGAGGATCTCTGGCCTAGTTCAACTGATTTATCTCTAGGGTGGATCTTTCCTAATCAATAACTAGGGAAAGGATTCTTTGAAAATCATGGAAGATGTTCCCTAAGTATGGGTGCACTCAGATTTAGGTGTGTGCAAGAAAACTTAGTGGCAGAAATAAAATCTTAAAAACCTTAATGAAGTTTCTTGCTAATTTTATATTTAAGCAAACTTCCTTTGTCCAGATTTTTGGCCCTGGAAGTGTTGGATCACTTTTTCCTGCAGCCAGCTGGTAAAAAGTTGTGTGCACAATATGTGAATGTGCTATACTCTGTAAGTCTGGGAGCTGCAATTACAGTAGAAAAGATGTGAAGAGGAATGAAATGATGGCATTCTCCTCTCCTATCAGCAGGGTGAGAAGCCTTTGATAGGTGGAGTTCTGTGACTTTGTGGTTGTGTTGGTCCCAAGTCCAGCACCGTAAGCAGTGCACTGTGTTTCTCTGGTAGTGGGTGATGCTGCATTGAGAGATTGATAGCTCTGCAGGAGAGGTTGATGTGACAACCACCAAAAAAACCCATAAAAAAACAAAAGCCCTGTCAAGCCCGAGTATACTCATGGGTACTTTGCTTTGATACATCTTTTCTATAATTGAAAATTAAAGATGCTGCTAAGTTCTAGATGCCTTAAGGGACTGTTCACATCTGTCAGCTCTGATTTTTCAAACTTTATCATGTTTGCATGAGTTCTCATAGGCAAATTCCTGAGATCCAAGTGATCTTCTATGAAAGGTCCTATTTAATATCTTGAAGATTTCAAGTATTTCAATTACGAGCAGAGTTTTTAAAATTCATCTTTCTCTTGGAATAACACCCAGGTGATTTCACAGAAATTTTTCCCTTACACTACTTCTTATACATCTGTTCCTCATTTTGTTGATCTACTGTTGTTCTTCTTCAGAATATCTCCTAAGCCGTATGCAAACAGTAAACAAGATAAGTTTTAGCCTTACTGGCAAAAGCTTGACAAAACTTGTTAGCAGATGATAATGGAGTATGATAGGAGTCACTTAACCATACTCTATAAACCATTTGTCCTCTCATAATAAAGTACTGAAAGAATTCAGTTGTTTGAAACTTGTCTTTAAACTCTTTGGGTCCAAATTATTAAAACCTGGAGTTAAAAGAGGTTCTTACCAATGTTTCATTTTTAAATCTTAAGTGTCAGTCTCCTGTTCTAGACTTAACTTCTTATATGCTCCTTGCCAGGTTTTATTGTATACTATTAAAAATACTGCTACTAACTACTTAAAGGAATGAAAATAATCAGTATTGGAATAAATGAGTAATCCTTGCAAATGGATAGTCTAGTAAATATCTGATATGTATCTTGCATATCTTGAGAGACCTCTCTGTGTATATTACATTCTTGGTGATGGATTTTAGTCTAGTTGGGATGTTCTTCTCAGGGTAATATTGGTTCAAAGTAGGTTTTCTTCCAAAAATTGTTGGAAGTCCTGTGTTTGTGTGCTGTGGCACACAAAGCTGAAGCAAGTTGTACATACAAGTTTAACCAAAATGCCTTTTACCTTACCTCATCCACAACTAGGAAATATGCAAAAGAGAAGTGCATAGCTATTGTGTTCAGAAAAGTAAGAAAAATATTCCTTAGACATGTGAATCTGTTAAATGTGTTTAACAATTTAGCCATTTTAGCAATTGTAAATTAATTTTTGTGGTGGTTCTTTGCTTCCAAATACTAGGTTGAACCATTTTCTCTAGGTCAGACAGAGCTGAATGAAATGAGTCTTTGTCCTATTGAAAGGACAATTACTATTTCAAAATTTTATTTATGTTTTCAAGAGGTTGTTTTGTTACCTCCCTTTTCTCCATGTTGTGGTACAAGAGTTAGTTCTCTTGTCACTCTTCATGTTTTAGCCCCTTATTGCCTGTTGTGGTGGAGAGGTACTGAGAGTATGCTGTTTGAAGGAGTAAAGAAAATGGCAAAAATCAGTATGCTCACCACAGCCTTTCCCAAGCTAGCATGGTATGTCCCTTTTGAGGGCTTTTATGTGCTTGAAAAATAATATGTTGTCATATATAATGAATAGAAAAGCTTCTCTTCTGGCTCTTTTGCATTTTAAAAAGTTGTGTTGTATTTCTTAGTTTTATATTTCACCAGCAAGAGTGTTTTCTTTTTGGCAGTTTTCAAGAGATTCTTGTCTTTGATTAGAAGTTGTGTGAATAACAGCATACAGTTTATTTCTTGTCTGATGGAAATGTTGTTAGTAATCACTTACAACATTGTTGTTATCTTGTATTTGTAACTTTTTATTATTCCCGTGAGAATATGTAATTATTATGGAAAGGCTTATTCAGAGATAAAAATATTTTCAAATTTGTATTGCAGAAAATACTTTCAATGTAATCACAACACTTCAAGTTGTGTGTATTCTACAAGTACATCTGACAGAGCTCTAACCCTAGTATCTTGAAAACAAATTCTCCAGCTGTAAAATTCCCTGGAGTTTGCATGGAGCCTTCAGTATAACTTAAAAAAAAAATAGAAATACCTCTTTCAGTGTTCTCAGTATGCTTTCTGTGGCTTAAAAAAATTACATGATATTGTGAGAAAAAGAAAAGGAGTGAATTATTTACCTTAGGCATTGCTCCTTTTGAAACCAGCCTCTTGAGACAAAGTCATGGAAAGAAAATTCATCCAGAGCCATTCAAAGGTGCCAGAAGTACTTAAGCACTTGTCTGGCAGAATCATTGAATGCTGAGTTTTCAGGGAAGGGATTATTATCCACAACCCACATTTACCTTGTTTTCTACACACCTGTGTAGCCCAAGTTGAGTCTCCAGTAAGACTACCAATTCTTATATTATCATCAGTTATTTTTAAAATTTGATTTAAATTAAATTGAATTTAAACACATAAAGCTATTTAAGAGGCACTTTCTTTACATAAAGTGCATGGGAAAGCAATTTGACAAAATAATTTTCTGATATGTCTTTTGCCTTTAGTACATTTTAAACTGCTTTGTTATAAATTAAAATGAAAATGGGAGATTATTGCTTTAGCAGTCAGCTTTGTATCAATATTGAAGTCCATTTCTGGTGGAATTGACATTACTGAACAGAATCGTTTTTTAAAAAAATAATCTTGATGGGAAGTGAATTGACTCAATGGGGAATAAAGTGAGAACAGTTTAATAATTAAGGAATTTTGGAATTAAAGCTTAGAAGGTATTCCAAATGTTCTGTCTGTTTTATCTGTTTTATGTAGCTGTTGTGTTTCTGTCACTTAGGTACCCTGCTGATGGCTGAAACAAAATTGGAGCTACTGGGTTTTTTTGAATGCTTTTGATTCAATGCAATAGTAATCAAAATGACTTGGCAACTCTTTAGATGTTACCAGTACAAAAAGCAGATTTTGGTTGCCAGTGTTGTGAATGGTTGGTCAGTGCCTTTTTTACACCTGAAAGCATATAAGTCATTGAAATTATGATACAAAATTGGTCATTCTGCGAATCTATTGTTAAAATGTTAGCCAAACTTTATAGTGTACACTGTAACGATGGAGAAAGAAAGCTGCAAAAGAACCTTCACATTGATCTATGCTGTCTCTTTTATTTTAAAATTTTGACTTTTTGATTTTTTGAATGTTTAAGCATGCATAAGCGTGTGACTGTACTCTTCATTCTGTCTGTTCTACACAATGTAATTTTCTTATGTTTCTTCATTCTGTAGTTTGCTTTTTGAGACCTTATAATATGTGTGTTTTATTGTATCACAGAATGATCTTGGCTCTGAGCAGCCCCATCTAGGGAAAGATGTCCCTGCCTGTGGCAGGAAGGGTGGATTAGCTGATCCTCAAGGATCCCTTCCAACCCAAACCATTTTGTGATTCTGTGGTCTAGGCTGGGAGGGTTGTCTTTAGATCATCAGCACAAGAGGTCCCAGTCAGGAATCTTCTTGTCACAAGTTTAGATTTTATTGTATTTCTTGAGAGTAACCTGTTCCTTTGGGTTATTCTGGTGCCCATGTCTTCCTCTGAACCTTTTTGGTGTGCAGTGAATGATTTTTATAACATTCACTTATGTACAAATATGAATTCCATGGGGATTTTTCATATCTAGTCATGTGTGATACATATGCTTATTTGTGTGAACATACTGGCCTGTGTGCTTCTGTGCTCACATTAGTATTATATCTCGAAAAATTGTACAAAATGGTAAGAAGGTGGAAAAAATTGCCTCCTAAAGCATAATAAAACAAAAGAACTCCCCCAAATGAACCCAAACCTCCTCTCCATCTTATTGATAAAAAATTAAAATGTTTAACCCCCCTAGACTAATGAAGTCTTTTTTGCATGTGAATTACAGCATTGCTTTCTTAAGGCAGACTAGTAAAAAAAGAACATTTTAGCATACCGAAGATTTGTTTGAATCATATAATAAGAATTCCTTATGTATAGAAGAACTGTAAAGCTTATTCTTTGTGATAAAATGGTTTAATGTCTGCTCTGAATCTGCCGTGTGTAGCTTCTGAAAAAACTTATGTGCCATTTAAAAGTTTCTAGTTGGAAGATTATTGAAATGTGGTAGGCTTTTATTTGAAGGATATTATAAATTAATGTTATGTATAAGCATATGGAGAGTAACATTAATCAAAGCCCTTCATGCCCACAGCAATTTATTACAGTAGTCAATGTCTCTCAAACCGTTGTCTAATTAATACATTAGTTCTACAAGGTGTTAATTCAGATCTTTGAAATGTTAAGGATATTGTTAAGGAGTTTTTGGGAGGATCTCGTTGAGTGTCCTGTTCTGTAATAAAATGCCCATCACAGGAGAAGCTTTTCTGGTTTTGTCCTGCAGTGTCTTCATATATGGATTGGTATGCTAGATCAAATATAACTTAGCATAAATCCAAGACACTGGTAAATGTGGAAAGGAAGAGCTGCTGCTTTTCTGCTTTGTCCAAACCCCTTACTCATACAGCTGTGGGGGAACAGCCCACGTCATGGCAGTTTGGAGAGTTTCATAGTGCCTGGGGTGCAGGACCAATACAGCCGTTTCTGGAAATGTGCTCTTGCAAAAGAAAGGTTCTTTTTTTGTTTCTAAAATGTCTAAAATTAAGGAAATTGATGAAGAGGTTATTACGGGACTAGGTATATGGTACAAGATGTACCTATTTTAAAATCTAAAAAGTAATTGTGCTGTGGTTAAGCACATTCTGTCTTTACTGTCTTCAAGGAGGTCTTGTAGGCATTCACATGGGTGGTAGTCTTGTGAGATGCTTAAAAATGGGTATGAAACTACAGCTGAAGACTTCCAGCCAGGATAAACTGGCACTTTATCAAAAAAAGTCAATCTTTCTTGTCTCAGTTACTGTGCCAGTCCTTTTCTCCTTGCCCAGCCTTCCTCAACCCCAGAGTTCATGTGGCTGTAAAATGAATTGTTTTGGAAATCTGTCTCAATTAAAATTAGCTATATTTACGTTTGTGCAGCTGCATATAAGAGAAGGAAGACAGCTTGAGGACAACAACTGGGGCTAGGAGGGCTGAGACTGTTTATTCTTCTGCCAGCTTGATTAGTGCTGTGGGTTACAATCAATCAGTTGAGCTTAGCAGCTGTAGAAATATCATGCACAGTTGCAGCTTTAGATCATGCTCAGATCATATTTGATGTGAAATTTTGCCCCTGTCATGGTTCACCATTTGCTGTCACAATCTGCAGTTAAGATTCACCAGTTTTCACAGGTGATGTTTTCCAGCAGGGTAGAAGCATGCATATGGAAACATCAGGCATACAGTCCTAAGGAGACAAAATCACCCATCCTTGAAAATTTTTGACTAATCTTTTCCTTCACCAGGAAGAAACAGACTCAAAATACCAATTATAAAAAAAAAAAGCTTACACTCTTTTAACCCAGAGAATAAAAAGGCTATGTTGGCTTTGGAGCATTAAGTTTAATAGGTGGCAGTATAAATCAACTTTGGAACCAGAAAAAAGTCTAATTTACTTTATACCCAAAGATTTTCTGCTGTTTCTTCTTTGTTGTTTTGTGGGATTTTTTCCCTACTTTTTTCCTCATCTCCTCTTTTTTCTTCATGGTTGTGATTTGCAGAATGTCTTCCCTGGTTTTCTGAGTTCCTATTTTTCTGTTCTTTCCCCTGTTGTTCTGTGTCATGTTCCTACCTCACTCTTGTTTCCTGTTTTAGTTCAGCTACTTCCCTGCTCCTTCTGTTTCCATCTATCTCCCACCCACCCAAGCATCAATCCCACCACCCAGTCATGGGATTTGAAAAGTGTACCAGACCGAAGGCTGATAGTTGATATTTGAAATAGAAAGCCATGCTGTCTAAAGGAGATGCCTGACTGAGACACCAAAAAAATTCCAGTCTTCTTGTCATAGCCATCAGAAAAGGAATGATCCTGTGGACTTTTGGACTCTCCTGGCTATTAAAATGGTCTGATGAAATATATGCTTGTAATTTATCTCTGGTAAGCAAAAGGTGCTTTTTATTTTTGTTGCCTCTTCATACAGTGTTGGAGAACATCTCATATTCCTGACATGTTCATTCCAATGCTCCTGTCTCTCCCATTGTTAGTGAATACATTTTGTCTTCTCCATTAGCTTTTCTGGACAGCTTGAGGTTTTCTGTGGGTTTCATTTCTGTCAGCAGAGCTCCGAAGATGGGAGATGCCTCTCAGCTGTATTACACAGATGTTGCTGTTGTTACTGTGTACATTCTTTATATTTCAAGGTTGCTACCTCAGATAAAAAGAAAATGTTCCCAGGATGTGAATGAAGCAGTTGGGTGTGCCAGACAGTGGGAGTGAGGTGCTGGGTTGGCCGTGGGAGGGGGATACAGGTGCCCGAGTGGGGGCAAGTCAAGTAAGTGGCCAATCTTTTGGGTGGGCCCATAGGCTGGCAGGAAGGGAAAGGGGCTCAGGTTGACAAGATGGGGAAGCAGGAGTTGAGAGGCCTCTAGGGCAACAGTGTGCTTCCAGGACAGCCACAGCTGTGATGCTGGCTGCTGGTGGGGTCACCTTGTCCACTGGGGGCCTGGGGTGCCTCCCTATGGGCAACTAGCACGAGGCCTTGGCAACCTCTGGAAGAGCTTGGCAGCTAGGGAAGCATAGGAAATTGTGTGTCTGGGGAGTAGGAATCTTAGGGTTTGGGTTTTTTTTTTTAACCACATGGATGGTCAAAATAGTGGCCTGGGATGTCTCGTTCAGTGTTGGAGTATCTGTGCTTGGAGATGTTCATGAGTGGACACTGCCCGGTGCCATCTGATCAGAGTGGCTTTGGGCAGGTGTTTGGATATAGGAGACCTCCAGAATCCTGGTCAAGCAAAATTATTTTCTGATTTGGTGATGTACGAAGCAGACTTGCTGGATACTTATGGTTTTAATGGTGTTTTTTTCTAATTTGAAGCTTTTTAGTATCTCATAGGCAGCTTGGTTTATTGATGTTTGCAAATTGTCATTGTTGGCAAGATGCACACTAACGTGGAGAAAAGCTTACAGAAAAAATAAGATTTGCCATGCTGGGTGAAATTCTCTGGTCTGTCTAGATGTCTTCATGACCAAACAGCCAAGCAGCAAAGCCAGGAAAATGAAGCAAAACAAACCCCAGAGGATTCTGTAGGGTCAGTGTGCAATAATATTATGCTCTCTCCCTTTTCCTCAACTCTTGCCAGAAGCGACTGGGCATCTCTATTTCATTAATTGTTACAAGTCCATGAATATGAATCCCTTCTGAGTTTTGGTGTAGACAAACTCTGGCAATCATTGCTAAAGACTTACACAGGATGTAATGTTTTTTAATGATTGCCACTTAGTTTGTTGACTTTTTATTGGCTTATTTTACTGACTGCCCTCTTCAACATGGAGGATAGATGGGTATCTAACTATCCACAGACATGCCACAGAGACTTAAATTTTTTTAATAACATAAAAGCAAACAACAACGATCTATTATTTATCTTTTATGGAAACCATTCTGTTTCCTTTAAGTCTCTCTATATTAGGTCTTCTGTGTATCATTTAAGTTTGCTCTGGTGCCAAGAGTCTGGAGCTTTGCAGTATGTAGTATTGTAAAGGAGGCCAAACTGATGAATTACATAATGATATATATACTTCCCGGTTTTTTCCAATCCCTTATTTTTGTTTGCATAGATCAAGTTTTTTTAAAACAGCAATTCCAATTTCAGTTTCATTGAGCCATTCATAACAGCAACTGCAGATGCTTTCCTTATTTGATAACTGTGAATTTATAATCTTCAACAGGCTATAAAAAGCTTACATTTTCACTCCAAGAAGCCTTCAGTACTGTCAGAAATAATTAAGGAATAAGATTGTCTTGCCTATTTGAATGTCATTTGTCTTGATAGTTGTTTTCTGGAGATACTTAAGATTAATAAGAATGCTGATATAGTGTGCATATACTTCTATATTTATAATTAATTTCTGGACAGTGATTCTCCAACATACATTACCATGTTTTTATTATTGGCTTTCATTGTATGCCCTGTATGTAGCATAAGCAATCAAAACTCAGGAAAGAGGAAGCATGAAATTCATAGCAAAAAGGAGATCCACTTTGGACTCTTTAATAATGAAAGTTTTATGTCATAAAGCATGACAATTCTGAAGTAGTTTGAGTTTTAATTCAGTATAGTTACTTCTTGGAATCTAGACTCTCTCCTCTCCTACATGGATGCCTCATTCCTTTCCAGATTTGCTGATCACTGTAGGGGGTGGTAGAGAGGATGGAAAGTGGCAGGAGCAAGTTTGTGTATCTAAATGTGGGAATAAGAAAGCACAGACTTCTTTTATCATAGTAACTCTGGACTTTTTTGTTCAGCAATTATGGACATTAATTTCTTACTTTTTGTTTAGGGATTTTGCTTAAGTAGGACTTGGAGTACCAAAATAGAATACAGTACTTGTTTCAAAAAAAGAGTAAAAATAATAAATCCATCCACATATGGGCAGTGATGTAAGATAATGCTAATGGCTTATTCTAGATATCGGGTACCACTTTTTCCCCTCTTACTTCTCCTGAGGAGTTTGGAAATGTTTTTCATCCTGATCCAGATCCTGGAAGATTAAGGCAAAGTATTTGTCAGGTATTGTTTAAAAATAATTTGCAACCAGATGCCAAAATGAGACAGGGATGTAATATTGCCACTTAGTTGATCAAAAGGCTTTTAACTGATTCATGTAAAATGACTTTTAGATTTTTTTACGATGTTGGAAAATACCTGCACATGGCTTGATTTTCCTAGAAGGTTCTTTGTATGTTACCTAACATTTGGAGTTATTCTACTATTCTGAAAATATATTTTATTTAATGCATGCCCATCAGATCCTGTATCTCTGCCTGAAAGTGCTTTTCAACAAATTAGACTTTAATTGTATTTCTCAGATAGCAGTGAAAGAAACAGATCTTGTCTTTACATCCGTATTAGAATCTAATAGGAATTTATTAAATTGAGAAGCTTCTGTAAAATTACTTTGTCTTATTAATTGTACTGTTCACTTGGATGTGAAATATATGCAGTGCTTATCAGAGCTAAATGGTAGTATGAACTTAAATAGAAATATGTTAAGATATAAAATTGTACATATGCTTTTTATTAGTGAATGAAACCAAGCCCTCATTTGTTTACCCTTGTAGAAAAAGATAACAAATGGAGAAGTGCATTTCTATCCATCTTATTAGGGTATGTCATGTATCATTCCTCCCACATAAATCTGTCTTCTCTTTTTTTGCCTCATATTAAACTGCATATATTTTTGAAATGAAAGTTATATTTCTGTTTTCCTGTATTCATGCTTAGTATACCTTTCACTTTTAAAAAGCTATTTTGTTGTATGATGTCTGTAACACCACCTGCTAATAGTGCACTAGGATGCCTGCAGTTTTTCCTCTATTTGTTGGTGAAATTGGCTTTACCTCATCTTTCAAAAGGCTCTTTGAAACTACACTGTGGTCATCCCATTTTTTCTCATTGGACACACACTTTCATGCTGCTGCATATGTGGGATCTATGTGTAGGTGTTGTCATGTCCAGCTCAAAATGCTCATCCTTCGTGTGAAAGTGCATAAAGTTTTCCTGCCTCTTCAGCTCCAGTCAGATTCTTAAACAACAAAGGATCTGTGTCATGAGTGGAACCAGCTGAACAAAATAAAATGAAAAAATCTGCCTCTTATCCTGCAGGAGAGGATGGTGCTGGCAAAACTGGGTTACCACTTTGGAAATTTGTAGTTCCATGTGTCAGACACTGGCACAGCTTCATAATTTTATTAGAGGATGTGCTGCACTTTAAGCTGTAAGCTTTTGGCTTTGCTGAACAGATTTTTGTTGAGTTCGTCTCTAACATAGGTTTTAATATATTTAAATGTAATTTTAGATTTGTTAGTTAAAATTAATGTTATAAATAAATTTTAGGTACAAATTTATTTCCCTTGACTTTTTCCAGCTTAGACACTACAAGCATTTTAATACAACATCAAGGATTCTGATGTAAACTCTAGGAAGAAATACCTATGAAAAACCTAAGTTTGTTTTATGAAGCAAATTAGCTTTTCATGGAGTAGTGATGTTGGGTTTTTGCTTAACAGCTGTCAAGGTATATATGCAGGAAGGTGCTAAATGCCTTTGATATGGGTCTGGGCAGTACCTTGTGCTGCTGCAATTGCAGCTAAAGGAGAGTATGACTGTTTCTGAACAAGCTCCATGATCTTCATCTTGTGCAGAGCATGAGCACAATAGAATAATGGAAGGTTTCAGTTCAGTGCTTTGAATATTATAGGTAAAGTACTTGCAGGCAGTGAGCATATGGAATAAAAGTTGATTGGGATGTCCATAGATTAATGGAGAAGTTTGGAGGTTTTTGTTGCCCAACAATGCTGTGTTGAAATAATATTTGTTAATTGGCTGGTGTGTTTGAGGAGAAAAAAAATCTGCCTAGTTTATCATGGTTCATTTTTTCTTTCACTTGCACTTGGTGCCTAAAAGAGAGCTCATTATTCTGCTTTAATTGCTACTCTATGGGATTTGCATGGTGAGATTTTCTTAGTGGGGCTGCTACAGGGGTGGCTTCTGTGAGAAGGTGCCAGAAACTTCTTCCATGTTCAGCAGAACCAATGCCAGCCAGCTCCAGGACAGATGTGCTGCTGGCCAAGGCGGGGCAAGTAAGAAGTGATAGTAATGCCTCTGTGATAACATTTAAGAAGAAGAAGAAGAAAAAAAAGTTTTATTGTGTAATTGTAGTTGCAGCCGGAGAAGAGCGCGGTGAGAACATGTGAGCAGAAGAGCTCTGCAGACACCAAGGTAAGTGCAGAAGGAGGCAGAGGAGATGTTCCAGGCACTGGAGCTGGGATTCCTCTGCAGACCATGGTGAGGCAGCCATGGACCCCATGGAGGAGCACACACTGGAGCAGGTGTATGCCTGAGAGGAAACTGTGAACCAGTGAGAGACCCATAGAGGAGCACAATCCTGGCAGGGAGCTGCAGAGCAGTGGAGAGAGGAGACCACGCTGGAGCAGTGAAACAGTGCATGATGAACTGACCGTGACCCCCCTTCCTTGTCTCCCTGAGCCACTGGGGTGAGGAAGTAGAGTGTGGGAAGGACAGAGGGATGAGGAAAAGGTGGTTTTTAAGCTTTATTATACTTCTCATTATCCTGTTCTATTTTTGTTTGCAATAAATTCAATTAGCATCCCAAATTCCTGTCTGTTTTGCCAATGACAATAATTGGTGAATGATCTGTCCCCATCCTTGTCTCAACTTATGAACCCTTCTCTGTATTTGTCTCCCATGTCCGGCTGTATAGGGTCCAGCTGAGAAAGTGGCTTAGGTGGGTGCTTGGCATCTGGCCAGCATCAAACCACTACAGCTTTGATGGCTTTAAGTGTTGCTAATCAGTATTAGTGTACTTAAAGTTATTCACACAGATTTACTGTGTTAGTAGCTTTTCAAAGAACAACTATGCTATTTAAACCTGGCCTGTTAAGGGGTCTTCTTTTCATATCATCAGTAGTGAGGGTACTTCCTCTTTTCCCTTTTGTGACTTTGTCAGTACTTTTCCACATTTATGCCAGTATCTACTTCATTTGCTACTGTTGAATAGAAAAACTGTCTAGTTTTGGTAAAGTGGCCTTTATAACGGCTTGTGCATAAATATTTTTATGGCTAATGGTTTTCAAGGAGATGAGAATGTTTTAAATTCACTGCTAGGAATGAGCTAATAGCTCTCTGCTCTTGGTAGTTAATACTTTATTGATATTTTGTAAAGTTTTTAAAGTGTAGCTTTTTGTCATTTAGTTGCAAAGCCTTAATGCCTGCCAAATATTAACTGTTTGAACATTCATTAGTAGTCATCAAAACCTCATTTTTGTAAGACTGTATCAACTGATGTAGTGAAGTGTCCACTGGTTTTTGTTCCTTCTCTGCCCCATATAGTAAAATAGCTGAATTCCCTTTAACAGCTCCATGTACTTTACATTCTCTTTACTTTCGAGAGCAGCATTAAGACGTTTATAAATGTGACTGTAAGACTTCTGTTTGCCTTGTTTTTTCAGTTTGGCCTGAGAATACTAGAAAACAAAAAATGCTGGAGTGATTTTGAAAATGTGTTCATGCTCTTGTATGTTCATGTTCATGCACCTGTATGAAAATTGTCCTTGCCTCCTCTACAAGCGCAAGAATTTTTAGAAGGGGGTATAACCACGGTAGTCAGTGCCTGTGGCTATTTGCAAATGCCTTCCAGTTTTCTCAATGAAGTGAATATAAAAGGAGCTGTTGTGCATTAAGTTTTTTCAACTGGCACCTCTGCTTTGCCATCTCAGACTTGACAGGCAAAGGTGTAAGGTGGTACACCATGGTCTGATGCTATGTGCCATGAGTTTGTCATCTTGTTTGCCTGAACTTTTTTTGTAAGGGTTTTGTTGCATTTGTGATGAACAGCTGTGTATAGGGGCCATAGTCAAGGGAAGGGTAAAATCCAGATGTAAGGAAGTGAGATAACAGGACTGTATGACTGGATATTTAAAACTTGCTGCATAGCTAAATAAACACACAAAACATAACAAATTTCATCATTTTCTGCCCTCTGTTGTAACCTGGCTGCTGGAATGAGATAGATAGCTTTCCATGGCATACTTTGAAGGAGTCAGTTTAAATCCTAAAAGCGTGGGGCAGTGCAGACGTCTTGTCAACACCTGACAGTACTGCTGTGGATCATTCTTGTTGTGGCTTCTACTGTTAACCACAAGATGGTGCAGTGAAATGAATTGCAACTTTTACATATTCTTGCTTCCAAGTCAGCAATGCCGGAAGATTTAGCTATCTGTGGTGGGGGAAAAAAATTCAAAAGAAAGTTTAGTCTAGAGGGAGTATTATGCTATTTTTAGAAATTTTCTAAGTGGTGCTTAGTGCACAGATGATTCTTTCATTGCAAAGTGGTTAAACAGAATAGCAAAATTACTACACTAAATAGTGGATTATTTAAGCACTGGATGTTATTGGTATTGAACTCTGTCCCTTTTATATGTGCAGTGTGTATAAAGGAATATATTAAATTAAAATTAAAAAGATTTATCCTCATGCTGAAGGTATGATTGTGATACAGAAATTTTTTTCTTCTAGATCTTTATGGCCTTGGCAATTTTAATTTTTGTAGTGAAAAAGTCAGTTGTTTAGTAAGTATTTCCCTTATGATTTGCACTTTATTAAAAATGGATATATGCCAACCTGAAATCTAAACAGCTGATTCTGGGCCCAGCTGAGATTCAGGGGTACCCTCTTGCAGTACTTGCAGTACCACCTGAGGACAAATGCATGGTAGTGCATGACCCCACTGGTAGTCTAAAGTAGTTTTACAACTAGAATAGTGTTAGGAAGTATCCCTAGTATCCTTCTTTTGTTGTTGTTGTTGTTGTGTTTTTGGTTTTTTGGTTTTTTGTTTTTTTTCCCCCTTGAGTGGAAGATGTGTTCCCTTTCACTCTTTGGAAATGTGTTGGCCAGATTGTGACCAAAGCAATGTATCATATCAGACCCCCTCAATGCTGTTGATGTTTAAGACACTGTTTAACTCCTTTACAGATAGCCACAGAAGACTGCATGCATTTTCTTTATTGGGCTCTGTGTCTGTCTTGGGCTTTCTCAGTGAAGACAGGGAAGTTCAGAGATAGATGTCAGCACCTGTATTTTTGTATAGTTCACAAGAGAGATTCTAACTCTGACTTAGTGAGTCAGTTTGGGGGAAAATACTCTTCATCTGAAGTTTTAGCCAAATAGTGTCTGCAAAACTCATGACAACTATGCCAGTGCAATATCCTTGGCACTGGGCAGAAATTAAGCACCCTTGCTTCCCTCCTGCCAGACCACCACTCCAGCACTGCAGACTGGCACTGTCCCTGTATCAGAGCCGAGTAAAGGTGTGTGTCAGGTGGAACCTGATGCTGGTGGGGGAAGAAGTGAGGGTGTTTATCCTGAGAACAATTAGAGGTCTCTTCTTGTTAGCGTGGTTGGTTGAGTTGGTGGAGTCTCCAGATGAGCTCCTGCATGGCATGATCCCCTCAAGCTGTGTTTGTACACTCAGGCTAGTTTGCTGACCAGCTGAGTGCTGTGGTTCATGGTGATAATCCTTTAATTCTCTGCATCAGCAGTGGAGTCTTACCACTGGCAGAACCTCGTTGTTTCTTTTTGCAGGAAGCAACCCTACAACCATGATCAGTCCCTCTAAGAAGAGCTCCAAGAAATATCTTTGATACCTAGGAAGCATCAGCTATCTCAAATACTTTTTTTTTCTTGCAGAGATGTTGACAGGTAGCGTCACCTCTGTAAATGAGACTCTTGGCTCTTGGAACTATTTTTATCTATCATTTTTATATCAACATTGCAGGTAACTTTATGGGGCACCACCTGCAAGGCTTTGAGGCTGTTAACAAAGCTTCATCCATTGTTTTTCTTTGTACTTCCCTATCTCATAGAAGAGTGAGCATGAAGAGATGTGTGAAGCGTGGATATGAGTCCATAGAGCACTTTGTCATTTGCTAGGACTCCTTGTGTTCTTGTGGGAGTTCACCTCTTTGGCTCCAGTACTAGTGCCTAGTGATCTTAAAGCATTAAGGCTTATTTGGCTGCCTCACATGATCTGTCCACATTGGAACAATTCTTGTAAGATAAATTATTTACTCCTAGTATCCCTCATCACTCCAGCAAGATCTTAAGGTGGTGTTAGATAATTTTTTGGCAAAATTTGAAGGTAATTAAAACTTGCCTTTTTTAAAAAAAAAATGCTTAACAGTGATGTTTTCTTGGTATTTTCTTGGTTATTTTGTGGATATAAATAATTTTTATTTATTTAAGACTGGTAATGCTACTAATGATATGGTTTTGTCAAGGAAACAGGTGTATAATTTTCCCTGTTTTCTGTAATGATGCCTAAATATTCCATTTTGTTGTGACCAGAGAAGAGTATTCTACTGTTGTAGCCAACTGAATTTACTGAATTTGTACTGAGTTTGTTATTTTTTCACCTTTTTGCCCTATTTTCATTACCATATAGAAGTATGTATTTTTCTATGGCGTTCAGTTTTTTATTTTTTTTGTGTTTACATTGAGGTATATGAGTTTGACAGAGGCATGGCTGCCTGAAGTAATTTTCATCTGTTGTCGTGCCCATGGTACATTCACTTCCAGGCCATCTTAGTTGATGTGTCAGCCTGAATGTTACAGCCATGGTGACTGATCCCCCCCGCCTCATGGTCCACAACATGAATGTAGACTGTTCTAATGTCAAGGTTATTTCTTTGGGGTAAACGCCTGTGGAGACTATCCTGATTTTTGACAGGTAGATTTTAAGAACAGGATCTCTTTCTCCAGAGGAAACCTTTTTGTGGATCTGAAAAAAATATGAGAAACTACTTCTTTCAGCTGTCTTGCTAGAGGAAACCCCTGAGGAGATGGGTAATTGGATATAAGAAACTGCAGAAGGTATTTTCAGCCTTACATGCTTGTTTTTAGCAGGCCAGAGTTGATAAAAGAAGGGAAGACTATTTCCAAAGGTCAAGGGTTTGAGTAGCTGTGGAGTTGTGGCATGGCTCTTCAAACTCCCTTGAAACCTTCCACAGGTAGGAAGCACTTTGTCCTTTTCAGTCTCTGGAAGTGTTTCCAAGAAGATATGTTTGAGAGTGGGAAGAAACCTTCGAGTTCATCCACTGCCGGCTGCACAGCGGGCTGGCAGCTCCCTGTGGATTGCAGAAGGGGATGTGCAGCCCTGTGGTGTCTGAGGAAGAAGCTGGTATCTCAGGAGTGTCTGAGGAGGAAGCTGGTATCCCAGGAGTGTCTGAGGAGGAAGCTGGTATCTCAGGAGTCAGCTCCAGCTGGTGCTGGAGTGCCACAAACTCACGGTGACAGAGTTGCGTGGCATCTCACCGGTGCTCGGTGTTACCTGCCTGGCTACATCACACCTGCTGGTCCCAGCTGGGTGACAAAGCTGCTCCCATTCTGCAAGAGAGTTGGGTTTTACTAGGAACTGTAGCTGCAAGTCTGTACAAATTGGTAAGCACAATAAATGGATTGAGAGCTGCAGAGGACTCAGTAGAAAAACGGGGAAAATGTAAGACTGCTTTGACTTCAGAGCAGATGATTAGTGTTTATTTTATCTGTTACAATTGCTAAATGGAAACTAAACTTGTATTTGCCAACCTTGAGGCACAGATCAAAGACTTGCACAGCATAAGAAAGTAATGCATAAACATATGATGTCTTTTAGCTTTAACAAGACATCTTGTAATTAGATTTATGTAAATGTATGATGTCTTTTAGCCTTAACAGGACATTTGGTAATTAGGTTTATGTAAATGTATGATGTCTTTTAGCCTTAACAGGACACTCGGTAATTAAATTTATGTAAAAGAGAAGAAACACAGGTTTTGTCTTTTGGTGTTTGAGCAAGGTTTTCTAAACAACTGTGGTGCCGCTATGCTAATTAATCATTTCCATGCTGGAGAGGGATCATCAAGGAATGACCTATAGCTTTGAAACTTCCTGGGACTACTACTTGTGTATGTTGCTGAATAATTAAAACTTAAAATCAGCATTTTCTTTCAATTGCTGAGTTGTGTGGCTTTGATCAAACTTTGTGAATGCAGACTGAATGACTTGCAAAGTTAATAATGTACTGCTGCTGCTTTATTGCAACATCTGTACTTGTCTGACTATAACTAGGGAGATGCCAACACATTAACTCAATACACTTTCTACCTGAAATATCAACTTAATTAGGATCATTTATCAAAATGACACTTGTTTCATAAGGCCAAATCAAATTGATTACTGTTGTTTCTGCTGCACTTGTGCCAGCGTTAAGAGCAATACTTTCAGAAACAAAGGTGTACAAATATATATCTTACATTGCATGAAAAAGTACTGCTAGAGGAAGAACATATTAAGAATACTGAAATCTATAAAAGAAAACACAAAAATCATACCAATGCAGTTGCTTAGTCATCTTATCTGAATAGCTTGCCTTCATACAACGGGGAATAGCAAAGAAATTTGTCACAGTTTTATAGATGGGGACTTGAGAATCAGAGACACCAAGGCTTAGACTTCAAAATGTGTTTGCTCACCTTAAAGGCTTTTGATGGGACCAGGAGTTAAGTATATATTTATCTTCCAAATTTCTGAATTTAAGTGACTTGAAGATCAACTGAAGTCAAACTAAATATTTCATGTTTTGGGAAAGTGCTACTCAAAAACCCAAATCATTTACAATTCAAAGAGCTAAAACACTGATTTATTTTACAATGGGGTACTTTTCTAGTGTTTTAATAAAGTCTGTACTCAGTAGACATAATTTTTAAAATTAAATTCTGTTTGGATCCTCTTCTAGATGTTCTAATGTCATGTGCTCTGTGCTTAAAACCTTATGTATGAATGGTATCATCTGACACCATCTGGGACCTGACTTACTTATCATTTGGTTCGTATGTTTAAGGTTATGAAGTTGGACTGACCTTACTAGCCTTCCAGTTCCCTTTGTAACTCAGAATTTGAACTTTAAAAAGTAGATGAGATCAGCTGGGGTAATCTGAGTGTTTAAGTAAATCTAATAAAAACTCAGCTAACAGAGAAAGCAGAGCATTTCCATTCTGAGTAAGGTAATGTTTTCTTTTTAAAAATGAGAAGTTCAGAGGTGGGATTGAGTCACCTGACTTTTGCATATCAAGTTTTGGTGAAGGTATGAAAAGAAATAATAGGTGCCATCCACATGACCTCTAGTGAGCTCCTGAAATGGGACGTTCATGAGTTAGACAGGGGAAGAATGGCTCAGAGAAGAAGAATGCAATTTGGGTCCAAAATTTGTTGGCAAACTATATGCAGAATAGATTCCAGTAGTCCATTTTTGCAGGAAGTTACTTTGTAGTCCTGAAACTCAACTGTCTGAAGATATCAGTAGTTAGTTTGTTAATTATATGGATGTTTGTGACAGAGGTGAGGGCATCTGCTGAGATGTTGAAGGGATGGTTTCAGAATTTCAAGAGAGCTTGATAGTTTTCAAAGGAGCTTGATAGGAGAAATGGTCCTGTGCACCCCCAACTTCCTTGCCTGCATGGCAGTAGGAAAAGCAGAAAAGGCTTTGGCTGTGGGTGAGCTCAGCTCAGTAATAACAAAAACATCCCTTTATTATCAACCCTGTGTTCAGCACAAATCCAAAACAGCCCCTTACCAGCCTCTGTGAGGAAAATTAACTCTACCTCAGCTGCAACCAACACAAGCTGCAGCTGATCATTATTTGATGATGTCAAGCTCTTTTGATGAGAGTCAAGTTATATTGGTTTGCATAAAAAGGATCATCATCTGTGGGCAGGTGACAAAATTAGTTAAGTTTTTGTTCTGTTCAGCCTTGCTAAACCCTCTGAATTATTCTGCCCCATTTCAGTCACTGTAAGAGTGAAGAACACAATACAGAAACACAGTGCAGATAAACACAGTACAGAAGAAAGAAATAAGAGTACTCAGGGTCTGGAGTATGTGATTTCCAATGGAGAAACAAAGAGACAAGATAATTTATTCTAACCTATAGTAATAAGTATATTTATTTAAATCTTAGTACCTACCTTTATACTCATTTTTTTTCCTCTAAGCCATTTCTTAAATGCTTATCTGGTGCATATCTAATTTCAAGAGCTTACAGAGCTGATGCTGATGACATTGGTAAAGAAAAGTTGTGAGTCTCAAGTCCCACCTCTGAAATGGACTCGTTCATATCACTGAACTCCTCATCTTTAAAGAGGAAACATTATTCAGAAAAATGTGTAAAGTGTGTGATTTCCAGAGAAGAAGTGAAGAGTAGAGGTAGTTTATTCCAGACTGCAAAAATAGAACTGAGAACTGATGTGTTAGTACTGCAGTGAAGAGTGGAAAAACTCCAATTGTCTTTAATAGACCTGGCAAGAAGTAAAACTAGGAAATGGCAGTAAAATTATTTTTCTTTTTCTCTTGTGAGTTGGCAGACCCATAAGAGCAATAGAAATAAATCCCTAGGTTGTTTTGCCCAAAGGTTTATTTCCAGTGTCTGGGGACTTCAGGAACAAAATAGAAAATGCATTTACTATGGTCAGTAGATCTGTTTGTCTGATATTTGAATTTGATTTGACCTTCATGACCTAGGCTACTGCTTTTTGGGGCGTATGCACAGTTACTTTGGGACAAGTGCTAAACTGTGTGTAACTAAAATCATACTCACTAAAAGCAAGAGAAGCAAGCAGCCTTATGTTTGAGACATCTTTAAGTTTTCAGTTAGTTGTGAAGATTATTTTATTTTATTTCAGTGGAAACTCAAATATAAAGATTGAGCGTATCAGATTTACACGCTGGTTTTCTACTTTCATGTTGCTATGCATAAAGAAACTTCTCAGTAGAGTGTACAGTTTTCTCTTGAAACAATGAAAAGAGCAAGCACCAAACACCCTTGTGTTCAGTCTTTGTTTTACGTTGGTGACATTGCAATATGCCATAATTATTTTTCATACTAAAAGAAGAGAAAGTTGTTGCTACATTGGTTTTGCAACTGAAATTGAAAATACGCTTCGTTCTGGCCTATTTATTTTTAATTCTTTCTCTTCAGTTCTTTTTGCCTCTAGCAAAATACCACTTCACTCTAGCAAACTATTAAAAGAAGCAATATCCATGCTGCTTGTTTGGCCCATTCCATCAATGCACGAAACTGAAACAAAACCATCAGAAGAGACTTTTCTATTGCACACACATCACTTACTGAATTGCTCTGTTGACAATTTTTTTGCACTGATGTCTTGTTTACCAACTGCTTTTTTGCCTTATTATGGAGAAGCTTAGTCCTTTGTTTGTTGTGTCTTTTTTCACATTTGGTGGCTGAAGTGTCCCTTGTATCAATTACTGGAGCATGTCCAAAGAAGGGCAGCAAAACTGGTGAAGGATCTAGAGCAGAAGTCCTATGAGGAACAGCTGAGGGAGCTGGAATTGTTTGGTTGGAGAAAAGGAGGCTCAGAGGAAACCTATTTCTGCTCTGTGAAATACCTGAATGGAGGTTGTTGCAAGGTGAGGGGTGGTCTTTTCTCCCAGGTAACAATTTAAGGAGTGGGTAGAAGGAAGAGAGACCTTAGCTTGTCAAAATAAGCACTGCCCTCTAAAACCTGAGTTAACAAGAATGCCAGCATGGTATAAATCTTCCTTTTATTACTAAGTCCTGATGCACATCTGTAGTAAGTACTTTACCTTACTTGCAAGCTAGGATTATGGGCCCATCCCTGATGTTGCAAAGGCAGGGTTGTTATGTATATATATGAGATTAATAAAAGTTCAAATTTGTCTGGCAGTGATGCTGCTTTGTATGGGAGGGAGTGAAATGGCAATCACTTCATTCTGATAAAAGGTTAAAACAGTTTAATCGTATCAAGAACAACCTGAAACAGAAAATCTAGTGGCATGTGTTTACTGTAATATCCCATTAAAAGAAGTCATTTCTATTGTAAGTAAAGCCATCATGCCTGAAATGATTGATATTGGGATAATTTGCTTCCCGTGACTGTAATTGCTGTACTAAAAATTCCAAGTGAAATTCATGCAGTAGAAAAGTAGCTATGATGATATTCATTACTGCTATGAAAGAAAGTTCATTTGGATTTTATGTAGATGAAACTTGCCTGATGTTATTGGAACAGAAAGATAAAAGCTTGGTTTTGAGTAGACTCTAATTTTAGAGGAACCCTAGGCTTGATCTAGTAAAGCTATCTACAGAAGGTGTTTCACTAGAAGAAACTGGATTAAAAGCATAAGGAAATCTTTGCTCTAAACAAGTAAAAATTGAAGAGGCATCACAGTGGTCCCTTCCAGACACAGAATGCTGTGATCAAGTCAGCCTGAAGGAAGATGAACAGCACATGCTGTTTGCTGGTTTGTGCCTGAAGTGTAATAGTTCAGGCCTTTGGTTCTGCTTGTAGATCTGCTTGTAGGATTGTTTTGCTACCAGGATCTTCTGGTGGGTATTTAGTCAGTGAACTCAAAATCAGGTTTGAAAACAGTGTGGGTTTTATGTAACAAAAGGAAAGAAAAAAGGAGGGGCCGGGGTGCAGGTCAATTCAGATGATTTGTTGTCACATGAGAAAGAAGTAAAGTTGCAAAGTAGAACTGAGTTGGCACAGGTTGTTAAAGAATCATGAATTTGTTTTGTGCAATTCTCTGGTGACACCTAAAGAACTTGTGATTAACTTGGGAAAAGCTACCTAAGATTCTTAAACTAATAAGGCAGCCCTATATATATATATATAATATTTTAAAATAATTACAAGTATTTTTACTTTGAGTAGTTAGTTAAATTTGTCCCTTAAATAGATTACTATTTAAGCTGTCTCTCTGGATTTTTGTTGCATGAATGAAGCAGCTGATGGAACTTGCATGGGCAGCTTATTAAATCTCTTCTGGACTCTGTTGCCCAATACTTGTCCTTCGTTTTTTAGTTGTTTTTTTTTTTAAGACACATTAGGAATTGTTTTGTAATTGAGAAAAAAGGTAGGTGATTTTTCAAATAATATGTTTAATATTTTTCAACTGAACATTTCCACGTATCTGCAGGTTTCAATTCCTCTGTTGCCATGCCATAGCCACCGAAAAGGAGAGGAGAGAAGGCAACAGAAGTTAGTTGCAAGTTAAAGTTGTTTCATACAGAAACTTTTGAAAAGTGCACTTACTGCCAATGAAGGATGTTGCTGTTCTGCCAAAAGCTGATCCCTTTCAGTGTTTCCTGATGCTTCATTCTTGTCTTCTGTGGGAGATGTCAGTTAATGGCTCGGTGTGGGTGTTGGGGGTGTTCTGAACTGGATATATGACAATATTATTAAACAAGTGTTTTGAGCATTTCTGTTTTAGCAGAATTTCTGTTTAGGTCATCTGTTCCAATTTGGAATTCATTTGGAGACTTCCCCTGCCTTAACTCAAAATTGCTCTAGATCCTGACTGAATAGGATTGAATGAGTTTCTTTTCTGTTTTTAATACTGTATTTCTATCCCTTAATGATCTACTCAGGAATATTTTTGGGTTTTAAGTGTAGGCAGAAATCGCAAAGCTTAAGGTAAAGTTTAATGAAGCTGCCTTTGCCTTTTGTTAACCTTTTAGTAATCTAATTTATGGCTGGATGTACTGTCAAGCTGAACACCTCATAATGGCCAAGCCATTAGTTCCAGTTATTGTTCTGTGTCTTGTTACACAGCACAGCAACATTTAGTAACTTGAAAATGATCAGTGTTCAAAACAGCAGCGTAATTAACTCCAGTAGACCACCAGGAACAGCCCTAGAGAACTAGGTGCTATTAAATGGCTACGGAAAGTTGATGAACATAAAGCCTGATTAAAACTAAAACATTGTGGCTGAGACTTACAAATGAAGGAATGCAAGTTGAGGCTTTGGAACCGAGGAAAAAGTAACTGAGGTAAGCTTAAAAGAGAGAGCAATGCAAAGGAGTGCGTAACCCCAGATGCTGGTGGGGGAGGTCCAGAAGAGGGGTTTTTGTAATTGCTTTGCAATAATACTGGATTTCTCTTGGTGATCACGTTTGTTTCTGAATCAGAGGAAAAAAATAGGGGCTACTTCCAAGTATTGTACAGAAGTCTTTTGAGAAAAACGCTGAAATTACTGAATACTTTAACACTTTTGTTGAACAGTCAAATCTGGTAAAGTCTGTGAAGAATATCTTCTGTTAACCAGACTAATAGAAGTCTGGGCTTCGTGTTGGTGGTTAACAATGTAGTGACTACAGGTGAGAGTTCTGCTGACATAAACTTCTCATTTAAAGAAAATACTAATAAGTTCGAAGAAAGTAAAAAAAATTCTCTGCATCTGAAGTTGTTGATGATTAAGGATTTTGTAATGCTAGGAGTAATTGCTTTAATTAGCTATTAAACAGGTTTCAGGGTCAATGTAAGAACAAGTTTCACTCTTTGATTTGATTTAGTAGGAGCAGGTAATGATTTTTTTTTTATTATTATCTTTACTTTCTTCTTTAGAATTATTTACTTAGCACATAGAAGGCAACAGATATTTGCTATTATAAAATCAATTTCATGCCTGACTAAACTATCTCTTCCACCTCTGTCATTACTCTTGGTGCTTGGGGCGTTATCTTAGGCTTATTTGTGTTTATACAACTGGATTGCAGTGGGGCTTTGCAATAATTATTTGGGGATTTTGGGCCCTGCAGCAACAAACAAAAAAAAATGTTCAAAATAACAGATGTGCAAGTATGCTTGCACATGATTGTTGTATTCCTTCCCTATAGAAAAAATGACTAGTTAATTTTGTATAGTGTATAAAGCACATAGATGCTGAATAATTTCAGCTGTAAGTTTCCCTTTAAACAGAGGAAAAAACAGCTCAGAAGAAGTGGGAAAAATATTTTTATAGAAACTTCTGTTTAGTCAAGTGAAACTTGTAAGTAACCATCTGCAAAGCAAGATCTGACAACTAAAATGGTAATGTTTAGTGGTTACCATGTTCCATACATCTGTAATCTGTATCTTCTGTGTTGATATTCTTTCATTTTGAGCTGGTGAGTCCAGTAATTGAATAGATTACAGGGCAGCTATTGAATTCAAAATAACTTCTCAAAGAGTATGTACAAAGTTAGTTGTCAGAATGAAATCATGTTTCCTTATAATTTTTTGGGGGATGTCCAGCATCTGTAAGCCAGTTAAAGTGCTGTGGTGTATGAAGAAAAAGAAAAAAAAAAAGAGAGATACTGTAAAGGCAAAGAACACATACCTGATTCCCACAATGACAAGCTCTGTATGTGATTTTGGTGTTGATAAGCTGAATTAGTTTCTTTCAAGTAAGTTCAATGACATTCAAATTTCTACTCTGAATGACATGGATCTGAAGAGCTATGCTCTTCAAATATTAGATCCCCTTGTGTAACATAGTAGAAGATGAGGTTTTTCTTTCTTAAGGTAATGATTATATTTTGGAATCTGGCAGCTGTTTTCTTTGTTTTCTTGATGGTCTGAGTGCCTCAGAAATTAACTACTTCTACTTGCCTGAGGGTTTTTTGAGGAGCAAAGGAAAAGAGTAGCTTGTGTGAGTAGGGTTGCAGTGGACCTGGATTCTAGCTGCCATTAACATGTAGGCTGTCTCTGGTGAATAAGAAAGGAGATCACTGCAAACCAGATCACTGTATCTTTCATAGCTGTGAAAGAGGAGGTTCTCCTGCTCTGTTATGTTTTTGTTCCCAGTTTAAATGTCCTCGATGATATTTTTGTCCTCTTATTTTTCTCCTGTGAAGTACTCAGCATTGCCAGTATTTTCCTGTTGATTAAAATAAAACTTGTGCAATCTGAGCACCAATGGGTGCACCTGCAGTGCACAGATATGTAGGAGACAAACTGCCCTCAAAAATATATAAATGAAGATATCTTTCAAGTCTGCCATGCACCCTGCCCTCTGCAGTGGCAGATGGGCATTGACCAAGGCGTGTCCTGTGGCAGTGGGGAGGGTGCCAAGCCAGTGTGCTTGGGATTTCTCATCTGTCCTGGTGTTACGAAAAAAGGAGAGGGGAACAGGACAGGGTTACAAGTGACATGTACCCCACAGTCGTATTCCTACTCGTAGTTATAATCAGAAGCCAATGCCTTTTCTCTGAGTTCTCTCATTTCTTATGCCTTTCAGCACTTTCACAGGAACCAAGATGCTGAGTCTATCCAAGTGGGTTGTTTTATCATTTTTCACGGCTGTGTTTCTCTTGTGTGCTGTGTGCATCAGCAAAGCTGTTAAAATGGAGCTGAGAAAAAAGCTTCTTCTTGCAAGCTATTGAAATCAAGTTATAATAGGGAGATGTTAGTTTTGAGCTTTACACGGAGCATTTCAGAGCATTAGAAATGTGAAAAATTGAAAAATGAAGTTTGAATTGCCTGAATTGAGTTAGTTGTTACAACTGAGAAGCCAATAGCTCTTTTAAAATATTGTTTCATATCTATTGCTCTATCTTGATCAGTCTTAAAGTAACTCAGCTATAAATGAATGAGCATAAATCTTGATTTTGAATCTGCTGTGAGGTTTCTAACTGTCCTTATGTAGAAAGCATGTCTAAATGACTTATAGATGTTAAAAGGAGTCTTTTCGAGGACTAGTAATTTAAAAAACACTCTAACCTGCATTGTAAAAGAATGAGTCTATATGAGACTTCTTTCACCACCACATATGTGCTTTGGAGGCTTGTCATAAGAGCAAAGTACTGCTTCAGGAAATAAATCTGATTATTTCTTTTGACTTTTTCTTTTTCGTTTTTCTTTTTCTTCATAAAGGAGTTTTCGTGTCCTCTCTCCCACATAGTTGATGGATATAGCACTTGTTACTAAGTTCAGGCCAGCACCTGTGTTTGAGGAGATTTGGGTGGGCTGTGCCAGTCTAGCAGTAAATAGAGGTTGTGTTTTATGACTGTGCTCTTCACAAAATTGTGATGGGACACACTTTTCCAGTGCAGCCAGAAGGGGTGCTGTTCTAAAGCAGTGGATGTTTGGGGGCTGCTGTTTCCCTTTGAGTGACTTTATATGTTTCTTTATAGACATTCAAGTTGAGAGGAAGCAGCAATGGGAATAGATAAAAATTGCCTCATTTCCTACCGAATTACTTCACTTTCCAAATTAAACATTAAATGGAAAGAATCTAAAATTAAGTAGGATAACTTTGTATTGAGATGAGGGGGTGAAAAAAAAACCTAAAAAGGAAACAAAAAGAATTTATGAAGTTCAAATAGATGGTGTTTCTACTGACTGTTATTTGGCTTTCTATTTCCCAAATTGAGCCTGCTGCTTTCATCATTGTGGGAAGCCACCAAAGAGAAACAGTTATGTAGAGCTTAGACATAGCAGGAAGTAAGTGTTAAGAGTCACCTTCTATAAACTTTGGAGTTCCTGAATGTGCCTAAAGGCCTCTGGGTTTTTTTGCTATTTCATTCTTGGGCTTGAGGTGTCATGTTTGCATTTGATTCTGGAGCTCAGTCTTTGTGCAACAGGCCAGTCAGTTTAGGTTTCATGCTTGAAATGACTGAGTGTGGCTATGTAGTGTGAAGCTTCTGGGGTGAACACCCAACTGTGAAGAAAAGTTTAATTGGATCACTGTTACTATGATAACCTTGCAGCGTGGTGGTTATTGTGGTGGAAGTTTGACTTGTCTTAGTTTGAATGCTTAATACAAAATCTGTGTTTGATATCTGGTTTTGACTTCATATAACAGATGGTGACACTTCAGTACTGTTCTATACATTATTTTTGCAATAAATTGGGTCTGGAGAGTACTCTTTTAGTTAAAATTGTGATTGTGAGGACAAATAATACCTCCTCTTGTTCAAGAGCTCTTCTCTAGGAAGTGATGATGTGTGTTCAGCATGGTTTCTTAGGAGTCCTGCTCTTTGTATGTCTTCCCCTTTGTGTTGCAGTTTCACTTTGTAAGCAGCGTGTGGCAGAGGGAGAAATCCTGGTTTCCACTCTGGTTAAAATTATTTTAATAGGGAGAAGTAATTAAGTTTCTGGGTGTTACTCAGTGATTTGTTAGTTGACAATGAAATAGCCTATTGATTTTTTTGTTTGTTTGTTTTAAAGACAATGACTTGAATTCTAAGATGTAATTTCACCCTATCTGAGTAATAGCATTTTCTGCCTGTATTTCCACACCAGCTGTTGAGGGGTAGGACTGAAATAGCAAGGCAGCTCTACTGTCAGCTCTTCATTATCTGGGGCAAAGTCTGGAACACAACAAAAGAGACTGGAAAAATCCAGACAATTTGCTTATATAAGATGTCATGAAATTCTGCCAAGAGAAATGTCTGCTATCAGCTTGCAGTTTTTGAGCTGTGGTTGAGTACCACTCAAGGTTGCTTCTGCAGAACAAGAAAGCTGTCTCCATCGTGCACTTTAATATCCTGGATTGGTGAATATATAGTTCCCTTTTTCTTGTGCCTCTGCAGGGCTAGTACTTAGGTAAGAGGTGGCTTGGTGTTGGAGACCGGGGGTATCCAAAGTGAGATGAGGTATAGAAAAAAAACATTTAGGTACCACTTGTAAAGAAAAGAAAACAATGGGTAATCTCCTGTCCAGTTCCTCCTACATGGGCTCCTTCAGTTCTCTTTGGTGTTCTACCTTTTGGTGGAGCTTGAGGCCTAAATGTGAAGATAAGTTGACTAGAACAATACTACGTGTTACCTGTTTGCTTTCTTTATTGCCACATTAAATTTAACAGAAGTATTGTCTTCCCTTTCTATCATCCTTTTCTCAGGGACTTGACTAGTTCATGAGTTGACTGAAATTTGGAGCCATGTCTTTGGCACCTTCTGTGCCAAGATGGCATTGCCAAAATCCTTGTTCGAAGGAATACAATCATTAATACCGTTAATGACACATTTTAAAGTGTGTAAGGTTACCCAGGCTGGGGCTTTTAACGTATTTTTCGGTGTGAATCTTTTTTTCATGTGTCAATTATTAACAAACTTGTTGGTAATTACATATTACCCGTAATAGGCAAAAACAAACCCCAGACAGAATGGGGAATACATTCGACTGTTCTAAAGCTTGATTTGATCAAGTATGTCTTATATCTTTTTGTATTTGGTAAGAGCTCTTTGTTTGTGAGCATTCTTTTGTGTTACTGCCTTTTTACCGTGGCTATTTATTCCTGCCTTTTTGTTATCCCAAAAGTTAAGGCATACATAACTTCTGTCATGCTGATTTTCTTTTGTGTAGTTCAATACTCTGTCTTCAGCAGGAACTAAGTACCTGACAGTGTTTCTGAGTGTTTCTGTAAAAGTTCCAAAAGATTTTTGCTTGTGTGTATTATTAGATAAAAGGAGACCAGAATTGAGCACATGATAAGTTACCTTTTATGACTGTGCATTCCAAAGAGAATCAGGTCACTAAAAATTGATGTCGGGCAAAACTGGATTTTTTTGATTGCCTTTTTGTTTTTTTCTAAGAAGAGTTTCAGTATAGATGTTCTTTGTTAAATGATACCTCTTTTCCTTTCACTCTTCTTTTTTTGCTCCTGACTTCTCACACAATTACTGTGCTGCCTTTGCTATTGTTAGGAACAAGTGAAAGCTGGTAGGTCTGTGGGTAGAACTAAAATTGGTTTTATTTTTAAAGGAGGTGGTGATGTAAGCATCAGGTTATTTCCAAGCACAAGTTAGAAATAAATGGGTTTTATGACCTCATTAAAATCTGCAATGACAAAAATTTCTCCAAAATGAGTACATTAACTGATGTTGCAAGAATCCTGGAAGTCTTGGGCATTTATTCAGGTAGGTTAAGTTGATCTGACTGGTGATGGAGATTATGTAGTCCAAAAACTTATTTATTTGTTATCCATGATCCTAGTTTTTAGGCCATCTAAGTAAATTCCACATGTAGATCCTTGCCATCTTGTATATTATACACTCTTGTTTAAATCAGGTTATACCCAAGTGGTTACAGATTACAAACAATGTGTGGGTAGTGTACATGGACTAAAGCTTAATGCAGAAATAATTCGGAAAATTTTACTGAAATTAGTAGCTGTTGTTGCTTGCACTGCATGAAACTCAGCTGTGCATTTTCATTAAGAGTTCCTTGTTCTAATAAACAGACTCTTTGCCACAATGGGAAAACCTCCATGGGTTTTTTTCTGTGAACAACATGATGTATATGAATAACGAAGTATCTTTAACACTGAGTATGTTTAACACAGTTAATTTTTAAAGGTGGTCATGTGTGTCAGCACAATTTTACAACAAATTGCATTAATTTAATTTGTGAAGGTCTTGGCGTGAAACTGATGTTGGAAGACAACATTTTCTAAACTGTTACCTGAATCACAATAATGGAACACACTCATTACATTGGGCTGTTTCTCAAAGGCCTGCTAAAAATTTCTATGTTGGCTCTGGGATGGTGCGATTGTTCCCAGGAACTGTCATGTGTCATGATTCTTGCTGGGAAACTAGAAATTAGAGGTAGCAGGCATTGCAGAAGAAAGGAAGGTTGGGTTTCTTCCCTATCAAGTCAAGTCAAAGGGCCAGGTGATGCCTCTGCTAATGGGGAATGGTGGATGCAACAGCATTTCTGTCCAGTGCCTGCTGTGTCACTGGCGGCCCCTGGAAGAATTGGGGTGTGATGTACCTGGTTCTCCCTTAGGACTTTAGCACTTTCCAGAGTTTCTCATTCTTTAGTCTGCCTTTAGAACATGTGAACACACTTAATGTGTTCAGGCTCTATTGTGACAGGTTTTCTTGGTCTGATTTTCTAAGTGGAAAAAATAAAGTTTCTAGAAGTGATTATATGTGCCACCATCTAGACAGGGGTGATTATGTGCCATCAAAACCCATCCTAAGGTGTTCGGAGGCCTTGTCTGAGTAGCAATCCTGAGGACTCAAAAAAACCTGCTAAAGGATCTATCAGTTAACAATCAAAAGGTTTACCAAACATACTGCATTTGCAAGATAATGTGCAAATCCCCAAACATACTGCATTTGCAAGATAATGTGCAAATCAGTAAGAGCCTCAAAAGCTGTCTTTTGGTTATTTGTGTAGATTTGTGTGTGTGTGTTGTAAGGTGGGCACACAGCATGCACCTGCTAATCAAATACTGGAGTGTGCCCAGCCTGGGAACAGTGAAATGTTGTGTAGACCTGGATATATTAAGGATGCATATAGAAGTCTCTTGCATAGCTTTGAGAAGACCAAATACTGCTTAAAGTGTTTTTATCTGTCCCAGAAATTTGTTTACTAAGCATGTGAAAGGAAATACTGATTGTTGGTGTTGACATGATATTAAAGGTAATTACTCTCTATGTATTTTATCTGGAGATTCATCTCTAAAGTTATTCCGTAAAAGTAACTGGAGTTTCTCAACTATCGCCTTGGAACTCAATTGTTAGCCTGCAGATCGTGGGGTGGTGAACAGTCTGTATTCTCTAACAGCTTCAGTGCATGGCTAAATTTTTTAACAAATTTTCAATACATGTTTCTTTGTAGCAGCACGCAGTGTTCAGAGATTTTGTTCTCTCTACTAAGTGCCCTGCAGGGAGTCCCAGATACTCTTCAAATTCTATTTCTCTTGTTGTTTTGTATTGAAGAAAAACTATTAAATTAACCTCTTTTAACAAATGGAAATAAATGTGAGTTCTGTTACAGATGCTGTTCTGCTCTGTAGGCAGATTTTGGTTCATGTTCTTGAAAGAACTGTTTTGATTCAAAAGCTATTCTTGATGAAAAGCTTTTTTTTTTAAAATAGCAATATCTGTATCTTCCAAAAAGATAATTCTGAAATCTTTTCAGTGTTTCTCTCATCTTGTAAAACATGTATTATGTTAACTTTTCACAGTTCGAACTTTGGTTAACCTATTATGGCATATTGCAATGCAGCTACTTTGTCTCTGCTTTAGTAACATTCCTCCCCCTGCCCCAAGGGAAACTTCGAATATGCTATTTCTGTGGAATAAATCCCCTTCCTATTTGATGGAAAATAAGAATAATATAAATTACTGTTTTGTTTTAGGTTTTTTTCCCCTTTTGAGAAGCCTTAATAAGGGTCATGTTTTTATTGTTCTTGCACAAAAATATATGAAAGTATTGTCACTGTTGACAGCTTATCAGCATACAGTGATAAATGAAATTCAGAGCAGGGGAAAAAGGCTATATGAAGATTAAGTGCAAACAAAAAAATTTATTCATGTCACTGGAGATATATAATACTATCATATCTTGCTTCTCCCTGCTACTCTCTTCTCTTTGCCTCTAGCTACCTTTACTATATTGGACTTTCATTTAACTGCCTTACTTTGTTAATGTAGAATGTATGAAGGTTTTAAAGTATTGCTTCCTGGGATATTATATCTGGGCTGCATATGTTACAGAAAAAGTTGAAAACTTGAGTTGCTGTACATATATTACTACTTAGATTCTTTCCTACCTAGCCTGAAAGTTAAGGCCAAGGAAATATAATTGAAGCATTGCTTTGCATATAAAGAGCTGAGATTTGTTCCTTTGATGCCTTCTGAAGTCAGTAACACAGCTTGGTTATGTAACAGAAACTTCTTATAAAGATTTATTTGTAATCTGCAGATTTTCATGAAAATCTGGGGTAGTATAAATATTCACTAGTAGGTCTGTCTTGTGAGTTAGTCGTATATGAAAGCCAAGTTTTCTTTGCATCTTTGCTAGGCAAAAATCTTTTTCAAATCTTGCTCTCAATATGATGAATATAACTTTGATGCTTAGGACAAAATTAGAGGATCTTGCATTGTTAAAGTGTCTGAAAATGGCCATTACTGCAATGCTTTTTAGTTGAAATATGCCAGTAAAGTATACAAATGGTTGCACTGATTTAAACGAAAGTCTTCTGTTGGCCATAGGATAGTGACTGGACAAAGACCCCAGAATACTCTCCTATTCTATGGTAGATTTTGTTTTTTATTGCTTGAATAAGTTTTAGTCCAAAAAAAAATACATCCAGTTGCTTTTTAACCATGAAACTCCTGATGTCTGTTGAGGGTATTTAAGCAAGAATAACAATTAGTGAGGAAAGCCCTCTGTGAAGTTGATAGACATTACCTTCATTTACTGTTCCTCAGTTATTAAATTGGAAGGTGCACTGAACAGTTGTTCTGTCTCCATTTTCGTGTTATACATTATCTTATAAACTACTCTTGTATCTCATTTACCTCATCTTCTGGACTGAGGATCCAGGTGTCTTAATGGTTTCCCAGGTTAGTATATTCCATGTGTTTCAAGGTGCTTGCTGTCCTTCTCAGTAACTTTCCCATTTACATCCTTTATGTGCTCAGAGGAATCAGAAGTGCCCAGACTATATCAGCTGCAGTTGTTCCAAGAATTTATACCAGGCTATGATGTTCTCTGCTCCTGCTGCTGAATAATTAGTTTGTCTGTAGATAACTGAGTAGAGTGAGTCTGAAGACCTTCCCACAAAATGCTTCTAAGCAGTGTGTTTACAGTAGTCCTGTCAATTTATTTTTCTTTGGTTTTCTGGCCTTCATAAAGTTACACATCCAGGCAATGACATTACTCTTACCATGTGGTAGCTTTGTGTCTTTAAGAGCTTTTTATGAAGGACACTGAAGGTGTCAAATTTGCTTTTCTTGCAAGTGGAGTCCTCTTTGTAAAAGCTTTTAGGCCTTTTTGCAAGATGTCCTGTTTGTCTGTGTAGACAGTAACATTATTTCAGAATAGTTCCTCTGACTTTCTCTGGAGTCATTTACCAGGCTTACTGCTTTGTACTTACCCAGGGCTTATCAAAGGTTGGTGTCCATTAGTCATATTAGTCTTCTGGTGTGATGGAACTTACAGCTGAAAAGTGACATTATTAGTTTTTGTGTCTTTTCCAGATTGTTCCTCAAATATTTTTGGGCACAATTTATTGTCTTTAATTTGTTGGCCTGTCAGAATTATAATTTTGTAATTTCAATAGGCCAAATTTTCTTAAATACTTTGCTAAATAGTGTACATCATTTTACCTTTTACTGCAGTGCTGTTAAATTGTGTTGAGATTACCCACAAAGCTTTTCCTTTCTATAATATTTTGCAAAAGTTTTGTGGTATTTTCATGCTGTATTGTCTTTTAAAATTAAGCACAATGCCAGGGAACCCTTCAACTTTTGTTAGTCCTGCAGGAGTGCTGAATCTAACTACACTGTGCCAGAGTAGTCCTTTAGCAGTTTTAGAAACTTGGTGTGCTAATCCAAACCATATCAGATTGGCTTTTCTTTACACTCTTTCAAATTTGAACTTGATCATAATTCTTTGTTTGGATCCTGTGCCCCATCCAAGCACTCATCTCTGTGAGGTTTTCATGTTTTTCATTATTCTCCATATTTTCTAACACTGATGCTGTTTCTTAGCCTTGCAGCTTGTGATTCCTACAGCCTGTCACTGCCATTGTCAGCATCTAGACTGCTCTGTGAGCTTGCCTAGACACAGATTTTCAGCCTAGTGTTTCCTAGACTTCTGAAGCCCTCTTCTACCCCATTTGTTGGTGTGGTCAAGTTATTTGACTTGACTCGGGTGGGATTGTTGCAGTCCTCATGAATTAATGGATTTGATGGCTCCCTGTTTCTGAGAGGACTTTAGATGAACAAATTGACTCACAGATGCCTCCTTTTGCATGTCCACTGTAGGGGCTGATCCTGCTCCTGTAATCTGTCACCTTTCTCCTTACCAGGCTTCCCCCCTGAATCTGCTATTGGCTACACAACACCTTTGTCTTCTCAGCTTCCTTCACAAAGGAGTATGGACTTCATCCAGGAAATGTGCATATGGGTGGTCTGCTGGTGGGGAGGACCCAGCCATGGGTCCCCCAGACCCCACTCTTACTCTTTTGCTTGTACACAACTCTTCTGGAGCATTCAGTTAGGCAGGAAAAGTTTGGTCATCTCTCTAAATTCCTCATGTGTTGTAGTTTGCTGTTTCTCACTATTTCTCCCTGGTAGTTGTTTCAACATTTGTTCTCCAGTACTCTCCTTCACCAAAATGACAGGTCTAAGCCCCATCTCAACATTTTTTCTGTTTATTTCTTCATTTAATAAGGAGTAGGTGTTTTCAAAAGCTGTGCAACTCCTCATGTGGATACATTCACATCAGTGTAAAAGGTTAAAGGAATGGTCTTTGCTATCAAAACTATGTTTTACACTACTGTAATGACATTTGTGTAGCTTATAACCTTAGAGATTATTTCCAAAATGGTTCTGCTAATAGCACATGGAGAGTGAAGTGACAAGTCTTCAGTGAAATTCTGAAGGTCACTGAAGCAAAAAGGACCATTAATAGCATAATAGCTAAAATTCAGTTGCCTTTGGATTTATTTCCTTCACCTTTCAACAAGGTCTTCTTCCTCTTCCCCTTGAGATCTTTTACTAGAATCCCTGTTCGATATTTGGTGTGGCTTCTCTGAAACTACACATATGACACCACCACCCCACCCCAAAATTTTTCAGGTCAGACAGGAAAGATCACTTAGTCCATCCCTTTTCCTCAAGCAGGGCTGTCTAGAGCAGGTTGTCCCATAAAGTTTTGAATATATACGGTGAATATATACTCAAATATTCATAAGCACAATATGTACTCAAATACAACACGTGCTGAGTGGTTTTATTTCATTAATGAGGTGATGGGTAATAGACTGGATAAAAGTTCTTTACCTACACCTACAAGCATTTTGTAGATGTCTCTTTTGTACTCAGCTTCTAGTTTTTGTAGAATTTGCAGGAACTTAATTATTTTTGAGTATCCAAACTCTTTATCAAATTTAGTTGAAATTGGCCAGCAAATTTAAATGTGACAAGTGAACAGATGAGGGACTGCCTAAGCCTCATTTCCCTGGAGACTTAGACAGTCCAAGTTAAAAATGTCTCTATTTTTGGGTTCTTTTTGCATTACCAAAGTAATGTAGCATGAAGCTGCTCAACTGTGCAGGGGAGTTAAGGGCTGGAATCTGCTGTTCAATGTGTATTGTGAGTGGTGCTGTTCCTTGCCAGTGATGAAAGCAGTGTATGTAAAGTCTGTCCTGAAAATTGTTAAAATATATCTTTATTAAGGGATGATAATAATAATATTAAAAGACAGTGTATTTTCTAAAACTCATTGCTGAAGTGGGAATTCTTTTCCACTGCCAAAGAAGCCTTTGTATTTAAATGAAATGTGTTGAGTTTCTTTGTCACTTGTGAACCTTATTTTTCTGTTTTAGCCTTGTAAGAGCTCACTGAAGCCAGTGAGTGTGTTTCCTATCATATTCAATTTCCTGAGACCCCATCTGTTACATCTCAGAGGAGAACAGAATAGGTAGAAGTAACTTCCTAGCAAGTACATCAACGTCAGCTCAATAGAACAGCAACTCCACAAGGGTTTGTGTCTTATCCAGTAAATTAAGTTGTTAGGTACAGCAAAAAGATTAATGTTGTGACTACTAATCATCTTGTTCTTGGCTTCTCTTAACTCTTAATTAAAAAAAGTCACAAACCTTCCTGTAATTAAGGCAGCTTCAAAGAAAACTTTGTAAATCCAGAGACTTCATGAAGCATCTGAGTATATTTAAGCAAAGAGTGGCATTCTGTAAAACGTTACAAGTAGCAGTTGTGGTGGACTGTGTTGTGAAAGGAAAAATTTTCCAGAGGCTGAGAAATGTTTTTATAAGTACAGCAAATATAGCACAGTATGCATGTAAAGTGTCATTCTGATGCCTGACAGCTTAGAATCTGGTGATTCTTTCTTCATGAATGGTTTAAGCTTAGGATCCTGAGCAGTGCTTGGGTGGAGAAGGATGTTTTCCTCATCTGAGCAGTACCAGGCAAACTGCAATTAAAAATTCCTGGTTTCAGAAGTAAAAGTCTATTTACCATTGGACTCAACAGCCAGACTATGAAATGATGTCTGCCATATTATGGAGAGGTAGAGGTCTGTTACAGTACTGCACTTTTTAAATTATCCTCTCTCCCTTTTCTGTCTTTCTCTTCTTCCCCTTGTGCCCTGTTGCCCATGACAGATCAGTGCAAGTGGGATAAGGTATTAAACTGGTAATTTGAAATGTATGTAATGACAGGAATGCAGCATGGATGGAATTAGGTGATTTGCTTGTTTCAACTTAATATTTAAACTAGTGAGATCCAATTAGAAATGCTATTCAACAATTAATGGGAAAAACAAATGAGAATGCGGCAATTGCATGGTGGCTGAACTGTGCCTTGAATTAAGTTTAAAAACATATTTCAGGTACCAGACAGAATGTAGCTATCACACAGTGGAATAGGTAAGTCGGTATGGAGCTTTCACATCCAGATGTTCTCATAGCTGCTGAGATTTCTTGAAGTCCACCTTTAGTATCTACTTTATTCTTCATTGTGCGGATGGTATGGATATATCCATCCTGGAAGAAACACTGCTCTTAGTGAACAAAAAATGAGGATTGAATAGAACAAATTCACTTGGGTTATGTGAGTTTTACTCACAAGGACATTTCATCCTGGTTTCCAGGCATGGAGACATGGTAGAGGTCAAAGGCTTGCTCTCTCTCTCTGTCAGCTGACTTGTCAAATGCATCTTCCTTTCACTAAAATGATTTCTGAAGCTATTGGCCAATTGTCAGATTGGAAAGAAAAATGAGGTTCCCAAATGTGCTAGATTTCCTATTTTGTGACTGCTGAAGCTAGGAAATGAAACAGTATTTTCTCCCTGTTGGGAGGGGAGCCTCTGCCTGTCTCTTAGCTCTCCCCTCCTCTATCTTGTTGCATGTAGTGTCAGCCAGCTGGCTGGTCATCATACATCTGCTAGATCCTCTATGGGATGTATAGGGGTCAGACTGTACTGGCCAGAGGGGCTCTCACAGGCTGTGTGACAGGTGTGCTTACATTCCAAATGCATGGCTTATAATGGGAATTGGGTGGAAAACATCATGTTATCTGATACACACTTTTTCCTGTAATATGCAACAGTGTAGTTATTTCAGGTAAGATTTTATTTTTGAGGACTGATTGTGTACTTAAGGCACAGGACACTGAATATACATATTCTATTTATCTACATATATATAAAATAGTGTTTCATTATTAATACAGATTATATTAGCTGTTCTGTGATGTAAATTGTAAAGTATATTGGGGTGAATGCTTTTGGTGGAGAATTATTTAATAGGAAAAATACTATACTAAAGGCAATTGGTTAACTCTTCATAATTGTACATCCTTAGATATGTTGCATTTTGATTATTCAGTGCACTGAAGATGAATTCCGTTGCTATACCCCCAAATGTTTTTTTTTTTTCTTTTTGAACTGAAGCAATATCCCACATCATGTTTGTGTAGGTAGCAAACCCTCTAAAAGTGATACTGTGTCATGTTTGGGTTAGGAATTTTTTTCTTGTTAGATTGTGAAGGTTTTTCAGAGGTTCTGCAGCCTGCTTTTTCCTGTTTGCCTTTCTGAGGCAATATTGTTCTGTTCTGTTCCAGCTTTTGTCAATAAAATAGGTTCACAGTTACACGTATAATAGGACAAAGAGGACTGTTTAACCACATCAGAAGGCACCAATATGGTTATCAATAGATGCAAAATTAAGAGGGTAAAGTAAACATCAGGATATTGAATATCAACTCTCATCCTTTAGATCCCTTACTGGTGTAATTTTCTTGCCCCGTTTGCTTAGGGGACAGTAATAGCAATGGGCTTTTCAGTAGTTGTTAACAATTACTAAAGTAACTGGTCTTATCAGCTTACTCCAGTAGGGAGTTATTAACAGAATTAGTAGCTCTTTATCATTGTGAAAGATTTTTGTACATTATTGCTGAGAAAGAATTTTTTTTAAGATTCTAGAATTATCTGCTATCTCTTTTTAAACTGCATGATATAATCTGTGAAGATATCCTATATATTCTTACAAGCATGATATTACTGTTACTCTTTGTGGGTTTTTTTGGTCAAAGCAATTGGATTATCTATGGGGTTTGAAGTATTTTTGTAATATTTTGTAATATTTTTTCTTTTCCCATAGGGCATGTATGTAATGTTAAGATATATTCAGTGGATATCTTTAACTCATTTAACAAAGTTTGACTTAAACCTTAATAAAAATTTGTCTTCAGATTAAGTATCATATGTCATATATAATATGCTTTAATTTGCACTTAGCAATTACAGCTCTGGCTGAAAAGGGAAGGTTGATTTGATTAATCACACTTAAAGACTGTTACAGTGAATACAAAATGTAAATGGTTTGACTTGATTTCTGACATCATTGCTTCATTTGGATTGGCATAACCTTCCACCAGTTTTGAGAAAGGGGGACTAATTTCATGTTAAAGAATTTTGAATGTGATTAATCAATGCTGAAGCTGATAATATTTAAATAAAGCTTTATATGAAGATCAGTGAAAAGAGGAGAAAAAAATTCACTTTACATTACCATTACTGTAGTGCATTCTTTTTTTAATCTGAACTCCTGAACTACTACTGTAATTTCAATAAGCTTATCACTATTTTTGTCCACTGTATACATAATAGAAATAAATAATGCTGAGAGGAAGAGGGCAGGGGAAAGGAATTTTTTGAAATCCTTTAGACACTTTAGAACAGCTGCTTTTTGTTGGTCTGTAGCAATTTCTTCTTAATAGTCCTGAGTAAAATTAGAGTTATCCAACTGTGGGATTTGTGGGGAAGAGTTCCAGTCTAAAGTCTCTCTTCTCTTTAGAGTTATCTGGCAACGTTTGTCTCCTCAGCTTCTGTCTTCTTTTCTTCCTTTGGTGCTTGAATAAGTTCCTTGATGCTCAGAGCTGTATACTTAACCTCTTGCTTGGCAAGTGAGAGTGCCCTGTTCTGGTACTAACCAAGTAATACTTCTAATTGTGTTGAAATATTGTCTTCTAATTTCATTTTGGCTTTAAAAGAAAGCAGCTTTGTGTTTTGGAATTAGTGAAATAATTGCAATCCCAATGTCTGTAAGCTTCTTGGAACTATTCATTTTGGAGGCTTTTCTGTATCCTTGCTTACAAAAAAGAGAAGGAGCCTTCTTATATTTAGATGTCAGCTCATTTTGCTGTTTAATCCCAAATTCTTCCTCATTGCTGCAGGTAGTCCCACAACCTGGGAACACTGGTCTTGCAGGTGTGCACTGCAGGCAGGCAGCTTTGGAAAGAACCCTTTGATCATGACCCGCCAGTAAAAAACAATTTGGAAGAGTTCTGGCTTCCCAGGCACCCCAAATTCATGCTGTGAGTACTTTCAAGTACTCTGTCTCACTGCTTAGGCTTCCTTCTTAGTAATAAAACCCTCAACTCTGTGAATTCTGTTCTGATGCACTTCTGGTTGCTTATGCTCTTCTCTGCATCTAACAACCACCTCCACTTTTTAAAGTGAGAGATAGTAACTTTTCAGTTTGAGCTTTAATATGAATTTTCTGAACTGTAATGCATTTTTGTAGATCTCCTGTATGTTGTGAACAACATCTGTTATCTTTTCTCCATTTTCCACCTCTTATTTCAACAGTAATTTTCATGTGTAGGCGACATCAGTGCCGGAGTCATTCTCTTGTAATAACTTTTGGAACAGCTGCACAGTCAGCTGGCAGTTTCAGAATGGGATATGAAAACAGCACAGGACCTGCTTTTAAGGCCAGTGCCCTGTGGCCTGAGGGTCATCTGAATTTCTATTGCTTTGTGGAAGAAATTCCTATTGCTGTTCTATTTCTGACCTTGTAGAGAAAGGATTGAATGCTGGGTGGGTGTTTTTTCTTTCTTCTTCCTCTCATGACACCACCCTTTTTTCTTCAAATCTTCAAATTCTTCTGCCCAGCAAAGGAAACTTCATGCTTTGTTGCCACTTCTTGACCACTCATGGCCTCTGCCAGGCTATGAGCTGTCACCTTTGGATGACAAAAAGAATGGATGTGAACCTGTTAGGGCTGCTATTTTTTTTGGCTTGGGCATGAATGTGTTCATATGCTGTGTGCTGGCATTTGTGGCATAATTGTGGTAGCTGTTCACCAAAAACCACAGCAGATATGTTGTGCATATCCTCCATGTGTGCATTCATAAAGTGAGAATTCTTCTCACTTGCATCAAAGCAAGACAGGGTTTGCCATGAACTGTAGCTATATGCTACAGTCATATCTTGTATATTTTTTCTCTGTTGCCAAGCATAGGTTGGACAGTAGCTGTAGGGCAGTGCATAGTGTGAATACCATAAGCACTTTGTTTCTTTGTACTCTATCTTTCAGCATCTTTAAAATGCAGACTAATTAACTATAATATAAGAAGCATTTCTGTGTGGCTACCACAAAACCCAAAGCTAGAAGTCGAGATGCTATTCCTAATTTTACACTTGTGCTCCAGGTTTTATGGCTTTGACAAAGATGTAGTGAACTTGGAAGTGGAGACAAGATTAAAAATGAATCTTTGGCAGTAGAAACTCTTTCTCGTGAAGGGAGAAAGAGAAATAAGCCACAGGACACTTGTTTCAATTTCACCACTTTGACATCAGTACCTGTGGCCCAGCAGATCTTTCTCAATGTACTTGACCTTGCAGACGAAAGGTCTAATTGCTTCTAAGGAGGAATTTTTGCCATTCAGTGGATGGACTGTCAACTTCATTTTCAGTGAAAAAAATGATTGATTTATGTCCTGTCTCTGCAAAGGATTTAAATTATTCATTATTGGATAGCTTAGGCATGCTGTATGTCTTTCAAGTCTTCTCAACCAGTATTTTTGGCTGAGACTGAAGTGGTGGAGTATATGTGAGTTCCTAGTAATAACTGGGAGCTTTTTAAAGCATGATAGCTGTCAGCAAAGACAGTGATATATGGTGTACATTGCTAATGAATGTGCTTTCTGAATATCTGTAATGGTTTACCTTGCCCTGTGCATGGGTATCTTTTAGGATGGTGGGAGGAGCAGTGTCTCCTGAGTTTTGGGAGAAAGCCTTAAAATCTAGTTTGATGAAGCAGTTTGTAATAATGGCTTGTTTATTGAAAAAGCAACAAACCAAAACACACCCACCCTCCCCAAAAACCCCGAAAACCCCACCAACCAAGGAACAAAAAAATGTACACAGAGTTTACAGCAGAGTAGAGATGTTGATTAGGAGATTCTAATTTGTTCCTGCCAAGTATAGCCATCATATGAGCCAGTCAGAATGGGAGTTAGCCTTGCTTCTGGCATTTCTGTATCTTTGTACAAAAACAGCATTATAATGAAGAGCTGATAGCTGTCAATTTGCAACAGCATTTAACACAAGTAACAGTGTTTTATCAAACTATGAAAAATTATAAGTTTTACATTCGTGCCTGAGGAGTTTGTGGCTCTGATAGGGCAGTCAAAAGAAAGTGGAACCAGCCGCACTAAAACCCTCAGGTGTTTTTAAAGAGGTTGTTAGTTTTCTTTCATAACAATTTCCATCTGTTTATTTACATTATTCTCTCTACTGTAAATACTGAAGACTTAAGTAGAAACCTCAGAAAGTGCTTGCAATATCCTTTATCCTATTGATATGCTTCCTTTCCAGATACAATGTAAATAAATGTGTAATAGAATTATGGTTTAATCACTGAATTGAAAGTAAGGTGAAATTTTGATATACTAGTCGAATTTAATTTTAGGTAGCTTTCAGATTTGGTTAGAATAAGTGGGTTGGCTAATTAGGTTTCTAAATAGCATAAATAGAAGTGTAATTAATGTTAAATGTGAAGGCTGTGTCAGCTGGCAGTGAAATGACATATCTAAATTTCTTGAAAAGATTATCTTGCACTGCCTTTGAAATTTTAATGTTACTAGCAATGTCATGTTGGTCAGTTTGTGCTGGAAGTTTGCATCTTCTGCATTATTAGAGTTATAGTGTGCTCAATTCTTCACATTACACCTGTGCAGACAAGGGACATCAGAGGCCACTCTTAGGTATCATCAATAGCATAAACTGCTGCTCAGGCTCTATACTAAAGTCTTCAGCCCTTGTATTTTGCCTGGCTTTTTAGTTGCTGTTTAATGAGTTTACACTGAAATTGCATATGAAAACAATTTCATACAGATTCTGGGAGGCAATTGCAAGTGCCAGTGTCTATAGTTGGCTGTTGAATAATATAAATAGTAGTTGTACTGAAAATTGGTCTGTTGTCAAGCATTTTTTAAATTAAAATCTTTGCAACCTTGCTATATTCCTGAATAATCAATAATCATCTTATGGAAAGCTGGTTTAGGGGGAATTTCGTACAAAGGTACTTTAGTTTTATATTTTTGTGAAATGAGGAACATGTCCACATGTTTTGAAACATTTGGAACGTGGGGAACACTGGGATATGTTTTCTTTATTATTGGCATTTTTTAATGATTTTGAACTTATCTCTAAACTGTTTAAAGCTAAATGCGTAATCTTTATTTACACTTACTGTTATATAAAAATATATATTTAATTCCTACCTCATTGCAAGATGACCATTTGAAAGGATGGCCCTACTTAGCTTGCTCTGTGAATTATTGCTTGTATTGTAAAAATGAAAAAAAACATTCCAGTGTTAGGAGTGAAAAGTGTTGAATCTGTAAATATTTTTGCAAGCAAACACTACCTGTGTATCATTGCCATGGTCACTAATGGGTAACAGATATTAATTCCCCAAGAGGAGTGTTTCCTTCTTTACAGAATTAAACCAAGTTGTTTTCACTCATATATGGTAAAGCATGCATGTGAGTCTGAAAATGTTTGGGTTTGTTATTTTCCACCTAAAAGTATTGAAATTTGGATTATTTCTGTGAATAATTCAAACATTTATATTTAACCTACAGCCCTGTATAATGTCCCTGTGTTTGGTCATTGCTGGTTTGAATAATACAGAGAAAATGACCTATGTTACTGAAGTCTTTCAGCTGTCTAGGTCCTGCTGATTTCATTGACATAAAGGTCAAAGGGATGCCAAAAATTTCAGCACATGTGAACAAAATAGTTTTCAGTGACATAGACTTTCTGGATATTTAAAGAATCCTGTGGAAATTTCCTCCTTACTCACTTCTCCCCCACAAAAATCAGCAAGTAACATGCAGGTGCTAATCAGAAGGGGCACAGCTTTGTAATTTGGGTATTAGGATATGTTAGAATGTGAAAACTGTTAATTTTTTTCAGCAGAAGCCTTGGAAATGGAGTATCATAACTACTGTAGGGGAAAAGATAAAGAGCTAGTTCACCATTATGCTTTGAATGTAAGTTACCCAGTTATCTAATTTGCTTAATTGCATGTATTGTTGACCCATATTTATGGTCAGATGTTTTGAAAAATAGTTTGCACACAGCTGAACAGGAACTATGTGAAGTTATCTGCTTTTGGGTTGAGCAAACTTAATATGTTAATCTTGGCTTAATTTAATTTGTTCTAATGGTAGTGGTGAATTTTTAAATGGTTCATTTGGTGCTTAATTATTGTTTAAGGGATTTAGTGTACTTTCAGAACACTCATTTTGTTGTCAAGTGCAAAACCCTTTCATCTGGATACATTTCTTGTCTTTCCATGATGTAGGAGAAACACTAGGAGGTGGAACCTGGTGATTTGATTGCTTAGAGACAGTAAAGGGTTCTTCTAAAAAGGCTTTTAATGTCATGATACATTTTATTTCCTTTGATGTAGTGTGAGAGGCATAGTTGCTGTTTGTGAATGCCTGAAGCTGGTGGTCTTTTATTGACTGCTTGGGGCGTTGTAGAAGATGCTGAGACAATGTCAGAGAAGGAGCTCAAGGAGGTCATCAGTTCACACAAAACTCACAGGTTTTTTAATCATTTGCATTTTTCTGTCTAATAACAGGAATATTTGCATTTTTCTTCATGGAAAAGCTTTCCAGCCCAAATGAGTTCAGTGAGTTTTAGGCAGCAGAGTTTATGGAGTTCTTACCTGGTTATAGAACAAATATTGTGCAGAAGCTGATACACTGCCCGTGTTATGATGTTAAACACACATGAAAAGTAATGTGTTAACATGGTAAAGTACTGTGGAGAGTGATACATGTGTAGAATTACACAGTTGATCAGACATCACATTTGCCACGCTTCTTTGAGAGCCTAATTCAGTGTTCCCATTAATCCATTTTTCCAGGGAATTGTTCTGAATGTAGACTGCTTAGGGGTTTCAAATAGTTGTTCTTGGGAGAAGGGGAGTGAATGATTCATCCACAGTAAATGTTTTTTGGTCTATATTTATAAATATTAACCCTTTACAATGTGATTTACTTTTTAAACATTTAATATGTCAAAGCCTAAGACACTGTGAGTTGTTGTGAGTTGCACTACAGCTTGCAGAGGTGGGGGACATAACTAGCTGGTTTAAACATTAATTGAACTGTGTCTCCTGCAAAAATGATTCTGATAATTCTTTTATCCCATCCTAAGCCAACATGCCTGTTCTCCCTTGCCATCTTCTGTCCTTACTCAGGGTCACCTGGTGTATTGGAGTGATGCATGTGGTGCAATTGAAATACCATCTCCACGGCGAACCTCAGAACATTTTATACTTGTTTGTATCTAGGAAAACTATCAGTTCATTTGGTGGCTCTCAGCTGGAAAGGCTGTGCCTCCAGGTGTAAATAGTAAGGTCATGGTGGGGAGTTACTTCTTGTGGAATGAAGATGAGATTTGAATGCAAACAGTGGGAGATGGGTTTGTATTTTCTACTGAAATTACCTTCAGGTTACACTGTGACAGGACTACAAACTGAAAAGAGTCAGACCTGTCCAGCCATGCACTCCTGCAATGTGAGAGTAGCACACCTCATTAGTGAGATTTGTTCCTGAGTTAAGAGTGGAATGACTTCAGCTCTCATTGTTTTTCATGCCGTGGTTTAAGTCGTATCTCTGTTATGTGTTTGAGTCTTGTGATCTGAGGGCATTAGCAGCTGCAATTATCACACTAGGGACAGCTACACTGCAGGTCAGCACACCCGGCTGGGAGTCAGCACTGCAAGTTTTTTATCAATAGCTTTATACCTCACAGGTAAATAAGTCCCCAGTACTGTTTCCAGTGTTGCCTTTCTGTTGGTGCCTCCTTTTTCTCATCTTCTGAAAACATGGTTAAAATCTCTTTTGTTTGGAAAAGAAATGAAAGCAAAACCTGCCTCTTCAACACTTTTTCCCACATTGTATGCTACCAGTTTCTGTCTAGAAGATTAATATATCTGTATTTGTTTTCTCAAGATGGTAATTGCAAATGAAGCCATGGATCCTTGCAGTTTTCAGTGAGAAATAGTTTTCCTTTCCCACTTAGATCTAGTGGGGCCAGTAGGCCATATTTACTCTTCATTTTTCTTCAGCATTTTCTGATACGGTCAAGAGTCATTGATGCATTTCTTTAATCATGTTACATAACTACCATTTTTGAAAATCAACTTGCCCATTTTTACCCCTCCAATAACTTGCTTTGAGTTTGGGAAGAACAAAATTTTAAAGTGTATGTAAGTTTCTGGATTTCATTTTAGTTGATGTGGCTGTATATAATCTTCTAAAAATCAGTAGGTAAAGTAGGGATCACAAAAAAAAAAAAACATCACAATACCTGTGCTTGGGACATTTCAATTTCTTTATTGTCCACCTGTCCACCTCTGCAGAACCCTCTTGCTTCACCATTCAAAGCCAAATCAACTGTAATCCTGCTTTTGTGTTCAAACTAATATTTTGTCCCCAAAATACTTCTTCAGTATGACACTTTAGGCAGAGACATGCCTGGTTGGGCAAAATGTTAGCTGATGTCAGCCTGTGACCCACTTAAGCTTGTACTTGTATGAGCACATTATTCCTGTTTCATGGAGACTCATTCCTGTCAGATGCAAGAGGGACCTTTTTATTTGTGCTTTCCTAGAATTTTTTTTTTCTTTTTTTTTTCCCTGGGAACTTGTCAGGAAAGCTAAGGTGCTGGCTGTTGCTTCAGCTGACCTTCTCAACATTTCAGTGTATTGTCTTGGACACTGGGCTTTGAGATGCTTTGAGTAAAAGTTGCTGGTCTTTACTCTGCTCCTGAAGTGGGATACAGAGGCATGATATGAAAGCAAAATTCATAGTGTTGTGAGAAGTGAGGGCAACCAGGGACTGGCCTTTTACAGTGATAAAACTCAGAATCACAAACTGGATTCTGAGAAACTGTAGTGCTCAGCCACAGGAGTGATCATGCATAAAATTGAAGAACTTTGAGAAATAGATACACAGTGATACTACAGAGAAAATAATTGCTTTCACTACTGAAAACAAAAATTCCAGACAACCCTCCTCCTCCACTTCTACTCTAGAAGTTGACTTTTAATTTGCAATTTCTCTGTCCTAGTCAGTTAGATATTGACAGAGCAGTTACTGTATTCTGTCTGTGGGAATACATGGATCTACAGAATCACAGATGGTCAAGTAGAGCCTTTAATTGAGCATTCTGGATCTTCATTTCCAAAACTATTTCAGACTTTAAATACTGCTTCATGCTCTTACATGCTTGATCTCCACTGTTTCATCTCACACAGCTAATGCAACCACAGATCGCAGTGTTTCGCAAAATGTCAGTTAATTTAGTTTCTTTTGTATTAGGTTAGGAAAGAGCATTTCCTCTAATTTTATCTTGATTAAAAGCTGATATTATAGACTCATTATTTTGGCTGTGGTAAATATCTGCAGCTAAGCAATTTGTAAAAATTAGAATAAGAGATGAACACAGGAATCAGCAATGTTAGATCTTAAAATTTGTCACAGTGACTTTCTTTGCTCTTCAAATCTGATGGCAGTGGAGTATGTGAACATTAAGACTTTTGAGCTTTGGGAATGAAACAAGATACAGGTCAATAGTTTGCCTTTTTTTTTGCTAGTCCTCTGCATAATTGAGCAGAAAGTATAATCATTAAAATACACAAATTCTTGGAGTATTGTTAGTAGCTGCCTTAATGCTGCTGGAAGTCATGTTTATCTCTGTAGCTGTAGTGTGAAGGGGCATGGATTATCTCTAGAGCATTTCCTAAAGCTTAAATATATGCCAGGCTTTAGGGACGATGGGGTTTTTTGTGGGAATGATGAAAAGAACTTACTGAATTTTATTTTCTACTGTGTGTCCATTCTAGTTATTTGTGCCTATTTGTTTGCTTCTTACTGTGGCCTCTGTCCTTCCTGCAACAGCACTGCAATAAAAGATTGGAGAATGGAGAGGTTCTGAGCAAAATGATTTCATGTTGCTTCATCACACTTGAATGAGAATGAAATGAGGGGAGGACACGAGGGATCACCAAGTCCTTTTTGAAGTGAAAAATACAGAATGGACTTTTCAGAATATGAAAATTGGTGCTTGGAAACCACTTCCAAGAGTTATCTCTAATGTTTTTTACCATTTAGGATTAAAAATAATATGTGTAATCTTACTGAGTGGACATCCAGAATGTCCATAAAAAGAAATAATCTGAATTTATTTTTAAATTTACAGTAGTATTTACTGTATAAAAAGTGTGTTGAGTTCCATAATATGCAAATACCATATAAAGTATGCTTGTATTGCTGTAAATATCTCACAACAGCAGACTAGTCAGCACGAATAATTTTGATTTCTGAATAGTAAGAACACTGGCTTGTATTTGAGTCCATCAGCTGTTTGATAACAGCAAAAAGCCCAGGAAACTGGTTAATTGGTTTCGAATTTACTAAGAACTAATATTATCCTGTGAAAAAAAAAAGGACTTTGAAAGAGGAATGCTGTTAAGCAAGGTGTTATGACTGAAAAAAGGGAACAGACTATTGAGGACTGTCCTATCATTATATCTGTCAGTGCTGTGTAAAACATGAGATGTCTGTTACAACCCAAAATCTTAGTAACAAGTCTGCCTTTGGATTTGTTCCTCTAAAATAAGAAATCTGCTGTATAAAGTAAGAAATCTGTAGTGTAAAACTGAGACATTCTGCTGCTTGCTTCTTTTTCACCATGCTGCCAATGTTCTGGTGGGGGAAAGGGACAAAATGGTGTTTGCTTGGAAAAAAAAAATGCGAGAGTTGGGAGATGGAAAAGTGGGAAAGCTGAAATGGTTCCTGCTCTTGGGGGCTGGGACTGAGGGACTGCCTTCATCCCTGTGAATGTCGTTTTGCTTCCAGCTGGTATTCATGTGTGGGGCAGCCAGAATTGCCTGGCAGCTGTTGATATTCTTAAGGTGATGCATCTAGGTATGCTGGCAATAATGCCATTCTGCACTAGGCTCATTTGGTTTAAAATAATTGTCTGTTTATGCAAAGCAGGGCTTTAAAATAAAGAATGAGATGCTCAATGCTTCTAAAAGACTTCTTTGATGATCATGTGCAAATCAGAAATCTAAAGACGCAGATGTCTCTATCTGGTCCTGGCTTTTTTTCCCCTCACCCCTCTCCCCAATGATTTTAATATACTTATTAAAAGATAAAATGCTGTAAAACAAAATTATTCAAGTACGTATACATTAATGGCTTACTGCTTTTAAAAATGGTTCTTACAGTTGTTATTCCCAAATATTATATGTAGGAGTACTGATGAACCAAGGTATTACTTTATGCTAACTCTACATACTGTGACATTTCACTGACTGAGGGAGGGAAGTATAAAAATTCCAGTTCACTTTGCACAAGTCATTGTAACATTATCAAGACACAAAAACAGTGTTATTGATTATCTAGTAAGGTAAAGTAGCTTGTACCACAGCCTTTCACTTCTAACTCATTCTGAATTTTGTTTGCTTTTTTCTTCTTCTCTGAGTGTTGTTTCTACATTTCGTTTGCAGTGTGAAAAGAGTATCTATGAAAGTAATCAAACTGACTTCAACCTGGATGAGATTGGATTCCTTGGGAATAGGAGGTCTGACCACCCTTGTTAGATCAAATGGAGATCAGGCAACATGGGAAAGATTTTATGTAAAAATTAAAGAAGGGTCTAAATAACATTATTTGTTTTTACATAGGCTTCATTGCTGCATCTTGGTTCATGACAATATGATAATAACTGCATTCATTTAGAACATTGCACAATAAATGTTAGTATATCATGCTATTAATCTTTTGCCTTAAATAGCTGTATTTAAAAGGAATATTGCTGAGTTATCAGGTGTTTTCAAAGCCCCTTTTGAGAAGGCTGAAAAGGTCTTAAGTCTAACTCTTCTCTCCTTGTAGGAGGAAGCAGCAGCAGATGTTTGGCAGAGGATATTCCATGGGAAGAAGTAAGGAGCTGTTGCTTTATACAACTGGTTGAAAATAAATACAAGAAAGTGTTTTGTTGTATGCCTCTGTGTCGACTTATGGTATTTTTCTTGTATGGGGTATTATAGAGAGCTGAGTAAGTTGGAACAGTTTGGACTGCCATGAGAAACAGGGGGAGAAGGAAGCTGAGTGCTGCCATTGCTACAGTCAGAAACACTTTAAGCACCAATCATATGTAACCCACATAGGACACTGCTATTAACATCTTCATTTAATTATGTCATAATTGTCACCTGTATTTCTTGTGAAATTATTAAACTACCATAAAGTTGTTTACATTGCACTACTTAAGTTAATTAACTTTCTTTAGTGTATATTTGTAACACATGTTTGAATTACAAATTTTCTATCTTAAAGGTACTCAAGCAGGAAGTTCCTGTTTTTAATATAGAGTTTGACTTTTCTGTTCTACAGTTTTCTCAGTCTACTTGTGAGGTAGCTAGTTCCTTGATTTAGAGACAAAATCATAATTTCTCTTGTAAGTGTCAATGAGAAATATCTATATTAATTAAATGTATGAAAATACACTGAAATAGAGGGAAAGGTCTTGGCTAAGTTGCTTCATTAGTCCTTAATGTGTTATTAGGCCATTTTCACAACCTAAAAGTGTTTTATTCTGTGACATTAGTAATCAATAGTTATAGTATTAAAACATGTGACATTTCCACGTTTTGGATGTATTACAGCAGCAATAAAAGACCTGTCAGAAAGCTGGAAGCTGGCCCAGTTTCTACAACTACTGCTCTTAAAAGATTGTCATTCTGGAATAGATGCTGGAGGCTATTAAACGTTGCTCATACTTCAACACCAATATGAAGATTAAAACTTTGGATTAAAACTTTCAAGTAGATCTAATTTTTGCATTGTAGTAAGGCTGAAAACTTGGAGTAAGAAGTATCTACCTTTACATGATGCAAGTTTGATAGCACTGGCACTGCCTCACACCCACATTTTGTCAGTGAACAGTGTGTCTGACTTGGTCCAGTACATGAGTGAGCCAGAGCCAGCAGAGCCTGGTCTGATCTAGAACTCTAGATCAGCATTTCCAGTGGCATGAACACACTTGAATTCTTCTGAGGTGGTGTCTCACTGAAGAATCAGAGGCACTGTTTTGGTTATTAAAGCCTGACTGTCCATACCAAGTTGAGGGACTCCATGAAAGTACCTGTAATTTGGTTATTTATCCAGTAATTTAGGCATCTATCCTAGAGCATGCCATTCCTTTCCAAGGAGATAAAATCACTGCTGAGACAGAGCCTAAAGAGTGGATTAATGTTTTAGTCTTAGGTGTCTGTCACAGGAGAGCTAAAATGCTCCTTTAGGGTTCTCTGAATGTAGCAGTTAAATCTCTGTTGAGTAAAAGAGTAAGTCAGCAATGTTTAGGTATCTCTACCTGGAGCTGAATCGTACTTAGCCATGCTCAATGATATATAAAGGAAGAATATTTTTGCCCAAAGTTTTAAAGTATACATTTTAAATGAAATCAGTATTTGTTCTGCTCATCCATTCTTTCTTTTTAGCCAACTGTCTTTTACTGAGCAGTCTGAGATAAATGTCATGGTGGGAATGACAAGTGTTCTGGTAGAACTTTTTAAGAAAACGAGGAGCAAACGAGCAAGGGAAAAAGGAAAAACAAGAAAATTCCAAACAAAACTCAGAATGCAAAAACTTGGTCAAGAAGGTCAAATTCACACCCAAGGACAAGTTGAAGTGTACACGTGGCACTGGCTGTCCATGCTTTTGAAAGTGAAGAGAGAGCCAGCATCAATGTTGAATATGAAAAGAAAAAATTATGAAGCTGATGGACTCAACTGAAGTATCTGTTCTGAGCACCCTGTTTTTATAACTTGCTGTGCTAAAATGTGTGTCAAAGCATAGAAGAAGGCTGTTTCTCCAACACTTGGGATTCGTTTTCATTGATAATTTTGCTGTTTTTGATCCCCCTGCTGGCCCAGTGATTCTCTATTGCCTTTTTAGAGGAACAGCATCCACAGAGTCCTCCCTTTTGATTGTGTGTCCTCCAATACCCTGTAAAAGTGAGTGGTTGATATTTCAGCCCCATAAATTTATGCCTTCTTTGCTTAAGTACAGATCAGCTTTTGTTTTGCGATAGGAAAAGTTGAAGTTTTTTTCTTCTGTGTTCTGTGCCAAGCATAGGCTCTTAGGCTTTAATGCGAAATTAACTCTCAAATTCCTTGCCAGATGTAGTTCTTAATGTTCAAAGAAACTTTGGCTGAGAGTCCAAACTGTTCATGCCTGTTTTATCAAAATAGAGTTAAAATCTTTGAGTTTTCTTTCATCATCTTACTCTTTGATCAGTGACACAAGAAATTGTGAAAATTTGTATGTGTCCAGGTGTTCTGTGCTTAGATTATGAGGCAACAAGGGATTTTGACAGGTTTAGTTAAGCATTTAAAGCTTGGAGTGAGCATCAAAACCGAGCCCTTGAGAGTTTGGCTTCCTGCCTAAACATCTGCCTTGTGTGGTTTCCATTGTCTTTTAGAGTACAGTGAAGAGCAAGGGAAAACAGATATTTAGCATTTGGGCTATGCAAAGATGATTTGTTTTATGTAGATTGCAGTGTAAGATTTTGAGAAGGATGACATGGACTTTTCTAATGCAAGATTCTCTGCTGCCTTCAGTTTTCATAACTTCATTGATGGTGATGGAAGTAGGGCAACACAGACCTACTGAGGATTTGCCTGTGTTTGGTTTGTAAATTTGCCAGAGCTATTAAGGAGAGATTGTGCAAAAGATGGTTCTGTTGTATGTAGCCTCTGCACATTTTTACTGAAGTTTTTACTGAAATTTGTACATATTGGGATCCAGCTGCCCTGGTGACAGGACGGAACATTTGTTCAGAGGATGTCAGTGTTCTTCTGGAGGTTATGGTTGCTAACGGGGTAGTAGAAAACAGAAAACATCCCATGGGAGAGACTGCTGTGTGTCCAGGTTTGGCCCATTATGGAGTGTGCTTTTTGATCAAATTCTGGAAATAACTGAAGGCCCTCTTAAGCTGAGCAGCATGTGTAGATGGTTTCATGAATGAAAGCATGGGCTGAAGGGCACTCACTGGTGGACTAAATTACATCATGTTGAACAAATATGAAAGACATAGAAACTCTTTCTTTCTTTCTTTCTTTCTTTCTTTCTTTCTTTCTTTCTTTCTTTCTTTCTTTCTTTCTTTCTTTCTTTCTTTCTTTCTTTCTTTCTTTCTTTCTTTCTTTCTTTCTTTCTTTCTTTCTTTCTTTCTTTCTTTCTATATTACCTATCTCTAGCAATATACTTATCTCAATACTGCTGTTTGAAAGGGATAAAGAGGGAGATGAGACCAGACTATGTGCAGATTGCACAAAGCACTTGGAGGTCTGGGTTATAAACCCTGTGTTGGATTACTATCAGTCTGAGACTCAATAGCTGGGGACATTAGTCCTGTACCTCTGTTTTGGCAAAGGACAGGTCTATCTAAGAAGGTTTCAAATGCCTTCCTGAAAATGTTACAGATACTTCTCCTGTCTTTTGAATGAATGCACAAACTTAATTACTCTTCTGTAAATTATGAAGTTTGTAATGATAACTGTGTCACTCCAAAATCTGTGTCAGAAGTTACTTTTCTCACTGTAAGGGCTCATTTTATGGTTCTTAGGACCTGCCTTCCAGCTCTAGAAGGGAGGCAAACCCACATCTGACACCCAGATCTAGGCTTTGCCTTTAGGTTATGTTACCCCCCTTTTCAGAAATAGAGGAAGTGCTTTAATAGTGGACCTTTCCTTTTTCCAAGGTCAGCTTGATCTTCCTTGCAGATATAAGGGCTGTTAAATGTTTTGAGGGACATTCTGTTCTCACCTCCCCAGACTGAGTGTGACAGCTTTTCTCTTGAGGAACTCATCCTTCAAGAATATTGACTGCATTAAAGCTCAGGGCACTCTGAAGCACGATTGCAGTTTTCCACAGGTCCATTTTGCATAGTGGTGCAAGATCCCTTCTTTTCTCTCAGGAGATTTGACTTCTAGAAGGGTAATAATCCACATTGAATGTACTTGATTTTAGTAAATCTCATGGGCTTGCCAAACATTTTGGCAGATTGTCTTGGAAGCTTTTCTCCTGGATCAAAATTAATAAAGGGGTCTTTCTGGTGGTTATCACCTTTACAAAAAGACAGAGAGATTTCTGTCTCTTTTCCCTTGTCCACTGCCTCTATATCACTGTGAATAAATTCTCTCTGTGTCCGTCTCGAGTCCCTTCCTGATGTTGTGCATGACTCTTGGGGCTCTTTGGAGTCACAAAATTCATTTGTCTCTGCTTTTCCCCAAGCTTCCTCCTGTGGAACAAGGGGCTTTGACATGCATGTTATACATGCTGTGTGTGGGAGGCAGTCCTTGATCCTTGCCCAGGATCAAGCCTTTCACATGGCTTTTCTGTAAATGTGAAATAACTAAAAAGCCAAAAATTTAGCAGTGTCCTTTCAGCAGGTGTTCAGTGAAATAGCAGCTTTGTCCAAGACTGTGCAGAGCCAGCTATCCTGGAGTTACCTCTGGGATTGTTCTTCACAGGAGGTCAGTGCATATCAATGACTGTATTAAAAAAATCCTTGTCATTCCTGATAAGTACAAAGCAGTCCTTTCTCATAATCCTAGCCATTTGTAATGGAAATGAGTTCTAGTTGCCTGGAAATGTGTTAGTGTTCCACTTGAATAAGTTTCTTTGGTCACTGTTTTGCCAAAAAATTTTGGGATTTATATCCTAGTCTGAGAGTTTGAATGTGTCATGCTTGAAGTCACCCGTACAGAAAATGTGCACAGAAACAAGAAGGCAAGGGACAGCAAACAATGAAAATTAGTTTAAGTTGATTGAGTACATGTTCAAGGCTTACTGGTAGTCCTAAAAGCACCATGGTAAGAGGATCAAGTGGAAAAAGGAAATGTTGCATACCTTCACAGGTTATAGACACTGTAAAGACCAGTTTCCTCCACAAGTGTCTGCAGTATCTGGATGTGTCTGTCTGCATACCTGCTGTATGGCCAGGTACATGGAGAACGCCTGCTAAGGTGTGTGGTGGGGTAAATACCTTCCTTATTATCCCCTGGTTTCATTGGCTGTGTAAGGGCTTATTCAGAACCTGCAGTTCAGTCTGTAGATCAGACGTGGATTTTACTGAAATGCAGTAATGCTGCATATATATTCTACTTCTACAAAAAATTAATGCAGGCATGAGTATAGCTTTAGCAAATAATCTTGGCGAATTAAATGCCTGAAGCATGATCCTATTGTGAGGATTTGTGCTGTGTTGTGGTGCTCTATCTAAAGCTGTTACGGCAGAATATCAAAAAAAGGAAAAGTCAGAATAAAGAATTAGTTTTTAGGACATAAAGAATGCCGTGAAAATTGGATTGACTTCATGTGTAGTTTCATTGTAGACATGAAATAGGCACAATGTTGTTTTCTAGACATTTTTTAAAAACGTGTGTTCCCATGCAGATGCACTTTTCAACAGTGCAAAGGTTTGTCAGGTCTCCTTAATACAGGAATTGCTATAGCTGTGTCAGACTAGTTTTTAATATGCCTTCATTGGAGAATATTTTGAAGGTGATATGTTGCCGTATATTCATCCCTTCTTAATATGATTCCAGCAGTTCTGCAAGATATTATGGTAAAAATGCTTAGCCCTTTGTCTGCCCTTTCTAGTACTCTGTTGCTCTAATAGCTATCTTTCTGTATAGGGGGAAAAAGATGGAATGCAGTTTAGATTTGTTATATAACCCTTATGTAGATTGGGCCCTCTGGTTTATGGTAAGCAGTAAAAAGTTGTACTGATTTGAGATGCATATTTGCCATTTGAACTTGTGAATGAGAAGTGAAATAACTCAATAGTTACTGTGAGTTATGTAGAATTCTGCTTATGTAGCTTACATCTCTTATGTAATTGTGCCATAGATTGTCACTGGTAACAAGCCCATTACCATACAGTCACACTGTAAATAGTGTGTCTTAAATAGTCTCTCACATATTTTATTTAATCTTGTAAAGAAAACTGAACTACCTTTTCACAATGATTAGTTTGCTAAAAATAAATCCCTTGAGTTGGCTTTCCTCGCTGTAGTTACAAGGGAGAAGTGAATGCTTTCTTTACTGCAAATTTCACAGGTGACAGCTCAGGAGTGTTGGTACATGCTAAGACTGCATTTATTAATGGAACTAATGCAGGTATAGGCACAAAGCTGTCTCATATTCTGTGACCATAAGGCATGTTAATCTCTTTAGTTGATGGATTCTTAAATGAACAGATTGGGTGAATAATTGCTCTCTTAATCCTTAGTTTAAAATACGAATGAAAATTCTTTGGTGTTTATTTGTATAAGATAGGATGTCTTCTAATTGACTTATTTAACACCTTTGTACTGAGAATTATTTAGCATTCTTGTTTCCTATGCTTTTGAAAATAATTATAGAACCAGAAGCTTACGGTTTTGCTGTTCCTCACACAACTTTCAGCTGCCTAGTAAGAAGCTGAGGAGGCAAACAGTACTTAGGTGAAATTGCAGTATTTCCATTTTTGCTAGCTGTCATGTTTCTTGTGTGAAAGCCTGCAGCTATTGCCTGACATTGTTGCTGGGGAAGAATATGCACAGAGATGTCAAACTTACCTTTCTGATTGCCCTTTTACATTTGTATTCATGCAGTCCTCTTGCATTTGTTTTTGTTAAAAAATTCTTAAGATGAGATGTCTGTTGATTTTTACTATGGTAAGCAGGCACACACTGGAGACTACAGACTGGACAGTGAACTGCAGGTTTTATAGTACCTTCCATGTTTTTCTGTAGTCTTGCTGAAACTGTATAATTTAAGGTATCAACAATTCCTTTTTCCTTTTTATATGTTTTGTTTAGGGTGTTTAATTTTTTCCAAAGAGGCATTGTCAGGGTTCTGATTTTCCATGATATATGAAAATCATGTAAAATTTATAATGTTAAAATAATCAGTGATCATATGTGTAGGATGAGACTTTTCACTCTATTATCGAAATATAAAGGTTAGTATTCCTGCCCACTGGTGGATTGTTCTGGGTTTAATGCTTGCACAAGCAGGGTTTAGCATGTGAGGACATAATTCTGTCACCTTTCATGCTGGCTTTAAGGCAATTTAGTATTTAAGTTAACGTAGTTCCCATGTAATCAGCCCTTTTGCTGTTTGTTTGCTGTGTCTATTAGTTTTAGCTTTATTTTATTTTCTCCATTTTTGGCAGTGTTTCATCAATTAATTCAGACTGTCTTATTCAGCTCCACTGCTTCTTGGAGTTCATAGTTGTCACGATATAAAAGGTTGTATTCTTGTGCGATGGTTGGTCTTGTTTTCAGATTTCCAGTTTCTAGTTTCAGTCTCAGTACAGCTCTTAAGTCCTTTGTATTTGCTGTAAAATGGTAGATTTTGTAGACCTCGAGCTATAGAAGTGGGAAAAAGATGAAACATGTTATGGGAAAAGGGACTCTGTGCACTTATTACAGTCTCTTCTCCTATTATTGCCTGGATAGACTGATACCAGTTGCTGTCAAGTCTTTCCTCTGCGTATTGCACTTTTATTAGATTCTTCCTCAGAATCTGTCCCCCGTCAAAATTATCTACTTCCATTATTGTTTTCCTTTACATATGGATGAGAATGATCAGTAAAATCCAGTATAATGCTTATTGTGCTTATACCATTGCACTAAAATATGATTTTTTTCATAATTCATAAGGGCAGGATTTCTTTTGATATTTTTAATACAGTGGATTTATAAGTTCATAATACCATAAGCTATTCCAGTTTGTTTTGTATCCTCTGGGATACCAAATATTGAAGATTTTTTTTTTCCCCTGGAGTTGCTACCATCCTAGTATTCTTCAGCTTGGTAATGCTTTCCTGGTAATTACTCACCCATTGCCCTATGAGGCTGTGGGCGTTTTAAAATTTTTTTCATTCAGTCAGCCAGATACAAAGATGTGTAGTTTTGTCTTGGTCTCCTTTTTTATTATTCATGATTCTTGGTGCCTATTAGCACTTTCTCTTGGTTATCTATGTTCTATGAGAAGGAAAAAAAGGCATAACATACTATATTCCAAGAGTGGCCATGGTCATCTGTGCAAGCATCACAATGTCTTTGTAAAATAAGTATATAGTTGATATCATGATCTTTGGGCAGTGGGGGCAGATTTACCAAGAAGTGTTTCAGTTGCTTTCTACTGAGTTAGTAATGTGGATATTTATGTACTGCAGGGGCAGCCTCACACTGCCCATGTGCTCTCCCAGTTTGCCAGGGGCCAGGGAGCACCTGCAGCTTTGGGAACCTGCAGCTTTGGGAACCTGCAGCTTTGGTACCTCCTGCCCGTACACCACACTGAGCTTTGTCTCGGTGGAGTGGTGACAGCCAATCGATGAGTGTGGCAGTGCCACACACCCTTGCTTAATTGAAACACTTACTTTATTAGCTGGTTAAAGTCCCTGAGGTTAGCAAAACTGAAGAGAACGTTACATAAAGCATTAACAGATTATAGCACTACCTAAGACCTGTTCCAGTTGCCTACTCTGCTGCCCATGCTGTGGCTATCCAGAGGGGCCTTGCCCCTGCTCTTCCATCCCTGGCTGATGGAGGCTACTTGGGCTGAGCTTCAGCTACTGACAGGATGGAGTTCCTGGTCAGAGACCAGCCTGGAGTTCTGTCCCAGGTCCAGTGAGGAGGAACAGGGCTTCAGTGCTTCTGTGCAGTTGTCAGTCTTGTTGGCTGATGTTCTTCCAGGTCATTAGAGGATCTTCCCTCCAACAAAATTGCTCCACCATGCCAGGAGATATCACCAGTCTCTTGGCCTGATCATCTCATAAGTCTCTGAATCTTGCACTGCTTTGAATAATTTCGTCTCATGTCCCATTTTTTTCCCTTTTCTTATTTCCTCATGCTACTTTTGGGCATTGGTCTTTAGGGTTATTTCTTTATGTTACTTTTGGGATGCTGTAATTTCCAGGTAAACACTTACTCCCCTTCAATCAGTCATGCACATACTCTATCTTAGTTCCCCCTTCTCACAGCACAGAGCTATAAAGATCACTATATATTATTTGTCTGTGACCAGGTCATAGTGCCAAAGAAGGTCTGTGAGATGTATCCACAGTTTTTGAAGTGTCTGGGGATTTTTTGGAAAGGCTTCCTGGGGTAATGTTAGATACTACATTTGCAGCGGATTGAGTGAAGGAGGAGGAAGGAGCAAGTACCAGAAGTGGTGTTGCAAGGTTTTGAAGATTTATTGCTGTGTAGCAGTGAAAGCCTTCCAGCTTTTCAGCTCTGTCCAGACAGGACCAGACTATTACAGGTTCCTCTGATTAGATTTAGACTCATTAAGCAGGCTGTGCAGACTCATGTCTGTTATAACCAGTATAATTTAATTTCATTAGTAAAGTGGCTATATACTTTTCAATGTCATGGGCAATGGTGTCACAGCATGTTTGCACTATAATAGATATTTTTATTGGTTTATTTTCATTAGTAGTATATTTTCCACTTTTTGCTCTTGAAGAGATTAGCTACTCTGATTTTAGCTTTTTCCAGCATGTCTCAGGCTCTCGGCTTACCCTTCGGGCTTAATTATGAATGCACATCATGTTTGCAATTACATTAAACATAAGCAACAAAATGTTACATGAGTTAAGATGGACAATAGCCAACTTCCTTTCAGAGAACACCAAAGTCAAGGAGATAAAAGCTGGGAATCAAGCTAGATATTTTCTTATTAAAACTGGGGACATCTCTATTTTGAACTTTAAAAAAATCCATAATGCTAGTTTATAAGAATTAGGATTACAAAACAGTTGATACTGGGCAATATTTAAGTTTAATTTTTAAATAAAATCATGTAATGCAGTTTTGTATAGAAGGAGGGATTTATTTGTTTGCATATGAACATTCAGTTTAAATATAGGGGAAGACGAATTTATCAGAAAACCCATGCCTTTTAACGAACATCTGTATTATGACTTGATTTTGAACTATCTCTCTTTTTGACTGAGCATGACCTATTTGATTTAGGAAAAAAGAGTATTTGCTGATCTTTTGTCACTGATGCTTGACGAAGTCAAAGGTATGCACCAAGCATGTTCTTAATATTTCCCAAAGGGATTGTCCTTGGAAGACAAATGTATGCTTTATATTAAAAAAAAAGCAAACAGAAAAAAACCCAAAAAACCCAAACCAACAACAACAACAAAGAAGACCAAAATCATCGTGTGAGTTTAAGATTTTGTTTGGGAGCTTTTATGCATTCCCTCTTTTCTTACTCCAGAAAGTTCTGGAGGCTAAGCAGGAGGTACTCCTGGGGAGGTAAAGCTGAAAGCCCATTTTTGTGGAAATCTATGTTGCATCTATAGTCAGAGAAGTCACAGAAGCAAGGTGATCTGTGACTTGCAGGAAAAAGATAAAATTACCTTAATTGAAAACTTCATACAAATAGCCAGGAGAGTTTTCAGTTACCATTTTTATATGAAGTTGGTAAGGAAGACAAATACATGCAGACTGCAACTTGTTGCATCTAAGAAAGTTACAGTGAAGCTCCAGATAATATGGAGAATATATCTTTCAGTTCCTTGTTCAATAATGGTGGCTATCTTAAGAAGCAGAAGGTGTGATAAGAAGTTTTATATAACCATCAGGTTATCATTTGAACTGAATTAGAGTCATTGTAGGAAGGATGGAGTGAATAACAGGTCAGGTATCACTCTGTTTTTTAAGGAGTTCATTACCTTTCTGAGTGTTATTGAGAAAGTAACCATGAGGTGTTGAATGTGTGTGGATCGATATGCTGCCAGAGGGATCTGTACCAAGCATCAAATGATACTAGAGAAAAGTTACTTTAAGTACCCCTGTAATTCACAGTTAATAAAATGCTGGTGTTATGGAGGAACTTCAATTTAAGAGACATTTAGTGGAAGATCTGTGCAGTTGGACATAAAACAAGCTATTGTTGCTAGAAAATAGAGGATAATTTGCTAAAGCAAAAAGGTATTGCATTGAATATATGATAAGTCAATTCTGGATTTCATTTTGATGGATAAAGATGAAATAACCACTGGATTAGAAGCTGATGGTTGCCTAGGGACCAGTAATTCTGATCTGATTATATTTAGTGTAGGAAAATAGAGCACAGGTCCAATCACAAGCTTATATCAAAAGGGCTAATTTCCTAGAACTGAGGGAAACTGTATTTGAAATTGTCTGGGAGGAAGAAATAGACAGAAAGTTGGGAGTTCCTTTAGAAATGTATGGAAAAGGGCACCAAGGAAAGTATAGCTAGGAAATGGAGGGAAGCAGTGAGGTTTTTATTCTAAAAAATATTCAGATGAAGAGAAATTAATCCTGTGTTATAGGCTTATGACTAGAAAGAGGGAGAAAAATCTTAATGTTGATTTAGGGGAAAAATGATAAATAATTTTCTTTTTCCATTCTGAAGTGTGTATCACAGGTTGTACCAATGAGATTGCAGAAATCCCTCATCTTTTCAGATCTTTTAGGAACAAAGGACAGCAGTGATAAATAGCATAGACCTATGGAGTGAGAACTGCTGTTACACCTGCACCACAAGAGATTGAGTAAACCTACAGAAAATTGTTGCAGTTGGTTATTGGACTCGTGAAAAGGCATTTAATCACTCAAAAGGTTGCACCTTAGTATCTTACCTGTCTTTACAAACTGCACTGCTTTTTGAGGAAAAAAATAGCAAAGACAACACAGTTTACTAAAGGCTTTTATGGCATTCACAGGACCCCAGTGTTGAAGGTCTGTAGCTATGCTATGGATTAAAAAATTGATATTAGCATAAAATAAACCACTGCTAGTGTTTTGTTGAATCAGTACAGCTGTGAACACATGTAGACAGTTGAGCTTTTCCTCCATCAAACCAAATCCTGAAATGACTAAATTCACCAAGAAAGCAACTCAGAATAACTGTACTGTAGCTCTGTAGGTATCTTCTAAACATAATACATTCTATAATCATAAACGCTGGAATCTCTTTCTTTCATTTTTTGTTTGGCTGAGTAATACAGGCCCATCTCTAATGTCACAGCAGCTGAAGGTGGTGGTCCCTTCAGCAGAAGGAATAAAAAGTGCCAAAAACTTTCCTGTAAGATGTTAGTGACAGCTCTAATGGGGGCAGAAAGATGCCCAGTCTGCTAAGATGGTTACAAACTAAATTACAATGGGTGTTTCTTAGAAAAATAGAGGACAACTTTCCTGCAGTTTTGCAAACAATGTAATCAGCTGTTACAAGGAAGTATTGGAAGGATTACTTGCCGCTAATCCATCTCAGACCTGCTGTTTGTGCTATTTTGAATAATCTATTTTTTGTTCAAATAAAATTATGTCAGATCTGTTTGCATGTGATTATCAATGCTAATTTTTCTTATCCTTTCCAACCTTCAAAATTGATGCAGGAGAAGAGTACATATATTTTTATATGAAGTTTTATCCAACTTATTCAAATTTTAAAAACCCCAAAACTTGAAGAGATCTGTGTCACTGATCGTTGTTTCCAAGTGATCCTGTAAATGAGTGCTTGATTCACCTCAGGCATATTTAAATTTTGCTTGTCTGCAATATTGTCAGTGCATATGAAGCCCTGTAATGTTCTTACGACTAGCTGGTTCAGAATATGATGATGCAATGATAGGACAATCACTTCAGTGATAATAGTTTCACCATGCTAAACTTATCAACAAGATAAATAAAGTTTCTCTGGCTCAAGCTGGTAAAAATCCTCTCTTTCCCTTTCCTTCTGCAACAGGGAAGAAAATCTTCTCTGCTATGTATAAAACACTTTCTTTTTCTCTGGGTAGATGATCTAAGGATGGAAGCTAATTAGAGTCCTTTTATTTTTGAGGGACAACATTTCCAAAGGCATTCTGAGAAGTATGATGTGTACACAGTGATCACTTGGTTCTTACATAGTCTGAATGCAGCATATTTACAAAAGTAGCTATGTTATTTCTAATCAGAAAGGTTTAATTCTGCAAATGGTAGTTCATACTCTTTTATTAGGTTCTCATTGGAAGAACAATCTCAAGTCATGGTGTTGATTAATTAATGCAAAGCATGGAGATTAAAAGGTAACACATAGGATTATCTTACTGCTTTGTGACACACGCCTTACTTGTTCATTACATTTTTTTAGAAAATAGAATCCAGACCTCAGGCTGGACACTGACTAGTAGGATTCCCAATATCAAAAGCTAGTAACAACTGCTGTTCAGTAAATGCTTCATTGAACTGTGATGAAAATGGATTAAACTTGTCTTTATTCAATGCTTACAGGCTATATATTTGCCCCTGATGGAAAGAAGTAAAAGTGGTACAAATTTGAAGGGAGGATCCAAAAGAATAGCAGTTTTGGCATGATTTGATAACCTTTCAATATGGTTTTGAACACTTCTTGGTTTTGTGCAGGATCATTGCAGTTGGATTCAACCTTAAAGGTTTTTCCCAACCTAAATAATGTTATGATTCTATTCTAGGTAAAGTTTCAGTTTTGATTTCTGATTATTTTTTTCTGTTAGAGCACTAGGGTAGATTTGATTCAATGCTGTTGGTTTAGTGACCAAAAAGACACGATCTCTAGGCTACAGGGAAACATCTTCCTACTTCATTGGCCTCACTGTGATTGCAGGCTTCACAAACTATCTGTCTTGGTCTTGGGAATGCATTTATAGGAGTTGTCCTGTTGAGCATGGGCAGTTCATAGATTTCTATGTTTGACTGTAGCTGAGTATGAGAATAGTACTGAACACTTATTTAAGCCCCAGCATTTGTTGGCTCCTGTGACATTTGTTTGCTGCCATCTCTGCCTTACAGTTACACTGCAGAGACGCCAGGGAGAAATAGTTAATTACTTACATCAAGTACATTTTACTGGTTTATCAGCAAGAGAGATACTTGGAAATGTCTGCCAAGCAAACTGTAGAGCTGAGTATTCCTCCCCACATCTAGTGTATCTAATGGTTCTAGGTCACTCTTAAGCCTCAGGCAGGAGGTGGGACAGATGCTGTGGTGCCACTTCAAATGGCACACAGCATCTTTATTAATTCATGTATTTTTAACTACACACCTGTTGTGCATACATCTAAATCTCAATTAGGGAGTGTGTCAGGCAAAAACGATCTGATTTTACTCTTGTACTGTTCTTCCAAAGCTCAGGTCCACTAATCCTCCTGATTTTATTTTTCTTCCTGCAGTCTGCTCTTGGATGGAACCACATGCCTGTTGGCCTTCTGCCAAGTTTCATGTCCATTAAAACCTGTGGCCATCTACCCTTGCCAGTTATTACATACAAGTCTTGGGGTTACTGTCTAGTTCGTTATGAGAGCAGAAAAGCAATTTCTTCTCTTTCAACCTCGACTACCAGGCAAATTACTTCCTGATTTTGCTAATATGAACAATGGGATGCTGCATTTGCATGTCAGAGATTGTTGCAAGTGGGTGCTATTCCTATTCTGGTTGAAGTCTGGATGAGATGGTCCTCGTTCATGTAAGTCTAGGCTTTAAAATTGTTCTGCTGTCCATGCCACTCCATCAAATCCCTTCCTGGGATGTGTAGGAGGAGGGAGCAAGGCAAATGAGACTTATTTTCATTGTTATTATGGTTGTTTCTGAGCGAGGGAAACCAGTTATGCAGCAGCTACAGATATTTGTTCTCCTCTTACCTTCATGTTCTTTGGAAAAGCAGCTGTGTAGGTTTCCACTTTGATCTCCTATAAAAAACAAAAATACTTGTATTTTTCTGTACTCTTTCACCCCTAGCTGTTTCTGTTGAAGGACTTTAAGATCTAAGTATTTGTCCAAAACTGAGCTTGGTCATGTTACTGTCATCTTCTGGTTGAGCAGTGCACAGTCTGTTCACATGTTATGAGTTACCAGCATCACACCTCATGGTAAGAGGTAGAGGAGGATCTTGTGGTCTCTCCAGTATCAGAGAAGCTCAGTTGTTGACCATACATGCCAGAGGATGAAGCAGTCATTAGAAAACATCAGGAAAACAGCCTCCATGTCCTCCTTCGTCTGTGCAAGAGAAATGGGGAACAAAGTCTGTTTCTAGTAGAGTTCACTTAAGAACTTACTGCTTCAGATCCCTAAAAGAGATTTCACAACTGGATAATGATGTCCTTCCTGAGATGTTGCATCATTCCTCAGACTCCTTTTTTTATTTTAAAGATTCTCATATAATAGTGTTGGCAACACAAAATGAAAACACAAAATGATGGTATAATTCAAAGAGGTAGGCCATAAACCAAGTCTTATATTAATGTGGTATAATAATATTTTGTCATTTTATAGGTGAAGCAGGCAATTGTTTTCCCTTCATACAGTTCCTAATGTCTATTGCAGGGATTCAGGAAATTTTTTTTACACTATTGCAGAAATTTGGTAGAAATCAGGTAAATGTCAAACTGTGCTTCTCTAACTTTTTTACTTACATAGGTGAACACAATATAGGGAACCAAGTGTTATCTCCAGATTAAATGAGTCCTAAAATCCTGATGATCAGATGCAGTGGGATGCTAAAAGCTACCTACTGCAAATTTAAAGGCTGTAGAAAAAGAGTAAACAATTCCTACTTCCAGCAAATCTGCGTATGCACAGATGAGAGACAACTTAATGTGCTTCAGCAGTTAAATAATTTTTATTTTGAGCACTACTGCCTGTTGTGGAAAAAATAGTTGTTGTAGGCATTTGAGGGAAACGCTTAACTCCCTACAAGGTGGATTGAATAATGCGTGCACAAAGTTTCGTAACATTAAGGAAGGTAAGTTCCATGTAGCTAAGAGCATGAAAATCTGAATTAGATGGCATTTTACCCCATATGGAATAGTTCAGGAAGTGTGTAATTTGGAAATGTCAGCTACTAAGTAATGGTCTCAGATATCTTAGAAAATATAAATGGCTTACAGGCATTATACTTTAAGATTAAATTACTACTGTGCACCTAAATGAGATGCTTATTTCAGTCCCTGAGCAGCTTAATTTCAAGACAGCAAAGGTCAGGGAGGCTCTACTAATAATCTAATAACAATTGACTGCACGTTTCTGGGAGATTTAGCTGCACCAGAGCCTGGTTGCTGAGAGCAGGATGAATTAGTGATTACTTAACTCGCATACCTTGGAGCAGCATCAGCCACTGAATGTGACTAACACAATGTCATGGAGTAGCAGAAGGCAGCTAATGCTTGGACAGCTGCACTAGAAAGTTAGAGCACAGTCACTCTGGTTTTGAGCAAATTCGTCTGTCCCACCTGATAAGAATGCAATTTAGTCGGGATTGGGGTATCTGATATTGTGGTTTTAGCTGATAAGCATCAGATGATGGCTCTGGAGAGGAATTAGATGTTGAATGCATTCACTCAAGTGAAAGAAATACTTCTTGCAGCCTTAATCACTCTAAACTTTGCCTCCATCTAGCTCCTACTGTGATCAGATTATATGATGAGTGTAAATTCACTTTGAAATGCCCAGATCTTAGGCACTAAGTAATGGACAAGAAGTGTTATAATATTGATAGAAAAATAATATTCTGATCACAATACTTTGTAAGACTTTCCCTGTAACATTGAGTGGACCTTTCAGTCTCAAGACCAGCAGCTTGTTTACAGATTAATTAGAGTAAATGCACATTAGTAGTGATATTATTAGTATTCTGTGTCTTTGGGAATTTACAGGCAATTAATCTTAGTATTTCCTAGAGGAATAAATGATAATTTGGGGATGACTAATTTGATGTAGTAATTCTAGATTTGATCTTGACATTTATTAATATGATTTAAAAAACATTTCTCATTTATTTTCCGGTAATCCAGTGAAGATTCAGTTTACAATGGAAACTTTGTTCTGAGTGAGTATATTTGTCTCTTGAGTTGGAGGTAAAATCTGGTATGTTATGGGAGGGGGGCGAGAGCGCCTTGTTCTTGCAACTTGCTTTGCTCTGTCCCCTGCCCTGATGGCGTGGGGATATGTGGGATAGGAAGAATTCATATCAAAGGAAGGAGGGGCTGTGCTCCCACTCAGTGTCTCTGATGTTCACCACACTCCTTTGCCCAACAGTTAAAGTCAATAGCTTGTAAAGAAACTGGGCTAGTGAAAGAAATAAAACCTCTTTCTGGCTAGTGAGTTGAATCAGCACATGAAAAGACACACTAGGATTGTGTGAGTAGGAGTAGAGGAAAGTTATTGCTCTTGCTGGTGGGTTAGGTGCTAGTCATGGCATTCCAGTTAAACCCAAGTATTTCAGCATGAAGACTGACACTTTCTCAAAGCAGTACCCAGTTGTTTACATAGGTGCTGTCTGGAGTACAAACCTGGAGTACAAACCTGGAGTGTCTGGAGTACAAACTCCTGTTTGAGAAAGCCCTTGGAGAAAGCAGGATCAGCTGAAGAGCTCTGAGGAGTCATGGGAATCCCTGGAATACAGTCATCCGTTGTCTTCCCTCGTCTTTTAGACATTCTGATTTTCATTTTTCAGTTATTAATTTATTTGAGGCTTTGGGGTGTTGAAGATAGCATTGTTATTTCATCGAGTAGGGGTATGTAGAGCTAAGTTTTGTTAGTAAACTCAGTTTGGCAGTGAGACAGTGTATGGAGTTAACACGATATTTCTTTGTTGGGTAGAGGTTACCACAAATCTGGCAGGAAATTATGGTTGGGATCTGACTGGAATCTCATTGAATATATACTATTCAACATATTTCTAAATCTGGAAAAATGACATAGTCATAAAAAAGTCATAATTCTGCAGTATCAAATAATTAAAGCATTAAATTAAAACCGAAGAATTACTGAAGAATCTCATGATACTCAGTGGCTGCGCAATAATGCAAGAAATAAAATTGTAGCAATAAATTCAAAGTAGTGTAAAGGGGATAAAAATATTGCTGCTAACACAGTGATGGGCTGTAAATTATCCATTAGCATTCAGAAAAGAGATCTGGAAATCATTGTGATAGTAGCCTGAAAATGCTGGTGTTGTGCTTAGTACCAGTCAGAACAATGTTAAAAATGGTTGGGAGAGGAGGGGAGTTTAATCTCCCATCTCTCTACCCAAATACACTGGAAAAGAAAGTTTGTGGAAAATAAAGCTTCAAAAATGGCGTAGAGGAAACGTAGAAGTGGAAGAGTTATGGAAAAACACGTGGAAAGGAGCACAGTGCTTGTTGTTTGATAGAAATGTTAAACCAGGAGGTGGAGAGCTTTGGGCTTTCATTATACTGAATTCGTATTTTTCAACTTGTCTTGAAAGGATAAAATTGAAAGACCAGCTGTGGAGAACTGTAGCTGAGTGGAAAATTTTGTGTATGACATGTTATGTGGAAGGTTATGGGTCCCTGTGGTTCCTTATGGATCTTAAATGGAGATTCACTCTGTGCCCTGAAGCCTGAGGAATTGCTATCCTCAGTATCTTTCATGTAACAGCACAGTAAATTCCTGTGCCACTGTTCCACAGGCTGGTTACTGTATTTACTCTCCAAAAGTATGTAATTTATATGAAGAAACTTACAAGAGTATCGAAATTAATTCAGAAATGGATGGCGCTTTTAACAGTAATTTGGTGTTCTGACTCCATAACCTAATGCCATCCATCAAAGCCTTGGAAAAAAGTTTTCTTCTCATCTCACTTGTTCATACAATTCTGCAAGCACAGAAGCTGAACATCCTCCAAGGTGCAGCTGAACACGCTAAAGGAGAGCCTTTGCCACCTCATCATAAGCAAAACAAGTCATAACTGGGAAATTATTGCTGATTTATATTAACTTGTATTCTCTGATCCCAGTATCATGAAATAAGATGAATAGTTATAGTAGGTGATGGGTCTGTTTTGTCAGCTGCTGACGTGGCTGTGACCAGCACAGGGCAGTCCCTGACTTTCCCTTTCACTTTTTTCATTCTTGCAAGACCTACCCTGCCCCAGCCTGTTATGCCCAAAACACCCCCTTCTCCCCTAGTTCTTGGCTTTGTAAGCCAAGTTTCAAGAGTACTGGGAAAAGTTGGCCTTTTCAAGCTAACCTGGGGTTGTGCAGAGCTGCTCAGAGCAGTAAGATGTAAGATTAGTTTCAAATCTGCAGCCTGTGGGTGGAGGTGAGCATGGGAGGTTAGTAAGTGAGGAAACTTTTCTTCTAGCAGCTCAGTTTTAAAAGGAAAATGATTAGTTCTAATTTGGGGATGGTCATGTGAATTTGGTACTTAGGAGGATGTTGTGACTGGCTTCTCAGGGAGCTCTTGCATTGCTTTCTGTAGTTCCCTGGCTTCAAATCTGGTGTGATCAGATAGGTAGCCAGTTGCTCAGTTCTGGAAACAACTGAACCCATGCACAACATACAGATATTTAGGAAATTGGAAAGACCATAGGAATAGTGAATTTAGGAACTGCGTTACCGGGAGAGGATGAAGAGTGGAGATGGCGTCACATTCTTGATTTGTGCACCAAAGTCCACTAAATGCTTCTTTGGATCTACCTGCTATAGGATTTCTGATTATTTTCCTAATCTGTGTATGTTGCATTTAGTGTTCATAGAACCATAGAATATGCTGAGTTGGAAGGGACCTGTCTGGATCCAGTCCAACTCCTGGCCCTTCACCAGACACCCCAAGAATCACACCACATTTGGCAGCATATTCCAAACTTCTGCCAGGCTGGTGTTGTGACCACTTCCCTGTGGAGCCTGTTCCAGTGCTTAGCTACCATTTGGGTGAAAAACTTTCTCCTGATATCCAAACTAAACGTCCTCTGACTCAGCTTGATGCTGTCTCCTTGAGTCCTGTCTCTGCTCATCAGAGAGAAGACATCAATGTCTGCCCCTCCTCTTCACCTCATGAAGATGTTGAAGACATCAGTCTCCTCCAGGCTAAACAGACCAAGTGACCTCAGCCAATCCTCATACTACTTTCCCTCCAGCCCCTTCACCATCCTTATTGCCCTCTTCTGGATGCTCTCTGATAGCTTCATGTCTTTTCTTATACTGTGGCACCCAAAACTGTCCCAGCACTGAAAGTGAGGCTGCCCCAGCTCAGAGCAGAGCAGGACAATCCCCTCCCTTGCCGGGCTGTGATGCTGTGCCTGATGCACCCCAGGACAGGGTTGGCCCTCCTGGCTGCCAGGGCACTGCTTACTCATTATTCTCAAAGAAACAGGCTTGCATGCAAAAGCAAGAGTATATTAACAACTGCATGAATACCAGAATACAGGAAATGCTAATACTTCAATTTTTCAATCTTTTATATTCTTTTAATTATGAAGTTCATCCCAGCAGTATTAGTCACTGATATTTAGTGTTAATGTACCTAGCTAGTAGTATATAATAGAAGATGCAATCTGCAAATTATTTTAGTAGCTTGTGTTCATAACTACCGTATGGAAGTAATTGAATAGATAAGTGAAAGTGTACATGCTACAAATCAGCTCAAATTTTGTATTGAAATCTTTTAAGTGGGTATCAACATTTCACCTTTACATCCTAGTATTACTGGGATTCTAGCCACTTATGTATATATATAAAATGAGTAAAAAGGTATTAATGAGACTGATTTATTGTCTAATATGTATTAGTAGACTAAAGGAAAAAAACGTTAGATTCCAGTTAAGTTGCATCCTAATTCTCCTTAAAGAGAGCCCAACAGTAGTATGCTTTATGAAAGCAGGGATACCTTCAGTAGGAAGATCTAAAAATAGATCCATCAAATAAGAATAAATGAAGAAATGGATAATGATCTGGATACGTGCTGGCCTCAAACTTCTTTATGTATTCAAAAGTGAATTACTATTCTTTAGTGATGGCAGATGGTATAGTACATATTGGAATGAACTAGATTAAGGAATAAAAGGTTGGAAAGCCTATTTTTCTAGTCTTCAGAATAATTCTGTGCTGTGAAGTGCTGAACCAGGATAACCTGATATTTACTGGGGAATTAGTCAGCATCACTGGCACATTCTCTATGGCATAAAACAAATTGTCCATGACATTGATTAAAATATTTTAAAGTAAAATTAACAAGGTAGTTTTGAATAGGACACAATACTTCTCAAGGTTTTCTGAGGTTACTTTTCCTTTGCAGTCATTTATCACAAATATTTATGGTGCCTTTCATGATCCCAGTGGTAAATTTGCAAGTTATTCTGTCCAAATCAACACACAAGCCATGACTAAGATTATCTTTTAAAAGAGTCCCAGGAGTAACACTGAATCACTCTACATCATGCAGCTATTAGAGAAAGCGGTTGGTATTCTTGGGTGAGAATTTATCATCTTGTTCCGTATGTCTTAGAATTTATTCAGGTCAGTAAGCTGAGGCAGAATTTAATCATAACCAACCATCTGACCTAGCTACATGTGGCACGAGTGCTTTGAGTCGCACTCACTTCCATATGGAGCAGCGGAGGCGATACGCACTTCCAAATGAGAAGCGTGATTTGGAAGCTGGGGAGTGAATTCTCCCCTTCCTCCGTGCAAACGCCATCTAGCCCGGGTTTGAGAAAGATCATGACACTTTTCAGAAAGCAATAGGAGAGGGTGACCATCTTCAGATAATCTGTTTCTCAAGTACTGTTTGCTATTTGTAAAATTATGTGACATTCATGCACAGATGATGTTTAAGGTCTCTGTTCTTGGATCTGTCATTGGTTTCACTCCTGCTGCCCTAAGAAACACAAATTTATGTGACTGTTTTTGTATCCTAGTCAGAGCATTGAAATTATTAATGTCTCACAAAATATAGTGTACATGCTTCTGTGATCACCTGTTTGCAGGCACTTGGGAGAAAACTTTTGAAAAAAACCCAGAAAACTGGATACAATTTCATATAACTCAAAATCACAAACATTTATAAACAGAATGTATTCCTTTGATGTTTCTGGCATTAATGACCCAGACATCTTATTAGACTTAATTTATAAAGCAACCTTGAAGAATTAAATGGAACTAATTTGTTGCACAGATGACTCACTGTGTTGCATATTCACTTCTGTGGAGTTTTGTATCTGTAGTTTTCAGAAAGTAATAAAAAGTCTGCAATCACTGAAGGAATTATTTCTTTTCATGAAATGTAGGTGCTTAAGCCATGCAGTGTTCCATTTAAAGAGCCATTCATGGGGCATTTGGTTTTATAACAGACTTTCTTCTCACTTGTGGGTGACTTCTGTGGGTTAGGGAGATATGATATCAGTCTGAATTGTTCATGTTTATAACTCCGTTTTGGTTTTTTCTCCCTGCTGCAGGTAGGTAAGGAATAATATTTTTCTTTTAATCGAAATGATATATTGGTAAATTTTTTTACTTTTTACCTTGTTTATAGTGGATATTTAGAAGCACAGATATTATTCTTTATCATTCATTTTAATGGAAAAGAAGTTTTAAAACATTTTAAGAAATCATTCCTGAGAATATGAAGACTCTCCAAACATCTTGTCAAAAACAAAAATTCCCATCTCATTTATCCCAGAGGGTTAGTCTTGTTGAGTGAACAGGCACTTGCTGTATGCTCATGTTCATTGTGCATTCTTGTGCGTCATTTATGTACGGCAGATGCATCCTACAGCAGATACAATCTTTTCATTTCCCTGAGCTGTTCTTTGTAGCCCTCGCTGTAAGATGTCAGGTTATCAAAGGCACATTAGAAAAAACACCATCTTTTCCCTGATTATAGCAACCTCTTAGATCTTTGCAAACAATCTTTAGAGCATCCCTGTGCAGTGAGATGGTGCTGTAATCACTGCACACATACGAGGAAATAAGGCACAGAGATTTTAATAAATAATTTTGGCCAGAGGAATTTGGGAACTCTGGAGCTGGACATTTTTATTTAGTAATATCTTGCTGTGTTGTTGTATCAATGGCAGTTATGGCTATTTGGAATTATTAAATAATACATCAGACCTCAGCCGGTCATACTGGGTATAGTGAAGATGTAGAAAGGCATCTCATGGAGACTGCTGGATCATCTGATGTAGAGACATGACTTAACTGGTAGAGAAGAGCTTGGATCTTTCTGATTATCTTTAAAGAAGAGCCTTGATCAGCATCGTACAGGGATCGCACAGCAATGTTAGAGATCACGTACAGTTTTCCAGTTCTGGAGAGTATAAACCACCCTGAATCTGCTTTTCTTCTCAAGTCTTCTGTGTCAGTCATTACTCACTATCTAACTTTTGTGACAGCAGAAATAAAGAGATCTATATGGCTGATTTTGTAGACAAGTATCACTGGCATTCTCAGATTTGTCTATCCTTTATGTAATTTAATGGAAAAGAAGAGTACATGATTATGTAATTGCATAGTGCATTTAACAGAGATGACAGCATTGCTTAAGTAGGGTTTCTTTTCTCATGTGTGATCTTTGAATGGTGGACTTAAAACTTTAGCATCCTTTTTGTGTTTTAGCATTCTAGATGTCCAGATTTAAAAGCCTGAATATGCTGAATCTCTGTGGATTCTCCTTTCCTTCCCCTTGATGGATCATCTGTGATGTTTCAGGGTTTTTTTGCAGCAGGTACGTCTATCAGGATGAAGAGAATGCCATGTCTTTAGACTTTCTCCTTGAAGATAGTAGAGAGGTAAGCTGACAATAGAGTGGTGTTTACAGTGACTTCACTCAGACATTTTCTTACTGTAGCCAAGTCAGGAGAATCTCCCTTATTTAGATACTATTGCTGGAAAATGATAGACCATCCCAGAGAGATCAGTGAAGAATGCAAACCTCCTAGTAGAACAGAGCTGACTTCATGAAGAATTACTCTCCAATCAGCATAATCCCACTCATAACCCTTTTCTCAGGGCCCATGATAGCTTTCTTTTTTCTCCCTGACGTTACACTCAGAGCTATAAATGTTCATATCTATACCTTTTTTCTATAGAATTTTTGCAAGCTTGTCATATCCCACCTTCTCTGCTCTGGTTCTCGTAATACTCTTTCCATTGCCATTTTGCATTCCCTTCCATCCTGTTTTGTTTTTTTTTTTTCTTTCTGTCCTGTGCACTTATTTTGTTCACATTCCTCATTCTTCTGAGTTCTTGTCTGGAGTGCTTACTTGTCCTTTTGCCTGCTGTCTCAAGGGGCAGTACAGTTTTCCTTCTATGGTTTGTGGGAAGGAAAGTGCTGGAAAGAACAAGAAGCGTGCTTGCAAAATACACTGCTCTATCGTAGCACAGAGCTCCCTTGATTCTGTGCAGATGGTGACTGCAGTGTGCCATGAGCTCACAGGAGTTCTGAGAGACAGCACACATGAGATGTGCCGAGGATGGAGCTGCTCAGATCATCATCTCTGGACCAGGCTTGAACAGGTTCAGGAGGAATTTTTCCGAGACCTACAGTCAAGCCACCTGGAGGAAATGGCTAAAGAAATATCCATGGAGGTAGAACGTAACTGCCTGCTAGAGAAATCAATTCCAAAACATGAAGGTTATGCAATTTGGTACAGCAGAGAAAGACTTCAAGAAAAGAAAAATCCTAAAACTCCCAGCCTGAGTTTGCCCTCAGAACACGGTACTCAACAGATGAGTACTGGTGGAATAATACTGCTGTGCTTTAGTTGTGGTGTCTGTTGTTGCAATGCTAGTTTTGTCATCCAGATAACAGTTTCTTTGTGTGTGGCACGGGGCAGAGTCAAGAGACTGAGGAGAGCTAGGCTTGTGTGTGGCAAGGCTAATGGCTGGCTTAAAACAAGCTATGTGCCTGCACACTGTTTAATGGTAATAAATGGTCCAGCACAAACACACGTTTCTTATCAATATCAAGGTGGTATTGACTTTTTATTAGTTTCTATGATTGTTTTGGCTGGTATTTGTCAGAGGAACATCTTCACTCTCTTTTGAGATTTGTTTAAAAAGCTGCCTATTGATTGGGTTGAAATTCAAATATGTTCTCTCTCTCCTTTGATCTGAGCCATTTCTCATAACAGTTTTCTACTTTCATGTAGAAAAAGTTTAGATTTTAAGATCTAGGATAAAAATAGAATACTTCAGGTAGCATCAGCTTTTGAAAAACTAAAATGCCATTGTGTTACAGTGCATGGCTTTTACTTGGATGCAGGTCCTGTCTCCCACCCTCAAGAAGGATGTAATAGCATTATGTAAAGGATGGAACAGATTCTGCACACAGAAAGAGTAAATTGCATTCTTCAGCCTGAAAAGGAGGAATTGTAGGAGGGTTTTGATAATGTTAGGAAATTATAATGAGAGGAGAAGAAAGCATAAGTGAAAAGCATCATGCTCTTGTATAAGTCCAAGGGGTCTTGCATCAGAGAGAAGGAACAATTTCTGTGTAAAGAGACTTTAAAGAATTTTTCAGTTTAGAAAAAGAATGACTCAGAAGAATTAAAAGTGAAGTATACAAAATCATTAATGTCATGGAGAAGGTGAAGAAGGAGTTATTTGCTTTTTCTCATAGTGCAAAAGCAAGGCCATATCCAGTGAAAGTATCACGCAGTAGCTTTAAGACAAATGAAGGGAAGTAGTTCATCATTATGTGCATAATTATATTGCAGGGTTCATTGCTGCAAGAGTGTTGTGGAGGCTTAAAGTTTGAATGGGTTCAAAAGAAATTAGATCAATTCACGACAGATACTTCCATCTAAGGCAGTTAAGCATGATGATGGGAATTGGGAATCCCTGAACCACAATCTACAGGAAGATGAAAGGTTGCTGGAGGGTTGGGCGGAGGGGAAGAATTCCTCTGTGAAAGAGAATGGTATATTCTTTTGCTAAGTATCCAGTGTCAACCACTACTAGGGATGGAAGTAGCAGGGAAGGGAGCCATGGCTCCCTCTTATTTGTACCTTTCCCTTACTTACATACATTGATGACAACCTCCAAACCTTCCAAGTCTTCTCTTCTCTAGAGCTGAACAGTCCCAGCTCTCACAGCCTCTCATCAGAGAAGAGCTGCTCCAGGCCCTACATCTCATCAGTGTCCCTTTGCTGGTCTCTCTCCAGAACTGGAACCAGTACTGCAGGTGTGGCTGTACCAGTGCTCAGTGGGTAGGTTCCAATTGCTTTCATTTTCCCAACATGAATGTGAGAAATCCAGACAATGCTGTATTTCCTCCTGTAAAAGAAACATAGGTGTTTGCATATGTACAGTGTGATTGTGTAGCATACTTTTGTGATGCTGCAATAGATGATCCATTGTGCTGGATTAATTAACACTTGGCCACAGTCAAATAGAAAAGAGGAACATTTAATATGTTTGAGAAGTGAATTGCTTTACTTGTACTTGTTTTTAGTTCTTAAGTATCTAAAAGGATTCTTGACATTTTGAAATGTTGTAAAAGTCTGCCATTTGTATACATTTTATTGTTGAGAAAGGCTCATGGGTGTTTTTCCCTGGGGGTTTTGTGTTTTTACATTGTTCATCAAGTGATGAGAAATGCTTAATATTTCTGGGGGAAAAAAAAGAAAAGCTATGATTCACATTTGGGAACTTTGAAGCCATCAGAAATTGGAGTCTAAGCTATTCCACTACACAGAGAAGGGGTATGTTATTTTACATAACATTTTTATGACCTTTTTTATGTTTGTTATAGAGAGAGAACTAAAAAGCAAATTATCATATGAAATTGTAAATGGAAAACTACTTGATCATAGTCACTACTTAACTCTTAGCTACGGTTTTACAATAGCACAGAATGTAGGGTCTCTGACAAATGCTATTTTTGTAGCCTCTCCAAAATTTGGAAAAGGAATATAAAAATACCACAGAACTAAGCTGAAAACCTCAACAAATTCTCTGACTTCATAAAGCCTGTATTTTTAATCTTAAAAAAGAAAATCTCACAAGTTACTGTAAATATAAATGCAATTCAAGCAGGGAAACTTAATTAGCTTTTTTGCTTGTACAGGAAGAATTAAAAATTAATTGGTGGCATCCATGGCATGCTTTTTCTTCTTTTCTGCAAGCTCCCCTGGATCATTATCTCTCTGATGGGAGTCTTGAGGCTGCTCATGCTCTCCTGTCCTTTCATGGTCATGCAGTCTGTGATAGGTTGACTTGGGAGGAAGAAACTCAGAAGAGGTTCTTCCTGAGGGAATTTCCTCTGTGGGGGTTGTGGCACCTGCAACAGCCAATTAGAGAAAGTCAGTTCGCTCCGTGCACACACATTTTGAAGGAGGTAATCCGGAACTGGGTCTCTTTGTCTTTCCGGCGGCTGAGCAGGTAACACCAACCCAAGTCTCCCTCTCCCCCATGCGGGGGGGAGGGGAGGCTCGGAGGCCACTTGGGCCCCGTTTGCCAACGAGGGGGACCCGATGGCTGAGGGGAGGAAAAGTTGTGTGATAAAACCTTCACGGCTTCTTCCTCCACCGGCCGCTGCTCTGGCGTGGGGGGAAGGCTGATTCTTTATGCTGCCGGCCGGGCCGGGCCTGCCCGGGTGGCCATGAGCAGTGTGGGGCTGCAGCCCAGCCCCACAAAGGCTGATTAACAACTCAGCCGCCCCCCCAGCACGGCCTGAGCCTGGCCCAACTTTTGTAGTTGTGTTAAACTTTAACTCTTTAGTGTTCAGATAAGATTTGCAAAGCCTCCAGCCTTTCCTTTGAATATGAAAGAGAATAAGAAGTTTTCTGAAGTCAGTGATGTAAGAGCTAAGTTTTTTTTAAGATGGAAGGAGAATGAGAAGATGCTGAAATGGCTGAAAATCTTTTTGGGAAATTGTAGGAATGAACTGATGTACTGAATATTCCTATAAACCATGGAAAGAGACATGGGGGGATGGAAATGTTCCTTTTTAGGAGATGATTTGACTAAAAATCACCTGTGTTGAGAATTTTCTGCCCTGAGAAAAGAAGGGGATTTCAGTTTTCTGAAGATGAAGCCTGAGGAGAGAGAAAGGAGACAGAGAGAATCGTTGCTGTCGAACATTTCATTCTTAAAAGTAATACCCCATGGAACAGACATGACCCACATCTACAACCTTGGGACGGCTGTAGAATTGGGAGGAGCGTCACGGTTGCAAATTCCCGGGCGGATGCAAATCGTGAAAGATGAAACCACAAGAGAACTGTCTTTTCCCTTCTTGTGGGAAACATCCCTACAACTTCAACAAGAAGAGGCTTCTCTCTCCAGAAGTGAACAGAGAAAGACTAAATTGGGCACTGACCGAAGTATTTGTTATATGTTTGTTTTGTTGTTATGAAGATTGGGAGAGGGAGGGAAGGAGCGATCTGGAAAATCTTATTCTGAATTGTTTTTTTGTTTTTTCCCTTTCCCCCCCCTTTTGTTTGTGTAGTTAATAAATTTTCTTCTATACTTTTTTCAAGTTTAAGCCTGCCTTGCTCTTTTGCTCCTGGTTCTGTCTCACAACAGAAAGAAATAAGTTTATTTAAATTGGCAACTCAAACCTAAGACATTAATTTGGTGCATTGGCCGGGAAACTCAAAATTAAACCAAGACACAGTCATAGATGTCTTACCTTTTTTTTTTTTTATTGCTTGCAGAATGGTAAACCATTGGTATAGAATAAGATGTAGACAATATATGTGTAAGTCTTAGCATGACTCTGAACCTAATATACAAGAAACTTAAGATTGGGTTCCAAACAATCACCTAGAAAAAGGCAAAAGAAAGAAATCAATATAATAAAAATTCTACTGTTACTTGTCTTGCACCATTTTTTTTTGTCTAGGTTTTCAAGGAAAAGGGACCATCTGAGCATTTTTAAAACCATGTTCTAGCTGAATAGTGTTTTATATGAGACATGATTGTCATTACCTTTTGTAATATAAGAACTTGGAGTTATTAAATGTCAGCAAGTGACAGGTTCAACATAAACACATTAAAGCAGTTTTTCACATTAATTAATGAAATACTGATTTTTTAATTTTTTTTTTTTTTACAAGGGAATGCTTCTGTATTGCTAAAAGACTTCATGTGTTGGAAAAAAGTAGAAAGTAAAGGAAATAAAAAACTGCTGAGGGTTATTAAACACAAAGATACAATCTCTGTATTAGGAAATCCCTGAACTGAAATCTCCACTGTACTAAGAAAAAAGCATTACAAGCTTGGCCTATTTTTATGGTCTTTCAGTCTTCACTACTGGACACTGTCAGAAGCAGAAAAGCAGATTAAAAAATCTTTGGTCTTACACAGCATCTTCCTTTGGTTGAGGGATAGTTGCATTAGATTTCAGAAAAGCAAGGGTTAGCTGGCATTATGGTTGCTAAAAATCTATTTACTTGGATTTTTCATATTGATTTAGTACTTTTTTTTACCACACCAGAAAGTTATATATGAAACATTCTCAGTGTAAGGTCCTTGGTTCTGCCTCACATACCTGCTTCAAAAGTTTCATTGTTGCTATTTCAGTTTCCTTTTACTTGTTTCAAATAGAGAGTTTAAAGGGAAAAGCAAAATTCACCCTGTTCTAAGGATATCTATTTTATTCTTTGTTACCTTTATCCATTTCTTTATGATGTTTTGGTCTACTGGGTTACTCTAAAAATATTTCCCTTTCTTGAATGGAAGTAGTTCATGGATTCTCCTCCCCAGGACTCTATAGCATCTTCCTATGTTGAGTAAAGCGTTCTCTTTCATTCCTACTTATCCTGCAAAGCTTGCAATAAGAATTGCCTCTTCTTCCATACAGCCATTGGGTTCTAATCCTAACCTGATTTTAAGTTGATTCTCTTCTCTTCAAAAAAGTAAGAGCTCTTTCCAAACAAAGCTAATAGACATGAAATGGTGCCTGCAAAAATTTTAGAGTCTCCTTGTGTCATCCTAACCTTTCCCAAATTTTCATCATGCCCCAAATATATAAGCACTTTTAATGTAACTCCAATTAAATTTCTTTATTGCCTGAAAGTCTGTGCGCACTTCCAGCAGTAGAAGAAGTCTTAGCAGAGATGTCTGTACATCATACACAAATTTTGAATATTTCTGAGTATCCCACTCTCTGAAGAACCTCTGAAGTGTGTGCAGATCTGTATACAAGAGGCAGAATGAATGATGATCACAGTACATTCACCATGACTCCTGAGCAGCACAGACACTGCTCTGTCTCAGCACAGTAGTCTCACTGGGAGCTGCATTGTTTAGGATCACTAAAACAAGACAGAACAATTGTACATTCCATATTGTGGTCCAAATAATTTATTCCCTTCCCTAATAGGGTAGCTGCAGGATGAGAAATCAGGGCAGTTCAGTAGCAAGAGCCCCATTAACTTCTCCTCACAGTGCTGCTCTCTGTACTTATCCCTCTGTTTTTTAAGCCTGGCATACCTTTCTGACTTAGAGACAGAAGGCACCTTGTTTTCCCTCCTGTGCCTGTGCATTCCTGAGGGGTTTCTGTAGGGTCTGTGCATGTGTGTTTTGGAGATAGATGCCGATGGTCCTCTGTTAAACCATCTTTGGAATGCAGGGTAGAGAAAATCACTTTGCTCTGTGTCTTTAACGTGCATATCATCAGCCCCAAGCAGGCTCTACCTAATCTTAACCCAAGTTTCTGATCCTGTATTTACTTATAAAGCAAGTATTAAAATAAGAAGGGAACCAAGCTTCCAAAGTATTTTTCCTTAAGATTGATGTCTTCAATATTATCCTGAAATTACAGCAATGTATACACTCTTAGTCTCAAAAACTCATTATGTATTGCTGTATTCCTCACATTGCATCAATTCCTGGCCAAATCATAGTATTAAATGACCATTAGGCCTTGTATAAACTGTAAATACTGGCTTAGGTTTATTTGTCTCTAATCACTGCTTTAGTTTACTCTTATTTTGCTGGGAACCTGCCCCGGAGCTGATTGAATGTTGATGCGGAACAGTGGTCACATAAAATGCTTTCTGAACTTTGAGGAACTTTGTCTTCTGTTCTGATCTCTAACGTTTGCTTTGCCTTGTTTATCTTGCCTGATAAATGGGAAACATCTCAGTCTCACAGGTCTTATGTGATTTCATGATGTTCAATCTTCTTTGTTAAAAAACATTTCCACAGTTTACCCTTTCTGTCTTGCAGCTGAAATAACTTTTAATGCACCATCTAACCTGAGCAATTGCTTTTTACCTGAAACCCCTTTCCTTTTCATGAAGTTGATGATGTTCCATGAAGGAGCTGCAGGACTTCAGGAGCCACACATTATTCAAATGCTTGGTGAGAAGCAGTGGGTCTGCAGGGCATTGAAATATTATGAATAAAAAGGCAAAATTACAGTGCTTCATTTCTTCCAAGCTGCTGTGCTCTATTACTCATTCTGAGAAGTCCTTTCTGTGCACCCTTCCAGGGTGTGAGATACACAACAGAAATACATCAGGTTTATAGGTAAATTTCTCCTCTAGAATACATATTTTTTCGATTTATCTAATATTTTGAGAAGAGCTTCTCAGCAAAGAGTACACAAACCAAAAATGATTTGCAAATAATTTGCCAGTCACTGTTACAAGTTAAACCATTTAATTATTAAAATTACTAAATAATAGTCTTTGCCAAGACAGGTGGTAATTCTAATAAATAGCTCATATGAACAACCATGTTAGATTCAAACATTTGTCATAGACTTGTTTTCAAGCCCCGTATATAATTTTACTTTACTAATTAGCATTATTTGCCTGTTTAGCTGAATATCATTATAACTTATTTATATTCTCCTATAATGCTCATTACTTGTAAAATGACTTGTGACTCCAAATTATCGTAAATTTAGAGCTGGCTTATAGAACAGTTCATGTTCCATAGGGATAAACTAGATCGGAAACAAGCAAAAAACCAGAAACAAACAAACAAAGAAATGAAAGAATTACAACAACAAAAAAGGAGAAAAGCCTGTCTTAATGTGTTTCAATTAATGGGTTCTCTTTTAGAAATTCAAGGTAAACTTTTTGATTCTTCTTTTGGTTATTGACCATTTCTACGTCTTACTGTAATATAAATTTCAGGAGTTTTTTTCTTTTTGAATTCTTACAAATACTTGGCAGGGAAAACTGTTTCCCTCCTCGATATAAATGCAGAGAGAATGAGGAGGTACAATAAGGTCAAGCACACACAATGTTCTGCAAACCTCAGGTCTGGGGAAGGAGGTCTCTGTTGGAACACTGTGACAATGTATCACAGTTACAGATGTGAAGAAATTAGTGAATATGCTTTTGGAATGTGTTGAGACAGCACCTCTCAGGCCAAAATATTGCAGTGGTTATTAGTCATGTCTGTGCCTTAACTAGTGTTATCTCTATGGATTAAAGTAAATTACCTATAGTTCTGTGATGTAGGTAGGACTTCTAAGTTACCAAGGTTGTTACTAACCTAACCCCTCAGACTAACTTGGCTTTATGTGATTTATCTAATACGTCCTGACTTCTTCAGGATACCTGCTTATGCCCTGAGTTCTTCAGGATGACATCATGTAAATATGAAGGCATTTTTCTTTGGACTAAAAATTTATTTAGAGTGAAGCCTTCTATATGCACTTGAGAGTCTGCTTGGGTGATAACATTATTCAAACTCATGAGGCAAGGTGCAAACTGTATTTCTGAGAAACTGTCTTAGGCAGTCATCCTTGTGTACTGTGCTGGACAGTTTAAGGGAATTGCTTCTTAATTACAGAGTTGTCCTTGATAACAGTGAAAAAAAATTGGTTTGGACAATATTGATTCCGGGCACTTCTGTTCCTCTTTTGGGACATTCCCAGCCAGCAAAACATTCACTGGCAGTCAGATAAAACAGCTTAAGTTCACCCCATGCTTAATTTAATCAATAGGAGCCTATTTACTTTGCAGAATGTTGGCCATGTTAATTCAGCCGTGGAAGTATCATCATCATCATGTGCCTCTGAGGTACAATAGAAAACACGTTTTGGTAAAATATATACAAGGCTATCCAAGTCTCTTGAATTTCCCCCAATTATTTTTTTAGAAGAGCATAATATTTTTTTATAATTTTAAATTTGGCAAGTTTTACCCTCCTTCATTTGGCTTCACATAGTGATTTTCTCTTTGTAAGTGTTTTGTTTGAAACACATTTGTTATTAGCAAGAGCCTTGTGTCATCCCTCCCGTGTGACAGGGAGAACTGGAAACAGCCATCCTGGGCTCACAGTTGTTAGTGTTAGTGTTTAGAAGACCATTGATGGAAAATTTCACCTAGAGAATGCTTACCAACACTACTCACAGTGTCTGTGAGATAAAGGAGTAGCAGTATAACTTCTTAGAGAGAAATTGGGATAAATTGAGATTAATTGCTTTGCCTAGAGCCACATTTCAGCTCAGTCATGTGGTCCACAAGTAACGCTCCACAACGGATAGGATTCAAGTGCTTTGCATGGGGAGTCTATTAGGTTAATTATAAAAGGTCATCAGTGTGTTCTCATTTTGTGAAGTGAATGATTAAAATTCAGAATAAACAATAATGCAGCATAGTTTGTTTCTTTTTAAACAAACACCTCAGATTTCCACACAGATATGTCTGGTGTTCAAGCTCCAGTATCCAGTTTTGTCGTTTGGGTTTCTTTGTTGGCTCTGGGCACTTTCTCAGCTGCAAAATTTCTGACTTGCTATAGTAACAACCCATTACAGAAAGCAAAATGTTTTGAGATTGCATTTTGGGGACTTGAATTTGCCTGATCATATTAGTATTACTTTTATGTATGCTGTGGCAGCAAATCCATTAGCAAAACAAACAGGGAATGGAGGGGGAGCTGGTGAAATGAGGGCAGAACATAGGCAGAAGCAGATAAGACAGTCTGTGACTTAAGACCGTGCTTGAGCAAGGCTCTGTTATCACCTGGGAAATCCCTTCAAGGTGAGAAAACCAAGGAGCTAATAATAATCCTAACCACAAACATGATAAAACCATAATCTTGAAATTTTCTTCTGAAAAACATGGCAGAAAAAGATCTGTGGCTAGGTGGGGAATATTGCAGGCAGAGATGATTGCATTTCACTGCTGTGGAGCATGAGCAGTGCTTGATCTCAGCAGTATTGCTGCAGTGACCAGTGGCACTCCTTGGACAGGTGACATGGATCTGTGTCAGGAATCAAATCGGGGTTGACTTGGCTGCAGTGCAGATCACATCACACGTGTCAAGATGTGCTACAATCTGGGATTTTCTTCATATTTCCAGCATCTGATGGGATGAAAAAGGATATACAGAAACCATCAGCTAAGTTGTTGTTATAGACTCGTGTCTATAAAAGAGAATGCTGGAGTAAAATCGATTTTTAAAAGAAAGGGAAGAAGAATGCTCCTTCAGTTGTGGTGTTGATTCATATCTTTTTTCCTATGCAAACACAGCCTTGGTAGGGCAACTGACCATGGGGTTGGTAAATAGTTTTGAAATTCATACAGTGAAATGCATCTTACATGCCAGTAACAGGTGTTAAAGAAATTATAATTGTGTGGTGTCATATTTCACCATTTTTTTACCATTTAATTTCACAATACGCATGAAATTAAAATCAATTTATTTCCAATTTATTTTCACATGTGACCCATTTCAGCTTTTCTTTTGTTTTTCTTTTTAACCATGAAAATTAAGTTAATACTAATTTTTGGCTCTGATATGAAAATTCAATGTTACATCTGAGTTATGATAAATCTAGTAGCAATAACAAAACTTCACAATTACAGAAAATTACAAAAAAATTTTAATAATTTAGCTTCCTCTGGCTAAAGGATTTGCTTCTCCAGTTACAAGATACATAAATGAGAGAAAAATATTATATTTCAGATTTTTTTTGATAAGTAATTTTCATAATGCAATTTGCCATTGCAAAAATAAAGGAGCATTATCAGAAATTTGGACTTCGAATGGCATTGTTATGCCTTAATTAAACTCTTTGTTAAATGTATGTACATTTCTTGTCTGTTGGTCTTAGCACTCTTTCCCCCCTTGTAAATCTGTTTTTTGAAAACAAAATATGCTGCACTTCTGTTTCAAATACTCATATACTAACAATTTGATGGATTGTTGGGTTTGTTTTACCTGGTAGTGGATACACTAGCAATCTGGAATCTGGAGTGATATTTATTTTCACGTACTCTGTATTCTAGACAAAAGTTCCTCATTTCAAGATCACAGATATTGTTCAAACATTGAATACTCCGTGCTTGGAAAAGCACAGGTTTGAAAACCTGGCTGTTCCATTTTTGTTAACAGATTAAGCTGTGTTTCCAGGAAATGTTTTTGCTGCAGCAGGGAGTGCAGAACTACCCTCCATTTCTCGCTCTCTAAATGTGCAAAATTCAATTGCAGCTGCTTTGACAAGTTTTCTGCAGTGACCCCTTTTATTGTCATATGTAAAAGTGAAAACACAATTTTACATTTGTTCTAAGTAACTTCTTGTAGGAAAGTGTTAGGGATTCACATTTAGGCAGTTGCTTTTTCATAAGTTAAAATGTTATTTTCAGTTTTTCTCTTCATCCTATTTTTCTGTATCCTCTAAGAGGAAAATGGAAATTCTGGATGATGGAAAAGCAGCAGTGCCTTCTATTCTGTCCAAAAAATAAAACCCAAACCAAAACATAGAAGAGAGGATGTATTCTTCTCAGAAAATTGTTTACATAAAATACTATAGTCAGAAAGTGATAAAGAATAACTGTTTTTTCAGCAGCAGAAGAACATGAGAATATAGTCTTCAATTCCCTTACGTGTTTTGTAATGCAGATTCCCTTTAAAGTAGCCTCGCCAATGTACCTTAAATATATTTTAGAATTATTTTACCATGAAATTAGTTTTTCTCCATCATTGACTTAGTTGAATCCTTCTTTTTGATCTATGCTGGGACATTAGGAGTGAAGCCGTGGCTGCACATAGTGTTTTAGTAGGTTTCTATCAGAAAGTGTTCTGCAGTAGACCATACCCAGGGAGAGCAAAGGTTATTTAGCATAGCCGGGCTGCTCTGTAGCCAGCTCCTCCAGCTCTCACCATGAGTCTTACTTAATTCCCACACTCTATCCTCCTGCCACCAGGTTGTATTTACATATTTATTACCCAGAGGAAAAGCAGAGAAGGAATTTCAGTCTTGAGAACAAGTGCAGAGCAGCAAGAAGCTCTTCAGGCTGTCCTCGTGCCCTGCTAGTCATTGCTCAGCCTCATTTAAACTCCAGTCTCCAGTTTTCCTCTCTAGTAGCCAACCTGCAAAATACTGCCTGCCTTTTAACCTTATGCATTAGGGTTTGGTTTGCTTTTGTGTTTTTGTTTTTGGGTTGGGTTTTTTTAAGTTTGGTTTTTTTGGGGGGGTTTTTTTGGTGGGTTTTTTTTTGTTTTGTTTTTTTTTTTTTTGAGGAAGGTTAAATGAAGCAATTAGACGTAATAAATTGGTTTGGGTAGACGATTTTGGCTTACTAATATTTCACCATCGCTGTCCTGTTAATGGCTATTTCTGCTATTCGCTTGCAGATTGTTAATCTTCCTGCCTTTTTAAAAATTTTATTTTGAAAATGTTACCTTATAATAGCTGCGGGGAAAAATTATTAATTGCTTTTGATTACACAGCCTGTTAAGGAGCAACTATACTAAAATCAAGGTGCACTTTAACATTACAAGGTCACTTACAGCAGTTCAACCTTATATTAAGGAAAATTCTTTTTCTTAGATCTTTGTGGTATTTAATTCCAATTTTGTCTCTCTAACCTTTAGGTGAAATGCCTTTTTTCTTTTTCCTTTGCAGAATTTAATATTTAACACTAACAGAACAGACGATTTGGGGATATAGGCATCATACATACAGTCACCCCAAGACACCTTTTTTTTCTGTTTAAACAGTAGTTTCTTGCCTATCACAAGTAAGAAGTTAGAGGAGTCTGTAAAATATGTGGTAGCTGGATATCAGGGGTTGAATGCTATATTGCAGTTTTTGTAATTAGTCTTCCTCTGAAGTGAAACACCACAAATCACTTTGTTTCAGAAGTAAGAACGCATCTCTGTTTCTGTTAGGCTGCCCTAATTTAGGTTTTATGAGAACCAGGAACTCTGAGCATAAAAAGAATATGGGAAATTTCTTAAAGGTAGTCCACAGCAGAATCTAAAAGAGAGTCTAATCTCTTTTATTCTTGTGTATACCTAACATTACCTGTGTGGGTGTAGTCATCGAATATCCATGATAGCTCTGTTTTCCATGACTGTTGTTTTAAGATCAGGGAAAGAAACCTTAAAGATAATATGTTATGTTATGTTATGTTATGTTATGTTATGTTATGTTATGTTATGTTTGTTGCAGTAGGTAACATTTGGACAGCATATACAAAAATTGCCATGGCTCTGCAATCCTTTTGTCTTCTGCTTGTCTACTGTGCTGTGTGAAGAAAGGGAAACTGGTTAGAAGGCAATGCTGACTTGCCTTTTCATATCTACTCTTGGCACAGGAACACAGATGGACATAAAAATGGAATAAACATTGTAATCTCTACTTAAGAATAAAAATTCTGTTAGTGACAAATAGATACCACTAGCATCAGTTTTCACCTGAGTTTCAGATGTCTTAGTTCAGCAAGATTTACTTACTACCATTGTTTTTGTTGTGAGTACAGTCACATTGTTACATATCCTATTATATATACTATGACATAAATAGCATTTGTTATATACACAAATGCCGTGGTTACAGCCAGAGACACTCAGAGGGTGTGCCTGCCCACAGCTGCTCTCTGAGGACTCCCTTCCTTTTCCTTACCATGGAAGCTGGACAGTGTGCAGTAAACTAGACCTGTTACAAGATCCATAGTAGCCACTGGGGTGGCACCTGGCACATGTATTCAGGAATTTAGACATATAGAAGGCTAGTAAGAGATATGTAAATTTGTTCCCTAAGTTTTGGAGTCTGCATCTTAACCTGAAATTAAGGGTGCATATATTTGTACCCTACAGTTTGCTGACACTTTAGTGTTTTGGACAGCATACCTACTCCATGATTTAACACTTCAATAATTTGTATAATACATTTCCATTTTGACACAGCCTGCTAGCAGCAGGGCAGTTTGGCTTTTGTGCAGCAACTAAAATATGTTGTGATGCATGAATGTGCAATTAAAAAAAAAAGAAAAAAAAAGCCCACTGATATTTTTAGAAGATGTGCACATCAAGCTGAAGAGCTGTCTGGGTACCAGCCAGTCTAGTGCTCCTCTACCTGTCGTGTGTCTGTGTGCTGCAGTGGTGAGCAAGGAGTGGCAGAGAACAGAGTGCCTGTGTTTAGGTTCTGTGCCAGCTGCCTGGACAAACTCAGCCTGTGACTTTGCACAAACATCTTTTAGGTCTGTCTGCCTGTGGGAATTGGCTTCCAGACCTGAGATCTTGAATGCTCTGCTGCAATCATGTGGTGCCCAGTTTGTGCACCCAGACACAGCAAGTGGGGATTTGTTTTGTTGGGACTTTGACTTGCTGTTTGGATGGATAAATCAATCCTGCACGTAAAACAGTGCTCTGCTTCCCAAGTTAATTTTTCACTGAGTTGAAATTTATCCTCTTTCCTAACCCGCTCAAGACTGATTTTTGACTGATTTTTCTTACCATTCTGTAGTTCTCTGCTTCTACTTTGCAGTTGCTTCTTTGGGTGGTTTTAGAATTGCCCAAAAAAGAGTGTGCACTGCCAGGTGCCCAGCTGCTCCTGTGCTGCACCCCACTGCATGGCTGTGGGACCAGCCCAGCCTGACAGCTTGCATTTCAGGGGCCCATAGCTTGGCCTTGTGCTCCCAGCATCTTAGGCATGGTCCTATCACTTTCAAACCTACAATATTCCCAGGAGTTGCTAGGTGTGGAGAAGAAAATAAACAGATAAATAAAGCCCTTATCCCCCTGGCCTTTGGAGCAGGAAAAAGCAGGGGGGAATGTAAAAAAGGTTTCAATTTCATGAGTGAGCTAGTAGAAATTCTCATCAGTCAGAGATTTTTAGATACCTTTTTATTTCTTTAGAAGGGTAAATATTTCTTTTTAGACAATAACAGAAGGGAAAACTATCCATTAACTCACCTCACCTTTCTCTTCACTAATGTATTATTTTGTTACCTCTACGTGCTGCTGCTTTGCTCTGTCTTCTGGTGTGTCAGCTGCTGACGTGTATTGTAGGCAGAGAGTCAAATTAATTACAAGGAAAACAAAGCATCTACGAATACTTGAAATCATTCCCATGAATGCTTCTTAGCTGTGTTGCATAGTGTAAAAATAGTACGTTGTTAATGTTGTTTTGAGCCTGTCTGAACAAATTTACCTGTAGGGGAGAAAAGAAAATCTACCTGGATTGCACCCAGGCAGAATGAAATACACTAGGGTATTAGAGCACTGTGTAACAGCAGTGTGTGAGTAATAAATCATCTGAGTGAACTCTTACTAGAGGGTGGAATAATGCTACTTGAGCTAACAGGTATTTGTTGTTTGTTTTGAAAGCTTATTTTCTGCTTAATATAGCCAAAGTTATGCAAGCTCACTAAGTGACACTAATAGATAATAAGGATATTTACTCAATTTAATGCTAATTTGAAATATATGATTAAAAGTATTGAGAGACTGGGTGATGGATGGCAGATAAAATATTGAAAAGTGCATTGAAAAGAAAGAATTATCCTAACTTGATGTCAGTGGCAGTGAGTTCTTGAACATTCTCTTTCCATTCAAGAAAAAAAATCTTCGAATTATAACAGGTAATTCCATAAAAACATTGCCTCTGTGCTCAATGGTAGCCCAAGAATATTGGGGGTGATTATGTGAAGAACAAAAAGCAGGCAGAGCTGCAGGAACCTATAACTTGTATGGTTCTGTCCTCCCTCGATCTTGACAATGAATAAATAGAACTGCAGAAAGTACAGTGCAGAATAATCAAGAAAAAAAAGATGTGAAAGCAGTTCTGCACAAGTAAATGATTAAATAAAGCTGGACCTAGCATCCTTGGAATGAGAGGATTGAGCAGTGACTATAATAAGCACAAATGGAAAAGGTGAACAGTTTCAGGATGTCTCTCACCAGATGTCAGAGGCAACAAACAAAGGTAATGTATGTCAGGTTCAGAACAAAGGGAGATGCTTCCTGTGTTGTGTGGTGGAGGATATTGCACGCTTCAGACATTTACATGGGTTCAGAAAACAAATGGAATAAAACCACAGAACAATCTCTGTCAAAGCACACAGGTGATGCGCCTGTGATTCAGGACAGTGCTGATCTGCACCCAGCTGGGAGCATATCCCTGGAATGTGTCTCTGTGTGATCACTTTGTCCTGTTGCTGAAGATCCTCAGCTAAAAGACTCTTTGGTCTCAGTGAGACTGCTCTTCCATTTCTTTTGCTGTGTGTGGAAGGCTAGAGTTCAAAAGAGTCAGGTTCACTCAGTTGTAAAAGACACTTGCACACATCTTTACAGTATACCAGCCCATCAAGGATTATTGACTGGACCTTTCCCATCTCCTGCTTCTTTTCTGTTCATTACCAGAAATTAGTCTCAGCTTCCTTTGCTTGTCCTCAAAAATGTAGTATAAGAGGTTGCAGAGTATATGGCATACTTTTTAAGTTTTAATTAATTATTTATGCTATTTTATTTAATTTTCCATGGATTTTATTCTCTGAGAACCTGTGCAAACCTAAATAACATAGGTAGAGAAATAAGTAGTAATAGCTGTGTGTGTGTAGATGAGTTTTCTGTCACATAAGGGAACAGAAGGAAGGAAAAGAAAAATCAAGGAGGAGGTAAAAAGTCTACTTAGATTTAAAATGAGATGTAAAGTGATTAAAGCAGAGGGGGAAATGGATGTCTGATTAAAGATATGGAGTTCTGATGATGTGACCTTTCATGCCTGCTGCATCTTCGATGGCCAATGCTAAGTCAAGAAAAGGGCTGATTAAAAGGGCAGCACAATCCGAGGCTGGTTACCCCACACCAAAAAACGAGTTCAAAAAGAAGGAGAAGGCAATTTTTTGTTATGCATTTAAAAAAAGGAGCAACAAATGTAGATTTGAGGGACTGGTAGTGTAGTCACCTTTGTCTAAGTGTTGCAGAGGTGGAGAGCTGTGACATACGTGTGAAAAACCTACAGACAATTTCACTGCTGCTAAAAATGTAGGCAGGAGCTTGTTTAGAGGCTATTGCAGGACAGTAGTGAAATAGGGGCAGTTTGCTGTCCATGCTGTAGGTTTTAGAGACTGAAGCTGTAATTCAGCACTAGAGGGTAATATGTGTTGGGTTCCCAAATAAAGCACTAGATTTGCCCATACTGGCTTGGCTGAGAAGCTGCACCTCTCACCTGTTAAATGACATTTACTCAGGAGTTACAGAATAACTCCTGATGGATATGCAACCACTGCATGAATTTTCAGAGAAGGGGATGGAGGGCTGTGCAGCTGAGTGACAGCTGAAATGTTTCCTATAATACCTTTTAACTCACACACACATGCAGGCAGCTGGAAGGTCTCCTTCCAGGGTCACCTTTCTGTGCTGGAAGAAAATGGTGTTCCTGTCATTTCTGTCCCCAGGCTCCTCTGGGTGACCTGCAGGATCCCAATGAATGCTGGTTGGTGTTTTCCTGACCGGAGAGCAGTCGGCCAGCGCTGTGGGACAAGAATGCACATCTTCACTGACCTGTGGGGATTTGGGTGGGAGCACCAGCTGCATTTCCTTCTCTGTGAACTTCTGGAAGGGACATAATGAAACCAAAATTCTGTCTCACTACGGTCACATGTTTTCTCCTCAACTCACGGCATGCGCCTTCTGTAAATTAACTGCCTCGTGTGGCAGAGGTCCATGACTAAAGGGGGATTTTAAGAGTCTGACTTGGTCCGTCCCTGGCACAAGAGCCTCCCATTGCCTTCTGGGTCTTATTCTTCTGTTCTCTGCCATCTAGTTGGGCTGGAAGCTGGCAGGATTCCTGGGGGAATAATACTGGCTTGATTTATAGTGGCATTGGAGAAAATGGGGGAAGGCAGGGTGATGGTGAGTTTTGGGCAGTTGTCCTCTGATGATGACACCTCTAAAAAGTCTTCCTTGAGAGGGAAGTTCTGCCTTTCTTCCTTTACTGGAGTGCTGTAAATCCTTTGGTATCCCTTCAGGCTTTCTATTAATTAACAGATTTTCAATTGTAAATAGCTGGCTTAAAAGCCTTTCTCGTATTATCCCTGAACATCCCTAGCATTCATATGAGCTACTGTTCTTTTCTCTATAACTCTGAAGTTGATTATTTTGATACCAAAGAATTTTTTTCTGTGTAGATCTTCTTCCTGTTGCCTAAAAAAGTGTTATATTTGGGTGCTTCAATACAGTATTACCCTTTCCTTTGTTCATTCAAAATGTTTTCCAGTTTTGGAATGTTTCCTGAAGAGGTCAGATTTTTCCAGAAAATCAGGAGCAGCTTGTTAGAACAAGCCAGTAACATCTTTCCAATATCCCACACCTGTGGTGCTGCACAGTGAGCATCTGTCATGGATTATTTTGTGAAGCACTGCAGGGGTTTATGGTCTTTTTTATCTTATCTGTTGTAATCGGGAGTTCCTGTGAGTATGTAATCTCATTTCATGGATAACAGATGCGCATATGCCAATATCTTTTCTGCATGTATATACATGCAACAACCTCTATGGTTAATTATACATGATTTAGAAATTTTAAAAAACCCATCCCTAATAATTCATTAAATGAAAAATATGTTTAAATTGTATCCCTTTAAATTCTATATATACTACTTCTGTCATTCAGTTTCATTCTTTTTAAATTTTACATTTTACTTGCTATGGCTTTTGCTTTTGAGATAGATGACAAGAAGTACCAACCATTTATTCCATGTTAGCATGTGTTACAGCATGATAAAACCAAATATATAATTAGATTTTGTTAATTTGCCAAGCATGATCAAGTGATTGATATATTTCTATATAGTTGTAAGTGAACAGAAACTGTGTGCTGCTTTTACAAAAGCTTGGGAGAAAAATAAACAACAAACTAGAGAGTTTACTGCAGAAATTTAGATTCTTTGTTCAGATTTTTTTCGAAGTTTATCTGTTTTCAAGTTGAGCTGAAAACTCCAGGCAAGTTCTGTAGGAGAAATAATGATAACACTTGGCACAAATTCTGATCAATTTAGAAAATCTGGTGCTTCTGGTTACCCCACCTACTTGACAGTCTCTCCCACTAACAGAGTGGTCTTGCCAAGGCTCCTCCATGCACTTTTAGGGGTACTACTGATCAGGAGCAGGTGTTGCTTTGTCTCATAAGCAATCCCAAGGAATTCAGGCAGCACTACTCTAGCATTGAACACGCCTTTTTCTATCTTAATTGAAAGCCTGGTTGTACACTGCTTCTAGGAAAACAAGTATACTGTTCATATTGTTTGTGTGCCTCATTGTTTGGCCAGGACCCACAGTATATAAACTCTGCCTGTTGCCTTTGGCTGTGTCTCCTGCTGATTGCATCCAGCAATACCTGGGGAAGATTGCAACCTTCAAAAGAGACGTAGTGGCAACTTGCTGTGCCAGAGAAAAGAGAATCCATAAATTAGACCTAAAGTGTATAGAATGAAAGGAAAAATACACTGCCATCAGTATCTTTAATGCTTTCCCCATTATGTTTCTATAAAGTGGTGGTAAAAGTTTAAATTTATTTGCACTACTCTCATTAGAAGTCAGCAGTTCTTTTTAGCATAGAAAATTGTAAAAACACCTGGTAAATTATACCCTGAAATAGGTTAATTGTTGGCTTTTTGTAATTATAATCAAGGGCTTTTATATTTACTAAGGAAAAGTACTGCCTGGGAGTTAGATAGTATTATTGAATATAGAGCTCTTGATTTATTTTCATCTTGTTTTCCCTTTGATCTGATTATTCTGAATGACAAATCTGTCATCCATGTGAACACTGGGAACACTGGCTTGCTGTGTATTCAATTCTAACAACTAAGAAGCTTGCTTGTAAATCTTTCTGCAGCATAGTTTTCACCTATGCCCTGCTTCGAACAGATGAGTGTTTTCATCTTGCACTATGCAAGATGCTTTTAATTAGTTTAGTGTAGTTGGCTATAAATCATTTGCTGTCCTTGAATGCCAGAATTGATGATTGCCACTACAATACTCTGAAGAAGTGAGAGGGAATCCAGTTTAATGAAACAGGCACTTGGGCATCCTAATTCCGTCCATTTATGTTTTTGTTTTGGTAGTGGCAATAAAAAGTTTGTGGTTCACAGTTGGGTCGGTGTTTAGGTCAAACAGCTGTTCTTAGATCTGAGTGTGTACAGAGGTACCTGCAGACAGATATCTGATGTGCAAAGCCTTACACAGTTGTTTTAAGAGGGTAGTGATGGCAGAAGGTGATTTTCTAATGTGTGAGGAAGTTGTGGAGCTGCTGATTGTTAACACGGGAACTTAAATGGGTAGTATGGGGGCTGACTCTTTCAATGTTACTCAGATATTTTCTTTTCTCAGTCCATATACATGATTCTCCTGAATATAATTTGTTCAGAAGTCTGTCTTCACCTATTTGAAAATGCTCATTATAATCAAACATTAGAGTCAACAGATGATGTGAGCTCCTAAAATGCTATAGGTTTTATATGGAAGAAAAACCTCTTGGGTTCATGTCAAACTTTGAAATCACGTTTTAAACCTTTGCTTTGTGTCTAGCCATGCAAATAGTGTAAAATACACATTGCTAAGGCTATAGGTGGTTAAAGAACAGTATGGGCCCTGGATTAAGCTTGAGATCTTTTGAGGGTACATTAAAACACATTTGTTTTGGCATCTTTTTTAAAATCTAAATTACTCTCAGAAAAGCATCTGAATGTAAATTTTAGAAAGATAAATATGATCTGATTCACTAAATAAGGTATTTTATTTATGAGGAAAATCTGTTTTCCTATTGACTTTATTATTTGATTAATTCACTCAAAACATTCAGGGAAACAATAAAAACTGAAAGGCAAGGAGTCAAATAATTAGGAGGTATATATTTGACTAGGAGTGTTAGTATATAAAAGAATGCAGATAAAAATGGGGTTTTTTTTCTGCATTGTACTGTTAGGATGTCACAAAAGAGCTGCATGTAACTCAAATACAGCTTTTTTTTTCAGTCCATACTCCATGGGAGTAGGTGTAAAGGAGACTATATTCCTTTTCCTAAAGTCTTTTTTACTCTCTTCTAGCAGCATTTGATGCTGATGTTTCTCTGTGGCTTTATTGCCCCTGCCATTGCTATTGATGTTGAATCTATTATACATGTTTCAATTAAGAGTAGACTGGAAAAATGCCTTCCCCTCCTTGTACACAGCAGGCAAAGCATGGCACAGAATAAAGACATTCAAAGGCATAAAGGCCACAAGGCAAAAGTAAACAAGAACCATCCTAATGGCTGAATGCTTATTAGTTGGTAAATATTTACTTGTTAGCTGTGTATTTATATCTGCTGAATTTAAAGAGGAGGAAGAAAATTTGAGCAATGTTTTTATTCATCTGTGTTTTCTTAAATGTGTGTGTTAAAAATTAGGATACTCAAACAGAGCAGAAAAAATGGGAACTCCAGAAATGCTGATATTGGGCAAACTTGTGTATGAGCACCAAATTACTTTATGCTTACTTTCAGTTAAAATAACTGCCAATATTTGCATCTGAAAACCTTTGGGAGAAATTTTAAGGAAATGAGCAAGAACCTGCTGTAGAGTGATCTAAAAGTCTAGTGTTTTACAGAAATGGCTTATCTATTTGTAACTAATAATTTGGTGGGTTACACTAGGTGATGGAGAACTGTTCCAGTCAATGTAGGGTTGTGAAAAATGTGGAAAATTTCAGTTCTGTGTACTCCAACAGACAAAGCTATGCAAGTGTGGATGCAAACTGTGAGTCTGGCCTTCACTGAAAACTGAATGTACACCACAAGGGACATGCCAGGCTACCACAGTGTGCTACCACAGGGTAGGTCCATTTTTCAATGTCCCTCTCCCCAGTATTACCTGCTATCTTGTTTACTTCTGTTGAGTATACGGCATGTAGGAGGTGATGCAGATCTGGGGATATCCATCCAGCACTTGAGGATGACAGGACACAGTCACACTTGGCATTGCCCCATCTGAGCTCTTTGTCTGGCTCTCTTGAAAGCTGTCATTGATGCTCACCTGGAACTAAGTGAACAGGGAGTGTGCTTGGCTAATGTTGGCTGGTTGGTGTTACTCCATTGCTCTTCCGGTAACAGTGATCAGAACATAGCCAGAATCATAGACTCGTAGAATGAGTTGGAAGGGATCTTTACTTCAAGACCATCTAGTTCCAAGCCCCCTTCCATGGGCAGGGACATCTCTCATTACACCTGGCTCAGAGCCCCATCCAACCTGGCCTTGAACACTTCAAAGGATGGGACATCCACAGCTTCTCTGGGCAACCTGTTCCAGTGACTCACAGTAAAGAATTTCTTCCTAATACCTAATCTAAACCTGCCCTCTTACGTTTTGATTCTGTTACAATTTATTCTATCATTTTATAAAAAGTTTCTCTCCAGCTTTCCTGTAGGCCTCTTTTGGGTATTAAAAAGCTGCTGGAAGGTCTCTCAGAGCCTTCTCCAGGCTGGACCTGGAGAAGTAAATAATTTTGCTGTCAGCTGTTCTATTTGTTAGCTGATTCTGCAATTTATTATTTGAAAACTAATCATCTCGTATCAATATGTGCAGGCTAGCAGAGTAATACTTTTATCCATGTTAGGAGAATGGGGGATTGTCTACACAGGGTCATTCAGGAAAACTAATCCAAATTGATTTTTAAAGTAGATTAATTAAATTAGTTTCCATCTCTTTGAATTCACTAAGAAGCCAAGTTTGAGTTAGTTAAATTAGATCAAATCCTTTTTTAACCTTTCTGCTTCAGAATTGCAATGGCCTTAATTTGATTAAGTCACTTAAAAATTGAGACAAACTTAAGAGTAATCACTTATATTCCAAATCAGAGACTTAGGTAAAATTTAACTAAATAACTTTAAATCCAAATGTTTTGTCAACTGGAATTCATTGAGTGTTCTGAGTGAACAAGTATCTGGAAAAGAAAGTACTGTGCAAGTGATTTGTGCATTTTTTGAAATTTTGAAACATTAATAGTATCTGAGGGAATTAACATACTCTTGCTATGACTGTAGGTCTTGCTTGTGTCCTCAGTATTTCATGCATGAATTTAAAGATGTAAGAGAGAGCTAATATTTGACAATGAAAGAATTAATTTTATCTGCTGATAAAAATCATAGTATTAATTCACTGTAATTTGAAACTATGTATGCAAAATAGCTGATGGTAGAGCTATCAGAGCTTGCCCAGCACTAACAGCCCAGCGTTATCCATCTGTATCTTATGTCTGAATGTGTTCCTGTGTGTAGCAGTTGGTAGGGAAGCTTTATGCACTATATTGTTTAACCTTACGATGCTTTTAATGTGAAAGATAATGATGTGTGCAGCAAACAGATTACACAGCGGCTGGTAATGATACATGTGTCACAATTCCCTCATTCCTCTGCCTCTGGCACTGGCTGTGGCCAGGAGAGCTGTCCTGACCTTGGCAGGGGCTTGCAGGGTAGAAGGAACTAAATATTTAGTTGTGAGCACTGAGGGTGAAGTGAGGTCTGTGATGTGGACTGTTAACTAAGGTATTAGTCACACTAACATTGTCTCAGCCAGTTCTTGCCTGATTTATGTTGCAAGACTCAGTGGCATATTGCTTATTTATCACTGATAAACTGTTCCTGGATAAAAATTTTGATTTTTTTTATCCAGTTTCTTACTGCTGTGGGCTTTTGATAACGTTGTGATTTATATTTACCTGTGTTTTTGCCTTGCAGTGGTTGAATAGCAATACAATTTCTGTTGATTTTGGGTGGTCAGATGAAAACCTAGAACTATAACCAATATATTAATCAATGCCACCCTTCAAAATGCTTTCAGTCAATGAAAAAATTGATTATAAAAGTTATTTTATTTTGTTATCTTAGTGAATGGCATAAAATATTTCCTAGGTGTCCTTATCACTGGTAGTGCATTAAGGTTGGCTCATCCTCCCTCATTGTCTGTTGCTAATCAATAAATTATTTTGACTTGTGGTTTGGGGTTTTTCTTTTAAGGAAGGTAAAATCTAGAATCAAATGAATCTTTGTGGAAGAGTGAACCTGCATGCTTTCTGGATTCGATTATGTTCATTTCTTCAAATGTTTGATTTTGTTTGGCTGGAAAACTGCTTTCTGAATTTATAGATGGTTTCAAAACATTATTTTACCACTGCATAATGATAAAAGCAATTTATATTTATAGATTATTTTTGAAATGGGAAACCAATAGTGATGGTAAATTGTGAAGTCTGCCCAGATGATGAGAAAAGTTGTTTGTAGAAGCAAAAAATGGAAACAAAACAAGCATAGTACACAATGCAGCAAGTCTGTTATTGTCTCAGAGAAACACATCATACTATCTAGAACCAAGATAACAAGAAATTTGTTGCACTGTTCAACGCCTTAATGGTATACAATTCTGCAAGAATAACATCAGCTACCCATGGCAGTAGATCTGTGATGAAAAGAGCAAAAACCTCTAAAGATGTTTTCTTGAAAATTATACTGGATTTTTTCAAGATAAAAACACTGAATGGCCCATTTCCCACTTCATCTCCCTTCTGAAATTCAGCTCCCAAGCTACTTGGTGTGGCTGCTTTCTGAAATGTTTCCTAATCAATTAGTAGCAGTAGGATATGAACTGGTGACAAATGACACATAATTTCTCTGAGAAATGAACATACCAAATGTTTTGAGGTACAGACTACATGCTAAAGCTCGTTCATTTGTTTTGAAGTATCCATAGCTATAAAAGTATTAGAATGCAAATAAGTGTCTTAAAAATAATTAAAAACCAAAATAATATCCAGTGGCTGGCTCCATGATAAAACTAGTGAAAATCTTGTTAATTCACTTCTGAGTCTTTCAGTTTACTACTAGTGAGTTTTTTCCTATAAAGTTTTCTTAAGGAAAATGTTCAGGGTTGACATGTTTAGGTTTTGTGTTATTGTAAGTTTTTGTTTTAGCTATAGATTTTTCACATCTCTATTTTATTCTTTCTATACCTTTTGTCCATCTCTCCTTCCATCTGCTATTGGTGATAGTGTTTTGTTCTCCTTTCATTAAATATTACCTTGTTTTTTCTTTAATTACGAGAGGTGTTTCTATTTTGTCAAAGATAAATTTGCTGGTTCTGTTTGTGTTGGTGTTGAGAGGGACAATACTACTTCATGTCTCCTGGTTAATTTATCTCTTAGTTGTAATGCTAATCTAGTTAAGACATGATTAACAGTTATTCAGGGGGCCTCATTTTTTTTCCTGTCCAGTCTCTTATGACACTCAAATTAATGCTTTCCTATTTGCTGTATATCTACCCAGAGTTTAAGTTTGATATTTTTCTACACTCTAGCAGTGGGTCTGGTTCTTCAAAAATTATTTTTGAAAATTAAAACTTGAAAATTTTCAGAGAAATTTAGGCACATGGGGCAGTTAATTTGGAAAGTGCTCTTGAAACTGCTAAAGTTAATTGCACAAAAGTTTAAGAATCATTTTTGACGTACTTTAGAATGAGGCTTTTCATTAGAATTTTTAGTTTTACAGTATATAATTGCATAACTGCTGATGAAGGTACCTCAGCTTTCAGCCCTAATTTCTTGGGCCGAAGTCTTAGACTTTTTTAGTAAAATAAACTAAGATGGAGCCAGTCTAATACTTCAATAATGATTCAGAGCTATGCAGTATTCAAACCATGTCTCTATGCCAGTTAAAACTTCTCGCCTCTATCATTTGTCTATCTTATGTCTCATTAAAATTATTCAACAGATTCAGATGCTCCAGAACTTCTGATTTTAGACCTTTGAACATGTTGTATCTCTTCCTTGGGACACTGAGCTGGACTACACCAGGCAACTGCCCCTTCTATGTTCTTCCTAGGGGAAACTTCCCAGATGCCGTGTGTGATGTCTCTTCTTATTTGCCTGGTGTATCATGTAGCCATTACGAGATCATCTACCACCAATACTTAATGTAACCATGGCTCAGACTGCTCAGTTTTCATAGTCTTCTGGCAGGAAATGTCAGCAAGAACGCAGCAGAAATGATCTGCTGGCAGATTTAAGGTGAGTGGGTAGGGATTTTTAGTTCTTTCTTCAAAGCAATAAGACTTTGTGATTCCAGTAAGGAAAAGCAGAGTTCTGAAAAAACACGAGCTCTCAGGTTTGCCCCCCAAGGCGTCATTTCTGAAGTGCATTTATTCTGTTACCTGGTCTAGCAGGTGATTTTGGCTGCTCGAGACATGATGTCTTGTCTAACGTGGAATTTCTACATATCTGGGGAAGGAAAAAGAGGAGTGACAAGACTCTCTTCTGAATAAAGGAGAAGTGATGAAATTAGGAGGACGGGAGAAGAGGTTGTAAATATATTTTAAGGGACACAGTTCTGCTTGAAGCCCCGGGGGAATGCAAAGAGGACAATGCCAGTGAAAGTGAAGGCATGCTGCTCGGCGTGGGCTCTCTGTAGTTAGGACTGTCTCTTAGGATAGGGCATGCAGAAGATCTCAGTGTGTGTTGAAGTCACCTGGAGGAAAGTGAAAGAAAGCTTCCAGATTTGGCCTTGATGTAGGTAGGCTAAATCCTTTTTCTTTTAGTTCCTCATTTTGTTTCTTACAGTTATTTGTAGCTATGTTGCCTACTTTGGATGTGGTAAATCAGTACGTTGAATAAAGATGATTTTCAAAAGAACTATTTGAAAACAGAGCAAAAAACCATTTTTTTTCCTAAAAAAACCTTACAGGAACTTAGAGTATATTTTAATTTTCTGTAAATAACAAACATTATTCAATTATGATTTTCTGTCGAAGTCAAGCAATTCCTGTCATATTATGTGACCATGAACTAAGGGTTTTCAGCTTTCTCCTGGTATAATTTGAATCAAATAGTCTTTCTTCTTTCTCTTAGAAAGGAGATTGTATTAGATCAACTTGTGTTTTCGAGTTCTAAAAGTCCAAATAACAGAGGAATAGGAAGAATAGGAAATGGTTGCTAGTGCTTATTGGCACATTTTTATTTTTCATCCTGATTCAATTAAGCTTACTAATTACTGCTCTGTTTGACACTGTCAAAGGGCTAGGTTTTTTTTTTACAATTTAATAACCATTGTATGATTCTAAACATCCTTCTGTTAAAAAAAAAAGGAAAAGAAAGACCAAAAAATAATTACACTGACATTTTTGAGGGGACTTTTAGAGCATATACTCAGCATATACTCAGAGTACTTGCCATGTTGATTGGCTGAGTGGCGAGGAGCTGAATGCTGAAAGCAGAGATTATATTGGGAGCATCACGCATGTGTGGTTATGACAGCTGGCAGGAGCACTCAGGCACTGCGGAGAGGGCAGGAATGTCCACAGAACTGCTGCTGCCCATAAAGATTAGTGGCTAATATCCTAATTTCCTCCAAATGAAGGGTAAAACTAAAAGGTTATCTGAGGGTGCCTGCGCTCAGTGCAGTGAAAAATCTCATCACTGTTTTGCCAACTCCTTTTCCCTATCGGTCAAGGTATGAAGGATGTCTCCCACTGAAGGCAGGTGCAGGTTTTCCTAGTATTGGGATAATAGTGTTTAGATAAGCTGTATTCTTAATATTATTTTCTGCTTCCTTCTCTTCAAGCAGCAACACAGCAGGAGTAAGTTTTGGTACATTGTACCTTTGTCCTGTGGCACGGTGAGGAGTTTGAGAAGCATTGAGCATGCTGAAGCAATAGGCTTCTGCTGACCTTTTACAGTGGCTGACTGAAGCTGCTGGGAGGACCTGGAGAAATAGCTTTATGACACATTTGGCTTTGGCATTGTTTACTTCTAAAAAGCTTCCTGTCTCCATGCAATTTCCAAGCTGAACCTACTTGATATTGACAGGTAATATTTTAATGGGTAGATTGATTGGACTGGCAGAATGAATTAGCCATCAGCTTGACAACCATATAGCATTACGTTGTGTATCTGTTTACTCAGCACTGGGTGAAATGCAAGAGTCTATTGAAAATCAGATTTCCATGCTGCTTTGTCAAAGCAAATTTAATCACAGCTAGAACATGTGGCATCCATCATTTCCACTTCAGAAGGCATCAGCAGCCACAGATCAGCAACAACAAGCAGTGCTGCCACTGCTGTCTTTGACTCACATGGAAAATTAAATTTTAGCATAGATTTTTGATAAATGATGCAGTCTTACCTATCAAACATGATTACTTAAGTGTTCTCTATTAAAGTAATCCCCAATAGCTTTTTATCTAGAAGGAAGGTGTTACTCTGTTTGGCTTTGAGTCACTCCTCCTGATGTGGGATAAGGCTTTGCATATTGCCTTTGCAGATTAGACAACTGCTTTCTGTTCATTGTTCTTAGAAATCTCAGATCTGCCTGGCTTTTACCTGCATTTTAGTGACCTGCTCAGTTACATACTGTAGGTTATTCTGTGTTTTTATCTGAAATTTCACATTGATGCATCTCTATCTACCCTCATGGATATCAGGACAGCAAATTTCATTAAAAGAAATCTCAAGATAACTTAAGGAGTAAAACAATACAGAATACATGGAAAGATGCAACTAGTTGCTTTGTTCATGCCTCAAGTGTGGCATAGAACATTTAAAGTGTCCGGACATACATAAAGTATTTAAAAATCTTGTGAATACTAGTCCTGCAAATTTTACTTACAAAAGTTTTGAATTCCTTTAATTTATCATAGACACTGAAATGACACCATTTTAAAAGCTAATACTTATTTATGGGGGATCTTCTTTTCTCCCACTTCTGCTTCCATTTAGAATGTCCAGGCATTTGTTTTGTAACACCACTGTCTATTCATATTATTCATGTTTAATTTTAATTTGATGTGTTAATGCCTCTATAACTGAGCCCAAAGCCTTTTTTCTTTCAGACTTAAAGATAACAGCACAATTTTTCTAATTCCTAGTAATTGAGCTATGATTCTTTAAGATTGTCTCAGGTCTTGTACTGTCTCTTCTAATGTCCTCAAAATTAATGTCATCAAGGGAAAGGAGCTAATAGATTTTCTGAAAAATATTTTTCATTTACAGCACTGCTCAAAAATACCCTGCTGGTAGAGTATTTGAGTTCAAATAGTAATGCTTCTTGTGTTTTTATGTTTCCTCAGCATATTCAGCTGTTTGTAAGGATTTTGTACTTACAGTATAATTTCAAAATTGCTTTCCTTTATAATGTTGCTATTAGTGTATCAAGATCGTGAATCAAATGCCTGAATATGCTATTTTGCCTCTTTGCTTAAAGTAAGTCACCTTGTGGAAGTGTTATTCTCTCTTGACTGTAGAAGGTGCAAGGGGTGAGTACTGTTGCCTGGGATGTTGAGCAATAAGCAGAATTTGAGGAGCAAGCAAGCCAAACAAGCCCTGCCTCTCTGATAGATGCCACAACACAGCTGCATTGCCAGCACTGCCAGTGCAGATGTGTCGCACAGCTGCTGCTGGGAAAGCTGTAAGGAGTGATGGGGTGATGCTGGTTCTGGGATTTGAAGTGGTGCTGCACAAGCAAATTGTGTATTTAAAGACCCTCACTCCAGAACTTGTCTCTTACTCTGCCAGGTAGTTGCCCACCAGATGTACTCTGAATTCTGTGTTATCTGCACTTAGACATCTGTATCAGGGACACTTGTGTAGGGTGACAGCTGAATACATACAAGAACTAATCAATCCCTAAGGGTACAACAGTTTTGTCTCTGTCAGACTGGTTTATTTTTGTTTTTCTTAGAAAAATATGAAGCTGATGAAGTATGGCTTGCCTTTCAACATCAAAAGGTGTTTCTTCCCAAAGACTGGGAGGTCAAGATTTATGACTTTTCTGCAGTCTGATTTGCTGGTCTGCATGATTGATATTCCTATGCTAGCTATCAGATCGTCCTTTTCAGACCAGAGTTTCTCTTATCAATAGCCAGTGCAATTTGTAATTAATTGTCACTGGCCTTACTGTTATCTGAGTGGATTGGTAAGCATCCACTAGGCAGCAGATCTTGTTTGTTGATCCACTTACTTCTGTGTAGATCTTAAAACTTAAAAGTACACTCAGAGTGACAAAAACTCAAAATACTGCAACCTGAATTCTGATGCCTAAATTAGCTGTGGTGAGGTTTAGCTGTGTTGGTGTCTGATCATAAATAACAGATGAAGTATGGACTGAGGTAGCCAAACACAGTTTGATTTTCCATCCTTTGCCATACACATACAGCTGACACAGTTTGTGTTCCCCCTGACCTTGCCCATTGTGAAAATTCATTTGTTTGTCTATCTGCATTTGCCTGAATTGAGAGCTAGGCTGTATGTATTAGTTCGTGCCAACAGAGTATTTTCAGAATGAGGCTGTTCTTGGATGCTTAAGCAACTTTTTAATGCAGTCTATGAACCCCCATCTAAGCAATAGTACCTCCAGTTTGTTTGGAATGGCAATGGAGCCATGTGCTTGGGGTTGCTGCATATTGATTTCATTGAGACCAAGCAGGTGTGAGGTTTTTGCTTTGATATGACAGAAAATATCTTTTAGTTTGTATACTTCATTCATTTCTATTCCTGAGAACAGCCTAATTAAAATTGTCTGGAATAAAAGGGTGAGTTGAGGCAGAAAATTCATTTTGATTGTAGCCAGCCAGTCTAGCAAAAAAAAAATAATAGTGCTGCTTCAAATTTTTGAATAATGGAATAAAACAAACAGAATGTAGCAGAATTGTTTTGATAAATAACTTTATTCTGTCTTGTTTTAAAACAAATAACATTTTCTTACATTTTTATTGCTAAATTTCCAGACTTTTTTACATTGCAGTGTCCCCAAACTATTAAATTCATGAAGTTATAGTTTCATGGCAGATTTATTAATATAGCTGAGGAACTAGAAGGTGGTATTTTAGATTTGATAACTGCTTTATACGTAGTGCAGAAAAGAGAGGAATGGGCTTAGTTGGTGTTCTGTATTGGTCTTTCCTATAGTTTTTTTGTTGAGTATAGAAAATTGTGTCTAGGTGAACAGCATGATGTTGGGACCTTGTTCGGATTTTACTCCACTCTACTGAATGAAAGTTTTTCCAGGATTTTATGGAGCTTTCTGTATTCATGTGGTCTCAATCATTTTAGCAGTAATCTAACAATTTTGTATGTCTCTTGCTCTTGTATGTATACATCCATCAAGTTTTAAATTGCGTGTAATCTTTTTGCAGCAGTTTAACAAGGGAGGAATAATGCAAAAACCAGCAGTAAACATTTACAAGCCAATGCATGCCTATTATCACTTGGCTAAATGCATTTTAAAGACCAAGGCATCCTGATTTGCTCCAGCAACAATCTCATAATTGCAGCAGATACAATTTAGAGCACACAGTTCTGGAAGAAAAGATGCTGGGGAAACCTAGGGGGATGGAGATCTGAGATTGGAAATAACTGCTTGATTGCTCATGGAAGCCTGTGTTTTTAAGAAAGCAAGATATCACTTTCTCTGTCAGTTTAAGCTTTTTTTTGTTGTCAACATGGGAAAAAAAGTGGGAAACTTTGATGAAAGCGCACATCTATTGTGGAGTGGAGGACCAAGATTTTAATATAAGTGGTGACCTAAGTGTAGCATGACCAGTGTGATCATCTGTCTCTAAAGAAAAAAACAACCTCTCTTCAATTTTTGTTTGAGTAATTACAGACCCTTGCACTTCAGAGGCTTGGGCTCTGGTTGTTTTCTCCCATGCAAGTGATCCCTGACTGCAGAGGCCTCATTTCAAAGTCATTCTCACTTGTCTTGGAGTGTCTTCAGGGAATTCCAGAGGAAAGAGAATCAAGGTACCTGGCATATGCCATGAGTTGGCAGGTTAATTCAGTCAAAATCAGCTTCCAACTCATCCTTTCCTCATGAGTGATTTAATTTGAAGAAAAGGTACTGGACTTCACACTGTTCCTAGTAAACCAGTGTATGACGAGTCTGGTATTGTATGTGATGTTCTACCTCTGCCTTAAAAGTGTCTCTGTATTTCCCACAGAAGTCCATACCTACAGTTTCCCTTCAGTTACAGCATATCGTTCAGACACCATCTATACTTTACTTTTTTCCCTTTTGCTAAACACAGAAGGTCACTGAGGTTTCATTGCAATCTTCCACACTGGATCTCTCTATATTAGGTCACTTGAGTAGGCTCTGTGAAGCAACATCTCGTCAGTAACCATCAACCTAGTCAGACCTAGTGTGCTGTGAATTGCCTGGGGTACCCAAATCACAGGGAAAACCTCTTCCTGTGCCAGCTGCTGCCATTTCTTGTCTCTTACATCCAGTATCTGCTCTTTTCAAGAGAAGTCAATTAGTCAGGCTTGGCCCTATTGGAAACTACAAACATTTCCTGGGAGGGGAAGCCATGGGATGGAATTAAATTGCACTGGACAACTCCACTCTTTTCTTCACTGCTCTGTCTTAAGCTCAGACAGTCTCCCATGAATATCTAGACTGAAGTGAGGTTAATTTCCATCTCTCTTGTCCTCCAAGAATGCTCACGTGTCCTTGTGCATGCTTATGCAGTAGCTTGCTCTGGCAAGGTCTCAGAATAGGAGAGTTAATTTCTGGGAGATCCTAAATGTGACCCTGTTCATGGCAAATCAAGGTCTTCTGCAGATGAAGGCTTGTTCCTGCTTCTCTCATTTGCTCTGTGAATAAATCTTTGAGTCAGACATTTGAGGTAGATGCACAAAGATCTTTATCCTATAATAAGCCCTCTGAAGAAGACAAAAAGCTTTGAACTCAAGAATTATTTTATCTGAGTCAAAGCTAGAATAAGTAACTTCTTAAATCCAGAAAACCCAGAGTAGATAGATAAGATGGAATGAAAAGAAAGTATACAGCATTTTTGTTGATTTAAAACCAGCATGTCTGTTCAAAAGGTGTTTGCTTCTAGGCAGTTTAATGGCTCTAAATAGCAGCAAATGCTGCACTGACTCCTCTGATACTGAGGAATTTTCCTTCCATCTGATTTTCTGACGTCTGGATGTTGGCTACTGGCTCTGGGAAGTCTCTATGTGAACTTGCAGCATCCCTAGCCTGTGCTGTGACTTTCTCTGTGCACATACTGCAGTCTGTAAGGTAGGTCCTTCTTGGTCAGTTCCTCAGAAGAAAGGTCGTCTCCCCTCCCTCTCTCTGCTTTGCTGTTGAGGAAGAGTGTTCAGGGTATGTCTGTACACCCCAAATTGCTGCCTTGCTATAGAGTGGTACCGATACCTTAGTGAAGTGACCTGTTGGTCTTCAAAAAGGCAAGGAGAAAGGAAATCTTGCCTTCAGCAAATGTATATCAAAACACATACATCTGAAGTAAATAAAATGTTGAGGCTTCAGTGTTACTTTCTTTCCTGGATTTGTCTGTTGTTTTCTTCAGCCTCACTTCCCAGTTACCCACTCCTGCCTTGTGATTCCCTGTTTACTTTTATTCCCTGTCAGCATACAGTTAGTCTTTATAATTTTCATGTTATTCATGAGTATCCAATGTTGATATTCATCTTCCCTTTCTGCCCGTTCCACTTGTTCTTTTGATGGCCAGAGAACTCTTGCTTCTCCTCTCTTTTGTGGCCCACATACTCCTTGGACACTTCCTTTACCCTGCCATATCTGCATCTTCTCCATTATTCAGGGGCTACATGCAGAAACACACATCTCAAGGCAGTCACATTGTCTCCCACGGTGCCTGACATTTCATACCTCTTTGGCTGAAAAAAGACTAGGGATTTTTCTCCCTCCAACTGCTCCTTCTATTCCCCCATGAGGGCAATATTTTGGGAACCCTGTGATGATGTCCTGTTTTGTGTTGCCATCCCAAGAGCATAAGGTCATATGGATTTCTATAGTACTTATATCTCTGACTATATGAAATTTAAATCCTCAGTGAGGATGTTGACAGGACCTGGAGTGTGACCTTCTAGTTGGGTATCACTAAATGAGACCTGAAACTACAGCTAATAACTTGTTATTAATAATTATAGAAGTGCAGGAGTTTTTGAGTGTATAGTAGATCAAAAGTAATAATGTAGACTTTCCTGGCTTTGGCTGGAATAGAGTTAAATTTCTTCCTAGTAGTTGCTGCAGTGCTGTGTTTTGGATTCAATATGAGAATAATGTTGATAACACACTGAAGTTTTAGTTGTGGCTAAGTAGTGCTTTCCCTGAGTCAAGGACTTTTCAGTTTCCCCAAGCTCTGCCAGCACGGAGGTGCACAAGAAGCTGGGAAGGAGCATGGCCAGGAGAAGATGACCTGAACAGGCCAAAGGGCCACTCCATACCGTGGGGTGCCACACTCAGTATATAAACAAGGGGAGCTGGCTGGGAGTTGTCCATGGGGATGGGCTGGGCACCCATCAGTGGGTGATGGGAAACTGTGCTGTGCATCATGTGTTCTGCTTGGGGTTTATTTCTCCCTTTTTTTATAAATCTCTCTTTTCATTCTGTTATTCTGCTTATAATTGATTTTGTTTCAATTATTAAACTATTCTTATCTCAACCTGCAGGTTTTACCTTTTTTTTCTGATTTTCCTCCCCATCCCATGGTGGTTGTGTAGGCTGTGAGTGTCTGTGTGATATTTAGGTGCCAACTGGGTTAAGCCAAGACAGTCCTTTTGATGCCCAATATGGGGCTCAGTGGATTGAGTTAACAACAAATCTGCCTAGAATGTGTTGGAACAAATTTGTCACAAGCACTCATTATACTTAATAGTCACTGGTCACAATGATTTCTTTGCTCTCAAAGTTGATGTGGCTGTTCTTAAAGTAGCATTATGTAATCCCTTACTTGTAGTACATGTTCCCTGTTGTCTTGTTTAATACCTGTGGGAACTGGACTAAGGTTATCATGTTGTACTTTGTAATAAACACTGGTTTATGATGTGATAGAATTGCTGGTCGTGAAACTAATCTGGTATTTGTACCCAGCATTGCAGTCATATCCGTACTCCAGGAAACCATAAATAAGTTTCTTTTACCTTTTACCTTTTCTCCTCCGAGATCCAAACCATGACAGAGACACTTCCCTTTCTCTTCTCCTTCTCCTCCAGGATAATAACGATAGTTCTTCAGAATTTTGAATATCCTTGAGATGTTGAAACCAGCATGTTCCTATTGCTATATGTTCTGAATGTGTTCCAGGTCTTATTTAAAGTTAAACAGGTATTTAAGAATGCCACCCATACATCTGTCCTGAGACTGGAGAGTCAGGAGTGGCAGAGTGTGTGGGATAATAGGGGCAAGTACTTAATTCCAGCACTTTAAAGTGGGTATGTCCTACTCCCTTCAATAGGAGCTTGAGGCAAAGGCAACCAAGTGGTAAAGCACAGCTGATATCACTAATGGATTTTCTCAATCCCTTTGGAGGCAGAGTACAGGCCACAATTTGCTTTCACTTGTGGGAGTGCCCAGTACACCGGGAATTGACATTCCTGGGGTGGACACACAGCCCTGCCATCTGCCATGGGCTGATCCAGACTGGAACAGGGTGAAGCTGGGGAAAACCTGCAGTACAGTGATGGCATCATCATTGAAGTGACAGAGGAGGAAGTTTGGAGAAGGGGAAGAAAATAGTCCAAATCTCTCAAAGAGCCAGGTTTGCCCTAAAGCAAAGCAAGGTCAAAAGTCTGAAGAGGAGATCCAGTTTTTAGGAATAAACTGTCAAGACAAATGTCATGAGGTCCCAATGGATGTGATCAACAATAATAAAAATTTAATTTCAATTATTAATCTGGTCTTATCTCAATCCATACCCCATGGGGGACGAGATGGGTGAGTTAGCAGCTGCATGGTACTTACTAGTTGCTGGCTGGGGATAAACCCTGAAAAGTCAAGAATCAGTAAAGCTAGAATGGCATATAACTGGGAGTTGATTTAGGGTGTACAAGCAGCTTTTGGAAAATGAGAATGTAATACTTAATTAAGCTAAGAAAGTCAGTCCTAGGACTGTGAGATTTCTCATTCCCATGGCACTAAAACAGACTTCCATAATGCTTCCCTCCACTGAAATTAGCTATTTTATTTTTGTACTAGTTAATCACATCTTTGTATTCAACTAGGACAGTAGTACTCTGAACTTATTAGCAATTATTAGGAATGATAGGAAATAATATTTCTTATGCTGTTACCTCAATTATAGTTGCTTATGCTAATTCTGACACTTAGTTTTAAATACAGAGGGTTTATTTCAACTGTGTAACACTTGGAGAAAGATGAAATCTTACAATGGAGTTTTGTTTATGTTTGTTTCTTTGTAGAAAATAGCTTTAGAGTATATCAATGTGGCAATTATCTTTAATGAATCCATAATGATTGAATGCAGATGGAATGTTCTTAATATATGTTGGGTAAAGAGCAATAGTTAACCAATTATAGGACTAATTTGTCTTTAAGCTGTTTTATTTTGTAGTCGTTTATCTTCAAAACTGTCAATAGCTTAGAGGATGTAACGTAACATTGTTTTGAAAATGATTCTTGTATTGGTTTAAAAAAAGAAGATTGTGAAAATGTTTGGCTGCTGTGGTTACTGCGCTGAAAAGAGAGAGAGAAAGGACAGCAACACACATGGACCTCTTTAGGGAAAAAAGGCCAGCTTTATTGTACAGACAGCCCATATTTAAAGTGTGTTATGTGCAGCTAGGACAGGACAGTAGTTCATTGAACAATTGGGAAAAACACCCTTGGGACAGTACCTCAGGATGTATCCCACGGGAAAGACACCAGATGTTAATCTTTATTATGAATTCCACCCTGTTTTTCACCATGTTATCACCCTGGGAGACTTCCTCCCTAACTGAAGCTGTAGTCAGCTTGTCAGCCTGGGAATGGACCTGAGAGTCAGGAGAAATGCAGGCCTGAAAAAGAATTTCCAAGCTGTAATTCCCTAGCTCTCTAAATCTGTGTGTCCACAGTGCTGCATGTATCCACTGCAAAGGGCTCATTCATTTGTAGACACCTACACTGTAGAGCTCTGACACAGGCACAGTGAATCTGAGCTCTAGATTCCCTCAACTTTTACTTGACTAAGAGAGGTGAACTCTAGATTCCCTCCACTTTGACTTGAGTAAGAGAGGTGTTTTCAGGGGGGAATTAATCCACCCTGAAATAGGCAGCCATCAAAGCCATACATACTAGGTCCTGTTATAATTGGCAAAGATAGCATAGCAAACCCTTAGCAATGAAAGCCAACACATAAAGGAGAGCTATTCCTCATGGTGGAGCAATGGAGCATGCATCCCTGTATTCTGTTTTGTTTTACCTGTGCACCTGCACCTGTCAGTGGTGTGTGAATGTGTGTGCTGTGCTAAGGCTCCTTTTTATTAATTACATCCTTACACCATCTCTCCTCAGCAGTTCTTCCCTGGTATATACAAAGGAATCAGATCAACAGGTTGAGAGGAGCTTTTGGTTGTCTCTGTGTCACTCTGTGAAGCTGCAGATAAGACTTGGGTGTCGTAAGGATATTGAGAAACTGGATAGGTGTTGAAGGAAGGCAACTGCAATGAGCAGGGGATAGAATTCACATCCTTTGTGAGTGATGTTGAAGGAACTGGGCTTTTCCAATTGTGAAGAAATGCCTTGAAAAGCATTTACAGATCTGGCAAAATCTTCTAAGTAGTGATGGAGAATATGACAAGTGGCAACAGCAGATGGTGTATGAGGAAGTTTAGGCTGCACATTAGAAAAGGAACTTGAGTAGGTGGATCATGTGACACTGGGACAGGTCATCTTGAAGGGTTTTCAAGACTTGGCTTGATAAAAGTCTAGGTGACCTAATGGAACAATGCTGATAGTAGTCTTGGTTTGAGTAGAAGACCAGATGGACTTAAGAGTTGCAAGGCTCCATGTCACCATTTCTACAATTTTGTGCGTTTCCTTTTTTTACAAGATGATGTTGCTGTGATGGTCCTTCTTTCTGGCTCTACATACCCTCGGCTATGTAGAATCATCTTACTGCTTGTTTGCATCCAACTGGTTGCACTTCAAAAAGCATTAAGGCAAAAAGATGAGAAGAAACTGGCATTCTGCCTCTCCTAAAAGGTCCATGTGTTTTGGTGTTAATATTGTTCATTTCTGAAAGAATCTGTAGCTGAAAATTTTTTCTGTCGGTGGTAGGAAAGATCTCAGTCTATAAACTGCATAGGAAATTTACAATCACAAAATTGTGATTTTAATAGCAAAGTAGTAGGAGGGAGGGGTAGCTCTGGACCTCCACTATTTATGTCTTTCTGTGTGTGCTTAGAAGCAGACAGGTAATCAATGTACAAACTTAAACATGGATGTTATAAATTTACTTAATGCCTTACTACCCAAGGGACTGTTGGTATAGTAAAACACTAACAATTAGAACTTGCACATCACGCTTTGTGGATCCAACAAATCCTCTAACTGTAGCCTGAATAAAATGTCAGTAAAAAAAACTTAGCAGTGTCCTCTTTACTAATTAAACAGTCTAACTCAGTGTCATAACCATTTAAATTCCCAGGGAAAATCTTCTGGAAAGAAGGTAAAATACAGTACTTGACTTCAAAGTGCATCAGCAAAAGGGTTTTAGATTTGTTTCCTTTTAAATACTGGCTGACAAAATTCTGAAGAAAAAAATGTTGTTTGATAAGTTTATTTTGAAAGCAGATGCTTGCTGAGTCAGAGTTCATGGGATTAAAATATTGTACACTGATTATATCAGGCAGCAGCTGTGGCTCTGATTCATGTGCCAGGTTTGCATTAAAAAAGGATATTTCTTCTGGGACCAATCAAAAATACTAATATTTGATCAAGGAATTACTAGCTAAATCTTTATTAATTGCACAGTGAGATGTTCTGTGACCTTTATTTAAGATGATTCTTCAACGGCTAAAAATTAGCTAATCTGTTTCATTTAGAGTAGACTAACCTCGGAAATATCATTAGGAACTAAGCATCTGCTCATCAATCAAAAAACTTTTTATGGGAACAGCTCTTAGTTGATACTTCTTAAGAAGACAAAAGAGACTTCCAGGTGAAGTAAGTCCATCAAAATAGCAAATGAAAATGAAGGATACATCTGGATTTGATGCAAAGGTAGAGATAAAACTTCATTATGTAGGATGGAAGTAATTAAAGTGGTTTTTTCCAAGTTACTGTGGGGATACAGAGCATTTTTTCATAACCTCTGCAATCTTGAGAATAGCAAGTTCAATAAAGACGGAATTTCACTGTAGGATTTTATTTACTTTATTTGCTACACTTGCTCAGGAAATCATGCGACTTCCATCTCCACTAGGTATGTCTTGCTAAAAGATAATCATAATTATTTTCAAAAAATGTCAGACCCTAGTGTGGGGAAGGCAATGGCAATAAAAATGTGTAAATATTGCTGTGTCTCACTCTGCTGCACAAAGCACGCTGACTTCAGTGCAAGGTAGAGGTGAGGCTAAGTCAGCATTTCTCAGTCTCAAGGTTCTTCTTCACCAGCCTACAATTTCTCAAGCTTAGTGTATTTGAGACTAACTTTACCAGCTCTATTGCCTACCCAAGTATCAATTTGGAATTTTTCCACAGCACCAATATATTTTGCAGTCATAGGAAAATAAATATTTTTTTGTTTATTTTCATGGGCTCTTTCATTTTCATCAACCCTTCACTGGTTTGTGAATTTAATTTTTTCGTAAAAATATTCGTTATAAGTAGAAAATATGATTTTCTGTCCTAAGAAATTAAGAAATCATGGTCGTTTTTGTAGGAGGGAGTTTCAAAGCTGGAAAGAAGGGAAGATTCTTAGCTGTTAATGGTCAGCTTGTGAGTTACTTGGACTAACAATCTGGTCATGTTTGGCTTTTTGGAGAGTGGGCAGAAAGGGGGTTCAGAAACAGCTCAGGTTCCAAAATCATGTGATCAGCTTTTAACATGGGCCTTTCATTAAGTTACATTTGCATTCAAAATTGGATGAAAACAAAAATTATTCCCTTGATTTTGTACAGTGATTTTATTTTTAAGCACTTTTCTAAAATCATGCATTGTTGAATGAGCCAGTTAATGGGAATAGTTTAGTCCATTCTTCTAAATAAAATGTTCCTGGTACAGCAAGCTGGAGGGGTATTTCCCTATTTTGTTTCACTTGTTAGTCGTCAGGCAGAAAAATTTATACGGAGTACAGCCTTTTCTTTCTCCAGGAATGCCTCTATAATGAAGGTGTTGCCACTGTCTGATACACTGTTGAATGCAGTGGGATTTCTTTCTCTCAGATTTTCAGTTTTTCTGCTTGAACGTCATAGAAAACTTATCAGCAAAACATACAGTAAGTATAGTGATGAAAATCTTAGAAAACTGTAAGTATAAAACCAGAATTCTCTGCTTCACTTTACTGCTGCTTCCTTTTCTCACAACCATATATTGCAGTCCTTAAGAACATGTTTCCAGTGCACTCATTTTCCATTTGGGGTGCATGCTGAAAAGTGAATGAGGATGTAGATGGAATTCAGAAGTTTCAAGGTCCAGAATCCACTTGCTTATTTTTTCCTTATTAATATACACCCTACTTGGTGTATATTAATAAATGTAATTTCTCTCCATTTTATAGCAGCAAGGAAGGAAAGACAAGTATTTTTTGACTGGTGATGACATTGTTTGAAAGAATCTTGGCTGCTCCTAGCATTTCCTTGTGGTTGGAGACACCATCTAGGAGAAAAATGCAATGCTCCTGCTGAGCAGAGAACGTGCAGTGAATTACACATCACTCAATGAGCATATCTCTTTTTCTAAGCACTTCACCTTCTGTCTTGCGGTCTTATTTTGGAAACAAAAATCCAAACACACGAAGGCCCCCCTGCCATTTGCAGCCGTGCTCGGAATTTGCTCAGGTAAGTAGAGCAAGGAAGTCATCAAAGGCATGTGCAGAATTATCTTTAATGATGCAAGGGTCCTGTAGAACAGCAGCTCTGGCCACATACTTAAATGTGCTCGAAGGGACACAGCCTGAACTTTGTCCTTTCTGCTTTTAAAGTGGTTTTTAGTTGCAAATTTAACAAGATCTCTATGAGGCTGGAGATTTTGCTTGGCTTGGTCTCTTTTTTGTTTAGATTTTTACATTGTAATGCAAAACCTGCAGTTCTGTTCCAAAGAAATTAGACTGTAAACTGTGTATAAAACAACAATATTTAAGACAAAAGAACCAGTAGTTTATTTCCTTTCCATTGCTATTTCATCTCTTCTATTTAAATACAATGTAGTAGGCTTGCTAGTAAGTCTGTGAAGAATCTGATAATCAAGGGTCTTTGCGGTCTATAAATTAAATCTCTTCAGTGACTATTTATTGAGATTGTGTTTGAGCTCTATAGGATTTACAGTAGATGCATGGTTTACTAAACAAGCCTAAATTATGGTAAGTCCATGTGGTTTTTTGCTGCTATAGTTTTGGAGCTTCTAAAAGGATCCTATAGAAAGGAATATGCATTATAAATGCGTTTAAATGAATAATCTGGATGTTCCTCTGTATAAAAAGATATAAGCACTCGACATTATGTCAATAAACGTGACTACATCAACCCTCTTGTTATCAGGAAGCAAGGAAATGTGTCTGTTGTTCTTGCTAGTTTTGAGTTTTCCATCAAAGAAATCAATACCAAACTTTTGAAAGACACAGAGATTTTTTCTTTTTAAAATTTTTTTAAACTTTCTCACGTGACTTCTTTTGGTTGATCCTGGCCTTTCTTCTCATCAAAAGACCAGTAGATTTTGAGCAGGACTACATTTGCATTCACCTTCAGCCTCATGATTGCCTGCTGAGACTTGTTAACGTACATTTTGCCACACTGTTTGCAGATTTGGTTTTGATGCATGTAAATGCTATGGAACTTGAATTGATGCACAACATGACAGTTGTTATGCTTTGAAATAATTGGTATATGTTTTTTTGCTGGTAAGACTAGGAAAGGAATTAATGAGAGATACTTTTTCATTTGCTGTTTCATTGCTAAGCTGCTCTGGACTTTTTATGTCCTCTTTTCCTAAATTCTTCCTTATACCTAATAATTAGTAACTGTGAAAAACAGCTCATACTGTTAGAAAGAGATGAGGTTTCTTTTTCTGATAATATATGGTAGAGCAGTTTTATTTTGCATTGTTCTGTTGTACAGTTTGTACCTCAGGATTTCAGTAATTAAGTAAGGGAGGAGATGAAGAGGAAATATTCTTGTGTTGAGGTGCTGTGAGGTTTCCTTGGTTTTTATCAGTGAAGACCTGCAAGACGCAGTTCTTTTTTCTTGTTTAATTTCAATCAGGAAGCTTAATCATATTTCAACGCCAAATTAAATGCTAGTGCATTTATAATTTTGTGTATTTAAAATTTGCTTCTGTTGTAGTAGAAGGTGTTTTTCAGCATCCCTATCAAAAGGGGAATCTGCTTTTGCAGTTTAGAAGGAAATGTTTTGGGGTTTATATGTATTGTTAAAAGTAAGATACAAAGACTAACTCACTGCTATCTCATGCTTGCAGGTCTGTGATTACAGCATTTACTTGCTTTATTTTCAACAGCTTTTCATAGCAGTGTTTAATTCTGTAGGATCATTCAATTTGCTTCATGTTTCTGTCCTTGAAAGACTATGAGTCTGATTTCTGTTCTGATAAGAGGGTTCATGCAGAAGTGAAGGCTTCTAACTTCCAAAGTCTTTGGAGTCCTAGTAGCACCTCTTTCTTGAGAGATTTAATTAATTTCGCAAAGTGTCCTTCACTTTTAAAATATAATGAATTATCCTTTGAGTTAGGACTATGTAAGGGTAACCTCTCCTACGTGTGATGGCTTGAGTAACTCTGGGTAGAGCTGGAAGAGTGATGGGATGCTTATACTCATAAAATCCTCCTTGCTTGAGACCATTTTTACTACACAGTGCCAAAATAACAATTAAAGAAGTGTTTTGTTGATGTGTGGTGGCTGTGCCCAAACCGGTCCAAGCCATGATGGCAGGAGCACACCATTTCTCTGTGCTGCTGTCTCTGGTGCACACCAAGTCCGTCGACAGATGCTTTGGAGTGTTCCTGGCAGCCTATGAAGCTGCTTGAGTGCATGCTAAGGATAAGTATATCTTATCCAGGGTATGCTTAGGCTTATGGAATCATGTACATTTCCAATTATGTTTCTTCAAAAGAGAAGAATCCAACCTCACTGATGACCCTTTCTTCTCCTGCACTGCCAGAAGCTATAATGTTTCTACAAATGATTAAACATCTCTGTTTGGTATGGACTTCACTGAACTCCAGCAATACACATTATAATGTATGATTGAGGAAATGGTTTGGGATGTTTTAATTGTAATGATCTAGCAGTTTCTTTGAAGAATACTTTATTCACTGATGTTTTCCAGTGTGACAATGAAAAGTTAGTAAATGGAGTTTTAAAGACTTTGGATTTATTTACCTCCTGTTCTCATTGAAGAGATTCAAAACCTAGCAGGTACCTGTCTTTAAAATCCGTAGTATAAATGTCACATGAGATTATATTTTCAACTAAAACAAAAGTCTGCAAAAATGACATCTTGGACAGAGAACAAATAGAACAATATTTTCTGTTTATGGGGCAATTCAATTCAAAATAGAAAACTGTACTTCCTTAATAGTTTTCTTCTCTTTTGTGAAACTGTAGAGAATCGAGTGTTTATCCTAAATGCAAACTCAAATAGCTACCAACACTTTTAGAGTAATGAGTGGTACATAAGCATTTCATCTTAAGATTTCGTTTTCTTTCCTCAAAGTTTGTATCTCTTTGGGTGAGTTACCCCGATAAAATTTTGTCCAGAAGAAATAAATATGGTGGTGGGTATTACAGTACCAATAGTTAAAAACAGTAGTGAAAAATTCCAGTGCAAAGCAAAGTGATTATAGATAGCAGCAGTACAGGTCAGGCATTAAAGGGTGAGATTTTCTCATCTGACAGCCAGAGCCATGTGTGGTATCAAGTTCTTCTGGCCAGTCTCTTCTCTGTCTGCTTAGTCTTCTCCCTCGCAGTAATGCAGGTGTGCAGGTCTTTTCCTTTTCAGTAATGCCTCTGAAAACTGCTTGTAACTCAAATACTGAATATTTCTAGCTTTTCTTACTTTCTTCAGTTCTAGCAGAATCTCATCTTCCTTCACAGGAGGAACAGACTTCTCTGAGTCTTGATTACAGTAGTCTTTTTCATGGTGTGGAAAAGATGTGAGAATCTTAACTTTACTTATGCTGTTTTCTTTTCCTGTGCTGTCAGAAACGAGAACGTTTCTATAAATGATTAATCATATCCATTTACTAAGGCTGTGTCATAATTTCCTGTAAAAACATATGGGAAGAGATGTCTGTCTCTATTCTTCATCATTATGTCTACAGAAACTTAGGAGGGCTAAAGAAGCTTTTGGAAATTATTTTATTTGTCCTGTTTATCATGAAGCAACTTTCAGTGTGGAATTTCTTCCCCAGGGCTGGCAGTTGTAGCTTTAGAAGTCTCTCTGATGTCCATCCTTCTGGGGAATGCTGATCCAAAGCATCCAGGATTCCAGAGAGCTTTTTAGGCAGTATTTTACTCAGCTGTATTAATAGTCCTCAATGAAACAGGGCTCTGCAGGATTTCCTCAGTGTCTATTTCACATGACAAGAGATTATTCCCATAGTGTTGCTGAAACTTGAGGATCATAGGATTTACTCATATTCTGTGTGTCTTTTTTAAGGCAAATCTTATAGTGAAAGTCGAAGTTATATGGTTGTAAGATTGTTAGCCTTAGGAAGTGACAAAGGCTGAATGTTGGGATTACTGTGTCTTCCATTTGTTTGCATGATAGCATCACACTGGGCATCAGGTGGCTTCTTGGCAATCACTGACGGTACTCTTTGCAGGAATTCAAGTGTTGTCTTTGCAAATATGTTCCATTAGAGACCATCTGTTCTTGTAGTTCACTCCTTTTAGCACTCTTTGAACTCCTTATTTTATCAGTATTAGTAGTTGTAGTCAGTGTAGTGCGTTGTGTGCTATGTGGCTGACTCACTACAAGCCCGGAGGTGTAGGTACGGTACTTAAATGAGTCCAGAATTTGCACAGTAAGGATATCTTCCTTAAGTGATCTGGCATTCTATTTACTATTTAGTGGAGTATTTTCCATTTCTGTTTCTAGTGCCCCAAAGTGCCATTTTGCAAAGTTGTTGTGTGCCTGTGAACAGGGGACAGTGCTTGTGTTTCTTGTCCATTCACTGTGTTTTATGTAATTTGTAGTTACAGTCTTATGTCAGAGAAGTACATTAGCAGAAGAATTCTTAAAGTCCAGTGACAAACTCAAAAATCACCAAGCTTTTACTCTCCTTTTCCAGTTTGTGTTTGGGGTGCTTGTGTTATGGAAGGAGTTAGATAGTCACAAGTGATTTGAGCATGGTGTGCCATACCCAACGCCCCTCTAGCTCTTTCCTTGAGGACTCCAGCATGATGAAAAGCTAATCTGCAAGAAAAATTATGAGTATTAAAAACAAATAAGTAGCTGCTGTGTTCCCTATATTTCTCACTTATGACCCTTGTCTAGCTTCCTAAACAAAAGAATCTAGCAATCTGTCACACAAAGTATTCTTGACATCTCCAAAATGAGCTTCTTCCCCCCTCCTTTTTTTCTTCTTACTTAGATTTAAGTTGTTGCATAATTAAAATCACTTTGACATCCTGCTTACAGTCATATCCTGTTGCAGGATTGGTATCCATCTGGCTCACAGCTGATGGATCTTTATACAAACCCACTCTCCTCACATCAGACACCACTTGAGAACCCATGACCTTAAATATCACCACAGCTATATTTTTTACCCCCCTACCAAGAGTAATAATATAATCTCCTGACTTGGAAGTGACCCACAGGAATAATCCAATCCTAAAAATTACACCATGTGCCCGAGGGCATTGTCCAAACACTTCTTGAGCTCTGTCAGGCTTGGTGTCATGACCACTTCCCTGGGGAGCCTTTTCCAGTGCCTGATCACGCTCTGGGTGAAAAAATTTTTCCTAATATCCAACTGAAACGTCTCCTGACAGAACTTCATGCCATTCCCTCGGGTCCTGTCACTGGTCACCAGAGAGAAAAGATCAGTGCCAGCTCCTCCACTTCCCCCCAGGAGGGAGGGAGCTGCAGACCACTGTGAGGCCTTCCCTCGGACTCCTCTTCTGGGGGCTGAATAGTGTAAGTCACCTCAACCACACCACATCATGTCTCTAGACCTTTCATCATCTTCGGAGCCCTCCTTTGGATGCTTTCTAATAGCTTTATATCTTCTGTTGTGGTGCCCTAAACTGCACATAGACTTGAGGGTGAGGCCACACCAGCACAGAGCAGAGCAGTCTCTTTCCACTTTCTCCAGCCTCTCACTCCTCAGTAGAAACCCTTCATCCAGGCTTTCTCTGCTGCAAGTGAAGAATCTGACACTTGCTCTTATATAATGTGTTTAAGAGGAAAATCACACAGGTGAATACCTGGCTCAGAGCCTGGTGTTACCAGCAGAATTTTGAGGGCTTTGATCCCAGGTCAGCTTGATGGCTGTAGTGGGGTACACCTGTCTCCCAAGGGGAAAGGATCTCTGCTCTGGTGTTAACATGGCTTGTTGAGAGAGCTGCACACCAGATTTAAAGGGGGAAGGGGATAAGCCTGGCTCACTAGGGATAAGCTTAGGGGCAGCATGCTGATTTTAGGAGGACAGTTGCAGATGTAGGAAGTGATGTTTTTAATGGTAATAAAACCGTAGCAAAAGGAGAGGGGAAAAGCTAGTTTCTTGATAGAATGCTGCCTGACAAAAATAGTCAAAAGGCACTTGCAGTTGGCTCTTTTATGCAGTCTTTATACGGAGCTTTTGATATAGATTTCAGAGAAGAAAGACCTGAGTGGCTCTGCACTCCCATGCACAGTGCTGCCTCCCAAAATAGGTCCACCCTTCTCCACTTCTGCTCCTTCCATGCTCATGCAAAACAGGAAATTCAACAGTGGGCAGATTCAGGAATTCATGGACCATGGGAGCACCTTGGGGAGCCGTGATGGATGTCATGGCCCCACGGGGCTGTGAGGTCACAGAGCCCCTCTGGCTTGTTCTGTGCCAGCCATGGGCAATGCTGCAACAGCAGCAGCAGCAGCATGCTGCGAGCATGGGGGGACATGGTCCTCACCCAGGGCCTCCTCCTCTTTCTGGTGGTCCTGCAAGCCCAGGACACGCAGTCTGCTCCAATACGAGGGCAGGGAGCAGGTGGGCAGGCAGGCACCTGCACCCAGCCCCAGGGCTGGCAGCAGCAGGGCCAGGGCTAAGGCTGGGTGAGCCAGAAAGGCTCCACGGTGCAGCATAGGGCAAACACACCACGAGGAGGGGTGGGGGGCTGCAGCTACTTTGGGGGGCGATGAGGGGCTCCTAACAAGCAGAGAGATGGGGAGTGACAGAAACTTGTGGGGGCAGAAACTTGGTAATGGGTTCTCCACCCATTGTGCCATCACCACATGACCTCCGTACACATCCTGTATTCAGGGATGACAGTGGAGAGCAGAACGTGTAATGGGTATGTCTCATGGGTGTTTGGTTGTAGATGTGGCTGCTTTTCCAGCTCCTCAGGTGGATTCTGTGCTGGTTCCCAGCTTGTATCCCACGGGTGAGTATCTGTGAGTCTCTACTGACTTCACAGAGCAAGCTTTCCTTTTCCATGTTATTTGTGTGAAATGTAACTTAATTTCTGTTAATGTCCTCATATGAAGCTAAAACAGGGAATGATATTCAGCAGACACTTGAAGTTCCAAAGAAGGTCCTGAAAGACTTGGAGAAAACTGAAAACAGTGAGTATAACTCACTCTGTTAACTGTTAGGACCTGGGGAGCTGAGCTTTTTAGCCTGGGCAGCAGGAAGGGATCGGTCAGAGCCTCACTGCAGGGACACATGATTTTATACCTTGCATGGGCTGCAGAGCCCCAGAGATGGTCCAGCACAGTGTCTGCTACCAGCTGAGCTCCTAGATGAGTCCCAGGGGCAGCTGCTGCTGCAGTTTTACAATTACTGGTCAGAGTTGCTTTGTGCAGATGTGAATATCCAGATGTCAGGAACAGGGGTGTGCTCAATTTGTATTCAGCTTATGCACAGCCCAGCTTCAAGGCAAGGATCACAACCCATGAGAGATTCTGCAGGCACTTCTGCTTTTGATGGGTTTTCAGCCAGGAGCCTGATAGCCGTGGTGGGATGAGTGTGACTGTTGGTGGTGCTTCTGGAGTGTGTGAGGAATGTGCAGAGCAGCCAACTGCTCATGAGCCAGGAGAGGGAGAGCACTCTGCCAGTCACTGGAGGAAAGAGGGCCCCTGGTTGCTGGAAAGGAGGTGCAGGCAGTTTTGGTTTGCAGGGACCAGCAGGCTTTGCCAGGGCTGCAGGCAGTGTTGAGAAAGAAACAGGAGCAGCTCTCTGAGGATACCTGTTGTCTCTACTGCCACCAGTGTGCCACAGAGATGCTTGTAGTCATGTCTGGATAGGAGGAGAGATTGCCCACTTCCCACCACATCCAGTTCCCAGGAATTTCAGAACTTAGCTCTTTTGAGGCCACCTGTGAGATTATTTGTAGCACAGAGCACAGTAATGTGTGCTGTTTTCTCTTCTTCTGCAGGGCAAGAGGTTGAAGAAGAGGCCAAGACTCAGGCTCCTGGATTGCTGCACATGTACTATATTCTAGGGATTACAGCAGCCTTGTGTGTGCTGCTGCTTTGGATAATTGTATGTTGCATAGTCTTGTCATGGCTGAGGGAGAAAGACATGTGAGTTGGCTTTTCACTGCAGTTATTTATTGCTGGCTTGACAAAGCAACTGCTGGCAGTACTTTTGCTGAGATTTCCCCAGTGCAGTCCTATAAGTGTCCTCTTAATTAATATCAGTGAGTAATCTTTTTTGAAATGCATTTGCACAGGGTGCCCCAGAGACATGGAGCAGCACTGGGACAGGCTCATACTGGCTGTCTGTAAAAGAAAAGATCAAACAAGAGGCAGAGGTGAAGCAGAGTCTGGAGAAGGACCAGGATGCAGATCTCCCAACTCTGCCCACTTGTTTCAGCTGCTCTCTGGATGATGGCACCTCTTCACAGGACAGCTGGGTGTCTGTGAATTCACCTCACCCCACATCATCCCAGTGCCCCTGTAACCAGTATCAACAGGGATACTGTGCCTCAGAAGACTGCAATTTTTTCAATGAATAATATATATTTTTTAATATTTTTTTTCCTAAAGCAGTGAGTTTTTGGCTGTTTCTGTTTGGGTAAAATGCACAGAGCTGGTATGTGTCTGTGAGAGAGGCTATCAGAGACCTACACTGCAGTGTGGGACACCTTTGTATCAGCATTGGTCTGTTTTCTTCACTGGGGCCATCATCAAGGCTTCCTTCCATCAGAATGGGGACTTGCTGGTGAGACATGACATGCAAAGCCTTGTCCATGAGCTTATTTGAGATGTTGCCTTGAATCAGGATTCTCTGGGTAGAGAGGGAAGGAGGTGCCAGGTAGGATGCTGAGCACATCAAGGAGGGAACTTTTCCGTTTTGAGAATAAGGCCTTTTGAATTACAATCAGCATGGGATGGGAATTATAGCTCTTGACCCTCCATGCAAAAAACAGACTCATAAAATCAGAATCATAGATTCCCTTGAGTTGGAAGAGATGCACAAGGATCATCAAGTCCAACTCTTGGCCCTGCACAGGATACCCCAAGAATCACACCATGTGCCTGAGAGCATTGTCCAAATGCTTCTTGAACTCTGTCAGGCTGGTTCTTCCAGGGAAGCTGCCCTTTGCTGTTCCATAACACGGTATGCACAGCAAGGCTGACACAGGTGGCAACTGCTGTGCTCGTGTGTGACAAGGCACAGTTTTTTAAGGGGGTCCCTGTCATCCACACCAGCTTGTGCATGTAGGTCTAAAATGTCCCACACATTTTAGAAGTACGGATACTAACTTTTTTTTCCACCACCCAGGCACAAAAAAATCTCCAGGAAGAAGAATAGGATAGATCTGAGGGAAGAGAACTCTTTTCTGTAATGTATCAGTATTTTTCCTGTCACCAGACTAATACATTGAAGGCAGTTCTGCTGAAAAGCCACTCAGATGCAGTGAGTAGCTGAGCAATGGTGTAATTTAATTCTGGGCAAACAGCAAAGGGTAGATTTCTCAGTGAGGCTCTGCACTCTCTAAGTTTAGATCTGTTCAGGATTTTGTCTCAGGTTGGGCTACGCTTTTTTTTTTTTTTTTTCCTTTTTCGCTATCATGCATTTATAAAAATCTATTTATGGAAATACAAGAGTTTCATGAATAAATGAGATGGCATATTCCTTTCTTCATTTTGTGAATTACAGTATCAACATTCTAAAGCCTATTCATGAATTAATAATTACTTTAATCAATAAAAATAATTACAGTGCTAAGAACATTTTAACAATGAATGCTTTCATGCAGTTTTCACTCCTTTTTAATTAAAGCATGACAACTCATATTTACCATTTTCATCATGATCTCTCTAAGTGGTGAAATTTGTCATCTTTGACTTGGGCTCTAATTATAATTCTTTTAGATGGTTCAAATTTCTTCTCATTATTCAATTATGCTTGCTCCAATTTTAAACTGACAAAATTTTCCTCTCTAAATCTCTTTCATGTTGTAAGAATATCTTTGACTTTATAATACCCATTTTAAATATTCTATGCTAGCCAAAATAAATGCAAATTAAATATATGAAATAGGAAAGCAAATATAAACTGAATATAAATAAATACAGCAGAAGACCAATTATTTTCAGTTTAAATGCATCTATCTTACTTCAGTATAGCATGAAATATTAATATAAATTTGCTGCAAATACAGAAATTGTAATAAGACCATAATAAGCTTGCAAAAGCAGCATGCAAACTTAATTTTTGTGCCTGTGACACAGCCTGCAATTAAGTGATCTCTTATTACTTTCTCATACAGAATCTCTTCCTTGCTTTTTCACTAGATATCAAGGCATTCCCTTAAATATAACGACCTGCTATGATAGTCTTCTTCAGCTCATTCTCCATAATTACTTTAGTATTTTTTTATAATCTTGGCCATGTGAGAAAAAAATTATCTTCCTGGTCACAGTAAGATCTATTTGCCTCACAAATTTGTGAGCTCTGTCAGTGCCTCAGCGATGTTTTGCCTGGTGTGAGCTAAGGGAGCGAGCCACTGAGGAACTACAGGGGAAATTATTATGCTTGAGTTGATCACAATTAGGCAAGTAGGGCCTAGATTTTTAAATTCTTTGCTTTGTAAAATACCATGTAATGCTAAGAAATCTTATGAGCACTCTAAGAGCTTTTACTTACTTCAAACTCAAATCTTCAGGTGCTTCAGGAATCAACTTAGCCTGGGGGCTTCTTCATGTGGATTGATACCATCTGGAAAACATGTAATTGTTGCAGGAGGATCAGTTCAATGTCTCTTTGTACTCCCCAAACCCCACAATGGTTCCTTTTTACACCTTGCTATTATTATTTCTGTATTTTTATGCCATTGGCACAAAACTTCTGCAATAACTTTCTTTCCAGTGCTTATTTCTGTATTTTTATGCCATTGGCACAAAACTTCTGCAATAACTTTCTTTCCAGTGCATCAGTTTTTCTTGCAAACGTTGGGCAGGTATCAGTGTGGTCCAGTTGCTGTTCCTGTCAGGTGGTTTGACCTATCCTAGGGATGTTTTCAGTTGACCTTTACAGTTTTCAATCACTGCATAATGTCTGCCTAAAAAGCCAAATACCTCTTCCTGTGCTTGTCAGAAACTATCACTTACAGCCAGGCTGCTGCTTCAGGAATTTGTTGGGCATCAGTTGTTGGGCAAACAGATCCCACCATTTGAATCCAACCTCCCTGAACTACTGTGATGGGACAATTAAAGGCCAAATTATAGTTTGTGTGCATGGAGGGGAGTAAGTTAAATTGGCAGATGAAACCAGGTTCCTGCTGTCATATCTCTGGAGTGCTTGACTCGAACTCACCACAAGGTTGTTTCAACACAGTTTTGTGCCTGCACTTTCCAGTAGTTTTAGAAGCTCCATTAGGAAGAAAGCAGAAAATAATTCAGTACAGAAATAGATCATCATAAGGATTAAAAAATTTGTGATGCACAGTTCGGAGCTTTGCTGCTAAACCTAATTTAGCAGTCAGCAGCTGCTTTCTCTGAAAGACGTTTTCAATAGCTTCATACAAACTGGCTTACCATGCTGGAAATTCTGGGGTTAATTCCAGCTCTGGAAAAAAGTGTGCTTCTGGGTGCCCACGTTCCTGCTGCCTTTTACCAAGCTCTTCTGACTTGTCCTGCTTTGTCTTTTCTTTCTGCCCAGGTCCTTTTTCAGACTTTCTCCTTGGTTCTCCCAGCTTATTCTTCATGGAGGCTCTTCAGGCTCTGTTTAGGCATTCCTGCCTATTCCTGGGTGCTGCACTGTTTGCACATTGGATTACACTGTGGTATTTAGTACCAATATCATAGTTTAAAAAAGGAATAAAAGTATAAAACTTGATAATGATTACATTCTATTTTTTATCCAGAGGGCAATGCCCCATTGCAAAATGCATATATAAGTGTTGCTTTACTTGTAATTGAGATTAGTTGGTGTATGAGACTCATGTTGGCTTTTTGCACACAGGCAGATTTAATTTGTGGTATATTAATTGCGTTTACTGTGTTAGCATCTTAGTGCATTTTAATAACAAAAATTATTTTTAGAAATTTTTCACTTTATGTGGGTCACAGAATTGAGGAAGAGTATTTTTTAAGGTATCTACATAGTCTGCTTTTTGCAAGGAAAATGGACAGCTTTGGACTGGATTGTCACGAATGCAAACAGTGAAGAGACAATCACTGATTTTTACATTTTCTTTTTTTCAGTGGCAGAGAATATGTTTTTGTGAAATCCAAAGCAGCAGTTGCCTGTACTCAGTTGCTATTTCAGTATGAACAGTAATTGCTTTAATGAAGCAGAGAGGAGCTCAGATACCTATTTTCCTGGCACATGTTCTGCAAGATACTGAACACTTGAAATATTACACCCAAATCCAATGTCAAAATGCATTTCCCGTGTTATTTCTTGAACCCAGAATATTAATATACATCCAAAAAGTAGGTTGAACAAGTATTTGCATTTAGTGGATTTATCATTTTCTATTGGCAGCTACCTCAAATTATTTCAAGACATCTGAGAATACTTTGCCATGACATGATACAGCTTTTCCTTTAAAAAAGGCATTAAAAAATTGCTTTATAAGATGTTACATTTATGAGGTTGTATGAATGGTTGCATAATGTGCACGTGGTGAAAGCTGTGCATTTCATGTTAAATACAAGAATGACTGTGCACTGGGAGTGAATATTTAAGAAATCATGAGAACTATAAAGGGCCATCTGCTATATGCTCCATTTTTATTTTCTAGATTAACCCACTACAATATTTAAATAGGTAATGAATTGCTGTTTCATCTGCTCATTAGATTTCTCATGGCAAAACCCCACCTTATCAGGAGAAAGGTTTCCTTTCTATGCAGGGAGAGGACAGTTATTTGGGAAGAGGAGAAGAAAAAGCATAATATGTCAAATGGCATGAACTACACCTTTCCTGTTAACCTCTGCTGAAATTCCAGCTTTTCCTGTACTTGCTCTTGTCTTCAGCAGTGGTTCTAATGCTGCTTTGGAGTTACAAAGGAGGAATGAAGAGTGGGGTCCTACCACTGTCCTCCCTCCCATCTTTTGGGCGATCCCTTGCCCCAAGAGTCGGAAAGTGAGTGGGGAAGGTGTGCTGTGCTCTGCTTACTCTGGCTGCTTGTAGGGACTCCTGCATTGTTGCTGCCCAAGTATTCATTTCAACAGAAACATGGAATTGTGGAATCATTTGGGTTGGACCTTCAGAGTTCATCTAGTTCAACCCCCCCTGCCATGTTCAGGGACATCTTCCAGTAGATCAGGTTGCTCAAGGCCCCGTCCAACCTGATTTTGAACACTTTGAATAGCTGCTAGGCTGCTCTGACCCTTCTCTTTGCTGAGATTAGCAGAGTTGACAGGCTCAGTAGCACGAAGCTAGTGCAAAACTTTTTTTCATTTCTTTCTTTTTCTCTTATTTCGTGCCAAACAGGGGCAATGGAGAAGGAAGCAGCGTATCGTTGCCAGTGTGCTCTGAGACTGGATCTCAGTCTAGTGCTTTGTTGCAACAGCAGACAGTATTTAAATCTCACACTTCTGTAAATATGCATTACTCCTCTGCCTAACCAAATAAGCAGTGTTCCTTTGTTTTGTGAAGGGTTTCCAGGAAGTGTTTTGGTTTTTTTTTAAGGAATAAGCATTTCAAGGTAGTAGGGAAAGCCTTTTTAGTGAAGGGTAAGTCCTGGGGATGTTTGTTTTTTTAAAAAAAGGGGAAGTAATGTTGAATGTTCTGGTGTTATTTTTTAAGATGTGAGGATGGCTGAAGAACAATTTACCATAATATTAATTGAAGATATAAACTGCATAGTAGGATTTACTGAAATAGGCCTAATAAAGCATTTTAATCTAAAGTGTGATTATGGTTATATTGCAGAAACACAAAGCAAATTACAGCCCAAGCCTTAGAATTTGATGTTTGCAACAGAAATATGTTGCAGAAAGACATTTGAATACATTGTTAGAAGAGAAAGCCATCTGGTGTGGATGACCCACCAACCCTGGAGTAAATGCAGATGATCGGTGCAGAGCTTATGTTTTCATAAAAATTCTGTTATCCCAGAGTCTCATTTCTGAGTGGAAACAGCCCATTAAGATCTCATTGCTAGGCTGAATGCATGGTCCATATTACTGTTTTCCCCATGTGCACCACATTTGTTTACACTGAATTTCACTTGCCATTTTATTGACTAATCACTGGATTTCATGAGTTTTTTCTGCATTTCTCTTCCCTCACAGCATAAATTGCAAGCTCCACAGTGCTGCTGCCTAGAGGCAGACTATTCAATATCGTGCAATTCAGTTTGAACTATCTTGCCATCCTACTTTAGCACCTATTTGTGAAACAGGACCTTATCCTTCAATTTCTCCTTCTCAGTATAGTTTTGCAGGAACTCAAGATCTTCCTCTTTCCCTCTGTTTGCTTTGGAGAAAAGAATATTTAAAAATTCATGGGCTGAAATGCTTCTTCCTAGATTTCTTGCTCTGTGTGAGAGCATTTCTCTTTCATAATGGGCAGTTTCAGCATTTGTTTTTTTTAGGAAAATGACTTGCCCGAAAATGTATTTTATCCATTTTAAACATACTGGCACTCTCATGCCTTGCTGTTCTCCTTGTCAGCCTTCTGTCATCTCTGTCCAGGTTATTCTGCTGGCCATCTGTTAGGAAGAGAAAAAAGTGAAGTATGAGTTCTCCTTGGACTCTGAGAACTTCAGTAGGAACATTTTATAGCCTATGGCTGCAGGAAAATCATCAGAGAAGGTCAGTCTCCTGCCTGCATCTTCAGTTCTGCAGCCAAGAAACTGCAGAGCATGGAGTGGGAGCCCATGAAACTTCTCGGCAATACATCATCAGTATCCAGGGTTTGTACATGGGATGAGATTTTTCAATGAAAACTTCCTTGAAAATTCCAGAGGTTGCTGGACACCCACCCCATCGCATTAGAAAGGACAGTCAAAGTGAGCTAATACCTGACCAGTTCTACACTGCTGCTCCCAGTCAGAGCTCAAGCAGTATAACTCAAATAAATCCTAGTGAGCAGTGATGGGAATGTGATCTCACTTCCCTAACTGCAAGGCAGCTCTGCAGAGCTTCATTGTTCAACAGAAGGCTTTGACAGATTACTAACATTTGTTTCTCAGGCACTGGCTTCACTTGCACTGATTCCATACCTCCATGCTACTATTCTGCAGTCAGATACTTATTCTTTGAATCCTTTCAAGCCCCTATGAGCTTAATAACGACATAAACATTAAAAATTTGCTTAAAAATATGAAAAAAATGTTGATGCAGTTTAAACCTTTGCATGTTAGGTGGTATTTTCTCTGAGTAGTTATGATTTGTTTTATCAGTCAAACTCTCAGAAATATTTAATACTGGATTACAGTAGAGAAGATGACTGGTGAAAGGGATGTGAACTTCCAAAAAAGAGCTTGGTTGCCATCTAGTACAACTGCTGCAAACAGTAACATTGAAAAATACTTCTAAATGAAAGTGAAGTGAATTGGCTTTGATCTACCTAGCTATAAAAATTATTCATCAACTTAGAATAATTATGAAGCACTTTTGGCATGCAGTAACTTTCCCAATTGCAATGAGTTCATGGACTTCATTAATAGTGGTCATAAAAACATAAGAAGCACTTTGGTTATTAATTAGGGAAAAGTCAGTTAAAAGTGAGAATATGTAATTTTCACCATATGACATATGTTCCCTAAAAGTAGAGCTAAGAAGCAAGTATATTTTGTTTAATTGTCATGGTTAATAAGAAAAAAATTCACTTTACAAGAGAGATTCTCTCATTAAAAATTGATAACATTTTGTAGAAGTGGTGAAGCCCCCCAAATATGCAAGATTCCTAATGATAGCATGTGGCCCTCTGTGATTACCTCTACTCCAGAAACAAAAGGAAATACTCTGTATCCCATACTCAGTGTGTAGGGGACGGCTCCCCTTGGCAGGTACTATCAAGATTTGTAGTTTTAGACTGTAAAATCAAGGTTAAACTTCCACATGTCTCTCATAGGTGGATGCTCCACGTGGAAATGTTCAAGGTCAGGCTGGATGCGGGCTCTGAGCAACCTGCTCTAGTGGAAGGTGTCCCTGAGCAGGTCAGGGAGGTTGAAACTGGATGATCTTTAAAGTCCCTTCCAACCCAAACCATTCTCTGATTCTATGATGATTCTTTGTTGCATGATGGTCGCTGATCTGGGGAGTGTCCCTTCTTTTCTCTTTCTAACAGCTGGATAGGAGTTACATGAACAAATTCAGAGCCTCTAGGCTTTAGATTATGAGGCCAGAACTATGTTGAGCACACTGAAAGCTGAAGTCACATCAATAATTTAAAGTGCCTTACAAATTTTTCAATATTATGAATTAGTAAATAAAACATAATGAAGTCTTTAGATATGAAATAAATGAAAATGAAATGCAAAGTCTAGTTTGCTTTAATAATTATAATTGTTTATTGTGTGCTTCAACATTATTCTATTGAATCTTAACCTTGATTTGCTGAGACTGACATTTTTTCATACTCTGAATTATAGCAGATGCACACTGTTGAACTGAGATTTTAATGAAAAGGAAAAAATTAGGAAAATGCATAATATGCATAAAAATAATTTGTTCTGGATAGATAGGATACTATTTTAACTTGTTTTTTGGTGCATTATACTTCTTATTTATACTTATATTTTAATGCAAGAAGGGTCCTTTTATGGGAGGCAGAAGTACTGTCAATTCAGGTTGTGAGTGCTGTGTACTTTTAGTACTGTGATTTTTCAGACTTTCCCCCACATACCAGTGGGAAAACATTGGCAAAGGTCTTTTTGTTGTCTTTTAGGACTTGGGGAAAATACATGTTTTTTATTTCCCTGAAAGCTGGAACCAAATAACAGTGAAAAGGTTTGGGCTGTGATTTTGCCAGCTGGTGGCTTGTCAGACTCCAGCTGTCTCAGAGTGTGGAGCAGGAGGGCACTGTGGGGCCATTTCGGAGTCCATGCCCCTTTCCTCCCTGCAGCCCCAGAGGATTTTGAGACTATGCAGCTCCCAGCTGACATAAGAGATGTAAAAACATTCCTCCCAATGGTTTTGATGGCTGGTCCTGGGCCATCTCTCCACCTTCTGTCCCGTTTCTAAGGCATCTAGTTTTGATGATAAAGTCACTGTAGCAGTCACCTGTTGTCTTTTCCAGAGGAAGGCATTCCTGGGGTATGCATCACATTCCTAGAGGCAGATGCTTTTACCAGGTATGGGTTTGCCTTGCTTGAGGATAGTTTACTTGGCCCTCTCCTGTATGGCCTAAATGCCTGCCATGGCATTCACATGCCTGCTCAGTTTTATGCTATAAAGCCCTGTTCTTGTTTATTGCAGCAGAGCCATTTCAAGTGCTTTGAAAATCTCCCCCAAAATTATTTTGCTCCATCCAGTCTGGGCTGGATGGGATGAATGCAAAAGCAAATGGAGTTACTGGTGGGACAGAGAATCAGATGCTGGCTCTGCTTTTGCAGTGCCAAGACGACTTCTGACATCTCTGAGTTTAGGTGGGTCTCTAGGTAATGGACTCTGAGATTTATGTGCCATCCTTCAGTGTAAAATGTACAATGTGCCTCTTTTCTTCGTCTTTGGACTTCTCTTGTGAGAGATACTGGCTTCACATATAGAAATCTTTGACATCTATCCTGGGCTGTACAGCTATTGTATGTCCAATTGCCCTCTTGGCTGTTTTTGAAACAGAGTGTGATCCATTCATGAGAGGGGGCATGGGAGAGGTAGTTGTTTTTCAAGGAAACTGAATCTGAGAACTCAAGAGGTCTTATACAGACATTATGTTCCCAGTTCTGTTATTTTTCTGCCATTTTTAAGTAAGTTTTCTGAAGCCTGCTAACAGTGATCACAAAGGAGAAACAGGGAAAACACTTGTGATTTCTAATTGCCCTTGTTTTGGAGACTAAGGATTTGCTGAAGAGGTTTAGTGTGCCCTGTTGTCCACCCATCCATCTACCCCATAGGCAGGACAGTGAAGTTTGAATTTCTGCTGCAACATTTTGCAATTCTTTATTGCTTTTCTTTGGTTAAGTGGGTAGTGCTAGATTCGAGTGTGAGATGTTAACTTTGGTGTCTGTTACGCTATTAATTTCCTATTCAGGTACCCAGAGAAAAGCTATGTGTCAATGTGAAGCATTACAGCTGCATCAGCATTACATTTGTCATTTTGTGCATGTGTAAGGAGCTATGCATTTCATTTAACAGAAGTTAACAAAATGATATCTGGGTGATTTTGAGGTGTTGTCATAATCCATAGTGGTTTTGGATTGTATTTTTGTATTTATAGTAGCCTAGCTTGCTCTTTACCTTGTGGGAATGTATTGTATTTATTCTTTTTTATCAAGTTCTTTTAATTAGACTTAAATGTATTATGTTTGAATTTGATCTTGTCTCATAGGAGAAGCATAAAAATAGAACATAATTTATAGTTTTAGTAATTTACCTGCTTAAATAATATTCTCATGTCTTTTACCATTATCATTGTAATTTTGGATCCCTCTGACACTTCTATATTCTTTTTCAAAGAGTGTAGTTTAGTGGAACTGAACATGTTTGCAATCTATAACATAAAATATAGACGTATTGTTTAAATTAATTTTCAAATTAATTCCATTGTCTTAACTGAGCTTCTACATAAAGTGGGAATTGTCAGTGAACTATCCAATATAAATTTCACTCTCTTCCCATTAGAATGGTTTAGTGAAGAATTCAGAAATATGAGTATTCTAAGTACTTTTCTAAGCTTTATACATTGTATACAATAATATGTTTAATATTGTACATTTATTTGAAGTATTTCTAGTGACCTCAGACCTCTTTTAAATTTTGATCAACTAACTGAAATGTTTTCTCTAGTTTGCAAGATTTTACTGCCCCTATTAATCTGTCCTTGAGATAGATCACAGAATTTTTAGGGGTTTTTGTTTTGTGGATTGGGTGGGGACATTTTTCCATGGGAAAGGTCATTAAAGTGCTGAATTTAATATGCTGAGCAGACTCATCATAAATTCTTTTACAAATTAAACTGCATTGTAAGCAAAACACTAGATTGCTGAAAAATTGAAAAAATCATTTCTGTAGCAGTACTACTCATTTTATGCAGGAAGACAGTGGAAGGGGCTTTGGTCTGGAGATGTCATTAAAATTGGAAATACATACTTAGATATGTCTTATCTTGAAGGGAAATCTCGATTTGGATGTAAATCGTTTGTGATCAAGCCTAGTTAATTCTATTTCATTAAAACTCAGAATAGGTGATATATTTTTTCATTTCAGTGAAATGTATGTAAATGGTTTTTTCCACAAGACTCCAAAGTCTGTGTTTTAGGTCCAGAAGCCTTCTAAGATGGTCTAAAATTATGTATTTTCTCAGGTACAAGTGATTGTAAATGACGTCAAGGAAAAGAGAAGATTTTTCTGCCTGTGACCAGGACCTGGATAATAGAATCTGCAGTTCTTCTCCATTCTGCCTCTTTTTATCCTTAGATCCACTATGCTACAGTTGTAGGATGTGGGTTATAATGTAGAGTAATGCAAGATGTCAATAGGTTGCTCATATCCTTGTCAACCAAATGTGCAGTCTCACTCAATACATGGTTTTAGTGGCCAAACCTTTCTTTCAGTGGCAAACCCACCCAAAACAAAACAAAATTAAATAAATATCCATGTTACACAGTAATTATTCTTTGGAAAAATACCACACACTGTCAAATTCTTATTGGTTTATTTTTTACATTGCTTTAACCTTTTGTTCATGATGTGAGGGAGTGTCTCTCCTAGGAGCTGTTCAGCATGCACTGGAGGGGGGAGATGGTTTTAGGGGAGTGTTTCTCATCTGTTGCCTTCAGACATTTTAAAGTTTGTTATGAATGTCAAAAGTAGTGGCCAGCTTTATTTCATATACAGTAGAGACCAATTAAGTCTATAAGATCTTTTCAACGTGCAGGCCATTCAGTAAGTTTGGGTCACCGCTGACGTGGATCAGATTTGAATTGCTGTTCTGGAGGTGAAAGTCTGGGTATTAAATAGTTAATGCTTGGCAGTCTCAGGTTTCCTCACTGAAAGCTCCTTCCCTCCCTTCTGCTTCCTGTAGAAGTTTCAGTAAAGTGCATGTGTCAGGTCAGGTCTGCTCTCAGCTGGTAACCGGGGATTTGGGATCTGCTTTCCCATCCTCTCCTCTCTACCCCCAAAATGTATGCCAAGTCAACAATTTTTTGTTACTATCACTAGGTCTCCAGCCACTGTCTGCTTCTACAATATTGATATGTTTTCTATTCCCTGCAGGAGTCTGTGGCTTTGTAGCTGAGGAGCCAAAGGTCAGAAGTACTCCTGTATTCCTGTATGTTTGGAGATACAATTTTGTCTTGCTCTATTTCTCTGTGGAGTTGGGTCTCTAGAGGAGCAAAACATCATATGGCACAATATGATTTTTTTTTGTCCTTTAGTTTTTTAAGTAGTAACACTACAGGTACTCTGTTTTGTAACATGTCAATGTAGTTACATCTTTAAAAATAATCTTTTATAACCAAGAAAGGAAACATCACACAAAGACAAAGTCTGCCTTCATATCAGACACAGAGAGAAAACATCTTTCAACTTAGATTTGTGTAAAGCCTGACATACATAGTTTGCAGTGATTTTACTTTCAGGGAAAAGTCTTTTCAGATTAATAAGGACTTGCTCCAGATTCAAATGACAGTGTCTCTGTAAAAGTCAGATCTGATTTTTTGCCCTTTTCTTGACAATGATTATAGTAAGTGACCTGAATGTGGTATGTTCCTTTAAGTGAGCAGCAGAGATACAGTGAGGAGGCTCCTTTTTTTCACTCTGAAAATCAGACAAGCAGGATTGTTGCAGTCCCATCCCCATAAATGGGAGTGGAACACGTGCCTGCTTGAGTGTGCCTTTCAAACAGTGTCCCTGCTACAATGCTTAAATGTACTCAGTAGTTTATCATGCAACATATGCCAAGTTTGTTTTCTGTGATGTCTGCTAATGCCTTTTCAATAACTGAAATACGTTAATAAATAGTTGTTTATTATGACTAAAAGAGTAACCATATATTCTAAATTTATTGAGTGCTGCCTGGAACTTTTTGGTTGGAAGTTGGTTGGGAAAAATTACTGTCAAACTCATTTACAGCAGAAGTGCAGTTCCTTCTGGGAACATAGGCATTTGTGTAATCTGACTCTGTGGCACTGAGCTATGCTGTATGTAGTGTATTTATGATTGAACAGAAAGTTTCAAACAGCAGCCTGTGAAATTGGATTTCAGATGTAATGTACCATAAATAAGTGCTATAAAGAATGCCTTTAATGCTATAAATCAGTTTTTATTGGTTTCAGCTATCTCATTCTGGTTATTGTATTACCCACAAAATCAATGGGAATCAAAGAGCTGGAATATATTTTATTTTAATGTCCCATCTCCCATGGAAATGGCATATGAGCCCTTAGATCACCTTTTGGGTAGGTTGGGCAAGGCTGATAAACTGCAGGCAATGAGAGTGTTTTCACAAAAAGGTCTGTGTAAGTAGTAGTTGGATAGCACTTGAAATGCTTTGGTATGGCACTTCCTCCCTGTAAGGGGATACTCACCTATCTTTCTGAATGTCCTTTCCTTTTGTTGTTTCAGTAAGTTTACCCGTTTGATTTGATTACTGTAGTTCTCTTCTTTAAAAAATGGCACCACAGAGGTACAAGAACAATGTCACTACTCCTGCACCCAGAATTAGGAGCACGTTAAGGATGGGAGATCTGGTTTCTTTGCAGCTGTAAGCATTCCCCCTAGAGAAGGCTTACTTGATCCTGGGAAAAGAGCAAGAACATTTCTAGCAGCAGTTGTGTAGCATAAATTACAGTATGAGCTCAGTTTAAGAACATATCTTTCTAGTGGAAGAAAGGACGGTCATGCTTCATGATTCTATGCATAGATTTTCAAAACTAGAAACAAATAGTACTATCCTATGAAAATGAAGGAATATGAAGAAAAACTGTTTTCTAGCTAAATAATAGCAGCCCAATTTAACACAATATCTATGTTTCCTCAGTATTTCTCACTTGCTTATATTAGTATCTCATGGTAGGATACAGTTAGTAGAAACGTGTGCCTCTGGAGCTCAGTTATTTAGGGCTGGAAATCTGTGGCAGAGGGCAGAACACGTCTCCATGTATGCTAGAAACCTTCACTGTGTTAAAAGATGGAAGTACAGATACACTACAACTGGATAACAGTTCACTGGTAAATGCCTTCTGGAATATTGTACTCCTTTGTGAGGTTACATATGCCCCACAGTAAGGATGACTGAAGAAGTAAACGTTATAAAAGCTATTATATATGGGTTATTTACACCGTTCTACACATCAGCTTTGCATTTTTCTCTGTCAACCAAAGCTAGTGTAATTTATGTGCCAAAATTAAGAGGAGAAAGTAGACAAAGAGGAATGATCTCTGTGGGGTTCGAGTGGTGTGTAATAGGTTATTGTGGGCAGAAGTCTGAATATCAGGATGATGGTAGAGTGTAGGAACCAGAAGAGATGATTTACTCATCTTTGAACCTATGAATAGCGTTAAACTGCCTTTGAGTCCAAATTGCTGATGTTGACTTACACCCACGTCACCTCACATTGGAGTTTAAGCTTTTATTACAAGGATTGAGTGACACGTTTTATTATTTGCAATAGTATAAGCAGTTATTCTCACTGGAGCGCAAAGATGTGTGGCTTCACGAGAGGGGAGTGTTAATCATTTACTTGCAGATGTATGTGGTTATCTGTGGGAGTGGGTTAAAGAGACAGGTGTCAGACCTGGCTGCTTAATAGGAATGTAAGACATGAATGATGCCAAGGAGGCAGAATAAAATGCCTGGCTGCCTCAGGGATGGTTATAAAGTTCCCTATCCCTACAGTAATTTTACAAGTGGTGATTATAGGAGATGTAATGATTTCATGCAAAACACAAGATAATTAAAATGTTTGATTTGATCTACAGACCTATGGTCAATTTGCAAGCCAGTTGCTGACCAGCACTGTGCCATGCCATAGTGAGCATTGCTCAGAATTACAACCTTGGTTTGAGTAGTGCTGTGTCAGGCATAAGTTTAGATGGTCTTGTTGCTGCTACTGATTTGGGTCAACCTGGGATGATTGCTAAGTCCAAAAGAAACAAAAAAATCTTTTCCTCTGTGACACGTTGACTGGCGCTGTGCCCGAGACAGAGACACAGCACTCTATGTGACAAAAAGCCTTCATTTCCTTCTGACTTCACCTTAAATACCCCATTTAATGCTCTCGGGTAAGCGCCTGTGATTGGCTCCAAGTTCAGGCTGCTCAGCTCTCTGACCAATATCTCTCTGCAGCTTGGGCTGGGACTCACTGGGTCACATCCTTGTCTGTCTCCAGTTCTGTCTTATCTCTGTTCTCTGGGGGCCTAATAGGCCAGGCCACTTCTCTTATCAGTGGTCAGATTAACTGCCCAGTACAAGCCAGCTTGCACTGCGACACCTCTGATCAAAAAATGGTGCAGGAAATGTCCCACAGCCTTTGTGTGCTGCTAACATGCAAAGCAGCAAGTTATAGCTTGGTGTGTCACACTTGGAGGGAGATGGGTGAGGAATGCTTTGAGAATAAAGGTTACTTAGATGGACGAATGAAGGGCTTCTCAAGTACTGAGGGTTATGTAAGCAACCAGCTTTCTGCATATTGAAGAGCAGTGTAGGATGGTGGATTATTTACTTTCTTCTGAGGCAGAGAATTTGGGAGTTACCACCTGGAACACAGATAGGACCCTGTCTTGACATACATGAGGTACAATTTCCTCAGTCAGTGAATAAAAGAGTTCTTCTTGAGGCTTGTGTGAGCACCTGGTCCTACACATCAACTTCTATGGTGTTATAGAAACACTAACCCCAAATAAACTCAGCGACAGACAGATAAAGATAGCTGAAGTGTACACTTCAGATTTTTGCAATTATGGGTATCACCAGAGGATAGGATCAAGCAATATGGTTTTGAAATATCTAGAAAAATTATAGTGTATGGAATACACATGTACATGTTTATCATTTGGTGCAGTGAAGTGCCGTTTGGAGCTGTGGAATGTCCTGTCTTCCTGAGTGGGTTTACACCACCATGCAGTTGTGGGGAAATGTGCTGGGAGACGGGAGCTGTGGGTCAGGCAGGTGTGTGGTCCCAGTAGATTGCCATCTATTGAAAGATAAGGTGATAAACTAGAGAATTCTCTGGGTTAGTCCCTTGGGTGGGTTCAAGTGCATTATAAGCAAGTTGTAGCTGATAATGGAGTTCGGATACTGCCATAACTGAGAGCAGCAGAGCTTTGGGCACACCATCCCCCAGGCATGCTTTTTATCGTCACTCTGGTGCTGCAGTCTTACTTTAGGCTTTCATTTTTATATCTGTCCACGAACTTGAAGCAAACACTCATCCTTTCCTTTTCCCTCACATGGCTATGAAACTGAGAAGAGAATGATGTAAATGACACAAAATAGCTACCTAAGTCTGTCCTGTCAGAACTAGAAAAATGTTCCTATCTCACCATCGTTTTTACCATTTTATGTCCCCTTCATCTGAACACTGACATGCATTCTGATAATGGTGGTCATTATGAAATAAATGATTTGCCAGTTTAAGAGAGCAGAAACCACAGGTGATCTCTGCAGGCCTCATCTCTGGTTACTCACAAGGAAGCAGCACCATGCTGTTCCAGATGTGCTTTTGGAGCTGGGCTGATTACTTTTCAAGGCGTTTCTGCTGGGTGCTCTCCTGGACGGGGTTAAGCATGACATTTTAGTCCATAAAAGTATAATGTTTCCCAGCATTTTCTAGCTGGTGCTTTGTCACAAACTAGGACTGAAAATTACAGTGGTGAGGGAGTCAACAGGACCAAGTAGCAGATCTCATGATTTTTCAGAAATACCACATCAAAGTTCTGTAATTCACGAAGTCCCAGTGCTTCAGTCCCTGCCGTGAGATACACTGACAGCCATATGACAGAAAGCTGTGGATGCAAGGGTGTAGCATGAGCTCATGCTTCCTAGAAAGGTCCCTGCCAGGACAGTGCCAAGGAATTCCACAGCCTCTTCCCTGCTCCACCATCCCATGCATCATCAGAGCTGGCCAGGCGTGTCAAGCATGTGAAGCAAGAAGAAATGAAAGGACACGGTAGTGGGTGGTTAATGTATGTTAGGAACATACACTGCTGTTTAGGAATACAAGTGGGCTTGTGGCAGGATCCCTGAAAGGAATCAGTCTGTGTGACTTCTGCAGGCGTGCTGCAGAGGGACACACAGATGAGATGTCAGAAAGTCATTGCTCAAGTGTTACAGAGCACTCCCTTAATGCATATTGATTTGAGAGCGTGGCAGGAAACAAAAATTGCAGGTTTTGTAGTATGCAAAATTTCAAGGTGTTAGCAACAGTGTTAAATAGCTGAAGTTAAAATTGCCATGCTATGAAGCAATTTAAGCCTGCAGAACCAACATCTTGCCATTAAGCACCCACATCCTCACTGTTCCTTGTCTGAAATTGCCATTGTCAGCTGCATAAACAGAACATTTTCCATACAGAGAACATACTGTCTCAGGAAGCTCTACCAATTAAAAAAAGCAGTTTCTACTCATTCATTCCCCTGTAATTTGCTGCTGTGAACCCTTTAGTGGCTACTCAGCTAAGAGCCTGAACTGGCTGAAGGATAGCCCAGCTCAATCCCACAGCCCCCTCCAAAAATACCAGAAGTGTTTCAGCAGATTCAAATGCTGAACAAGCCCACCAGGCACAGAAATGCCTAATCCAGCACAGTCCTTCCATTTAATCCTTTAGTTCATGCCTTGCCTTGTCTTTAGTTTTTGATTCCCAGTCATACATTACATTACAGAATTAGAATTAGAAGAACATTAGAATGTTCTGCTTGCTCCTTTATCTAGTTGTTGTTTTTTCTTCTGTAGAATTACTAATTTTGGGAAGAGGAGGAAGAAGAAATCCCTTCTTGTGCAAGTCACAGAAGCGGATTTTTTTGTTGTTGTTGCTGCCTGGGCTGCTCTGGCTGTTCTGTTCTTTCTGCCTGTTCTTTCTACCCCGTTCTGAGATGGTTCTCTTTAATGAGCGGCGCTCCGCAGAGTTATTTGAGTAGGTCTGTTCTTTGGTTCTGCAGGGTGGCACAGATCACAGGCTTTGCTTCTGAGCAGGATACCCAGTTTTAGGTGACAGTTTTTGCTTTTTCTACTGTAAAGTCAGTGGTGTGCTCAACAGTGCAGGGTAACTTTTTTTTCCCCTCCACTTCATTCCTTTATCGCCACTGACAGCGCAAAAGAAAAGATGAAAAAGGGAGCTTCTCTGAATCCTCGATCAGATAAAAGCAGAATCCTCAAAATAGTAACATTTGCGTTGCACTTTCTCCTTCAATTCTTTCTCCTTTCTATTCTTTCTATATTCTACTTTCTGGTCTGTTTTTTACTAAAAAATAAAAATAATCTAAAATGTTTGAATTTTCCCCTCCTGAAATCAAGCGTTTTAATATTGATAGTGTTTATCAAATTAATTAATTGCCAGTTAAAGAGAAAAGGTGGGCATAACCCACCTAGCTGCCTAACTGGACAAAATTTGTTTCTTGAAGTGACTGTGGCTGTTAAATATGCATTACAGCAAATCAGCAGCTTTCCAGGGGTTAAGCTGAGCAGCTTGTGTGACTGCCATGTACTGTGACTGAGAAGCACTGTGCTGATGCTGTGGCAGGTTTCCCATCACTGGGTGTGTGTCATTGGAATGTGCCCTTTCTTTTGTGTGTGTCTCTCTGGCTTTGATGAATGCTGGGGCAAGGGAACATGAGCTCTTACCTTTTGTCATGCTTGGGTGGATACCAGTAAATTTGCCTATTGATGCTGATACAGTTTTTCTTCAAAGTCAATTGAGAGGAAAGTGTAGTCCAAATGAGGTCAGCGACTACTCCCCCTGTATGAGAAAATAAAATACACAGAGAAAGGAAAAGGCCAAAGGGCTCGATTGATGTAAACAAGTGACAAGCCCAAGCTAGAATTCTGCTTAGAAAGTGGGACTTTTCAGGCATGTCTTAATGAGCTCGGCTTCACACTCAAAACAAGAATTCTCACAGATTCCATTCTCCATCTACATTAGCCTGCTGAACCAGGGTGTTCTGTGCTGATGTGGAGACAGAAGTGTCTCCAGCATGTATCCTCAGACTTAAACTATCCTATTACACTTTCTTGCAAAAAAAAAAAAACTTAATAGAGAGACTTAATATTTTTCTCAAAAATGTGGTAAATTGGTGATTATAGACTAGCTATTACTTGGCCTCTAAAATGAAAGGATTTTTAAAAAATGGTTAATGCTGAGATTTTAATTGCCTTTTATTTATCAAACACATAGGCTTTGGGTTTAAGCTTGATGACACAAGCATGAGGCATATACTCACCTGCTTTCACACATTTGGTGCAAGTATCTGCACTGGTGATGCAATTGCTTATATTTCCCTTCTAGTCAACAGGGGAAGATAGGCCCCTTCACGATTAGGTAACTGAGATGCAAAAGACACTTTGGAGGTGGTTTTAGTGCTAAATTAGTCACCTTACCTTAATGATTAAGCTTTAGTGAGCTAAATTGGTACTTAGCTCTTTGTTTCATGTGAAAAGAAAGATCACTGCAAATGATTTTAACTCCAAAAGGAGTCTTTAAAAGAATTACTGAGATAGCAGAGAAATTGTCAAGGTGTGGCTATGCTAGGCATGGTTTGCTAATATCTTTACCAAAATATTCTCAGTCTCTGATAATCCTTTGAGTTTATTCAGAGAATTGAGAAACGCTATAATTTTCTCTTTAAAAACAAATCAATTTTATAACCCAGGAGCAGAAGGCTGCAACAGCTATTTGTAATAATGTGCATTACAGTAGCCAGAGGTTTATACAATCATGTAGGCTGTATTTACAAATAAAGTTTAAACCAGTCAGAGAGCTTCAATTTTAGGATTATGGAGGCATTCAACAGGTAAATAAAATACATTTGCTTAGTAGCTTCAGGAAGCCTGGTGACAATGGAGTTTCTTGTTTAGGAGGGTGATTTGGGAAGAACTGCATGTGTAAATCAGTAGTGCTGAATAGTTACTGAGTAGTCCTGAGTAACCAGTGGCCTCAGTAGTGCAAGGGTGTTTTATTTTGCAGAAGATGACAGAAGATGTATTTTCATGAAGAATTTGAAGGAAGGTGGGAATGCTGTTTAAAGGCTTTGATTGCACTGTGCTTCCTCGCATAAGGGTCAGCCAGGGATAAAGTGTTCCCGAGAGAAATGGCAGGGGGAGTCCTTAGGCAGAATGAAAATGTGGCTTACGCTGGGGTCAGGTAGTAGCTGTAAAATGAATGAGATGGATGGGCACAGGCAGTGACTCACTGAGAGTCAAGTAATGGCTCGGACACTGGCAGGGTAGGTCCAAAAAGATCTTGTGCAAGCCCTCCTTGATAGTATCCTGGTGCAACGAGGATGGACAGGACTGATCCTGCCAAAGCTGGATATATGGGATAGGAAAGTGTAAGTGAATGGCATTTCCAGAATGGCATTTCCAGAGGCATTTTGTGTCCATCCTCACGTGGATGTAAGAGGTGGTAGAGGTAAATTGACATGTCTCAGTCCATCTTCACAGACTGATTTAGTAAATACCAAATATACAGATGTAGTTGGAAGCAGTGTGCTCAAAATATGGAGTAAAATTATGGACTTTTCAAATATTTTAAGGGAGACAGTTGTGACCCTACTGCACATTTTTTTAGAGATTGAGGGTAAGGGTAAAAATAGAAATTTGAAGATAAAGGATAAGGTTAAAGTGTCGCATATTGACTTGAATCAGAGACTTTATCTATTGTCCTTCAAATCAGATAGAGGGAAGAGAAACAGGTATCTCTTTGTAATAGAGGAAATTTCTAAAATTGTACAGTTGCCTATGGTTTCAAAAGAAAATTGAAGAAAACATTTGCAATGACAGTTGTAATGATGTATCTGCTGAAAGGTGTGTAACAGCGTCTTCTGATTTAAGAGCTAACCCGATTTGCCCAGCATGGGTTTGAAATAAAAAGGAATCCTTCAGGTTTGTATAATCCTAGATAACTGAAGATAGCTGCTGTTCAGTGCTTTATCTTCTCTCTCCTACTAGGACAGTAGAGACTGACCTTAAACCTTCAGTATTTTTGCTTATGAGCACCAAATTGCTACTGCATGTGAAGACCTGCTGAGAAACAGTAATAGAAACCTTGAGGGAACTTTTCACTTCTCAGAGATCGAGGATTCATTTTTAATGCCCAGCTAAAACATTCTTTTTGTCCATATTCCTACACTTATTAGCAGGTGTGAGATCTTTAATTTTTAACTGAAAATTTTATTATTAGAACACCCAAGCTGATTTATTTTTTTAAATCAATAAAGTGTTATAACTTCAGAAAATTAACTTTCTTTGGCTTTTTTTTGCTGTGTATAGGGGAAAACCCAGGTGCTGTCACTTCAGGTAGTTAACTCAGTAACTGACTTCAGGCAGTTGCTTCAGCATTTTTACATTTTCCCCATACTGGTAGTCCTCATGAGAAGCCCACAAATGTGTGTTTTAAATGACTGGGTTTTTTGTTTTGTTTGGTTTTTTAGAAATTGATGGAGTAAGAACACTGCCTTTGCTGTTCTTGTGTGGATTTTTTTCTTGGGTTTGGTTTGTTGATTGAAGGGATCTTCTCCTTTCCCTTTTCCTTTCCTTTCCTCCAGGTCAACATTCATACATCTTAAATTCTTTGCCAATTACTCTCTGTTCAGGAGTAGCCAAGGAGGCTGTAAACCTCCAGCAAACTGAATTAATACAATTTTCTTTTGGTAAATCGTAGAATTGTAGGATGTTTTGGAAGGGTTATTATATGTAATCCAATTCCAGTCATCCTACCCCATCCGGCCTGACCTTGAACACTTTCAGGGATGAGGTATCCACAACTTCTCTGTGAAACCTGTTCCAGTGTCTCACCACCCTCACAGTAAAGAATTTTTTTCCTAATACCTCATATACACCTGTCCTCTTTCAGTTTAAAGCCATTCCCCCAGTACTGTCACTACAAGCTTTTTAAAAAAAATCTGTCCAGCTCTCTTGCAGAGGCCCCCTTTAGATGGTGGAAGGCTGCCTTTAAAATCTCCCTGGAGCTTTCTTTTTCCCAGACTGATTGTCTCGGTTTAATTTTGACTTTCCTGGCCAACGCACCAAATTAATGTCTTAGGTTTGAGTTGCCAATTTAAATAAACTTATTTCTTTCTGTTGTGAGACAGAACCAGGAGCAAAAGAGCAAGGCAGGCTTAAAACTTGAAAGAGTATAGAAGAAAATTTATTAACTACACAAACAAAAAGGGGGGGAAAAGGGAAAAAAAAACAATTCAGAATAAGATTTTCCAGATCACTCCTTCCCTCCCTCTCCCAATCTTCATAACAACAAAACAAACATATAACAAATACTTCAGTCAGTGCCCAATTTAGTCTTTCTCTGTTCACTTCTGGAGAGAGAAGCCTCTTCTTGTTGAAGTTGTAGGGATTTTTCCCACAAGAAGGAAAAAGAAGTTCTCTTGTGGTTTTATCTTTCACGATTTGCATCCGCCCAGGAATCTGCAACCGTGACGCTCCTCCCAATTCTACAGCTGTCCCAAAGTTGTAGATGTGGGTCATGTCTGTTCCATGGGGTATTACTTTTAAGAATGAAATGTTCGACAGCAACGATTCTTTCTGTCTCCTTTCTCTCTGCTCGGGCTTCATCTTCAGAAAACTGAAATCCCCTTCTTTTCTCAGGGCAGAAATTCTCAACACAGGTGTTTTTTTAGTCAAATCATCTATTAAATGGAACATTTCCATCCCCCCATGTCTCTTTCCATGGTTTATAGGAATATTCAGTACATCAGTTCATTCCTACAATTTCCCAAAAAGATTTTCAGCCATTTCAGCATCTTCTCATTCTCCTTCCATCTTAAAAAAAAAAACTTAGCTCTTACATCACTGACTTCAGAAATCTTCTTATTCCCTTTCATATTCAAAGGAAAGGCTGGAGGCTTTGCAAATCTTATCTGAACACTAAAAAGTTAAAAGTTTAACACAACTACAAAAGTTGGGCCAGGCTCAGGCCGTGCTGGGGGGGGCAGCTGAGGTGTCCATCAGCCTTTGTGAGACTGGGCTGCAGCCCCACACTGCTCATGGCCACCCGGGCAGGCCCGGCCCGGCCGGCAGCATAAAGAATCAGCCTTCCCCCCACGCCAGAGCAGCGGCCGGTGGAGGAAGAAGCCGTGAAGGTTTTATCACACAACTCTTCCTCCCCCCGGGCCATCGGGTCCCCCTCGTTGGCAAACGGGGCCCAAGCGGCCTCCGAGCCTCCCCTTCCCCCAGCATGGGGGAGAGGGAGACTCGGGTTGGTGTTACCTGCTCAGCCGCCGGAAAGACAAAGAGACCCAGTTCCGGATTACCTCCTTCAAAATGTGTGTGCACGGAGCGAACTGACTTTCTCTAATTGGCTGTTGCAGGTGTCCCAACCCCCACAGAGGAAATTCCCTTAGGAAGAACCTCTTCTGAGTTTCTTCCTCTTAAGTCAACCTATCACACTGATCAACCCCAGGTCTCTCAGCCTGTCTTCACAGGAGAAGTGCTCCAGCCCTCTGATCATCTTCATGGCCTTTCTCTGGACTTGCTCCAACAGGTCCATGTCCTTCTTATCTTGGGAACCTTAGGGCTAGATGCAGCATTCCAGGTGGAGTCTCACAAGAGCTGAGGAAAGGACAGAATCCCTTTGCTGTTGTTGGCTTTCTGGGCTGTGAGCACACATAGACAAGTCAAGTCCAGTTTTTCATCCACCAACATCCCAAGTCCTTCTCAGGGCTTCTCTCAATCCATTTTCCACCCAGTCTGCATTTGTCTTTGGGATTGCCATGACCCATGTGAAGGATTTTGGCCTCATTGAATTTCTTGAGTTTCACACAGACATCTCCTAAGCCTATCTAGGTTCCTCCATTGTCTACAGCATGTTGACCTCACCACACAGCTTGGTATCGTTGGCAAACTTGCACTCAACTGTCCAGGTCACCAAAAAACGTGTTAAACTGTACCCAAACAGTACTGTTAAGAAGTCCCAAACAGACCCCTGAGGAGCACCAGTCTTCATTGGTCTCCACGTGGACACTGAGCCATTGACTGCAACTCTTTTAGTGCAACCATTCAGCCAATTCCTTATTTGCCACGGGGCCCATCTGTGAAGTCTGTGTCTCTCCAGTTTAGAGACAGGGATGTTGAGTGGGAAAGTGTCAGATGCTTTGCACAAGACCAAGCAGAAAGCTCCTCCTGCTGGTTCTGCTTTTTGAAATGCTTCTCTTTCAATACTGAAGTTGTCAGGACTGCTGTACTGTAGAATTAGATATTCTCAAGCAGAATTCAACAAATTTTGATACTGGGACAGGCAGTGAAGACAAACACTGCAAAAAACCAAGTTTTCTTCTTTGTTGACTGAAAACTTCAGCCAAGTTGATTTTCATTTAACTGAACTCCTTCCATTGTTGGTACTCTCTGTGATGCCAACTTAATAATAGGACACTTCTGTGTCCTGAGACTAATGTTACATATCACAGGGGGCTGTATTAAAATGGGAGAGAATCCAAGTGGCCTATATCCTCTTCTAAGGCCCCTGGATGGAAGAACCTAGAGAGAATCATTTATGAGAGAGCACAGACGCTTCTGGGGAAGAGAACATTGGGATGGCGTCTCTGAGAGTAGTTGTCCTCCTTTGAGAGTGCTGTTTTCTCATATCACACCTACCTCCTTCCTCCTGGGAAGGAAGGACTCAGTACAGTGTAGCTGAGGAGCACAAGGCAATCTGTTTTTATGTACTTTTTATATCCACTTCGAGCTGTCAGTTCTGTGGAGGACTGTTTGTCCTGTTCTGCATTGTTCTGTTACAAGGCGGTGCGCGAGGGTTTTTATGAAGTATAATTATACAAAAATAACACTTTTGAAGTATCAGACATACTTGCTTAGTCACTTTTGATTTATCAGCTCCAAAAATCAGTTAGCAAATCCTGCCCACTTGTATATAAGTTGTTCTTTGAGATAATTTTTGTACAGGTTGAACTTGTAGTACTCCTACATAACTTAAAAATACTTAGTTCCTGCAAAAGTACTTCGAATCCAAATATAGTGACTAGGACTGATTTGTGTCTTAAAACTTCCAAGACACATGCATTTAATTTTTCAGCACTAATGCAAAAGGCATGTAAAGAATTCCTGATGTTTCTAGTATGAAGACTATTTTCTTTTATACAGAACTACTAAATGAAACTTTTCATGGCAAAATATTAGCTCAGAGCAGGAAGAGCTCACTGTGCTTTCATTTGGTGGCTCCTTCCAGCTGCTCGGGAATGTTTGCAGCTGTAGCCATGTTGAGCTGTGTATTCAGCAATGGCCTGGTCTGGATGCTCAAAATGGGCATCTCCCTTTAACAGGCATGGTTGACCTTGATTTTCCTGTGCTTTGTTTTCTCATCTGTAAGTTTGGATAATACCAGCTGTTCATCTTTCAGGGATATTGTGAGGATAAATTATTAGTGAGCCACTTAAGTACTTAAGGGATGAATAATGTTGTACCGTCTGCAAGGAAATTAAACATTCTGTCTTTCTAGCAGAATCCGAATATTGTTTGCTAATCGAGGTACAGGGTCATACACAAAACGCTGACTAGAACCATGTGCATCCAAATGAGGCTCAGCCCCTATCTTACATTAGGAAAAGTATGAATCAAGACTTCTGTGCTGGGAGTGTAAGTGTACATAAGCACATGAGAAAGAACAACAGTAGCACAGTCCACCATAATTCTGATATATACAACTTTTTGGCTGCTGATTTGCAGTTTAATACTGTTGTTAGGAGGTGCTGTATTTTGTGATATTGTCTGTTGTATTATGTAGACATACACTCATCCTCTTATAGCCAGCTTTGTTAATGCTGCAGGTTGTGACCAGAACATACAATGCAGCCATATTTGGATTAAAATGTTGACTTAGGGACTTAAGGGATATTTTTTGGGATTTTTTTAGCACCTGCCTTTTAATGTGGCATAAAAAATTTCTAGAAGGTTTACCACTCAATTAAACTTTTATATTAAATGCTGGGTGCAGAAGCCATATATTTAACAAGTTTTCCACTCTGTTGCTTTACTGTATAAATAATATGTCTTCTGGAAACTTCTAATGCACGTCAGATATTCATGATGAAAAAGCACATTTGTACTGCCAGTTCAGAGATAATTACTTGCCATTAGGTTCATAAGAACATAAATTTTATTCATTTCTATCATCTAACTTGTCAACTTCTTCCATTTTGTCTACACTCTGCCCCTCACTGACAAGCAGCAAATAATTTAGTCTTCCACCAAAATGATAATGACTGGCAAATGAAAATTTCATTGAAAGAGACAGCACATCAGTTGTACTAAAAGAACTTTTTTATTTTAAATTTTTTTCAATGATAATTCAAGTGCTGTCACTGAAGTGAATTTATGAACGTGACTTCTATTAAGCTGCTCTTATTTAGATGCTTCCTTGTTATTTAAGAGGTAAGATATTCATGCTGGTTATTCCATCTGAAGTGCATTTTAACACACAGACACTTTGGTTGCAAGTCTTTTGAAAAAAATAACAGACTTTATCGTCATAACAAAATTTATTCTCTCAGTTATTATTTGGGAAAGACTTTTCTGTTATTTGATACCTGCCCACCTCTGGCCATCCAAAGAAATTGACCATTTGTTCCTGGAGTAATTGAAAGAATTTTTTCCTCTCAGGTATTGGGTTCTTTATGTGGAACTCTTTCTTATCCTGGTGATTGGCTGCACAAAGCCCTTAGAGAATCATAACTAAGCTGAGAGAAAATGTGCATTGACAAATTCTGCATTTCTAGTAATGATTTGGGATAGTTATAGTATTAGAAAAAATGTACTTCAAATATTGAAAATAGTAATCAGAACAATGATTAATATATGCAATTTGAAATCAGAAAAGGCAAAGTAATTCTTGGACATGTCTGTCATATGTGTATATTGCCAATGGAGACAAAAAGATGCAATTTAAGAGGAAAAAGAGCTAGGACTAGATGCTAGCAATTTTCCAGTGAATTAGTCTCTGGCAAAGGTTGCTTAACAGGGGAACCTTACCTTTCCATCAAAGAAAAAAAAAAGGTAAAAAACCAAAGTAACATCACCTTTTCTTCCATTGGGTGATATTCTTCATGGAAGAATACAATCCAGTTAGTCCCACAATGCCTTCCAGTATACAAGAGGTGACATGATTTAGAAAACAAAGAATGTCCTCTCAGTGTTATGTTAGATATTGCTATTGTGGACTTGCTCTTATAATAGCAGGGAGATACACACATCCTCATATTGAGATGAAATGGTTTGTGAAATGATCATGCTGTTCATGCTATGCATTGAGTACTTGAGAATATCTTAGTAAACATACAGTTGGAGGCTATTATTGTATATTATTGACTTCAGTTAAAGTTTACTCTGTAACTAGTAAATGGGAAAGTGTGGGGTTGCATGCATAATGCAAAATTAATGTAAATGCTTGGTGGAGCAAAATGATACCAATTCCCTAAAGTATTTTGCTTTGCAGGGCAGTGTAGCTGCAAAGGTTTTGTTAATACAGTGTTAACACAGAAATAAACTCACAGAGGTAGGCAAAATAAATATCCATGTCCTGGGGTTAGATAATTTTGTACTCTACCGACTCCCTCACATTTCAGCACATTGCTTCTGTAGATACTCTTGATAGTATTTTCAATATTTTTTTGTAAGTGACAAGTTAACACAGAAAGTACAATACAAGCCTGACCAAATGTCTTTCCGTTTGTTTGGTTTGGTTGTTTGTTTGTGAATTATTTGAGAAATCTTAATGTTTCAGAGAAATCCAGATCAATGAACATGGGCCTGTGAGAAACGGAAATCTGTTTTAGGTGGTTTGTGCAGAATGTGCACAAATTTACCTAAAATACAATATAATGCATTTGCTTAAAATTTTGTTGTTGTCAGCTTTCATATGAGGATAACTCATTTGGTCATTTTCAAATTCCTTTTTCTGGGTGTAAAATTGTAAATCTTCCTTTAAAGAAGAAAACTCGGAAGGATTTCAAAAGAATTAAATCAGTTTTTTAAAAAAAGGAAGAAAAAGAAAAAAAATATGGACTTGCAGCTCAGTTTCTGTACTTGTGTTTTACCAGTCCTAGTTTCTCCAGCGTGTGAGCAACAAAAGGTCTGAGAAATAACAGAGGAAAGATACCACAAAGTACATCAAGTCATCCAAACCTACACAACTTAATATTCAGGCATGGCTCTCCTCAGCCCACGAATCTTGGCTCTGGGGGGCCGTATCCAGGGTTCCAGCAGTGGTTCCACAGAATGGTTTGGGTTGGAAGGAACCTTATAGGTCATCTAGTTCCCAGCAGCCTGCCACAGAAGGGACACCTTCCCTTAGAGCCGATTGCTCGAAGCCCCATCCAGTTTGTCACTTTCCTTCTCTACACCAAGCGCGTGTCACGCCATTTGAACCATCTGCCACACGAGTCTCACAGAAAGCAAGGGGAGCACAGGGAGGACGTGCACTGGAGGATGTTAGTAGTGAATTATTTAAATAAGAAACACCAGGCTTAGTGCTGAAATGCTGCATAATCTTGACAGCCTGGCTTTTATGCAGGCAGGCAGTAAAGCAAAGTTCTTGCCAAAACATCAGCATATTGGGTCATCAAAACATGTTCATGCACTGCAATTTCTGAAAACAAAATGATGAAATAGAAGAGTGATTCAAATGCATTTTGTGGGATGGCTTATCTACAGTATGTTTTACTCTGAGAAAGTGAGTCTCAACACATATTTCCAAATAGAGGCTTGAGGTTTTTTAAATGTGCTGATTAAAAGTTTATCACCAGATATTTTTTTCAGCTTGTCCATGACTAATTACCTTACTTTTGAGAACTTCTCAAGCTGTATCTCTGGGTCCCTTCCGTGTGGCTTTTTTTGGGGGATTTTAGTTTTTACTTTTCATAAATAGACTTATTAGGGATGTGCTAAAGTGTACGGTGAGTCTGTTTGCTGGGAAAATGCAGGAGTTGATTTCCCATGTGACCTTCTTAGCTGGCAACTGCAAACTATATTCTTTTCTGGGGTTTTTAATTATTATTGTTTTATTATTTTAAAGACTCTATTACTGCTTCTGCTCACCACTTTGCAAAACTTGCAGTTTATTATACTGCCACTGCTTGCCTGGAAAGGAATAAAGAAAGGACACAAGGAACAGGTCCATTGTATTTGAAGAAGAGTGTGGGTATTAAGGGAGGCTTCTGAAAACCTATGGTGTTCCACCCCTGCACTATCATTTTCTTGGTGTGCAATAAGAAGGGTCATCCCAATAAGTTTTAGGTCTGAGAAAAAAAATTAATCTAAGGGAAATAATTAGGGACTGTAAGGGGTCTGATTTGTAGGAGTGATGGCACACAAGGCATCTACCTTCCCACCCAATGATCCATCTGTGATCGATGCAAACCTGCTTGCTATCATGAGATGGTGTGTCTGTCACTTACCCTCAAGCACAAATTACCTCTGCTTGGTCAGGAATTAATGTACATTTTTGTTTTGCAGTAGCCACGCAGCTTGGATCTTAATGAAAACTAGAAGCAATTATACGTCAGGGTTTGTGTGTGTGTGTAGAAATAAGGGCTGAGATTCTCTATTTGCTCCTAGAAAAGGGCATTTGAGGAAATTTCCCCACATGGTAAGTTTTGTGACAAAAAATAGAAGAGTTTCCTGTGATGTTTCCACAAGGTCTGTGTGCTTAGATATAAGCAGCAATTTTCCTTCTTGTTTCCTTGCACCTGGCTCTTGCTTTCCCACTCCTAAAAGTGAAGAAAAGGAATCTGAGTGCAAATTCCCTCCAAGCCCAGCAGATAGGCTGTTACACAATGGGACTCCTTGGTTGGTTGGTTTTGTGTATTTGCTTTTCTTTGTTGGGAGTCTCCTGTGTAGAAAGCTATTTGTGCTTTAAGGAACAGAAAATGACAAGTGCTGGTGAACCTGATGGGCTCTCAGAGCCCTGAAATGGAGGAAAGTGGGACATTTGTACCAAGAACCAACATGCTGACCTCAGTGTGTCATTGAAGTGGTTTAAGTACTCCTTAGCTTGTATCACTGGAAAAATATTAAGGTGTTCAATACCAATTTCTGGGAATGATGCTGCAGAGATTAAAAGAAGAGGACAGTACTTGCATTAACATGCCCAAAGCAGACTTGTTGAAAGGATCTGGCAACAGAGGCTTCCCGAATCATTAGTTACAAATAAATGGTATTTGATCATGTTGAAATTTTGTATAAACTTATGAAAACAAATTAACTACTTTGCAGTTATCAAAATGTATAACTTAATTTATCCTGCTAATGAGAAAAATAAATGCCTATTTGGAGCAACATGAAAAATAATCATACTCATTTTCTTACGCAATCGAAAACATAACAGATTACTTCTGTGACTTTCCTGTGTTTTAATTTTTTTATAGTACTTAATTCACTTAGTACACAGTCAATGAAAGGACAATTGTATTATGAATTGTCTGTTTCTTAAAACACAGAAATCCAGTTGCTTTCCTTTAAAATCCTTTTTATTTTTCTAGTGATTTGTGTATTCCTGACTAGTGCATGTAGCAGTCCAAGAGGTTACATTCTTCTTTTGAGAATGCCTACATTTTTGTTCAATCTATAGCATGAAGTGTGCAGAGGAGCTAGAAGCAGTTACAGATCCAGTCTGTGTGGTGGGACTGGCATGACAGTGACTGCCTCTAAAGTGCATGTGTCTTTTAAAGACCTTCTTTCTTCCTGGGAAGAAACTTTTGGATGTGAAGAAGATCTCCAAAGCATTATTCTCCCAAATTTATCTGATCCCCTTGACTGAAGCAGCATGAGCACATGTTTCTATGTTACTACTCACTTTCTGTTTCTGAACTGTGTCCAGTTAAAAGTTAGTTGTGTTTTTAACAGACAACACTATGAAACTCTGAGTGGGACTGCAAGAAAAGGACACCTCCTCCAATGCCTGTGTCTGTAACCATGGTATCTAAAGCCAAAAAGTGCATGAAGGAATGATTATCAGTGGAGATATGACTTTGGGTTGGGTTTTTAGCAGATAGGATATGATTGGACAATTCAGTGTGTAAACATGAAATGGTCAAGATTTGCTTTTCTTTAGCCACTGTAGGCTCATGTTAAATCAGATTGATGACCAGCCTTCTGTGTTGGACTGGTTCTGTGAGCTCTGCCATGAACTATTGCGCTTTCCAGAGAAATACTTTAAAAATAATACTTTAAAACTTTGAAAGAAATCATCTTATGTTTTCCTAATAGATTGCAAAAAGGGTTGTGTGCAGATTTTAATGGCACTATGTCATGTGAAAAGGGGAAGATTTCCTTGAGCCTTGGTGTTTGATGTGTCTGTCAGTGCCCCAGGAAAGCCATGACTGCTGTTTTACCCCCAGTCATTTTTCCACATGCTAGACTGAGCTAAATGGCTCTAGCTATTTTATCTCCAGCACAATTATAAACATCCATATGAGTTTTACATGAAAGCTTTAGATTGGATGACTGTATTTAGAGAAAAAAACAAGACAAAACAAACCCATCCCCACTTCCCCCAAAAAATAATGCTGAATGCTGAACAGGACATGATTAGTGTTTTACATTAGAAGAGCATTATTAACCTGGGATGTCAATTTGTCTTTATGATGTGAATCTTTTGTATTGAAAGGTCCATTAAAATTAATTTTAAAGTAATTTTTCCTAGAGTGCTCTTGGACTATGTCATGAATAATTATGGTAATACCTCTCCAGTATGGCAGGATGGAACCAGGTCAACACTAACCTCGTTTCAGTTTTTATTCATCATTGTAACTCACAACTGCTGAGGGTTTCCAGAAGGTGTGTGGGACTTACTTGTTTTACTGAAGTTCTCCTGAATCTTTCCTAGCAGAAGAAAGTTGATGTAAAAGATCTTTTGAATTTTTTTGCTTCTTTTATTTTTTCCTGATTTAAGAAAAAAGTCCTATTTTCTTGCTTTTCTCTGCAGTTTTCTCATTTCCCATCTACCTTCCTGGATGAGAGCATAACTTCACTTTTGGGTCTGTGGGCAAAGGCTTTACTTCTTAAAGGACCTCTAAGCTGGAATTAGTGGTTCAGGAGGCTTAATGTAGAATAAGCCCTTTCTGAATGTGGAAAAATTAAGCATTATTTCTGCACAAGCAACCCTTCATTATGGAGATAAATCAGGACATTTACTGAAGGAACATGCAGGATATTTTACCTGCACTGAGAACTTTAAGCAGGACATGCCATTGATTTCTGCTAAGGAAACTCATAGTACCACCAGCTCTTTGTAGTTTCTGAAATGATTCCTGAGCTGAGCCTGTGAAGAGGCAGCAGTATTGACACCCTCCTCCTATGTCATCTTTAATCTCTCTTGGCAAAAAGAAAATAAAGGAAATGCCCCCCACCTATGCACATGTAGAAATCATCTGTTAAGTGATTAATTTCGGGTTTCTGATAGGAGATTTACACAAACCTGTTTTTTAATCAAATAAAAAAAATTATTTCCTATGTGATGGCAGTACACCATCTGGGTTTTTTTTAAGCGAACATTCTTTTTCCCCTTGCTTCCTCCTCCTAGTACATTTTTCTGTGGGCCTTCATTTCATATCTGAATCTTTCTCCCATGCATTTTTGAGCTTTGACTTTCAGGGAGAGACAATATATTTTATTATACATTATATTATAATATAATATTATGTAGTACATAGTATATTTCACCTGACAGATGAAAATCATCCTTTTCCAAGCTCTTCTCAAATTACCAATTACTACTCACCTGTGTGGCTTTTATGCTCCACCAGCAGACAGAATTGTAATGCCAGATTGCTTTATCCTCTGCTAATATTTTGAGATCCTTTGCTACTCTGGGGTTTTCTGAAATGTGTTGTGAAATTCTCAATGATCTCTGGCAAAACAGAATTGAACTTGCAGTTCTTCAGTAATTTCTTTGGAATTGAAAGAATGAGGGAGAGAGATATTTGTAGTTATCTCAGCATTTGCAACTGTTTAATTTGGAAACCAGGCAATAGATAACTTTGGTTAAGAATTTGCGTTTTATGTGACTTTATTTATTTTATATTACTTAATTAAAGACAAAATATATTGATGGGTTCATTTTTAAAGAATAATTATAAGATTGTAGCTGGAAAGCATGCTGCTTGAGACTTGTGGGTGCAAAAGTTTTAAAATTGTATTGTAACAGAATAGTGGCGGTTTTATATTCATTTTGTCTGGTGGCGAATAACAACATGAGGTGAAGTTAGCCTTATGCCTCTTCATCCTGCTTTAATTGAGACTGCCATCTTGTAATACAGCTGCTTAAGATATATGAAAAAAAACCAACCTGAAAAGGAAAGGAGCTCTGTGAATCAGAGTGTACAGTGATGACTTTATTTATAGCCTAGTTCATTTGTGATTGTAAATAAACCTGACTTTCACACACTGCAAAGTGTGAAATATCCAAATTAATCACAGACTTAAGTGCCTGGGGAAAGGAGATTTTAGGAGGATCGAAAGTATGAAATGAGAAGCAGAAAAGAATGGGGAGCAGGCCCTTTATGGATTACCAGGCTCAAGGGTCGCTTAGCCCTCAGAAACAAGGCTCAAAGGCAGAACCGCTATTGATTTTTTCCCTTAACTGAAATCCTATTTTCACTGAAAAAATTTAAAGCATAGACACACTAAACAGATTAAAAACTTCTAAATCCCACTTTTATGTGGCCTCTGAATTTGTCTGGCTGCTTGTGAAATGCTGGTGCTGTGGTGTTTCCACCAGGAGATGGATGTGTGACACATGGACAGCGTGATGTGACAGTTCGTGGATCCTGTCCCACCATGTGGATCCCAGAAGTTCAGCAGAGCTCCAGGCAGCAGGTGTCAGATTCAGACTAGGCCTGTGGAATACTCTTCAGGTTTTAGATGGCTCATAAAAATCATGTGGGTTTTGGACAGGTCATATAGGGGAGGGCAGAGGGACACGCCATGATCATGGGCATGCTTCCTGCAAAACAGGTGAACCATGGAGACCCTCCTTCAGGACCTATAGTAGGACCCACAGCTGGTCTGTGGGCTCGAGAGGGTTAATGAATGAGGTTCGTTTTGAGAAGTATTCTCTGACCAAGTCTGTTGGCCTGGAGACCAAGAAGAGAAGAAGATAAGCAAGGAGAAACCTGCAGCTGTGGAAAGTATTTTTAGAAAGGTCCTGGGAGAAGAAGAGGGATGGAAAATTTTACACCAGTGAACATTATGTTGACTTATTGTAACCAATGATGAAAGTGTAAACTGTGTAGAGGATATAAAAGACAGCATGCTGTTGTAATAAACGGGTATTAGCCTTCTGAAGTATAGTGTGCCTTTTGTGTGTCACGCCCGCCCCTACAGCGACAGGGACCTGCTGTAAGCTCTGCTGCTGCTAGTGGAGTTGTGAAGAACATCGTGTCTGAAACACATCACAATCATGAGTATGTCCCAGAAAATCCATATGGCCGTAGGATAATCTACTTAAGGAAATCAAATTTTTACATGCTACTGATAAAAGCCTTAGTATTGTATTAGGACATATTACTTCACACTTGAAGATCTTTTATCTCAGGAGAGAAAAGCTAAGGAAAGATTAGCATCATTAGCGTGCTGTCATGTACAGCAAAAGTCTGAACACCGTGGAGAATGCCTATGGCACTGGGGATCCCACTGCTTTCTTCATTCACAGCAGGCACTTTGCAGCTGAAAGTGAACAAAGTTGGACTGAAGTGTTTGACTTACAAAGTGATGCACTTTGCACCAAAATATTCTGAGTTCTTCTGTCCCACTGAGCTTGCTAGAGAATGTTTATGTTATTGTCTGTTGGGGATTTAATTTTCTAGGTGAGTGAATGCTGAGGTGTACTGGAAACTTACTGAACTGATAAACTCCAAAGCTTGTTGTGATCAGTTGGACAAAATCCAACTAGAGACCAGTAACCAGTGATGTGACCCAAGGCTGGACAATGGGACCAGTACTGTTTAACATCTTCATTAGTGGCCTGGATTATTTCAAACAATATAAAATGAAATGAGTGGTTGATATATCAGAGGGCTGTCTCTCTTGCAAAGCAGTTCCTTATGGAGTACAGATGTTGCAGGGCCTTCACCAAGCAAGCTGGGAAGTTTTCCTAGTTATTCCTATTAGATTTGCATTGCTCTGCGTTGGGAAGGAATGATGAGTTGCTGTTCATGACTCTCACTTCAGGGAGGAGGGGATTTTTAGAAATAGATAACCTTTTTTATTTTAGGGAGTGCTTTGGATAGGATGAGCAAATCTTGTCAATAGTTGTAATTCTAGAGGTAGATGACAAAAATGAGCAGAACTCTGTCAGAGAAGTATTTCTGCATGTTTATTTGAGCTGTAGAATTTTTTCATCTTGGGTGACAATGAATGGATGCTCTGAGTTTTTAGAGGTTCAACAAGGCATTGAACAAATTAATGAAAGAAAAATTCACTCACGTTGAAAGTTGCTCCCTTTGGATCAGGAGTTTATCCATGCTCACACTTCAACCTTCTGCATTTGTGGCCTCCTGGCACTGAGCTCTGTGGACCCTTTGATCTGCCCCCACCTCTCTCCTTGAGCTGCTTGTGAAGTGAACTGGTCCCACTCACATCCTGAGTCCTGGCAGGTGCTCACAGCTGCACAATGTGGCAGAAGGGACTGCTGCTTGGTCTTGGGCACTGATGCAGCACCCCAGACCTCAGGGTGTGGGGGAGCAGTTGTGATTTCTCCATGCAAATGTTGGGCACTCCTGGGTTCAGTTGGAATGGGAGTGAACTATGTAATTCACTGTATTACATAGGAATACCTAAAATTCATTGTGTTTACGTGGAATATAAACTGTGCCATGTGTAAGCATCTGATCATGTTAAGGTATAAGATGCAAGATTTTCAGATCATGATCAAATTGTTGACAACACTTTAGTTCCCAATGTCTTCTAAAATATATCTGGTTTTAATGGAGACAATAAGCTTAAATACAGAAAGATAGTTTCAGCACCACTGTTGAAAACATTGGTGGCTATCACTTCAGTATTTCACGTAATAAACAGAAGAAAAATTGCAAACAGAAAACATGTTTCGTGTAAACACCAAAACATCTTAGTAGAGCCAGCACAACATAGGTAAAAATAACTTTCTGGTATTTTTCCAGATTTGCATTCACATCTTGAATCAGTCTGTACACACTGGAAGCAGAGTAAAATTGGAAAATCAGAATTGTAAAGGAAGATTTCAGGGTTTTAATTCAGACAAAAATGTACAGATACAATTATTTCAAAGCACAATGAACTCCTGTTGTACTGTCAGTGTGATATTTGACTATATGCAAACACAGGCTGCTGCAATGACAATTTTATAACCTGTTGTACAACTCCAATCAGCCCTGGTGTTTCAAAACAAGACAATTTGTCTTGTTGTAAATACAAAAAGAATTATACAAATGTATCTTTTTGCTTTATTATCCTGGAAACCTCATAGATCATATGAAATGTTTGGTGTGTGGCAGTCCAAGGAGAAAAACAGAAAAAGAGATGGCATTTAATTTGGCTTCTTGCTATGTTTACCTCTACCTGATGTGGGATTAAGTTGTCATTTATGCAGCTTTAACAACATTTTTATTCCTTTTTAAGTTTGTGAAATGTAGGTTGGATGAATTGCACTATATTTTCTGAGTTTTCTCAGAAGTCATTTAAAGGAGTGCAGTAACTACTTGGGAGAGGAAATGTGAGAAGAATACTAGACATCTCAGGAAACTAAAACTCCCCTTGCTGAATGAGACACGGAGACTATCACCAAAAAACATGTTCAGAATCATTCTTACTTCCAAATGTGTATGTTTTGTCTAGTTTTCCTATTGACAAACCAAAAATTTTGGTCAAGCTGATGCAGTCTGCGCACGAAATGTTATGCCAGTGGCTAACTCAGCAGCTCACAGAGCTAGTGCCAATTCATAGTGCACAAAAAACCCTTATATCCCATAACCAACACAAGATTCTCTTGTGTTGTGGACAAGGTGTGTTAAAGATTTTCTGCCTTGAAGCAGATGGCTGTTGTCTGCATATGAACTGCAGTACTGGAGTTTAAGTGAATTTCCAGCTATGTTTTATGTAACATGAATAAATGAAGAACTAGAAAGGGTTATTTTGTATTGTTTTATAGTGCTGAGAAAAATTACTGCCACTGGTTGCCTTAATCACTTGCAGTAAACAAAATACAGAGCTGTGCAACATTAAGACACTGATTTCAATCAACAACATTTAAAGAAAAGAAAAAGTTATCAAATTAAAGATCTGCAAATGAGCCCTGCCCTGGTTGCAGGTATGTGTACTTATATAACCTAGTGGCTATGTGGTTAAATATGGTAATGGATAGTCTAGGTATTAAAAACAGCACCATTTATATCTTCGTGCTTCTTCAACATTAAGGTAATGATTTTATTTTGGGGTAATAAAAATCCTATTGTAATTGTTTATAAACAGAACTGTAAAATGGCTTAACAGATCTTTAAAAAAATTCAGGTTGCAGGGGTGACCTTGCATAGTTTTTTGCCTGCCATCCAAAAAGGGATTTTCTGATTTTTACTGACAGATGGGAATAACTAAATAACCTCTTACAAATGGAAAGAAATGCTCTTAAACCCTTACTTTTGAAAACTCGGAAATGTTTACAGTTGCAGAATATCAAAATAAGTAGGACATTCTCCTATTTTTTTCCCCACAGCTGGATAAATCTGTGAAAACAACTTTGTAGACTTTGCCTTATTTTTTTGCTGTCAAGTTCAAGTGTGTGAGCTACAGCAAAATGAAAAAATTAAAATCAAATCACGAAAACACAGGGAAGTAAATGTACAGAAGTATTCTGAGCCCTACAAATTAGCAATAAACTAGATATAATTATATCTGTGCTTTTTGGTCCTTTCATAAATCTGATAATGTTTTTCTATTACTCTTCCCTTATTTGTTATGTGGCATTTCTAATAAAGGAAATATTCTAATTTGAGGGAGTCCCACAGAAGCATTTGCTAGGTCTAATTTTTCTTTTGCTTAATGCCCAAGAAAAATTGCATAGCTCTAAGCAAAACCAATGTAATTGTGTTATTGTGTGTATTTGTTATTTACTTATATTTATAATGCCTCAAAGGCATAGTCATGATACAGTATCCCATTGCATGATAGGTAAATGCAGAACAGAAATATTATCTCTGCCCTTAAGAATTAGTGATTTAAATTTAAGATGAGAGAAGTTAATTCTGGAGAAGAAGGAATAGAGCGATACAGGGTTGTTACAGTTACTGATGCGATGCAGCGTGTCAGTCAATGCTCTAAACGCTGATGTGATAAACAACATTTGCACAGAGTACCATTGGCCTGGCTTTGGGAGGCTGGAGGCAGTGGAGAACCATGGGAAGAGATTTGAAGAGCAATTTTGCTTTAAGTTGGACACATGTGCAGGACTTAGGGATCTCCTGACTAAAACAAGAGTTTTAAAAAATCAGAGTTAAGTCTGATGTACAAGTTGCAGGACCAAGGTCTGCACTGTGGTGGTGATCAGAAGAAACACAAAAGGAGGCATGACAAGCTTCTGAGTCATGTTGAACTTGCATGGGCAGCTATAAGACAGATATGGATGCAAGCTGGGGGTTTGTCTTGTTTAATTTTAACAAGCTACGTCTGTCTGACTTCATTATTGAGGCTCCTGTTATGGGTGATGTGGAAAAGCAGAGACTTTGGGGGCACAACTAATTTGTCCTCTCTTAAAAGGTGACTTGGGGGAAGGTGAATTGTGCACTATTGTGAACTTCCCTGTTGATGGAAAGGCAAAAAAATTACCTTCTGAGTCTAACGGGCTGCATTATAGACATTTACCGTGCAGATGTATCAGCAGTGAGGTGAGATGAATCCCAGCTGATAAGACAGGTAGGAATCACAGGTTTTATAGCAGAGAGAGATGGGAGACGTGGCAGAGCAAGGTTGGCTCATTTCTCTCCATGGAAAGTGGGACTGAAAGAAAGAAAATGGCCATAAGTTTTCTTTTGGTGTTTTTCAAAGAATCAACAATATTATATGTGGAGAGAGAAGCAGAGACAGGAAGTGCTTTGGGATTTTGAGAAACAAATCCTGGACATCAAAAAGGTCTCAGTGACTGTCAATGTGAGATTTCTTGGAGTTAAAATGAAGGTATTAAAAGGATGAGAAGAGTGGCTGAGCTAAAGGAAGAGTAGATGAATCAGTGGTGGTGAATGTCACTGGGGATACTTTTCAGTATTTACCAAAGGTCTCTTGTAGAGTAAAAGCAGGAAGGTGCAGGAAATATTGGAGTGATCCAGGCTCAGGAACCAGCAGCGTGGGCTATGTGAAAGAAAGGAGGGAGGCAATTGAAAACAGCTTTGTCACAAGAGAGGCATGAAAAGTCTTGAGTTCTGCTGAAACATCATCATTCCTGTGGCACTATATATCCCAAGCAAGCTGGATGCCAGAAGGTAACTAGAGAAGGATGAGGAGGAGGACTGGTGATGCCTGGAAGGGGAGGGTGGAGCAACAGAGGCCTCTGAGAAAGAAGCAGTGTATATGGTGAAGATGAATGGGCTTTTGCAAAGATGAATGGGTTTTTTTGTAAAAAACAAACAAACAAAACAAACAAAACCAAAACAAAACCAAAAAACACACAACAACAACAACAAAAACCCCAAACAAACAAAAAACAAAACCAGAATTGTTCATTTGACCCCACAGGTCACATGAAATCTCATGATGATAGGGACAAGGAACAAAAACAGGTCGGACAAGTGGAATCTGAAGTTATCAGAAGAAGTGTAGGGCAACTCATTATTGCTTCAGGTAGATAAACTATTTAGTTGCTAAATTTTTACTGTGGTATCTGCTCTATAGTCATTGGTGATCACAGTCTAGATTGCAACAAGCTTCTAAGATTTATATAACTAATAATAACTCTTACACAGCTTTTTGGTTTGGAAGAACTTTAGGAACCACACAGATGAACCTCATTTTCTTTCTCTGTCAAGATGAAATTAAAAATACATTTTTCTGTAACTTGGTTTATTTTAGTTATAATAACTCAGGCCAGCCAGGATGCTTGCTTGGTGTGTTTCTCTCAGCTTTAGTAAGTGTTTATTGATCAAGGTATTCTGCAGATATATATATGTATATATATCTATATATATAATGAGAGAAAAATCATACATTCTAAATTTACCATTTTTTTCCCCAGTATATAATGTTTTTCTTGTAACTTTTCTGTGTATGATTCCAATATTTTTCTTCTATTACTGGTAGCAGGTCATTGCCTGTGCAGAAGCTCTATAGTAAAATAACATCTACCAACCTCTGAAATCAAGCCATTAATTTTTGGCAGCAGAGACCTGGAAGGGTAATCACATCCAGAATGAAAGCAAGGAAGATTGACAAATACTTGTTTCATAATTGAAATGAAGTGTTTAATAATACAGCATTAACTACTGGGATTAGAGATGAATCTTCTAAAATATATTAGGTAAACCTGTCTGGTGACAAAAAGGCTGAAAGTTGGGCAAAGGGGTTTTCCTTCTGGAAGCCTTCAGGGACACCTGCCTCTTTCCCACTGCTTTGATGAGTGCTTTTCTAGGCACCTAAAATGAAGCTTGCAAGTCTGGCAGTACAGATCCTGGGAGGGTTTTTTGGCCTCTCGAACTAGTTGAAGGCTGAGAGTAACTTTCATGAAAATAAATTGCTGTCTCTATTGTATTAACCACTATTACAGCTCTCTGCAAGCCTTTCATTTTCTGTAGGTGATATTAATCACAGGCTGCCTGTAATGTGCTGCTGCTTATGAAAAAACACAATTGAACTATATTGAAATTCCTTTAGGAATTCTCGAAATATATCTAGTCCTATATGAATACTAATTTTTTTTTTTTGCCATTTAAAAGCAGTTATTCACTCTTCCTGTTTGCATTCCTTTTTCTATCACATGCTGTGTCACATTGAGCTACAAGTCAAGTAATGCAGGACATGCATTCCATATGGGGCTGAGCTATTTTCTCAGTTGTCACTTGTGCTCCTCAGGTTTGGCTTGATTCTGTTGTGTGCCTATTGCTCATTCCTGTGTCAATTATTTAAATTTTTAAAATTTAATTTTTTTTTTAAATTTTTAAAATTGTTTTAATTTTAAAAATATTTTTTAAATTTTTTAAATTTCATTTTTGGAAGAGTCTTAATGGGGTTGCTGAGTGTAAAATGTGACCAGGAAGAATGGTGCACCCCATCATGCTCTAACTGGAAGGAAATAGCTAAACTTGTGCTTTCTTAAGCCAGCATTCCCCTTTTGGGAGAAAGCTTCTTAGAGCCTGAAGGATACTGAAGATGCTCTTCAGAGAATCTCAGTTGTACATCACCCCAGATGACAAACAAGGATTTTAAACTTTAGACTGTTGCTCATAGAACCTTCTTTCTCTTACCACAAGCATGGATTTGTCCTACAGTGAAAAATAAGATATTTGGTAGTTCAGGTTTCATTTTCAAACAGCAAAACATAACTGTCACACAGCAGAAACATTTAAGATGATTGACTTAAAACATAAGGAGAAAATAAAATATTCCTGACACATAAATTTAGCAGTTTAAAATGATAGCTTGGCAACAGTCATTTCCTTATACAAAACTATGAGAAAGGTAGAGGAAAGCTAACTCCACCAAAATCTATCAATTCCTAGTCTCTTTAAGGAAAGGATGGCTTTGATAACATATTTTATAGACACCAAAAGTGGACAGACAGACTGGCAGTTCTGGAATGGTTGGCTGCAATCCCCTGCAATACACTGATGGTTTGCACTCAGGAGGAGTGGTGATGGAGTCCAAATCTCATGAACAGCTGCACTGCTTTGCCCAGACCTTTTCTGTGGATTAAATGTGGCTTCATTCCTCTCCTTCTCAGTGAGCACTGAATGATGTGGATGCTACCATTGCCATCTGGCTATTGCACTGCTCCTCGAACAACAGCTTGGGCAAAATTGCTGACTCAGATGTGAGCCTGATAAAAGTGAGGCAATGGGTGTGTGAATAAGAAATATTTTCAAGACTTAGCTAATACACTGTTCTCGCCTTTTCTTGCCAATTAGTGCTCTACATATGCCTTTTCTCACAAAGACTGAATAATAACTTGGTGTTATTTTTACAAATGTGAGGATGAGAAGGGAGACAGGTGAGAACAGTGCTAGGAACATATGGAGCTTAAAGCATCTCTTATGAAATAATACACTCTGGTTTTCCATATTTAGGCAATGTAAATGGTATTATGGTGAAATAGCTGCTGCTGCTCTGCAGTTCAGCCATGCCATGCAGGAAGCAAAGTGCTTTCCAAGCTGGAGGCTTCCTCTGAAAGCAGAAAGGGTCCACTAGAAGAATCTGGGGGGAAGTGGAGTGGCAGGGATGAAGGCTATAACTGCCAGCTGAACACTTTGTCAGAAAATTGTATCCTGGCTCAGATAATCATAACTTTTCTTTCCTTCTCTGTTCACCTTCAGGCAATATTCATTAGGGCTGTATGTTTATATTTACTGAGAAACTGCAAATTTGCTGAACAGTGTGATTTAAAGTCTCAGAAGCATTTGAATGCATCAAATAATTGTGGCTGGAAAAAATCCAAGGCTTAATTGGAAGTTTTCTGTTTGTTAATCCCATAACTAATTTGGTGATTAGGGCATTCACCCTTGATGTGGGAGAACTTTATTCAGTTGCTCTCTCTGTCTCAAGGGCACAAACAGAAATTTTCCAAATCTGAAATACACCTAAGCATTAGATCTCATCCTCTGCCTTTCCTACCAAGCGTGCTTTCACTTTGGATAAGAGGCAAGGACTAGGACCTCGTAATCTAAATTAGAGAGTCTTTTTCTTCTTGCTATCTGTTTCATTCAGCTGGTAAAGCTCAATATACAAGAGGGAACAGCTCCAACAAAATATTAAGGACACTATTTTAGGCTCTCATGTAATACTCTGCCACAGGAGTGTTACCAAAAAAGGAGACTTTGGCAGAAATTCCTGCTCTGAACCAGTTAAAGAAGGAATTTCAGTCCGAGTATTTCTTGCCTTTGAACAAATTCACGTTGTTGACAATATTTTGAGGTGGATCAGAGACATCCTCACCTACTTCCTAAAGGAGTGTAGGGGCCAGTTCAAATGCTGGCCTAACTCAGATAACTATTACTCAGTAATTCCCAGCTTGTTCCTTCACAATCCTGTTCAGCTGTTAAATCAGGATTAATTAATTTGGGGTGGGGGAGCATAAATGACTGAAAGAAGGTACCTGCTTTATCCATTGTGTGCTCTCTTTTCCCATTACAGAAATAGTGTTTCACTGTCTATTCCTTCTATTAACCTTTTTTGTTGCCACTTAAGTCCTTTACAAACTATAACTTGTCCTGTGTCATAACCTTTGCAGTGTTGCTCCTAAATGCTGGTGCTGTTCCTCTGTCCTTGCCCATAAATAGGTGTCCTTATTTAAGCATTCTGTATAGGGTTTTTTATTCTGAGGTTGCTGAAGGGTTCTAAACACAGTCATATTGTTTTATCACTGTGCTCTGTACCTTTCCTCTGCAATAGCATAGCTCTTTGCTTTTGTATTTAATAGAATTCTTTTAGCTCTCCAGAACACTTCCATGTTTTCTGCTCCTCTCCCAGGAGACCTTTTCAACTTATTCCCTGGATAGGTTGAATCTTCAAGGCCTTTTACACTTAGTCCTTTCCCTAAAATAGCGGTTCTTTTGCTTTCTTCTCACCCTTGCTGAGTTTACTTTCACTTGATTTTCTCCATAATTTTCTATTAATGTCTATCACATCTAAAATATTTGCTTCTCTAATATCTTTCCTCATCTTTAGGAACAGTGTCCTGCTATACCTCCCATAAATTGGACTGGACCCTAAGCATTTTCACTGATTGTACAAATCAATGCCTTGCCTTCTTCCAAAATGGTAGCTCCCCACCATTAATTTTGCCTTTTTAGACCTTCTTTGTGGCCTTTATCTTCAACCAAGTCAAAACTCTGCCTTCCATCTCTTTTAGAAGCTGAAAATGAGAACATGCATTTTTTTATATACAATGCAGCATACACTTTTTTTTTTCTGTTAAGGTAGTTTAGTTTCTGAAACAGCGACTTCTGTGTGCTTGGGCATTTTGCTTCATTTTTATGTTGACTGTTGAACTAATCCTTAATTTGGAATAGGTAAGGATTTTAGCCAAACAAATGCTTAATTATTAAACATTAAATTTCCTTACAGTTTTAAGAATAGCAGTTTATTGAAAGATTTAATTTTAGTTTGGAATTCATGTGAGCTGTTAGTAATTACATTCAGTTTAAAAGCTATGAAATGTTAATTAAAAATCTGAAATGTAGAAGAAATTAGGAGAAACTGGCTAATTAAACAATATGATCATTTGTAATGGTTCCAGTTACACAGTAATGTAATTTAGAAAATAAATTGTTTGAGAACTATTTTAAAAAATTATGAGAGATAATTATGTGTTGGTGTTTGCTTTGCAAAGTACATGCCACATACTGAACTATCTTTGAAATCACTGCACCTAAAACATGTATGAATAGAAAGAACTGTTTGGGACTTGGAAATTATTTGGAGTTGCTATCCAATTATAAGTAAAACATTATGTCTTTGCTATGGATGAAATTGCCCTCTCCAAATCCTACCTTCATCCTTGACTCATCTTACAAATTGTTCTTCTAAAAGACTGAGTGACCTCTTTCCCAGGTCAAGACAGGCAGTGGAAAAATATTGTAGATAAGAAGACTGTCTTCAAACTGCTCTCATGTTCCTCAAATGCTGTATAGTGAAAATGAGGCGCCAGGAAATTTCAATTATGAATATTCTGCCAAAATAATTGCAGTTATACATACATGATTCCGAGTTGGATTTTGCCTTTTTTTTCTTTTATATATTTTCTATATTCTTTGCACATATATTTGTAACCCTATAGTCTGTTGTAATAGTGACTAGTTTTCCACGTAATCTCCCATGGCCTTTCCCTAAGCAGAAAGGCAAAACAAATTCCAAAGCTCCAAGTCCCAGGAGGTACAAGACTCCAGGGCTGTCTTGGTTCTTCGTGGGAACCAAGGCCAAGAGCAACTCCTCAAGATACATTCTCATGGACAAAATACAACTGGTGCTGAAGGGGGGCTCCAGAGAAGGGGCTTGCCCTGGGGGGGGGAATTGCATCACCACTTGTCCTCCTAATTGGTGATTTTTATCAATTATGTTAATTTCCTAAAACCTATATAAATGTACTCACCCCTGGCAGGGGTGGGATTTTGTGGAAATCTTCCTACAGCTGCCACTGAAGGCCGTCAGATAAAGATCTTTCATATTACCTCCTTACTAGAATTATCTCGAGTTTCATTTCCAGGTTAGGAAGAAGGCAACATACATTATGGGGAAGGTGACAACACTGAAAATAGGTGAGGACTCTATTCTACAAACTCAGTTACCAAAACAATATTTAATATTATGAGTAAAACAGTAGGCTAAGCACTTCATCCACTTTTGCACCTTCTTCTGAGCTGTTGAGAGCTGAGCAGTCTTTTAGATCTGTCTTGTGTCATGGAAGAACCTGGCCCACTCTGGAAATCCCAGCCCTTTCACAGGTTTGATGAAATGCTTCTGACTGCTCCTTGAAAATGTGGCCACCAAAATGTTTTTCACTGTGTAGAAGCGAGTAGTGTTTTCTTCTGACACCAAGCCAATGGCAGGTGCACAAGTTAACACAGAAGACATCAGAACTGCTCTAGCATGAGTTAGCTTGAAGAGAGGTAAGGCAAATGCCACATTAATTCTGTTCTCCCCTAAAGAGTATAATCTCTGATGACTGATAGAAGTGTTTTGAAAAGAGCATTTCAGATAACAAAGTGCTGCAGAATACTGATGAGAGAGGTATTTCACCTTCTTGCTACTGTAAATTCTGTGGATGCTTTGATCTTACGTTATGAAGCACACTTTGTTACCTTAGCAGATATTTTCTTCTTAAACAAAAGTAAATTTTATGTAGCCTTGGGTAAATTATTAATGAGGAATTCCAGTATTTCTCTCCATTTTGCTACTTATTTTTGATGAGATTGGTCTATCAAATATGAGGATTCTAACCTTTCCAGCCCTACTCTCTTAAGTGTTTGATCTTCCTGGTGGCTCTGTGGGCTACAGGGTGTTCCTTCTGCAGTTTTGATTCTCTTTACTAGAGTTGTTTATGTTTTTTGTTGGAGAGTAGGGAGTTCATGCTCCTTTAGCTTCAAGCATATCTTCTAAAGCTGGGAGTTGGTTATGAGAGAACAGGATTGCTGTTTTCTGGTGAGTGCTAATTAAAAATGAAAATAGCATTTTTAGAGAACAATCAAAAGCCTTCACCTATCATGGTGTCTGAAACTGTGCAGTCAGAAAGTATGGGATCAATAAGTGCAGCACTCAAATGGTTTTCATTAAATAGTACTTAATGGGAGAGACACGGGAATTAATTAAATGGTATTTACATCTACTTCTAACATTGAAAAATAGATGTCAAATAGTTCATCCTACGAAGGCAAAATCTTTTGGGACTTTTCTACCCCCTTTTCCTTCTTTTCCAGAATCCTTTCTGTCCCATGCATGAGTCTGACTGCCTGGCAGGATTTAGTCCGTTATGATTTAAATCAAATCTGTGGGCTTTGAGTTACATGAGATAAGCCAATGTATTTGAAATTCACGATGCTAATTTTCTCTGGACTCTGACTTGATAGCAGATGCCAAGTTCCTGCCCAGAACAAATTTTACAGCTCAATTCCTTTTTCCCTAGCTGTTGGAAAATGGTGAGCAATGGGTCATAGTTGATTAAATTTGTAGGCATTCCTTCAGTACTGCGTTTTTTGTTTATTTTGGGCTTTATTGACAATTAAAGGCAGACGCACTCAAGGTGCAAGATACAGAGCTATGCTTTTTTACATAAGGTATGTTTTATTCATTTAAAATAAATGAGAAAATGTAATGATCAGAAGCCCTGATTAGTTAAGGTTTCATGCTAATGAGAGAAAACAGCATTGTTATATTTTACTTGCTTTCCCCTGGGTTTGAGAATGTTTCTGTCCTGAAAGTTTTGCCTTCTGCACAATTATTTAATATTAAGTTAGGCTTAGGGAAAATGGCAGGTTCTCATTCCAAACCTTCAATTCTAATTCAAACAAGCCAGCAAACAGGATGAGGTATCCAACCACCCTCAGTCTTTAGTCTCTTCCAGGAGACTTCCATATTCTGTGATGTTTTTAATAATTTGGTTACTGGTCTGGAGACCTGAACAGTACTGGTCACAGTACTTTCAGGCATAGGAAATAACAGCTAATTGAAATTGGGAACTTTCTGGATCATGCTGGTTTGCTTAGTTGGATGGGTGTAATTCAGGTTTGTTCAAATGACTGTAATTATTCTATCTGAGTTAATGAAGCATCTATTACACTTTATGAAGCAGAGATTTATAATTTTGTTGTCAGTGATACTTGGGAAACTTAAGAAGAGATGTTCAACAAATTGAGGAAATCTTTGTATTAAAAAATAGTCTTTATGAGTAAATGCTGCTACATGGAGAAAAGGACAGGATAGCAAAATCACAAACTTCACTACCAAAACAAAAAAATCATGTTAGATGTTAAGAATATCTTATGGTGAGGGTCATGAAACGCTGGAATGGATGAGGTGATGGCACACATTCCATAGGCAGTGCTGAAGGTTATTAAGCATACCTGTCAAGAAGGCTTTTGTGCATACTCATGACTAGGTGACCTTTTGAGTTATTTATTGATTTTGCTTCCCACACTTTGTATATACAGCTAGTTCAGGGTTACATAGGCTGTTTGAAGCCTTAGATTTCAGATAATTTCTGCTTTTGTAGGAATACAGCTGAGGCCTGGATCATGAGATGTTTATGCTGCAGCTCTCATGATTTGTAGATGACCAGGGATGAGATCAGACTCCTAAACCCTGTGTTAAGATTGCAATACCTAGAGTTTAAGCCCAGACAGACAGCCAGTCTGATGAATCTCAGGAGCTACCTAATTGCATTCTTGAACTGGTTGCTTATTAACTAAGGTCTCTAAATGCTTAACTCCAATGGCTTATGGAAGATTCAGGCCCTGCATGTGTTATCAGATGGATTTAGAAAATTAGTGTATAAATCTCCAAGAAATGTCCAGAAAACAAGATATTGGCAGATCTGAAATGGATTTTGGTGGGAGACTGTTTTTTTTATTGTTGGCAGGGAGTGGGGGAACACAGGTTCTGGTTGCTGATCAGCCTGGAGATGGATGACCTAATCTCCTGGTAAGGAAATTGGTCTGACCGATTCCCTGGAAAGCGAATTGGTCTTGAGATGTCCTCAGCAGAGCTTTCACCTTTTGTGCTGTTCTGAAAGTTGGGCAGAATAAGAAAGCAGGTAACAAGAAAGCTGGTTTAATGGCTGAGGAGGATGCTGAACTGGTCTTCCCAGCTCAGGGTTCCTCAGAATGTGGATACAAACTGCACCATTACTGATAAAAGCAAAATCCATTCTTGGGTCTGATTGACTGAAGGTTCCATTTCCAGGCTGGTACCCTGTTCTCTCACAGTAATTGCCCAAATTGAGCAGGCTTAGTCTCCCTGTCAAAATGCACAAATTTCTTGTGTGTTAATGGAGTCAAGAAGATATTCCAGTTACACTTCCAGAGGGACTTACTTGCTCTGGAGAAAAAATGTAAACCTGGTGGTCTGAGAGGATGCTTCCTACTCCCCTGCTGTAGTCTACATGACTAAGTTACACACTTAATTATTTTGAGTTCGACTCAGCCCTGTTTCTTAAAAGAGTATTGTTATTTGACAGTTGACGTAAAAACTGATGTAAAACTATGAATTAAACGTATTTCCAGTGTAAAAACTGATGTAAAACTATGAATTAAATGTATTTCCACTGTGTGCTGAAAGTTCAAGTCTTCAAGAAACTACTGTGGTCATTAGAAGTGACAGCCTCATACTAATGAGAGACAAAAGGCAAACATACCAAGTGTATGTGTATTAAAAAATATGAGTGCTGTCTACTTGGTCTTTAGTTGGCCAACTTGAAAATAAGCTAAATGAAGAATATATGCCTTCTCTAAGTCATGTCCTTTCATGTTGCAGGTAGGCACCAGATAGACCTGAGAAAAATTGTGAGGTAGTGACTAATGCATAAGAGATCTGAAATGTTCCATGTCTTCTCTTCCCAAATATCTCCCAGTGCCACCTGGTTTCACTTTGCACTCCCTGCTGCAGTGAGGGTTGTAATCTGAAAGGTTACCAAGAACCACAAACGTTCTCAAAATCTGCTGACAACTTCATGGTTGGGACCATCACACCTACAGGGTGAAATGTGTTTGCAGATCTGTGGGAAAAAGCCCAGTGTGTGTCTGGTCCCTGGACATTTTGTATGCATGGCAGTAGGATACGTTTTTAACCAATTCTGTTTCTTTTAAGAATATTTTTATTCAATTCTGCAGGGAATAATATCTTAGAATATTAGTTAAAGGTCTCAGTCAGGCATGCACTATAAAGCAATGTACCAACTGGCTCAAGTTCAGACAATTTTGACTAGGCAACAGATGAGCAGAAGGACAGAATGTAGGTAGAGACATAGGCACTAAAAACAGAAGTCAGTCTTCATAAATTCACGTCAAAGTAGTCATATTTAGTAATGCATGTGCATAACAACAGAACACTTGCTGTTCAAGAAGGAACCAAAAGAGCTGGTAATTTCCATTTCTTCCCTGGACAAAGAAGAATGTAAGGAGAAGGGTTAAAATAAATTTTTAACAGCCAATTTAAAAAGTGAGTAGCCAAAGCTACTGGTAGTAGGAAGAAGGCGAGAGTTCACAGTAAGAAAGTAAATTAATTTTTTTTAGTAAACAGAAAGTCCTTTTAACATTTTTTTTATTTCTGCTCTCCCATGAATATTTATAACTGTGAAAGATGAACTGACAAACTACATAAGGAAATACTAAAATTAACTGCCTTTTTCACTACCTTGTTTCAGTCATTGTCGTGTAAGTTCTTAGTTGTAACAATGTCGAATATTTTCCCACAGATTTATGAGTTTTTCAACTTGACTAAGCCCACTGAGCATTGAAATTCTGTGAGCAGATTTCTGACATTATTAAATTTGGCTATTACATATGTGCATCTAAACAAGGACAATATGAACCTGTATTAGATTTGGGTTGAGTCATGCATATTTCCTCAGAATTTCATATGGAAATGCTGTACCATTTTCTCTTCTCTTTGCCTAAACAAGACACTGCAGCACCTGTATTTCTTTGGTATAAATCAGCAAATCAGAGCAACTCCAACTGTGATACCTCAGGATGAAAAAATTATGGCCACATCTGGAGCTGAATTGTGTACAAGTTATGAAACTGAATTTTTCTAATACACTCTATCTCTGTACAAGGGCGCTTATAGAAAGTACTTTATATGGTAGCATAACATTCTGTAATTATTACACAGATCTTTCTGGCATTCCTTTTTAGGGAGTGAGGTGGAATTAAGTAGCTTTCAGGTGATGCCACAAAGTCTGGGAAACACAAGGGTTTAGGTTTCTCAGACTAATTGGAGGCCTCCATTGTGAGGTGAGTGAAACCTACTGTAAGTGTTAACTTTATTAAACTGATTGAAAGAGAATCAATATATACTTTTAGTTTAGCAGAAGAGACACCTTGTTTGGTTGATCTATATTATTCTAATTGTGGTCCAGTTACCTAATTGTTCTTTGCTCATGTTAAACCTTATTCCCTATTGGTTCTAAAAACTGGTCCACCACAGTACTTAGCATAAAAATCTGAACTCTTCTTTAGTTTGAAGGCAACATTTCCATGAGATGTTGCACAGGACTTTGGGGAATAATTTTTTATTGAAAATTAGAATGATGCTATGGAGAAAGCAACTGATCTATTTGGATTGGAATGGTGCATGGACTAGTACCAGTGCTGCTCTAATGGTGTGGGATACATTTGCATGTATGCAGGTGCTCTGTTTTTCATGTGAGATTGGGGCACTGGCAGCAAAATGTTGGGATAAATATCAACTCTTTTCCAGAGCATCTTTTTTTCTCTGCTTTGGGTCAGTCATTGTATCTGTGACCTGTGTGTAGTTTCATGAAGTCTCTCTGGAAGCCATTTCAGGTTCCTCAGGGACCATCCTGAGCCTGGATGATGCAGACTTTTGATTGAAAAGCTTTGTTCAGAAACCACAGGATAGTATGAGTGCCGTTTGGGAAAGTACTGCTATGATGCATGTAACCACTACAGACAAAACTGTATAAAAAATTTTTTGGAGTGTGCTTTTTGTAATGTTCGGAAAATGTTCAAAATCATTGGAAAAGTGAACTGAGCCACTTAGGCAATTGCACAGAAATGAGAAGGGTGAACCAGCTTAAAGAGAAGGTTTAAAGTCTCTAATGACAGCCTAATGTAATGATAGTAGTGATAAAATAAACAAGTATGTTTTAAGTGAGTTTTTTTAAATCTTATTTTGCATTTGTTTCCAGAAGAAGGAGCAAAGAACAGGAAAATCCATTGATATATAGTTTTTTCTAATTGAAACAATCTTCACATTAATTTTTGAGGCCTCGCTTTGCAAACCCAGCATAATTTATGCAGAACATTAATTCAAGTGGTTTAATCATGAGCAAGCTCCAATCAAATTATTCTCTTTAATTTTTATTACACAGATAATGTTTTTTGATATATTTCATGTTTTCTTATTATTTCTGTCATGATTTGTGCCCTTCCTGTTTGAATGAAAATAAATGCTTTAAAAGAAAAGCTAGTATTTTACATCACGTTTATAGTGATTACATTTATTATATCTTTATTACTGTAGTTCTGTCAATGTCAGGCTTCCATTTCGAAGCAACAGATTTACTAAATGTCATTATTGTTTCTAGTCACTGTTGGACTGGGTTTTCTGGATGTCTAATTAGCTATCAATGCTCAGATTTGAACAGTGTGTCCCAGCAGATAAAGTGTCAGGGTTATGTTTGCAGCAGTCCTTCAGTGGAGACAGTGTTCTGCCAGCAAGGTCTCTGCTGCCTACCTGTACTGTTGGGCATCCATGAATATCTCTGCATGTCCTGCAGATTTTCAATTTTCCAGGTGCCCCTTCTTACCACGCAATTTATATTCATGTGCTGGGAGAGGAAGATGAGCTTTTCAGGTTTTTTCAATTCAGAGTTGGTGTCTTAACTGTAGATGAACTCGTGCAAGCGAAGAAAATATGCTCTTGACACCTGCTAGTTATGCTAAAACAAAAAGTAATTAAGGGTAAAACTTCAAATTAAAAATAGAAGATTGTAAATAACAGCTTTTCTCCTTTCTAAACACTAAGATAATTTAGCATCCTAAGTATTATAAGATACAATGATATCTTTGAAACTGTATTGAACACACAGATTCTGGATTTCTCATAATCATTTATGTTTTTTAACCAGTGTTATTTGATTTTTAAATTTCTACATGATCCAGCAACATGTTTTAAAACACATTGGTGCTGTTTTAATAGAGGTCTATGGATTTAAACTTGAGTAGTTTGTCAAAAATACACATTTATTTGTCAACAGCTGTATTTTAATGATAAAGGATATTTTTCTATGAGTGTTTTTAGGTTAGACATTTTTGTCTATTCTGACATGAAGGTGATTTGTGGAGTGACTATTGTGCTTTGGGCACTTTTATAACACTTTTCATTTTATGGGCTGTGAAATATTTGTTTTGTGACTTAAAGCAGCATTATTATTTCTGTAAGCATTTCATCTTCATGATATACTGTAATCAAATTCATATTTTGAACCCTATAAAGTGATTACGAAAAGAAAATACGATGCTATGGCAATGGAAACGTATCTGTTTCTGATGGATGGCTTACTGAAATTTATCTGTTTGATTTTGGGGATGAGTTAATGACTTCATTGAGCATACCTTTCCATACACATTGAGCATGCAGGTTGTGGTTTTTTATATATATTTACTTAAAAGCATCTTTGATTTGGCTGTGTTACAGTAGATGTTGAGAAGAAATTACCTTCATGTGTTCTGCAGTTTTCTTGTTTCTTTGAAGAGTTGTTTTTTCTATAGCTCTGATTGATGGTCTGTGACCTGCTTTGTTAGGTGCTCTGAGTTGCTTTGAATGCATACTTAAGTTTAACAGTTGTGATCCTCAAGGTCTTCAAGCATTTGGGCTTGTGTTAATTTACCTGCAGGGGACTATTAACTTGTCTTATTATCTTGAGGTCATTATTTCCTGTCTGAATGAAGTGAAACTCAATTAGCATTTTCAAGTGTTCCAAATGTTAATTTGGAGAAAAGGGAAAGGAAAAGAGGAGGGAAAATTTTAAAAGGGAACAAAGGAGTAGAAGGATGTGGCTTTTAAAATACAAAGCTGCAGATCTATTTCCAGTTACAGCAATGCAGAGCTACCATTAAAAGTTTTATCTTCCAAGGTTGATTTAAGAGCACTTTACTCCTGACTTCAGCAGAGATGTCAGCTTGTCAATATATAGATGCCTGTTTTCCAAGGAGGCATCTCTGCTTCATATAGGAATGGTAGCCAGTGCTGCATTTTTGTTTAATTTCAGGAGAGTCAGGAGAAATATTTGGAAGTCCTGCACAGGCATGGATGATGATGATTGTAACTATAAAGCCTTTGTTCTTGGGGGTACTGTGTTTCCCTAGATCCACCCCTGTGATCTTTGTGCCTGACATCTCTTTAACATGTGTTGGGAGAGTTACACACACAGGAGATCCACAGTGCAAAGCAATGCCTTAAACTAAGGAACTCATGTGCTGCAGTTCAGGCTGTATCTTGAATTTTGACCCTTTTCAGGTTTAATTGTCTGCTCTGAACTATTGAAAGATCCTCCTTCATCCTCTCCAGGAGTCTTACACAAATGTTCTTTATAATCACATAAGTGTTGCAATCTTGATTTTATTCTAAAGATGTCCAGACTGATGGAGAATTGGCTTATGTGGGTTTAGGGGTTCTTTGTCCACCCTCCTCTTTTTCATTATGAAATGAACCATTTCAAAATAGTGCCTTACTAAAAGTTGATTACAAGTGAGTGAACAGTCATAACTCTGAAGGACACTGGTCAGGTTACTCACCCCAAAAAAGTTCTGGGGTACAATGCTGAGTGTATTTTGTGTTAACAGCATAAAACACAAAGATGTGACTATTTTGAAGACCTGACTCAGGCACAGGTAGTTGACCTGCTCAGAAGTCCCACTATAGATACCTAAACCCCTGGATGAGGAGCACAACCAAGAGCCTGGTGGCAAAGCAGGGGATGGCACTGATGTGTCTTGGGTGACAGGGCAGAGACAGGTGTGTGCCTGGAGGGAGGGTGATCAAACCCTGGAATGCCTTACTCCATGTATATAAATCCTTTCCATGTTTTTCAGCATTAGACTATATTGACAGATATAGGTCAAGTGCTAGTTACCTAGATTTGTAGCACCTAATTAAATGTAACTTTTAGCCTGGGAAACAAAGCTGAGTTGATGATAGAGTCTGTTGTAGGATTTATTGTATCAATAGTTTCATCTTGGTCTTCTTTATTAGCTGCTGTTTTCCTTGGCCTTGTCATCTTGCTATTTCTGTTGCTATTGCATCTCCCCAGGGATTTAAAAACACAGAAACAATCTTCAACAACCAGATTCCTCTGTTACTTATCCTGATGTTTCAGGGTGCTTTGACCAGCAAACATTTTAGCTAATTCAAATATCAAACAGAGAACTCGAGATAAAAGTGAAATTAGTTGATCTAGAGTGAAGGTAGCAGCTGATTTTAGATTACTGTCCTGGTGGATTATCTGCAGAAGGCTGATTCTATTCCAATGGTGCACGTGGAATTTAGTGTGGAATCATGTTCATTGGAGAAAGAGCTAGCTAGCACTGTTGTTTTCCAGGCACTGTGTTGTCATACCAATTTAGTCAGGTGAAGTTTTAAGGCTACTCTTACTGAACACATATAAATACTTTGTGTGGGGTTTTTTAAAAGGCTTGTATTTATTCAATTTTTTAAGAAAGAAAAAAAAAATCGCTGAAGTTATTTTCTGTACAACAGGAGGAAGGTAAAGGCCTTCATTTCCATGTAGCTGCCTTCAGGAGGTTGGTCTCAAAATGTTGAATCTGATTTTCATTAGTAAATCAACTGTTTTCACCTCTTCAAGCAATAGAAAGTTTCCCATCAAGTGGTAGTGATTTAAGGCAATATTTGGCATCCTGATGTTTGAGAATCAGTTGATTGTGTGTAATTAGCCAGACTCAGGAATGCATTAGCAACACTTCAGTGAGCACTGCTTCTCTGTCATCAAAGCTGATGCATGAGTTTGAGGCAGAAGCACTTACCTGGAGAGCTGAGTAACAAATGGGACATGTAACTTCCCTTCTGAAGGTTACTGATTTGAATCCAGTCTTAATAATGAATAATGTTATAAAGTTATCTAAATATCAAATGGGAAACCGTAAATGAGAGTGAAGTGTGTTAGATCCAGAGTGAAAAGGTATATTCCCTACCTACCTGGCAGGCACAGTCATTGCTGGGGGACTTACTTGTACTTTATTTTGTTTAAAACTTCAGTGCCAAGGTTGAAAATGATTCTACTATTAATTTCCTTGGGGTAAGTCTAGTTACTTTATTTTCTTGTTTTCTAAACTTATGTGAAGCTACTCAACAAATGTTTAATTTCTATATTAGCATGTGTATGATGCTGGGCTGAGACCTTGAAAGGAAAAAAAGGGGCTATGTTGTCTCCAGAGTATTTTGTCTCCAGAGATGTAGAAGAAACTGTGATGTGGAAATAGAACACAGTGTATCTGTGAGCTGAGGGAACAGAGAAGGCTTTGGTATTTCTTGAAGTAATGCCACAGATATAATTTTGTACCATCTTGCACCCTCTGTGTATTTACAGCCATGACCATTGAACTACGCAAAAGCTGTGCAAAAGTCTCACAGTCTGGAAATGACTTTTTCACAGAATGCCTTGGTCTGTGTGGATTCCCTGCCAGTTCTACCACCTGTACTGGTAGATGAGGAATGCTGAGGAGATGTTCAGCATGAAGATGTTAATGATGAATAAGCAGTGAGCATGTTAGGATACACAAAGTAGAGGGTTGGGAGCAGTGTAAGTATCTAGTTTGCAGAACAAGAGAACTCATGTCTGGGAATATGAGTGCTTCAGACTTGCAGAGAATGAAACAGGAGCAAGTCTTCCCTGGGCAGGGTTGTGTAAAAGGGGTAAGGAGGAGAGTGTTGTCCTGGCCAGAAGGTGGGAGCAATCCCCACCATGCCTTGGAGATACAGAAGGAGCCCACATCTGTCAGGAAAATGCTCCTAAGCAGCCAGGGAAGTGGAAAATAGTGATATATGTTTCAGCTTCCTGCACCAGGTCTGTGTGCACAATGAACTTTATAGGACACTACAGATGTTATACTTTCAGTCAAGAGAGACAAAGGTGTTCACATTCAAGAAGGAAAGTGTGTTTGTCAGAATTATTGGGTAGAGGGAAAGGGAGGGCTGAAAAATTCCTGAAAATAAGATATGGGTTTGTTTTTTTTGCAAAGTAATCATAAGATGGGACCCTGCTCCCAAGAGATACACCAGAGGAGCCAGAGAAAGACTAAGTCTTAGAGCTTATCCAGGCCAAGGAAATCCTTTGGACCAATTGGTGCATGTATTCATGAATACATTCAGATGAAGTGCCTCTGTCAAGGCTGCATATATGACTGTGACATCTGATGACTGTACCTCTACGTGCTGGAAATGACATATCTGTTCTCCCTTTGGCTGGTGTGTCCAGTTGGTTTCAAGGTTATTTCATGAAGTGAACATTCAGAGTAAAGGGAAGGTAACTCTTGAACCCTTTTCACAGTAGGAGCTGCTTCACATGTGTCACAGTAGAGTCATTGAAAAGGGGGAAAAGCTGTGCTGCAAAGATAAAAATGGAAATAAACACCTTAAAAGAGAATTAATGAAAGACTGTACTTAGCACTTGACCATACAGTGCTGTTTCATTTCTTTATTACTTTCAGGTCAGCTCTGTACATGTTCGTTTTTATTTTGCTCCTTCCCTGTGTACTGAGCACCTCAACTCAAATGGATCTATGAATGGACACTGAACCTTTTTAGCTGGGAGGAGACCAACTACTGAACCCCTTGTTGATAGCATAGTCACGATGGAGTAGCCTGCTTTAAGATACCATTTAACATATGAAAGGCATCTAATATAGGTTCCAAAAGTATCTGCTATTTGCATTTTATCTTACTAATGACTAGTGCCTCCTAAATCAGTTCTCATTGTACTCTCATATGTCACCATGAACCATACTCCAATCTAGTGACTCTAGTTAAAATCCCAGTTACAGAAAAGAGACTGGGTGGAATACTATTGAACCCATTGACAATATCCTTCATCTGCAACAGAAAGCAAAGATTTAGTCCTAAATACAAGAATTGACCCATTCTTCAACTGTGCTGTCTTTGACTGCTCAATGAATACAATCTCATTTAGTCCATGCATATAGATGGCTAATTATTTGGGGCAGCTGACTCTATTAATACAGAGCATATGCACAACCACCACTAGCAGTAGAACTCTGCTCAGTTTCTGGTGGGTTGACTTTATTCACTGGGGGGAAATGGCAAGCTCAAAAGGGAAGGATGCTGACAGTAAGTTTCCTAAGATTTCAGTAGTTTTGCTTTAGTACATACAGACCTTTAAAGAGAGTGGTAATCGATTTATGAACTTAGGTAGTTGATTTGAGACCTGCCACGTCTCTTAATTTTGAGGCAGCTGGTGAGAGAGTTTCTACTCTGACTTCATTATGGAAATTATGTTACAGTGGGATGATTATCATGCTCAAAGCTAGACATTGTGCCTAAGTGCATTCTGAGCTGACTGGCAACAGGAGCAGTTGGGAAACTGACCTTGAGAAGATAATCTCAAAATAGACAGAAATGTATTTCTTTTGTCTGCATGATAAAGTGTGGAACAGGAAGAAAAAGATACGTAATTCACACTATATTAAAAGTAGGACTTCAACTATGACAACAAAATGCAGCAATATAAAATGTGAAAACAATGAATCATGAAAGGAGTCATTAGAACATAAGGATGTGACCGTTTAAAACTCTATCTTGTGTGGCCAAGATCTTCTAAGTCTTTTGCCTCCCCAAAATACTACACTTCTAGCAAATGTAGGCAAAGTTTCATCATATATATATATATAAAAACGTTAAAAGTTTAGGAAACCAACCAGTGAGAAAGTTGAGGGAAGAACTTCTACAGTTTCAGTAGGAATAGGAGGAATTTCCCTTATGTGGCTCTTGAAAACTTTTTGTGTTTTTTCTTTCAAATGACAAGACGTTCAGCTTCCCAAAGTTTTGAATAGACTCCATTTTAAGTCTCAGCTTGTACAGGGAAAGTATAGCTAACAACTCTTGTCTTTGATAAAAACACACTCTAGATTTTAGCTGCATGAGTATTTTATCATTTGCAATTATTGAGATCTTCTCGTTTAATTTTCTACAGCATAGTTGCAGGGAATTTATGTAATTCCTCCAGATGTTCTTGGCTGAAGCAGAGGTCCCAGTCAGCTTAAGAAATGTTTTGCCTATTGACTGATGAAAACTGAAAAAGAAACTTTTCAAGTCATCTCTTCAATTTCTTTCTTTATGCAACATTACTTCCTAGCAAATATTCCTAAGTAATTTAAATTACATAATTGGAAGAGTTTTCATCAGCTCTGATTACATTCCATATTTGCTCATCCAATTTTCAGTATGTATCTTTTGGGAGGACTGCTTTAGGTTAGGTACAGCCTCATCTCCTTGCCTGGACATCTCCACTAGAAACTGGTACAAAGCCTCCTGAAGGGAAACTGTCCTTTAAGCCCCCCTGGGAGCAGCCCCTAGTCCTAGCAGAGACACCAGGAATGTGATGCAGAGCTGGTGTCAGTGCAGGCACCTCAAGCTCCATGTGTGTGTGAGGAGCACTGAAATGTTTGTGTTGGTGGTGCTGACAGAAGGCGGGCAGGCAGGGGGAAGGTGCAGCCATTTGTGGTGCTGTTCTACCAGACACGGGCTTGGCTGCAGACCCCACGGCTGGCTCAGCCTGTGCAAACTGGCAGCCTTGCTGTGCCTTTGCTACAGCTGTGCTGCATGGCAGATTAATCTTAGCTTGCTGTTCTCTGCCTGTCTCTACTTTCTTTCCTGGTTTTGTGGTCTCTGTCTCTTTTGGGGTACCAGTCATGCATATTTGCCACAGATGTTTATCTCTTGTGTTCTGCCTAGGTAGTGTTTTCTGCCCATTCTTTTCAGTGTTCCTGATCTAGCTGCTTCCTACTCCTCGTTTAATACATCAGTTTAAACCTTAATGCATAGTTTATTATTTCTAAATTGTTAATGAGGATGTTAGATAAATCCAAGACATAGGTACCATTTTGGACTTGTCTTTATCTATCCTTGTTTCATACTGTTTTCACTTATTATCTGTCAGCAATCTTAATTTATATTCTTTTCAGAGATTTTTTGCTGTGTATGCACTTGTTTTTCAGGTGGAGTATTGTGTGGTATGGCGTTATACTCTGTATTCTGAAAATACTGCTTCTGTTTCATTCCCTTACTGATTCTTTAACTAAAATATAAAATCAAAATCAACAGTGGTTCTTTTTGAGCCAAGTTTTAAAATTTTTTAGAAAAACTAGTATTTTTTCTCTATCTTTTGCATAAATAAAGAGTTTCATTTTTAGTGGTGTGGCCAGGGAAAGCAGGTAGATTCTTTAAATACAAAATCTGTATCTTTTTGCTCATAACTCTGAAATAGGCTGAAGTCAGCCTATTAAAATCTGAATTAAGTGTATTATAATCTGAGGAAAATGCTGACATCTTGAAAATTATTTACATCTCTTATGGCATATATTTATTCAGCTTTGTAATTTTATTCATGTTTATTTATCCAAGTATGGAAAACCCAAAATACTGTTTGACCTCTGAGGACAGGCTATTTGGCAGTGCTAGCTACTTGCTAGCTATTTTAATGTTTAATTGGAAAAAGAGTCTATTTTTCATTTGTGTGTGATCGTTATGGGTTTAAAAATATAGAGAGATGGCCATTGCAAATGCAGCCTTTCTTCTTGTCAGTGTGAAGGCAGACAAAATGAGTAGGGTGTGGGTGGCACCCAGGAGAAATTGTATTTCTATCTTCTTTGGAGGACAGAAATCGAGTTCAGTAGAAATTGAAAGAATTATTATGTTCGCTAGTAAAGTTTTTAGTGGTTTTAGTTCTGTAGGTGTGAAACCTAATAGAGGAAACCACTGAAGAAGATGCCTTAGTGGAAGAGTCTGCGTGTTGCTCTTTCTCTGCCAGGAAAGTGTTTTAATGAAGTAGGGATACCTGTGTGGGGTATTTTTCTTAAATGCTTAATCTTTAAAAGCTCTTTGTTGGATACATCTATCTTTGTTTTTGACAAAGTAGATTTGGACATGCCTGAGGTGAGAGGACATGTCAGCTGTCACTGTCTCTAGCTGGGAAAGTGTTTTCCAGTAAAGGAGGGATTCATGCTCCAAGCAAGAGTCTAAGAGCTTTGCTGCTTGGGAGCAGAGTTTTATGTGTAAGGAAAGTTTGTGCCCTGTGGAAATCTTAGGGGATTAAAGACACTCTGGAAGTAAACAATCCAGACCCACATTTCTGTACCGTTCCCCATGTGGGAAAGGGAATGGCAGCTGTAGTTGCATTACACTGCTCCCAATGTAATCACTATCTCATCAAGGCATTGAGCATTCAAGTGCCTTAGCAATGTCTTCCTCTACTAACACATATTAGACTGGGAGACAGATGTTTGTGTCATGTTATTTCATTCCTCATCAATCAGCAGTTTCCCAACCATCTTATTTTTAACTTGATTATTTACTAATGAGCAATAAAACCCACCGTGCCTACAGCAATGTTTGCACAGTGGGTCGTGAAATAGCAACACACACACTTAGTTTTATTTCTTTTCATGTTTACCACAAATCAAATCCTTTCCTAATGTCTATGTCCTTGTTTAAACCTAAATCACATCAGGGTATTTGAGTTCTTTCAGTTGTTTCCTTTTAGTTACGGTCACAACATTTTGTCCACTGAAGTCTTAGCAGCTTGTAGCAGACTTGGAGACCAAGCCAAAAAAGTTCCCTAAAGGCTAGATGTCGGGATGCTGGAAATTCATTTCTGATTTTTTCTGGCTTCGTTAGCCTGTATAAATTCTGATTTGTTATGAAGTGGATCAAAACTAATAGGAAGTGAAGCTTCTTTCAGCTAAAGTAAGTAAAGAGGTTGAGGTGAAAGGGTCCAAAGATGCCACGAGGCAAGATGGCTCTTAAATTTTAGAGTGACATATTCAAAGCTCTGTAGTCTTGGAACACACTGCTTCATATTATCTGTTTGTGTAGCCCTACCCCTACAGAGAGCCAAAAAAGGCTTTGGTTTTGTACCCAACAAGCAAGTTCACAACAATGACAAAGCCAGAGTTGAAAAAACGACATAACCAGGGTGTACAAATTACTTTAGGACGAGTGGGAAGTTCCATTAATGTGAGCAATTATTGAGAGGGGAATTATAAAGCCACCATTCATCAAATCTGTTGAACAAGAAACAAAAGAAAACCCTGTCATGTTAGAACGAAACCAAAGCACATGAATAGCAATGTCATTTTCTTGAAAACTGATGTAGCTAACAGGAAAACAGAGACCATATATGTATTGAGAGTGAAGACTGAGAAACCAGAAACTCTAATCATAAAGATTTAACTCTAGAATAAACTAATCATCACATGACAGCAAATTAAAAATAAAGCATTGTACAAACTGAATTGTCTTTTCCTCTGCTGAAGTTCCAGTGTTTCAAAGTTATGGCATCTGAATTACAGCACCCTAGAGTATGCTAAGACTTAATTACCCATAGTATGCTAAGCTTCTTGTGTCAATCTCACTCTCCCATGTTCCTTTTCTTGGAGGGAAATTAAGGCTTGCAGGGCCTTGGTTTTCTTTAATAATGAAATTTTCTGCAGCTGAGCGCAGTGTCAGCGATGTAGGCTTTGCTCCTTGTGCTGGAGGTTGTATTCATTTGTGGATGTTCCTGAAGTTTCTTTCACAGCCTTTGACTTTCTTCTGAGGGAAATCCAGGGGCTTGCATCAGTTGGCTTTACCTTGGCTGCATTGCTTGTCAAAACTGAGATACTTGACTGACTGTTATAATTCTGTAAATGCTGTAGTTAATTAATATCTGCCACGACAAGATGGGTGATTATGGTTTCTAAGTAAATTAGTTGAAAGTGACTGTAGAAAACAATAGAGAGAACTAGCTGATGGTTATTTTCAGTGCAAGTGACTGTTCCTCTCCTGCTTCGTTGACTTTATCAAGGCTAGGGATTGTCTGCACAGAATCTTGCACCACTACAGCTAAATGTTTTTGTTTTGTTGGGGCTTTTTTCCCCTAGTGTTACTTAAATGGATGAATATCTGGCATATAGACTGGTTTTTATTTTGTGTCTGGCATAATCTTTTCCTTCAGCCAGGGAGCAAACTGCCTCTGCAGGAGATATTCTGTCTGCCCAAGGTGTGGCCCCCACTGGGAAAGCTTGAGAGCAGATTATCAGAGAAGAGTTACGCCTGCCATCCTTCAGGTACTCATTACTTCTAATCTGTGTCATTCCACATTTTAAAGATGGGAGGAAGGAAAAAACACCCTGCCTACCAGAGCTCCCATGATTAATGTGGGATTAGCCTGAGTTTATGTAGAGAGGTTCCATCTCCTGCTTTGAGAAAGGGCTGAGGGGCAGATTGAGGCCAGCAGATAGATAGCTGGGACCTGGGTGGATTAGCTCAGAGGAATGCACAGCAAGGCCAGGATATAAACAATACTTAATCAACCTGATGCTGAATACCAGGAAGGAGTCTGTTGTAGGAGGATGAATCTGAACCATAAGAATGTACCTGAACAAGGAGAGTATGAAAATTGAGAGGGTTTCTTCTTTCTCTTTTTGTTAAAAAGATATATAAATCCCCAAGAAGAAAATAGCCTTTTTTTATTCTGTTTTTAAAAGGTTTGATGTCCCCCCCCGGCTTCAGATACATTTTTCAGTTGCAGTGGAAGATTTTCTCACATAGTTCTGGTTTTTTATTGCCTGACTATAAAAAACCTTGATACCCACTTTCAGCCAATCCTATAAAAATTATCGGTATAGCAAAATCCCAGTATCTTCCTTGTAAAGTGCCAGTCTCTCCTTGAAATCTGCCTTGTCCTCTAGTAGGTGGCAGTTTTTTCAGCCCGAGTGCACTGCAGAGAGTTCATTACTCTCTTTGGCTAATCTGCAGTAAGCAGGCTGGAAGGATCCACCAATTCCAGCGTGTCTCAGTGCAATGTGTCTGCTTCTGGCACCTTGCTCCTCATTACCAAGCTCTGTTCTAGACTGGGAAGAAAAATGCTTGCACTTCAAAATAGTCCCCAGCCCATTTGCAAATGCTACAACATTTATTATTTTCATCATGTTTAATAGCACAGCTCCTCATTTTCTTGCCCTTTTATTGCTGTTACAGTAATGTGAGCTATGACTTCATATGACTTTCCTAAGTAGGCAGTATCACCTCTAGTTAGCATTTAGATGAGAAAATGTCTGAGGGTGTAAAGGCTGTTCAGAATGTGACAGGTATCCATCTAAAACAAGACTGAGAATATGCTGGAAAGTGATTTACAAGAAAATGTTTGCTCATCAAAAATGACTGTTTTCAAGTGAAAATAGCAGTTCCAATAATACCTTAGCAAAACAAACTGTTTAGTTCAAAACAGGAGAAGCAATCCATGGTACATGGTGTAATAACATGGTAGCTGATGTCCTCCCCGTGTAAATGCATGAATTCATTAGTTGGGTCTTCCTACCTCTGGTCTTCCACACAGTGGGAGATTGGCCAGACTCTTTCACTGCATATTAAATTCCTTGGTGTAGCAATCTGACCCTTGCAAACTCTAAATGAATAGTCCATTTGCCTAAAGGTCAGTTTCCTTTCTGCATATACAAGCTCTCAATTGGTCTTATAAGGCAATTTCAGCAGAAAGGATGCAGTGAGCAGCCCTAGAATGACAGCTATGGACAGGAAGAGGATGGAGAAGATTCAGGTTATGTCCTTACTCTGAATTAGACAGGGAAAGGATTTGACTTTGCAACAGTGGCCTTAACCACTGTGATGTAAAAACACTGCATGACTTTTTCTCAGTCTTTCCTGTGCTTTGTTGTAAGAACTATGAAGCATCATTCATGTGGAGTAAAAAAAAAAAAAAAGTCTTCTTGCATTCTGTAATCTAAGGACAGATCTCTGTACTGATATAGCTCTTTCAGTTATGGGTATGTGTGAATCAGTATGTCTTTCCAGTATAACTGCTAATTTCTATGAAAGTGTCTTACACAATTTTGTTTTCATCCTTCTAAGAAATTGCCAAATGTATATAGAATAACATATGTACAAGCTGAATTTATTATCCTAATTTTATTGCTACGACATTATGTTTGGTCAAACCAAAGCTGGTTCAGTTCAGCTTTCTGAAACTCTAAACTGAAGCCCCTGATACAAATTTTGTTTTAGTTTGCATGCTTTTGCCATGTTCTGCTGAAGATTGCAGATGGCATGACCCAAGCCATCAATTCTTCTGAAACTAAAACTCACACAGATTTCACAAGATCAGCTTCATCCCTCCCTCCCTACCTCCTCTCATTTTATTTCTTTCTTCTCTTTCTCTCAGTTTCTGTCTTTCTTCTCTTTGTCTTCTTTTTCACTCTACCCCGTATTCAAAATCAACATCTGTCTGTTTATACTGGAAGATAAGGGACCAACTTAGACCAATTTCCATGCCAAGTGTTTAATTTACTAATAAAACTTTTTAAGTTTTCGTGAATTTCTGACTTTGTATTCCTTTTCCACCACGGGCATCTGTGAATCTTGGATACTTCCTTCTGCTTTGCAGTGGGACGCCACACACTGCCATAAATCTCTTTGCAAGGCAGAACTTAAAGGAGTAAAAGGAGGAGATGTTAGTCACTGAGGAGAGCAGGTGTTACTAGAATTACATACTGAGAGAAGAGCTATTGAGTAATAGATACAGAACTTTAAAAATCAGTTTGCTTTCCTCCTGGCATTTCACTTTTTGTCATAAAGTCTTGTCTAGTGTCATGGAGTTCTGCTAAGCAGATGGTGCTTTTTATCTCAGTGGTGTCTGCTTATTGCTTGTGGATGAAGTGATTTTTCTATACAGTTAGTTAAAGTGTGACTTGAGGTTCTTTGGCAGTCCGAGTTGTTATTTAGAGAGTCTTAAAAACTAAGTCATGGTTACTTATTGCTCATTTTAGTTTACACAAGCTTAGCAGTAGGTGTACTTCTAAAAATACAAGAAAACACAGATATCTAAGTGCACCTGTGGAGGTTTTCAACAAGCTTAGTCTCTGTTCAGGGAAAGGAATTGTTTTTTTGTGCCAGCTGCAGGTTACAAGGAAAGCTTTTCAACAGCAGGAATAATGAAGAAAGAGATGGAGCTTATAGAGCTCTTTAGGAATTGGCTGGACAAACATCCATCAGGAATAGTTTAAGTAGGGGAGGTGCAATGGATGACGGACTATCTCCACCAGAACTCACATCCAATTCCTAACCTAACAGGTTTTCTAATCAGGCTTTCAGGATAGCACATAGATGGATGTTGCTGGCCTGATTCTTGAGAGCTATAGTTGTAGAATTTGCTCCTCTGGGCAGTGGTAGAGGAAATGTGTCTTTTTACTCCAGTGTTTAGGCTTGCCAGGGAACTCCTGGGATATGTATTTTACAGAGGTATGTACCTTTGCTTTGGTTTTGAGGTGTTTTGTTTGTTATTTATTTCCCAGTTGGCTCCTTCATTTTGCCAGCCTCACATCTTTACTAGTTTTGCTAGTTTTCAGGCTACTTGAAGATTCCAACTCTGGTTTAGCAGAAGCAGATTGATCTTTCTTCTGGGTGGTTTGTCTTGGGAATCAAGTTTGAGAACTCATACATGTTGGGCTGGAAATCTGGGATGCTATTGACAGCCACTGAAATGGCAGAGCACTGGTTGGGATTCTGCCTTAGTTCCTTTTGCATCACTGGAAGGTGGTTGCTCTAAAGTGGTGAGACAAAGCTGTATTATTTCAAAGGTATTTTATTAGCTTGGGCTGTATGTGGAATTCCTTTAAAACTTCCTAAACAAGAACTTTCTAAGCAGCCATTGCACTCCTCCTGCTACTTTTTAGCACGTAGTGAATGAGATGAGCTATTAATAATTTGTACTCTACTTTTCTTACCATAAATAAGTGAAAGCTCTCCATCACATGCTAAATACTGTGAAACACTGCGATCAAAGAAAGAATGAGCATGTTAGCCTCAAACTTGCCTGACATTCATTTCAATTCTGCTACTCTAATAGCACACTTTAAATTATTCCTCACTCTTTCAAACCTACAGGTAGTTTATTTGACACACACATTCCCCTTTCTTTTTTTGTGCGCTTTTTAATTTTTATTACCATTGTCTAAACTGTTTGAATAGAATGTCATTCATTTGTATCATTATTGGAAATAGTAACTGTGTATCTGTCACACACTTCCCACACTAGCAGTGAAGTTTGAACACTTCAAGGACAGCTGAAGGAATAGCAACAACATATGGGTCTGCTGAAGCACTTCATACATGACACAAATATAGTGCCCCTACATAAGATGCCTGCAGGGAAGGGGTTTTCAGCCTGCCTCTTTCCTTTGGCTTCCTTCTGCCCAGTTCTACAAAGGAGAAGGTGCTGTTGCTGTCCCAGTGTGATTAGTGAATTTAACTATATTGTGAGTGTCGGCAATACTGCATCTTACTCTCTCTATAAATAGATCATCTTGATACCTTTTCAAGACAGCCAGTGCTGTGGTGATTTTATTTGGTTTGTACTTCTTCAGAAAGGATAATTATGACAAATGTTTCCATCACCTATTGGTAGCGCTTTGGGAAAGGAAGAAACCTGTGATTGCAATTAGCTCCTGTAGACAGCAGGAGAAAAACTATGTGTGTTTTGGTGTTAACTGTTTCTTTGGCAGAAATTAGTAATTGTAGGGTAGAAGAAGAGAATACAGGTGACCTTGCCCCTGATAATTCACAGTTGTACTAATTACCGAAAAAGAGGAACAGCCTTGCCCTTAATGGGTCACAGCTGTGACTAATAAAGATAAGTGTGATAAAAAGGGTGGGTTGGCTGGTTAGGGAGGCTCTTGGAGAAGGAGGACCTGGAGGAGGTAGAAGAGCCCTGAGGAAGAAGGAATGATCCTGGGAGACACAAAGAAGAATAAAATGAGGAAGAGAGTTGCTGCAGTAAAAGATCTGCTGTGAGGTCTGTCTGGGTGTGATGGAGTCAGAGCCTGCAGTCCCAGCTGAGCTGGGTGAAAGCTGTGTTCAGTCTGCAAACCAATGCCTGCAGTCACAGTCCAGCAGGAAATAGCCACAGCCAGAGTCTGCAGTTGGACCCTACAGCAGGAGCTTGCTGTAGTCAGAGTCAGGATGGCAAAACTGTAAAGAAGAATAAAGCAGGACCCTTTTCACATTGTTAGGTAAGAGTCTGTGTCTTGGCTCATTTCTACCCCTACTGAGAGGTCTGCTGTGGGAAGTACTCACTGTAGTCGAATTTTTCTGTGGGCACAACATCTCAATAGTGAGTGATGGCATTACAGAAGTGTGAACCATGAGGCTTGCCTGCTCCATTAGTCTAGGCTCTAGTTCGTCTGAATGAAGTTCTGCCTTTCCAGTTTCTATCAGTTCTTTGATATTTCTGACATGATCCCTCTCATACAAAATCATTGTCTGACTTCTTCCAAGCCTGTTGACTTACTTATGAGGGATCTTCCTTTTTCAACAGAGATACTTCCAGCAGCAAAACACAGCAATGTAGATTCCATATCCTTTTGGAGGGGGTTGTAGCCTGTCAAGGAACTCTTCCAGTCATGAGCCTTTCACTGGCTATAGAGGCTGGAGCAGGTCCCTCACAATTATTTGTAGCATTTGAGTCAGTAAAACCCTCTTGATTCACTTGAATTAAGCTTCACTATGTAGCTGGTTGAATTTTTAGGTACTCCTTGTTATACGCAGTAATAGCAACACCTCACTGGTAATCTACTCTCTAAGTATTTCCCACTTGTCCCATGGAGATGGTCTATATCTATCATAGCTAAAAGTTTTCCATGTGCAGAAATTGTAACTCAATCTCTGTTTCTAAGGTTGAAGATCTCTTTACCTCCCTTCAGATGGCTGAGACACTTGACTGCCTTTGCCCGTTATGGCTGGTTTTTGTTCTTCCTCTGTTGCAAGACTGATTAGGCCTGCAAATTAGTCTGTTTTTCCAAAAGGGAAAATTACATGGGTAATTTTTCACTTGCCATACTTAAAGCATCACTTAATTATTTTAAGTTCTATGTTATACCAAAATACATAGGTAATTGAGATTACAGTATGCATGCATATCTGTTCAACTCTATTTCAGTTTTCAGTTTTTATCAGGTGTGTGGCTGCTTTAAACTCTTCACTAGTATCAGCTGCATGTAAAGATAAATGTGTTTAAGTCTTTGCTAAATATTCCTCAATATCATTTTTATGCATATGCATAGCCTCTTTTTTCCTTGTACTCCTGCAATAATCCTGGCTTCTAGAGATTATTTCTATGTATTTTGACCAGATCTACTAAGTGCAGATTGCTGTTTTTCACTTTACACCTTTGTACTTCACAACTATACTCAGTCAAGGATCTGCAACTAATTTCTAGATAAAAGGTATAAGATTTCCAAAAAGCAGATATATGTACATCTTGTAAAGTCATAACGGAATGTTAGTAGCAAGGACTCAGTAAGGTTGCCATACTGTTACAATTCCTTTTAACACAAACTTTGAATGTTCAAAGCTTGCCTCTTCTGAGTCACCCAAATCTACATTTTTACTTGTTAAAAAACTGTAAAGCAGCTTGCAACACATTTATCATGATTAGTTCTCTGAAAATGCCAATGCAATTCCACAGTGATTTGCATGGAAATACTCTGTAATAACACTAAACCTGTATTGTACAGGGCTGAACACTGGAGCCTTCCTATGGAGTGGTAAATTAAAAGAAGCCTCATCCTTTTTTTGGAGAAGATCATTTCAGATCCTCCAAATCAGATGACTTCTCACTTTGTGCACTGTTCAGCTAATGTCTTACTGCTTCATATAATGTTGTATAGGTCTGTTTTTAAGACCTGCTTGTAGACACATGACAGACACAGCTTTAAAGACTGACTCAAAATAAAAAGCAAGAAAATTTGTAGAATATGGGGTTTTTTTGAGAGTGAATTTTTTGGGGCCGGGTCATGGCTAATTTAATTGGAAGCTGTGGCTGAGGCCCCTCTATTAACAGACAATAGCAGAAGAGGGATTGGCAAGTAGGGGATGGGGAATTCTCCTGGCAGCATCCAAGGCCAAAAAGCCTTATTTAGTCTTGACAGCTCTTTAGTGCCTGGTTCCTCATAAAGACAAGGGTTCAGTTCTGTGATGGTAGGGAATGGTCCAATGAGCTGACTAAAAATAAGAACTCCAACTGATTTCAGTCTAATCTAAGTAATGATGTCTTTCTAAGGCTACTTACTTCAGCTATATTTGAAGACACGCACCTGGGATCATAAAATGTGACAAAAAATCTAAGGGGCATGGCAAGTGGCCATGACTCTGTGAGCCAATGCCTTCCTGTGAATGTGTTTCTTGGGAGGAAAAAAAAAGAAAAAAGTGATCTTTCTTGAGGATTTTTCCTTCCAAAAATATTGTCAAATTTCCTCACTGAGCTAAAAATTAGTCTGAGCTTTATAAGAAGTTCCCCTACTCACTGTAGGAGGTACCCACATCCACAGGCATGCAGCAGCCAGAAAGGGAAGTAACATCTTTCTTTATTAGTGCTTCCTTTTCTTTTGAGGTTGGGAGAAATGGATGGACAGAGCCAAGACAGTGACAGGGTGCTTTATAGGAAGAAATGGATAATTATTCCTGTCTGTCTTCTCCCTCCATTTTCCGTGGAGCGCTGAGGAGTTTTGGTTCAGTTCTAGTCCTTGAGCAATTCCTGATGCAGCATGACTGCATTCCCCTTCTACAATCAGTAAACAGTGTGCTCTCACTCTTTGCTGTTTCCTACTCTAGCAAGAAAAAAATTCAAGCTGGGTGACCTGCCAAGGTAACCTTATAAATTTCAGCGACTTTAAAAATTTCATCAACCTTAACCATATGTGCTGAATGCCCCCAACAGCTGTGGGTTAAGAAGGGCATTCAACATGTAATTACCTCAAAACTGACTTTTTCTTCTGCTTAGTGCCCATGAGTCTATCCTTGCCATGCCTGGCTGGCTCCCATTCAAGTGATGATCCAGCGTGATGCAGCAGCCTCTACTGAGCCCACTGAAGCATGGGACAAGCTGCAGGGGCAAGGAGAAGTGGAGTGCTGCCTTTCACCTTTTAATTATTTTTTACTTTTTTCTTTTCCCAAAAAATTCTGCAAAAATATATCCAATTTTTGAGTTTTTGTTTTGCTTTGCTTAGTTTTTTAATGGCCACTTACTAGTCCCTCTCTGCAAGCAAATAATTTTGCATAAGGCTGCTTGGACAATTGCAGCTTTACTCACAGACCTAGCTGGGCAGACTTGGGTCATATTTAGAAAAGGGAGGACTGAATTAGACCTCACTTATTTATAGTCTGGTGCTGAGTGTTGCTATTGATATCAGGACATTCATTATCTGTATGGCAGGTCACTTTTGAAAACAGGACTGGTAATTTGTAGAAAGTGTGCTTAGATCAGTAATTCTCTGGGATGGACTGTTTTTTCATACTAGAAATGTTGACTGAGTTGATAGTGATCCCCCATAGAGTGGGGAATGGCAACTGAATAAATCCATCAGCAGGTTTAAAACCAAGACAGTGCAAACAGACCTATCCTAGGTATGATGTGTGGTACTGCTTGTAAAGCAGTAAGGAGATGATACTGTTCAACCTGAGGATAAAGGAGCTCAAGTTCCTGTTTGCTGCAAGGCATTTGCACCCACTCACCTGAGGAGAAACGCATCATCTCTGTCACATGGAGGTGCCTTCTGCTTGTGAAATGCGTTTTGCTGTGAAAGGCCACGTAACTGTGTTGTATTGGAAGTAATATGATTGGGAAAGAACTTCTGTGCTTATACCTGAAAATGTTGGTCCTCTTCGTAGGAGAATTGTGCATCCAAGATTCTGGGCTTGAGTAGGTGCAGTGATGCTGAGGGTGGGATTCGTCTGACCCTGAGATCAGCTCACTTGGTGAGGGCATGGAGCTAATAATGCCAAGATTGTGGTTTGATCCCTGTATGGGCCATTCGTGCAAGAGTTGCACCCCATGATCCTTGTGGGTCCCTTCCAACACAGAATATTCTGTGATTCTGTAATTGGAGATATCTGCTCCTGTTATTTGTCTGGGCTCTATAGTCTATAGACAGCAATACCAATCGTCATTCATTGCATCCAAAATTGTTATATGACTTGTAAGGCTGAAGACGAATTTGTAACCACTTCTTTGTCTATTGGTGGGTGTGTCTGCAGATGTCCAAAGTAAGCAAGATTACCCTTTGGGGGCCTGATGAGGGAGATGAAAACTAATCCCTGAAAATGGCTGATGCCTGAAAACAGAAGTCATTCAATGTTTGGACTCTTTGTAATGTCCTGTAGCCTGTGACCTTCATGAATACTTTGTAGGAATGCAGTGGCCCATGAGAGAATTTAGTGCAGTGCAGTGCCGCTTTATTTCTTTCTGATCTCTGATAAAGTTGGAAAGATCAGCATTCATATGAGGTACTGCCTGTTTCTAGTTAGGAATTGGGTTTTTTATTCCTAGCAGGTCTGCTTCTAATAATGTTCATGAATCTGACTTTGCCATCACAATCACGTATTGATTAAATTCAGCACTTCACTCAGTTTTTAAACTTGAGTAATCTGTCACCATCTATAGGTAGCCATTTTTCTAAATATTCTTCATATCAAACTTCTGTATATTTAATATAAAATTTTATCTAAAACAATAAAAGAAATTAATTCAATGTTTGTACTACCATTCAGGAAAAGGACTTTCTTCATACTGAGTATTTACTTGCCTAACAAGTGAATATCACTATATTACTTCTCCATGCTTTAAATGCCAGGAGCCATAATCTATTGCAAGTAGTGATGCAGGCAGAGTGGTACAGAATCAATTAGTTGTTTTTGCATTACACATGCAGACTCCACATTTCCTGAAGTGACACCAAAAGACAAGCTTTAGTAAAAATCCTGTAATTAAAGTAGAAGCTCGGTCTAATGTGAAGTGCTAGCTGCTGTTTTATCAGCATAATGAAGAGGACAAGGAGACATTGCCTCCATAATCTAACTCCTGCACTGGCCAAAGTTCAGCACTATTTCAAACCAGCAGCAAAGCCTGTAAGGAGTCAGTTGGGGGAATCGACAGTGCCAGTGTTGTAAATCAGCAGGGACCCTGTATTTTCAGAGCCATAGCAGTGCAGCAGAAACACAGGTGTAATTTCCTGTGATTTCTCATTTTGGTGCTCAAAGGCTGATTTTAATAAAAAAACCATGCATCCTAAAAATTGTAGTGCCAAATTATAATTTATTTTTCAGTGGTTCCTCTAAATCTTGATGGGTTTTTTCCCTGGCTTTACTACTTATAAAAGAGAAGAGCATTCTCTCCTTTTTAATGCACCTCTTTGTAAGTGGTGCACTTTGAAGGTGAGGAAGTATAATGAAAACTAGATTTGTTTGTGTATTCTGCTGTCAGTTTATTGCAGTGATGGCAGGATTATAAATCTGATAACCTGTCTTCTGGTCTGGTTTACACTCAGATGGACAAAATGCATATTTTTATATCCTTACTGTATTTTATGATAGTATAACTAGGAAAAATACTTAATGAATAAAAACATGTAACACAAGCTCGTTAGATCCCTTGACATCTCCTGGGTTTGTTCCCTTGTTTCTGAATTGAGGTGATGACACCAACCCTTCAGGTGAAATTTTTTTTTTTTTTATCATTTTGGTAAAAGGCTTGAAAAGACAGAAATTAAGCTGCTACGCTACTCTGCTAAATACACATTCCTTTCCCTATCAGTCCTGCTGGGCTGAGCAGATTTTTGAGGAAATCTCTTTGCTCTTTTACAGTTACATGTTGTACCTTGACAAGACACTTATCCATGATCAGTAGGAACTGTCCCTGCAGGTGCAGAAATGGTCATTCAGGATGGGTTTTGATGGTAGGTGAGATATTTAGGCTTTTAGGTAATTTAAGATAATGCATCGTGAAAGACCGTGCATATGCTGGGGTAGTCATGTAGGACTATGAGCCAGCTGGATACAAAAATTCAGCAGACTGGGGAGTCTCACATTTTTTTCAGGAGCCTCTTTAAAACTGGCAGCTTCACAAAAATAATCTGAAATTTTTAGTCTGGCATTATTGAATACAGTTCTCCTATTAGGGAATGTTCAATGAACACCCTATTCAAGCTGTAGCTTTGAAGGAGGTGGTGAGATCCCAGAGAAATATGTTTCTGTGTTTGCTTCAGGCTGGGTGTGTGGCTGAGAAAGGAGCTGTTTTGGTGAGCTGTCCCTTACCCGCTGATCAGAGTTCCTGGTGGTTTAAGAGAGGGGTGCTTGGAACTGACTCTTTGGTTACAATCAGAAAATTAGAAAAAAGTTAGTTTTGGCAACAAGGCAAGCAGTGTTTTGATGTTTTGACCAAGCTGAAGAAGGCTTTGTAAACGAATACACTTAAATATTCAATTTTGGTATTCCTGCAGGCAATATTCCCTTTTATACGTGCAGGAAATATCACTGTGGTCATAAATACCTCAAAGAATATGTAAATGTTTCTAAATGCAACACCTTGAAAACTTGATGTGTAGAAGATACATTATGATTTGCTTTTTGGGGATACAATGAGTCACCTGTGTCACAAGGAAAGTTAGAGTTTGCATTTCTATTTCTGGGTTATGGGGGTCATGTAAAAACTGTAGTGCTGGAATGACAGAACATTTTGGCCTAATCCTTATTTTTCCATCAGCTGCATTCGGCTTTGCAAAATTTGGAGCTGTCAGGATCAGGCAGGTTTTTATTATAGCATATTAAACAACTTGCTATTTAAATATTTGGGTGGGAGGCACTACTTAGACAGACTTAGCTGATCTGTCTTTAAGACTGCCTGTGACAGATCAGGTAAGTGGTTTTTTTAACCCTGGAAAAATTCCCTGCCACCGTTTATTTGAAAAGCCTGAGCCAAAATAGAGGAAAGCACACTGCACTAAGATGAGCATAAAACAAAGAGAAACTTAGAGGTTTTTTGGGAATCATAGAAAACTGTGGAGTTGACATTTTGCAGTGAGGTAAAATAAAAATATTTTGTATGATTTGTGGAATGAAAATAACCCCCCCCCCCCCCTTTGAAATACAGGGGATATCACTGCAGTCAGAATTAGTTCATGAGAAGGATGCACTTTTTAAATGCAACACAGCCAGCAGTAGAAAATCACTGTGAACAGCAGTGAATGGATGTCTTTGAAGTAAATACACTTGGGCTGGCTCATCACAACTTTGTGAGCCATGTGTAGTGTCTTGTAGGAGAGATGTGGCTGGTGATGAAATCTCCATTGCCAGTTTTATACCAATTTATTATAAAAATCACCCAAGTAAACAGCAGATAGCAAGAATAAATAGCAATGGGTTATCTAACAGTTTTCTTTCCCTCACATGAATTTTTTGCAGAGGAAACCTCTCTAAGTGAGAAAAGGATGACTTTGGGGTGGAATAGGGTGGTGAGACACCAGAAGAGGTTGCCCACAGTATTTGTGGATCTCCCATCCCTGGCAGTGCTCAAGGCCACGCTGGATGGGGGCTCTGAGCAACCTGGTCTAGTGGAAGGTGTCTCTGCCCATGGCAGGGAGATTGGAACTCGATGACCTTCAAGGTCCCTTCCAACTCAAACCTTTCCATGATTCGATAGTAAAAGAGCAGAGGAAGGAAGGGGGAAGAGCTTTTCAGGGCTCTGGAACATGAGAAAATTAAGTAAAAGGATCAGGATGGGCCAGATGGAAAGTTGGCTGTGGCTGCAGTGTAGTGATGTGTCAGGTTTGTATTACTCAGCAATCTCTATGCATTACCTGGCAAAATGTGGGGACTATTCTCAGTGAGCTTACAATGACAGTGTAATAAAATCTGCACCTAAAGTAAGATGCCACCTTCTTCTAATATAGAAGATCAGCTAATCCTGTTAAGAAACACACATGAATTTATTGCAATGTCATTTCCTGTGATGTAGTGGTAATTCAAGAGTGAAACCCTTTGTACATCATTTAATGAAACACTTTTGAAAACACAGCTTAACCCATGACTGCTGCTCTGTCCTGGGTCTTGTGGCAGATTGGAGGAGTGAGGCTGCATGTGGATGCAACATTTACCATCATTCTGGTGAGCACTGTCATTATTCCTAAACCACTCCCAGCCTCTGCCAGGTAGAGAGGAGTGCCCATTTGGAGACATCAGTAAGGGTTTAAGCAATGGGGCAGTTTTTGTGACTGACACCCCTGAGTACCTTTCCAGCTGTTGTAAGGAGAGCTTAATTATCCATTAGTAAGATGTGTGGCTGAATGGGGCTGGAATCAAAGAGCAGTATGTGATACACCAAGGACACGTGCTCTTTGTATTGGGAGTGCAGTAATGTCCCCTCCAAGTGAAAATGCTAAATGGGAGCTGTATCCTGCCTCCCTTTTAATGTGGAAAGAGGAGGGAAAAGAAGCAATTTAGCCTTGGCTTCTTTACTCTCTTTCTAGAGCGTGCTGAAGCTTTTCTTACTTAAGAGCTGGAGTCTTACAAAAGTGAAGGTGTTGATGTATATGCATATGTGAGTGGATGTGGATGTGACAGCTGTAATGCTGGCATTCAAGAAATAAAGTAAATTTCACTCCTAAGGAAAAGCATTGCATGAGGAATCCACTGACCTCTTTGACTGAAGGATGTTTTCCAGAAAGTCATACAGCTTTCATCTGAAATTTCAATAAACGGAGTAACTGGCACTTCCTTTGGTAGTTTGTTTCAAAGGTTAATCACCTTCTCTGCTAGAAGTAGAGACATTAATTCTCATTTAAATTTATCTAGCTTCAGCTTCTAGTCATTGGTTCTCGTTAAGTCATTCCCCATTAGGTTAAATACGCCTCTAATATTGGCATTTTCTCCCTAAAAAGGTAGAGCTTTGCTGTAATCAAATCTCTTCTTGGTCTTATTTTGAAAACTAAACAGTTTTAACTTCTGAAGTCCTTCACCATAACAACTTATCACTGCTCTCACTGAAGTGTTTCATAGATTCTCCACTTTTATTTAATTCTTGTAAAAGGAAAATGGCAGAATGCTATATGATGTTCTGATATTGTTCCCACCCATGGGATAGAGGGAAGGTTACCTTTCTCATAATTGTTGCTTCATTTATCCAACCCAAAGCTGTATTTTGCATTTTTGCTGCATTGTCTGAGACCCTTCTTCACTCAGTCCAACTTACTTGCTGTTTTTCAGAATACAGAGACACTGTATCATTCATTAATTGTTGGAGAAAGGAACTTTCCTATCTTTTGTGGGGTCTCTAATAAACAAAGACACTACATTCCAAAGGAGAAAATAAAAACTTAACGTGGCTGTCCAGAGTTTATGGAAGGAATGGACACTTTTGATGGCAAAAAAACAAAATCTACTGTGGAACATGCTTTTGCTTTATTGCCAGTAGGAGACCTGATAGAATTTTTTTTGTGCTTCAGCCAATTTTGAGGTCCAGTGGGAAGCAGCCACTGAGTTTGAGGTCAAGTTTTCAGAAATAAGGCTCTGATATAGTGATCTAAACTCTGAAACCACCCTGTGCAAGAGTATCAAACTGTTTGTGAAATTATTTGATAACATCGAAGGACACCTTTATAAAGGAGGTTTCCACGCTTCTGTAATTATAGAACTGACCATGCTGTACATCATATATGTGCAGTCTTTCCAAGCTGTCTTTTCATGGTAGATTTTTCTTGTCTTTTGCTTGTCAAATTGTAGCGTTTGGGTTATTGATTGCTGGTTATGTTCTGTTCAGCTCTCAACAGCACTTTAGCAAAGTCTTTTCTAGGTTATGTGATTGTACCATATTTGTCTGCCTGTTTTTCTTCAGTGAATCTGCTGTAAAACAATTTGATAGAGGTGAAAAGGTCTCAGTATATTCCCTCTATGCATTTCATAAAGCGAAGTAACCGGATGGAGGAACTCTTCTTGGAAGGTCTCTATTGTGGGCTCCCCACAGTGAAAGCAGAGGGAAAGTTTTGTGTGTTCTAACCATAAGAAATTATGTGACTGGAGCTCAAGCCCTAGCTCAGGTACACAATTCCTGCTCCTTCCTGCTTGTTGATGCCACAAGGTCATATGCTCATATGGAGCATCTTCTGCATTTTTATTCCTTTTATATAGGGTATCCTTTTCCAGGTTAAATTACATTTTTTCATTTATTTCTAAGCAGCACTCCAATACTGAACATTTAGAGGACGCAATGAAAGTACAGCGTATGTGGTAATAGTATAAGAGGTAGACATGCAAAAAACCTATTTTCAGAAGAGTGTTCTGTGTCAAATTAAGCATGTGGAAGTCAAGGATTGCTAGAAGTAAAGCAAGAAGTTGTTTTATTTTCCTTCTTTCATGTGTGTGATTTATAATTCTGAAGTGACAGGTGCCTATTATGTATATTCACCCTGACACAAGTGTATTTTGTAATTACACTGAGATAATTACAGTGGCACTGTGCCAGTTGTATAGTACATCTTAGCATTTTTAATTTAAATATTTAGAGGTGTGCTGGGTGGTGGGTAGGGAGAAGGTGGGACAAGGTGCCAAGATACAGCATTTAATGTGAACTATTTCACATAAATCCCGTGCAGGAGACTCCTTTGCATCCACAGCATGGAGCAGACCTTTGCAGTTTGTGAGGCAGCAGCCAGACTGAGGAGCTGTGAGTTTCTCACCCAGCAGAGCATTGCTGAGAGGTCCCTAAATCTTAAAATCTGTGAGGGAGTGTGCTTCCAAGTTTTTCTTGACCTTTTTCTGCCACTGCCTTTCCCTCCCCAAGGTAGTCCTGCATGGATCAACATGTATGAATTGTTTTATGGAAGTGGTATAACATGGCCACATTTGGATGACAACTCGATGTGCATGTGCTCCTGGCACTGGGGTAGCAGCTAAGCTGTGTTTTGCTATTCCAAAGCATAATCACGGTCAGGTTGTTCCATAAAGTGATTGTAAATTCTTAAATATCAACTGGGTAGCACAGAGAAGAGATTTTTAACACTGACTTTCCTGGAGGAAAAAAAAAAGTGCATGTATTAGTCTTTGAAAACCTCAGCCCTAAATATTGAAATTTGATTAAATGGAGAGTACTGAAATTACCATATCACTGCTTTAGTAGAATATAGTACTGCCAGCTGTCAATATAGTAACATGAACTGGTACATATAATTTGGTATTTCATTATGTAAAACCTGCTGAAAGGATTCCTCTGAGTCCTTTGGGTTGCAGATTTGCTTAAACTGAGTTCTCCTCACAAATTTCAAGCTAATGAATCCCAGTTAGAAGCATTATGCTGTGATGTAAAACCTGTTTAATAATTGTTTTAAAAATTCAAGTAGTGATTTCCTGTCCTGATGAAGGTTCCATATATTGCATTTTCAATGATAAGGGAATTCATTTGGCATTTTTTAGTCTTTATTGGGAAAGATAGTGCATCAAAGCAAGACTAGAGTTTATGATGCAGTGCTCTTTTTGATATTCCAGATAAATAATTCCATTTTAATTTCACAGTAGGAAAACAACTGATTGAGATTTAATGTCATATACAAGGAGCTGCACAATATGTTAGTTATTTGTCAATCTGATGGAAGAGCAGAGGAGTTTACTTCCTTTGATTCCAGCCATGTTATATTTTATGACTGACTTTCACTTGTTTTACTCATTCCAGATAAAATCTGTCATGATTATACATCAGAAAGCATTTCATTATTCCATCCATGAGAAATAACTGTAGTCAGTGCAGAAGCAACAGATTGCTGCCTCTTGCCAGCTTTATGGAAGTGTGCTGTAATGAGACTGAGTACCCTGGATCAATAGTTCTCTCTAGTAATACAATCTGCTGTCAGATAACCTCCAACAGCTTTACAGATTTAATGAACTCCTGGGTTGATGATAAAAATATAATGTAAGGAGGAAACTAAAACAACATCATGTATTAGATGTAGCCCTAGGCAACATTTTATGACCATCTTTCCTTCAGTTGTATATTTTTAATTATAAAGTCAGTATGTATCAAGCACTGTCCTGAAATTCTCCATCAGTGAAATTCATCTTGCTCTTCTCAAGTCAAGGATAAGGAGACTTCATGTAGGGAACTAAATGAGAATTTTAAGCTCTGCCTTTGCACCACTTTGGGGGTAGTATTTGAACCCATGAACTGGAGGAAAAGCCATTTCTCCTTGTGACCTCTTTCAGGCAATTAAATTATTTTGGAGGAACATACTCCAGTCCCCCTGTGCACCATCCACAGTAGGGTCTTAATTCCTACTGGGTTTTTTTTTAGAATGGAGGAATTCACAGAAAGCAGCATGAATCTGTAGTGGTAGCACAATCAATGAAAACAAGTGTCTGAACTTCTGCTAAAAATATTGTTTAGGACTCAGAAGTAAGTAAAGTCTTAGGAAATTGTACCTATTGTAAGGAGTGTATCTCCCATGAAGAAGAAAACCTCTTAGGACACTGGATAGCTGTAGGAGTAACCTCAAGTGTGCATAGGTTTGAGCACACTGATGCAGAATTTACGGTTTTTTTCCTGTGTTAGAAAGGTAGAAAGCTCTCTTAATATTTTGGAGAGGCATTAAAAATTGTTTTCTGTCCTAGAAAAAGGTCAATAAAAAAATGCCAGTTCCGTATAGTAACAATTTATTTTTCAGATTTTCAGCTGAGTAGATAAGAACTCTCATACAGGTTTCAGACATTACACATTACTTGGTCTAAAAGTTAGGAAAAGCAAATGTAGAAGCAGTGTGACCTCTAGTCAGATTGAACAAGATACACTGAGGTTGTTCTTAGTTCTTCTACTATCTTTGCTCTCCAAATGAAAAAAGTGGCATTGTGATGCCATTTACTAAATTTCTGTTGAGGATACCTAGACTTCCTCTCAGTAGTTTTGCAGTTTCTTGGTGGTTCTAAACTCTGTTATTCACATACTGCTGCCATTCAGCCTTCCTTTGCTTCTTTGGGGTGGGGGTAGTGCAGCATCCATCCAGCTGCCTTTGCCAAGGTGTAACTCAGATGGTGCCAAGTGCACTCGTGAAATAGGCATAAAATTGCACAGCTGGACTTAGAATCATAGAACCATTAAGGCTGGATAAACTCTTTAAGATCAACAAGTCCAAGTGTTAATCCAGCACTGCTGAAGTGAATGGTTCCAGTTATGGCACAATCCACAGTGAAGTGCTTTCCAGTGGGTTCCTGAACCTCTGTGGAAGCTGAGATCCACCAGGAGCCTGTGGTTCATCTGACAGCAGGTGACAAGATCTGGCCAGGGCCAGAGCAGTGGTGGCCAAGCCCTTCCCATGTTTGTAGAAGAAGCCCCTGGAGTTGAAGATTATTAAGGAATGTGAGAAAGAAATGGACTGCTGTAATTGCACCTTACCTTTCCTGAGACAGGCCCAATGGGCAGATAGAATGCACAATATGGAGGATTCTTTATCCCCTCTCTGCTGAACTTGGGGGCAGTGGTGACAAATTCCTGCCCAGCACAGCAGGCACATCTCCCATGACTCCCACATCACCCCAAAATCATAGGGACAAGGTTGTGCAAGTGGAACTCAATGATGATGAGGGCAGTGGTTCATCCAGCATGGCAGTGCCACTGAGGTTAAGTCACCTGCATTAAAACTGCTTCTATAAAGCAGAAAAGACAGGTCGCTGTCATGGGAGACCACCTCCTGAGGGGAACAGGAGGCCCAATGTGCAGCCTGGACCCGTTTCTTAGGGAAATCTGCTGCCTCCTTTGGGGCTTGGGTTGAAGATGTGAAGAGAAACCTTTTTACCCTGATACAGCCTTCGGATCATTGTCCATTACTGGGTTTTCAGGTTGGCAGAAATGAAATTGCAACAAGAATCCCAAGGGCACTCAAGTGAGACCTCAGGGTGTTAGAACAACTGGGTAAGAGGTCAAGAGAGAGGCTCTCCTCTGTCCTTCCAGTTGCAGGGAATGATGAGGGAAGAAATAGGAAGAGCCAGCACCACTGCCCATGTCCCTATGCACCACAGCTATGCATCTTTTAAATACTTGCAGCAATGATAACCACTGCCCTGGGCAGTCTGTTCCAATGCTTGACAATCCAATGGCTTTAATCTGTTTGATGTGCTCAACTGCAGGGAAAAAGTAGGGCTTATTCCTTTCTCATTGAGCCATCAGAAGGATCAAAGTTCAAGGTGCTGTTGGGGAATTCAGGTGTGGATTGGTGCTGGTGGCCAGGTTTTGGACCTCCTGAGGCAAGGTTACCTCGGGAGGGACAAGATAATCCATAACCATAGAGATTTCCTGATGAAGATTCACATCTAACAGGACACCAGGTAGAGATGGACAGTAGACATCAAAGAGGGATTGAGTGCAAATGCTCTAAAAGGCACAGTGTCTCATCTGTGCATCCCAAGCAAGCCCCATCCCCTCTGCTGCAGCTTGGTGGCCAGGGGAACCTGCGGACCCCCACAGTGGGGGAAGGTGCAGAGGAGGTGGCTGCCCTCTGCTCTACCTGTCAAGCTGGAAGTGGCCATAAAAATGAAATGAGTGTTTGTGTCTGATACACAGAGGTGCCAGATATTTCTTCCCTGAACAGTCTATTTCTTAGCCTCTTTCAAAAGACAAAAGTGCCAGCCACACTGAGTTAATAGAGGAACAAAGCTCATAACAGCATTGACACTGCTTACTATCTCATAGGTTTGATTGGTAACATTAGTGGAAAGAAGGCAAAATTTATGTTAACAATTTAGTTCAGTTAGAATTACTGAAAAAGGGAAGTATCTCTAAAGGAATAAAAACAAGAAGTTATATTTATGGCAGTATGGGGAAATAGCGCTTTAAGTAAACTGGAACCACATTGTGTGTTTTGTTATCATGTCTTTTATAGATCAGAAGCTTTAAAACCAAATAAGATCTCACTGTCCCATAAAAGTGAATTCTTTCCTTTTGGCTCAGATATATTTCCTATCAGAAAATAGAAGCAGAAGAATGGAGTGAATGTGTAAACTGAATTTAAAAAGAGGATGTTCACTTACATTATTTCTCTAAATGGTCTGAGCTCCAGGGGTTGACACATGCTTTTACAGGAATCCTTTGAATGCTGGACATAGACATTTTTATGCATGCTGTTAAGGAGTCTGCTACTGAGCCATAATTTTCAGTGCAATTCATTCTTGTAAAGTTCTAGAATTTACCATGTTAGTGACCTGCTGCCTCTTACAAGAAAGAAACCTCTTCTAGTGCTGTTGAAGACCACTGAGATTCCTCCATGCTGAATGCATTTCATGGGGCTTCATTGATTTTGAGAGTTGACTGGTATTTTGTTTAGACATGGTTAGAAGGGACATTGAGTTTTGTTACAAACAGCTTGTTGTTTATGAAACAGCTCAGGGGAAGTAGGTATATTATGTTGAGAGGGGGAGAAGGAGTTTGTGAGCTGAATATAATAAACTTTTAGCTGAATACAGTAAGCTGGACATAAGTAATTAATATGTCTTTTGGGAAATTGTATTTCCATAGGAATATACAGATACTTTCAAAAAGATCACAGTACCTTTCAGGGACTGTGAACTGTTTGCTATTTAGTAGCTTGGATGAGGGAAAGTGATGCCCCTTCCCTGAAGTTCCAGACAATGCAAACAGAGAATGAGACCACCAAGCCACATCACAGCTGTGCAGTTTAACACTAAGTGATTGTAGGCAAGTAGATGTAATAGTTTCTTCTTGGGCACAACTTGAAGCAGTAAGCCTTTTTTTTTTTTTCCCTTTAACTCATCTTTCATCATCATTTTCCATTTTAATTTTATTGTTCCTGTCTTTCTGTGTCACATAAGAACAATCCAGCCCAGGGTAACATGCCCATCAGGCTGGCTTAAGCAAAGAGGCCTTCAACAAACCTACCTTGTCCTTGCAGAATGCTTTGAGCCACTGAGTATCAAAATCTAAACTGTACTTCTTCACAAGTGTTTAAATGTGTATGCATATATCTATAAACTGGTAAATGTGCCAAAGGAGAAAAGAAGTTGGCAAACTCTAGTTATAATGGCAAAAGTCAAGAGAATTAGCAGTCAGTAACACACCAATTGAACTACTGTGAGTGCCATGGTCTCATGAATTGCAGCTGAGTCCTCCTAAGAGCTTTGCAGAAGGGCACAATTATTTAGGCCTGTCTGAAGAGGTATGTGGAACAACTCTTTCTAGCTTAGTTGAGCAAAGAGAAGACTCAAAGTCAGAAGACATGGCTCTTGGGATTACTCTTGTCTCAATCAAATAATCTGTTGCTGTGATTTGGAGAGAAACTGTTCTTGACCTTTTATCAAATTAAGAGAGAGCTCCTGGAAGTGTATATATTTTTTCCTCGATGTTTAATCTTGTTCGTCACCTGCCTTTTAAAGTCATAGTCTTTAGTAGCTTCTTAAAGTACATCAACAGCAGACTTGCTCATTGTTCATTGTAAGTGTCAGAAATATGTTTTTAACATATGGTATCACCTTCGTTTGAACAAAGCAGATATTTTTGATCATGACTATCCCCACAGAGTTCCTTCTGTGTGATCACATGCAGAATGAAAAATCTTTTTCAGTTCAGAGGTCCCAAGAAGTCAGTTTTCTAGTTCATCTTCATCTCAGGGGGAATGAGCTTGTTTAAGGGGAAATTCAGTTATCTGCTCCTGCAGTCCTATGTGATTTTAGTAGCAAACTTTTTCCTCTCCTAACTTTTCTATAGCAGCCTTTTTTAATAAAGCTTACCTTTGATCTCAGTATGCTTTCACTCTTACAGTGCATTCTGAAGAAAAACTTGGCAACAGCTGTCACAAACTAATGAAGAACATCCCTGAATATCAAATGTAACATGAAGCTCTGTGAGTGTGGTGGCTTGTTCCCAAGAAATGTCAACTCTTTTGCTATGCAGCACGTAGCAAGTACAGTATAGACAGCCATCTCCCAATATGTAGACTGCTAGTCTGCAGCCTAAAAATAAGACATTATTTTATAGGCGACAAAAAGCAATAGTACTCGGTTGAGGTGTTAATGGATGAAAATATCACCTTAGCGTACAAAAAGCCTGTGCTGATACCAGCACTTTGTAAGAGACGATCTGCATGTTTCTCTTTGATGATTTTCTTCTCGTACACAGCCTTAAGGGGCTCTACAGAGAAGATAAAGACAAAAGAGGTTTTTAGTGGCAAAGCAAAAAACACAATCTGCCCCAGCTTTACAGCCTTTTGTAGAGGAACACTTATATCCCAATGTCCATGTCCTAATAGTATACCTAAGCCATGCAACTAAAAAGGGAATAATTTGGAGTTTACAAAAATGCAAGAGAGAGACAAAAATTGGCATGAACAAAATGCAAAAAACAATTTAGGCAGCAGGTTTGGCTGTATTTCACTATACTGAACTGATTTGCTAATTGTATTTTATTAGCTGAATCTTGTTTTATTAGCATGAAAGATTAACAGCAGCTCTTTTTTCCTTTGCCTGTTTAGAAGCAGAAGCTCTCCTAGAAGCCTCTCTAGACAAAGCCATATTGAATAACAGTTTATGAAAATGTATTGGATAAAATTTGGAGATGATTGATGACAAGATTGCTGCTGTTGTCTGTGGAATATCTCAAGATTTCAACTGTTCTGTTGGGAGTATCATGCATAACACTCCTGCCACATAGATCTCAACAAGGCTGCTCTAGAGAGCCACAATGTATAAATGTCCCTTTTAACAAGAATATTTGTAGTGCACTGGAGATAGCTTTGCTTGAGCTGAGCCTTTATGGAAACATCTGTTAATCAAGTTTCAGTTTTGTTTTGTCTTACTTCTTTTTTAAGTCAAACCAGGTATGTGTGTATGCCATGGCAAGAATCAAATGCTCTTGATTTTTGATAGATCTGTTCCACAATATGATATTCCTATGTAAGCATCAACCCTGAGCACAGAGCGGGGAGGAAAATGCAATATTCAACAGAAGTGCTAAATTTAAAAAGTACTAGAAGTTGTGCATACATCTGTCCTCTGACCACTTCCTAACTTTTTTGTTTAGGGCATTAAGTATATCTGTGGCTGACTTCGAAGCTGAGTGACTTTGTGCCAAGAAATAAAATAGCCTACATGGAGGTAGACCAGTGCCTATCTAGGTTTTACTGATCACATTATACTCCAGGGGAGGAAGGTTTATAGATATTAGCTATTGCCTGCTGTAGTGCAGCAGAAGGGAGTAGACACAGAAACTCCAGCTTGGTCAGACCAAACTCAGAAACAACAGCATAAGGATTTTATAGGAATTGATGAAGGCTTCAAGCACTGCTCTCTTCCCTGGAAATACATTTTCAGGCAACAGTATAGTATAACAGTACATATATATATATATATATATATAATGTATGTAATAGCATAACAGTACTGCTTATGCAGAATATAAGATTCGAAAGAAGGTGTTCACTGCTGTTGAATGTGGCTCCTCTCTGAAAAATCAGTGTACTTAATGAAGAACTGAAGGTACAAGAATCAGAAATTTTGTTAGCTTCCTTCTTTGTTGAATTTTTAACATTTAGGAAATGACACTTTCATTAAATAATTAATATTCATTAAATAATAAATTTATCTATATAAATACATTTATTTATAATAAATAAATTAAAATATGCCAAGCATATTTTACAGTTAAAAATGTAAGGACTATCCTCTTTGTATACTTTAATGCCTTTCAGGACAATTGTAATCACTATAGAAACCTCATTGTAGTGATTAGCTTTTTATCAATGGGTCTCAAAGCACTACCTAAAGGAGCTGAGAATTATTATCCCTGTTTTATGTGTGAGGAAAGAGTCAAAAGATGATGAAAAGGCTGGCAAAGGACAACTGGGGGAGTGTAACAATGGCCCAAATAGGAACAGAGATGAGGAGAAGCCTCATGCATTATCCAGGAGGCTGTTCTTCCTCATTCCTTGCTTTCTAGTGATGTTTTCTCTCAAAGATTAATATTCAGGCTATATAATTGTGTTTTTCACTGACATTGAGAACTGCATAACATGGGGATTATATTTAATGCAGCACTTATGCACATATTGAAACATTGAGCAACTGCCTCCCCTTGAAGGCCAGTGCTTTTTACCCAGAGGTTCATGTGCTGAATCAGACATTTGCTATATTATGCTCTCTAATACAGAATGATCTGTTGGGCCCTTCCCTTTCCATGAACATGACTATGCCAAAACCAGTAGAATAGTTAGGTTACTTATAATAAATTATTTGTAATACAAGGTGTTTACAATTATTTGTCTATTTATCTGACAAAAGGAATTTTCCTTTCACCTCACTGTGCTGTTCTGTATAAAACGTGGTAGATAATTTTAATCCAAATGCATCTCACCATCAGCAAGGTACAGACTAACCCACCTATTACCCCCTGAGGGTCACTGAGAACATGAAATCTGAATTGCCTTTTAGAGATGTCTTTCCCTCTCTTTTGAATTGCAGTGACCAGTATCCAACCCTGCGTGTCTCAGGAACTCCAGATTAGGTAGGAAAGGCCTTTTGGTCTGTTTAGGAAGACTGAACATCCCATTTTTTGTATGCATAGTTAAACTTGTCAACGAAAGAGTATGGCAGGGAGTCTTCAGCAGAGGTTACTATAGCAGGTAGAGTTGCTGAAACCTGTGTCTGCACTGGAATGAATCTTTCAAGTTAGTGCTGGTTTTATACAGTGCTCCACAGTGTGTCCTCAGAATGGGGAGAGCTGACATGTTGTTTGAAAAGGTCACTTAAAACCTATAGGCAGTTGGCAATTATTAATATTTACTACTTGTCTAAGGAGCTTTACGTGAAGATATTCCTTAAAGCTTGTGAGCTGACAGATAAAACTGATAAAGTTCCTGTTCTTATCTGTTGGAAACTGTCTTTTTACCTTTTCTATTCCTTCTTAGAATTTATTCTATGCATCATGTTTTTGCTGAACAATTTGGAAGTGAGAGGAAACTATATTACTATTATTATTATTTGGAGCTATACAATTATACTATTAAGGTTAATGATGCCAGCAATTAAAAGGCATCTAGTTATTTGGAAATTGTCAGTTGGGACAAATTGTTCTTTAATGTCTCTACACATGGATTACTTTGATGGGATTGTAGGAAATTGGTAGGTCAGGGCAATATTTCTTGTTGCTTTTTGCTGTCAGGAGCCTTTCCCTGCTGTCCTTGAAAAGTATTGTAGGAAAGTATAAACCACATTATACCATCCCTTATCTTTCTTATGGGTATTAGTTACAAATATTCTCATTAACTCTTTGTCAATGAATTATGGACTAGCTATTTATGGTACAGAATTATAAATTGTCTGTGAATGTTTGTGCTCATGGGTTTCTGGCTCTTAAATTGCTTTTTTTTTTTTACAAAACTGTTAGTTGTAAAACCTGTCTGTATTTCTAGGGTATGAGTAGCTTTGTCACGTAAGCTTCCCAATAAAATTTTCCCTTTCTAAAAGATATTGCAGCGCTTATATGTTTTCTTTTTTCCTCATGAAAAATCACTGCAAGCATCAGGCAAGCTGCTCACTTGTGTTTATGTGGAGCCACAATTTCATATGCAGCCAAGAGAGAGGAATATCTAAAAAGTCAAAATTTTGCAATCACTAGTTTTGATAAAGTCCATGTTATTTAAAACCTAGATAGGAACACTGGTGTTTTCTGGCATTCCATGCTCTGTTTTGACTCTTCATTAGACATCCCTCAGTGAGCATATGTAATGATACCTGCAGTGCTTTTCCCTGGAATATTCTCAGGTTTATTTTGGGCAATTAGATGTGACAACATCAACATTTAGAGTATTGCTTGTATTCCCTGTACTCAGTAAAGGGAACAGCTGCTTAATACTGATAATATATTGAAATGAACACATGTGGATGCACAAATACATACTATTATCTAGGGGATAGTTGGCATGATTTTATGAAGCTACTCTCATGCCAACTAACAGCTTAAGGTTAAAAGAAAGGTTTCATTTGTTTCCAGTCTCAAAGTCATAAACTACAGTGAAAGATCAATGTCATGATCTAGAAAACACTTCTAGTTAAAATGTTATTTGGATGCTTGAAGTTAAGAACAGCACAGGAAGAAATATTTGGAACTGGACTGCAAAATGGAAGCCATAGCAGCAGTTGGGGGTAGGTGCTCCCCTGCCTTCTCTGTGTAACTTCCAGCAGAAAAAAAACAGTCACAGCAAAAACCAAAGCATATATTATATTTTATTTTCAATACAGTTGAAATACAGTGTTTAAATGGGAATGCAGACAGTGGTCTTGGAATTAGAGCAGCACTAATGAGTTGCTGGTGAGCTTCAGTGGGAGCCTATGCAAAGCACCTAATCACAAAGACCCATCTTAATTTACCTCCTTGTAGTAAATGGGGTACTTGATAAAACTACTCCAATTCTGTGTTCCTTTAAAAATGTAAATATCTTTTATTGATTCATCCTGCAAAGCAGAGAAGCTGCAATGGGATGGAACCAAATATAGAAATATTTGGAGAAGTTAATTTTTTTCATTATGCCGTGTTTCAACTTCCCGCCAAATTTCCTTTCTCTTTAAAGGGAAATAAAATCTCAACAAGGAGTCTTATGCTCAAAAGCAGTTTGCTTTAAGTGGTGAATGAACATTCTTTAGAGTTTTCATGTTCACTAAAAATATAGATTAGGTTTCCAAGCAGCTCTCTAAACTAGCTCAAGTCTGAATTTTACAAGGCAGGAAAAATCCTCCCACTTTTAATAAGAAACTCCAAAAGTGATTCCTTTCCCAAAGGCTAGAAATGCAAATTATTTATTAATTTTTTGTTTTCCTAAATAACTGCATACTTTAACATAAGTCTCTGATGAATATTGTTTATTTAGTCTTAATATTTAATTGCTCATGTGAAACAATTATCCAGGTTTTTGCAACAACTTTGAAATCTGTTTAGGAAAATAAATACAGCAATTAGAAATTAAAAGTCCTGTTGCTCAGTATAATAACTACATTAGTTTTAAGCAATAAAGTAGAGCTAAGCTTTGTTCCTTAATTACTATTATTTTTTTTTTCTAATGTGTACGTGCCCCATGCCTATTTCCTGCCTGGGGCATCACATTTGCAGAAGCTGGTCCTGAGACTGTCTCCAGCCAGTTTTGCATGTACACCATGGTGCACAGTTCATAAAGAACCAGGTGACTGATTACCCTGCTAGAATGAAAGGGTAAATGAGAAAACATTTAACTAACCACAGGAAACCTAATTATAATCAAAATCGAGTTATATTTTCTCCTAATTTCTGAAATATTTCTGGTGTGGGAATGAAATTTTTGCATCACTAGCTGTAATTGTTTCTTAAGTATATATAAACCTTTTCACAGTTGTATGTTTTAGCATCAGATGGGAGAATCATCTCTGGCAAAGCCTCAGTTGCAATGTTATTAATTCTGCATGCTCTAGGGGTGTAGCCTCTCAGCTCAGTCCGTACTAGGAGTTTACTCAAGTACAATTCTGAATTCAAATATATGCCCATGTTTTGGATTTCCCAGCACAGCAGGTTCAAATCTGAGCTTTATAGCTGGGCAGAACTGTGTTTTAGGTCCAGGAAAAACAGTCATATAGTGTCATGACTGTGACCTCTACCAAATGAATATCTGTCAAGAACCTAATGAAATCTCATTCATATAGCTACAGTGATGTTTTTAATGAGGCAGAACTAAACTCCAGCTAGGTAGGAAAGCAAAGGACTTCCTATGCATGCTCCACATGGTGCTAAAGAGCAGTAAATCTGATGTGGTGAATTTAGGGACAAGTGTGTGTCATAGGTGAGGGAAGTTTCTCAGAATTACTGCTGGATGTTGACTGTGGGAGGCCTTTCCTAAATGGCTTCTGAGTTACTGCCCTCAAGATTGTGAAGGTAAACCCTGCTTAACCACGCTGACCAAGCTCTTTATAAGGCAGATGAGCAATGTCACTCCGACATTAATGCTTAAGATATCTTGATCAACTTAGTATCTTGATCAACAAAAGTAAAAGGGATTCCTCTAGGATGTGCTAACTCATGTGTTAGCCCCTTGCCCCTGGCAAACAGCAGCATCTGTTTTCTCTCAGCCAAAGCAAAACCATAGTATTTGTTTTTTCAGGGAGTGATACTGAATTACCTAGAAATACTATTTCCTGATGGGAGGATTGAGGACCCACAGGCATCCTTCGATTCAGTGATGCCTCTGTGAGGAAAAGGAAACTGCCTATCTACTTTTCCAAAAAGCGAGTGAAGTATTGCCCTTGTCTGTGCTCCCCTGACCACAGAGAGACCTGTCCTGTTGTGGTCCAGGAGATTGCAGGGTGCTCACTAGGAGGTTCCCTAAGGGCAGCTGAACTGCAAGGACACAGGCCACTAGCAGTTCCCATTCGTACAGGAGTTGGGACACCAGCCAACCTGATCAAGAAACTTATGGGACTCTGTCATCCTCAAGATGCTGCTCCAGTACATCCTTGAATCAGGGACTGAGCCTTGCTTTTCCATGTAGAGGATAAAGCCCATCCCAGGAGGGAAAGAATTCCTGTTAATGGAGAGAACACAAATTCACACAATGCTTTACTTGCACATAATGATAAATTATGCTTTGCATTTTTAGTCAGCTGTGCCTTTCTTTTTAATTGCTTTTTATTCAGATCTGAGATACTTTTCATTAATTCTGAATCCCCTTGGCAATGGCTTGCTAAGATCTATGAAGGGTGTATAAGAGTAGACTTTTTGATCTGATGAAAGACACACAAAAATCGCTTGCCACATGCACCATTTGTATCAGAGGCTATTGAAGAGACCGAATGCATTTCAGTATCTTCATTGAACTTGATGTCACTTTTATATTTCCTCATTCTGTCTGCTAAGTTTCAGGGGAAGCCAAATTCCTCCGCTAAGGGGAGCATGTGGAGTAGCTGGCAGTAATAAGACTTGAGCCAGAGGATGACAAGTGAGCTGAAGAAGCCCAGCAGCAATGCTTGCAAGAATAGAGTGTCACGGAGATCATTTTAAGGCTGTTATTGATTGGGGAAAGATGAATGTGTCTTTTAATGGTATTCTTTGGTGTATCATTGATCTTCATAGAGCCTTACCAAGCTGCCTTCGGGTGCTGCACTGAGAGCACCATATGTTGTAGCCTGTGGCTGTGCAGTGATAAATTAGATGGCACCAAGCTGCTACTGAGTGCTTCCCTCTCCCTTCAGGCTTTTCCCCAAAAACCTGCTTGCTGCACTGGCCCAGCAGCCAGTGCTGAACTTGTACACAGCTTCTCTTTGTTTTCTTACATCTCTGGTAGGGCTCATGAATGTGCTGTTGTGACAGTGAAGCTTCTGAAATTTATTTAGAGAGTAGTACGAGAGTGGCTTGCCCCTTCTATACAATGAACTGCTTGAAAGTTTTGTTTTCTGTTTGTATTTGTTCTCAAATAGCAGGGCGCGCTTCAAAGCAAACATTAGGATTACAGCTGTATTGATCTCCTGGATTGATCCTGACCCTCTCTGTCACAGCAAGAAGGTAGCAGGTGTGTTCCTGAAGGCAGTCCCTGCAGGAATGGCATTCTGTCCCAGGCACAAAATTTTTCAAACAGGTTATAAGCATCTATTCTAAATGCCGTATATTTATATAAAATCTGATTAAAGACCATTTTGAACTTTGTGAGCCATAATTATTTCTGCATGGTGCTTTCCTTCTGCTTGGGAAGTTTTGTATTTCATAGGGCATGAATAAATAAATATTGTGCAGAATGGCTTCATGAAAAATCCATACTGCAGAATTAAGAAAAAGTGATCATTTGCACTTTTTCTTGTTAAGGCAGCTGGGTAACTCACATGATGAAATGTAATGCTTCTTTGTATGCAGTAAAAATTCATGCCAGCCATTCGATTACCAATATGTTTTGTATTGTTTCTTGCCATGACATAGAATGAGGTTGTTTCTGAAAATCTTTTAGTTGAGTGCTGTACATATGGAGAATACTAACTATGCATGCATTCTGGGAGCACCTCTTTTTAAGAAAAATGTCAGATTTTTTTCACAGTTTTTGTTCTCTTCATTCTAATGCATCAAAAAGATACCACAAATCACACAGATGCATTTGTTTGTGCATATTTTGCATTAATATAGCTTTGAGATATACTCTTTCATGAAAGAATGCATTTAGTATGGATGTTTAAATAAAACTTTCCTTACCCATGAAAGGTAATTAGGTGTGGAGCTCCCAGAAGCGTACTGTTGCGTTATAGTTAATGACTGTGAAAATATCAGGAAGATTTAAAAAAGGTTAAACTGGTTTTGACAGTCTGTATTGATACTCCCAAGTAACTTACTGCATTAATTATTTTGGGGTCTAGGGGAAATTATGGAAGCACTGGAAAAATTGTACTCCTTTCCCTTTTTTAATTTAAAAATGTAATCATAGAATTTAAAAAAACCCACAGTCTTTGAAAATGTAAAAAAATATGATTAATTAAACATTTTTCTCATTTTTGAGAAAAGCCACAATTATGCCATGGTTAAGACGTGATTTAAGTTCTTTGTCTCATCTTCAGGCCAGGCATAATCTTCATAATGACTTTTGGTGGCTCATGGCAAACCATGCCTTCCATGCAATAAGGAAGAACAATAATTCTTCATGGGATCAAAGACTGTACAATTATGCTTAATATATATTAAAAAGCGTAACAGGATCTCCCCACAGCCTGTGCCAGTGTGGCTCAGGCTGGAGTGGAACCTCCTCACTGCTGGTTCCTCACTAACTGCAGTAATTCTGCAGGATTACCCTAATGTTAAGTGACTGACGCTCAAGATTTGGTTCTGCCATCTCACTGTGCAGCTTTTTCAGAGGGAAGTAGCTTGCTGCTGCTTGAGGGCTTTCTCTGGTCACCATGTCAGCCAAAACACATGCAAAACCAAAGATATATTAGATCTTCCTTTAGATTTCTGCATTCCAGGGAACAGAGGTCTTTGGTGAAGGTAAACTGAGTTGTTTGGAAATAACCCAGAGATCCCTGTGGTATCTCCAGATTTAAAACAATGCTGGGAAGAAGAGGGTATCACCCCCCAAATACTTCCTGGGTAAAAACACAGACTGCTGTGGACTCTCTCTTTTGAACTTATCTCACTGTTTTCTTCCACAAGAACCTTTTTCCCAAAAATTCCTTGACAATTACAGTTGCAAACCTGCAAACTCTAGTACATAAGCTTTTCATGGTGACATGTTTCTTAATCTTAGTTGTACTGCATCTCTAAAGGTGGGCAAGTTTGGCATATTTGCATTATCAGTCTAATTTAAAGCCTTCTGACATAAGCAGACTGAGCGTCTCCCAAGTATTCAAAAGAAGAAATATTCTATTTCTTATAATTCTGGAGATGTGATTAGTTCTTCTAATTATGACTTTTTTTCTGTGTTTCTTTCTGTAAATGACATATTGAGGGAAAGCTGTGCTAAATTTTTGCAGTTTGGTACATGTTTCATGACTATTCTTATCCCTTTTAAGATAAGTAAACAGATAAATAAAATGTTCAATAGTCCAGGCTTAGCTCTTACATCAAGTTTGTCCCCTGTACTCGTGCTCTTCCCCCCATTAGGTCACAAATTAATTATCCTGATGCACAGTGGTGAATATGTAGTGCAAGGTGACTTGTCAGGTAATCCCATGTGTATTAGAGGGAAATGCAAATATAAAATGTCAGTTCAGAAAGCTGAATTATGCCACACACCCAGTGGGTTGCCAGGACAGGATATATGCCTAAGTGGTTGGTTCCATCCTATCCTTGACCTTTTTGATCTTGTGTCTTTTCCGGGTTTCACATGAGGGGAGGGCAGAGCTCCTTCACTAGAGGCCCTCGAGGCAGCACACACAGGGAGCACAGAGATGCTGGGTGGGCAGTAGAGAGTTGTTTGCCATTCTCCAGTGATACTCAATGCCCTTGGCTTCTGCAGATCTTGAGGATTCCAGGATCTGCCAGTGAACTGACTGATTAAGGGGTGGTGTCCCACATGCAGCTTCCAAATTCCACAAGAACTTGAATTCTTGCAAGCACTGCCTATTTTCTTTCAGCCCGTACCAGCATCTTACTTGAATTTGACTTTTGCTGGATGTTCTTCTTGCAGTACCAGTGGAACTTTAGGAGATGGAAGAAGCTGGTCTTTCAGGGTCCTGCAGGATGTTTTTTCCTTTGCTGTGGAAAGGAGGGCTTTCATCTCAGTGGAAATATTCAAACTGAGATTTTACAAAGGATAATCCCTAGTCCCAGCAGGACTCCCTGTGCCTGCTTTCTGAACAAGCCAGCTCAGAAACAAACAGAAGGCACAGGTATTATGTTCAGCAGTGCTTTGTGAATTTTATAGAAACATGATAGTTTCTGAAATTATAATAATACTGTAAAGTGCTTTGGAGTAGAAGGTAGATGTTGGTTGATCACAGAGGCTGTCAGGACTAGTATCACTGATAGCTTTTTGGTTGAGCAGCAAGGCAATGGGGAACCAGAGAAAATCTGTCCTCAACTTCTAAATAGTGCAGTACTCCAGCCAGGACTTCAGACATCATCTCACAGCTCTGCAGAGCTCTCAGAGCTCTTGCTCAGCCTCCATCATACTGTTTCTTTCAGTCACTGAAACACAAAGTGTATGTTTTCCCAGTTCTCCTCCTGAAAGGGTTATCTTCAGTCTGCTTGGCCCCTCTGGACATGGCTGAACCCTGCAACTGGGAGGATAATTCTGTGCAGGGAGAGGTGGTGTTTTCTGGGAACAATTGAGTCTGCATGTCTGTCTGTTTGTGCTCACTTTCAATCCATAAAATGACAAGTAAAAAAGGCTGTATTGCTAAGCTACGAAACTAGCAACTGCAGATATATATCTGAGAGAAAATTATTGCCTGACAATGCATTTGTGATCTGAAGGGATGCTGTGCTCAGTTCCTGAAGCAGTGGGAGATGGGATCCCATTGCTTTGCTTTGCAATGGCTCAGTTGCATAAATTCTTTTCCCATTCAAGTACTTCCGAATCAGCCTGTTCCACTTTCACCAGCAAGAGTCATATTTTCTTTCTTCTTTTATTTTTCTTCATTGACATCTGCCCAAGACTGACTTTCACCTCTGTGACAGAAAGAGTGGTGGTGGAAGCTGCATCCATTTCAGCATGCCCACAGCAGGTACTAGGGCAAGAAGACTTTTCCGAACTCATTTGTGGTTGTATTTTTAGATACATTCACTGCTCATATGTGGGACTGGATTTTCCAAGGAATGCTGGGTCCTCCTGGAAAAGGACTGGGTGTCTGCTGTCAGCCTGGAAACGTCCCCTCCACATGCTGGAGCTGGGACCCCTGCAGAGCCCAGGGTGTGTCTGGCAAAGGGTTTATCTCCACCTAGAAGGGGAATTGATGAGACCACACCAAAGCAGTGTTAGATGTTACACACAGCAGTGTCACCTGCCCTTGTCTGTGTGACTGCACAGCCTCTGAGCTTGTCTGAGTGACAGCAAAAGATAAAGACTGAGGGTAGCCACCAACATCCTCCCTGGTCAGAAGCATTATCCACAAGGAGACCAAAATCAACTGAGGAGGTGACCCTGCAGATTTCTCTACACTATCAGGCAGTAATTTTCTCTCATATAAGTCTGTGGTTATTGGAATTTGTAGCTTAGCAATACACACAGGTTTTACCTATCAGTTAACAGATTGAATGTGCACACAAAGTGGGCTTGAAATGGAAGAAAGTTTTCGGTGTTAGAAGTGTGGAGAGAACAGGATGATTGGTCTGTTCTCCTGCAGTCTGCAGTGAACAAAAAGCTTGGGGCAAGGAGAAGAAATAGCTAATGCCAGCTCTACTGTCTCAGCCAGCAAGGCAGCCTGTTAGCTAAGCTCCTAAGCTTTTCTTCTGGCATTATATAAAAACATACTGCTGTGGCTGAGAATTATGAACATCCAGTTGTGTGGCCTCTGCATACCTGCAATGAAAGGGAGCGAAATAAAAGTAGATAAATCACTTGTCTTTGTGATTTTTTTTTTTTTTTAAGAATTGCAAGCAGGTGGTCGTGCCAACATATTCTAGTCTATGACCTTTAGTTTAAAGGATTTATTTTGCATTATTCCTTGCTTTACAGCTTTAAAGACATAGTAATGAGGTATTCTCTGTGCATCCTCCTACTCAGAGAAGCTATATTGAGAAGTACAGCTGCAGCCAGCGGGGTGTTAATCACCACTTACCGACAGGCAGGACTAACACAGGCAATTGGAGAGTGTGCTAATTTTCAATAGGACATCTACTCTTGCCATCCTGTCTTCCATTAATAGGGTAACGTTTGAAACACTCAAGCGTGAGCTGTTTTGCCATGGAGAATAGATTTATGTAAACAAACATTATTTTGGGGTGAAATTAGCCAAGCACGGCTAAGCAAACAGTTAGATAAGCACGACTGCAAACAGTTCAGATGACAAGAATGGGAAAGGAATGTGATGGCTTTCTGTGAGACAGGGATTACCACCCACAGCCTGGGATGGTGGGCTTGGTGAGCTGTGGGCTGGCTGACGGTAATGTGAGATTTCCCTGCACTCCATCAAGTTGAGGGATTTGCTGTCTTCCTGCCTCTTGCTGCTGGCCTTGACAGCAGGGAGTTTCAGTGTCTAGTGTCATTTCAGACAACTGTCATTAGGACAGAGGTAATTCAAGATAATAATTAAATACTTGTACCAGAGCCTCATCACAGTGTTATCTCCTACAGATTATGTCATCTTCTGGATCTTCACAATTTGCTCCTTGATAAATTTTAATTCTTATAAAAAACCTGCTTCCATTAGGGATAACACTGCAAGCACAAAGGATCATATTAATTTTGGATCTCTATTACCTTTTCCAGTATAACTCAAAATTTAGATTGTCTTGAGTAACCAGGGGACCAGCATGATGGATCCCAGTGACTAATCGCAGTAGGATAAGAGGTTATTACATCCCAAAGAATTATGAGTCTCATAAAATATTATTAAAAGTTAATGTGTTTGATTTTTCTCTTAAAATTATTCAAACAATTTTACTATCACTGGGTAGCTGACAATTTGCAAGAGGGTAATCAGAAAATATTCGAAGGAAAATGTGAATGCATAGCTTTTAGATTGTTCCATTATGTGTTATTTTACATTTGTTATGACTTTTAAACTTAATTATCTCACAGGGTAGATAGTGATGCACTTGGTGATTTGCCAGACGCCAGAATATTAAAATATAATGACTCATGGTGGAATATATGCATCCATATATTTTCAGTGTTATTGCTTGCCTTTTAAAATATTTAGATCCAGAGCATGAATTGACACTAGCTCTCTCTTTGTTTTAATAGCTCTTTAAATAGGAAGAAAAATCCCCATTTTAAAGAGAAACAAAAAAATAGGTGAAGAGCTTTGAACCTCTCATAATGGTGCTTTGGCTTCTCTTGGCTTGCCCTCATCTTCAGCAACTAGATGATTAAATATGTCAAACCACCTCCCATATCCAATTCAATGAATGTTCGTTTCTCAAAAAACACCCAGAAATCTGAGGGAAATTTGACGAGTGATTTTCCTTTTCTGATGTTTTTATTATTTGCATGTGTACTGGATGTTCTGCGTTTCAGAGGCTGCTCCTAATCTTTTTATGATCAAGTCTTTTGACTTGGAAGTGAGAAGAGGAAGAAAAATAACCCTTCAGCAGGAAGCATTTAACAAGCTTCTTTTCTTTTCATTCCTACTTGGATGGCATGACACATCAATTCTTTGGACTAAGCACTGTGATGGTTTGGATGCATACAAGTGTCCAGGTAGGTCATAGCATGGGCATCAGTTTTAGCAGCACACACTGCACCAGCAGAAGCTGCTATGTGAGTCTGGAGGTGTTGCATCCTCCCACAGAAAATTTCCTCCACTTGCTCCTGCTTTAATCCTTTTCCACGGAGCTAGTGTACATGCTGTGATTGAAGTAATTAATGTCAGTCATTCAGTGGACACAGAGGATGGCATGCATAGCAAGACCTAAGGGGAATTAGAGTTGCACAGACCTTCAGCAGCAAGAGATTTCTCTTTGCTGGCTGAATTCTGGTACTTGGGAATAGGCAGGTAAAAATAGATCCAGAGGAGAGATAAAGGACTACGTTTACAGCAGCTGAAGGATATGACAGTTTGAAGCAATAGGTTTTTGCTTTGTGTAACAGCCCTGCCATATTTTGAGATGCTTATGGAGAAGGTATTGCTTTGGCTTGCCTCTCAGCCTGCAGGTTCTTGGCTCCCTTATACTCACAGTTTATAGTTGGAACTGAAATGGAAAAAAAAACACCAAAAAAGCCAGAAGAAAGCTGACTCACTTTCTCTAAATAAACCTCAATGTACAGATTTGTCTGGGGCCCATTCCTGATGCAGCAAGCTGGCTCTCATGGTGGCCAGCATAACAAACCTGCTGTGTTGGCCTTATGAGGTGCTACTCCAGACTGTTTTGGGTGTTTGCAGCATTTAAAGGCTATGTGGTCACTCTGGCATCAGTTTCACTGTGCTTCAAAAGCTGCTCTGTACCAAGCCCAGTACTGTTGGCTATGGGTCAGCCTCACTGTTAGGGAGAGGATTCATAACTTGTGGTAGCACGGCAGCTTATCACAGGGGAGGGCTACACTCTGCTGAGATAAATTACAGTGCCAGCAGGCAGGAGCTGATGCCAGTGATTAAACCATCGCCTGCTCTCACCACTATTCAGAAAAAGAGAAAAGATTTTTACATGTGGAAACTTGACAAGGAATTATGGAAGGAAATAAATTAAAAAGCCACTTTTTTTTCCTTCTTGTTCTTCTTCTTTTTGGTTTCATTCAATTCCAGATCCTCCTTTGAGGTATTTCTGAGACAGTTTATGCTCCACTGAGCAGCAGAGTGTTGTTTGGCAGGTGTCACCAGGTGGCACTGCTTTCAAAATGTCATTGTGTGCTAGGAAAGGCAGAGATTGGCATCTCTTTCCTGCTGACATTTTAATACACCTTTCTGATGAGGCCATCGCTGTGTGAGAGGCCACAGAGTTTGCTTTCGGCCGATATCTTTGATTGCAGTTGCTCCCTGGGAACAGGGCACTGGCGTTTGGCTGAGTGTCTTGAAAGAAGGGATCGCCTGCGTGTTATTTATGACAATCTCCGCTCCAGGATGAGTGTCTAAATGTAAATTACTCAATTTGCGTTTAGAGTATATCCACTCTGATTTCTCCTCCACTGAGAAACCAGTCTGCAGGGTGCTGACATCTGCTAGCATTCAGAAAGGAAGCAACACATGTTCCTAGAAGTTAAAAATGGAAGAGACATATTGCATTTTCTAACATTGTTTTTCCTTCTGCTACTGCCAGCATTTATTCCCAGTGCTTAGATCTGGTTATGCTTAATACAAATCCAAGTGGCTTAAGTTAGTGCAGTTGCCATAATTTCTAAGAGAACAAATGAGAGCAAATACTGCCACCACCATCCAGGTATCTTTTCTTCTGTTTAGTTTACAAGGGTTATAAATTATTGTCATGTCTTTCCTTACTGTTTAGCCATTTACTTTTCCCTAATTGATTTCTTTCACTGCTTTATTTGTGTGCTTTAAATTATAAAGTTTTAAATGGCATAATTTTTAAGGGACCCCGTTCCACAACCACTGACATTAAGAAAGGCGATTCTTCCCCTCTGCTCAGCACTGGTGGGATCACGTCTGAGGTGGGATGGTGTATCCAGCTCTCACCACCCCAGTATAAAACATGAGCATACTGGAGCAAGTTTAGTGAAAGATCACTAAGATGATTAAGCTTTGGAGCACTGGGAGTATAAGGAGAAGCTGAGAGAGCTGAGACTGTTTGGTCTTAGATCAGTGAAGACTCAGGAGTGATTTTTCCAGCACGTACAATACCCAAAGGGACGATGTAAAGAGGCTCTGCTCAGTGGTGCCCAGGAACAGGACCAGAGGCAGTGGGCACAAACTGAACTATAGGAGGTGTTTCCTGAACATCAGGAAACACTTTCTCACTATGAAAGTGACTGAGCACAGGCTGCCCAGGGAGGTTGTGGAGTCTCCATCTGCAGAGACACTCACTCAAAACCCAACTGGACGTGGTTCTGAGAAAACTGCAGTAGCTGAATTTCATTGTCTTCAAAATTCAAGAAGCAAGGGTTAATGTAGCCCAGCTACATCGATTTATTCTTGTCCTATCAAAATTTGCTGCTGCTGTCATATCCTCAAATTTTTTGGTACTTTTTCTTATCCCAAAATGTTGACATTAAATTGAGGCATTAATATGCTTAAGTCAAAAATTTCGTACCATACAATGAGATATTTCTGAGTGTGAAGTGACAAATATCCCATCTTTTTGCCAAATATTAGTGTAAAAAGCACTTCTCATATTATTCCATATTCATATAATCATCATGGAATGGTTTGAGTTGCAAGCATTCCTCTAAAGATCATATAGTTTCAACCTTGCCTGCCATGAGCAGGGATACCATGCACTAGGTCAGGTTGCTAAAGGCCCTATCCAACCTGGATATTTTAAGGCCTAAAATGTTTCCACCCCATAAAATACTTGTTTCAGAATATATTTTTCTGCATGCAATTCTATACTTTTTTTTTTCTACAAAATTCTTTCAAGTATTTTTACATTGTTTTCTTGATGTTAACTAGTATCTTCCAAATTACTCTCATTGTCATAATTAGTCCACTTGCTACCTTTTCTCTTAAAGCATTTAATCATCGTGTATTATACTGGATAACAGTGCATCCAATGACATTGATCAGAATAGCACCTGTTATGACTTCCTCCTTGCAGTATTTCCAGATTTGATGCTAATTTATATTTTTTTCCCTATTGTTTAATTATCAGTCTGTATAACCATGTCAACAGCTGAGAAATGTTAACTTTTTTTTTTATGATTTTATGGGACAATATTAGATTTTACAGCAGTTTGTATAATTTATTGCAGTCCTTTAATACCTGAACTGTTGTGACTGAAATCTCTGCAATTATCTACTGTGCAAGAAGCCAGTCGCCTTCTGCTGGGATCTTAGGTACCATTTAAAAGCCTGATTTCCCTCCTGTTTATAAAACTCATGGTGTCTGAGCTTACAGTTTATGGACAAGATTATTTTCAATGATAAGGCAATGAACCAATGGCTCAGTGGATTGCTGTGCAGCCACACTGAGAAAGCTGAGGAGCTCAGTCCAACAATGAACCACCACAAGCAGCACTAGGAGAGACATCTTTTAAAAGTCAGCATTTTGCAAAACAAATGATGCAACTGAGTAATTTTTCCAGTAATATAATATAATGTGTATTACCTGGGGAAAATGCATTTCCAGATGTTCATCAAAGACTATGACTGGTTGCCATGTTGTTCAGCAATTGCTGTAAGGAAGGAAGAATCTACTAAGTGCAGGCATCATTCTGTGCGCTGATTGTCAGTCTATGAGTTGCATTTGATCTGAGCTTGCTGATATCAAGAATTGTGATGGTGGCTGTGGCAGGGGGTTGCCAACAAAAGTGAATATAACTGTGCAGAACTCAACTGGAACACACCTTCAGAGACACTCATTCCATATCTTAAAGACAGCTGTCTTAGAAGGGGATAAATCATCTCTGAAAGTAGCTGCCTTTCTCTGCTTACTGCAGATGAATTGCCTGAGACTCAGAATTTCACTATGACTGGCAGCAGGTTGAGTAGGTCTTAGCCTAGAAGTCCTGTGAGAAGGAGTAGGTGTCAACAGAAGTCAAAAGGCTGTATATTAAATTGAGGACTCTTTGAATGTGTTTACACTAACCATTTTCATCCTATAATATAGATTAGAAATAGGGGAGGCTGATATTTTAGAGATAAGAGATAAAGAATATCTGTGTTTGAATGTATGGTACCTGTTTTCTATTCCCAGTGCCAGACTCCCCAGAGGAAGCTTTTATCCACATAATTTAATTAAATTAAATTAAAATGTCAAAAGAGTAAGGAAAGATGGACACAGCTGTTCTCAAACCATGGATATCTGTGCTACTCCATAGTGCCCTAGCAGAGTGCACTCACAAGATTCCAGAGGAAGGATATTTCAAGCAAAAACCATTTACAGAGATGAGTTATTTCAGTGGTTCACAGCAAAGCACAGGCTTGGTATTCTGAGCCAACAGCTGGGAAAACTGAGAGGAATTTTGACCAACAGAATCTGTAGATCTCACAAAAATCTGTATTTCAATTTACTGAAGTTGAAGAAAGAAAGAGAATTTCAAGAGTTCGGTAGTATCCTACAGACTTCAAAGGCTAGAAGACCATTGTATCCAAAGAATCTCCAAAAATTTGACTGCCTGAAAAAAAGACATCTCCAGTCATTGAAAAAGAAGAATTCAAATATCAGTATAATCTTGTTTATAACCATTGATACTGTATCCCACAGAGTCATATGACTTTGTTTTGGACATATTTCAGTATTTTCAAGATCAAAAATATTAATTTTATCTGAAAAATTAAACTGAAGAAAGGACACTGGCTTGCCCTCTCCTGATTTACCTTTGCATAGATGCTGCTTGATGAGTCAGGGACACAGTGCCTCACAGGGGCTACCCATCCTTTCACATCTGCATTTCAGCCTGGGCTCTTGCAGGTGTTTGGACAGAAATAGGTCTCCTGGAACCTTTGTTCCTCTGCTCCTGTGAGGTATAATGTCTCCCCACAGATTTTTGAGGTCTGAAACAGTGAGGTTTCAAACTCAGATGAACACAAAACATCTCCAGAATTGAAATATTACTGTGACAATTATTTGTTTACTCATATTTACGTCATTTACTTGCACTTTGAGTGAATAAACCCCTGTCAGAGAAAATAATGCTGTGATTGCTTTAATTCCAAGCATGTATAGTCCACCTATCATCCAGCTAATTTACTGTGCTAACAACTGTCTCACTGCATAATGAATTGGATAATACCTTTTTTAATGTCTACAAATAATCGATGTCCTGGTTCAGCAAGGCAGTTAAAGGCTGTCCTTGTTCAGCAAAGTGCACAGACACGCCTTTAACTTTGTACGAGGTGGTAATGGCAACAAGATGGCCAACTGGTCCCCATCTAATTGAGCTGCTATTTTTGTCTTCAAGTAACTTTGCCTGTGAAGTTGTGCCCATTAGTGAGTATAAAGTGCTATGCTGAATTTAAAATACAGTTTTCTGTGTAGCCTAGAAGTATGTTTTTAAAGTATGTTAATGTTACTTGTTGGCTGACTGACAATACCTATTTCATCCATATGTCCTCTGGATTAAAAAAAGGAAAACTTTGTATTATTAATGGGTGTATCAAATATTCCTTGTGTATTTGATTTTTTTTCCTTATCAAGTATTTGGAGACAGTTTTTGCACTCAGGAATATATTTCTTCATTAGAAATAGGTGGAAAAAACCAAATAATCTTTCTGCTAATTGTCCATTACCTGTGTCTTAGTTATTCTGAGCATCTGCCACTAAGTGGTGGCTATGAAAACACATTACTGCCTTATTAGTGTCAGTCATTTCCTCATTAAGATTTGCACTGCCTGAAAGACGCCATGAAGAATATGAGACAGCCATTTCCAAACCAGAAGTGAGAGAGTGTAGTGGTTTAACCCCAGCTGTCAACCAGGCCCCATGCAGCTGCTCACTCACTCCCCCACCAGTGGGCTCATCAGAAAGGTAGAAGCAAGAGAACCCTTGGGTTGAGATAAACAGGGAAAGTAGAAGCCATGCACACAAGCAAAGCAAAACAAGGAATTAATTCACTGCTCCCCATGGGCAGACATCCCAGGAGAGCAGGGTCCCATCACATGTAATGGGGACTTGGGAGGATAGATGCCATCACTCCAAATGCCTCTTCCTTCCTCCTTCCCCCAGTTTACATACTGACCATGATGTTATATGGTCTGGAATATCCCATTGATCTGTTGGGATCACCTGTCCTGGCTTTGTCTCCTCCCAGTCTCACATGCATCCCCAGCTTCCTCACCACCATGGCAGCATGAAAAGCAGAAAAGGATCCATGTGTGCCCTGCTCAGCAATAACAAAAATATCTCTATATTATCAACTCTGTATTCAGCAAAAATCTAAAACACAGATCCATAGCAGCCACCATGCAGAAAATAAATCTACCCAGCTGAAACCAGCACATTCCACCCATTACTCCATACCATTTTCATCATACCCAGGTACCACACTATTCAACATAACTTCATTACTCATCACTCCCCCTCTTCCCATTCTTTAATATAATAAGCAGATACCATTCCCTTAGTCCATGAATCACCCCTGCAAAATGTCCATACAATGTCCACAAAATATCTGTCGAATTGAATCTCTGTTGGAAGTGGAATGTTTAGTAGTGATGGTTTTCAAAAAAACAACCATTTCATTGTCCTGGGCCACGCACAAGACGCACAAGACTCTAAGGTAGAAAATTTACTAAATCTTCAAGATGCTGATATTTTAAAGTGTTGTTCCAGTTCAGAATTCCAGATGAAACAGAAAAGGTGGCCTGATTTACAGAGTTGTTGGTATTAATGAAGTAATCTGAGGCCGCAAGCCATACGGAGTGAGTACCAAGTCTGGGAATCTCATACTCAAAACCTTGCTCCATTCTGTCATTGCAAGCCATAGCTGTAATTTCTAAGGTGTCTGAGGAGTCTCTGTGCATGTGCATTGCTCTTGCCTGCTTTGAGGAGTCTGAGAAGCCCCGTGGGTCCCTCTTGGGGAGCACAAGTGAGAAACACCTTCCTTCTGGATCCTTGCAGCACACACGGTACCTGCAGATGAGAGTGCCACACCAAGCAGCAGTGCAGCCTTTTGTCAAAAGCTGGTCCTGGTGTGCAGGAACTGGGGGATGTTTCTTCATTTTCTTCTAGAGCCTAAGAGACTCGAGCTTGCCTCTCCCATTGCTCATGTGTCTTCAAGGAAGGAATTTGTCCCCAGACTTTGGCTATATTTCCTTTTGATCCAAAAGAGATCAAGACTTTGTGTGCAAAAGTACAAGGATGTGGCTCTAAATAGCAGTTGTAGGAAATACTAATCAAAAAGAAATTAAGTACACCATAGTGCAAGGATGATTGTGATAGTAAAAGCAATGAGGAGATGTGATATTCTGTGCCTGAGCAGAGTCTGTGCAATCTGCTGTAAATAAAACACTGAACTGTGGGCTTTCACGTGATGATAAAAAGAAATATTGAACAGGCATCTCACTGGCCACTGCCTGTTCAGTGCACTGAACAAAGCAGGGGTTTTATGGAAAAAGAATAATTTTTATTGCAAATAAACAGAGTGTTATAGTGGAAAAATAAAAGCTGCACAAATAATATTCTTTCTGGCATTTTCCAACTCCCTGGACAATATTTCACCTTGTAACAGAGGCTTTTATACATTACTTTTCTAATGGAAATGATGTGCTTTTGTAATTAAATATTGAATTTTATGTGTGATATTCAACACTTAAGGAATTTAATATTTTATTTGTGTCATTTACTTTCATATAGTTCTAGCAGACTGGTGCAAGGAAGTGTGTATTATGTGGAAAGACTTGCAGAGGTTTGGCAAGCTGGGACAGACACAGAAGTGCCCAGGGCAGCAAAGCAAAGCAGGTCGTCCTGGTGTGTTTGCACTCTCATAAATCCACAGTAACTCCTGAATGGCTGTGACATGTTAGGTACAAAGGCCGCAATTTTTTTTTTTTTTTTTTGCTTTGGCCATACAGTTGAACTGGTTTTATAAATCTTAGTATGGGCTCAAAAGCAAGGTTGAACAATGATGCAAATTGCTCCCCTGACATAAAACCACTGTGGCAATTCAAACTGTTCAGAAGGAGTCAGCAAATTGGTTTTGTGCCAAAGCAGGCTGTTTTGTTCTGCATCTGCCTGTGTCCATCAGATATCACCTGTGAACCCATAAAACCTATGGAGGCTGGTTTGTACTTCAGCTAATTCATGCTGCCCGGGTTTGCCACGGCTCATATTTGCAGTGCCAGCCCACACAGCCACACGTAGACCTGGAATGGAGCAGCACTGGAGTAGTCAGGAGGGGCTGAGCCATTTCTCAGCTACCTGGAGATCTCAGCTGCCATTCTGTGCCGTGGCCTGATGAGATGCTCCTGTCCTCTGTGCTGAGCCTCAGCGGTCAGCTCCTGCATTCAGTCTGTTTCCATGGTTCATTTCTCTCTCAGAGCTGACGCGCTGTTTGATGTTGCCTCCTACCAACCCTTGGTAATAATATATTTTCTGATAGTCTCTTCTTAAATGAATGGAAAGCGTTCATTTTTAAAAGCAGTAAAGAACTGCCATTTGTAACACCCACATCCATTTTTAAGAAAACAGAAAACAGATTTCTTATTGAAGGTGAGAGAACATTTTCTATGGCAAGCATGACATCCAGATTCTTCCTTATGCATATGACTAAAACAGTACAGATTTTTAATTTATTTTTTTTTCTGCTTTGACTTAACTCATCAACATGAGATACTTCTCTCATCAATGTCAGGGGAAAAAAAGTACAATTATGTGGGTGGCTTGGGATGGCTAAGCTGAGTCAGACCAAAAGTCCATCTAATCTAACACCTTGCCTCCGAGGCAAGAACAAGGCAAGCATGTAATGATGATACCCCTGAATATACTCCCCTGGTTGAAAAATTCAAGGCTTGAGAATTTCTTGCTTATTGGAGATTTCTCTGTATTTAATAGCTGTTGGTGAGTTTATCTGCCATGTTAAGTAGCTTCTTCAACACCTTTTTAATAGGGTATTTTTAATTCAGCTGTTTTTATAGAACATGATTGTCTCAAAGTCTTTTTAGGAAGCAAAGCTAAGTCCAGGCTAGGTTAAAATAACAAAGTCTAGTTGCAATACTATAATATTGTATCTGCCTTAGGATATCTGGCATTGAAAGTTACACCAATGCCACAATCCATATGCTGAATGATAGGGTTGTGCCAATATATAACTCTAAATAACAGGGGTAAACCTGCAGAAGGGAGAAGACTGCATACCAAGGTTTTCAAAATAATTTTTGGCTCTCAGATTTGTTCAGAAAGCCTGAACAGTAATATACCTAATGCACAGGGATCTAAACTGAGCCCTCGGAGAGTCTGTGCGCCTGGGATGCAAAAATGAAGTTCCAGTTTCAGTGAGCTAAAAATTAAAAGCATCTCAATTTTTAAGTTTGGTTGTAGAGGAAAGGCACAGATGAGGGCAGCATTGTGAAAGTGGTCTGTGGGGAAGCAGCCACCTACCTAAGCCAGCACACCTCCAGGTGAGAGCTGTCCCCCTGCTGCAGCCTGTCCTCCTGAGCCAGCTGCACAGCCCCTGTGCCCACCCCAACGAGCAGCCCCACAGCTCTGTGGCTGACAAGGGCTTTGAGTCACACCATCCCACTCCCACTCCTATTTCCCCTGCAGCCAGCTCCCTGTACAGAGAAACTTGGTGCAGGAGCAAATGGGCTTAAACTTAAACCTAGCTAGGAGAAAGCTGAATTTCTTCTGTGTCAGCCTAGCAGTCTGGGGTACATGGAAATGCTCCGTTTCCTCTGCAGCTCCATCAGGCGTAAATTTATGCTACTGCTGGGTGAGGACACAAATAATGAGGGAAAAGGGAGAGCAGAAATAGAGGAATAAAGAAACAAACTGGTGCCAAAGAATGAGAGAGAAGATAGGAAGTGTGGGTTTTTGGTGATAAAACCCAGCCTGTACTAATTATTGTTCCTTGTAGTAGAAGCAGTATAACTGAAAACAACATGAAAAAAATGTCTGAAGTGAGTTATGTTTAGAGTCATGGTTTGTATGAGAATATTTTATGCTGGTGTATTTATTAAGGCCATGGAGCAAACTAAAGTGTCATGAATAAAGGTCTATGTGCATGCAAACTTCCTTTTCATCCAGGGCTGTTCTTTAGCCTGAACATACAGTGGCTTCTATCCCCAGAGGGAGAGCAGGGATACAAGTGCTAAACAGCATTTGGTGAAGCTACTGGGATATGCAGTTCTGTCATATATTAAAAATGATACAATTATAAACAAAAATTGTGCTTTAGAAAAAGTCCATTGAAAAGGAACATCTTCAAAGTTAAAAAAAAAAAACAAGCAAAAAACAACAAAACCAGATGAGTTTGCAATCTTTTCTCTCTTTATCTAATTTTTCTAGGAAGGTAGCATATCTTCAGTTGCTCAGCTCTGATGAGATTTCTTTTTTAAATTCACAGGGGTCAGTTGATGTTAAATTATGTAATATTCAATATATGTATCACAAATAAGATTGACCCAGGCTATCTAATCTCTGTTAGATAAAAGACAGAAATATTGAAGTCATTAAAACTGTAGAAAAATATTCATGATGATATACTATTTAACCTGAATTTTGCTTTCCTGTTTGCATCACTTCTATACTTGTACTGACAGTAAAACTCCATATGAAACAGAAAGCAATTTACAGAGTCTTTAAAGAAATCCTAATGAATGTTTCATGTTCAAATCTTTGTGTTACTTAGAATACACATCAGCAACTTTGCTCCTTGTTAATGCTGAAATAGCTTTCATAACCCTGTCATCATCCCACTCCTTTTAGAGCAAGAAAAGTTTGTGACCTGAAGAGCACTTTGGATCTTCAAAGGGAAGGGAAGAAATTCAAAGATAAACATGCTTACCATTAGCTATTCCTGGACCTTAAGCTCAGTTTCAGATAAGCTTTGTCTGCTGCCTGAATTCACATTCAGCATCTGCACAGATGTTCATTAATTTCCATGAGAAATACTTTTGGAAATTAAGTCCTACACACAATTCCCCTGGCCTTTAGTTCAGAAAGATGCTAGATCATGTTGAGTCTCAATGTCAAATATTTCTGTGGGGAAAGACTAGAAAGACTGACCTATTTGCATATGTGAGTGGGTATGGCAACAGTCTGCTGCAGTAATGTATGAGGAGAAGGTTATTTGGCAGTAATAATATTGCAGAGAGGATAACCAACGGTTCAAAAAAAAAAAGAAAAATAAATTTCTCCTTGTTCCTACAGACAAAAAGCAAAAAGGAAGAAGGAAGAGAAGGGAACATCAGTTCAGAGAATGTGGCTGGATTTTAATAAAGGCTGGATGGCTTCATGGCCCCTGAAAACATTTATGTATAAATGAGTTGAGATAATAAGGCTAATCAAATGTCATGCTTCAAGTAGTCAGTGCATGGCCTGAAGGGACTGGGAAATGCCTTTTTGCCTCTGTACAGATGTGCTTCATTGATTAGGATTTGCCCATTTCAGAGGAAAGTTACAGAGCCACAGGCGTCCATGATGACTTGCTTGAGCCAATATTCTTATGCAGACCCATCAGGTTCTTGGGTGTTTTATTTTATGTGAATGCAGAAGTTTTGCAGCAGCCTGAACTGTGTCATGGACATGGGTTAAACATGACTGTATCATACAGCGCTGTCACTGAGAAATCATGGAAACTTTGCTTAGTTTCTGCTGCAGATCAAGGTGCAGATATTCATCTGATTGACTTAGCAGATTGGTGGGTTAGTGCTGTATCTGCAGGACTGAATTCATATAATCTTTATCTCGTTTTCCTGAAAGGTAAAGAATCCTTCATAGAAGTTGTTTAGAAGCCTAGACTTCTTCATTTCATCTTATTAGCTTCTTTCTCAGAGCATAACATCTGCAACTGATGGAACATTGCAGTCCACAGCCTGGCATGTGTGAATAAGCCTGATTAATTAAGATTTGAGGTCAGAAGAAGGAGATGGTTCCGTTTCCAAGGTCGAGGGTATGGTAAATAATAAAAACATCACAGAGCTACAGTTGAGTTAAGAAGATGAGGACTTACAATGCTATATCTGTAGGATATTCAGAATATTAAAGCAGATAACAAAGTATGACAAGATTTGGTTTTCATATCTGCAGGGAGTTGAGAGGACAGTACATGTAACTTTAATACCATTTGTACCTTAACTGTGGAACCTATGCATTGTTACAGGGCTGAAATCACTCACAGTCATTCACTTTGGTCTTTGCCTACAAATTACAACATAACACAGAACCAGGCTGCATCCCAAAGGCTGCCTTGCCATGGCAGTGTGAGCTGGCTCTCTGTCTGAGTCTGTGTATGTGTGTAAAAGGTCTCATTTGGCTGGGTATTGCAAGTAGTGAACTTGGAAAATCTTGATCAAAGTCCTTTGCATGCAAAGTATATAGTGGGAGTTGTGCATAAAAACTGATTCCCTTTCAAACTACAGTTTTTGTTGCATGAAATTCTATCGCAAAGTCACTTCTAGTCGGTAAAACGCTTTTATTCCTGAGAAACCACAGTATCTGCAGACAAAAGCTTTATGACATCAGTTTTTGGAAAGCGAGTTAAGCTTTTGCGAAGATTTGGGGAAGATTAGAGGGCCCCCTTGTGGAGATTTTATGTATGTGTATGTGTGTGTATCTATACATGTACGCAGATACCTGTTAGATCAATGGAAAAGGAAAACGGCAATTTTGCTTGTATTTGAGTTATATTATTAATACCCAATCTTTCTGAGTTTGCTCAGAGTTATATATTCATACCAAATATTTCTGGGTTTGCTCAGATGCTATAAAGTATTTTAGTAAAACACAAAGTTCAGCTAAAAATGGGAAGTCAGCAGTCTGTCATACAAGTATTCAATTGAAATACCCTGTCACCTTCTTATTTTTTGGCTTACAGGTAAAATCATACAGTTGCATTACAAGAAGAGGAATTTTAGGAGGAAAAAAACAGCATTTTTGTTTTACAGCTGGGTAATTTCCCTAGGTTTTGTGAACTATTTCAATGTACTAATAGGAAACACCACTCTTATAATATATTCATTAGTAGAATCACCTGAAATTCTTTTATATCTGTGTTGTCATGTTGTTTACTTTATGGGAGGCTTTAAAAACTCAGCATGTGGGACAAGAAAATGATTGTGATGCCTGGATTTTTTGATGATCATTTATAATTTATGGTCATTTTGCTTGACGTCAGAATTAATAAAGATTTGAGGCAAAGCTTAGAGAGAATAAATTAGTGTGCTTTCAAAGGGATTTCAATTACTGAGCCCTTTTTATTGTTAATTTCTTTATTAATTGAGCAGAATTACTGTACTGATTCAAAATGCATTGCAGTGAAAAATCCCACAGAACTTTTATCTGAGCATCCCAGACTTGGAAAAGAGTGCCTGCAACTGAGCTCTTAGTTGGAAATCAGAGAAAGCTCAGCTGGGGAGGGAACCTTGTTATACTTGTGCCACAAACTGGTTTCCAGTGAATCCAGTTACAAAGGAACACTGGTGATGCTGGTGCTGCACGTGTTACCTAGCCAGAGAATAAAATGAGATAGCAACAGCTCCTTCAAAAAACAGGAAGAGGTTGAAAATAAGCATTGTAGTTGAATTTAAAACAACTAATTTTGCTTTGTTTTAGACCTAACAAAATATGACTGAAGAAATGTAAATGTCAGAAGATTTAAGGGTCTGGCTACATTTGATTTGTTTTTTCAGGTGCACTTTGAAATTGAATTTTACCAGCCAAGTGTATTCCTGCAGGACCCTTGTGATAACAGGTCTCTCATAATTCTGAAAGTATGTAGGGATTTTTTTTTTCTTTAGAATCATTCTGAAAGGCCTTATGTTGTTTAAGTTACTGAATAGGCAGGAGTTCTGTGTCCCCACCTTTTTGCATTGGAGCTGGAGGAGTGCTTGGTCTCCCAGGCAGTCGCCTGCCCCACGAGACTCCTCCCGCAACAGGGATTTCCTCCAACCTTTTTGGCAGCTGCTGGGAGACTGCCACCTGTTTGTGAAGAGGGTTTTGTGGTTTGTCCTGTGTGCATAATGGATATTTTTTGAATCATTTAATGCTAAGCTGTTACCCATGATAATAGGTATCAGACTTCTTCAGGAGAGTCTCTTCCCAAACAGGTTTCTGTAACCCTTTAAGGCTATATTGGCAAAAAAAGCTCAAACTGCAGGTCCCTTGTGCAGCATTGTCTGCAGGTTTGCTCTTCTCTTGTCCCCTGTCTATCACTAGCTTTCTTTTTCCTGGCCAGCTCTTGTTTTCTGCTGCCACTTCCTGATGTGGGCCATCCCCTTAGCTCATTCCCCCTGTGCTTGTAACATCCTCCTGGGAAAGGCAAGTTCAGAACTTCCTCCCCAGGCTGGGGCTAGAGGCAGCTCAGGGAGGAGGTGGGTAGGACAGTAGTGCAAATGTACCCGTATTTTGTGTTCCCTTCTGTGCAGCAGCATAGCAAAGGCAAAGAAAAAAGAAACAACAGTTTTGAGTAAAGAGGTCATTGTGCCTCAGATTTACACACTTCTTTTGAGACACAGCAATCAGCTGTGCACAATAGTGACGAGATAGAATGGGGGTGATGTGAGCAATGGATCCCTCCTTTGCCAGTCCTGACCATGAAAGATTTCTTATTCTCCCCAGCACAAATTCCCTGCATATCTTTAAAGAATCTTGTAAGACACTGCACAGGTATTGCTTCTGAATATTATTTCCTCCTGTATGTGCTCACACCCTGCTTCTCTAGGAGGTACAAGGTGTTTTTATGTGTGTGCTTGATAGAACAATGCAACTCTCATTGTTTGAATTATTATTGCATTTTGTATTTGTATTTCTTTCAGCAAGGTCCTTGCTACTTCACTCCTTTCAGCAATTTAAGGAATCCTTAGAACAGCTGAGCTTGATATAATTTAGGCAAAGAACAAAAATCACTGGAGGGAACTTTGTTGGATTTGTGTCTCATCAAGAAATGATTTACAATTTGTATCAAGCTTGTTTGTTTTTCCATCAAATCACCTCATCTATACATTTCTATTCCAGACCATTTCACTCTGAAACAAATTGTCATTTCCCCATCGTTAACCAACTTCTGTGTTCTCACATGCACCAAAGCTGCGGCCACCAGCCTCTGGGCTGTGACATGTAAATATCCAGCATCCATCTCTGATAGCAGAATGGAAATTTACCTTCAATAGGGTATTTGATAGACCAGCATCTGCAAAGTTATTATACAAAGCAGAAAGTGTGAGGCTGAGCATAAGAATTTTCTGGTGAACAAAACAGGATGTGCTGAAAGAAGAATTTAAAGGAAAGTTACCCATAGATTTCCACAGGGCTAGTCTTAACTCTGACCCTGTTTCATGTCTCCATTAATGATGTTGGCACTAAAAGCTTAAGTGTATTAATGGAATTTGTTTAATGACCTTGAGGATTTCATAAAAGTAGGGGAAATGAAATTTGGTAGTGCAAAGTGCATGGTTCATGCATCTGAAGCCAGCAGAAATAGCTGTCCTCTATCAAGTGAGTGCTTACCAGCCAAAACGGGGAGTCTTCATATTCACAGAATCACAGAATGGTTTGGGTTGGAAGGGACCTTAAAGACCATCAAGTTCCAACTCCCTGCCATGGGCACGGATCATCTGAGCCAGTGACACAATGAGTTTCCAGAGTCATGTGGCCCCATAAAACACCAAAATGCAATGTGAGGGTGTGTCAGAGAACACACTGCCAGTGGAGGTAAGAAATGTTTATTGTACAAGGCACCTCTAAAGCCTCATGTGAAATTTGCTCAATTCTAGCCACGTATAGTGAAATTTGAAGTCGTGCAAATTCAAATGCCAGGAAAGGACTGCTATATGATCAAAACCTGGAACAAATCTCAGGAGCTCCTTACTTTTATAAGCCCCCTATCAAAAGCTAGCATGAAAAGCTGAGGTGTTGGAAAATTCAGTGAAGGGATATAAGCATGACCCAAGGGTTTTGGGGACTGAAGTTTGGTCACTTACAACTTTTCTTATCATAGGAGACAATAAAAAGGAGTTCAGCTTTGTAAATTGAAAGTTGAGAGCTCTCTGATCTTCAGCTTAAATGCTATTTCTCCTTCTCTGATGTTACATTTATAAATCTCCTTGATGTATTTGCAGTGTTAACTCAAGAACAACTGGATCTAAGTAGACCAAGACCAGGTTTTGTCTGGGAATAAGACTTGTGCTCCTAACTGTAAGAAGCAACCTTCACAAGTTGTTTTCAGTAGGAGCAACGGCATGAAAAGGATATTTCAAAAGGGGCTAGGATGCTTTAGGAAAGAGATAATTGAGTGCTGTTATCTGTGGTGGCAGGGTATGTAGGGCACTGTGATGTCTCTGAGAGCTTTTTTTTCCTAAATAAATCAATAAATTTCTTCATATCTGCTCATACTACTCTCTATTTTCTTCACTGCCAGCAAGGCTGAGCTTACCTACATGTTTAAATATAGCGTAAAATGCCCAAATTTATGCTCTGTGTTTGAAAATTTATGCCTAAATCCTGAAGGCAATACACAGGAAAAACCTATATTAGCTCAGAGAGCTCACACATATTCATATGCTATTCATGTGCATTTGCTAAAATACTGGGATCAAAACTATGAGTAACTACATAATTTCATTAGCCTAAGAGCTGCTCAAGATTCAGACTTGATACCTGTGAACAGAATTAATTTCATTAGGGATGTGTAGCAGCTGCACTGTCCTCTCCAATTTCTGGAGACTCTATATTGAATAACGTGTCATTGAAATAAATACTCTTGAAGTTGCTCAGTAATTCAGGGTGTGCTGTTTTGGAGTGTTATAGCCCTAATTAAAATCATATTTTAAACCCCACAATCTCTTAAAAGAGACTAAAAATCCTCTGTACGGTTTGTAGGGTGGCAAGGAAAGAACAAGGGAGAATGGGGATAATTTAGTTGGTAAGTTGGTTCTTGTTTGATGTGTTGTCTGACAGGACTGAACATTTGGTGACAGCAGACTTTCCCCTGTCATTCAGAATCACAGAGCCCCAGGGGTGGGAAGTGACTCCAGGAGAAGTCTAATCCCCTGCTCAGAGCAGGGCCACCACTGAGCGTAGCTGAGGTTGCTCAGAGCTCTCTCCAGTTGGATCTTCAAAATCTCCAAGGGTGAAGGATGCAGAGCTGCTACTAATAAAATTTTCCAATGCTTAATTATTCTCATAATGAAAATTGTTTTCCTTTTATTCTTACTTTTTTCCGTTTATGACTATAGTCCCACCATGCACTAGAGTGAAAAGCTTTACTTTGTCTTCTGACTGGCCTCTTCTTAGGTGCTGAAAGGCCTCTGTTTGATCTTCATCAAATACGTCATTAAAATCTGTATCCTCACAAATTTATATTCTCCTATGTCAAGAAAAAAGTTCTCAGCACTCCCACTATACTTTTGCAGCAGTAGGTCCCAAGACACATTTTCACTCATAATTTTGACAGGCATGTGGCAATGTCAAGAATGTGATTATTATTGTCATAATTATTCATTACTTTTAAAAAGTACAAAATCACATGTCCTAACTCTAAAAGCAGATAACATTTTTTAAGGAAATTGTCATTTTGCATAGTCTGAGGCCAGTTGTCTTCATTCCTGAAGCATTTAAGAAAAAAAAATAGTCCCCACAAATGGAGTTTTTACCATTGTTTTCAGTACAGATGTAGTGCTGGATTTTGAAACTCATCTTTTTTCTGTATTATGTGAATCTATGAACCGGTGCTATATTAAAATATCTTACCTAATATCTCATTCTTCTCAGATCTTTGCATAGCTCTATGCCATTATTGAATTTGTTCTAGCTTCACATCAAGGAAAATTGGACTCTTTAGGTGGAAAAATTCCTAATGTTGTATGTGTAGCATTTGTGCTGCCAAAGGTTCACTCTTCTTTTTCTACCCTTCTGGATTACCCTAAATCACTACTGTTAAAAGTTGTTTGATGTCAAAGATGAGTGATCTCTAAAGACCCTCCTTGTCATCTGTCATTCTTTAATCAGATGTAGGACACTAATCTTCTGATCAACAATCATGGAAAAAACAAAACATAAACAATGCTATAAAGCTTTCCTGAGGTTTTTCTGATTACATCAATACTGAATTTAATCTGATATTTCAGAGGATATTTTTAAAGAAAAAAGGGCTTGCAATATCTAAACCGAAAAATTGGGAGTTTTGTGATGAAAGCAGTGAATTACTGTAAAAGAAACTGAAGTTGGTGACAGCGAGTATTCTTCCTAACATGCAAGGAAATATAAGGTTTCACATTTCTTAAGTCCTTCCCAGTGCCCAATCACCACATTTTTCTTGCCTGTAACAGTCTGTGTCATCACAAATAACTTCCCAAGCAAGTGCCTTTTCTTTCCAGAACCAGAAATACAATCCCAGATGTCTGACTCCCAGCCCTCCCTCTGTCACATTGATATACTGATATATCAGCAAGGACAGCAAAATTACAAGGGACTGTTTTTCTAACTGCTGGATTGGAGATTTGTATGCAACTGTACAGAACTTTGAAACTTTGTTTTACTTTGGGGAATGCTCCAACTCTATAGGTATGTTTAGAAAGAGATATTACACCATGACTGGTAGATGTATTATAGGTACAAAGAGTTGTGAAATTGAGGTTCTCTGTGGTTATTTCTCCCTCCTTAGAAAATGTTATGTTAGTGGTTAGTTTTTGATGTTGGCCTGAACCTTGCATTGTGAGAATATGTCCCTTCAGACAAGGACCCTTTGGCTCCAAGTGCAGGGTTCACCTTGCAGATAGAGACACCTGTACAACATAGACACCTCCAGGTCAGCAATAAAGCTCCCTCTGTGGCCAAGGTACACGGAGTAATGCAGTGGGATCCTCTAGAGGGATGCAGCTCATGCCAGAGGTGACCCCTGCCGTGGCCAGACCCACAACACTGCCTGTGCTGGGCAGCTCCCTGCTGGGTTCAGAGCTTGCCTCGATGTGTAGCTCATATGCAGACCACTGCAGCATCCAGTCCCTTCTCTGAGCAGGCATGTCATATGGATTCAGCTGCTCTTTATGCCACTTGGGTAATGAAAAGGGTAAGTTTAACCAACAGAGACTTGTGGCCAACTCAGAAATAGGAAACAATGGCCAGTTTTTATTCCAGTTGGATTCAGAGCCATAGGACAAAATCTCAAAGGAATAATGAGACACATCTAAAATTTTGTATTTTTATACCTCAAAATTAAATCTGGACTTTAAAATTTTTCTTTTATTTAAATCAGCTAAGTTTTCCTTAAATATGGAGTGTCTATAGAATACTATAGTCACTGTTTTAAGTAAAGTACTCATCATCCTAGATAAAAACTGCAGAAGTGCTGAGTGCTCAGATCCTCTGAGAAAACAGCCAATTAAGTGCTTTTGCTACATGCTGAGCAGGTGTTGCATGTGGTAAGAGTAGATAAACCTTCACATTTTAATGGTGGTGGCTGTTCTTTCAGTAATAGTCTTGTAAAGAAACTCATGAAAACCTGAAAGGATAGATAATAGTATTAAGGTCACAAACTTATGTAAAGGATTTCTTAGAAAACCATTCCATCACAGTGTCTAGCATCCTGTGACAGACACTAAGCTTAAGAAGCCTGTGTGCTCCTGATACATCATCTTTGCAAAAGTTTGTGGGACAGCTAGGGTTTATCTGTCTGGCTTGGTGGATAAGCTGGATGATATTTCCTGCAGCCAAATGGGCAAGCATATATTTTGTGCACTGTTTCATAGGTTTTCGTTACACTGCCATTGTTCTGGATAAGTATACAATCTGTTTTTGTAATTTTGGGCAGTTTATCTGTAAATTAAACACACCATGGATGCAGAGACACTGCACAGAAATGGTGCCAGCCTCGGTAGTAGCAGAAGTGTGCTGACAGGATGGCTTTTGGTGGGTATTTCAGACCTTTCCTCAGGAGCACACTCACTTCCACAATTAAAGCCACTAAATTCTTATTTCCACTTGGGACACAAACTTGACCAGAGCTTTTATTTTCCTTTCTATCTGGAAGAAACAGAATGTGGATAGTTTTATGATGCACCTGGATTTTTTCAGTCACTTTGGTTCTTCTTTCTTCTGTCTGCTAGTGTTTTCTAAAATATTCTCTGGTGACTCTTTTACTCTAGCTCAAATATTCTTCTGTCTCTGCATCCACTGCCGTGAGCACACTGTTCTCCTTTTATGAAGATGCCATTCATCCTTCTTCCCCAGGAGGCCCTACAGGATGTTTCTGTTCTCAGTGTGCAGTGATCCTTCACGTATTTAGTAAATCTCCCTCAGCTGGGACATCTGTTTCGTGGTGATAGAAGAGGCAAAATGCCCTGTTTGGGGATCACCTCTGCTTACAGCACACTCTGCTCCTCTGAAATTAATTTCTAAACCAGAGCAATGCTATTGAAGGATTAATGTAAGATTAGAGTATTTATATTAAAATACCTTATAATGTGGAAGAAATACATGTTCTTAGGTTATAACTAGAAGCTCATTTTATCTGTTCTTTTAATTAAAGGTTTTCTTTGCCTAATGCTAATGAAGAGATTGGATTTCATGCAAGTAGAACTAGAGCCTTAGGAATTACCAAGTACTTCATAATTCCAGTGTAAACAGTAGTGTGCAACCCATGCTTCACACTGGTGCTTGTTTGAGCCCTTGCATGGATCATCAGGCCCTTGCCGTGACCATCCCTTGTCCAAAAAATCAACTATCCCATAGTGACAACTTCAATCATCCATTAGTTTCAGTACATCATGCTCAAAAGGAGATTGCTTAATCTGGGGAAGCTGCATAAAGTTTCCTTTCAGGAGGAGCTAACACTGCAAATAGTGGGCTGGTGTTCGAAGTGAAATCTAAACTGTTATTATGTCCATGTGTTCATAGAGACAGTCACAAAACACATTAGCAAACACACACTTGTGCATCTACTATCATTCTTCTATCATTGACAAACACAAGTTATGGCCAGATTTCAGTGTGAATTTTTACACACACACGTGCTGATATAGATATGATATAGCTGATATAGATATTGATTACATAAATATATTATATAGATATAACTTGTATGGGTTTGAATTAATTTGGAATATTTTCTGTAAAATATCTTCTCCCTGACATGCCAGCATATTCTTTTTGGCTAGCCTTTAAGCACTGAGGGCGTCTGTGGCAGTAATCGATTATGGGAGTCTACACAAATGAAGCCAAGAACTCTCTGATGAGTTTGCTTTGACAAATAGGGTAAGAGAAGTCATTATTTAATTCTTTGCTCAGTATTTCACATGGAGCCATGGAGCTCAACATAGCCTTAACTGTGAGCATGGGTGATGCAAGAGGGTCATTTACACCAATGAGAACAAGTGCATATCTGTATCCAGAGTGGCTCAAGTATATTCACTATTTAGCTAACTTTATGCTGCTTTACTGAACAGTGAAGAAAGGTCATATCCTGTTTCATATTTTTAACCTGCTTCTTGTCTTTATTATGAGCCGACTCCTTGGCTATTCCCAGTGTGATTGAGTGCTGGTATATGAGGCAGTGAGGGCTCCAAAATGCTTCTATAATTATTCCATAAATGTCAAAATTTGAAAGCAATTTGAAAACAATTTCCTAAGATAATTTTATAATTTATATAATTTTCCAACTGAAACAAATGTTCATGGCCTTCATGTGTTTATTTGTATCATTATTCTAGAGACATGACACCCTTTTCCCTGAAAGAAAACTTTGTGCACAGCACAGTCCAGGAGTAGCATGTAACAGTGTCATCTGGACAGTGTCCAGGATTAGGTGGAAGAAATCTTAAGGTCTTCCAACCTCAGATTGATTAAAAAGGTGACAGAGTGTCACAGCTAGAAGGTTAATCAGAAGGTTGTAAACTGTGAATGCGGCATAAGTTATCAGCGCTTCAGAAACTAAATGTGTGTCAAGCTGCTCTTAAAGGTTGTCTGCCAGGTGAAGAAGCCATTCAGTGGATAAAACAAGAAGGCAACTCTCTGGAAGCTGCAGAAACCAGCAGCAGATTTATCTGGGCAGTGAAAGCAGCTGCAGAAGTCAGGTAGTCACAAGGAGGAGCAGCAGCAGGCTGGCAAAGTTTCTGGCCCAGTATGCAGAAGGGAAGCTGCAGATGTTATACAAAGATGTGCTTTTCTTATTTCCATGCATTTGCTTTGTACTCCTGTTTATTGCACATCAAACACATTTACATATCCAGGGATGAAATGGAAATGATTGATGCAAAGGAGATATTTTTGTTAATTGTTGTTGCTCTCAGTCATACCTGACTGGGACTGCAGAAGATGGATGAGGAAAGACACAACTATTATTAGCAGTATAAATAACTGTCAAGAGCAACTGTAAAATCTGTCTGTTATCACATATTAACATCCAAAATTACCTGAAGAGAGGAGCTGCAGCAATACAAGGACTAAGCCAATGTCTCGTCTTTGTTGATGTAGAGGTTTCCTACTGCCTCTGAGTCTTTGCCCATTTTTTTTCATCCCTGCTCCCTTGGAGTTTCAGCCATTTTTGGTCACAACCCCATCAATGCCTGCTGGATGTTGCAACAACAGCTTCTTATGCCCAGAGTTGATGGGTGTTTGAGAGGTTGGGCTGTTTTATCTGCACATCACTTGTGAAATGCATCCCCTTTTTTCCCTGTAAAATGGAAACTAGTCCTTAATGTGCTCTCATACATGCAGTGTAGAGCCAAGATGAGATGAGCATCCACTCTGAGAAGAGAAAGCTCTTCCTGAAGTGCCCAAAGACTGCTTTTTCATAGTGGAACTATCCTGCAGAGCACACAGAAGGATTTCTGGTACTTTCTGCCCTGCAGGAGAAGAGGAGTTTAAGAAATATCTGTCTATAAAGGGTTATGTGATTCTTGGGTTCCCTGTTGATGTGAGCTGTGTAAGTAACTGAAGTGGACCAAAACAGTTGACATGCAGTTTGGCCATTTGTGAGCAGCAGTCAGGAGACCCAAGCTCCGAATGATTCTGGAAATATCATTCTTCAAAGTATCATCTGATGCTGACAGAAATCTTGGCTTCCAGTGCAAGTGATAGTGAAAATACATCCATGACACTCCCTAGTTTAAATCCTTCCACCTGTAAAGCTTCTGCTGTGAAATAAGTCTTGAAATAGCTGTTTCCATTAGATAGTAGCTCAGGAAATTACCCTGCAGCAGAACATAGTCTATAGTTTGGTCTTGTAACCTTATTCTGGAAAATATATTATAGGTCCTGTAGGTGGAAAATTCAGAATGAATAAGAATGAAGAATTCAGACCCGTTTCCCTTAGTTTTGCCTGCACTGGGAGATAAATCTGCATATTTAGCAGTATGTGGGCAAATAAATATTTTTATGGTCAACCTAAGGTTCATGGAGATGGTGAATCTTTAGTGGCAGGAATTGGGTGATACCTGAAAAATATAGTAATTGTCTTGGAGGTTGTTACAAATTTTGAGTTTTTTCATTTTACTGAAGTTAACTCTTGTATGAGATGACACTCCCAAAACGTTGGTTTGTTCACAGGGTAGCTTCTCTTCAGCAAGCTTGCTTCCTGCTTACTCTCTTCATCCTTTTCCAGGCTGAAGAAAAAGCTCTGAGATCAGATTTTTCTTAAGAAATCTTATGGCTCATGATTTATTAATGTGTAGTTTGCAGTAAGATGAGTCATGCAAACTCATGAGCCTATTTTTGTACCAGATCATGTGTTAATTTTAGTGATGAATCTTCTTCTGGTTATTCTAGCTGAGAGAAATCATAAGTATTTCAGTTTTGCTTTGTGTTTATGATATCACCTTATAATTCAGGTGAGTTATTATTGAGTAAAACATCCCTCAGTAAAAAAAACCTCAATCTGTGAAAGCCTCCTTGATGCATATTTAATTGCAGTCTCTTTCAGATTGCCATAAATAAGACATACAAACTGAATTTCATAGCAAAAAGATGAACTGACAATGTGAGTTCTGTAGTTATTTTCTCTATTTCAAATCAATATATCTCAGTGCCTCTTTTGTATTCCTGACAGGTGAGGTTGAATAATAATAATCTTTACACCAACAAATGCTTTTGTACTACATGATTATAACTGATTTCAGTCAGGCACTTGTCTAAAATTAAGTCGTATGAATGGATTTTTTGTCTCTTATTATCTTCACTCCAACCCACTTAATGATAGGGTTTTTCTTAAGTAGGGAGGTCATGCCAGTCTTCCACATGGTATTATTTTTATCACTTGCACTGTCCACATGAAATTGCTTATGCTTTTCTTAGGTTGTGCCCAAGTGCTGTAGGGATTATCATCCTGTGCATCTTGTGAGACTTGCATGTCTCAGTCCAGAAGAAAAGTGGCAGGATTATTTCAATCACTTTTCATACAGCTTCTGATATTGCTGGTGGTTAATACTTCAATGTGGAGGGGAGCACACTTCAGTTAATTGGTTTCTATATAAAGCAGCTATCACTGAGCACTTGATAGGTCAAAGTAATTCTGTTTCTCTGATAACTGCTTATTTCCTTTCATATCTCTCTCTCTCTCCCAATTTACCTTGTATTTTATTCATCGTATTTATGAAGATTTTACTGTCTCAGGAAGAGTCACATGAAGTGCCTACATTGCACTGGAAAAAGTGAAGGGTGTGGTGCCAGTGTTGGGTAATAGTTTTATTGGAGAATAGATAGGAAAATCTATTGAAATCCTAAAACTATGTTTAATTATATGTTTCAGGAATTTCTATTACATCACCATGCTGAGGGATCCGGTGTCACGGTACTTGAGTGAATGGAAACACGTCCAGAGGGGCGCGACGTGGAAAACTTCCCTTCATATGTGCGATGGAAGAAGCCCAACACCAGACGAGCTGCCGACCTGCTATGAAGGAGACGACTGGTCTGGAGTCAGCTTACAGGAATTCATGGATTGCAGCTACAACTTGGCCAGCAACCGCCAGGTGCGCATGCTGGCAGACCTCAGCCTGGTGGGGTGCTACAACCTGACTTTCATGAATGAGAGTGAGAGAAACATGATCCTTCTCCAAAGCGCCAAGAACAATCTGAAAAACATGGCCTTCTTTGGGCTGACGGAATTTCAGAGGAAAACACAGTATCTCTTTGAGAGGACATTCAACCTGAAATTCATTTCCCCGTTCACCCAGTTCAATGTTACACGGGCCTCCAATGTGGACATCGGCGAGGATGTGCGGCAAAGGATAGAGGAGCTGAATTTCTTGGACATGCAGCTGTATGAATACGCAAAGGACCTGTTCCTGCAGCGCTTCCAGTACTCCAAGCAAGAGGAGCATCAGAAGAACCGGCTAAAGAGGCGAGAGGAGCGGCGACTGCTGCGGGAGCAGAGAGCTCACCAGTGGCCAAGGGAAGGGGCAGCAGAAGTAGCTGTTACTGAAAATTATAATAGTCAGGTTGCAAGGTGGTGATGCTCCTCCATCTTGCCTAACCAATGAGAGGATCAGATTGTTTGTGCAATGTGGCTACCTGGGAATTAGCCAAGGGAGACCTACTGCTTTGGTAAACGAGACCTCGTCTGACAATTCCCCCTCCTTGTCTCAGTTTTTCTTGGTTTCTGCCAGTGAGAATGTATTTTTTTCTCAATAGGTATTGATTAGTGTTATTAAATGGCAGTAGAACAAGATTCCTGTCAGAAAAGACTTCCTTCAAAGGCTTAAGCTATGAGGATGGGTTGAAGAGAGAGAGCGATTCTTTGCATTAACAGATGTATCCTGTACAATCTGAGCTACTAAAACTTGTGCAGACATGAATGATAAATTGGGGAAAAATACCTGGCTTGGCTCCTTTGTGACATGAGAGTTGGTTTATTTCATATTGTTCATTGCAACTGTAGTGCATAACTTTCTAGTGAATGAAGTGGAGGAGGGGCACACATTGCCTTTCAAACCTCTACATGCTGTTTTGATTAAGGGAAGAATTTTATGAGGTGGTTAAAAAAGACACAGGAAGTGTTGGATAGGGGCACTTCTTGCTCTGTTCCAAAGGCCAGCAGTCAGACATTGATTATAGGTGAGGTGGTGAAGGGGTTGGCTTATTTCCCTGCAGGTGCTGAGAGTACCAAGCCCAGCCAGGTAGGAACCATCTTTCTGAGTGTGTGTGGCAAAGACAAGCTTTGAGAAATGAGGTCCATGTGGCAGCTGAGCACACATCACAGAGATTATCTCGCTGGAGGCAATTAAATCTGCCTTCACATTCATGAAAGGGGTCAAGCAAACTCCAGGGAAGAGAAAAGAGAGAGAAGGAAAAGCTTAAATATTAGTGCGACATTTTCTGGATTTGCTGTAAAAGCCTGGAGATACATTGTCTGTGAAGGTAGGCAGGTTTATTATATTGCCTGTTAAAATACATTGATGCTAAGTGCATACAGTTTAAATTGGTTTTCTCTCTAACTACAGTAGTGGCTAGAAAAAACATCAGCTTTCATTTTTATTGGCTACATAATGGATATGTGGAAAGTCTTGATATTTATTACTCTATATGAGGGTTCTTTGTAAATTTATTGTTTTCATGATGAGAGAACTGTATCTGTTTTTCTTCCTTGTCTAGAAAAAAAATTTAAAGGGTTCTTCCTCCATGTATTCCATTCTTGTGGCTAAACTGCATCTGTTTATTCCAAGATTTTATGTTGTACCATTTGTAGTAGTGAAATTTTAAAAAGAGGGTCCTGTGCACCATAGATATTCTGAGAGAGTTTTTTTCCTTCTTCTTCTGGCATAAATGTAAAGCATTAGGAGGAAATTTCTCTAAGTGCCTCAACGTGGCTGCTAAATCAAGATGCTGAAAGTATATTATTGCATGCATGAATGGCTTTTACCTTACAGATTTGCTAATTAGAAGTACTGGAGCACCTGATGTGGATGCACATTTCTCGCTTGTTTTCAAAATTCAAAGTTTCTATCCAGTTGGTTGAAAAAATAATGTGTTACAGAAAAAAGAGGCTCAATTTGAAAATTTGTCCCTTCAATTCAAAGTTGGATTTCTTTTTGGTGCATGCTGTATCTTCTTTTCTTCTAACAGTGCTATTGCTACTTATCTATGCAGAATATCAAAAATACAATCTAATGATCCTGTTGAGAGTTAATACGTTCAATAAAACACTGAACATGAAATACCATAATAGCATTAAGAAGTGAAGAGGGCTACTAGGATGATGCCTCATTATCAAAGTAGTTCATTAACAATATGCTGCTTTACGTCTGATTGTCAATGTGTTACTTTGGGGTGAGTAGTGGTGGGTTTTGGTCCCTAATACCTTTTCCACTTGTGGTTCATGTACATCTTCTCCCAGCTCCGCATTCAGAAGGGAAAAGGAAGATTGTTATTCTCCTGTCTGAGCATGAGATGTCTGCCTTAGGGAAGAGTGAGGAGCTCTCTGGACTCCTGAATGGTGCTGCTTGGATCCCATCGCATGGAAGAAGCACTCAGACACCTTGTTCACGTATGGACACCAACCTTCCGAGACTTAAATTGAAATCTTTACAGCTGAGGACTTACATTCTCTCTGGGTGTCCTGGCTGCAGGACAGTGAGGCCATGAAGATCTAAGGCTCACTGGCAGTATTGTACCTTTAGCACAGTGCAGGTAATTCACAGTGATCTGACATCCTAGCTGCTGGCACCAGGGCTTTAGGCTGGGCTGGCCCTGGCCTTGTGGAGGGAAGGAGCTTTCTGGTGGGTGACACAGGGATGATGGGAGCTGTTGCATCTCCCCATTCCTGTGCCCATTGCCAAATCTTGCTGGAGACCATACAGCACAAAAGGGGAAGGATGCTTTTGGCACCTGATGCTCAGTCTCCAGGATTTGCAGGTGCTCTAGTTGTTTCCATGAGCACAGGGAGCTCAGGGTGCTGGGGAGACCCTGAGGGGCAGGGGAGAAGCCAGCCATGTGGAAGGAAAGATGCAAGGCCAAATTCACATTAAGGGGCAAGGTAAGCAAGGAAGTAAGATAAATTCCAACTCCTCTTTTGTTCTGTAGGGCATCCTTTCCTCTTCCTCCTAAGTGCAAAAAAAAAGTTGTCCCTTCCTCACGTACTCATTTGCTCAGCTGGCCACCTCTCCTTGCTGCTCACAGCAACTGGGGCCACATTTTTCATTTAGAAAATGCAGTGTTTTCTTTTCGAGGGAGAGGAGACAGTGCTGAGAAATACTTCCCTGGAGCCTCACCAGTGACTGTAAGTATCAGTTTCAGCTCCCTAAGCACACCAACTGCTCTCCAGACTGTTCCTTCTGCCTCATACAAAACAAAGCCTAATGAGGAAAATCGAAGCCGTTTTTAGGTGGTTTACATTAGCTTGAATAGTTTGGCAACATCTTAATATGATGCCTAACCTTTTTTATCAGTCATTTCCCAGGAGTCAAGATTAGGTTCCTGAAGAGCTGTTAATGTGCTGTGGCATCTATGTTAATGGGATTTGCCTTAACGCTTGGGATTTAGTTAAAAATGAAGTTGGTTTGTTGGATTTTTTTTTTTTCCTCCGGAGCCTGTGTAACAGCCCTGGTTATGCAGGAGTAGTTTTGTTGCTTTTGTTGTTTTGGGTTTTTTTGGGAAGGCTGGGCAGTTAGCAGCTAAGACCTTGCCCAGAACCCTGGGACTGAAGGACCTGGCACCGCCTTCCCTAGCTCCAGCTGCAGATCCAGCAAACTCACTGTACCAACAATCCTGTTTTTCTTAGCAGAATTTCCTTACACATGACAAATAAAGCAGTTTGGAAACAGCTTCAGGCTACTTCTAAGACACAGGCCTGCAGCTTTTTTCCTCTTGGGCACTGTGCCTGAAATAATGTAATGCAAAAGCAAAATAAAGGTCCTGCTTCATATCTCTATTATTATTCCAGGTTTTCATTGCTCTGACAGCATAAGCTTCACCAAAATTTCATTGGCCCATAAAAGATCAGGGAGAAGCATGTTTCTTTCTAAAGCTTCACGAGCAACAATGCTGTAGGATTTCTGTCCCTCTTCCTGGCATTATTTTGTTGCTTAAACAAGGCAATTTGGCTTCTGCTACTGTGGTGCTGAAACAAATCTCATTCTTTTGTGATGGAGATGTACTTGGTAATCTCTCCCATCACATTCCCAGCACTGCCTTTTCCAGTTATAATTCACTGTAGGCTTGGAGTGGACAGAGGAACATGCGGTGTCATTAGAACTTGTTCCTGATAATTTGATGTCTAGTCCAAGCACTCACCTTATGGCCTTATGGCCTTATTAAGGAATGAAAATTCGTCCTCTCTTCCCCACTCATCAGTGCTGAGAGTAAAATCCTTTTTGCACCACCAAGAAAGAAAAAACCCGCTGTTTCTGATGGTATTTTATTGGGCATTTTTCACTGCTGTTGTGTTAATAGTGAGGCTGTCATAGCCTTGCTAGAGATTCTACCCAATATGCAACAGTTACTTGCTGTTCACTAAAAACAGAAATATAGAACAAAAAAGTGGTGGAAATCAGATCCAGAGGCACACTTATAACTGCATCATACTCATTAAACCAAATGGCAGGTCACATCACCTTTCTGTCTAGAGATGTTTCGGATTTGACATCCATGACTAAATCAGGAAGTTTCTTAAGTTGGTCTTCTTTTAGCACATGCTTCCTTCTGCCCTAGTGGGATCTTGTTTCCCACCTGCACTCTTGTATCAGTTATGAGCACTTTTGTTTTAAAACATATCTCACCTTTTTTTCCCCTCTGTTGTTGTTCCCCTGATACATATGGAATTCATTATTTTTTTTTTCCCTGGGATAAGAATTATCTTGTTTCCAGACTCGTGGGGAATACTATATACAAGATGAACAATCACAATAAAGTCATTCAGCTAGAGTTGATGGCTGTATCCTCCCTATGTGCAGGGAAAAAAAAAGAAAACAAAAACACACACTCATAAAAGTTTTCACTGTAACACTTCTTTCAGTTGTTTCCTGTAATACTTTCCTTGTCTACATTTTGTGGAGGGAAATGGATTCCATAGCCTGCATTGTCCTTGGCTTTCTTCTTGGCCATATCACTAGCTCTATGATTTCAAATAAATGTTGGAAGAGAAGAAAAAAATAAAGAATTTCCATCAGTTGCCATATTTAAGATGAAAGAATAAATTAATAGGCTGTAAATTATTTTCTTCTTTAGGAATTTTCCTTCAATTTATGTGCAATAATGTTTGTGAATTCTGCTACTGAGAGGTTGTATTGTGATTAATCATATATACTTCCATTCCTATTTAAAAGATAGTTTGTAGACCTAGGGATTTTCATTGACGTAAAGCACAATTTAATGAATTATTTAATGTGTTTAACCATTGTGATGTCAAGAGCAATTGTTTTCATATATTTATTTGTTGGTGATTTTCTGTAAAATGATGCTCATTAAGAGATCTGTTAAAAATGAAGTTTTGTTGAATATTGTTGGGTCCATGAATTACTTATGAGAACAAATAAACATTGATTGTGTTTTTGAAACACTAAAGATCCTATCTTATCTACATAGCCATAAAAATGACTGAAAATATTTCAAGTCATAAAAATCTACTGTGTGTTTTTAACAAAATGTACATGGAGGAAAATCATATTGCTATAACTTATTATTTAATTATGTTAGGGCCCAATACCAAATATTTTGCTTTCATCTGAACTTCAGTTCTGCTCCAACAGCACTGAGGAGCAGTCCAAACTGTCAGGATAATCTCCCGAGCTCTGTGGGGAATAATGAGCAGTTGAAGTCTGTTGCTGCACTGTCAGCCTCGTACTGCTGGTTTATTCTTGAAGTCTGCCTATATGAAAGCTGTGGGGTAGCCCTGTATGGTAGGGAGTGTTCTGACTCTGCAAAGTTTGTTGGCACTGATGAAAAGAGTGTTCATGAGTAAGAATCATGGGAAAGAAGTAAGAAGTGTTTACAAGTAAGAATCAGCAAGAATAAGCAAGGCCAATATCTTGGAGGGGGTCTGTTACAAACCAGCCAACCAGGCTGAAGAGCAGATAAAATATTCCATAAGCAGCTGGGGGAAAACTTCCAATTGCTAGTGTTTGCTCTTATGGGGGACTTGAACTTACCAAATGTCTACTGGAAATATAATGCAGTGGAGAAGAAACAGGTTCCTGGAGCTTGTGGAAGAGAACTTTCTGATACGGCTGGTGAGCAGCCCAGCCAGGGCTTCACTGGACCTCTTGTTTGTGAACAGAGAAGGACTGGTGGGTGGTGGGATGGCTGGAGACTGTCTGAGGCACAACAGTCACGAAATGATAGAGTTTTCAATTCTTGAAGATAAGTAAGCCTTGAAGTAAGATGTAAGGCAACAGAACTGTTACCTTGGGTCAGGAGGGCAGACTTTGGGCTGTTCAGGAGCCTGGTTGACAAAGTCCCTTGGGAAACAGTCCTGAAAGGCAGAGGAGTCCAAGAAGGCTGGACATTCTTCAGGAAGGCAGTTCTAAAGGCACAGGAGCAGACTGCCCCCATGTACTGAAAGACAACCTATCTGAACAGAGAGCTTTGGCTGGAGCTCAGGGTAAAGTAGCGACTTTTGGAAAAAAAAGGCAGGTGACTCAGGAGGACTACAAGGGTATTGTAAGGTTACACAGGGAGAAAATTAGAAGGGTGAGAGCCTAGCTAGAACCTAATCTGACTCCTGCCATAAAATACAATAAAAATGTTTCTCGAAATACATCATCAGTAAGAGGAGGGCTAAGGAGAATCTCCATCCTTTATTGTATATGGGGGGAAACAGTGACAAAGGATGAGGGAAAGGCTGAGGTACTTAAGACCCTTTGTTTTCAGGATACCCAGCCCCTTGAGCTGAGAGACAGGCACCAGGAACAGAAGGTACCCACCATCATCCAAAGGTAAATGGTCAGCAACCTGCTACACTCTCAGATACACAAAAGTCTATGGGGCTGGGTGGGATCCACCCAAGTGTACTGAGGGAACTGGCAGAAGGACTCACTGAGCCACTTTCCATCATTTTTATCTGCAGCCCTGAATAACCAGGGAGGCCCCAGTTGACTGGAGGTTGGCAACTGTGATATCCATCCATAAGGAGGGCTGGAAGAAGGATCTACAGACCTGTCAGCCTGACCTCAGTGCCAGGGAAGGTCAAGGAACAGATCACCTCCAGTGCTATTTTACAGAATGTACAGGACAACCAAGGCTTGAAGCCCTGCCAGCATGGGTTTGTTAAAGGCAGGTCCTGTCTGACCAACCTGATCTGCTTTTATGAAAAGGTGACCCACACAGTGGATGAGGGAAAGGCTGTGAATTAATAATTAGGAAAAAATATGCATATGCCTTGCAACAGGATTGTGTTGGATAATGTTTTGCAGCCCCTTTCAGTGTCACCAATGAAATCTCCACTGCAAGTATCCATTTTCCTGCCACTCGTATCACTTTGAGGAAACAAAAAGGGTTGGATTGCTTCGTAATCTCCAGATGTCTCTAAATAGTGGTGGTGTTATCTCACTGCTTGCTTCATTCTTGGTGTGAAAGTAACTTAGTTCCTGGGAGACAGATGTCAGCCTCCATAAACTCGCACTTTTATTTGAAACCAAACTCCCAGAAGCTGCTGGCTGAGTGGGCCCAAAGGCTGGATCCTGACAGGGAAGTCAAGATGGCATGGGGGGTTCATACTACTGGGGAGCAATGCAGGCTGCTAAACAGAAAAATCCAGTGTTGCTTATGGTACCCTCAAGTTACCCATCTGACCTTCAGCTGCTGCTCCAGAAGGATACAGATGTCTGAATAGAGGCTTTGTCACAGATGCCCCAGATTTTTGCAGATCTCCAACCAATAATGTCTCTCTTTGAGAGTTATGGTTAAGAACCCAAACTTCTCTCGCAGTATTTGTAGCATTTCAGGACATCACTTGAGACAAGTGATCTGTAAAATGAAAGTCCACCATCTTCACCAGTTCTGAGCACAAAATTACGTGTGCTGCAGGGTAGTGTGAGAGATGGAGGAGGAAAATGAATGTTGCTGAGTTTCTGGGTCCTGCACTTTAGTGAAAGCAGTTATAAAGCAGGAGCAGCAAGATGATATGTGAAATAAATGTCTTTATTGCTGATAAATACTACTATACAGCCAAAGGAAAAATTGATTTTGCCACCAGGAGACAGATAATTCTTTCCCACACACATGGCTACATTTCAAGAAGTACATCAGAATATTGTGCTGTTATGTGCAGTTTATGTCACAGTTAAAAGCAAAAGTGAGACTCAGCATTGCTGGCCACTATTACATATGACTGGAGAAAGGCTGGGATTTTTAAGATTTTGTTCACATTTATTTCTATTTTACCTCTAGATGCTATCTAAGGTGTGACACCTTTCAACATTTCATAAGAAATTTGTGAGTATGCTGCTCACATTCTGAATAAAATTCAGAACATGAGCAAGTAAGATTAGATAATATGGAGGTAAGTCAATGATCTATAAATCTCACCATCCCGTAAGAGCCCAGAGTGATGTAAATGTGTAGCAGTGAGAGGACATAAGGGCTGCCCTTCCCAGACAAGGAAGCCGCTGCAGGAATTTTTCCTCTGGGTAAGCAGATCACCATTTCACTGTGACACACATTGAGTGAGACTCCTTTCACATAAGTAGGGGTCAGCTGACAGGCAATGTCCTCTGGCAACCCCTGGGGACCTCCTCATGGGTGATAGGGCCAAATGCACTTTCAGGACATGAGCATCTGGCCTGCTTTGGACATTTATGATGGCTAAGAAGGGTCTCATCCCAGAAATGTGTCTTTTCACTCTCTGTTCATAGAGGGGGAAACAATCCCCAAATATAATTTTGGGAAGGTAAAACCTCAACTGTGCCAGAGAATGATGGGGCAGCGTTTCACTTTTGAAAAGGCTGTGCTTGAAATGGAATTAAGGCTTCCTAATGGATAGGTCTAGAAACATTTGAAGATGCAAGAAAGATCAGAGAGGGAGATTTAAGGACTGAGACAAGATCTGGGGACCATCTGTACTAAGGTGATGATAAAAGTCACTGTAATGAGTAAGGTAGCAAAGAAATAGGAAATAAGGAGGGCAGGGGGCTGGGGCAGCTTGTGAGCATCAGAGCCCCAAAGAGACACCTACTGCAAAGGGCAAGTGTGGATGTGAAGGTCTTCAGAAAAATCTGCTTATCTCTGCCTTCCCCTGGATCTGCTCCAGCAGGTCCACATCCTTCTTATTTTGGGGACCCCAGAACTGGATGCAGCTCTCCAGGTGGGGTCTCATTAGAGTAGAGAGGCAGGATCACATGCTTTGACCTGCTGGCCACACTGCTTTGATGTAGCCCAGGCTTGTTGTCATCCATTCTCTGCCCAGCCTGTATTTGTACTTGGGATTGCCCCAATCCAGGTGCAGAACAAAAAATACCATCTCGCTGATTTAATCCCAACCCTGAAAAAGAGAAGATAAGCCTCAACACAGAGCCTTATACCTGGCCTTGTTGAACTTTAGCAAAATAAACACTGCCAATACATCATGAATATTTTAACTTTAATGCTGTATGCCCATGTGTGCACATACCTGATGACTGTCAAAATGCCACTGCTGACCACTTGTACAGTTTGGATTGATCCTTACATGCTGGGCACACATACTTTGGATTTGCAGACAGAGAGCCCAGCTATGCATCTGCTCTTGTTTTGAGGGTTTTTTTATGTAAGGCATTCTTTGACTTCTGATGTGCTTACACAAGCACTTAGTTTCTGTGGCTATCCATGATCTGGAAGATACCTTTGCCTGCTCCAAGCCTGCTGCTCTCCATGCAAAGGAGACATGAACAGATGGATTATATGGGAGCTACAGCCACCCTACTGCCCCAGTAGTGAGTCATAGGGTGTGCAAGACTTTGGGTTGTGGATTCATCATTGGCCTTCTAAATTGCACAACCCTCAGTTTACTCAGCTTTGTGTTTATGAGAATTAAGTGGCAAATAAATGAATTGCAGTTTATGTAAGGTTTAGATAAACAATCATAGGATGTTTCATCTTCTATTTGGATCAACTGGGCAGCTAGCTCAGCAGAACATGAGCTGAATTTAAACTTCTTCTAGGTCTGAGACCAGCTTGCCTTTGCCAGATTTTGTTTCAAGGATGCATCTTTATTTATGAACTCCAACCAGGATTTACCAGTCAACATTGTTTATACTAAATCTAAATCTATTTAAATAAATCACAAAATAGAATAACTATCTGGAGGAATTAATATGTTGGAAATATGTATTTCTGGTACTCCTGGACAAAATATTCTCTCTTGTTGACTCATAATTATCCCAGACTTGGGAAACATAGGTACTAGTAGAGGCTGATTCATTTCCTGAAACATCTACTTAAAACCTAGACATACAAGTTTGTGTTTTTATTTCTGTATGCTACATAGGAAGGTAAACTAAAGAAATCTAAAGCAGATTAATTGTATCTATAGGCTTTAATTTATCTGCTATGATACCATGATCTCTGGATGAACTGAAGCTAACAGTGACTTCTGTAACTGAGAAATCTGCCTGGGCCATCTCCATCTGCCAATATCATCCCATGACCAAAACAGTAAATATTTGCTTTAAAACCAGCTTCTGGAAGAGTTCAACTAGGGCTAAGTAGACCTGTCTCTGATAGAGGCCTGAGTGGCTTCTTGTAAATATATGTATATATTTATATATAAGCAGGAAAGCATGGCTGTCAAAATATATGTATTTATATATATGACAATCTGTCTCCCAGCTGCCAATCATTTTTAGGTCAAGGACTTCTTGACAAAATTTAGCATCTCGGAATTTAAAGGACTTTTCATGGACTTTTTTCTCTTCTTTGAATTTACTCAGTTGCTCCTTGAATTTAAATATTAACTTCTAGTACTGTTTAACTTAACTCTGGGGAAAGTTTCATGAATACAACAGGAAACAACTGCTTTTTGTTTGCTTCAGGTTGGACATCTTCAAGGTTCACTGAAGCACACTTAGTTGTTAAATTTGGAGAGATACTGAACAAGTCTCTGCTCCTCTTCATGTAACTCCTGATTTTGTGATTCTCTCTATTTTATATCTCTCTCCTCTCTGTCTATAGCAGGTGCAAGAGCATAAGACTGTTCAGTAAGTTTCCATGTCTTTGATTATCCTGATTGAGTTTGCCTGCTGCATTTCTCATTCTGCTACATCTTTCTTTGGACATGAAGTGACCACAGCTGCCCACAGTACTCAATACTCAAGGATTCATATGAGGTTAATATGAGTGGTGTTTTACATGTTGATTACTTTTATTTTCATATTTCCTGGAATTCAGTTTTGGATTTTTCTGAGTACTTCTGAGCACAAATCTGACATGTCCATAAAATTACATATTCCAATGGCAAGATCTCATTTCCAAGTATCAGTAGTCAACTCAGAACTCAGCACAGTGTATGGGAAGTCAAAATTGGTTTTTTCCCCCCAGGTGCCTCACTTTAAATTTATCTACACTGAATTTCATTTGTCATTTTATTGCCGTCACTCTATGTCATCAGGGTCTTCTGCAATTCACACTCAGCCCTTGTCTTTAGTACCCTGAATAATTTAGCAGCTATTCTCCAGCACAAATTAGCATCCCTAGAGCTTGTTCTGCAACCTGCCTAGGCAGCAGGGGAGCAGAACTTGAGGCAAGCTGATATAACATCCCAGTAGCAGATATAAAGGCTTCATTTGCCTTCCCAACCATTCTGATGAAAGTGCTGAGATGTGTGCAGCCATTCAGCTGCTCTTGCTGTGGAGGTGAAAAATCAGGTTTTATTAGTGTTGAAATTGCTTTTCACACAGGTTGCCATTAACAGAAAGGTATTGCTTTTGCATTCGTTCTTTTAGCAGAAAGTCCTGTTTGAAAGAGTGTCTAATCCCCTTTCTGTATTTCCAGATTCTATAAAAACTTTTGAAATTATATCTCTGCTTCCCTCTTTCACATGCAAATTTATAGCAAATAGAAATTTCTGTCTTACCAGTGCATAAGCAACTACCATCTTCTCCTGATCTCCCTGCTGTAAGGCTATAAACAAAGGCATATTGAGTGAGCTGGCAGTGAAATTACAGAGAGCTGAAAAGGTCACAATCTTAAATCATAGATCAGATAAGACAAAGAATTTCAGATATCTCACAGCAAATAAAGTAAGGAGAATGTGATGAACAGTGTATACCACAGCATGAAACCTTATGCAGAAAAATATGAACTGCTGTAAACTTCCTATTCTGATTTCATTTGCTCCAACTGCATTAAGAAATTATAGCAAAAATGCAGCGATAGCCACATCATTATGTGCACACAGTAGGAAGCAAGACTAAGCTACATGCAGAGATTGTCAATAAGGGGAGAGGCATTTTTACTACTGCAAAAATCTCATTAATTGTGTTTTGGTTTGGAAGCTCAAAAATCAAACTTACTATCCTAACAGGTATTAGCAAGGCATAATTATAATTATTTAATGCTTGTATTTCAATAGCACGCAAGAATTCAGGCTTGGTTAGTTCTCTGGTGTCTGCATTAGGCTACATAAGTGAGAAGGTACCCACTCTAGAAGCCATAAAAAATGGGATCAACTGCAATACCTTGTTACAGCCTGGCCTGGGTCTGTGGTGTGTTTTCTTTAGGAGCATGCAGCTGGCCCAGGATTGGTGCCCAAGGATACCAAAGCCATTATGAAGTAAATAACTCCAGTTCCTCATTTGTTGGAAGCAAGCCTTCATCCTGAGCAGGACAGGGTTTCATAAACTCACAGATTAGGAGGAGGAAATAGCAGAAGAAAGAGAGGTGGATGTCTTTCTCCTTGCAGTCAGTTACTGGAGAGTGTCAGGAAATGAAGGTGAGCAGGAGAATGCTGGAGGAAGGAGCTGTTGCAGAGGGAGTTAGACTTTTTGGGTAAATCATCCCTCTCACTTTACCCTCTCCACTGCAGAGGCAGCAGCCACCTGGCTCCCCTCTGCTGGCAGGGCAGTCGTGGGATCAGGTTGTTTTACAACAGAGGTGAGCTGGGGAAGAGTCAGATTAATAGATTTTGGGAGCATTGGGCAGTGTATATTCTTCAGCTTTTCCCTGTAAAGCTCAAGGACAGGATCTTTAATGTTTCTCCTTAAAATATAAGACTTAACTTCTTATTTATGAGCTGTTTCTGAAACTGAAAATGTCTTGTAGCCTTTCTTCAATATCCCAGTGTTTGGCCTAGCCTATAAATAACACAGCAGTATGAGGAGATGCATTCCCATGCCAAGGCTGTAAGGATGGGGTGCATATCGATGGACTCTCGCCTAAAGCAGGCATTTCTCTTTTACAAGCTGCCTGCCCATCAGTGTGGCATGACTCTGGAGTTGGGTTGGAGGGTCAAGGAGGAGTCCTTCTGTGCAGTGGGAATTTTGAATTGTGGTTGCTTCATGCATCTAGTGCACAACTTTGACTCTTACTAAACCTCCAGGTAAGGAACCTCAAGCTGATGATGACTTAAGGTCTGCAACAATACATCTGACATTCCTTCTCAGTGGGGAGTTAATTCAAGACTGTCAATCAGCTGTAAGGAAGACAACCTGCCTGCCCCTCCATGGGGAGTTGTCCATGAGGAGTCCGGTGAGGAATAAAACATGGAAAAAAAATCATACATGACTGTGCACCATCCATCAAGGAAATACCTTGGAGGTTTTTTGGAGTATACCCCAAAGTATCACTGAAAACTCAGAATGAAGATACAACCCAGTTAAAAAAAGCCTCCCAAACCTAGACCACATCTGCTCCCAGGCAACTTTATTATTGGAAAGAAAATTGCAGGGACATTTTTTCATGTTCTTTCCTGTACATTAAAAACTTCTTTGGACCACATCTCATTCACATGCTTTTAATTATCATAGACCCTCCCTGCAAACCACCCACTTTCTGCTTTGACTTTACAGTTCATCAAAGGGGAGCAAACACAGCAGAGGGAACAAAAGGGGTCTGGACCTGCTTTTGGTAAGGAAGTTACAGTGACAGCAAGGCAGGGAGGAGGGACGCCGAGAAGGGCTTGCATTACCAGGTCAAATGCGTGGGTGGCAGGCAGAATGAGTCTCCATGAAGGAAGCATTTGCAGTAAACAAAAGCTAACTGTACTCAGTACTTTAAATCACATAGAGGAAAAAAGACAGGTAGGCAGCAGGAATGGCTGGAGGCCTGGTGACATCAATTAGGCTTCCTAACTCCACTGGAAAAATGGTTTCTGAGAGGTCTGTAGAGCCAGTGACGCAGTCTTGAAGTACAGTAATCAGTCTCAGGGACCAGGAGTGATATTTTCTAAGCTGTAATTAACCAGTAAGCTGTCTGCTCATTCTCTCTTCTCAGTGCCCTCCCTTTCCTGGCAAACATTGTTAAAATTCCCAAAATCTGTGTTCAAACACTTAAAACTGCGAAAACCCCCGCTGCTGTAAGAAATAATGTAATTGGAGTGCACGGTCATGTAGCTTTCAACTTTGCCTCGTAGATATTAGTAAAATGGCTGAATGTCTGATTAAAAAAATAAAATCCAAGGGATCAAAGCTGCTCTCTGTTGATGCAGAGAGCATCCCATGGAGCAATTACTGTTTAAACTCTATGGTAACTGTCGTGCCAGGAGACCAGAAGAAAAACTTTAGTCCCTGAAAAATTTATCAAGGACTTTGAAAAGGCAAGAAAGTCACCATCTCTTTTTTCCTGCTCATCACAGATGTGAGATAAATCTCAAAGTACCATGTGCATTAACCCCATCATCACTACACCTGTATGGAAATCAGGAGTCTTTACATTAATTCCTCCCTCAGATTTGGTCTCTGTGCCCTGCCAAATTTTGAGAGCTGTAACAGTTCCTCTGGACAAGGACTTGTCAGCTATTGCTTTAAATCTGCATTATTAGTGGGAAGACCATTAGTAAATTATACACCTCAATGTGTTGGTAAGTTTACATCAGAGGTCATGTGTTTCTGGGAGTCACAGGAATCCCATATGGTGTTTCAAGGACTGCAGACAAACAGAGAAACAAGATCCCAGACCCTTCCAGCAATTCCATGTTAGAGCTAATGACAGCAAAGAGCCCTAGGTGTACATCCTAACACACTGCTTTAGTTAGTCTCTGTCCTTCCCTGCATTGATTTACCACATCTGTGTCTGGTTAAAACCCAGCACTAATTCTGCCCCCGTGTAAGTCCCTCTTGGCACTGCATAGAGTTGCTCATGCATGTCAGATGAAACAGGATCAGGTCATTGGGGTATATTTATGTTTTGCTTGAACCCCTCTGACAGGGAAGAGGCCAGGTTTGCTCTGCCTTGCCTGCCTCTGCCCCACAGCCTCCCACACACCAGAGCCAGCAGCCATGTGCCCATTGTGTAGATGGCAAATGTTGGAAGACCTGGAGAAGGGGCTCCAGCTGACTCCCACTACTCTGTGGATGCTCAAGTACCTGACATGAGGGAGCAGGGGGAGAGGGAACACTGTGGCTGTCTTTTCAAGCAGCATCTTGCAGCAAGATCACGGTAAACACAAGCCCTGCCAGTCTCCAAGGGTACATGTATATGGACTGTGTCACAATGGTTGTGACACAGTGTTGATGAAGTCTAAGTTAGCTAAGGATAACTGGTGAATAGATATTTACTAAAAACAAAAAGCCGGCAATAACGGGTTAATAGCTTCTGTTCAAGTAAGCTCGGAGTTTTGATTATTCCCCTTGTTTGAATTCAAAATATGGAGATGTATTACCTTTCAGTGTCTGAGTTTGATTAGACAGATACCTGAGCTCTGTTTTTTCCCTAGGATATATCACTAAAATGCTATATCCTTTTTAATTCATTCTACACATGACACCTTTTCTTCTTGCTCATCCAGCAAGATATTTTCTCAAGCTCTCCCAGTGACTATTTACCTGCTGGAACATTTACATTGATGCTCCAGTGTGGGCAGCTGCTCTTGGCAGCTGTCCTTTCAGACCTGTTGAGCCACACTTTGAACTTTGTCAGATTGAAAAGGTCAGACCATTACAGAAACTGACAATTTTTAATTTGATAACTTCTATGGGTACTGAAAGATACTCACAGAACAAATAAATTAGTGTGAGACTGACTGCTTTAACCAAACTGCAGTTATCCTTTTGGGGAAGAAGTAAATTAATTCCAATAAACAAAGAGAAATCCTCGATGCCCTTCTGACAAAACAGAGATCTCAGTGAAAAGGAAAAGAAGTTTAGCTTATTAATTAAGTCTTTGGCAAACTCCCAAAGTTTATCTTTTCTGTTTAGGTAATGCTAATGTTTTACTGTTGTGTAGACAGAGGGGCCATTATCAGCCCCCTTGGCACGCAGTGGGCTGGGGGGAGTGGGACATTGCATATGTTGGGGATTTCAGGTGGGTTGTCACTCTTCAGGAACAATTGCAGCAGTGTGGGTAGCTCATGGACACCACATCTCTTGCCAGATGCAAACTAACCTGGCAAAGAAAAAGACATTTGGGTGTCATCACGGCCATTGCCACAAGGTTATGGGGAAACAAAACACGTTCTCTTGCAGACAAACTCTAAGGTTTGGGTTGGTGGGATCAGTGCCAGCTGTGAGCAGCCCCACTGGGGAAGAGGTTCACTACTCGGCTTCCCTAAGACCTCCAGGCTTCTTATTAACACCAGGCTTAAGAGAAACAATCCCTTCTCCTGCCTCTGAGCTGGATACAAGCATCCCAGGGGCAACAAGTCCTGTCCCTGGTGGATTGTCTGAGACAAGTGGAACAAGGTAAAGCCTTCAGCTAAAATAAACTTTACAAACTTCCTTTAGAAAGATGCCTCAGCAGAGTGTCTTTTCCCCTTTTTTTTTCCATAATAAATCTCATTTTTAAAGGAGATGAAAATCATTATTTCAGTTGTAGGATTTTTTATGGATGTGGTTGTGTGACTGAGGGATGAGTCACCCTTGTAGTCTTTTGTACCCTAAACACAGACCTTGTGGAAAGGCCAATGGCCAGGGTAGTACTGGTCAAATATAGAATATTTCCATTAACTACCAGCCACTGACACAACAGGTTTGGTGATATTCACAAGGAAATGCCTAAAAGTTGACACTAAAACTCTTAAGTGGTACTTGGAATCCTGAGTTAGGGGTTGGTGGGGAGCACAGAGGGCTTCAGTGGGACTCATAACACTGAGCCCTGAAACAGCTGGTCTGAAATGCTATTTCATGAGTGGACAATTCTCAGGGTCTCTACCTGCCCTCTGCCTTGGCATCCAGCACCAGTGGGGCATCTCTGCCACACCAGGGTGCTTCACTCCCTGTGCTCTTTTGCCAATCTTGTGTGCGTGGATGCTCTGCACCTCTCTATGCATGCATGATGGAAGTGGAAGTGAGATTAAAATATATAAATGTAGCCTGTAAGTACTTCTGGTCCAAGGAGGTCTAAGCCTACTGATCTTTCTTCCTAAGAGCCTGGCATGCCCATCTGTTCAGCTGAGGGCAGTGTTGAGCTGAAGGTGTAGGAGAAGGATGAATAGCAGCTAAGCAGCCTCTTCTGCTCCAATTTCACCTGAGCTGAGAGACTGTGAAGGAGATGATAGCCTCTTACATGCACATCTCACCAAAGAAGAAGTTGGGCACATGTGTTTTCAAGGGAGATTAGTTACTTGAGGTCTCCAGGTTTGTTTGGATTGCCCTTCTTCAATTCATTTCCATGTGGAGGGTTTTTTTGGGTTTGACCATATATTCTTTTTGCCACAGAGATCTTGCATATAATCTTGGTTTGCTTTAACGTTAAATCAGTTATCTAGCACCCAGAGACATGTTTTCTTTCACTCAAGCTGCTGTTTCAAGGTCAGTGTTTGGTATGCAGCTCTCACACTTCAACATTTTTTGTGCCTTATGCACTAGGCCTGCAGGTAGATCAGTTTAACATGAGACAGATCTCAAAAACAGGGATGAAAACATCACCTTTTTTTCCGTGAGAATCATCTTGAATATGAAGAGGCTTGATTCCCCCTCCTCTACCACACATTAAGGTCTGAATCATTTTGTCTTATGTTTGCACACTTTACCTTAGGTGAAGATTTACTATGTGGAGCTATCTATTGCAATCCCCATCTTTGGGTCCCTGCTGAGGCACAAAAAACATGCTTGGGACCACACCTCTGTCACCCACTGCTGGCTGAGCCTAAGCCACCACTAAATAAAGGAAGACACAAATCTGTCATTGGTACTGATAAAGGTGAAGAGCTGGTCTTAGCCAGGCAGTTCTAGTGCAATGGAACTGTACATCCTGCTTGGAGACATCTATCATCTAGTGATTCTGATGAATAGGTGCTTGGGAGGAAGACTATGTGGGGACAAGGCTGTGGGATTTGGAGGAGTTTGTGGTAAATAGAAAAGGTTGTGGGGACAAGGACAGCATGGTAAAGTAAGATGTGGTTAGGGTTTGTTTTTTTTAAATCTGCATTGCTCACTCCAGTTTCTTATTTGTTGAAGTGGAAGCCACATAAAGTTTAGTCAAGACCTATGCCTGAGTTAATACAGAAGCTGTTATTTTGCATAAACGAGCCCTTATCAGAACTGCTACAATTAAACAGAGTATTTAATTCTTTCTTTCACTAAAACTGGAAACGAGACCTTGTGTCCTGCTCTTCAACTGTCTTAGTAAACCACACTGGTTTTAAGACCTATCCTATAAATCAGCAATGAAATCCATCTGCCAAGAAAGCAATGAATATCAAGAATGTTTCTGGGAGAACTATAGCAAGTTTAATTCTTTAGCTACTGGAATTAGTAGGACCTGCCTTAAGGAATAAGAAACATTGTGTCTTTTTCAGGGACCAGAAGTCTGAAGAAAGAAAAGTCTATTTGTGCTGGTTTGAAAGCAAAGCCAGTGAGAGACTCCAAGTCAGAAATACAATTTAATAGGAAGAAAGAGAAAGAAAATATATGCAATAGTAAAAAGAAAACAACTGACAGAGTCAGAATACAACCTGACACCCTGCTAGTTAGGGTGGTGGTAGCAGTCCCGATGAAGTGGTCTTGTTGAAGCAGTGATCCTGTAGAAAGGTCTGGTAGCTCTCGTCCTCTGGAAACCAGTGGGTGAGGGCAGCCTTGGTGTTCCAAATCTCCATTTTTTTATCTAGGTAGGAAATGTTTTGCTCCTTCCCCTGGCTGGAGCATTTCACAATGGGATGATGTAATTTTATCAGTCATATAGTGGGCCCATTAAAGATGATATCTTCCTGGAGAAAGGGTGGGTCTTGGAAAAGATAAAGAGCACTGCCCCACCTGGTTTCAACAGACGGCCCATTAACAGAGGATATCTCTCACAGAGATAAGGATTACTGCCCCACCTGGTTTCAACAGATGGTAGAATACATACTTTGGGGCACATCTTTGCATTGTAACCTAGGAAACTGTAGAAATAGAACTGTGCAGGGAATAGCAAGAGAATAGCAATTTAAAACCTAGGACGTCCTGCGGTTCATGTTGTTAGGTGGTCAATGCATTGGTCAACACAGACACACAGAGGCTATGCTGTTGTTGAATATGTCACCCAAGAGCTAAAAAGGCCTTTCCTAGTGTCACCACCCTGCATGTGGTGCATGTGGTTATACCTGGCCTGGCGGTTCAGTTCATTAGCCCAATGCTTAAATGATGGTGAGTGGACATGGTTGCGTATTCTGTTCATGATTTCTGACAAGCTGAGGGAGAACTCCCTTCCCTACTTATCTGAACTTCAGACTCAGAGCTGAGACCTTGATGGACAGTTCCTCTGAGGAAAGCATTGTGTCCAAGGTTGGAGCTTCACTGCAGGAGGATGGTTGTAGAAGAGATGGATGGATGGGCATAAATAATGCCTGTAGTGCCTGTGCCATGGCTTGCACTTCAGTCTTGTGGGAGGCAGGGTTACCAGCTCATGGCTGCATTACCAGACACTGTTCTCTCCTCCCAAACCTGGCTAAGTTTGGCTGTACAGCTTGTTAGGAGCCTTCCCTGTAATGTGCTAGCCCTTAAACTATCCCCAGACAGTGTCTGAGGGAAAGCCAGGTCAAACCTGTGCTGGGGAGCACATTAACAAGTCAAGAACACCACAGGTTAGATCACTTGTATAGATACAGCCAGCTGCATTCTCCATTAGAAAATACCACATCTATTTGCCCAGTCTGGCAGCAGCAGTCTGGGAGACACCAGAGGTGTTTGCCTGAGACCTTGAACTGGTTCCTTTGTGGAACTAGTCAATAATTTGTGATAAAAAGCCCAAATGTGTGTTCATTACATCGAGCAGGTACCTATTCTGAAGAGGACAGCAACTGAGGGCAAAGATTTCACTCTTTCCTGGAGTTTTGTAGCTATAGCTTAGCAACAGATACAAAGAGCAGCAGAGATCGAGGAGTCTGGGTCACAACCCCATGAAAGAGTTTGATTAGAAGAGAGTGCAAAGCTTCCTTCAGCTTCCAGGCATCTGACCAGCAGAAAAATTAGTTTGACTAGCTCATAGTGAGGCTGCTGCATTTGAGGAGTTCAGGTTTCCTTAGAGCAGGTGATAAAGCAGCAAGTTTGAAAGTGTCTGTGATTGCAGTCCCTTGGCATAGCTGAGAGCTTCAGGCACACTCTCCATTTGCTCCTCTGCTCCCCAGGAACTCACTCTATGGTCTGTGCCCTGTCTGAGACCCAGGACCTCCCCACTGAGAGCCATGAGCCCACCCATGTCTGGAGAGACTGGAGGTGTGGCAGCATCCATTGGCAGACTGTTAATTTTTAATGTGACAGGCTGTCTAAACATTGTGATCCTCACCCCTCGCAGTGAACTCAGGAATGTAACTTGCTTTGTCTCCCCAGTCTTCACAAGCATTGTCATCTGACTGAAACAGATTTTAAATAATGACTGTGCTGTGATGCCTCATGCTTTCTTAGCTATGAAGTGTGAGACTGCAGCAGTGGGAAACTCATTCTCTCCAAGAAACATGATTAGTAAGTTTTTACTTTCACTCGTTATCTCTTGCATTGGCTGTGATTCATTTTCCCATCTGAACAGGGGCAAATGTGCTGAATACCACATGGTGTAGAAATCAGGGGGTTTTGGGATGTCCTTCCCTATTGTCCCTTGCAGGGAAAACCACCAGAAGAGATCTGTGTTATGGAGGTTTGTAGCAAGCAGTGAATGAAAGCACAAAGGTGATGTGAGACCTGCATAACCTGTGCATGTCAATTCAATTGAGACATGTAATGGCTGTTTTACTCGTGGGCAATTTTGTATGAAATATGCACAGCTAGCGTAAGTACTACTAATGGAGAAGCTTTTCGGTAATGGGTTACTGCTTTTTGAAAAAGTGGTACTTCAATCAACTGAGACTAATGTACTTAGGCTAAACTAAACCTTTAAAAGGTGCCTAATTGCCAGTTTTTATGCTGAATACAAACTGTAAAAAATTTACAAAGAAAAATGCCTACAAACCTTTGTTACAGCTTCATACAAGAGAAGGCAGGGTGACTGGTGGGCTTAGCAGAGGAGGGGTGCAAGAGCATCTCAAAAACAGCAGCCATTATAAAGCTTGGTCAAAGGCAAGAGAGGCAGGTGGGTACTCGGGTAACACGTATGGACTCAGAAAGGTACCTCTGGAAATGTAGTTCTGGTATTGTTGAAAGATACTTTCTGTACTGTTTTACATTAAGATAAGAGGAAAATGCAGAATGGTCTTGCCTAGCCCAGCTGTGCAGTAGCTGTCAGGGACACCACACACCAGGGTGTGTGGCTCCCACTCACCTTTGGGGTGAGAAGAACAGGTTGACCTGAAGTGATCCGGGATGAGATTTCGGCACAAAGGGATGGCTGAGAGTGCAGAGCCTCCCTGGTGCTGTGCAGAAAGCCCCTCCATGCCCTGAGGTTGGCACTGCCTGCAGTGACAGCCTTCCTGCTGTGCCACTCCCTGCACCACAAAGGAGAATGAGGAGAGAAAGGCCCCTTCTGAGAGACATGCAGTGATGATGGAGTGCTTATCCTCTGACCAAGCCCTGAGCAACTGCAGCTGGCCCTGAACCCTCCCAGCAGGGTGACTGGATGTCCACAGAGCCTTGGAAGCATCCTGGGAATGCCTGGGCACCAGTCTGAGTGCTGGTGCTAGGACTTGCGTGAGTATGGAAAAGGGTGAAGGAAAGGGGAGTAAAATATATCAGAACAGGAGCTGAAGGGACAAAGGGCTCACTGGAGGTTTGTAAAGCAATCAAGCACCAATTCAGCTTGCCCTGCTACCAGCTCCATGTCCTAAACCTGACCTGGCCTGACACTATCTGCAGTGCTCAGTTGTAGTAATCATGTTGAGACAGACACGACTGGCGCCAACATCAATCCTTTATTAAAAACTTCTGATGCCTTCTCTCAGGCAATTCTGACTCTTTTCCTCATAGGCAGCTCTACACAGCACTGACTCCTTCTCTCCTCTCTGCATGACCAGCTAACCCCAATCTGTCCCTTACACAATATCTTCTCACCATATCTGTCTCTTTCACAACTGCATGTCCTTTCCTCCTCACAGCACAGCCAGCAGACTCTGGGTCTCAAGCTCCAGCTGTAACTACTGGCCAGCTAACCCACTCGTTTATAGCACCCAACCTCATTGGGCAGGCATGGATGTTTCCACTCCTCTGTAATCAGTACAGCTGTAATTCACTGGGAAACATGGCCTTCTGCACTAACCTTACAAACCATTCTACACTTACAAACTATTCTACTGCTTCGGTGCCTGCACCTGTGTGTCACACCAGGCTGTTCTCATTTCTGTGCCTGCCCGTCTGCTTGTCAGGCAGCTCTGTGCTCCCTCAATCCCACCCCATGCCCCCGGTGAAACCCTGAGGGGCTGTGGCCTCTCCCACAAACAGTCAAGGGCAACCAGACCACATCTTTCAAACTTGCATTAAAATGTTCTTCTTGACAAAGAAGGAGAGGTGCTTTTTCTGTCTTTTCATCTTATGCTTGTTGTTTCAGGGGGACACCCAGTTGCTCAATTCCTCCCTAAAGTGAATCTGTAGGAGGTGGAGAATTGCATTCTCCATTTTCAGCAGGACTCTCGGGGCAATTTCCCTTTTTTTTTCTTTTTTTTTTTCCATTTACATATGATAATCACATTGAGACCTCACAGTCACTGTAGATTTAATGACACTAAGATATGAAATGTTTCTCTGATGGTTGTCAGACAGGAAATCCTTAAAAACAGGCCTACTCATATAAAACTATATCTGTGGCTATAAGCTGTGGTAGGCAAACTGTGGAAAATATACACTGTAGAAATGTTTATGAGCAGAGCTGTGGTTTGATCATCCTGTTGCCACTTTTTCAAATTTATATTTCACTGCTGCAAATTCTTACTATAAATTCTGGCTACAGTAATCTGTATTCTTATTAACAGCTTGGTTTAAGAAAAGAGGAATGTGTGGGAGGTAAAGGATTAAAAAACAGTATATGCATGCCTCAGATACCTCTTCTTAGCAAAAGCTTGCTTAAATGCAAAAACGACAGCAAACCTTATATCCTGGGCAGGAGGGGGCTGAGCAGAAGCTGGAAAGGGAAAAATCACATGCAGCCAGTGGTGAAGGGCTGAGACATCAGGTGAAGCTGTTTGCAGTGAGCTAGAAAGGATTTAGAAAACAGTCTATGCTTTTGATAAACAGGCTCGTCATCACAGAGGAAGATAATATGCCAGAAGAAAACTGGCTTATGAGGTATCTTCAAAGGACACACGTGGGCTGCTTGGTGAGGGGATGCTGTTGCCTGTGGTGAGGTGACTGCAGGTCCCTGCTGTCTGATCCCCTGTTTATCCCAGCAATATGCTGACTGCTGCGTCCTGCCATGTTCTTGGGGTCTCATCTACAGACTTTTTTGCCCAACAAAATGTCATCATGGGCTTTCTGAATTCCCACTCCCCCTCCTGGAAGTCAGGCTTGTTCCTGCACCCTGCTGATGTGCAGCCAGCTTAATGCTGAGGGGCCAAACTCTGAAACATTCCCTTATTTAATGTGACTGAGGTGAACTTTTAAGTACCATAGTGTACTTTTTATACCACGACTTTTTCTCCCAAGTTCTTCTAGCACTTCACTTGACAGAGATTTTTTAAAAAATTATTTCCAAAGTGAGCCAAACATAAGTGACCTGTCACCAGCTTTTAATTTGAGCTCAATTGTAGGTCTCCTTGGATTTGGAGGAATACCAGGAGCTCTCATCTGGACAAATGTTACCAAGAGAGCCCTGATGGAAATAAAGTACATCAAATTTAACCTGGTTTCCAAAGGCAAAATCTTTTTCACCACAAATGCCAGAAACACAACTATAGCTGTATTGACATTACACATGGAGGCTGGGATGTGGCCCAGCAGAGCTCTCAGACTGTAATTGCTGTATCCAAATTAACAGATAGCCTATGTCTCAGCTGGGATCCTATGATCCTATAGATCCTATGTGCCAGCTGGGAAGCAGCCACAAACAGCAAAGAGGCACTAAAGCACTTAGGCTGTCTCTGAGCTGTGCCTAATTGTGCAAAGGCTCCTCTCCTAGCCACCCTCACAGAGTTTAAATGAATGCTTTTTTGTTGTTGCTGTGCTGAAACAGAAGATGAGTATTTACCCTGACAGGAGGAAGGAGGAACTTCACACCAGAACAGGGACAGCTTCTCAAGCCCCTCAGCTTTCTGTGGTAGCTGTCCAGCCATTGATTCTAGGCTTTCTCCATGTAATATCTGAGATGTTAGCATAAATCATCCTTAACATCTGACTTTGAAGTGCAATGGGCCAAAAACAAGCACAGCCAGGCACAGATGAGAGACAGTTTAAGAGGCATTTCCTCACCTCCTCTTATTAAAGGTGAGAGTCAATCTGCTTAGACTGGGATAGAGTCTGACAGCCTTGCAATTGCAGATTAAAATTGGACAGCAGAATCTTCTTCCCACCTCCCCTGGCCATTCACCTTGTCCCCTGGCTTGTCAGAGGCAGCTGCTGCTGAGGCAAATATGTCTGAGCCACTCACAAATCAGTGGGGCTGCCTGCACTCTGGTGCACCGGGCTGAAGTAGAACCCAAACAAAAAGAGCAGATGCCGAAGGGAGTGCTTAGATCAGGTGTTGTGCCCTTTGTTGGGGTCCAGGAGTCCCTCCTACCAAGACCATCTCCAATTCAGTGGAAATCTGATGTCAAAGGCATGCCCTAGCAGCCACCTCCAACAGAGAAGGAAGCTGCTTTAGGCTTTCAGATTGAGCAGTGTCCAGCTTCAAAAGGACGTGTAGAGAGTGTCCTCCTCCCCAGAACATCCTGGGACCAAGGGGACAGGTCACCTCCTGGCCACTGGCATTTTTAAAACTGAGAGAGCCCAGCTTCCCCTTACCTCTTCTTGGGAAATTCATAACTACCTGACTGTGGGAAATAGAAAAGGTATAAAACTCTCAGAAAGCTGTGTGAAAGCAAATCTCAGAATGGAGAAATGCAAGAAAGTTAAAGATGCAAGGTCAAGAAATAATAATGCTATGTGCTATATAGAGATAAGCCTTAGAAAATATGTTAAGCAAGACAGTAGAATTAAGTAAGCTGAATTATGAAGCTTTATCCATCGTTTTAAACTATCCCAAGTGAGCATTGTTAGAAGCAAGATGTACGTGTAAGTTTACTAATTGTCTTTAGCAAATGCTTGTCAACTTTTGCTATTATCCTATTGGCTATAAATCTTTTAAAAGACCATGAAACTAAGAGAACTTTGTCTGCTGTTGTAGTGGCTGAAGCTGTTTCCACCTTCCGTGCTTGGCTTTGTAAAATTAGATTGATGATTATGATGGAATAAAAACTTCGAGACAGCAGCTCCAGAAGTCCCATCCCATTGTTTATATGTATATATATATGTACATATAAGAAAAAGTTACAAATCCAACAGCTGACTGTCTATCCTATCTGCCATCTAAAAAAGTGGCTCTGCATTAGATTAGATGCCTCTGCTTAAAAATGCATGGAATAACCAAACCAGAAGAGGAGAGAGGTGCCTAGTATTCCCTCTTATTGAACCAGCCTCTGGATATCTTTACAGCAGCCCAAGCCTCCCTCCCCTGGAAATGGAGATGCCTGGGCATCACATATTACCTTCCAGGCCTGTGTGCAAGGTGTGCTATGTCCAGCTTTGGGTTACATTCCCAATAGCCACCCAACATCCCTACCTAAGTTTTGCCATTGCTCCATGTCATTATTTTTATTGTGTGGGCAGAAGGGAGGTTTTTCTTGTCAGATATACTCTGAACTTGGAGAACACGAGGATTTCAAGCCACGTGTTGAGGTTGGCACAGGCTGGAAACGGAGTGTTGATCACATAGGCAGCAGTGAGATTAGAGAAAAGCAAGAGTTTGGGCTCAGTGGTGTGCCATATAGACATGTAGTATATGATCATATGGAAGTGGTAACTTCATAGTGCTGTCCTGCTAGCATAGAGGAATAGTAGCTTTGTGCCAAAAGTAAGGACTTCTGTTTAAATGAAAGCTTTATCTTTTGATATTTTTCCACTTCTTTGTAAAATTACATTGTTCTTCAGAATCTGCCTTCTCACAAAACACATACAAAGGTTTTATACTAGGACTGATCACAAAAGAATTATTATTTCAGTCTCAGAAAGAGGCTTTTGAAGTCCCCGTCATCCCCCAGGAGTTGAGAAATTCATGTCTCCTCAGCAGGCAGGTCCTTACTGCGATGTTTGATGGGAAGCAGCTGCCTTGTTGCTCCTACTTCAAGTTTTCCCAATATGTTGTAAAACTGAGCAATCTAGTTCTTGCTGTGCTTTTCAGGAAGACTCCCTGGGAAGAACACTCATGGTGGGGGGGAAAAGGTAATTTGGGTTTAAAGACTTAAATCATCTGTGAGCCAATCTGCTGACATGAGTGGGAGTGGAGTGAGTTCAGCACTTGAGAAAGCAACCACCACGTTGCAGGCTCTGGAAGAACAGTTCCTCTGCAAAACAGTGAGTAATAATTCTGGTTATGTCATTGTCTCCCCTTGGGGAAAATTAAATATATCCAGATACCACTGTTCCCAAGTTTGCTTTCTGATTGCTTTTCTTCCATTTATGCTCAATTAAGCACCAATGCCTTCCCCAGAATTAGTCATGGAAACCTAAAAGATCTGTCACTCTAGTTGCTCCTGCAAGCAGCTTTATTGTGTCCTGATTACTGATGCTCTTAAGCCCTCTTAGTACCCTGGTGCTTTTGTCCATCCACTTCTGCTGGAGCTGGACAGAGAGAAAAAAGAGAGAAACCTTTCACAGTCTGTGTATTCACAGGACACATCAGTCTGCTTTTGTTAGTGCTCTCAGAAAATATCTCTGTCTCCTGAGGTATGATTCAGGAAAAGCTGTGTGCTTAGCAAGTTACTGCTTTGCTGGCTAAGTATGCTTACAAACATGCAGGTTTTGGAATGAGCTGAGGTTTGCTTGCTTGGAGCATGGCATTATTGTTGGAAGCCAACTGTGCACTCACCTTGCTCCAGCACAAAGGAAGATGTGTTCACCCCTGCACCTTTTTGTGGTCCTAATTTGGGGAGAGAGATCTTGAGAAGAAACAGTGAAGTACTTGAGTGACCACTGGATGTCATAATACCCCACACTGCTTCCACAGCCTCCTCCATCAAGCAAAAGGAGCAAACATGATTAAGAAAAAGCATCTTGCTGCTGGAGCTTCTTCTGGCTGTGTTAAAAGCTGCAAGGGTAAGCTGAGGACTTCAGATTCTAAATTAGGATAAGTATGAGAAGTATGACAGGAGTTCTGTGAAAAACCCTGTCACTTGGGCATTGTTGTGATGGATGCAGAGGGCAGGGTGGCCTCTGACTGGGGAGGGCCTTCTGCTGGCCTTCTCTTTTACATCAGTGAAAAGAAAGCATGTGTAGAATGGGCCCACTATTAGGGTCTCTCACTTGTCTTCCAGGGCTGCTCCACCTCTCCCATATCCCCCTTGGCAGCTGGAGACTGCTGAACAGGAACTTGTACGAGGCCAGCAGTCTTACACCTCAGAGCACAGAGTAACCACACAGCAAGCTGCCTCTGCTTGCTCCCACACCTCAAATACTGCTCTAACACTGAAAGCAGGATCAGACCTCACATATGCCAGCTGGAGAGACTCGAGAGGACTGCAAAGCACTGAAGGACAGTCACCATCCTGGCTGGAGTATGGGGAAGCGTTTGCATATGCTGGGAAAGAGAGGGGTTTGTTGCTCCTGATGGAGATGTGCGTGGTGTGCACCGTGCAAGGACTCTGTGGCATGATATCCATCTCCTACTGTTCATGCTTTGGCAGCACTGGCCTTGTCCATACCCAGTGTTTTCCATGCCCCAAGTCTCACACACGCACACAATCCCAGCACCATGGTGCATGTGGACCCATAGTGTGTGTCTCATGGGGAGAACCTCAGCAGCTCAACTCTGAGCAGGGATTCCTTCCATAGCTGAACACCAAAAAGGCCCTAAGTGAGGGCAGAAAACCAGCAAGAGATGAGGATATTGGGAAGATGGAGGAGCAGGGTGCTGTTATGGGGCAGAAGATGCCTGCTGAGACAAGGGCAGAGAGGTCTGACCCCATCTGTGCTTGTGTTTCCCATCACATGGGCATGCATGGTTGTCCAGGCAGCTCCTTAGATTTACCACCACATTATTTATTCTTGTAAGCAATTTCCTCACTCTGCTGAGGAGCAGAGCTGGGTGCACACTGGAGCAAGTACAACTTGGTTTGTAGGAGCCCAGTGTGTTGCAGGGGACACAGTGCAAAAACCAGACCCAACTTTTGTTGCTGATTTAGTCCTCCAAGAATTTTCAAGGCAAGAAGGGACTGTGTGTTACACACCATAAAACTATATCAAGAGATTGCTGCCTCAAGCCTGTAACTCCTTGTTAAGCTATGACATGGCCTTTGGAAAGGCATCCAGCCTTGATTTAAACACCTTGAGTACTGGGGAATCGAGCATGTCTGTGCATCTCATTTTGAATCTCAATTAATACAGTTTTTGCTCCCTGCCCAGAGGCTGTGCTTGATATGCATTTGATCATTGGATTAAAGAATTTTCTATTGGCACTGATTTAATAATGAAGATACACCTAACATGAGACTAGCCCAACACAGCCCCTTCTTTGTTAAGCCAAACAGGTTGAGCATCAGAGGTTTCTCAGTACATTTTCTCCTCTGACTGTGTTTTGAAATCTGCCTTTAGCATCAGTTTGAAGTGTGGGCATCCATAGTGGATACCAGTGGCTGGTATGAATCCAAATAATGCTGCTTGCGGGATTGACACTGCCTCCTTGTGCACAGCAGAAAGGCCCATTCTTTGCCTGGGGATTGTGTGAGCCCACTCCTATCCCTCTCTGCAGGCAGACAGGCCAATTTCATGGCTCTTCATTGTTTTTATAAGTTGATGAGGGAAAACTTTAGCCTGTTCCCTGCTCCTGTGTTTGTCTTGTCCTATCCCTCTATAGATTGTACTGGTTAGGTTTTTTTCGAACTTCTGGCTGAGCTGCTTCAATTGACTCCAACAGCAGGAAACCACACAAATTGAGGTTCTTTCTGAGGTAGTTTTCTGCAATTATGTGAGGGAAGATGGCCCACAAGGGATCTGTCCCTGGCAAGCAGGAGGAACAAAGGGCTGGGAGCAGGAAAAGGGCAGAGGGGAGGCAGAAGTGGATGTGTGCCCTATTGATGCCTGTGCACTGGGCAAGGTTGTCCTTCTGAGGGATGACTAGGTCTTAAATGATGTTTTACTACCATGACCTGGTCCTGAATGTCTTTCCTAATGATCCTTGTAAAACAAGCTGTGTGAGCACTTCTAGAAAAGAGAAGGGCCTGATCTTATGGTAAAAAACCCTTTTAAATGGGTTGTCCATCCTTGTCTTGTCAACATGGTTCCCCATGCTGACTATAGGGTGAACAGTTCCATCACCATATTCAGATGATAAAAAATAGTGACAGCACATCACACAAACCACTGTCGTTAGGTATTTCTGCAAAGATGTTTGGAAAAAATGAGCCTGTCCCCATTTATAGACACATGAAGAAGTTAAAATGACTTTCCTAGAGGCTCAGCCACTGAGAACAGGGTCCAGCTGACACTGTGGAAGAGCCTATCTTTCACCAGCTCATTTTTCAACCATAAGCTGCAGAAACCTGCAGTGAGATGTTTTTAATCAACCAGGATTTTGTATTGAGCCAGGTAAGATCTTGGGCAGCGGCAACAAAGCCAGCTCCTTTCCTAGCTTATAAATGCTGAGAAACTTGTCAGGTACCCTCTTGTGAGAGAGGATAATGTGGTGGATGCTTTGTCATCATCAGCTATTCAGAAAGCATTGCACCTGGATCCTGTCTCTATGCCCTCAGCGCCTTAGATAAGACAGAGATATAAAAGATGAGTGTATGTTTTTGTGTGTGTAAAAACCTGGTGTTCAGGGCTTTAAATCTGCCTCCTTGTGAGGAATTTCTTGAGAACTGTATGCCAGCTTATTATTCTTCACTTCAACACTGGATACTCGGTGGCTGACTACTTCCACTTATTTGTTCCAGAATTATGGCAGCTTTATTTGGACAATAATAGGAGCACTGTGCTGTTTTATGAGACTGTAACCCAATTCTCAAGTGGATGAACACTCTTCAAGGCCACGTAGTTTATCCTGATGATTCAAGGAACTGAATTACTGACCAAAAAAGTAGTGGTGCTCCTTCTCATGTTGTTATGCTCCAATTCTCCACAGGCTAAATAAATATTCAAAATATCTGTGATGTGAGAAGAAAGATGATAAGGCGATGATGGGAATGACAGTGAGGAGCAGAATGGCAGAAGAATGTGGATAGGGGAGATATTTTATTGCTTGCTTATTAGTTATGGAAGCCATTTCTTGATGATATTCCTCATCTTTCAGATAGGGATTTCACCTAAAATCTTCTGGCTCTGGGTTAGTCACAAACTATCTAATTTCCACAGGTCCGAAGAGCTGAAGGTTATTCACAACTGCCACAGCCCAATCTGCAGCTGAACATACCATGGGATTAAAATGCTCTAGCTCTTGCACTGTGCAGGTTCAGGCTGCTTACACACAGACCCAGCACGAGCTGGCTCTGCCTTTTTTCCTCTGCTCTGCTTTGTTGTACTGCCCACTTTTGAAAGGGATTTAAACTGACTTTTACAATTTAAATAATAGGGTTTTGATATAAATGTGCAGGTGTATGAATAAGCATTATGTAGCATTAAGCATTATGGTGGGTGCTTGCAGTCCTCAATAAGGCTGAGTTGCACAGGGTGCAGCTCAGGATTGGGACCAGGCTTTTTAATTAGAGTCATGTTTATTACTTGACCAGAAGTGATCCCAGCAAAGAAGCTAGGAGTGAAACCAGGCTTTTATGTGGACACACGAATTCACTGACTCTCCTAGTCTATTAATGTGTACTACAGAGTGCAAGAAACACACTGCTGAGAACTATTGTGGTCCCAGTCTTGCTCTGAGGCTTTTTGCAGCTCTGCTGGGAAGGTTTGTGCTCTGATAGGAGCTGGTTGGGATTAGATCTATAAATGGCAATTTACCTTAAGCGTTTGCATCATAGGGCCAGCTGATTTCACAGCATTGGTGGAGGACCTTTTCTGCTTTTCTGCAAGCCATTGGTGTGGAGTCTCTCTCTGACACTTGTCACCTCTGCACAGACCTGAGTGAAGACACCCTCTCTACGCTTATTGGGAGATCCTGGGAACCAGAGGTTTGCTTCTCAGCCACAGCTTCTGGAGTCAGGTGAATTTTGGAGCTGTTTGGAGGGTTGCCCTCCAGCCACTATAGAGACAGCACTCATGTTTCAGCGTAAAGATTCATGTCAGAAAGGAGAAAACTTGTAATTCTCATCAGAGGTGCCCAACACCTTGAAAAGACCCTGCAGTCAACTATTTGGGGAGTTTGCAGAGCACTGAAATAGTAATTAAAATTATAATTAATTAAAAAATACTAGATAAATATTGCCACTTCCAGTACACTTAGATATTAATTCCTGGTTTGAGCATGCAGTCTTGGTTCTGGTGTAATTTTTTCTTTGGACTACTTAAAAGTTGAGGCTTACTAAGTCCCAACATCTCCTAGGTCCTTTTGAGGCTGATAAAAAGAAGCATTCAATAAACGTAGTGCATTTAGTCATTATTTAATAGTGTATCTCAGAGTTATCATTGTGATAAACATCACTGACCATGGTACTCTAGTGTTGTGCTGGAGGGAGGCTGCTTGCCCAGGCACTGGATCTGCTGTTGACTTTATCCTCTGCTGGTGGCTCATTAGTACCTTTCAGATCAGCAGTAGTCTCACCAATGTTTGGCTAGGAATGCTTTAGAGATTTTTTTTTTTAATAAAATTAAGTAATTAGTAATCAAACTTAGCATTTGGTTTTCTAGGGTAGCACATAAATGACATATTTGAGGGCAGGGTTAATTTATCTCTTGGTGACAAATCTATGCAACTGACATACCATTTTGGGAGCAGACACAGATACTTATTTAAATAAGTCATGGATAGAAGATATGTGCATTAATTATCCTATGACAGCTGCAGCCAGATTCAACAAAACATTTATCTGCCTAGAATAAGGTAAATAGACTCTCTTTCTCTGAGGGATGCTTTTGGCATGGTACTTTCCACACACCTGAGATGCACATCTGATAACCAGTGCCACTGGTGACTGCAAAGCACATGAAGGAACAAGTCCTGATGAAGCTACTTAAATGGATAAGCAAGGATGGGAACTACCCTGTATTGGTATTCATCTCTTGCTCTGGTTCTTTTTCCTCTGACCTTGTCAACAAGTCAGGAGTTAAACACAGTGTCTCACTGGTGAGGCAAGAGCTGGCAGTGGTGGTCCCAGCCAGCTCCAGTGTCATTAGTCTGTGTCAGAAAACCCTCTGCCAGACAAGGGAGGGTGACAGCGGTGTGGCAATATTTACAGACGTGCATACTTTGTGACAAATGACCAGTGCCTTGGAAATGAAAGCTGAATAATAAACAAATCTTCATCTTAAAAGAAAAATAAAATGGATCACACAGGTATGCAATCAAGATGAAGGAAAATCTGAAAATAAGGGGCTCTGGGGAAAAATAAGAAGTTTCCAGTACATGCATTTTGCAGGAAAGGGAGAGACCATGAAGCTGATAGGGAGATGACTGGTGACTGTCACATCACCTAGCTATGACAGGATGGGGACCCTGTCCCCCTTCATGGACTGTGAGATAGGGCTGTTTGCAAGAGATGCTCAGGCTGAAATGCCCTTGGCCTCACCAAAGTGAGCTCAAGGTCTTTTCAGTGTGTTTTGAGGGTGATGTATGTATACAAGTCTCCTATATGTATAATGCATTGGAAGAGGTTGCCCAGGGAAGCTGTGGATGCTCCATCTCTGTGTCCAGAGCCAGACTGTATGGGCCTTTGAGAAACTTGGTCTAGTGAAAGGGGATGATCTTTGGAAGTCCCTTCTAACCTAATCATTCTATGGTTCCCTGGTGTTGACCATGCACAGATATGTAAATGGACATCCAGATGCCTGGATAAGAGACTCCATAGGTGCTTCATGCCAGCTGGCTTAGGAGGAAACAAGTCCCTTTGGGCATGCCTGCCTCTTTCCACTGACTGGAGGTAGGTCCAAGTGGATGAGCTCAGACCATGGGCCAGAGCTGTGGATAGATAAGGAGAGGGTCCCTCCTCCCTCAGCTATCAAGGGTACCTGTATTTCTGCTCTTACTAATGGAGAGATGTAATGTTTTGGCCACTGATTTTCCATCCTCTGAGCTGTAGGTACATTTTAGGTCTCATTCCTTGTGTCCTTGCACGGAGTCCCACAATCTACTCAGTTGAATTAAAGAGGGCTCTATCCAGCTTGTGATCTCACAAGATAACCCAGCATGGAAGCAAAACACAATTCTCTTAAGGAAAAAACACTCTAAACAAGCCAGGGAAAATGATCAGAATAACCAGTATTTATGAGCCCTTATATGTGTCTGAATAAACTTAGATTATGAGAAGCTAGGGCATCCTATTTAAACATGGATCCTGTGAGCAGATAAGGGACTCTCTAATCTACTCCTAATTTGTTGCTGTGGTTGGTAGGCATGGTCTTTGTAAATTTTAGAGGACCAAGATAATATTGAAGGGAGAGTGTTAAAACAGCTGGGTCAACAAGACACAGTGAAAGCTTCAGGACACAAGGAATAAGTCACATCCCTCCATAGCTCTCTGCTCCCTGTTCATCTCACAGTGTTGGGTTAAGCTATTATGTAAACAATTATTATTGTATACATGGAGGATATTTTTGTGCTGTATCCTTTGATGTGGGCATTGCTTGGGTGCAGCTGAAACACATTTTCAGCTATGTCAGTTTTTAAGTATATATGTAGCTTAGAGATTACTAAGTATTAGGAATGAGCATTAATGCTTGTCAGAGCAGGAGCAGGTTCCACAGGTGGTGAAGATATCTCTCCAGCAGCTGTCATCCTGCAGCCTGCCACTCACTTTAATCTCCCTGCCACCCATATTTCTCAGGCACTTGGCAGCCCTTCAATTTCAGTACTGAAAATTATGTGCTTCAGAAATTTCATGAAGAAATTTAATAGTTTGGTTACATTACAGGGAGGAATCTATCATAAATTGTATTTCTTAATATTTTTTTAAATTACCCATTTAGTGTGTCAGTCACAGTGTGTCCCATCTCAGAGCTATGGTAATTTAAAGGTGTCTAATGAGAAATCTTTTTTGGACAAGCTTCTCTACGGGCCATTCAGAAAAGTTCTCCAGCTAAGTCGAAAAGTTTGGAGGGGTACAGAGCAGTGACACTCGAAATGTGCACAAACAGGACTTGGGCATAACAACCCTCTCAACAGCTCCACTCTGTGCATGTGTGTGTGTACCCGCACCTGTGTTGGCACACAGGAGTCTTTCTCATCTTTCCTTGTGATGTCTCCCTGTCTGTTTATTAATTTTTTAAATAACTTTTCATACCATTTCCAAATCCTGTAAGCTCTTTTCTTTTCCTCCAGCTTTTTTTCCCCCCTTATAACTCAGCAGTCTCTTTCTCCTTTGCTGTAGAAAAGGCTCCAGTCATCCTTCCCAGTTCTGTTCTTGCTCTTCCTTGGTATCCAAAGCCAAATCCTAGCACAGTCCCCTGCCTTAGCCTGACCTTACTTCCCCATGCAGCAGAGTCCTATCAGAACCTGGATTGCACAAGAAAATCAGCCCTTTAAATGGTGTGAATTCCCTGTGGATGTGTGCAGGGGAGCAGTGGGATGCTCCCTGAGGGCTGGGGATGGGAACAGAGCCTGGGGTACCCCAACTCTCATGTACCACATATTTGAGCTGAGTCTTGTCCTAAAAGTTTTTACATTTATTTCTTCACAGTTCTATGTGTTCCATTATATATTCTCTCAATATATAGAATACATATAGAGGACAAATGTAGTGTCTTCTGTATTCTTTTCTGTGTGACTGTAGCCTCTCACTCAGCAAAACACTTGAATATAATACAGACTTCTTAAACTAGGTTACCTGAAGATGATAATCCAGAGATCATTTTAAAAATTCACTGTAGTGCCCTGCACAAATACTTTTAAAAATTGTTACGATATCAAAACCTACACCCTTTCTTTTTGCCAAATTTTTCATAAGAAATAACAATCAACCTACAGATGAGACACAGTGGACCATGAACATTGTGCCAAAGCCTCAGCATTGAAATCAGAAGCATGGACACCATTGACCCCTTGTGCAGGCACTTCTAAGGCACAGTTCATCTGACCTGCCTGCTGGGGGATAATTGGTCCCTCCAAGGTCTCAATTCTGCCAACTGACTATAAAAACACTCTAGACAGCTGTCTCAAATCTAGGCCTTTGTATTATCTGGAGCTGGTTGAGGACATTTTAACCAGAATGACTACTGAGAATAAAAAATGAAATTTAAAATAAAACAAAAGGGATAAGAGATAGACTTTTTTTTTCCCTAGCAGAGAAAAAACCGGGTCAGTTACAGTACATGGGTCAGAAATAGTCACCTTGGGAAAGAAATGCAGCTCTATATAATGTAAATTATATATTTAAGCCAGGTCAGATGAGAATTTTCTTTGTTTTCTATGTGTGTGAATAAGCCTAAACTGCTGGGATGGTACGACACACTCAACTTTGCAGTGAAGAAATAATAATAATAATCTATTTCAATAATCTTGAAATACCAATATATTAAGAGCAAAATTTACATCAAAATTTACACAAGCAAATACCCCAGACTTGAATAGCCTGCCCTTGAGCACACATCCAATTCCATTTTAGTACACAAGATTATAATTTATCACACAGTATAATAGAGCTAGTTTCCATGGAAAAAAAAGAGAGATAAATAGCTTTAGGTGCTATTGATATTAGGTATAAATAAAAAGCATACTTAGAGAATGGTCTTGAAATCAGCAGTAAAGTCTTAATAACTTGTAAACTGCAGAAAACTATGCCAGAAAAATCACAAAACTTTTAAAAACTGCTGGAGAAGACTTTGTGCATTGCTGCAATTACTTTCTGCAGCAGTTGCTTTTTGTCCTGAAAAGGGATTTCTGTTCAGCTGACTTCTGTCTCAGAGTCACCCTACTTTCGTTCTACAAGAAAGAAAAGGGACAAATAAAATGTATATTCATATCCAGAGGAAGAGTATTGGATACAACATAGTGCTGTTGTTTTAAAAGAGTTATATTTCTGCAGTAGGCACTGCTTCCCCATGCATTTGTCTCTGCACGTGTGTGTTTATGTGTCTCTATAGGCACAAATGATAAGTTGCTACATCGTTTACATTTTTATGGCTGAAGCCCTTTGATTGAATTTTCATAATGCCAGGAGGGCCCATTCAGGATTCAGGTCCTGCTGTGCAAATACTCACTAAGACATCTGCCCCCAAGAGCTTGTAACTCTAAGAGGATAAAATGTGGCAGAGGAAGTAATTAGGGGGAGATGCTGTGACTCTCTGGTTACATGGGAGGGTCATTCAGCTCCAGGATCAGAACATGTCTTTGTGCTTTTCTGGCGCAGATTTATTGGTGAATCAGCAGCACCATTCTGATTTTTTATCCTGGACTCACAGCCAAACTGTCCCTCCTTCTTGTTCTCAACCCACAGCATCAGGATGTCCCCAACCTCAGCTGAGCTGCACAGCAATATCAGCCCCTTCCAGAGAAGATCCCCAATGGCATAAATCAGCCCTGGTTTTCCATATGCACATCTCCGTTCATTTAAGGAAAAGATTTTGCTGCTGTTGGACTTCTTTTTTAGGTAGGAGTGAGAAAGAAAACATTTTCCTGCTACAGGCTTGTTTCTCCATCACACATAAAAGGAAGGGCAGGTAAGAGGAAGCTCTCAAACCTCTATGGCCTTCCCCAAGGGGCCATTACCAGGAACCCTCAAGGAGCAGTGAGTTCTGGCACGTCTCTACATGCCACCCTTCCTAGCTCTACATGTCCACCTTCCACAATGCTCCCAAAACATTCCCAAATATTTTCCACAACCTTCCCAAAACACCAGCATCTCTGTGCCTGAAGTCCAGGCCCCAATCCCCAACATGCAGTCATAGCTGGGCAGGGAAGGAGGGATGTTGTCTTTGGATCTAGATCGAGGTGACATGAAAAGCAAGTCATGGGAACATCTCTGGACCCCCACCCTTCTCTGGGGCCATGGTAATTTTGTTCCTCTGTGTTTGCATGAGTTGTCAGCCCTGCTGGCTGGGAATGAGCCCGAGCATGATTGCTGATGCACTCAGTTCAGCCCCTCTGTGGGTAGTGGAGGAGAAACATGATGGTACAAATGCAGCTGTTGGCTCTTTCTCCCATGTTTCTGTATCCCTGGTGAGAAACTGCCCAACTGATGAGAAGAGTGAGCAAAACAGACTGCTTTCTCAAGTCACTTCTGAAGATCAGTAGGAACAAAATCTGTTGTGGTAGTGAGCAATGAGAATAAATGCAGCAAATTGGTGTGATTGTCCACTATACCCCCCCATAGAATTATGTAAAATTCAGAAATACCCCACGTGCTCATTTTCTGCTACTATACAAAACCATTATTTATTTACAGTCTTGAGAAATGGGCCCACGAGAAGCTCAAGAGTTTCAACAGAGCCAAGTACAAGATGCTACACCTGGTTTGAGGCAACCTCCAGTACCCGCACAGGCTGGGGGTGAAGATATTGAGAGCAGCCCTGCTGAGAAAGATTCAGGGTACTGGTTGTTGAGAGGCTAGACATGACCTGGCAATGTGAGCTGGCAGTCCAGAAACCCAAATGTATCCTGGACTGCACCAAAAAACCATGGCTAGCAGGGCAAGGGAGGTAATTCTTCCCTCCACTTCCATGAGACCCCACCTGGAGTGTTGGATCCACCTCTGAGGCTTCCAGCATAAGAAGTTTGTCAACCTGGTTTGGTGGAAGGTGTCCCTGTAGGTTAGAGTAGATAGCCTCTAAAGGTCCCTTTCAATTATTCTAATATTTTATTTTGGTGTTGTCACCATCCCTGTCATGCTGGCCCAACATATCAGAGGAATTTGGGAAGGCTTTAGACAAGAGATTCAAAATTTCAACATAATTTGTGGCTAATGCCTGAATGCCTGTGCCAATGCCTGTGGCCAATTTGTGCTAATGCCTGTGGCTAATGTTCTCAACCTACTGCATGTGCTTTCTTTAGTTAAGTCATCCCTGCCTCTGTCCCTCAGGGTTTGCATATGCAAACCCATGAGCAGCCGCTGAGGTTGATGTTTGGGTAGGCAGTTTTATAAAGTGGAAATCCACTGATGGATCTGTGGGGAAATTCTGCGTGGTTATTTGCATTGGATTTGTACATGTAGAAGAAGAAAGGTTACTGGCAGTCATAGTTTTTCAATACAGTGCTTATATAATAGTATGTTTAACTGAGGTTCAGGTTTACTTCTTGGGGATGGACACAGCTGATAAATTAGCATAAGCTTGTCCTCTACCTCTGCTGCAGGACTTAAAGAGCATTTTGTATTTCCTTCCTTGTGTGGTTACACTTCTAAACCAAGTGTAACCATCTGACTTGGTTTTGTGTGTTGACCTACAAAGTCTTTGTGTGCAGGGCCTTCCCTCCCCACAGCTGTGCTGGGCAGGTATGTCCTGCCTTTGAGGGGCATGCAGAGGCATCCCAGAGCACAAGCTGCCAGAGAAATATGAAAACGATATTGAAGAAGCCAAAGGCAAGTGTGTGTGTGTGTGTGTGTGTGTGTGTGTGTGTGTGTGTGTGTGATATTCATTCACAGAAGATGAGAGTATCATCAAAGTTGATACGGGTTTTCCTCCCCTCCCCATTTCATTGTCCCTTCTGCCCTCCACACACACAAGTCTGTTGGAAAGTACAGGAAAGTACAGGGTATTTCGTTAGGTGAGCTGGGACTATCTGCTGGCCTCTTTAAGAATTCTTAAAATGGACATTTCTGTCTTCTCAGAGGTAGGGATCTAATTGAGTTTTACACCTTACCAAACTAGCCTTGTCCTTGTCTTTAATGGCACTGTTGTGAGGTCCCAGAGCCCCATATTGCAATCAGGGTATGCCAAAAATCTGATCATCAAGATATGGCAACAATCTGCCACTGTCACACTGAAGGCACCACCTGGGTTTTTCTTTGAAAGGGTTTCTTCCTTGTTTGTGTAAAAAGGTCACAAAGTTGTGGATGTCCAATCTCTGGAAAATATTCCAGGCATCTTCCATTTTAAAAAAAGAGTACATAGTCTGGATATACAAACAAATGAGTGTGCTGAGTAATTTAGCCAGAAAACATCAAGTAGAGCTGAAGGGGAGGATAATATGGAGCTTAATTTAAGCTTAAAAGCGAAACCTACCAGCGTATTGCTGCAAAACCAGAAGTAGTTCCTTTACTAGCTCAAACACTAGAAGATCCACAGTCCATGTTGTAGATATTAAGGTAGGACTCAACTGGAATTAAAAAACTTAGGTGTTGATATGCAGAAGAGGCTTAAACGATAATGTATAAGCCTGATTTTACTTTTAAAAAAATTTGTTTTTAACAGAATAACTTAAAATGAAAAAACAGCGAAAATGCCATGTTCATCGTTGCCTTCTCATGGTATATCTACTGCATCTGGTGTCACAGGAGCAAGTGGTCAAGAGCAGCACTACAAGTGTAGTGGAGAAGGAGGAACTGCCTCTGGAAGACTGTCAAAATCAATGCAGCATGTGTTGTGGGAGGCATTTTCTTTACATCTTTTGGATGGTTGCATCATGCAACATCTCTAATGTCTAGCTTCCTTCTTCACCATAAAACCTTATCCAGAATTTGAGGCTGGATAATGGTCTCAGGGGAGATCATGCTGTGCTGTGCAGAAGTTACCTTGATGAGTAGCTAAGGGTGGATAAAAATACAATGGCCTATTTTGGGAACAAAATGGCTTCCTCCTCTAATTTTTGACAGAATATTTTCTTCATAGGCCATCTTCTGCCCTGGCCCTGAGAAATGCTGTTGTTCCTTTTCCCATCTTCCTATGTCAGAGATGGCTTCTTATCTCCTCTCACTGCCTCAGCAAGCCTGCTGTTTTCTGTTTGCTGTTGTTCTTCCCAAGGTGTCTGTGAGAGAGGCAGGAAATGGGCTCCCTATGCCACAGAGGGGTGACAGGCTGTTTGCCAGTCACTCAGGCATGTGTTTAATGGAGGTGCTGCTCTAGTGGTCTTGGTCTGGTGGTTCCTCTAAGACCAACTCATGCATAGAGAATCTGGATAACAAGAAGGTCACATGAGAGCCTTGAGGTAGTACGTGTTCCCATTGATTAATAGACATTTTGGGGTAGAGAGCAAAAGTAATGAAACATGAAATAAGGCGGTTATAAAAATGTATTGGAGGATTCACTCTGTGATCGTACTTTTGGGCTCTGAATATTATGTTGCTAATATTTCTGTATTGATGTTGGCTAGGGTACCTCAGCTGATACTGTAACTAAAGGGACCTTTAGATACATCTTCAAGTATTGGACTCATACTTTTCTACAAGTCTATTTTTTCCCCCATTGAGACAGCCCATATTGCTTCTCATATATGTTATTACCCAAAGCTGTTCCTTACTTGGTGTGACCAAGAAAGCTTCACTGAATAACGTAATGGGAAAAAATTATTTTGACTTCCTATGAACTGTGTAAAAAGACTTGGTGGTACTGGTGAATGAAAAACAATGTATGCTCACAGCCAACCATATCCTGGGCTGCATCCAAAGAAGTGTGGTCATCAGGGGATTCTGCCCCGCTGCTCCACTCTCATGAGACCCCGCCTGGAGTGCTGTGTCCAGGTCTGGGGTCCCAACACTCGAGAGAGTCCAGAGGTAGGCACAGGATAATCAGAGGACTGGAACACCTTTCCTATGAGGAAAGGCTGAGAAAGTTGGGATTGTTCAACCTGTAGTAGAGAAAGTCCAAGGAGACCTGATTGCAGCCTTCCAATGCTAAAAGGGGGCTTATAAGAAAAAGTGGGAGATACTTTTTAATAGAGACTTTACTGATAGGAAAAGGACTAATGGTTTAAAATTATAATAGGGCAGTTTCAGACTAGATATAAGGAGGAAATTTTTTACAATGAGGGTGGTGTAACACTGTCACATGTTGCCCAGTGAGGTGGTCGATGTCCCACCCCTGAAAACATTCAAGATCAGGTTGGACATGGCTCTGAGCGACCTGGTCTAGTTGAAGATGTCCCTGCTCACTGCAGGGGGACTGGACTCTATGGCCTTTAAAGGTCCCTTCCAAGAAAAACTGCTCTATGATTCCACAGATCCTATATCAGCGGGGAAAATCCTCGTAAGAGAGATCTTGTATTACCCCAGCATTACTCTTCAGGCAATCACTAAAGGCACTGAACGGGGTCTTACTGTGTAAGCTGCACTTGTAGCCACCTCTGGAGAGTGATCCATCCCAGTCAGCACTAGAGCTGCACCTCAGGTCTCTAAGAGCAGGCATGAACATTTGAGTCTGTGTCTGATCTTTTACGGTCAGTGGAGAGAAACAGGCACTTCTAGGTCACAATTCACCTTGTCCAAATGCAGACATCAAGAATAATTCTGTGAATCACACTCTAAAACTGCTTATTTCTTTCCATTATAATGGAAAATTATAAAATGAGGACAAAGTGATTAGCTATATGCATACGCCTACCCTGTCAATGTCTCCAGGGAGGTGAGATGACAGGTTTTGATATCCAGAGGGTCTTACCCCTCTCCATGGCTTAGGAAGAAAGTCAGACAGGTGCCTAGCTCAGACTACACTTATCTTTTAAGTTAATAAAATTAATTTAGGACTACTCCCTTCCTGAATCTCTATCTGCCACTAATAGACTAGTATTTTTTTCTGGAACTGGCTGTCCTCCAAAAGAGCTAACATGCATTCAGGAAGCAATCACAGAAATCACATTTCTGAGACGTTTCACACTTTATTTATTAGTATTTTATTTAAAACCTTTTATTTTTAATCATAAATTTTCTCCTTTGATGATCAGTTTGTAACTCAGAGCAGATTAACTCTCCTTTGGCACTGGCTGGGTTAACCTGAGTACTCTGATGGCAGGGAAGTTGTGCCTTGCTGGTTCAGGGCAGGTTTCAATCCTTTCTCTATAAATGTTAAATGGCATCAATCTCTTCTACTTCAAACTTTTGTTTGTCCAAAACTTGAAGAGTGAGAGTATCACCTGCTGGAAGTTATCTCCTGACACCACATAGAGCAACAAATTTCCAAAAGTATTTAAAGCTGCTAAAGGTTTAGTTATAATAAACACAAAAAGGATAGTTTTCTTCAAGTGGCAGGTAACTGGCTGTACTCGGAGCTCCAGACTAATCCCTTGAAAGACGTGGAAGGGGAGGAAGCACACATAGAAGACTAGCAAGAGGAGAACAGTGAGTCTGCGAGCCTTTTGTTTGTAGCTAGCCTGTGTGTGGAACCCAGTGGCTAAGATGCAAATGATGAGCACGTAGCACAGAGTCACTGTGAGCAAGGGCAAGAAGAAGGCAAACACAGTCAGTCCCCAGTTGTACCAGCGACTTCTGTCGAAGTCCTCAGCAGCAACCAGGTCTGGGCAGATCGTCTTGTTCTGCCTGTGACTCGGGGCAATCAGGATGGCCAAGGGGCTGAGGGCCACCAGGGAAATCATCCAAACGACGGCGCAAGTCAGCACCGCCCATCTCGGCTTCCGAAGAAAAAGGCATTTCATTGGGTGCACAACTACCAAAAAACGGAAGATGCTGAAGCAGCTAAGGAAGATTATACCACTGTACATGTTGAAGTAGAAACAAAACTGAATAAACTTGCACATGAAGTCTCCAAAAATCCAGTCATTGCTATTAGCATAGTAGTGTATAAAGAAAGGAAGTGTGATTACATATAAAAGGTCAGTGATAGCCAGGTTTAACATAATGATGGTGCTGCTTTTCCAGGGCCTCATCTTAACACAGTAAACAAAAATTGTCACAATGTTCCCTGGGAAGCACACCAGGAAGATCAGGCTGTACAGGACGGAGAGATAGAATTTCACCTGTACGAAATCTTCATCCTTGCAGCTTGTCAATCGGTCTGTGGGGCCAGGCTGAGCAGTAACATTGCTGGTGCATTCAGATGCCATGTTTGTAGAAGTCTCCTTAAGACACAAATGAGATGTTAAATTTAATTGATTTAATTGGAACAAATGCTGTCAGTTAAACCTTTTGTCATTGGAGAAAATGTTGTATGTTTGAGAAGGCACAATAGTGGGAGGAAATAAGGAATTGCTGACATACCCAGCCTGACCTAGATGACACCATTGAAATGTTTAATTTCACCCTTTCATGTATTTTACATTTAATTTTGATAATTATTAATTTTACTTTTCCTTTGTTTAGCCTCCTTCATTGAAGAAGACAATTACTGCTTATCTGCAAATCTTCAGGAGTAGGAAGCACACATTTAGAGAGCCAGAGGGAGCTTGGGCTTAGATTTTGCAAAATCTTGAGCTAATCTTAACCTTTCAGAAAGTAGAACCATATCTATATTTTATCTTCATTAATCTGAGCTAATCAGTGTTTTGTGCTCATGAAACAAAGATGTCGTTCTGCTTTCATGAAAGCCAAAAGATGTTAGGTTTAGTTACAGATCTCAGGACCTGATGCTCCCATGACCTGACAGATTGTTCCCTTAAAGTGATTTTATTCTCTTGGAGTCATCAGAGTTTAAAACTAGTGTAAATGTTTTGGTTTGGGGTTTTTTGAGAGTTGATTTTTGGGGGGAGGGGTGTTGTTTTGTTTTGTTTTTTTTTTAAATAAGCTCCATAGTGGCATAAAACTGATCTAAATTATTAAAGACTGATTCTCAAAGGGCAGAAGGAAAATGGAAAGTGCATCAGGAATGCAGTGATCTTGCTTCCTATTCTGTGCCAATTGGAGCTGGGTAGACTAGTCTCTGAAATGATTTCTTGTCTGACATAGCCTATTAGGATCTCTCCACAGGGAGTTCAAGACATAACATTTCTTGGTAGTATTTTAACCTGAAAAAATGATAACCAAGCATGAAAATCATCTAACTTCAGGTATCAGAAAGTTAGTTGCTTAATTTGGAGCCAGTCCTCCTAAGCCCTTCTTTATCACCAAAGGAGAGAAGTAAGTTCCTCCAAGACATAATGTATCTACCCACGACTGAGGTTTCTAAGATAAATTACTCTTTTGGCATACCTATTTCTTTCCATTGATATAAAAGGTAGTCCAGGGTGACTAGTTCAGCCCTGGGTATCTCAAGTGAGGTAAGAGCTGTGCCACCCACTGTGTGTCTTCAGCATCTCAGGTGAGTACCACTCTTCCAGATTCTAACCAATTCCATGTGAGAAAATATTTTAAAGAAACTTCATAAAGTGCTAGACAGGGTACTATCAAGCCTACATCCTCCCTCTTGTCCCAGGAACAGCATCTTTAAACTAAACCAGTGCTACATTAAACATCCAGGGTGAAATCAACACACAAAAAACCAAATCAAAACAACAAACAAACAAACAAAAAACAAACCTGGAAGAAAGACAGAATTATACCTTATTCAGTCTTGGAAAATGTGATTCAGTTCACAGTATTTAACACGTTACCTGTATGACTCTTTATTCTCCCAATAACTGGTGGATATGACTAATTTGCTCTGACCAACCCAGTCATTAAAGCTGGGACACAACAGGCATTATTTGACCATAATAAGTCAGCACGATAATTATTTCTTTGTTACTCAGAATTGAACAGTGTCCCCACAATTTAGTTAAAATGCTAATGCTTCTTAACATGAATATTAGATCTGGTATAGAAGCTTTGCAGTCAAAGATGCACTAGGTAAAGGCTGTCAAGCTTGTTTTAAACCAATCCAGATTTACAATCACAAAAGCTAGGGGTGTGCATGTTTTCTCTCTTTTCTGCTGCTCAGTGATACCACTGTCACCCACATTTATGCCTCTCCAGTATATTTCATATCATGTTAGACAAATTTACTAGAATATTTGATTTATCCCCAGCTAGCTTTCTTGAACTGCTGATCGGTTCTTCACCACAATCTTGAACCCTCCAAATTGAAAATGGAGAAATACTGCTTACCTGAAAACCTGCAATTCTGCTTCTCCCTCTGATATTGCTTTGAGCAAAGAGCTCAAATGAAATGTATTTATGTCTTCCTTGCAGTGGAGCAGGTTTTAGTATAGCTTTGCAGCCATATAAACTCACTCCCTGTCTGACTGAGGCTCCATGTGGCTGTGAATTAGGAAACTGATAGAAAACCTCAGTTACTGGCTCAAGTGTCAGCTCTTAGAACAGGGTGGCTGGAGGAGTCCTCTTTTGCCCTCTGTCATTCACACTGTCTTGCCTTCAGTGGGCAGATCAGGCTTTGCTGGCAGCAGCTCTGTGTGCTGAGGCAGACCTGTAGTATTCAAATAGCAGAAAATCACATTTAAATTAGCATGTATGTGTGAGTGCATGTGCTTAGAAAAGATGAAATTAAATTTATTCTCCATTTCCTTGTGAAGTTAAACCTGATCACCAAAGTGAATAAGGCATGTTGTCCATTCAAGGTCAGGTGAAAAGTGTTATGACACACTGTTTTTATTAAAATCAAATTTCTGACAGAGTACAAATTTCATCTCATGAAATAAATGAATGTTTCTTTTGGCATGATGTGCTTTTCAGAAACTGTGACATTCTTTCTGTTTATTTTTGGTGTAAAATATCTACAGTGTTTTGCTGGTTATTACTGAAGTAGCTGAAATTGCAAACTTGTTTTATTTTGAGCTTTTGCTTTTGGGCTTCATAATTCACAAGATCTGCAGTTTTCTGTGCTTCTTGAGCCAAAAGACTGTTCTTGAATAAAAATCTCATTATTATCCTTAGCTCGAGGAACAAGATCAAAAGACATTATTATTATTTAAAAACAGTCGTTGCATCTTGAATTTTGAAACTGCAGTCTTCAGCCCTTGAGCCTGCATCCTGGTCCACACACAGAGGCTCCAGCTGCCCGCTGTGGCCAGCAGCCTTTCTGTCTGGGTACATTTGATGGGTCTTTACTCACTGATGAGTTTATGATGCAGTACTAAATGAGCAAACTTTCATGCCTGAACATTATGTATGTATGTTCATATAGGAGTATTTTTCAGAAGAGTGTCTTGACTCTCCTTGAGTGCCTGCACTGGGCAGGATTTGGGAGGTGGCTATCTGTTTTGCTAATCACACTGCAGGGAAGGAGTGGTAACGGGGACAATCAAGACTGGGGCAGCAGTAATGTCTGACAACAAGATCATTATCTATCTGTTACCATTAGGGAAAAGGGCACCCTCTCTGCTCTCATCTAACCGAGCTTTTCTCTAGGTCAATGCACTTTTAAAAAATGTCCAAAGTTTCTCAATAATTGTAAAATACACTGTCATGTACCAGCTCAAGGATCAGCAACTGTTTAAATAGCTATTACCCTGCTCCTAGGCACTGCATGTGTCATTAGAAACCATTTGTATGAGGCTGTAGCGTTACAAGCACAGAGGGAGCTAATTATAGTTAGGGATCATTTAATGCATTCACTACTTAATCCATTATACCCCTGAGCAATGGGGAACCTGTGCAGCAGTGGCTGGTTTTTATTCTTCTTTGGCAGTGGCAGTGCCTGAGGTAAAGCAGAAATGGGCTTTCCTGGTGCCGTGACCCTCACCTGCCAGGGATTTGGTGCACTCTGGTCTCAAGCAGGCACTGGGGTCACCTCTGTATTTCTAACTGGACAGGAGAAGAGAAGAAAATAAAACACACATTTTCAGACCAATCTTGAGAGATGGTGACTAATAGAAGGTCAACCCATACAGAACTGCTCTTCATGGTGATGGAGATATGCTCCTTAGCTTACCCAAATCTTGTCTCATCATCAGCTGGAGAGACCTTGTGGCTACTGCACGCCTGCATCCTCCCTGTATCTTTCCCCATGGTTACAGCAGCTCCTCATTGCACAGAGAAGACCTTTGGAAACACTGGCTTCAATCACAGCCATGCGATTGGGACTCATGTCAGGCACTAGGGAAATTGAGAATAAACTAACAAGGACCACATGTTTAGATGGCTTATCTGGCCTCATGTGGGATCTCTATGGATAAGGGATGATTCTGCAGTGTGACTTTCAACTCCTCCGTCTGTGGACCCTTCCTCTTTACCTGCTATTTCTCCACCTCATGTCCATGGACTTCTTAAGTCTGCCCACTGTGGGACCGTTGTGATCCTTCACAAAAACAAAGGGCTTTTTGTTCTTTAAGGCTGTCCTCACCCTTCTCCTCTCTACAAGCATTGGACGGAGATCAAAATACCCTGTAGTTCCACAGACAGCTTAAGTGAGTCTAATTGCATGCTGCAAAAGAGCTGGCAGCACCACCTTGCTCCTGCCATCCTAAACCACACGATTTCAACAACCCCAGTGCTTGTGCAATCATGGGATGTGTTGGGTAAGTGATCAGGCTGAGATGTGTTGGGTAAGTGATCAGGCTGAGGCCAAACCAGTGCAGAGGTAGATTGGCTGGGAATAGCACTAAGGCTGCACATGGGTTCCTGCTGTGGGGTTGTGCTTCACTCACTGCTCCCAGCAACCAGCCACCAGCAGAAGCTGGTCTTCAGCAATGCTTCCCAAAGAGACAGCACTCACTTTGTGTTCAACAGCCTTCCAGGCAGGCTGGATTAATTGTTCAGAGAGGCTGACATTTTCCCTGACATAATAAAATTCTATAGAGTTCATGTGAATGTATTAATGTTGCTCTTAGTTGCTGTATAGAAAGGAAACTGGAATGAGTTGGTGGCAGGATTATTAATTAAATATTTCATCTTGAAACTTTTTACTGTAGGCAAAGCCAGTTATCAGAGAGTGCATGACACAAATAGGATCATCTTTTCATACGGTATTCTTCCTTCTGTGATGGCAGGGTGAACAGGATGCACAGGATGACTGATGGGTTTGTCCACCTGGGCCACACAACCTCCTTCAAAAACTTCCAGTCTGAAATATAGAAGTGGAGAACAATGCTCAGTATTTGTATTTTGCTTTGTGGCTGGTTCCAGACAATGTCTCTCTCCTCCAGATGGGCTGGCTATTGGCTTCTGTGGACACTGGGGTCGAAGAGGTCATAGCAGGGCTTTTTTGTTCTGTCTCAGCATCACTGCTGACCTTAACTGTAATTAGGCTTTGCGGGCATGAGGGTCCACAAACCAGCACAGGGGCCATCCTCATTTTGTAAAACCTGACCTAAAATCCACAGGCATGAGTGAAAGACTCCTTTCAGAATCAGACCTTCAGGCATGACAGCACGCAGTGTGGTGCAGTAGAGATGGCTCTGATTAGTAATTATGCAGGAAAACAGGCATTTTTTTGGGCAAGGGCTAGGCTCCAGAGTCTTAAGAGCTTTCATTATACGTTTTACTTTTGGTTCAGCAAACACATAATCTTAGCATGGGTTATTTCCCATAGCAGACATGCATTTGTTTGGCTGATCTTACTCTGTGTGTGATTGAATACCTAATTACCATTGTTATCAGGCCACCCACTGGGAGATGATCTGTTCTGTCGAGAATGATATTGTGTGTCTTCATCACATGGGGAAATCAACTCCAGTTCTCCCTTCGTATTTCTTCCCTGAGACAGAATGGTAAGGGCAGCATTTTTTAATCCCTAAATGCACTGTAACTCTAAATTAATCACAGTTAAATGCTGTCATCTAATTATGTAGGAAATAGAGACTGATAATGAAAACTTTTGGAAAGGGATATTTTACCTTAGGAAAATTACATATATAATCTGCAATATAAGCAGTGCTGCTGCCGCATCAGATGAGCAAAAGTAGTTCAACGGAGTTCCAAAAATAGCCCATATGGATCTGAGACACTATTTTATGCCTAATATTAGTCCTGCAAGTGAATTGGTGCTCATCGACTACAGGGCATAGAAGATAAAATCTACTGCAGCCCTTCGATGATGGCTGAATTTTCAGAAGGTGTGTTGCCCCATGGGAAATAGGGAGAGGAAAGACAATGGGACAATTAATCTGCTCAAAGCCAGGATGTGCTCAGGTACTCTGGTGCAGCACTGCCAAGAGTGTAAGCCAGTGAATAAAAAGCCCCACAGGAACACCCAGCTATGAAGTGGCCTTAAATACAGAAGCTGCACCAGTTAAAGTTTTCTCAGCAGACACTAAAAACCAAACTAAACTCATCAGAGATGTGACAATAGCCATAATTGTTTTAGGTAATAGGCATTTCCTGAAAATGACCCATTTCAGTGGGACTGAAAACAGACAGGGCCAATTTTCTGCCTTGTTATTTTGTTGGTTTTTTTCAGTTCCAAGACAAAGCAGCCTCCTTGGTGTTCAGTAATGCGTCAGTAGAGGATTCAGCAAAGGATGCTGCTGATGTGGCTTCCATTGTACAAGCAAGTTTTCAGTCACTGAAGATATATTCTCTTGTGGTGCTGTTGCTCTTGTAATTTGTTTGCAGGATGCTGTGGCACATGAAGGAAAGTCTGCCCTTTGCTTTTGGTCACTCTAATAAGGCTTTGTGTTCAGAAAGTGACTTGTAGCATCACGGCCCTCAACACATGAATTTAATGTACACAGCCAAAGATGAGCCTTCCTATTAGCCAGATACTGTTCCCTCACAACCCCTGCCTGGCTCTTGGCAGAAGGATCCTGGTGCTACCAGCACCACCCATGTCTCCTACCTGCACCCCTAACGCCCTCAGTTCCCACCTCCAGCAATTACACTTGTGCTTTGGAAATGAGCCTTCTACAGTGGGGCTTGTGCCAAGAGGAGCATAAACAGGACAGGGAAGGGAGCTCAGCCATTTAGGACACACTTCATATTTCAAAAGTATAATTTATCTCCCAAGATCATCTAATGCTTTTTTTCATACAGTCACTGAAATTACGAACCAGTGAATTAGTTGTTTGCATTGGTTGTTTGCAGTTGTTTAGCACTTGTTTCTGGTAAGGTAAACAGATACCTGAAATTATCAGGTAGAATTTTAGATTATAAAGAAATAAGCAGAAGTAATTTTCACTCAAATTTAAATGAGGACATTCCTTGACAAAACAGACAGAAGCAGAAATCCACAAGGAAATGCTCTGCAAATCGTCACTTAACCACAGAGGCAAAGGTCTTGTATTTTTCGGAGCAAATTCCCTTTTTATCAGGAAGAGAACTAGCTGTACAACAGGGAAGGTGTTCAGGCTCCCCATCCCAAGCACTTTCCATTCTATCTCTCATGATAGAGAAGCTGCTCTGTCAGCATGAAGGCAGCTCCCTCTGGTTGCCCCTTGCAGAGGCAGCTCTGCCAGCCTCTCCCTGAGAGACATGCGGTTTCCCTGCATTTGAAAGAGTTCTGTGCTCTTTAAATGATACTTATTATTATCACCAGGCAATTAAATGGATCTCCAACAATTCAGACTGGGTGGAGGTGCAATTGCTAAAATAGCCTTCAAAGAGATAATTCATGCAAACTGAACCTGTGGAATTCATACTTTGTCTTTTTTTTTACCATTTTTTTTCTCTGGCTATTTTGTTCTCATCTAAATCAAATATATGAAAGGGAGGTGCTATTCTCTGCAGAGACTTTCTCTTGCTTTGCCTTTCTATGCCACCTTTCACCAAGTGCTTCAGGATCTCTCTCTGAGCTGTGCAGGACTTGAATTACCAGAGCACTGAGCTTACTCACCACACCTGGGTCAGCTGCAGGGCTCTGCTGTAAGCTGATGTATCATATTTGTCTCCATCAGGGCACGAGTTTCAGCTAAAACACCAGCACTTTGTTAAATATGAATGTCATTCTATTGTATTTATCGAGATTTTCAATAATAGAGAACCTATTATTGAAAGAAGAAATCACATCACCATGAGATAGAAGATGACACAAGAAAAAGACAGAAAAAGTTCTCTGTGCTTGACCTTGGCTTTTTTTTTTTTTTTTGTAAGGGAACTGTTAGTAGCTGCTGATAAAACGAAATGATACAATATGTTAAGGGATATAGGAAATGCAATGCTCTGCATGTTCAGACTGGTTGGGGAAAGGCTTTTTACCCACAACTCTGCATTTTGCCAGCATACAACTCTCCTGCTTTCACATTGCTATGACTGATGGCCTGCTTTGATCTGAGGAGGGGATCTCTAACCAGACTTTTATCAGGTTCTGCACATCATATTCTAAGGAGATCTAAACTGGTGCATTGCCACTGACTTCAGAGCCATCTTAATCCACCCCAGCAGTGTCTAATCCATTGGCTTTCATGGCACAGTCACTGCAAAGGCCTGACCACAGACATCTCCCCTCTCTGAGGGACTGTCTTGGTGCATGCAGCGGGATGATGGTCTCTCCTGAAATCCTCTGTCATGATTCAAAGGGGTTTTTCCCATGGCATTTCAGGAGATGGGGTAGAAAGAAACTCAAGACATGCAGTCCATCTGCTGTCCCAGACAGGGTCATATCCTTGGCAGTCCCAGCAGGTGTTTTTCCAATGTCTTTTAAATTTCTCTCTCTACCAAACTACTACTCTGCTTCTCTGTGCCCAAAGGATGAGTTGTCTCATGCCTGACGCCTTCCTGATCTAGTCCTAGCTGGGGGCACTCTGTTCTGCTCCTTGCCCAGCAGGTCTCCCTCCTTCTTGAAATGCAATGTTGGACCAGATGTGCCACCCCTGGAGAAACGTAACAAAAGCAGTAGGGTTAATAATCCTACCTGGAAGCCTGTGCTCTTATTTCTACATCCCATTCTGCTGTTTGCCCTTTTCACAACAGCAGAACACATCTGACTGATGTTCAGCTTGTGTTCTGAGCAGCCATTTGTTTCCTTACTGCAGTACTGCTGCCTAAGCAGATAGTCCAGTTTGTACAGTTTTGATTAATCTCCTACAAACATAAATTCTGCATTTGTCCTCATTGTATTGCATTCTGGTTTTTTCAGACCATTTCTCCAATTTCTGTAAATTGCTTTGAATCTAATGCAGTCTACCAGAAAGCCTGTAGTCCCCTCACTTGTCGTCTGCATGCTTAAAGGGTATGCTTTCTACTCCATTGCCTAAATCACTAGTGAATATAATAAGGGTGAGGTCACTGCATAATCTGGACTTGGATGGAAAATTTTTTCAAGCTAAACATCCTAGAGCTGAACCTTGCACTCCTCTCCTAGAAACTCACATCAGTATTATCTGTGCCTGGAGTAGCCTCTTAGCCACAGATCCCAGTAATGCTGGCTTTTGTGCAAAATCTGAGAAAAGGAGCAAATTTTGCTTCTCAGAAATACAAAGTTTTGTGTCTGCTCTGTGCTCTTACACAGCATTTCAGATGGAAAACTGCTCCATCCCAAGAAAGGACCTGGATTCTGATGGACCATGCTGATGGAGGATGCAGCAGCCTGTCCATCCCACCATTATCAGCTCCCCTGCTCTGTGTCTGGGCTGCTTGGTTAGCTGGGGAGGGAGGCTTCCCTGCATGCTGTCTACTAGGTTTCTATCAACTTCTTTAATAGATTAAAGACATCCACACGAAACTTTTTGAGTCTGTTGATTCAACAGTTTGCAGGGAAGAAGCATTCTGTCAGAAATTATTTGATTAGCTGAAATCAACGTGTCTGATTTCTTCCCAAATAAACTAGATACTGAGACAGTCAATCCTAATTCAGGGATCAAATTAATCTCTCATCTCGGGCAGGGCAATTTCTTTCCTAATGCACTCCCTTAGTACTCACACACAGATAATATTCAGCACTAGCCTGGCAGCAGCTGGACTGAGCTGAAGTCTCTGGGGCAGCAAGGAGAAATTGCTGACCACTTTGACAAGTAGCAGCAAACTATCGTTTTGTCTCTGTCAGCCTAGGTGGAGAACAATCTTATAATCATTTAGGTTGGAAAAGACTTTCAGGATCATAAAGTCCAACAGTTTACCAGGCATTGCCAAGTCCATCACTAAACCACGTCCCTAAGTGACACGTATACACATCTTTTAAATACCTCCAGGGATGGTGATTCCACTACTTCCCTGGGCAGCCTGTTCCAGTACTTGACAACCCTTTTGGAGAAGGAATTTTTACTAATATCCAGTGAAAGCCTCTCCTGGGACAACTTGAGGCCATTTCCTCTCCTCCTATCACTTGTTACCTGGAGAAGAGGCTGACCCCTACCCCACTATACACTCCTTTCAAGGAATTGTAGAAACTGAGCCTCCTTTCCTCCAGGTGAAACAACCCCAGCTCCCTCAGCTGCTCCTTGTTGGTGACAAAGCCTAGGCTGATACCACCCCACACACGTTCTCCTCAAGGTGCAATCCATATCTGTGGAGAAACACTAAGGGATTTGATGTGTTTCCCTGGACCCAGGGAGAAATTTGGATGGGTACCTTTACACACACAGATATAGGTCTCCCTTTGCCTATGTGTATGATTTGATTATGATACGAATGTTATGAATATTGTGAATCTTTAATTAAGTCACTGTTATAACTGTAGAAAATCCTATGGAATCACTTTATAAATGCTACTTGCTGAAGCATTTCACCCTCAAATATCTTTAGCTCATCTGTTTGGGAGCACTAGTGTGGAAACTTATGCTGATGAGATGGTGCATTTCATGGACACCAAGAAGACAGGAATAGAAGACTTACTCTACAGCTGAGGCCTGGTGTGTGGTTTTAGTTTTGTAAGCCAATTGAAGAGCCTTCAATATCTCCAAAATCCTCACAAACAAATTAAAAAGAGGGTCCCAGAATAAAGGTCATCTCTCCCTTTCAATATCTTTAATTCACACAAGAAAAGGAAATTTTGTACAAAATTTAACATCAACTGCCCCCCTGAGGCAACTGCTTGGTGAAAGAGCACAGCTGCTGAGATCCATCTGTTCTTTACCAAATCCAGCTTCTTCATTCCGTGAAAGAGAGATTTTCTACTTTTCACCTCATATCACAGACTTTTTATATAACAATAACTCTTTCTTCAATAAAATATTCTTTATTTTTCAGAGCAATGAAGACAGGAGATTTTTGCATGAGATGTGCATCATTTGAATTAGTTCTTGCAGTTATCATGGCAAGGACAGGTGGTAGAGGTATTGATAACCACAGGGAATGTGAAACAGTGTAGTAGACACCAAATGCAGCCCTTCTTCAGATTCCAGATACCTCTCCTTAGCCCATGCCAGCATCCCTCAGACCCATCATTCACACCTTACAGTACAAATCAGATAGAGAATATATAATTTAACCTCATTTGGCATGGCTGTATTTCAGGATTAATACTTCTTCCATTGTTTCCAATACTGTGCTATGAGAATCTCTGCCATGGATTCATGTGTCTTATTGCAGCAAAAACACATCTGGCTGCTCAAAGGGCTCCTCTCTTTGGCTCATTAGGGCCACAGATGTGCACGTTTCTCTGGGCACATCTCCTGTTTAGCCCTTTGATGTGACAAGTGTTGAGACTGCCGCCTGTAGTGACACCCGGTTTCAGCAGCTCAGCTGGAGAGAGAATTGTTGCCACCCACAAGACAATGTGGGACCAGCAGATGGGATCCATCCAGAACAGAAGGACAACAGAGGTTTTCCTTTCAAAAGCCCACAGCCATTTAGGGGGCAGATGAGATAAATGCAGTGCTTTCGACACCAAACACTGGCATGCAGGTCTTCTGAAGTCCAGTTAATTCAACCTTTAATTATCGTAGCTGTGGGAGGAGTCCCAGCTGTAGGAATGGCTCTGAAAGCTCTGCTGCTTTGCTGGGTCTTCTTTGGTTCTTACCTCTGTCAGCACAAACAAGTTATATTTCAGAAGATTGAAGCAAATCTTTGCTTAGCATTCAAAAAAAGTCGTTTAGCTCACAGAGGTGATGCTTTGGGGTCTTAGGATATCTTCCCTGATTTGGAACTAAATAAATAAACTCAGAAAATAAATTCTGAATTACTTTAACTTCCCTAGCATTGGCTTGTTGCATCAGTGTGAAAACTTGCTGTGGAGTGGTCAGATATGTGGTGAGAAAACCTTTACACAGTGCCCTTATCTGCAGTGCAGGGAGGTCCCTGAGACAGCCAATCTCACCGGGAAAGAAACTGCCCTTTCAGGGAGAGCAAGAAGAAGATGTGTTGATGCCTGCAGCCATACTTTCCCCTCCCGCAGCAAGGTTCAGAGAAATCTGTCTGCATTTCAGCAGTGTGCAGGAGAAATGTGTGAGGAGAAAACACGAGCCATCATTAGCTGCAATAGCAGACTGGTCAGTAATAAAAGAGAGAGAGAAATACAACATTTGGTGCTTTTGGCTGGGCCATCAGGAGGAGGGTAAAATCACTCCCAAAGTGGATAAACTCGAATTCCCTGTATTTATCCTTTCTAAATATCTGAAATTCTTAATTGGCCACTAGTGTTTGTAAGACAATATCTGCAGGGGTAAAACCAGCTGTATTTCTGAAAGTCACAAATCTATATTTTCTGTAAATCTGACTTACAGATTACATATTTATAACAACATAGCCACTCCAGCTGTATTTGATTTAAAAGCATAAAGCAGAGATTATGTTTCTTTAGAGAAACTTGGAACAATGCTCCCACCTTGCTCTTGCAGATGGTATAAACATATTCTTCCTTTTCCTACTCTTTGCAGCTTCTGAAGCACAGATTTGCTTTTCCAAATCAGACACCGCTTTCCTGCATACTCCTACATACTCGCTTTTCCAGAGCCATCCTTTTACTGGAAAAGTTTTGTCTACCCTCTAGTGGGAATTTGAATTATAGCACTTGCAGATCCCAGCTGCGGGAGTACAGAAGGGTGGAGTCCCTTGGGCACAGCCTGGAATTACTTGCACGGCCGGTCTCCCTAGTGCTCCCAGCAAGAACCATGCCCCATTCTTGTCTTTCTCTTCCCTCAGTGAGATGCAGGTTTGCTTTTTGGCAAAAACCATGGGGACTCTGCTGGGATTTTGTTATGGTAGAGGGACAGATTAGTTTTTTCACTGGCATTCATTGACAAGTATCTAGCTCTGATACGCAAGTGTAGCTGTATTAATCACTCTGAGTCAAAGTAAGGATGGAAATTTAGAAGATGTATGATAAATTTACATCTCAATTCCCTTTGCTCTTCTCCCAGTAGAAGAAAAGTTCTGAAGGCAGAACATGGGCTGCTGGATCTGGATTAATGTCTCCAGGGAGGGGGCTTGGCCAGTTCTGAGGAATGATAACTGGTCTCACGTGCTCTCCCAGAGCTGGCACACATACACGGCCAGCAGTGGTACCCCTCCTCTGGGTGAAGGCAGCTGGCTAATTATGGAACCCATTTCTGACCTTTGCACCCCACAAAGAACAACCCCCCAACCTGCAGTGCCATGCACACATTTCAGCTGAAAAGGTTTCCCTGTGTACTGCTAATACTTTGTGTTAACCTGCAAATTAGAAACCTCTAAATGGGATGAATACAGCTATTAATTACTGGCTCTTGGCTAAGGTCACACACAGTGGTAGCCAATTAACTTTGGTGAGCTGGTTCCCCAAACCCTTTTCTGAAAGAAAACAGATGCTCCTTCCAAGATACAGAGTATGATGTTAGGGATGAAGTAGTGGCTGAGTAGAGCAGACACTGCTCTAACTCAACTTTTATTACTGAAGTGCCACCACTGAGCAATCGAGACTCCCTTGAAAATCTTTCCCTAAGCCTAAAATGCACTTTGTAAAAGCTCTGGGCTGAGAACTGATCTCTTCCCCACTTGGCTGCTAATTTGCTTTGTGACTGGAGGCAAGTCACTTAACTCCCCTGTGCTTCAGTTTCATCACCTGTAAAATAGGGATGATATATAAATATCTCAGAGCAGCTTACTAGCAGAAAAGTAATGTGAGGAAACTCCTCTAGGCAGGTGCTGCTGCCTCGTCTGTTAAGATAACTTTCTGTTGATAAAAAACATCATGAATTGAAGGGAAAAGAGAATTTCCAAAAAGATTTATGCTTGAAATTGTTGCACAGTGCATTTGTGTGCCACTGTCTGCCAGGTTCTTCTTCATTGCTGAGGCCAGAAGTGATTGGGCCAGCCTGGCTCACTCAGTGGAAAATTGCCCCTTTGGGATCATTTTGGGCTGGAAATAAATCCACCCATAATGCTTTTCTGCTTTGTGCCAAGTTGCTTCCTTTTTTTGCCCAGCTTTACAGATCTGTAACCAGAGCAGAGCTGGAGCTTTTACCTTGGATACCCTTTGAGGCACCTTTAGAGAATGTTTTCTATCCCTGTCAGCTGCAGGTCCAGGGCATCACTTTGCACACTGGTTGGCACCATGAAAGTCCACGAGAATTAGAGGAGAGAATATAGGGTATTTTGGTGGGAATATGAAATCACTTGGTTACAGATCTGCCAACAAAACACCAATTCTGCCAGATGCACTGGAGTTGTCTTGAAAAGGCCCTGGGATGCACCCAATTATCTTATTCCATTCAGGGGCAAATGGGAACCACAAAGGTTTTAGCAGAATTGTTAGAAGGGACAAAATCAATTTCCTAATCACTTTTCCTGAAAGCTGATGGGTCTTAAGCAACTGAATGGGTCTTAAGCTGGATGCAGTGAAGGGAAAGGGAAGGATGGAGTAACCTGCTATCAGGTTTGCTGGCTTGGGTAGCAGGAATCATGCTGGAAATACAACTTATTTAAAAAAAAACCACATGAAAGAAGATTTCTCCAGGAGCTACTAGAATAGTAGAAAAAATATTTTCTAGCTTGCTTTATTAGCATTCAGTATGGTATTAGACGTCTATGTGCAAAGTTGTATTTCTTTCTGCTTCACCTTATCTTCTTGCACTATTTAAAACAATAGAAGGAAATTAATTAAATAATTTGAAAACCACTCTTTCTTTCAATAAACAAACACAGAAACTCAGAATTTTTGTTTTCCTTTTAAGAGTGGAGAGCGTCACTGGTACTATAGCTTCCAGGCAACCATCTCTCTTTTGGTTCAGAAATCAGTGATATCAACCATTTTGGGGAGTAAAGAAACCAAGGAGTAATCTTAGAAGATAATGCACCTTATAATTCAAATGCCTTTTAAGGTTCCAGCAAGGATGAATGAAACATCTTGTGCATTATACTTGCCTGCAGCAGCTCTGAAAAATCGTGTTTCCTCTGTGTATTTAAAAAATCAGCATTTCAGCATTAAATTTTGTTTTGGAAAGATATGCAGCTTGGTTTACCAGCTTTGTCTCCTTCTGCTTTTTTCCAAAGTAAAGCTCTGACTGAAAGCAGGAATGAAATTTTTTCTCCTGCTATAGCAGGCATCCAACTCACTCTGCCCTCTGTCACAGCACCCTGTAGGCCAGGGCATCAAGTCAGAAAGACACTTTAGTCAGAAATACTTCTTTTTTCCAGGTGCTATTTAAAAACAGCTATTTTAAAAATACATTTTCTTTAGTATAAGTGGGTTTTCCCCCTTCTTGACTCAGTTGTGGGGCATTTACATTGAAGCTGCATCAGCTGGCACTGTTGAAGGTCTCTACTGTCACAAACCATAAGGGAAGACACAAAGTATTTTCCTTTACATCTCTTCTCCTTTTCTGCTGGCAGGGAAATGCAAACTGAGTTCAGAGCTGGTAAGACTTGAACAGTGATGTGTTCATTTGTTGTCTGCTGCTTTAAAGTTTAGGTTCATTCAACCTGCATTTTCACAGCAGAAAATCTTGGCAGATGGAAGCAGTCAGTCATTCAAAGTTCCTTTTGCTCATTTAGCCTTATCAGCAAAATGGCAGCATCTATGTGAGGTTTAAATGACTCAGTTGTGAGCCTGGCAGTGCCTTGCACTTCATGTGGTGGATCATGGCTCTGTGCACTGTTACACTGCACAGTTGCTGCAGCAGCAGCCCAAAAATACATATATATCTATACATATCTCTATCTACACCATTATGTGTGTGTGTATATATACATGTATATACACATATACATATATATGTATATATATACACCATTACAACAGGTAAAAATTGAAGCCTTCTGTCACAGCAATATCCAACACAGACGTTGTCAAAGTAGACCATTTCTAGACCATTTCCAAGCTGTTTCTCTCCACTAGCTCTTTACCCAGCTATTCACTTTTATGTTACATGCAGTCCACTACTCAACTCTCTCCTTAGGTGTTCTGCAGAGCAGCCAGATTAGGACAGATTTTTGTTTTTATCTTTTATGCAGACCATTACTGTCAGTATTTTTGCTCTCTGGGAGATTTGAATGTGAGGAAGGCCTTTTTGTTTTCATTACTTTTGGGAGCACATGATTTGGGGAAAAAAGGAAAAAGAGAACTTGTTAATTGCCTCCCTGGACAAACAAAGGTAGAAAATACCTCTGCTGCAATCTGTGACAGTACATGAGTCATTGTGAGGAATAAGGTTTCACTTTTCTACAAAAAAATCAGTTGGCAGCTCCAAAGTTTCACCTTTAATGTCATCAGAGTTGACATTCCCTTGAGAGGTTTGCCTTGCAGAATTATTCTCTTGGTCCCTCTGCAGTCCCAGGCAGAGAGCAGCCTGCTGGTAGGTGCCTGAGCTGACATGACTGTCCTTGCAGACAAACCTACAAGAGACTTTTGATAGAAGCCTGCTTGCTGGAGCATAGCTATGGTGTGAATTAGCCTGCAATAGTGTAGTAATTTATGTAGCTATATTGTCACACTGTGTATAGAGCTTGAAAAGTGTCTCCTGTTTACTGCAATTGAAGCACTTATCCTTGTTTCAGCAGTAAACTTAACAGCAGCTAAAAATAGGAGCTATTGAGCTTCACAGTAAGCAAAAGGAATGAGTTGCATGAGATAATGATCTTTCAGTCCTGCAGAGCACCTGAGCAGTCCTTGAATCCTTTAAAAGTATCTGTGTTAAGATTGAACTTTTCTCCTTTTCCAGACTCAGCCATGCTACTGGGAGATGTGACTGCCCTTGTCCTGGAAGTTTTTTCCCCACCAGTGAACTACAGCTCCAGGGCCATCCCCTAATCTACTTTGGCACTTCAAAATCAGCCATTTTATCCCAAACTAAATGAAGAAACATTGTGGATTAGCAGGTGAGATAAGAAGAAGGCAACCAAACAACATCTATATCAAGGAAAGAGAGGAGGGAGTAAAGAGGTAGCCCCTCTCCAACTCAGAGACTGTCACTTTTGTTGTTAGAGATAGAAAGCCGTGAAAACTTTCATTTCACAATTTTTACCTTCAGCTGCTTCATTTTATATTGAACATGTAGTTATATTGAAGAGCTTCTGCTTGTGTGTGATAAGCTCAGCTTGGGCTTGAGAAGGAAGAGCTTCTGAAAACAAGAATTAAAAATGCTCTGACAGAGAGAAAAAGATAATTTTTAATCCACTCCTTCAGATGTATATGTGTAAGTGGTAGACACATCTTGTTCTTTCACTCATGTGGAAGAGGAAGAAAATTTGTGCGGCGTGTTTGTATTTTTACCCATGTTGGAGAGTTGGGATGTAATGAATCTATGTCAGAAAAGATTTATTTTGTGCGAATCACCTTGTGTTGTGTAACTTTTGGGGTTGAATCAACCATGCATATGTGAAACCAGGTAGCTTGAGCATGATTGATCACAATCTACTGGCAAGCTGTAAAATTTGGCCTTTGACAACAGTGCAGAAAAGAGAAATTAAACTAGAAAACACGTCAAAAGGCCTGTGGCAGTACTTCTGAAGACTTATTTGATGGATGGTCCTTTAACAAAGTATTTTAAATATCCACAAGGCATGATAAACACTATTTTTTATTTATACATCTGCTCTTTTAGCCACAGCAGACACTGTCAGCCCACTGAAACTGTCAGCTCCTGTCCAGCTTATGATTCACAGTAGCCACAGATCTTTCTCTACAAAACTGCTACTCAAATAATGGTTTCTTTTTTTTCCCCTCCTTTTGTGCTTTCACAATTCATAATTTCAACTTAAACATAGAACTTTGCACCTGTCACTGTTTAGTAGCAGTTTGTATCTCTGCAGATCATAGCTGCAATTTGTCAGCTTAATTTTGTCCTCTCAGCTTCATGTCAATATGTAAATATAAGAACCAGACTTTATTTCATCATCCAATTTGATAATGAAAACACTAAATACCCCTGTACTCAGGACAGGCTGGTCAAATCCCCACTCTGTGGCTCCTCCTACTCTCATAGTAAATCATTAATATCTTGACTCTGAGCATAAGCTACTCATCTACTCATCTTCTGTAGACTAATATGATTTAATTCATTTTTTCTCCATTTTTCCGTATAGATACATAGATAGATAAAATAAAGAGCAGTCTTTTAACGAATGCTTTCATTAAAAGAATTCTGTTTATGTTATCAGTTCTAATATTATTTGGAAAGTTTTTCTTCTGATCTTAGGCAACAGAGCCACCCAAAAGACATGGAAGGGGAAGAAGCACACATAGAAGACCAGCAAGAGGACGACAGCAAGTCTGAGAGCCTTTTGTTTGTAGCAAGCCCATGTGTGGGGCCAGTGGCCAAGGTGCAAATGATGAGCACATAGCACAGAGTCACCATCAGCAAGGGCAAGAAGAAGGCCAGGCTGGTCAGCAGCCACCTGATTGTGCCCAGGTTTTCAGAGCTGGTGAGGTTAAGGCATGAGGACCTTATGTTTTGTGTCCCTTTTGAAGAGATCAAGAAATTGGCAGCTTCCAGTGACATCAACCAGATGGTTGTGCAAGCCACCACTGTCCACCTCTTCCTCTGGATGTGGAAGAGCTCCATAGTGTGAACCATCACCATGTAGCAGAAGGCACTGAAGCAGGAGAGGAAGAGGATGCTGCTGTACAATTTGAAGTGGAAGCCAAAGCAGATGAAGTTGCACATGAATTCACCAAAAATCAAGTGCTCCCCAGTAGCACAGTAGGGCATCAAGAAGGGAAGGACAGTGAGGTAGATCAAGTCTGTGAGTACCAGGTTCAGCCTGGTTATGGCTCCTCTTTCAAGGCCTCATCTTGAAGCTGTAAGCACAAATGACAATGGAACTTCCTGGGAAGCCCACCAGGAAGATCATGTTATGCATAACGTGGAGGTACAAAGTCTTCAGACCAACTTCCACACAGTGCATTTGGGAAAATCACCTTCAGTGTCTTGCTGGGTGATGGAGTTGGCTAAGTTGTCATTTGTTGTGTTCATTTTTTCTCCTTAGCTGTTAAAGAAGGGAGAAATGTTTAGTGTTCACTGACAGATAAGATTCCACACATCTTACTGAAAACAACTTATAATCAGGCCTTTCCTTTCAGCTGCTCATCAGTGCTCCTATTAAAGTGACTTTTATGAATAAGGAAAGACTTTCCTGTGTTGATAAGAACTGATCTTGATCTAGAAGCCTTTTATCATATCTATGTAGATCCAATTTTATTTTAAAATACATATTTCAGGAAAGGGCCTACACAGGCACAATGAAGCTGTAATATAAGGGATTCCCAGGCCCACAGTGTTTGATGGGTGTCCCCTGGTATATAAAGTTCATTTTCTGCTCTCATCAGGGGTCAAATGGAGAAGAAGGAGAGATTAGTTTTATTTTGCTACTGACCAAAAGTATAGAGGGTAATTTCCAGAATATAACTGTTCCATAAAATGCATTTGCAGCCTTTTTGGTTAAGTTAAAGAAAACAACAAAAACCAAAACAGGATGGATGTTGAAATGTTTTCACATTCTTTTTGCTACTGGAGTTGGTTAACATTTTCCTTCTTGCTTCTTGGAAACCACTGATAAAGGAATATCTCATTATTTTGCTTCATTAACAAGATTGATGTTGCCAAGAAATAAGTTATTTTTAGGTTTGTCATTAGCTGCTATGTAAATTTCCATCCCTGTAAAGTTTTTAAACGGTGTTTTGCTTTGACATTAGTCTTAGTTAGAACTTTTCTGAAGCATCAGAATAAATTCATGCAATTTTGTAATGCAGCCAATTGCAAGATACAATATGGGACATGAGCAGGATTCAAGGAATGTAAAAACAGCCTGGTATACAGTCTCTACAATGAAAATAGATGGTCACTGATGCACATAGCAAATAACTGTTAACGTGGCATTCAGTAAATGCATTTTTTGTGAAGAAATGCCCTCTTCTAAAAGGGAGAAAATGTTCTGCTGGAAAAAAAATTAATACATCTAGCATAATTTTTTTTTCAGAGGAATACAGCTTCTTATAGGGTGACGTCTGACCTCACATTATTATGACCTTGATCTGTTAAAATGGATCCTACTGAATCACTGCTTCTATTTCTTGTTTCACTCTGAATTTTCTTGCTGTAGCTTCTACCCTCACTTGTGAGATCACACAGAAAAAGGTTGCAGGATTTGGATTCAAATTTGTATAGAACATTTGGTTCAAACATATTTAAAATACTATGAAAACTGAAGCTGGAGCTTGAAAAGATGTATGCCGAACACCGGCAATGGATTTTAAAGAGAAAAACTGTTTTAAACCTCTTGTCATGGGTGGGGATGGTGCAGGAGTGGTTTGGATAAATCCAGTGGTTCAAATTCACAGTTGTGCAGCAATGCCATCATTCCCAAACAAACATGAAGCCTCTGCTGTGGCTAATGGCTAACCAGGCTGACAGCAGCAGCTGAGCTGTGCTGTGCTCTCTCACCCTGGGAGCACCAGGACTGTGCCCATCCTGCTGCTCACAGTGCACAGCTGTGGAGCCAGCTGAAGGGCATGGCTGGGAGCTGCTCCCCACACCACCTTCTTTGTGGTTTTGTGAGACTCATTCTGTCAGCAGCTTGTTCACCACCAACAAGCATGCTGGCATAGCAAGCCATAGAGGTCAGAGGGCAAATGCCTGTGATCACCAAAAAGCACATCAGTGGCACTCAACCCTGTGGTCCCTTGCACTCAAGGGGCATTTGGAACCTTTGCTATCCATGTGCAGGTCAAGGAGCTCCCCCAGAAGCCATACCACACCCCAAGCCCTGCACTGGTTATGGAAACACAAAGCGGGGACAAGTATTGCAAGAAAAGCACGTGGGTGTGGAGTTTCAGTTCTGAACTGCCCTAAGGTTCCAACAGGTAATGACAGGAACCAAAGGAAGAAGACAGTGAGTCTTTGCTGTTGGCATTGTTATTTTGCTGTCTGAATTACAAATAGAATTTAGACAAAACTTAAATCTAATTAAGGAACAGTTTGTACTGTGGCAGATTTTATCACACTAAGTAATTGGCCATAATGGCACTTCTGCAGCCCAAGCTCAGGGCAAATGATATATGCTGTAGACATATAATGAACTTTAAATAAATTATCCAAAAGCAGAACTTGTACTAGAAGGGAACTAGATTATTGAAATAGAAACCCTCTTTCAGTCTTAATGCTGGAGTCACTGCTTTATTACATGGTATTCTTTACTGTAACCAATTGATTGGAGTCACTTTAAAAAATGTTGATTGCATGTCTTTAATTGCAGTCACGTATATAAGGGAAACTTGTCTGCTTCTGCATTGTGATAATTTAATTACAGCCTGCTGGAAATAAAAGCCAAATGGCTGCAACCACGGCAAAGTAACCTAGTGCCTGTAATTGGACTATATTTCACACAGATGTGTTGCTGAATAAATTAAATAGAATTTGGCTCACAGTGTTCAACTCTTCAACTGACTTAAATTTAAAAGACACAAATGATATACTTAGGGATCAAGATGTGAGTGCTCCTTCCCTTACCCATTATAATTCAGGAGATATTTTCATGCAGAAAGAGAATGTGGATTTAACTCAAGTGTTGGATGCATCCCAGATAAGTTTAATTTGTTCCATACTTCCATCATCTTGTAACCCTTTGCTCATGTCTCTCCACTTTGCCCTGCCTCCAAGTTCCTACCTTTAAATCAAAATATGCATTTTACCTATAAGCCTTTAGTGTTGTTTTCTCTCCTCTTCACAGCTGGTTTCTTAAATACTTTACTCCAGATGGCAGTTTGCTTTTAAATTCCACAGGTTTGTGCAGTGAGACCAGCTGAGAAGGCATCCCCATTTGGGATGGATGGATGGATGGATGGATGGATGGATGGATGGATGGATGGATGGAAGAATTTCTTTACCCCTTCGCTAAAAGGGTGATTAGATGTTGGAATGGCTTGCCCAGGGAGGTGCAGGAGTCACCATCCCTGGAGATGTTCAAGAACCAACTGGACATGGCACTTGTTAAGTTGGTCAACTAACTTAATCAAAGATTGTTCAATCAAAGGTTGGACTTGGTCATCTTGGAGGTCTTTTCTGACCTTAACTATTCTGTTATTACCCAAATGAAGAAGCCTATGTCAAACTATGTGCTCCTTTTGATTATGGTTAATAAAAATACCCAGCCTACTGTGTGATCTGGAGCATTTTATAGTCCCCAGATAACCAGGCAATAAAGCAAGGAGAAAGACCAGCACTTCCTTGAATGGGATGGCCAACACTCAAGAAAGGTCTGGAACAAAACTCCTCTTCCTTTGGAGATGGAAGAAGTGCTTATTCTTGTGTGTCTTACAGCAGGGGTTTCACTGCACAGTGAAATTGGAGGGAGCACAGTCCACCTAGAAATGCCAGTGTAACCACGGTGTGGACACTGAAGATTTTATGGGATGACTCTGTTTTCCAGTGTGTGGTTCTTACTACAATGACCCTGCTGTGACCCTATTATGACAGGTAGTGAGAGCACAAGGGAGAATGGCTTTCAACTGAAAGGGGAAAGGTTTAGATTAAATCTAAGGGAGAAATCCTTTACTGTGAGAGTGGTGAAACACTGGGACAGTTTGCCTAGAGAAGCTGTGGATGCCCCATCCCTGGAAGCTGTCAAAGCCTGGTTGAATGGGGATCTGGTCTGATGGGAAGTGCCCTCATGACGTGGGGCTTGGAACTATATGATCTCTAAAGGTTCCTTCCACTACAAATAATTCTATAATCCTATGATTTTATGATTGCAGAGCTCTCCTGTAGTGCCAGTATTTGCATGTTTTGCTTGATTTTCTCTTTAAAAGGTTTTGACTTGTGCTGACTAGTCTGCTTGGACTTCCACCTTGTTTCAGAGCAGTGATCTTTAAGCTGGTTCTAGGCTTCTCCGTTTTTGGAAAGAAAGCACTTTCAAAATTACAAGCATTCCAAATTTGATTTTGAATTAAATATTTGCAAGATTCTGTGAACAGGTAGGAAAGTTATTGTCTTGAGAGGGAAATGTTTAGATGAGGCTGAAAAGTCTTGAATGTTTTCCAACACTGAACTTCATCTCAGATCTCATTTGAAGGCATTATTTACTTTCTCATGATAAGAGATGTGAACCTGGAGATATGAACAATTATGTAGTGCATAATATAATGGTGAAACAATTTAGTAAATTTAACTTTTTAAATTATTACATAACTGTCCTGCTTATGTGATTCTTTCAGAATTTGCCATTTTCACATGAACGACTTTCAGCTTATTTGTCATAAACAATCTATTCTCCTTAACTTTCTCATATAAATAATGTAACATCAGCCTTGAGAGTGAGAATTACTTTTCGACTTCTAAATGCCTGAGTAATACCTGATATGAGCCACCATTATCTACAAAAAAGGCTGAAATCACTGTTTACCATGTGATTGGGTGCCAAATGGTACTAATTTCAGTACTCTGCATCATGGAAATTGTACATGCTACAAAGGGCATATGGGGAGTCATGGAGAGACCAAGCATATGAAGTCAGGAGTCCCAGCTTGTCCCTATACACCTGGATGAAGGACTTTCTGTATTTTATTAATGAGGTTTTGTCAATGCATAAGAGAGGACTTTTAAATTATTTTAAAATTTATTGTCTAAGAAACAATTTCTGCTCTGGTACTGTATTTTGGAATAAGATTATATTGCTCTGGCATTGCAATTCAAATTATATTAAAATGGCATCATTACTTGAATTCTTCATCTCAGATTTAGTGTTTGTAGTTCAGGAAAAAATTTTGGAAAGTTGTAAATAGCCAGAAAAGAGCTTCAGGAATAAATGGAGTACTAGGAGATCCCGTGACATGCCTTGCAAGATGTTGAGGCTTTAGAGATTGTCTCTGATTAGTTTATTGGAGAGCATACTTAAACAGAAATAGGTCATGGCCATGATCTCATTCATTGGAAGAGATTCCTGGCATCAGCATAGCTTAAGATATGCCAGTCCAGTGTGACAGTGAAGAACAAGTAATTCTTTGTGAAGGTGGGTAGCTACTAAAACAATTGCCTGTAGTAATACAGTACATTACCTTTGGAACTTTTGACCCAGCATTGGGTGTCTTTTGCATAAATATTAGTACAGTCACAGAGAAACATGAGATGATATTGTCAGACAGCTTTGCAGGACAGAGTCATAGGCTTTAAAGGCTCTAGAAAACACAGTATGAAAAGTTGTATCGCCAAGACCATGTACACTCAAGGCCATAGGATTTTATGAATTCCCATAACTTGTATTAAGCATGGGGTTTTTTAATTAGTTATTACTAGGAGGACAATTTTGATTGAGAGAGAGAGAGAGAGAGAGAAAATTCTCTTATTCCTTTGATAGTTTGTTCTAATGGTAAATCATTCCAACAGTTGAAATCACATTTAGACTTTAGTGTGACTCTCTAGTTTGTACTTCCAGCCTTTCAAGTGTCTCTACTATAAGGAGAGAGAAGCCCATTTAGCAATTGCTCTTTTGTTTTTGTGGAAATATTTAAATATAATAATCCAATCCCCTTTCATACTTCTTCTTTATTGTTTTATCTCTTAGTCATCCTGTGGTAGCATCTGGGCTTCTCTACCTATTCTTCTTCCTGCCACTGGCTTTGTGAGGTGGAACATTAGGTCCTCCAGCCCCCGTGCTGGGTTTCTGCATCTCTGGCTGGAGCCATGTCTCTGCCTGCAGAACCAGACTCACAGACACCCCAGGCACCCTCAGTGTTTGTGCACCAGCCAGCTCTACCCAAGCTGCCTCAGGATTCTGCTGAGGGTGTCAGGGGTGGATTGTTCTGCACACTCCACCTTCCAAGCCTGAACATTCTCTGGCAGCAATCAGGGAATCTTTCCTGCTTCCCTGTCTCTTCATCCACTGATCACATAGGTATTCCTTCCTACTGTGACTGGAGCTCGCTGGGCACTTTCTGCTCTGCCATGGGGGAGAGATGGGAGGAGAAATCCTTGTACCTCTGTTCTCTTGAAGAATTTAAAAACTGAGAAAATCTTCCCCTCCACCTCTTACTGGTGGAGAGATGGGTCCATAAAGAGATGTACTGGCTAGAAAACCGTCATCCAGAGTAGGAAAAGCAGAAGGAAGAATTGCAATTATTAGGGTCTAAGAATCACAAAAAAACCCCATCCTGATAGTGCACTGGCAACAACAGAACAAAGAAAGTGTTATGCTGCCCACTTTTATCATACAGAGCAGTGAAGTTATGCAGCAAAGCAACCGCTGTCACACAAATTCAGCAAGGAAAGCCTCCATAGCATAGCCCTTGTCAGAGTGTCTCTCCTGCTTTTCAGGTGTGACTAGGCTGGGCTATGTACTCTCCAGCTTGCTGCCAAAATATAAATACTTTAAGGTGATTCAGTTGTTAGAGGTTGCCTCCTTCTGTCAGAAAATAAATGGGATCCTCCTGCTGTCATTCCCAGCAAAAACTGGCTGCTTTTTTCTCCTTGGAAAGAAGTTTTCTCGAATAATTCAGTTATTTCAAATTCTTTGCTGAAATTTAGATGTTCCTTAGCATGTATTTTTACACAAATCCCATGTGATCCATTGTGTAATCTCTCTATAAACAGTTTTGAAGAATTTTCATGCTGTTCAAACAATGACTTTGAAATTACTCTGTCATTATGTTTTGGGTCCCTTATAACTGAAGACTTCAAAGATGTTATCTGTCAGGTTGCCAGATTTCACACTGACTGATAAGAGATTTTCAAAAGAGTTATGGGCACCAGTGGGGGTTGGATACTAATTGCCCTTGATTCCCCCAATAAATATCATCTGACTTTATTGGCCACATGCTTTCTTCCTGCTATGTTTCTCCCCTCTTTTTCCAACAGAGAGGTTTTATATGTGCAGTAGAGAGATTTTAAGGGCCTAAAATTGAAATACATTCACCAGTTGTCATCAAGGTGATTTAAAACATGCACAAAACCCATGCATGTATTTTCATTCACTTCCACAGTTTTTCCTTTGGCAAAAACTTTCCTTTTCCTTTGATTCTGCATGAAATTCCCAGGATGCAGACGTCCTGTGAGCATTGGCAGCTCAGCAGTTTTCACCACTGAGGCACCTCAGCCATGCGTTCTTCCGGCTATTCATTCCCCTTCCTGAACATTTCCTTCCTTTCCAGTGGGAAACTCAGACTGCTAAAATGTGGTGGATGCCAACTCCTCTGTTCCTTTCTCTTGGTGCAACATCTTTGTCCCCATGGGAGGATCACTGTGACTGCAGGACCTAATAGGGTAGATGGGAGCGTGCTGGATGGATGCACACCCTTCCTGTGCATGGCAGCTCTGCAAGTCAGGTGTGTGTGTTCCAAAGACATGGGTTTGCTCCCAATTTGTCTTCCCACATTTGTGAATTTTTAAACATTTGTAAATGTTTCTTGGAGCGAAACAACAAAATCATTGAAGAATGCCAAAAAAACTTGTGAAGCCTTGAACAACAAGATAGGAAATGTTAGTCTTTGGTGTGTTCTATTTTTCTTTCTTTAAGATCTCATGCTGTGGGAAGATTAGCTCAGGTAAAAAGCTAAGATTTCCATTGACTGCTTTTGCCCTTGTGTCCTTTCACTGGAAGACAAGAATAAAAGTCTTGCCTATGACATCCTCGTCCAGCACAGTTACCAAACACTGAGCATGTTCAGTGGAAGAGTAGATGAGGGTGTAGATCTAGGCGTAATAATCACCTCCTGTGAAACATTTCTTAGTCCCAAGCAGTGCTTGAGCCAATCTGCAGATGTCTGCACATTCCTGGTGTCTGTGTAGTCTTCACCTTGCATGCTCAGCTGGCCCAGAGGCCTGATGGTGTTTCAAAATGCCTGTGTCTTCCCTTATTGCCTCTATCACTGCCTTTTTGTGGCCAAAACCCAAAAATCCCATCCAGTTAAATTTCGTTGGAAGCATTTGGAGATCAAGGTAAGAGAAATCTTTTCTCCCTCAATGCATCCAAGAAGTAGAACAGGCTACCCACAGAGGTTGTGCAGGTGCCATCCCTGGAAATCCCTGCTGGACGGTGTCCAGAGAAATCTGGTCTGAAATTATTGCCAGCCCTGTTTGGTGCAGGCAATTATACTGGAGGCCTCCTGATGCCCCTGCCAACCTGCTTGATTCCAGGATCTTTTGATCCTCTGAAGTCTGCAAGCTGTAAAATCAAGGGTAAGACTAAGCCATCATTTCAAGCATGAGAAGTATCTAAGTGTCCTACTGCTTCAGGAAAGAGACCTTATAGCAAAGCTACCCTGTGTTGCATTTAATCCTTTCCACAGCTAGAGAGTTCTGTTTACCAGCCAGGCTTTATTAACTCACTGTTTCTCATGAGGTTGCAAAACCAATATTTTTAGCTGAAAGAGCCTAATTTTTCTGTTTTATTAGTCCTCAATATTATGCATTATTTTATATTCTTAATACCTAGGATCTGGATATCTATGGCTGTGTGCATATCTGTGTGCTTGGTTACTCTGAGTATTCACATGCAGAAAGTAGCCTGTATTTAGATACAATACTGTATCCTGAAATTACTCATTTGACTCGATTTATAGACTGAAAAATATTTCTACTGTTTAATCTAATTTCTGATAAGCAAATTGCCAGGTTTGTTTTTAACAGGAAGACTTTTTTTCAGGCTTGCACTGTGGTATTTGTGTAGGACAGGGCGAAGGGCACAGAGATGTCCCTATGGGGGTGCCTTGGGATCTGTTCGCAGATAGGTTGTATCCATTGTCAGTATCAAAATGCTTCAATGTATTTCATTTAAGTTTGGTTTCACAGCCCAGATTCTCATTCCCTCCAGATTCTTCTTCAAAATGAAAGAAGATTTTGCTCTCTGGTTACACACCTCCAATTATTGCGAGCTTCCACGTTCTTGATTAGTCAGTTTTGAGATGCTAGTCAAACTGCTTTGGTCATGGGTGCCCTAGCCTTAGGAATTACAGCTCCAAATTCCATTTTTGTTCATCAACCGGAAGTCTCTGTGATTGAATAACATTTACTAAAGTACTGTCTCTCATTCATTTTAGCTGAGAATACAATCTGAAAATCTGAGGATGGGAATGAGCTGAGACTCCTTCTGCCGGTGTCCTTGTGTCGCTCTCAGTGAGGATTTTGGCCAGTGGGACAGCCCTGCAGCCGCTCTGGGTGCTGGTGCTGACGGACAGTAGATGTCACTCTTGCCTAACAAATAGAATCGTGAAACAGTTTGGGTTGGAAGGGACCTTCAAAGGCCATCTAGCCCAACCCTCTGCAATGAGAAGGGACATCAACTAGACTGGGTTACTTAGAGCCCCATTCAATCTCTCCTTGAATATTTCCAGGGATGGGGCATCCACAGCTTCCCTGGGCAACCTCTTGGTTTCTCTACTGAAATGTTGCATCCTTATTTAAGTGTGCACAGGTGTGAGGGAAGAGTGACTGCTGATCATAATTGCTACAGAGGGAAAACTTTGAGATAAGAAAATGTCTACATAGAAAATTATAACTTTTATAGAATCATAGAATGGGGTTGGATTGGAAAGGACTCTCAGAGACTAGCTAGTTCCACCCCTGCCCCTGCTGTGGGCAGGGACACTTTCCACCAGACCAGGTTGCCTGGCCTTGAATACTTGAGGGATGGGACATCCACAGTTTCTCTGGGCAGCCTGTTCCAGTGACTCACCACCAACACAGTAAAGAATTTCTTCTGGATATCTAATCTAAACTACCCTCCTTTGGTTTAAAGCCTTTGCCCCTTGTCTTATCACTGCATGCCCTTGTAAAAAGCCCCTCAACAGCCTTCTTATAAGCCCTTATATGTGCAAGTATTCAAAGGCTGCAATAAAGTATGCTCAGAGCCTTCTCCTTCCTGTACAAGATATTTTACCTACACCTTGTTCTTAGTCCCTAAAGAAAGGTATATGGAATCCCTAATGAAGTATATATTTCTGGTGTGGTTTTGGTACAAGGGTTTGTTTGTTTGTTTGTTTCATTGGTTTGTTTTAGCTTAAATGAAATGTGTGTTGGGAGCCTGCTAAATTATGCCAGTCTGGTCAAAAAGTCACTATTTTGATACATTAATCCATGGAAACCTAATAGTAGATTTGGATGTTGAGGGGTCTGAAGGAGATTTTCTTGGCCATCCATCTTATGTGTGAAGAACAAACTGTGACAGTGTGTGACAGTGGAAGGCTGCCAGCCCAGGCCATGCAGGCAAAGCCTGCTTTCCCTTCTGCTCAGCATCTCTCTGGCAGCTGTGCAACCACTTCATCAGAGTTGTCCCCCCAGCACTGGGGGCTGCAGCTTTCAGAAGGCTGCAGACAATTCCTACAATCGAGTGTGTCAGCACGTCGCACTTACCTTTTAATAACATATTCAGAATCCCTTTGAGACCAGGCCATTGGGAGATCAGACCAGCACCCAGGCACAGGAAAAATGCCTGCAAAATTGCAGCCTGTGGGGTACCTGTGCTATTTGCCTTTTTTTCTCAGTAAGTTAAGAACCAGTTCCCTGAAAAGAAATATTAGTTGCTCTCACAGGGAGTACAACTCTCACTGTACATCACAGTAAATTTCATTTTTTAACAATGTGGAGAAATCACAGTAATTTCTGACTTCCTCTAGAGATCTGGCTGGTGGTCTCCTATAAAAATCAGTTGCTTTCTTAAACAGTGGCCTTTCAAAAGGTTTTTCATATAATTTTCCTGCCAGAAAAAAATCCATTGTTTTGATATAATAATTACACAAATGTTTCCATTTGTGTCTGGCTCCCTAGAGTTTCACTGCTAGGACCAGAAGGTGTTTACAAAAAGAGACACCAATTTTCTTTATCATTAATGTCTTCTGTGGATATGCAATTTCAAGAGCAAAGCAGAGTGGAAGAATTGTACGACTGGGACATCATTTGAGAGAGATGCTGAAGGCGAGATATTTCACAAATACACATCTGCCACATTCAGAAGGATTGCATTCCTTCTGAATCCCACTCTATACCCACTCCAACAGTGATATTAGTCAAGCATTAAATGCTTGTTTATAGAAGAATCTTTGAAAAATGTCAGATTTATCAAATTAGCAGTGTTATTAATAACTCTGTCAGGATTGTATGTCAGCCTGGCAGTTCTTGAATTTCTCCAGAGGAAGTCAATGTACAGCTAGTTTCAGTGAGTTACATCCACTGAATCATGGATTGTGCAAAATCATGGTTGTGTGTCGGCAGAAAAAAAAGTAAAATTGTTGGAAAGTGTATAATTCTAATTAAACCAAAGGGTTTAGACAGCAAAAAAGGAAACCTCATGAATTCAACCATACATAGTGATTGGGAATAGTAGTTAGCTGAAAAGGATCATTTGGAAATAGGGTACTCTCATGTGAGACACTGGATTAACTGGGGCTTATTTAAGAAACAAGAGGTTTACTCCATTTTCTGAGCCACCCGCTCCCTGGCTGACCCCAGCACTGTGTCACAGAGTGTCACATCCATCTCAGCAGGGACGACGTGCTCACTGAGGACCATCAAGCAGAAAGTTGGGTTGGTCCGTGCTGTGCTGCTGCTCTTCATTAACAGCCTCAGGCATTATTATGGGCTGCAAGCTACCTGGTCTCCTCCATCTCTCCCACTGCTGGGTTGTGCCTTCCAGCCATTTTTCCAGACTCGCTGCCATTTTTCCAGGCTCACTCCTTCTTTCTGAGATTGCTACTTCGCTTTGGGAGCTCCTCTCATCAGCACCAGCTCTTCTTGGCATCACCTGGGGCCTGATTTTCCTGCTCTGAACAGCCCACGTGCAAAAGCACAGCATGTGATCGGCCTCCTAACTGTAGGGTTCATCTCACATTTATTTGTTAATTGCAGGATGTGTTGTGTTTGTTCAGTTCAGATGGGATGAAAATTTACAACCAGCAACCAGTTGCAGCTGTCAAGCCACAGGATTCAACTTGAGAATTTCAGAAATTTACCCCCCTGCCGACCTATCTACACCCAATTTTCTGCTGCCTGTTTGAATTAATAATTATTTTTCACCATGTTCTTTTACGTCGAGCACAGAAACTCAGGATACCTATTTTTTGATCCAAGATTTCACATTAAGTTTGCTATGTTCTAAAGCTTTGCCACTAGGTGGTAATATTTTCATCCTTTAAAAAAATAAATAAATAAATAAAAACCCGATAAACCAAAACACCCACAAACCTCCTTTGGAAGCTTAGACTCAAACTTGAATTATTTCTGTAAGGCTTATATGTTTTATGAAGGGATCAGGAAAACAGTGGCTGTTATGATATGAAGCGTTTGATTATCAGCTCATTGTCAGCCACATACATGCCTGTCAGGCAAACAAAAGATGTGGGAGACTTATACTGGCCTAATGTTTTTCCTTACTGTGAGCAGAAGTTTGGTAGGACAGGAAAATTGGGATTTATAGACATATTTTGAATGAAATACATGATTATGAAACATCATGCAAGGATTTCCTTTTTTATATCTCTTCAAATGGAACTATTATGAAGGACTGTAATGCCTCTATGAATGCCATACAGTGGCTGTACACATATTTACCATGTGAAAGGCAATATTCCTCAGCTTTATGTCTCTCTTTTAAGACATAGCAGTGAAGACTAATGAAAACAGTTGGGCTGTGCCATCTCCCACTTCCAGTAATTTTCCATTCAACAGCAGCTCACAGCAAGAGTGTCAGTGCAGCTTATCCTCAAGTGCCGGGCTCAAGGTCTTGTGCCATCATCAAGAGGGTTTGAGGGTGTTTTACCCACACTCCATCTTCTGTTTCTTATAACATGGAGGGTAAAGTATGCCCATGAGAGGCAGGATATTCAGGTTTAAAACCTTGGTGACCATACCAGAAGTTAAACTCCATTACCCCATTTCCCAAGGGAGCTCTGTAGTTTGCTGGCCACCCATTCAGGGGGTGGCAGAAACTTGTCTGCAATGCTTATGACCATAGCTACCCATTCCAGCCTGATTCTCATGGCAGATAAAAAACTTGGGAAAAGTGGCTTTGACTTGGGGCAAAACAAACCCAGCATTTTCATCATGTTAATCGTTTTCTCTAAAAAATATTACCCAAATCTAACAATAGTACTTCCCACATTCATTGCTAGAAGCTCAAAAGGAAAAATCCCACAACAATACATAAGGACAATAAAATAATTGCTGGAAAGGGTTTTTTCCTCTCTTTTTGCAACTGTTTGTGCTCCCAGTGATATGAATGCAAGAACTTTTTCTTATGTTTGCAGTCAGCCCTGCCTGCCCTGCTCTCATCTACCAAAGTCTGCTCCATACCTTGCTGAGAGTGTGACAGCTGAAGGAAAAATAAGTTATGCTCTGAGCCTTATGCACATATGCACTGAAGCCTTAGGGCTACACAAAGCAAAATATATGTGGTGTTGGGAAAAAATTTTTTTTTTTCCAAAGGGTCATCACTATGAAATAAAAAAAAATATATGCACCAAATGTCAAAAGGCCTCTTCTTGGCTATATTCTGGTCAGATTTCAGTGTGTTTCCCCTGTGACTTTGCCTAAATAATCGTTTAGAAAATCAATTAGATATGTGTATACAATATACGTGTATATTTTTGTCAGAAGACATAAGTTTTTCCAGTATTTTTTCTGTTCAAGGATCAAGTAAGATTTCTGATTAAACAGAAATGAGTTGCCTTTCAACAGGGACCAAGACTGGCATTGTCAATGAACATCAATAAAATGTTGCAAAAATTGAGAAACTATTACAGAGGTGCAGCTAGAAGGGAATTAACCTTTGGTTAATTTTCTGTCCTTTAAAGATGCCTATATGACCTTTTAATGCTGACAACTGGGTATTTTCAGTCAGTGCTTTCAAATCACTTATTGAATAGTTGACCATATTCTTCAGTGGCAAGTGACATTCCCAATATTAGGGTTTAACACCTTCCTTACACTGTGAGAAGGTTATGTGTCATGGTTTCAAATACTTTTCAATGGGCTGCTGATCCTGCCCATTTTCAAGGTAAAAAGAATGTTTACCAAAAATATATTCTCATCTGGTTTTAATTGTCAGCCTCATTCATCAAACATAGATGGAGAGCACTGAAATTTTTTTCACCAGGGGCTTATGCTGGAAAACTGCTCTGGTGCAACCTGGATTTTGGTTTTGTTAAAAGAAACAATTAAACACTGAACTTGGAGCTGCAAGTATGGAACGGATAATTTACCTGTTAAAAACTTAGTCTAACATTTCACACAGGGGAAAAAAAAAGGTGGAGTTAGTGCCGCACTAAAGATTTCCCAAAGTGAGACGAGGAGTGAACTGAGTGCTAAGACTGGGAAGAGAATTGCAGAGGAGCTCCCAAAAAAGCAGAAGGTGGGAAGAAAGGCTTGTTGCAGCCCATGCTCCACATGGGATTAAGTACCGAGGCACAGCAGAACCTGCACGGCTGCCAAGGGCGAGCGTTTGTTCCCCCCGCAGTCACGAGCAGGTGACTTGGCAGGAGGGAAAGGTTGGGTGGATACTGTGCAGTTTATAGGATATTCTGACCTTCACCGTGGGACTTCACACTCAGCAGGCCCTACAGAGGCATGGGCAGTAAGGCCAGCACGAGGTATTTCCCAGTATTTCCCATAAAAATCCCAGGCAGGGGATTTTTAAACAGTGTGTCAATACCAAGGCTGAACATCTCTGAAGCGACACAGCTCAATGGCAATGCACAGCAAAGGTCCAGGGAGCTGCTGGTGCTACCCACTTGGTCAGAGAACAGGAATAACGAGCACTGGTCTAATTTGGGATCCTCCAAGGATACTGCACTTTCCTGGGCAAATATCTTTGGTGCTCAGCCACCTTTATGTGGTGCTTTATGGGGAAAATTCTGTTTTATTACTTGGCACTGATATTTTCCTTGCTGCCCCCAGTAACTGTGGCCCCACCTGCCCTTTGATGGCCGCCTGGGAGTAGGGTTGGGTTTTCCCCTCTCTCACCAGCCCGATTCTGCCCCTTCTCCTCTTAGCACTGCCTGGATGCTCCCACACCAACCCTGAGCATCCCTCCTGTGGGGCCTGGCTGAGTTTTTCCAGGGGGCTGCCTAATGCTTCACTCCTTGCCCTGTGGGGAGGAGGAAATGGGAGCCCCAGGAAGGCTGTTACCCCAGGGAATGTAAGAAGGACTCTTCCTCTGGCCTTTAAGAAATACTCCTCTGATGGCCTGCTCAGAATTCTTCTGTTGTTTTGTTTCCATTTATGGTTTCAATAAGAAAAGCTTCATTATGGTGCTGTTCATTATTTGTATCTCAATCTAATAAGCTTACTACCCTTCCACCTTAACATTTAAATGTTATTAATGCACGGGTCAGAATCTTTGCAGTGTATTTGGTGAATAACCAGGGGAAAGTTATTTGTTTGTGAGCAGGAAGCAGACCTAAGTTACTGTATAAGTTGTCATAACTTATGTATGTGAGGTGCTGTAGCTGAATTTGCTTGAAGACTCCACACTGCTTTAATTGCAAACAAAAGGAGCACTGCTGTGTGTTTTTTCCATGTTCTGTGAACAGTGCTTGCTCAATTTGGGTACACTTCAAACCATGAAAAACTCTGTTTAGGGAGTCACTTGCTACCTCTTCCTAATGGAGAGACAAAAAAACAAAAAAGGAGGAAAAAAACACACAAATTCCCATAATGGCAATAAAAGAAGTATAAAAAGAATGGTAACAGTTTAATGGAGATTTGTTTGAGCAGCATGTTTTCCATTTAGCCAGTTATTGTGGTGCATTACTAAAGGTTTTCAACAGCCTGAAATGGAGCTGCTGGAAACATTATGAGGCTTGCAAGCAACTTACATGTTGGGCTACTGGTTAAGCATGTAAAAGGTCTGTCTGAGCTTTCAGAGCAGCAATAAATGTGCTAAACCTTGGAGAGCAAATCGTCTTCTGTATACCAACTGTTATGCTTCAGTCGTCAGCCTGAATTTTTTAATATACAAATTAGCTTTTTCAAACAAAGAAGAGTTTGTCTATTACCACAAGATAATGCTGTCAGTCGATAAGATTTAATTTTTCTGGTTGTTATAAATAACTTTGTTGTAATCATGTTGGCCTGATTTCTTGGCAAAGTCCTTGGCTTATACAGCAAAGGAAAGTCTGCAGAGTAATCACACACAGGACCAACTATAACAGACTCTCTCCACAAAATTCATCAGAAGACTGGGATTTCATTTAGAAAGCTTGTAAGAACTTATGGATTTTATAGTAAGTGCTTCCAGAAAAATACTACAACACTGAATTGAAAAAATAATGTCACTGGCAAACCCAAAGCAATGTCCCTGGAGAAACCTAACAGCAAGATATTTAAAATACAGATGTATATTCTTATAAGGTAGATGTATAACTCTTGTTTCTCGTACTGTTTCTTCTGCTTCTATTGCTTCTCTTATAAACTACCAAAAGAAATTAAAGGAACTTGATGGCCTGATCTGGGCATTACAACCTCCCATGCAGATTTCGTTGTTCACTGCTCTCTCACTCATAAGCCATGCTGGACTTCCTCGGTGGCTGGCAGAGCATAGAACCAGCTGTTCAGCTGTGTAACAGGGGCAGCACAGAAATAGCCATTCTGCTCAGCACTTCCAGCCACATCCACCTCCATAACAGGACTGGGGGCTGTGCATGACACCCCTCTGCAAAATTGGTGCATGATGTGATGGTTGGCACCCACTGCAGTGTCTGAGCCCTGGCTGGCATGGATAAATCCCTTTACTCATTAGTGCCCTGTCTGCAGGACAGCAGGATTTTTGGTGTGACAACCCTCCATTGGTTCCTGGTGGAAAAGAGGTGGAAGCTGGCTCACTCACGCCTCCTTGCCCAACCTTCTTTAGCTGTCACAACTTTTTTCACTTGAATTCTAGAGCAAGAACATTCATCTCTCACACAGACCTGCAGGGTAGCCTGGCTCTTGAGTACTCCCCTCTCCTCATTGCCCTCTTCCCCACAGCCATACATACATAGAAATTCTCCCACAAATCTGCCTCCATGCTTTCCCACAGGGAAACCTGGGTTCCTCCAGAAGCTTTCATGCCCTACATTTGCACCAACAGCAATAAGAGGCAATACGTTAGAAGGAGGAATGCTTCCAGCAGAGGAAGATCACTTTACCAAGGTCTATTTGTGTCTCCTGCTGCATCATGCTGTCTCTTTCTCCTCTCTGCAATCGCCTTTCCTCTGGGTCAGGCCCTACAGAAACCAGTGCACCGTCTTTGCTTTGTTGGGCACCCAACAAAGGGGACATCTGCACCTCCAGAAAGCCTAAGGAAAACTTGTATTTATATCTACTCAGCACTGGTGCAGCCTCACCTTGAGTACTGTGAGCAGTTTTGGGCACCACAGTGCAAAACAGATATTAAGCTATTTCTCTTGATCTTGAAACACCAGTGACTTTTCCAACTGATGAAACCAGTTTGGGGTACAACTGGAGACAAGCTACCAGCATAGGGGTGGATCCAATCACCACTGGCACCTAAACTGAGGCCAAAGGAATTTGGAGGGGGTTTTAGCAGCTGACCTTGGAGCCTCCTGAAAAGTGAACACAGGCACACAAATAACTAATTTTTTTCCTTATCCTTTGACAACAACAGTACAAATTAATGTGGTTTGGCTGATGGTCAGCTTAAAGGACAGCTTCAACCTGTCAGATAAATGGTGCTGAGAACAGGTATTTCTCCAGTGGATTTTAGATCGAATAGATTAGAAAAACCTCTGAAGTTTGTGTTCTAAATTTAATACCGTGAAACCTAAGCCACAGTAAATAATCTGCAGTAAAACTGTGAGAGCTGATAAGGACAGAAAAGGTACATGATTTCCTGATAATCTGAAAAATGCACATGTGTGCACAAGATGGGCAAACCTGATACTTATTAAATATTATCACAGACTTGAAGGATCCAAAGGGAATATTAGACCTCCAATGCACTGGACTTTCCACAAATATACAAAAGAAGAAATCTACATCTTACGGAATTCAAATGTTCATAATGGCTGAATGAACTGCAATGGAGGCATGGAAAAATGATACTGATGTTATTTAAAGTAGTATTTTTAATGTTGACCACATCTGAAATGCACTGTATAGGATTCTCATTATATTTTCCCAGATTATGTATGCGTCTATACCAATATATTCATTTACAGGTGAATGGAAAACTATATTTGTGTTTGACAGAGAGAGCCAAGACTGTCACTTACTCTGCATGTTTTTGCCACAGGGCTGTAAGTTCTGCTCTTTCTGCTTTCTTTTTCCCATTTATTTCTTGGTCTCACCCTGGGCATACTCCTTCTTCCATTGCTTCTCTAACTATTTGAGGAGAAAGCTGTCATATGGGAAAATGACAACATCTCATTCTCACAGGTCTTAAAATAATTCAGTACTGGAATTTTTAGGTATTGTTACTTGGGAGGGCAAAGTCTGAGGCTCCCTTACAGTGTTGGGGCCCAGAGGGAAAAAAAGATGCTACTTCTTGCATCTCTTGTGGGCTGAGACACGACATAGGTACCAAATGATTTAGAGGGAAGTGTTTTCTGTGACCAGAAATATAAACTGAGGTTTTTGAGAAACTTTAAATGAAAAGAGCAAAGCAGTTGTAGACCACAGGCATCTCCCAGAAGAACACTGACAGCTCAGCAGGGAAATGCAAGATCTTTTGTGCTGGGCAGCTAAATTCTACCTAGGTCTTTACAGGTTGTGCCTGGACCTTAGAAATTTCAATCTACATTTGTTCCAGGACCCGCTCATATAACAGACTAATGATCTGTAAAACTTGAGTTTAATTTGCCTTTGGAGAGTTATAGTAAACATTTCAAAATGTAACCGAAGATATATTTCCAGTCTGCTTTTATTCTTACAGCCCATAAAGTAGAAAGCATTTAATATTAAAAAAAAACCACAAAAAAACCCCCACTAAACCTAATGGCCTTTTCTCATTTTAATTTTACTCATATAATCTATAAACAATTTTATATCAGAACACTGTAAAATGCAGGCCTCTCTGCTTCTTGGCTACATTGAATTTCCAGAGTGGTATGAATTTCTAAGTCTAAGCTTCTGGAGAGAAGGGCTTATAAGAAAATGTTGATGGTTTCTTCATTATTGTGCTCTGACCAACACTGCAGTAACAGAGAGCACCAATAAAGTACTGCAGTGCTGTATAATTGTCTTATTAATTGGAATATTATTTACAGAGAGGGCTGCCTTCACAGCATGCACCTACTTTCTGAAATGCTCACAGCACTCAGGACACAGCAGGCAGCCAGCATAAAAGTTCAGTTAAAGTAACAGTAAAATAGCCATCCATATAAGTGCAAGTTAATGAATTGAGTCCTCCTGGCAGGAAGACTTGAATGTGAGCAAGCATTTTCAAATTTAAAGAGAGGTGACCTTAAAAGCCTGCCAAACCTCAAAGGTAATGAATCATTTATGATGATGATGGTGGGGCCCTTTAATTTTCAGATGAAGAACGACCCAGCTCAGCTGTTCTATTAAAATATGTTGTATGTATATTTTGACAAAGATTGTCTTTGGAAGCCAGTAGGTAAGAAGGCAAACAATCCTTTTGAGTGTGTAGGGATCTACCTTACATTAAATTAGCTGTTTAAATAGCGTTGCACATACTAAATCCTGTGCAAGGCAGTTGTTTATGAAGTCCTTCTTTGGCCAAAGTTCTCCACAAACAATGGAAAGGAACTGCCATACTCCCTCTAGGTTCCTAAAAAAAAGACATTAGTGCCAGCTATTCAACAAAGCATTTCATATTTTCAATGTCCCCATAAAATGCTTTCAACTGGCAGAAGAGAAATTACAATGTCTGTCCCTTTGCCTTTGCAGTGTCCAACAGACTTCTCAGCAGATTCAATAAAAAAAACCCAAACCAATACAAAGCATCCAGGACCAAGGCTTGATACTTTGAAGGATAGTTTCTCCCAAGATTAATGTCTCATTATCATATATAAAGTAAAGCACAGCTACTATGTCACTATTTATATTTACAACTTCACTGCTAAGTTCATAATTTACTCGTGGCTTACTCAGCACAGATACACAACATGAAGAAGTTTTAGGGCAGCCAATACTGTCACAAAATATCTTGCAAAATCCTTTTTATCATTTGCTTACTAAAATACCTCATGATTACGGACTTTTGGGCAGATCACCTGTAATGCTTAGAGCTTTCCAACATATCTGAGTGCAAAGCAGAAAAATGATTTCTCCTGTTAACACTGAGTTGCCATAAATCAGTTTCTCATTGAGGGCTCTTTTGATGCGTCATTCATGATGCTACAACTTGCACTCATTTCTCAGAAGCTGAAGCCAGTTTCTTCCTTGGCAATTCTATGGTATAATAGCAGCCTGGATCCCAGTTCATCTGCAATGAATGTTAAAGCATTTTATGTTAGTTATTCAGTGGAAAACAGAGCACTCCAGTGCCTAATTTCCTCTGTGGAGCGAGTAATTTCTTTTTTACTCTGAAAACACTGAAAATCAAAGTGGGATTTTTAAAAATGTTTTCTCTTGTGCTTTGAACAAAATCAGCTAGTTTGTGGTTTACAAAAAGCACCTGTGAATGTAATACATCCCACCCATGTCTAGGTGCCTGAGACAGACAGTTGTGCTTTCACTTTTTCACTGCAGCTTATGCTTGGTTATGGCACAGTCTGCCACCATCCACCACCACCAAACTCATGCCAGCCTGGAGGGAAGAAGTGCCTCCTGATTCAGACAGCACCAAGACGATGTAGGTTGTAGGCACTGCCAGTTCTTGGGTTCCCCATGTTCATTTGAGGAAAGTTACAGTGCTCCTGAAAATAGACAGTCAGAGAGCAAGGAAATTCAAATTCCTGAGTTATCTTTATTTCAAATCCCAATTTTTAATTTTTTTCCCCTACAGAGTAGCTTTATTAACTTCAGCATTCTGGATCACATTGGGTTGAGGCAGGCAATAGGTAAAAACATTAGTGGCATTTCCTTGGCTGTCTATCAAATATAAAAGTATTACATATTGTTGCTAGATTTGTATGAATCATCACCAGCCTTCCTCTGAAAAGCAATTGAACTCCAGCAGTGTTTGGGATAGCATTTCTAGGATTCTATGATTTTGCATTAACTAAAGTTGAAAGAGCATCATCTTTCAATAGAATCTGCCTTCTGAAAAAATTATATACCACCATTATTTTTTTCTAAACAAATATGCCTCAAGAAAGTTTTTACACGTCTTTATTTGGCAAAAGAAGCTATAAAAGACTTAAGAAAAACCGATTTAGCCTACTCCAGTGAGGTAAGCACAGAGATTTAAGCTGGCATATAAATTAAACTAGCACTCCCATAACATAGATAACATCAATATGCACTTGATTCATGGTTGAATCAAGTCACTAGAAGCTTACATTTCAAATGCAAACAACTGTGTTGAAAGAAATGGTTTTTTATGTCCCAGTGCTACTGTCCAGTCCCAAGCAACAGAGATGACCCAGACTCAGGCCAGCCCATAGCAGGCTGGATCCATACCATGGCTGCCTGTTGGGCTGCATGCTGGCACTGAGCCTCTCGTAGCCACCTTCTCCTGTTTCCTGCCTTAATCCTTGTCAATGACAAAGACATTTGCTGGCTGCTGCAAAGATAGTCTTACTTCTTGTTCCTGTCATAAAGTCATGGAACAAAGTTTGAGTTACAAGTATGAAATGTGAGTTGCTGAAACCTGTGAATTCATAGTATTTTATGATTTCTGGAAGTTTCATCAGATCGAGTTTTGCTCCTGAGTCCAAATGTATCAAAAGCTGTTTATGTTACCAAATGCCAGAATACACAGATGGCATCCATTTAACTGAGTAGGTTTTTACTATTGGTTATGGACATTTCATTATATCAATTGCACATTTTCTTGAAGTACCATTAATCTATTTTTGATCTCTTTCTTAAAGATAAATAGGTGTTTGGCCAAGTCCTTCTGCCCTTACTTTTATGAATTAACTTCACTCCAACTGATAACATATAAAGAGAATACTGTTGGATCTATGATGTTTCATTTATTATTTCAGATTAAGAGCTCTTGAAAAGCCTCATAAATTAATTTTATCATTTTGGTAATTCCAAATGCAGCACCCCAGCCATATGCATGCCACATTGTACTTTTGAGAGAAAAAGAAAAAAAAAAAGGAAGCAACCTGCAATCTTCTCAAATATAAAAGATATTGGAACAAATAAGAACCACTACCTCTATAGATGTGTTCTTTGGCCTAGACTGTATTTATTGATGCAGGATACGGATCTAAACCAACCTGAAATTATTTTTCAGAAAGGCTGAACCCAGCCATCTTTTCCTTCAGAGGGTCTGGAAGCACACCTATGGAAGATGGCTGAATTTCACAGTGATCCCTGGAGCTTGAGCTATATTTAGAATAATAGGATTATGTTATTACAACTCTAGCTGTGATAGGGCTGAAGAAGGTTACTTAGACCCTGTGGCTACACTGCTAAATAGAAGAGAGCCAGGAGTTAATCCTCAGTGCTGAGGCTGAATGGTAAGCACGGACTGATCCATGCTGCACAGCTCTTGTCCCTGCGACTTACCTCATCCCACGTGGTGCCTACGTGGTAAAATGGAAAATGCTTCTTTTATGTGTTTTTGACCAGTTCAAGATGTCTGAAGTAATTTATAACCCATATTGCAGCATGCCAGAGTGGTGGCTTTGTAACATGAAGCTGCAGATGCATACGGCATGTGTGGGGCGGGAAAACCTGCTGGGACAACGTCAGAAGGTTGTGTAGGATGGAAGAAGTCACACTTTGTGCAGTCTGCCCATGCTGCCCTGGAGTGTGTTAGTTTGCACAGGTGAGCCCAGGCCTGGTGAGAGCCACAGGAGCTCAGCAGAGAAGTTCCACTCCCATTGACTTCAGCTGGGAGTACAGTGCAGCTTATAGAGGTCTACAACTCTCTACAGCTCAACCCCAGATTTAGTGTCTATTTTCTATTTTCTATTCAGAAAGCTGAATAAGTGGACAAACATTGGCCTTCCAGGTGCTGTTCTGGTTAGAGGCTGGCATTGTAGGACAGGATTCTGAAGAAACAGGTTCAACTGAGGAGTCCCTTGCACGCTGTCTGGAACCAAAAAGGCACTGCTCCCTTTTTGAGGCAGGCAAAACACCAAGACTGGGGAGAAACCTTTTATACCAACATGGGGCAGAGCTACCTGGGATTTCAGAATCCTACAGGAACATTATGATTCCCTCCTGCTAAATGCAGTTAATTGTGTTAGGAGAAGGACATAAACTACTTGTTCAGGACACTCGGCAGCCATTTCCAGACCAGTGAAGGCAATTCCCAGGGAGGAAAAGGGTTTTGGTAGCATTCCCAGATATTTCCAATGAACAGCACAGCACATTGCCAGCAAGTTCCTCAGCAAACCTAGCCAAAGCTCTATTATTGATCTTGAATGTCGTCTCCTTTTCACAGCAAGACACTGGAAATAGCATTTCATGGCTTTCCATTCACTTGGCAGTGCAGCCTACAGACACAGCAGGGCAGTACCATGGGACTCATCACATGGCAGAGACAGATGGGCTCTTCCTGCTTTTTACCTCTCTTGCCTTTGCCTGTGCTGACTTGAACACCCTTCTCTCTTTCTGTGGCAGGCTAAGCCTCAGGGATATTGCATAGCTGCAGTTGGTAGCATTGATGCCATGGCCATGCCAGCTTCTCCAGGATAAAGTTTTGCAGAGAAACCAGTCTAGCTGAGTCCTATAATCATAAAATCATGGAATATTCTGAGTTGGACAGGACCCAGTAGGATCTTCTGTGAGATGTGCAACAAGAATTTTAGATAACCACACTGGGGTCATAGCATCTCCATGCACAACCAAGAGTACAGGGGATGTTGACTTGGGCTGGTCCCTCACTGTCTTCCAGTGGAGAGCTGGATGCCAAAGGCTCATCCTTGGTGCTGAAGGAGGTGAAGGCTGAGTTACAGTTCTCTGAGGGATTGCTGCAGGTGCCAGGTGGGGCTGCCTGTCTCAGTGGCATGGAGTGTGGACCACTGCTATGGAGATAAAGCTCTCATACTTATGATAACCTTGGGAGAATTACATGGGAAAGACCTTCCACTCCATCTCCTGATGAAAGCGTGAGGTATGCAAGTTTGATTCCAAAATATCTTGGACCTATCATGCTAACTGTAACTCTGCTACAGCTATGGACCAAGACTAAAGTGAACACTGTTACCTTGCTTCCTGATAGTAATTCCCTGTCTTTATGTCACTGAATAATTCTTTTCTAGATGTGCCATGTGGCTACTTCAGGGAATTCAGGGAATGCAAATAAAGGGGTGTTTGTTTGCCTCAGTACTACCCTGAGGCACTTCTCTTGCTCTCAGTGCCCATCACTGAAGCCTGCTCTCCACTCCCTGTGTCTCATTTTCAGATATGCTCTCTGGCCCCAGGAGACATTTTGCACAGTTTAAAAATTAGCACTCTGTCTGAAGGTGAAAGGGTTGCCAGCTAGTCCAGTAGCACTGAAGTCATCCCTTTTTCCTTCTGCCTGGCTCAGTACTCCACCTTCCAGGAGCAAATTACGCACTTTCATTTCCAATGTTTTCCCTATTCTTGTCTTATTGACCTATACTTTCCACTGAATTTTATTCTTACTTGTGCAGAGCTCTGCCCTGCTACAATGAGATGTGGGACTTAACTCTTGTAGTGCTCTTTCTGTTTGGTTTTGCTTGTTTGCTTGTTTACTTAAAAAAAAAAAAATTAATTTAATCTTTAGGAACCAAATAGATGGGTAGAAGGAAATGAGGAGGAGAAGGTAAACACAGGGCTGATGGGACACTGAGAAGGAAGATTAGAGAAAGCAGAGTCAGATTAGCAGCCAGCAGCCAGAAGTCAGCTGATGCATGCATAGGCTGTTTACTTCACTGCTGTCCGGGTTGTGAATGAGGTCATGAGGTGCATCCTCTGGGCTCTTCACTACTTTTGCTTTGCTTGTGCCGCCTCTAAGTTAGTTTAATCTCTGGAAGAGCTTCCTCTGTTGTCTAGGGGTCATTGCAAACAGAAAGAGGGTGAGTAGGAGGCCATTCAAGTCCCTACATTACATATTTAATCATTGTTTCCTCTAATGCAAGGCTCACCATTACAGGCACACTTTCCATTTTATGCCCTTGGGCCACATATAATCCTTCACATTGCAGGTGACATTCGGGCATTGAAATTACAGCTCTCCATCCTGCCTTGCAGACTGCAGTGACTTTCTTGGCTTTAAAGTGTTTGTTGTCCAGATGGCTCCTGTCAAATAAGAAGCAGGTGGCATCACTGACAAGTTGTTTGCCTATAAATTTCTTCAGGAAAACAGAGTCTAATTTCAAAATATTCTTAAGCTTGATGGTCTGTATTATTTAAAGGTGCTTCAGTCCTAGGTAGTTTACTAATCTCTATGGAAGCGGGGAAGAGAGAGCCTTGAAAAAGTCTCTGCACAGCTTGAAGACAACTATTTCTCATCTTCTTTCCCCCACGAACTGTCACATCCCTGATGAGCTTAGCTCCCACCTCAAATAATTGTCATTAGTTCTTCTCCTTTCATTTAAATCTCTCTCCAGCATTCCCTCCACTAGATGGTACTAGGGCAATACATTTTTCTTCACAGGCTTTCCCAGCCATGATAACCATAAGTGTCCCTGCATGTAGAAGGAGAAAAGGGTCAGACTACTTGTAGTGTGAAAAACTTCTGTTACAGTTTTTTTATTAAGCTATTTTTATTAAACCATTAAACTTTAGAGATGACATGCTCAAAATTCAGCAAAAAAACACGTGGCCTGAGCAAGTATAGCTTGTTTTTCATGTATTACAACAATCTTCAACAGCATATATCATGCTCATTTTTCCATGTTTTTGTTTTCATTTGTCTTCTAAGGGCTTATATAATTGAGAATATTGATAAAGCAAACAAATTGTAAGCATTATGTTAAAATTAGATTCATACCACTATCTTTGGCCAAAAGCTACCGTTAAACAAAAAAAAAATTATTTTACCTGTCCTTACCAACACATGTATTATTTGGTGCTGTTTATGGCAAAGCAAGGCAAACCTAACACCTGCAGTTTGTGCAGCTGAATCCAGTGTCTCGTTGGTGTCACTGGCAGCCAGCAGCCCAGTAAATGTGCACTTCACAATTTTCATGTGTCTTACATGTTTTTAATATCGGGACTTTTCTACTTTTGGGACTTTTTTTCAATTGGAAGGCTGAGTGAGAGTGCAAAGAGATGAGTGAATCTTCATATTTACTGTTGCATCAGGATTTTTCTGTCCTGTGCTGAGCGTGGTGCCTTCCTCCATAGGCCATGGTTAAAACCAACATCTATTTGGTTTGTAAGATCATGAGAGGAGGTGGATTACATTTTGCCATTTCTGCTCCAAGAAAAACAGAATTGCAATAAGGGTTGTACAATTTGTGCAGCAATAAAGGAGCAGGATTCCCAGGCTATGCTGGAGACCCTGACAGCTCATCTGATGAGCACAAAGCTGTTGGAAAGAAAAAATTGAAATGAACACCTAGCTGCTAGGGAATGCTCGTATGTCTCTTGGACTTTTAAACACAAGAATTACTGACTGTATTTTTTTCACATTATTTATTTCTTGTAAATATAGAAGCTTTTGTTGGTCATTGGTGTTACAATAATCTATGACATTCCTCAGGAAACTTCAGGTTGACAGTACCCATCTCTGGGCAAAGTATATGCAAGAAAAGAAAATAAATGGGATTTTCATTGATCTTGTTGTTTTAGTGCACACATTTCAGAATTCTATTAAGAAAGGTTAATTTATTAATTCTTAATAGAGTTCTTAATTATATTAGAGGAAGTTCCCCCCTTCTTGAGGGAAGACAGTTTGAGTTAGTTCCACCACCAGCATTAAAGCAAGATTAATTTTTCCTTTACTTCCCTTTTTCAAAACTGGTACCATTTTCATGCATGTAAAGAGCTTTTCTGCATGCTAACAACTCTTTACTTTCTAATGAACCTATGACTGACAGAAAGTTGAGCTTTTCTTTCCTCCCACTAATACCACCATTGTATGTGTCGTGTTAACCAGTATTGTGTATCAGTCACAAGCTGACTCCTTTGTGCCTTTGTAAAGTATCAGTTTAGTCAGCATTATCTGCTGGGGAGACAGTGCAGCCGGTAAAGGCGAACACAAAAATGCTGTAGCATTATCAGCCCTAAAAACACTGGTGTGGCAGCCCAGGAGCCCGGGAGGTGGCGAGGCTGCAGCCAGAGAGCTGCTGGCCACATTTCAGAATTCCATTAGCACAGGTCTGGGGGAGCAGATGGGCAGCCAGGAGTGGACAAGGCTGTAGGGACAGGCCAGGGCACGGGAGTGGCCAGGAGCTCAGGCAGAGTCTTCATGATGGTTGGGTTGCTTGGCTGGGAAAAAACCTCTGCCATCCAGATCTGCCTGCCAACCTGCCCGTGGCTTGGCTGTGCTGATATTTGACCGGACTGACACATTCCCAGCGTCTATTTTGATTTTTTTTGCCTGATCAGGCTTTTCCAATGGTAAACTGATTTCTCTGCATTAACAGAACAACACCAAATGTTGTAGCTCAGCCGCTGGGCCCCGCACTCCACGAGGAGTCTGTGGCTCTGCATATCTGCAGATGTGAGTTGGTTTCCCCTTGGCCTCCAGGTAGACTTTAAAGGGAAAGGTTAGACCAACGCAGTCTCTCCTTTCACGTTTTCCTGCCTGGGCGATGGTCAGCACAAACACCCAGCCCCCATTGCACTGGGGAGGGGGAGGGCAGCAGCTCTGTGGGGTTTCTGTGTCTTTGGATGAAATTGTCCCTTTGTTAGTCCAAAATAGCTCAAATTGGGCAACTTTCCAAGCATGCAGTGAAAGACTTCTGTTTGAGACAGTGCGTAGAGAAGGCTGAGGATGGAGGGCTGAAAAAGAGGTGCCTGACTGGCTGGGTTCCCACTGGAGTGATTAATGTAATGTTGCTGGGATTTTACTGCATTATTAATGAAGTGCCAGGGTGCCTGGAGCACTGGAAAAACATCTCAGAAAAATTATTACTAAAAATCTGAATTGGTGCATTGGATAACCCTTCATATTACTTTTTTTTTTTTCTTGATCGTAGAGCCCTTATCATGCCAGAGGAAGCCTATAAATAAAAACCAGAGAGGGTAAGACTGTGCAGGCTGCTCTCTCCACCTCCCGAGTAGCGGTGGCCCCACTGGCAGTGGGCTGAGTGTGCCAGGAGCCCACGGGAGCCGTGCCTGGGGGATGTGCAGGGCTTAGGGATGCACCCAGCCCCTCTGCACGCTCGGCCGGAGCCTGGGGGCCAGGGAGGTGATGCCTGTGGAGTTCTGCTTTGCAGAAGAGTATAAACATCTGACAGGGAATGGCCTGTGCTGGTTTAGGGCTGTTGTTTGCATTGATGAAGCTTGTAGCTAGGATGATCAGTGTGAAATATCTCTACTTCCCCCCCACCCCACTCTCCAAGCTGTTATCTCCTTTTTTTTTTTATTGGCTTTGTCATGCATTTTTTTCTTTTATTTTCTTCTAAATTCTTAACTCCTCAGATCTATATTTTAGTCATCTCTAATAGCAACTGCGGGTTTGTTTTGAGGAAAGGATTTTTATTTTTTGAATTTTTTTTTTAAACTGCTGTGCTTTAAACCAGCCTTGCCTGCCTAAAGCTTCCAGTTGCTAAGCGACTTTTCCCCTCCGCCCTTCCCGCAGCCCGGTTGCCATAGCACTGCCAGCCTTGGCTATCAAGTAGCAGAGAGCAGTCATTACTCAACGGAGAAAAAAAAAAAAACAAACCCCAACCCCATCAAAATCCAGGGCTGCACGGGCCAATCACCAATTCCTTTCCTTTTTAATCCACGTCGCCAGCCGGCGGGAGCATCCCTGTGCGCATCTCAGCCGCGGTTTGGCCGCTGCGCAGTTTCCTTGCGGGAGTTTTTGGTTCTGCGTGAAGCAGGACGGACTGCAGTGCTGACTCACGGACACCTGTGACGTTGTTTGGCCATGGCAGTGGCAGATCCTGGAGGACGTACTTCCCAAGCAGCTGGCTGGAGTACCTGTGTCGCCCCCTCGGTGACTGCAATTCACCCCAGCGCAGGCAGGTGCTCTGTGAATCACAGCGCCGTTCCTTAGAAACCAGGTGACACGGGCAGCGCTTTTATCTTGGGGCGTTTTTTAGTAACGACAACATCATAGGTACATAAAATGTGTGGGATGCCACAGACTAGAAGAAGGCACACTGGTTAAAAATTAGCTTTTCTTTTCAAATCCGCTCAAAAAAAAAAAAATCGCGTGAAGGATCATACCCAAAGAAATAGAGAGTCTTCAATTTTTTGAAGTAAAATCATGTCCCTAGTGGTTTGGGTAAGACAAAAGTTAATGTCAGTGCTAAAACATAATAAAAAAGGTGGAAAACTTGACATCTTTCTGCTCTAAAATTGTGAGCTGCCTTGTCATCAGTTTACTGACTACCAGGCTTTATCAGCTGGATCCCATAGGGCAATATTGTGATCTGGTGTCTTTAGTGAGCCATGCCATCCATCATAATCAGTAGGGGAAAAAAAAAGGTATTGGGCTTTTATATAAAAACAAAAGTGTGCAGAATAAAGATACCTGTTAATAAAGAATTTGGTGGTGTGCAGAATTACCTGTGTGAGAACATAAATCACATGAGTTACATTTGAATTGATAGTAGGGGGAAAGAATCTTCTCTACCAGTAAGTGTTGCAGTGTTACAAGCAGTGGTTGAGTTGGACTTGGAATAATTTCAGTTGTTCTGTGACTCTAGTGTCCATTAATCACAGCACCAGCCTCTGCCTCAGGTTGTCAGTGTAAAGCCTCTCTTAACATCCAGGGAACTTTCTTCCCACGTTCTGTAGTCGGTGAGTTATTGTGATAATAAATGCAGCAAGGAGCTAGACTCCCTGTCCTTACATGCCCTTCCATTTATCCAATCCAGCATCTGCCTATTCGAACAAGTGCATCAGATACAGGCAGCGTGCCAGCTATTAAAATGTTAAACTTACTGCCACGGAGCTGCATTGTACATTTTGTTTTTCCCTTGTCCTTGAAAAGGACTCACTCCTGAACTAATAGGAGTGTGCTTAATGGTTCCTTGTCTTAAATTCCCTATTTACTCAACTATTTCTTCCCTGATTTGGTACTTTGTATTCCCTTCTCTTCATGCTATTCATGGGAACATTAAATACCATTCCGCAAGGAAAGTCATTTAAGCCACAACCTTTGCCAACTGTATGGAAAACTGATTTCAAAATCCATCTCTATTCTGATGAAGCATGCAAATCAAATATTTTGAGGGATGGGAAAAGGGTTATTTTTTAAGTTCCTCTTGTTTAAATCAGGATGCTTTCGTTCTTAGGGGCTGACATGACATACCATCAGCTGGGCGCCCTGTTGCTGTGCTCAGATATAGCATAGTTTTCAATAAATTTACTGGTTTTTACTGAAAAAATGGTGGTTCTCAGCTTTGTTTTCTACTGTTCTAAGGGAACTCAGGATTTGAGAATGGCTATGTCAAATAAATTAAGAATTGAAGGTTTACTACAGACCATAGACCTTTTTGTCCTGGAAATACTGATTTAAGAGAAAGTATTGCCAGATTTATTATGTGAAGATGCTTGCATAATCATGCAACTTAGGTGACAAACCTTGTTCTCAATTAGATTGCTTTAGCTCTAGGCTTCATTTTATCCAGAAGAGAAATTACTGGAATAAAGGTTAAATATCCAAATCAGAAATATTATTGCCTGTGTTCCTTTATGTTTGAAATGGTAATAAAACAAATTGAACATTAACCTAGTAGGACCAAGGCATTTCTATTTGCATGGTTTTGACATCTGAATTGGGCAATAACTTCTCCGTGCTGAAATTATGCAATGGTTGTTAGTCAGTCTTTCATTTCCTCAAGCATTTGTGCACAGATTACATCCGCATATTATATTTTATTATGAGTCATTAAAATGCTAATCAACAAAAGTACACTACCACAGTTCCAGGAGAGATCTACATTGTTAAATGGGTCTCCATTTTGATACCTTTCTCATAGCAAACACAAGACATCCACTGAAATCCACACCAGCAGCTTGCTTTTGAAGTCTACAATGTTCACTTTGTGCACTGCCGGTCTCCCTGTACCTGCTTTGTGCTTTTGATTTCTTTCTGGTTTCCTAACCTTCTCTCCCTGCACCCACCAACCTATTCTGAAGGTAAAATCACTGTGTCATGGTTAAGGTGTTTCCATGAAGCTTCCTCCTCTGCTCTCTGATTTCTGTACTTCACCTACCTGTCACACTCCCCCAACTTTTTTCTTTGCTCACATAAAACCTTTGATTTCTGCTTTTCCTCTGTCAAGTCCACATTCGTTTTTCTTGTTCTGATATTTTCTCTTCCTATCTGACTCTTCTCTCTGATCCTGTACCAATTTGTCTTCACTACAAAGTACCTCCACACATCTAGTTTTTCAAGAATTGCTTTCACCATCCATAAATTCTGAAAGTCAAGATACCAATTTGACCAAATAGTACATTGTCCTTACAGCTATCGGACAGGACATTTACTTTCTCCTTTCAAACTTTTAGTAATGATAACTTTACATCAGCAGAATTTCTACTTGGCTGAATCTTAGTTAGTCTGATACTAGTATTACATTCTGGAAAACTGCTATTTATCACCAGATCTGTGCTTATTCTGTTCCCCTCCTTTCTACCCATACTTAGACATCATACGGACGATGGCCTTAAAATGAAGGAGAGTAGCTTTAGATTAGATATTAGCCAGAAATTCTTTATATAAGGGCAGTGAGGCATTGGAACAGGTTGCCCAGAGAGGCTGTGCACTCCCCATTCCTGGCAGTGTTCAAGGCCAGGTTGGATGGTGCTCTGAGTTGCCTGGTCTTATGAAAGGGGTCCTGCCTATGGCAGGGGGGTTGGAACTAGATGGTCTTTAAGGCCCCTTACAAGCCAAAGCATTCTATGATTTTATGATTCTAGAATTCTATAATTCAATGATTTTTAAAAATATTACTACCCAGATAACTTCTTTTAAAAATACTCATATTTTGCTGATAAATTAAAATTACTGTTTCTACTTTTCAAACACTTAAATTAAAATCTAAAATTTTAATACAAATATTCAAAGTTATTTTCCTGTCCTTACAAAAAGTTAGTGAGAAGGAATATTCAGTTTTCATTCACAGTATGGTCTACCTCATTCAAAGACAGTTCTATATTGGCAGGAGAAGTAATTCCTGTCTTTCAGCCCTACCAGAGCAGTTATATTCCCTTACCTTGGACTTTGTATCAACTCAGTTCCTTGTGTCGCTGGATTATTTCCCTATATTCCTGGAGCTTGGGGGTATTGGAGCTGTATTTGTCTAGTTCTCTGTGTTCTTACTTGGACATCGAATTATATGAACTTAGGTCATGACATCAAGAAGCCTCAGGTTTATCTGACCATGGACAGTAAAAGCAAATAATCGTAAGAGCCATGAGAAATAAGAAAGTTGGCCTGAGTAAAAGAATTACTCTTACTCTCAGCTGATAACAGAGTCATAACACGGATTAGCTGAATCTGGGACTGCCATGACTTAGTTTAGATAGTTGTGACTGAAGAAGGTTGAGGCATTCTGGCTGCTTTCAAAATAAATATGTCGATCATCTGCTCTCATTGGCTCCCACTCCAGTTGGCTTACTTGAGTTTTTTAAAAGTAGCATGTCTGTTTGTTGTGCACCTGGTGCAATTCTATTTTTGGGCTACTATGAGGCATTTATCAAGTACATAAATCATACTGAGTACTGCAGTATTTTGAGCATGTGTATAGGCATGTAATTTAAACACATAGCCTCAAAGAAAAATCTTTGTCAGAATTATAGATCGCTAGATATTCATTATTCACCATTGTTTGTATTTCTGTCCAAAACATTTTATTATCTTTTTATTCTGATAGCAGTTTTCTAGACCACTGTGCAAGCTTTCATGTTATGTAGCAGTTAATCTCACCCAAAAATGGAACAACAGGTTCTTTGTCTACCCAAATTCACAATGTTTGCTGTTGGATCTAATCAAAGAAAAATAAACACCATTCATTTTTATCCTACTACTTTTCTTTCCAGTGTGCTCTCCAGATACTAATACAGTCCACAGTGGAAAGTGAAAAAAAGAACACACGTGAAAGAGCTTAAATTCCAGCCTGAAACAATTTGTGATAGGAAATAATAAAATCCTCTAAGAGTAAATAAGAGAAGCTCTATCAACTTCCATGGATACTTTGAAGGTCTGGCTGCCATGCATGAATGCTTAGATGTTGCTGTGATGGAGATCTTCAGAAAAGAGTGGTTAGATAAAAATCAGAGTCTTACCTTTGCTCTCTTTTTTTCTATTTTTGTTTAAACTTTGTCTATATGGGGTATTTCTTCCTAAAGTAACAAACACATAATGAGGTTCCTCTTAAAATGATGGTGACTTTAGGTAAGAAGTTTTCTGAGGGCATTACAGGATAAACTTTCTAATCCCTATCTTGAAAAGTGAATATTTAGATCCATTAGTATCTGTTTTCAATCCCTTACTTCCATGCCTTTCAATTGTAGTTACCTAAGCAGAATTCTAATTTTTTCTTCCCTCTACAGAGAATAAAATGCAATAGCTCATGGCTTCAGAGATAAATGTGTTTTTGTTGCTGTTGCCATGTTTTCATGTCTTGTATAATTCTTTTGTTTTCTTTTCTTTTTGTGTGTTTTTCTTAACCTAATTCCCTATTCTCTTGTAGATTTGCACTTCAGATTTTAGCCAGAGGCATAAAGTGCTTCTCAGAAACACTCTTGAAACTTCTCAGTCCATTCCATGAAATCAGCATGAATATTCTTGTCTCATGGGACTCCTAGAATAGATAAAAGCTTGCAAGGGCATCTACAAAGTGAAAAACCACAAAAGGGAAAAATACAATCAAGCTGACTACAACTCAGGCTGCCTTTTTATCATGGGTGAGAAAGACCATCCTCTTATCACAGAATCAAGGCCTCAGTCCAGTTTTCCCTGGAGACAGTGGAATGTTTTCCGTGGACTTGGCTCAGAGCTGCATCAGTGCCCAGCACTGTCCTGCAGTACTCGGCATAGAAGCAAGCACTAGTGTACAATAACCCAAATCACTGTTTCCTCCCCAGACCAAGCAACTCTGTGGCAATGTTTTGTGCTCATATGATTCTTTAGGGCTTTCATTGCTTTATCAAAGCTTTAAGACAGCAGGTTTTATTTTTTGGGAAGCCATATGCACCATGCAGCCTAACTCTCAGTAAAAATAATTTGGACTTTCAAGTCAGGTTGATACAGAAGGGGAGAACTTACACAGTTTTGAGGTATGATTTACAAGTAGCATTATGTCTCTTTTCAGTCTCTCTGTGGTGCTAAATCACAGTGTTGCCATCTTGTACAATTCCCTTAGGGCAAGATGAACCTCAAATTAATTTAATTTGGCCTTTTAGGATGTATCTTGTTCTGTGGGAACCACCGTTTGCATAAGCAATACCAAACATCAGCCACTTACTGTTAATACAGGAAGCAGAACTAAAATTTATTGTCATTATTAAATAAAATTTATCTGCATTATTTACAAGCCTGTAAACATGGCCTTTAATAAATAGATAATAAGCTTTTCATGACCCTGAACATTAGGCCATGAAATGCAGAAACAATCAAGCTTCTAACTATAAGTTAGGTTTTGGTAGAAGTTCAGCTACTTCAGCATCAACTTTGAGGATTTGCTCGCAGAGGGTATGGAATACACAAAAGCATTCCAGAAGAATATACCTTTTAATATCCCTGTTCCCCTCCCCTTGCCTGGAAAACCTTGCAAAGAGCCTTGGTTGCTTTGTTCATACATCACCCTGAGCTGGGCATGAAAGCTTCTTCGTTGTGCTCACCTCAGGAGTCCTTGAGGTGCAGGCGAGGATGGGATGTTAGGGAAGGTGTGTGCACATCCTCCACCTGCACCAAGTGCAGTGACTAAAGATGTCTGGGAACAATAATTCAAAGTCTCGGATAATGGAAATCTCGGGGAGGGAACTTCTGTTTGGGAAAAGTTCATGCCATCTCATTTTAGCTACTTTACTGAAATACTTGAATGACAATGCAGATTCTTGATGTTTCCCATAACGGTATCTCCAAAAAGGAATACTTCAATAGGGCAAAACAGACACCTCTAGAGGGCTGTCTCCCTCCACTCTCCCTACAGGGACCGTGGGGAACTAAGCTTTCAGTGGAGGTGCTTCATTTAGATGCCTTCAACCAGACACTAAACTGCTTTGAGTTTGGATTATGGAGGAAATTACTTAGATGTTGAATTTAATAATTTGCAGGAGATCTAGGACAAACTTCTGCTCTCTTTCAGCAAACCAAAGTACATCTTCAAACAGAGGGAAGAATGAGGCTTCCTTCACCAATTCCCTACAGTAAGTGATGAAAAAACATATTTTTGCGCAACACTAAAGCAAATAAATATCTGGTCTGGCATGGTTTAGTTCAAATCTTTTTCTCTTTAGAACATGTACAACAACTGCCATGCTGCCCACTCAGCAGAATAGGAAAACATGGAGAGAGTGTGCCTGTGGAGAGGAGACAAGGATTGTTTATGCACTTGAGTACACTCTGTATGCACAATTACGTACATCACCACTGACTGTCGCTCCTGTAGGAAAAGTGAATCACCATTTGTGCTCAGCAACACAGTGGTTCAGAAGAACAGTTTTTGTTTGCTTTAAATTTTTTATTTATTCATTTATTCATTCATATTCATGGCTAAAGGAACTGCATAATATACTGCCTAGCCTGCAATACTTTAATATTTTCTATCTTGTAAGGTTAGATTTTTTTATCATCTATTCAGGGAGTCCTAGCTGTCTGAAACATCTCTGACAAACTTCCCTGTTCCCCTACCCTTGCTCCCAGTTGACCAGACAAAAATCTTTTTAAAAACAGCATCTCTGTCCACCTCCACTCCCCACAAAATATTTTCTTGTGATGCCATAATTATATAAATTAATGCATAGAAGAGGAAGAAATTGACCTCAGGTGTCTTTCACTCTGTAAAACTAAGTAGGCAACGTGTTAATTTTCACTATGTCCAGGACTTTTAGAACAGTCTCAGCAATCATGAACCTGTTAATTCCTTTAAATATATCTCTTTGACCTTTGAAGACCTCCTCCTATCAATTGACAAACTACTTTCAGTAGTAAATTAACTGTATTTGCAGCTCTTTACTGGCTTTTAGTTCAGAGGTTAGAAAACACTTTCATGTCATACGAAGGATTACTTGTTTAGATATACGTAAGAGAATTGAATGGAGTTTAATGTATTTATTATAGGATATTTCTGAAATCATAAGAATTCACAATTGTGAAGTTTGGAAAACCTGGTGCTGCTGTACTTTAGCTTTGGTTCAATATCCTGCTGCTAAGATTTCTACCCTGCGAGATGATGCTGCTTGGGGCACACTGAGCCAGGGCTGAAGTCCTGTCCCAGCCCCAGCCCATCCCCTGGAAGGTGCCTGATGCTCAGGGCTGGGGCTGCCCTGGGTGTCCCTGGCTGACTGCTCCTGGCTGGGGCTGTGGGACAGCCCTGGCTGACAGAGCCCTGCCCTGCCACCCACCCAGCTCAGGGAGCCACCTCTCCCCCACCATCCCAGCCCCAGAGAGCAGCCAGGCTTTCCCTTCTGGAGAGGGGCATTTCCTCTGCATGGAAGGGGCTGAAAATAAACCCTGGCGTTCTTGAGAACATAAAACCAAAACAAACTTTATTTGTACAGACATCTGAGGATTTCCTTCCACATATTCCTTTCTGCAAGGCTACTGCATGCTATAACCAATCATCACCTCTCACTGCTCTGCAACAGGTCAAAACAATGAAAATCAGTATCACACCACAACTTACACTGAGGATTAGGGTAATTTATATGCAGCAAGATTTACTAGAAGTGTTGAGATTACTGCTGAGCAGGGTTATTCCGTCCATGAGGACCAATGATGTCTGTTAAAGTATGGCCGTTTCACATGCCTAAATGGGCATAGGAAATCAGCTGTTTTGAAGATGACACTGCTTTGAAAATCTGTGAATTTTCAATGGATTCTGTTGTTCAAAAGTTCAAAAGTAAAATGCCATTAAAGGGCATTGTTATCAGGAGTGGATGTGCCGAGTATCAGGACACAGTCATGCACTCACCCACAGGTGAGAAAACATGACTGGCAAACGACTGTCAGCAGAAAAGCAGGAGGGAAGGAAAGACACAGGAATATTTTGGTTGGCAAATGTCATTTTGCACAGTATGAGTTCTTGTCAGACCTAGGGTTTTGTATCAAAAGTGCTTTGGGTCTTGATGAGCTGCACAGCTGGAACAAGTAGATGTAAAGAATTACCACGTTGTTTATAGCTCAAGGTCTCCTTCCTCTCTATTGCTCTCACAATGGGTCACCGATAAGAGCTAAGATGTTTGTTTTGGTTAGTGGGTTTGGGTTTTTTCCCCACTTGTAGCCATTTGATAAAACCAAAGCACTATTTCCCTCCTCCTGTGTCCCTGACACACTACAAAACAACGACAAGGGAGAAGGCAGAACAAAATAGCAGATGATAAAAATGTGAGATGGCCACAGAGGTGCAGTGGGAGCACAGAAGTTCAGAGGTAGAGAAGAGCAGTGCAATACTCTGGGAGAAAAGAATACATTAATTATAGGGACAGTTTTATTTATCCAGTCTCGTATTCTCATATAGTTTTATTGATCATAGAACAGTTTAGCATACCAGCAGGAATGGTTTTTTGCACCCCACTGTGTACTACTAAAAACCTAGAGATATTTTACAGTCATTGGGGTCAACAGAATTTATTTCTTACATGTAGTGCCATTCCAATACCCAGTTTTAGCAGTTCTAGTTGCCATTCATGCTTCTACTGATGAATGCACGTAAACAGCAGTTCACAAAACTTCAATGAATTAGTTTGAACCTCATCTTAAGTTTAATAAACCAAGGATACAGACACATCTAGGCAGTTTTAATGTCTCATCAAAAATATTGATCATTGCACTGGCTTTTTTTTTTTTTACAAAGTCTTCAGTGGGACCATAACCTCTTTCTATTTTTTTCTTTTTTCCCTGTCCAAAGGAGCAAACAGAGGGTTCTTAACTATACTGCAGAAAATATGGAAAGTCTCATAGTAAATATCCTTTTTCTCTTCCCTCAAGCAGGAAAGCAGTTAATCTTTGTTTTTTGCTTAGCAGAGATATGTCCCTATATAAGATTTTGGTCCTGGCTTCTGTCACACAATCATGACTCAAAACATTGGGAATTGCACTTCTTGGCTAAAACACTTATTACCTGAGGAAAGGATCTTATTTCTAATCACTGCCCTAGTATTAGTGCTTCTAAAAATAACCTTCTTGTCTCCAGTCTCAGCTGTATTCTTCCAGTGTGGTTATTGAGAATCACTGAACCTGAGATATGGTTATTGCCTGTCTCATTAGGTCAGTCTCACACTTAATTATTGAATGTAACTTGTGTTGACATTGCAAAGTTAGACAGTTTGTCTCTGCTTTGGCTTTCTTGGTAGACCCTGAACCTTGTGCTTCTGCTGACAAAACACACAGCCTTTTTTCCCAGATGCCTAACAGTTTCAGTTTATTTGAGCCATGTGAAGAAATAGTGGATTTCTTTTTATCTTTCTCACTTATGTCCAGTATTTTCTGCATCACTTCACTGGCTTATTGTAGCTCTCCTTCAAAAAATTGACAGGACATACATTGAGATTAGGAGCCAAAATGGTCTTCAGCTTTCCTCAGAGAGAAACATGCCTAAAATAACATCAATTTTGAGCACTTTTTTATAGCTAATATCACTTAACAAAAGCTGTTACAAAATGAATGTGATGACCTCTACATTTCCAAATAGGTCATTTGGATTTAGTACTGCTGTAAATATAAAAATACTGTTCAGTGCTGCTGCCAACATTTCCACGAACTCAAGACACTTAAACAGTCCTTGGCACAGACACCATTAGTGCCAAGCGAGCTGTGTCTTCTCTCACAAGTGTGAGGTCTGACAGCTTCAGGGTGCCAATTCTACAGTTCTTCTATCAACTTGTGTACCAAACATACTGGCAGTCTGGATGTAACTCTTCCCCTTACTAGTCTGTGAACACAAGATTGTTTTATCAAAACATCATCTTGAGATTATGTTCCAACACTCAAGGGAGAGGATAATTTAGAAGGATTTGCCATTCATCAAATGCTATAATGACAATATTGGTACCTAGCTTGGCAAGGCTTTGTCATCATAAAATCCCAAGAATGTACTCTTCCACAGTCATCTGCAGACTTTCAGGTAGGTGCCTGATCTGTGCAAACAGCTCCACAGATCTCTGTAGAAAAACTGATGATCCTCATCAACTTAGATTGTTTTCTGGTTCATTTCATAGAATTTTTTACCCTGATAGTAAAAAATTATTTGGTGAGCTCTCCAACAAAGAGGTCCTAACCTTCTACGGACAGTTGCTGTGCTCTGTACCAAATTGCAAGGACTTGGCTAAAGATGATTGTCTTGTCTTCTGCTCTCACAGAATGTCAACAAACTGCTACCAAACTAAAGTAACGTGATCTGGCTGGGACAGTGTTAATAACTGAGTCCAGATCCTCAAGTGTTTTCAGCCCTACTGAAGCCCTATTACAAATGCTTAACTACTTACAAGAGCATATGTCCACCTTGCATGTCATATATATAAAATTTACCACAGGGTTGCTCTGTTCCTCACAAACATGGAGGATCGAAGGCAGAAGTCAGAAAATATGTATTCAAAATTATATCACTGGAAGGCAAAAGTTTGACCATAATTAGACTGAGTAACTCTACACCTTCCTAAGCCAAATCATCAGAGAAATGTAACAGAAAAAAACCCAAACATTATTTAAGATGAAAAACTGGTCTAAAGAAGAGAGGAGATTGCCGTGTATAAAAGGCTATGCTGCACAAAGAGCAGGTAATTCCAAAATGAAGCAATGGAGCTGCTGCCGTAAGTCAGGTTGCACAAATCTCATGAGGAGTGGCTGTGGCAGCTGGGGCTGTTTAGCCTGCAGAAGAGTAGGATCAAGGGTGATCTTATCCCTACTACTGTCTGAAAGGAGGTTGTAGACAGGTAGGAGTTGGCCTCCTGTCCCAGACCATTAGTGACAGGACAAAAGAAATGTCCTTATGCTGTGCCAGGGAAGGTTCCTGTTGGACATTAAGAAGAATTTCTCCACAGAATGGGTGATAAGACATTGGAACACCAGTGGAGGCTGTAGAGTCACTGTCCCTGGAGGTATTTAAGGAAAGGCTGGACATGGCACTCAGTGCCATGGTCTGGTTGACAAGGTGGTGTTTAGTCATAGGTTGGACTCAATGAGGTCTCAGAGATCTTTTCCAACCTAATTGCTTCTGTAATCATTCATCTCTGTATGAGGCAGGGGGAAGAGTAACCTCTGTGGCTGTAGGACATAGGAGTGGAGGGGACTGAGGGGGAGCAGAATGTCTGGCCTGTTAGAGCCAGCTCATCAAAGAGGAAAAGGGCTTTAGAGAAGTGGGCAGCACTGATGGGACAGAATTTTAAAGTGGGAGAAACAGATACAGATTTACTGCTTCTCCTACTGCTTCTCTGGCTCTCACTTCCACCCCACAAAACAGAGTAGTATATTCATGGCTAAAATTATAGAGATTGCTGGTTTTGTTTCTCTCAAAGGGGAAAGGTGCCACAGGGCATGAGTGGTAGACAAGCAGTGCACAGACTGCCCTGTCCTGCCATCCCACTGACCATCCCTGGGGGACTGACCCACGAGATCTGAAAAGCCCAGCTCATGGATGGACACATGCTGTGATGAGTCTGTGAGGTCTCTATCCCAAACCCACGGGTGAAGTGCAGCTGCATCCAGCGTTGCTGTGTGTGGAGAGTCATTTGTCTACATGATAACGTCACTTGTCAGAGTCTGCTCTGAAATCTGTGTGTGTGTTTGTGTGTGTGTGTTTGTCATGCTATGAAATGTTTTATGCACCAATTTTTTTATTTAATTATGACAAATACTGAGTTAGATCTTGTTTTCCAAGGTGATATGTTTTGATGACTTCATGTATTGGTCTTCACTGGTTGCCTAACAGTGGGAAAATGGGAGCTGTCACTTCAGCTCCATACCCAGAGCTGGGTACTTTAACTTGGCCTAAATCTTTAGACGTGACACTTTATCTGTCCAGAAGCAGAACAGACACGTTCTGTGATGATGCATCTCCTCCGTGTGCAGCAAAGGCACTTTGTAGATTATTCTTTCTTAGGAAATCTCCTTCTACGCAATTCCATGCCTGCATGCATTGAATCTCATAATGTGAATGTACTTGACTTTGAGTAGGCATCTCTCACAGAATTCAGAAGACAAAAGCCTTTTTCTTTGTCAAAATGCAAGCCCCTCAAGTAGACAAGAGGTAGATAGTCACAAGCTGGGGCAGACAGCAAGCTCATGTCTGAGGGCATGCTCTTTAGTAACTGTAGTAACTTCATGGCTTTTTACCTTACTCTGCATGCTAAGCAGCTTACTCTTTCACTGAAGGGTAAGAAACCTCAAATTACCTCATGCACCCCACAGCCTGCATCAGCACCACGTCTTCTAATTACATATTGTGCTAAAAGATGTTAGTTTTTATCAGCTTTTAATTTGCTACTTTACAATTTCAATGAATGTCTCCATAGTCTTGTGTTGAGCCAGAGAACAGAGCTGTCTCAACAAAGGTTTTTATCTATCTTGCCTGTACCGTTCCTTACTTTAAATGCTATTATCATGTTCTCTTTTAAATGTCTGCCTTGTGAAACGAAATCTCCCAACCATTTCAATCTATTCATGCATGAGTTTTCTGCACTCCTAATCAGTCCTGTTGCCTTCTTCCCAATACCCACAACCTCTGTTTTGTACTGTGCTCTGTTGGCAGATGGTGAAAGTACTGCTGCAACCTGTTTTCTTTTAATATATAATGGGTATATAGTAATTTGTGTGTTTGTATATGGGTGGGTTTTCTCAATGCATAGGCAATATAAGGACAGGTTTTGATTCTGAATATAGTTGCCTACTGAAGAAAGGCTTTCACTTGAGCTGTCTCTAGTGGTAAACAGGTGTCCTTTCTGAATAAGAATTCCAAAGAATTCCAAGTTTCCCTTCACACTTGTGTTATCTAGCAACATTGAGCTTAATCTAACATTATGCTATTTGTTTACCTCACTAGGGTAAGTCCCTCTGATGTTCCTGGGGGTCTTTTCAGGATTTAGCCAGCTTTCATAGCCATCACAGCGTGTGGCACATAGCCAGGTCTGTAACTTGAGGAACTCTTTAAGCCAAAATAAGCTTTCAGTAGTCCCCAGCTGCTCGCTCACTGCTCTGTAGAGCCACACATGTTTGCACGGTGACGCCGTGAGCCAGGCTGGGTGACGGGTCCACTGGAGGCTGACATGGTGCCTGAGCCCATGTCCCATCCCACTGAGCACAGAGCTGGTGCCTGAGCCCATGTCCCATCCCACTGAGCACAGAGCTGGTGCCTGAGCCCATGTCCCATCCCATTGAGCACAGAACTGGGCAAGCAGCTGTGTCCACAAAGGGGAAGTAGCAGTGCAGAGGTGGCAACGAGCCAGGGAGAGTGGAGGAGACTGGGGACCCCTTCTTTAGTGGCAATGCTTTCTTAAGCTGTCAAGCAATCTGTGATTTACAGCCTTTTTCCGAGAATGGCAAATAGTGTTGGAGCAAGCTTTATGCAGAAGTATCTGTAATCAACAAATAGCCTGAGGATACCCAGGGTAAACACCTCAGCTGAAGCCCCTGCCACAGGTGGTTTTACTGTGTGTGTGCCTCTCTGTGCCCCAGAATTCTCCTCCCTGAAATCTCATCAGAAGGGTGATTTCGAGAGCTTTCATCCAAATTTTGGTATTAGATACTTTGAAAAGCAGAGCTGGGATGCTCCATTAAAAATCAAATCGGATTGGTTCGGTATATATCAAACATCAGATACATAGATGAGGCTATAAGGAACTTCCAACAACAGGCAGATGCAGAATCATTAGCCTTGAAAACCTGGAGGATAAGATTACAAACACACAAGCTAATAAATCACACAGGGCAGTTTTGCAGAAGTTGATGTGGTATAGCAGCAATTTGTTTATGCTGTGGCAGGTCAGTTGGATCAGTGTCAAATCTTCTTTGGGATAAAAGATTTTGGTTTTATTGCGTACTCTTTCCCAAATGGCTTCTATGCAGCCTTTATATCCAACACCTCTGGTCAGTTTCAAGATTACAAATAGAAAATCTAAAATAGATGAAACTGATAAAAGAGATTTATTGCAGGATTACCTCAAGATGCAGATTTGGCATTGAAAGATCTCCAGAGTAAAGCAGCATTACATGATTTAAGCTCAATTCTATCCCAACAATTTAAAAAAGTTTCTAGTATATTCTTATAGCCCCAGCTTTAGTCACATCTTCTTTTGAGAAAAGATTCTCTAAACCATGTCTTTCTAAGGGTGACTTCACAGCTAACATGATCTTTTTATTAGCTTTCCTAAAACCTTGACAAAAATGGTTTAACCACAGAAAGAGGAATAAAGTTGGGAGGACGACACATATATAGAGAACCTCATGCTGATGATGAATGTAACACTTCTTCAATTGCTGTGAATTGATTTGATGCTGCAAATTACTACACTTTTGAAAGTCTTCCCTGCAATAATGCCCAAAAACTTGTAGCATAAAATGCAAGATTTATTAATGTAATAATGAAAATAAGGAACTACAATTGAGGCAACAAAGAGTTGATGTTAGTCTACTGTCACATCAAGCAAAAGATAATATGGCTACATAAAAAATTAGGTTTTGACAGAGATGTAAGGAGAATTTTAGGCTTTGTGCCACCTGTCCTTTCATCCTAGTTTACTCTGGACTTGTCACTACCAACATATAGGCAGACACTTCATCTGACTAAGTCCTTTCCTTCTTCCTGTGCTTGCTTTCTATTGGTACGTCTCAGATCACCATTCCTTTTGTTCTCCACATATTACAAATCATAATTTCAAATGTAATCTGCCAACTGGATAATCAAAAAATATTTTTCCAGACTGCCTCTATACTATATTGAAAATAAAAATTAAATTTGGCATAATCTCAACTTTTTACTTTTTAGGTCACTTTTTGGTAGGAAAAAAGCTTTGATAGTGAAGAGTTATCTTTTACTTGGGATTTTTTCTTTTAATGGTGGTCTCTGCTGCTGTAAACCAAAAGAGTGTTAATTAGTGTCTCCTACTGTTTACGCCTGCTGCCATCTACAACAATGAGCTATTATTATTCTGTCTGCTAATACTTGGAAAGGATATCGGTTGGAGAACTAATCCAAAATATCACAAGTAAAGATCATTGTCACAAATGCCTAAAATGGAGACATTGTTACAGATGTTGGAAATGAAAGGATTTAATTATATTGAATCATTCAGTCCATCTGCCCAGACTGTGCTTTGCTGCACAGTCTCTAATGTTTCACATAAGTGCTAGAATACTGTAGGTATTAAATAGATCATTCTCTTTGAAATACACTGTGTTCACCCAAAAAAAACCTTTTCATAATTATGGTGCTAGGTAAACCTGATCTTGAATAGTGGTCCAGTTCAGTGGGGCTTTATGACAGTGTGCTGGTCTTCCTGATGATTTCCAGTCAGTGGCCTGGAGTCACTGTGAGGAAATTGCTAGATTAGACAGGATTTCTGTGGAGAACTAGACTGAAAAACAGCCTAGAATATTTACTGTTGGGGTCTTAATTTTTTATTATTTTCTTTAATTTTTTTTAAATTTTGTTTCTTGTTAAGGAGTTAGGCTTTTGTTGAAAAGAAATCCCCACCTTTGTAGAAACTGACAAACTGCAATTCTGCATGTCCATGTGATTTCTTCACAGGGACATATTTTTCAGGTGATCATGGTACATTCACTGTTATGCTTGTGTTCACTGGTAGAAATCCAGAAGACAAGGACCATAGATCAAGGACCATCTGGATTTCAATTTGTTTGGCATGTACTGCCTTTGGCAATAGGAAGGCAGAGAAACTGCCATCTTCAGCAATTTGGAGGAAGGTGTCTCCCAGCCACCTGGAGTGCTGCATTACATCACCCTGCTGAGTGATGTGATTGAACAATCCTCCTTGTACTTGACCATGAGTGACATGGGATCCCTTGCATTCTTTTTTTTCCAGTTCTCTGCTGCAAGTGCATGTTGTAGAAATGATGTAGAAGCCACCTGGCAATCCTCCTCTTGCAGGTGGTACAGGACTCCCTCCACCTCTCACTAGGTCTTCTTTTACCATTTCTCATTGCCTTCATCCCCCTGAGAAAATCTTCCTGTATGTTACTGACATCTGTTGCAATCGATACCTAGTGCTAAGTAAAAGCTGGACATTCACAGAAACTGTCACCAGTGTCTCTTGCTGATTAAAATCCATAAGCACAGCACAATGATGTTTTGGTATTTCAAATAAATTTCAATTCTTGACTACAAGTCCTTCAAGTCTGACACTCTACAGAGTCTTAAACTTCTTTCTCACTTCCTGTAAATAAATCTGACTGCAAAAATTGTTTAATTCCCTCATGACATGTAAGGGAGAAAACCTCAATATTTTCTTATGTAAACTCACAAATGACAGCAGCTATTTAAATCTATTTGATCATTCAGCCTTTCAAGTCATTTTCTTAACTAGATAGAAAAGTTTCAGTAGGATGTTAAAATGTTGAATGTATGTGGGAGGGATCTACACTTCACAATGCTGGGGACCAGGAAATTCTACTGTTTAAAGCTCATGTATAAAAAGTAAGAAAGTGCTTCCTTACAGTGCTTACTTTTACAGTTTCTTACTAAATGCTATTGGTAAGGTATTGATTTAAGAAAAAAAATAGAGCATTTGAGAAGATACTTCACTGTAAGTATCATGTTCAATTCATCTATCTTGGATAACTGACTTGTAGCTCAATTTTTGATGCCTGTTGAATAACCATTCCCAATTAAGGTTCTTAAAGAAGTTAAGGGGTAGAAGTCTTCAGAGACACCCATCTGTTTATCTTTTTAGGTACCTTGGTGAACCAACCTTCATAAAATAAGTGTTTAAATGCTAAAATGCAGCACTTATTGTAGGCAAACAGTGTTGCAGATTCACCAGCCACACTGCTGATTTTTTTTTCCAGCAGTGCAATTCCTTAAACTATGATTGCTATAATCTGAAATAATAATGCAGTATGCTGTTTATTGTATCTTTTATGTAGAGGCTTCTACTTGCAGTCTACATTTGTTTAATGGAGAACTCAAAAGGTAACACACTGCTCCTGCAGATCAGACATAAATGAGATGTTCTCTCTCCTGGTTTATTCAGTGTATGCAAATATCTCTTGTTTGTCCCTCACCTCTCTGTCTCCCCATTGTTTCCTTGTTTTAGATATGTTTACTGTCACTATACATTTTAATGAGGTGTCCACAGCTGTTTACCTAAGAAACTATTGATTCTGTCTATGCCTGTCAGTCGGTCTGCTTCAGTCCTCTCTCAACTCAGTGTCTCTCTAAAGCCATGGCTCCAGTTCAGCTAAATTTGTCAAAGGGATTGAAAAATGATGTTTTTGTGAGCTGTAAGGAACTAAAAGCTTTGCTAGGTAGGCAAGCACATCAGCAGGCCACTGTTGGAGAGACTCCAGCGTGACTTTGATCTGTTCGGCTTTCCCGTTAGCCAACGAGCACGGGTGTTCTGGCCTGCTGGTCAGAATCCACACAGCCTGGAGAAAGGCCAAACACATGATATGAATCACATTCCCCGACAGTCACCCTTTTGCTAGACTAAGCAATCCAAGGCCTTTTCGTTTACTCTTGTAAAAGAAGCTCTTCTTTTCCTTGGATTATCGAAATATCATTTGCAACTGCTGGAATTTCAGCCCTTCTCTCTTAAGCAGGGACAGGCAGAGCTGCCCACTGGACTCCAACTGAGGTCACATTAGGACTAGGTGGTGTTAATTTTTGCTTGACTTCAACGGGACTATTTTGGCTGATTTAAGACATTTTGAAAACCAGCAAGATATCTCTAGCACGCTGAATATGACTTGTCTTGGGCTGGGAAAGTCAGGAGTTACTTACTTAAGATTTTTTCCTTTTATTTGCTTGATGTTTTAAGCAGTAATATCAATTTTATGAAAATGGAACTCTGTGAAATGCTAGGAAGTATTTCAAGGTTTTGTTCAGAATTTATCTTTTAAAGGATATTAATAATTTCTTCCCTTCTCCCTCATTTAGTTTGTAGGAATAGATCTCACAGTAGCAAATTATACTGCTTGGCCATCCAGTCCTCTGTACCCTCCAGGAAAAAAGCTATTTTTTGAACAAGCTGTTATAGATATTAGTCTTACAATGTCTCTATGTCTGATAAGAAAGGGAAGGATGAGTGCAAGCAAGCAGCTGAACTAACTGGAAGACAGAAAAAGAAAAAGCAAATCTCTTTTGCATTGTGGCTATAGAGATGGCTGAGCATTTAATGTTGGGCATTAGTTCTTAGCACTTAAATATATGCTTGAACTGTAATTTCTAGTTACTAAAAGATTTTCTGGCTGAGGAAGTGGGTGTCTAAGTGTCTGGCAAATGTCCTTCAAACTTGTGTTGCAAGAAAGAAACTATCTTCTGGCCTGTTTGAAGTTTCATTTTTTTCAAATACACTTGTAGATTTTTAGCTGAAATACTGAACATATGTTTGAATTCTCTTCATCTTTTCTTCGGCTGATAAAGAGAAAAGAGTAAAATGAAAACAGTTTTTCTTTTTAATAAGGGAGGATTAATTTTTCTACCTAGCGGAAAAATATTGAGTTATGCCATTTCATATGAAAGTCAGTTCTCAGTAATGAAAGTGTTTTTCCTTTTATGTGATAAGATGGGCGGACTATAAAGTAGCTATTAAAAAAGAGGAATAGGAAATATATTGCTATAAAGAGCTACACCGTGTGCTTTTTGTTAGGATTGTTTTGTAAAACCGACTTGCTGGAAGTAATCCACAAATAGGCTTAAAAATAAGCCTCAGAATTTTATTCTGAATATCTCATCAACAACAATAAGGAGAACATTATGCATATTGACAGAGACAAATCTTTATGTCAAGTATTCGCTGCAGTTTCAGAGCTGTTGCATTTTTAAGTGTGTTTGCAAAACATCTTCGGACCTCTATTTTGACCTAGTATGTGAAAGTTTCCCATGATTTCTATTCATTAACATGAAAAAGGCAATCAGCCACACACATTTAGATAACCAAAGCTACAAGGAGCATCTGTTTTCCAGACATCTCTGTGTTGTACGTGACCTATGGTCCGATTTGGCTGAAATCTGATAGCGTTGTATAATTTCACATGCCATCATTAGAACATTCCTCCGAGGGGAAAAGGAACAGGCCCCGAGCCTGGGAGCGGCATCTTTGGGTGATCTTCCTGCTCTTAAGGAAGCTCCGTGCAGAATCACATCCAGCACATGTGGAACAGTGCCCTGAGGATGGGCAAGCAGGCTTTGGTGGGCAGGCATGAGCTGGCCTGCATGCTGAGCACACAGGAGCCCCATAGCAGTGGTAGAGCAATGACCAGCACGTCCCAGGGCAAGGTTTAATAGCTGTGGTTCAGTCAACCACAGCAACAGCCTCAGCACACACGGCTTGCACAATGGTTTGCAGAGGCACGCAGAGACATCCCCTCCTCTGGCTGCAGCAGGCCTGAGAGAACATGCAGAGAGAGCAGAGAGCATGTGCGTGTCAGCCAGCACCACGATGCATTAGGAACACATCAATAGATCTACTGTAGGTGCTGAGCCTTCTACATCTTCAATAAACGCAGTCTGAAGCTTTGACTCCCAGTAGGTCTAGTGGGCTGCTCAGGACCAAACGTCTGTGGCCCACATGTGGTTAGAAACTGTCTGATGTTAGGTTTGGGCACTGTGGTTTGGACCCCCGCATGGGGATGGAGCACATTTGGGAAGCACCTGGTGTGGGGCTTGAGATTTACCTTCTCTGAAGGAAATACAGTTTGTATATATAAGCCCCATTCCTTTTACGCAACAATGTGCAGCAAGTGTGACTGACTGGGGAATTTGATTCACAACTGCTTTAACGGTTCAAGCCAAAATTTCAGCGTAGACACAGCCTAATTAATTTTCTAATTATATTTGCTCACTTGTTCAACATTTCCTTCAGATCAACAAGACATGTACAATTTATGTGCAGCTCAAAATCCAGTGTCATTCCATATGTTTTCTCTTGAAGGAGCATGTTAGAGTAGTTTGAAACTGAAGAATGGGCCATAATGAGGTGGAAAAATCCAAATTTTTATTTCAATGCCTTTCTCTGGGAAGTAACATGAGTTGTATCAATATGAATTTTACTTACATTGTGAAACTGCATAAGTAATGGATTTAAATTCCAGGGCAGCAACTCAAGCTCTCAGAAGTCCTGAAATTGTGGCTACCACTGAAACACGATTATTCACACAAACTTAAAAGTTACGTTACATTTTTGTGAATTTTTCCGAGTGGTATATAGAGGAGTTTGGACAAAGAAAGGGATTTGAATGCAAATCCTGCTCAAGCTTCTTGAATGCTTAGCAGCCTCTACCTTTACAAATCTGTGAAAAATGCAACAGCAGAAGATTTAAAAGTATATGTTTTAATTGAAACCATAATTTCTAATCAACACTGAGAGTTATGCCTAGTATGAAAGGAATGCAAATTATATCCACTGACACTGAAACAAGAAAGAATAAACTAGAAAACAAGTTTCAAGCTAATCCTTTTATCTGTGATTCAAATCAAATCCAAATCAATAATCCAAATCTGAAAGTTGTTATCACTGGGATGAACGTTCCCTAATACAGGCGATGTCAGGCTGATTTCCTTGAACATTGTGTGTATCACAAAACTCCACTTTCACCACACCTAACAAGTAACTTGGGTATCTGGACAGTAAGCAGGTGAAGGAGCACAGAGACAGGAAATGCCTTCTTATCCTGCTGATGCTTTCATCTGAGGTGTGGGCAGAACAGTGAGGGCACACACAAACCTGCAGTACTGAAATACTTGGCATCGCACCTTCTCTCTGAATTAACATCTCACGGCTCTCCCAGTCCCTCACAGCTATGCCATTCCTTTTTTTTAAACAAACAAATTATTTATTTGGACCTAGATTGCATGAAAATTGAATAATAGAGCAATATTTTAAAGCAAAAATTTACCAATTTTTAGTACTGTCCAGTGAAGTTCAAGAGTAGTAGTTGCAAACATTTTTCATAAATTCCAACATAAAAAGCATATCTGTAAGAGTAATTTAGATTTTACCTCCAATGAAGACTTTAAAAATACAGGAAAAGAGATAGAAAAAGCCTATGTAACATTACAATAAAATAAATTCCAGATTTTTGCCTCATAAATTATTAATCAGGAATACTTCTACGATCTGACATGGGGCAATTCTAGGTTTACATCCTAATACATGAAGATAAAAGTCTTTAACCCATGTTGTCTACAAGTCTGGTGGCAGAATTATAATGTTGAAGTCACCACTCCAGATGACAGAAATCTAATGTGTTACCAACCAAACAAATATAAAAGGGAAAGATTAAAAAAAATAAAAGAGCATCATAAATAATCTTCTGTAGCAATATGGAAAATGTTTTGAAGCAACAGTTCATTCCTTACTCAGAAAGCTGGAGGCTGCAAAGGTCTCCTAGATTACCATAGTAACTAAAAGAATAATTTAAATCTGCCTTTTAAAGGGTTGTAAATAATGCAAGTGTAATAATATCAGTCGCTGCTCATTGCCATTTCACATGCTTCAGAATTTGAAGAAGGCTGTGGTATCACCATTCCTCTTGTAAAGAATTCCAGCATAATAAAATGTTGTGTCCAAATATCTCCCTTTCTCTGTTGTTTTTTTTCTGGATCTATCTGATGAGAAATGAGAACTTATACAACAGGCCTCATTTACATGTCTCTTTGGGAACCTGAAATGGCTGTAGATATCCACTTCTCTGTTTGTCCAAAAAACTATCGTCCTAAAGGACTGAGAATATGAATCAGACTCTTCCTCTATGTGTGTATGTACCGAAAGTTGAAGGATCTTCTGGAAGCATTACAGTGCTAGTACACAGCTGCAAACTGCGTGTAAGGGTTTTCTGCATTATCTGCAAGAGTGGGAACACACAATGATATGGGTGCTGCTTTCAATATTATTAAAAATATTACCAGAGAAAACATTTTAGGAGAGGATTTAAATACATGGATGAAGTGGCAGTGATGATCTTGTAGGGACTGCTATAAAATTCTGATCTTGAGTGCTGGAATGAAAAATATAGCAGGCCAAGAAATTCTTGAAGAACCACAAAGATAACCTTTTTTGTGGTGTAGAAAGTAGATACTTTTGACTCCCCTGGACTGCAATCAGATGGCTCTGTATCTCCTGGTCAACTTTTCATTGTCACGGTAATCCTGATAGGAATGAGAAAAATGCCTTCTAAAAGCAAGCTGAAAATTATTAGCAAGTTGAATAAAATGATGCTTAGAAATTATTTTTTTTTAGCAAACAACCTATACACATTTTTTTTCTCATCTAACTACAGGGGTGGCCCTCTTCAGATACAGAAAAGGGATAAATCCAGTATATATCCTTAAGACAGCCCAGCATGTATGGAGATCTGGACAAAACTTTTCTTTCCAGAGCCTCTGTCACTCAAATTCATCTTTCCCTTGAAGAATACATGTTTTCTCAAATCCATCACCGTATCTGTGCTTTCTGGCTCTGGCTTAGTATATTGCCTGTTAGCTTCTTTGCAGGGCCTGAAATAAAGTCTTCCTTTTGCTTAGACTTCTCTTGAGCCCAGGCAGCCTGATGCACGGAGAATATATACTTGTGGTGCATGTGCCAAGGCTGCTTGGCCATGATCCAGGCAGCTTTTATGTCTTGTCCTCAGGGGAAACGTGCCATTTCTGCCTTTTCTTCCTGACATGTGAGGCACCATCTCAGGAAACCTATACCTAAGATAGTAAACCAGTAATATTTACCACTAGTATTTGCTGTATCTATTTCAGGCTCAATGGGAGCAAGTAGGAAACCCTTTAGTATAAACATATGCATCCATATCAAAAGACAGGGAAGAAAAAGGATGGTGTGACAATCTTTTCATATATATTCAATACAAAGAAGAAACTTATGTGCAGATTATTAAGGCACAGGTCTTTGTATTGCAGTTTTGGTAGGAAGCGTGTACAAACTCTATGATGGTGTAGGCAGGGAAAGTGTAGAAGAAATCAGATGGTAGAGGATTGGTGACAGTCCTTATTATAATAGACAAGACCTGTGTAGGTGGGCATAGAAGCCTTAGAAGAGAACACACATAGCTCTAATCAATAACACAAACAAGAGGATTTGCTTTAATTTCTGACTTAATAGAATTCTCTTAAATGAATATAATCCTTAGCCGACTAAACTTCAGTCTAACATTATATTGAATCATAGCACTTGCTTTGCACTTTGAGGAGGTAAAGTGCTGTGAAGTATTGATCACGCTGCAAAGAGATGGTATTGAGTATTTAAAAAGACTGTGGTTGTTTTCCTTGGGAGAAAAAAATTATCAGTCTCACAGCTCTTGTTTTTGGCAATGAGAAAATAAAGCCCAAAACTCAGATTTCCCCCAAGTTAGTAATTCCATATAATCCTCAGTTTTCCAAATTTGTTAGAAAGATCAGTAACAGAAATAGTTCTGTAACAACCCTCTCAATTCATGCACAGTGCATTCTTTTATTATCCAGTGATTTTGTATCCATTTTGCCTGACTCATTTTTCTTGTGGTGCCACTCTTACTTTGTATTATCATTCCAGTGGATTGAATTTGCTTTGCAGAGAGCTCAAGTGCCACAGCAATGGGACATTTAATAATGGTAGGTAAAACAACACAATAAGAAGGACTAAATTCTGATGACCTTTGTTATTACCTAGGAATTCACATGATTGCAATTTTTAGCTGCAGCTGGATTTGCAATCCAGTTTTAAATCCTATGAGAACTTACAGAAATATTCCTATATCATTTCAACCCTATCTAGCTCTCTTAAGATATGTTGCTCTACAAAATAAACATTCCTTTAAAAATGGGTGATTTATCCGTAAGATTAAGTAAAAATAATTTATGTTGTATATTACCGTAGTATCTAAGATAATATAGCCTAGTATCACAAACCACAACTGAACTTGCCATGGTGGAGTACCATGTTTCCCTTATGGTTCCAGGAGAAACAAGTTTCACAGCTGCATTTTTTAAAGTTGGTTTTGCTGGGTTTTTTTGGTGTTTTTGTTTGTTTTGTTTTGTTTTGGAAGGGGGTGGTGGGTTTGTTTGTTTTTCCAACGTGGCTCTTTCTAAATTTTTAGCATAAACAAGATTCTAACCTAGGTAAGTAAAGGACTTCCACTGTTAAGTTCCTTTGCATTAGGTTGGTTAAAAAAAGGACACTCAACAAAAAGTATGAGAGAGGAGCCAAAGATAAAATGCTCATCAGATTTATAAAACAAAGTAGAGAAGGACAATTAAGTGTCAAGGCATACATTCAACATACTTAAGGCACTGTTTTTACCCTACATGCTGTAAATTTGCTCCAGACTAGCCAAATCACAATTAGAAATAGGATGCTGCCAAATCAGATTTTTATTCCATATGTAACATCTGTACAAGATGCAAAATCAAGTAGATTTCCATGTTTGCTGACAGATACTCTACAAGTTAACCCACAGATGCACTGCTTCTTTACAGTGCAGTGTTGAATTCATCCACACGAAAGCATTTATATGAATTGTACATTAGAGGTGAATTATGTAGATGTGAAAGCGTGTATCACTTTCCCGTCTGCTGCTTCACTTTGTATTGCTCTATTGATTTGGAAATAAAAACTCTTCTGGTATTGCTCAAATAGCTGCTTACTTCCAGTTCCATGTTCTGCCAGGGTCACCCAATGTGATTGTCTCATCTGCAGCTCCAAACTGGTTGCTGTGAGCCTTTTCTCTTTGATTGCAGATAGATTTATAATGCCCAATTCAGATGGTAATTGGAACTGGGGCACTCAGAATCACCTGGCTGTGTGAGTCTGCTTCATTGCACTGCAGTTGGGAAACTTCTGCTTTATTTATTTTTTTAAATTTTTTTCAATGGATTAAAACATTTAAATGGGTTAGCTGCCTCTTGTTTTCAACAGTCATTTTTCATGTCAGAATTTACATTACTTACTTCATTAAGTCAGGCCACGAGGTTATGCAGGGCAGAAAATTAGAAGACCTAGAGCCCAACTAGAACTTAATCTGGTTACTGCCACAAAAAATAAAAAATGTTTCTATAAATGCATTAGCAACAAAAGGAGGGCTAAGGAGAATCTCCATTCTTTATTGGATGTGAAGGGAAACATAGTGACTAAGGAAGAGGAAAAGCCTGAGGTACTTAATGCTTTTTTTGCCTCATTCTTTAGTAGTAAGATCAGTTGTTCTCTGGGCACCCAGGCCTCTGAGCTGGAAGATGAGGAGCAGAATGAAGCCCCCATAATCTAAGGGAAAATTGTCAGTGACATGCTATACTACTTAGAGACACACGAGCCTATGGGCCATGATGGGATGCATCCCAGGATATTGGCAGAAGTGTTCACTGAACCACTTCCCATCCTATATCATCAGTCCTGGCTAACTGGGGAGCTTCCAGCTGGCTGCAGGCTACCAGTGTGACATCCAGCTGTAAGAAGGGTTGGAAGGAGGACCCAGGGAACTACAGACCTGTCAGTATGACCCTGATATTGGGGAAGGTCATGGAGCTGATTATCCTGAATATCATGTGCTGTACATGTGCATGTACCATGCAGTACATGTGGGGCAGCCAAGGGATCAGGCCCAGACAGCATTGGATCATCAAGGGTAGCTCCTCCTTGACCAGCCTGATCTCATCCTATGACAAGGTGATCCATCTAGTGGATAAGAGAAAGGCTGTGGGTGTTGCTAGCAAAGCCTTTGACACTGCTTCCCACAGCATTCTCTTGGAAAAAACAGCTGCTCATGGCTTGGATAGGTGCAGTCAGTGGTTGTCTCTCTGTACTCGGCACTGGTGAGGCCACACCTCCAATTCTGTGTTCAGTTCTGGGCCCCTCACTACAGAAAAGACACTGAGGTTCTGGAACATGTCCAGAGAAGGGCAACGAAGCTGGGGAAAGGTCTGGAGCACAAGCCCTGTGAGGAACAGCTGAGGGAGCTGGGGTTGTTTAGCCTGGAGAAAAGGAGGCTCAGGGGAGACCTCATCACTCTCTGCAACCACCTGAAAGGAGGGTGCAGCCAGGTCAGGATCGCTCTCCCAGGCAACCAGCAACAGGGAGGGATGAAATGGCCTCAAGGCATGCCAGGGGAGCTTTAGACTGGATATTAAGAAAAACTACTTAATGGAAAGTGTTGTCAAGCATTGGAACTGGCTGCCCATAGGAATGGTTGATTCAACATCCCTGATGGTATTTAAAAGACTGTGGATGTGACACTTAGGTACATGGCTTATTGGTGGACTCAGAAGTGTTGGGTTAACAGGCGGACTTAAGGATCTTCAAGTTCTCTTTGAAACCTAAATGATTCTATGATTATGTTGGTTTTGTACCTTCTTGCTTCCAGAAACTCTCACCTGTTTATTCATACCATAACTGAGGCTCATGTAGATAGGAGAGCACCTACACTTGTCAATGCATTGCATGTGGAAGGAAATTAATTATCCAAACTTTATTAATTTGCAGAAATACTGTATAAGTATAAAATTCTGACATAACTCCTGTGAAGTCGGGCCAGTAGCTTTAGGGATCTGTTACGTATTCATTGAGCATATCCCTATAAGAGTCATTTGCACACTTTAAAAAATTGCTTAAAAAGGAACTGGATATTTGGATTCATTCTCTAGTCCAAATGATAAACTATAAAAATATTTGCCGTTTTATCCTGGATAATTTTAAAATCAAAGTTCTTAAACAGCTATCATTCTTAGACATTTAATAGGAAAAATGTATACTGAAATTCCAGAAATGTATATTAAATTGCAGAATAAATCTCTGTTCCAGAAAAAAAAAAACAAAAAACCAAAAAACCAAAACCTACAAAAAACTCCAGAAAAAAAAGTGTGTTCTTAAATTAATCTCTATTCAGCAAACCATTTAAACATACCAAGGCTCCTCTGGAACTTCAAGACATACTTAAGTGGTCTGAGAAATAGCGATAAACTTAAACAAATCATTAAAGTTAAGTGCTTTGTTGAAACAGAATTCAGTGTTGCAATTCCCACCCTGTAAATTATTAAATAGATGTAGGTGAAACTGTAAAGTATGAACTTTAGCAACCTTTCTAATAGGTCTAAGAAAACTTCTCTGGCAAGGACTAACAATATCTAAAAATATGTGAGCTGTCATTTTAAAGAGTAAAATGGTTTGGTTACATTCAGGTAGAGAAATGGTATTTTAAAAAGGCATATGGGGAAACAGATACACAATGAAATTTTGTATAAAAATAAAATAATGTTACTTTAAAAATACAACTTCTTCAGCAGAGATCCTACAGCACTAACTTCTGCCCTGTTTTATATAATGTCATGGCCATAGGACTATGTCTGATCTCTTGATGCTCTGAATTTAGGTGAATGTGGCCTGAGTGTAAGTCTTATTTTAATGCACACCTGGTTGGACTATTGCTGTTGTCTCTATTTGCCTTAAAAAGCTATTGGGTAAAGCACACCTGAAATATGTTCTCCTATATATGAGTTGTCAAAACATTTGGATCTTGCAAATGACAATATGTTTTATGCTAAAGCTTATGATCTACATATAAAGCATCAAGATGGAAAATAAATACAATTGGTTAATTCTAACCAAGGAATGTTTGCTGGATAGTCTGCATGGGAAAAAAGAAAAAAGAAAAACAAAAAAAAAATAAGTGATGAACTTCAAGGAGAAGGATTACTTTCTTTTTAAATCTTCTTAATGCAGTATGCCTCCTCCCAAAGGAAATGAATCATTATAAGACCTTCTCTTGACAAAGAATAGTTAATTGTCACTCTAAAAATTACCCTGTTGTTTATGTATTTCTCATTAGAATCTGATTACACTCCATTTACCTAAACAGGCAATGGTAGCACCAATATTCATCTGTGAAAATCTAGAAGAGCTAATTACCCAAAGCTTAGACTAATTGTCAGCATAAAGGACAGAGAACAAGGCTTTGAAGTAGAAAGCGTTAAGAGAAACTGCCAGTCGTTCAAAGATAGCCACTTGGATATGTAGATCGACAGGATTTCATTAACGTATAAAGATTTTACTGGGCAGAAAGCCACTCTGGTTAAAAAATTAAATGAGGAAATGAGAAAATAGAAAATCAATTTGTAAAGACTCAGGTGGGGAAACAAAGTAATTAATGACAGGGATTAAAAGTAGCAAGAAAAGAAAAAGTTACTTGCTGGAGGAAACCGGATTAAATGCAGTAAAGGGGCACTTTACATAAGTTTTAGGAGGAAAAGCAAGGAAGAATCTCACCTCAAGCACATATGAGGTAGGTAAACAGTACAACAGATTCCTGGTATTGGAACAAAGGGATTATGTATCCATGTGAGAGAGAGGGAGAAAAAAATCACCCACGGGAAATCTAGCAGGCCAAGTTCTGCTGAAATCAAACTTCAGTCCTAACAGAGTTAGGCAAGAACCTGTCTTCAGCTGCTAATTAGACATTTTCCTAGTTGTGGGTAAATCCAGGAGATTATTGTCAAAGTTGCATCAGTTTTGAAAAGCTTGAAAGGACTTGTTGAATAACTAATAGTGCTATTCTTAACCATAGCAAATAGATTGCTAATTTTGGGTCTTATTAGCAAAAAATAGAGGTCAAAATACAATTAAGATCTGTCAACACAGCATACAAGAAAGTAGTTACTATCGTTCTTTTGCTGGAGAGTTTTTGTCTGTGTTTTCTCCTTTGTTTTGAAAACTGTGTGATTCCAAGTGCTACAGACAAACGTGTTCACATGACAGCCATTGATTCCTTCAAAGCTTCCCAGTCAATACAGCAATAACACTTTGATTTAAAAGAACTTCCATGACATGAAATTAACATTACAAGGATTAAAAACTGACTCGCTGTTTGATCTCCAGATGTTTTTGCTAATGAAAAGACATAAACAAAAGAAGTTATTGTAATGATTCCTCCCCCCCCGAAATATTTTTTGTGCTTAATATTTTTATCAATGATCTAGACAACAAAATACTATGGCAAAGTTTGCAGATGGTAGCAAATACTGCAGAGCATGTACTGCTTTTGCCAGTGAGTCTGAAACATCTCATTGAGAGCCCCAATCCAATAAAAAATGTCAAATTAAAAAGGCCAAATACAATGAATTACACATGGGATCTGGCAACATTAGCTGTATGTATAGAATAGGAAACTTGGGATCAGGAAACTCCACGATGTTATGTACACAGAAGTTAACTGCACAGGGCAAGAGTACAGGCTCAGCACTGGCAATTTGCTTTGGTCCATACCATTTAATGACCACCTACCACATGGCATCACTGCATGACACACTTTCAGACAATACTGAGCATGCAAACTCACATCTCCGCGCTCTAAGGTCAGGGAATAACTGCACACACTAGGCAGAACAAATGTGGCCAGCTTTAAGGGGAGTAGAAGAAAGTTTAGCGTTTTGCAATGCAATACCAAGTGTCATTTGACCACAGGGTCAAGTGAGAAGAGTCAGGGTCAGAGGACAGTAATATGCAGGTAGTATGGAGATGTCCCTCCACAGTCCTGCTGGAGGACATGAGCACTGTATTGCCCTGAGCACGTTCATTACATTTACAGCTCTTCATTAAGACAATGAATGTATTAAAATCTTGTATGTCTGGGCTTCAGCTGGTTGGCTGTTACAGTATGGAAAGATTTCTTTCTGGTGCACAATAGCCCAATTGTACTTTGTGGTTAGAGCATTACTCTGACACACTAGAAGTGAGCTGGAATATTGGTGGGAAGCACTCATTTTCTGCAATTATATGGAGAATCTTTCTTCTCAGATGCTTGTCTTCTACAGCTTTTTCACACAGTGAATGAAGTGCCAAAGAATTCAATGAATCTATAAATGGGAAATAATTTGCTTCCAAGTCAGGGGTATTCTGTCTTCCTTTAAAGCACAGGGCAACTCTTTTCTCTTAGGATCATCTGGCAATATGGCACCACTACAGATTAAAGAAAAAGCCAACCCCTACCAGGCCTTTGGTCAGCTTCAGCTTCTCCATTTCTTTGAGCTTAGCATGCAAAGATCAGTCTGCTGTGGGATAAGACAGCTTCTGCTGTGATTGCTGAAGATGAGAACAATGTCATTGGGCTAGCTCTCTGTGGCTGTGCCTTGAGAAAATTTAATAGCACATGGCACATGGTATATCTGTAATCTATTGATTCAATATGGCCTTGAGTACTGAAATAATGAAAGACTGAAAAACTTCCTAATAAATGTATTGTGAATGTATTTGAAGTGTTATTTCCCAAGAGCATCCTGAACAGATGGGGCAGATGCTGCAGTTGTCGTATGAACAAATTTAATGTTGCATCCATGAAAAAAAAGGCATTGCAAAACTTTTGCAGAAGCAGCAGCTTGCAGATTTTGTTTCTTTGGATGATGGCATTACAGAAACTTTGGGCGAATTGTTTATGGAAATCTTTACTCCAGCATTTAATAATAACATATTTGTGCAATTAACTTGCATGAGTTCATGTTTTCTTCTTACTATTAAAAAATAAATACGGAAAAGAATAAGTTATGGCCCTAGCTATGAATCTTAATGGCCTCTGTATGTACATATATAGGTGCCCACACACAGGAATACTTGATACTCAGCTGAATTTTTCTATTCTTTAAAAAAATTACATAGGCTTGAACTAACTTGATGGCCTTTGAAACAGGAAATTAATCTTAACTTGTGGAGACAGGCATAATGTCAGTGAAATCATGCCAACTTTTCCTTCCTGCAGTACATGAATACATAGATACAAAAAAGGGTAATTTGTAAAGTTTCTTTTTATTGGTAGCCTTAAAAATTAAGGGGCAAAGATAATTCATATCTGAATTTAGGTGTTTGCCATGGTCTGAAACAGACTGTTGGACTTTCTCGGTAGCCATTTTCATATGAAAGCAAATAAAAACACAGATTATGCTGGTAAGGGTTCAAGTTATTTCACTCCATACATCCTTCCCTTGTAGGAAATTCCCAAGCCGATTTTAGACTACAGAGAAAGGCGCTGCACGGCATAGAGATTGTGTATGCCGGGTTTCTAGTGACACATAAATCGAACGAATTCCTGGAATCCCCGTGTTTGAAATTCACGTGTGGAGACACATGAGGGCACCACTGGGCGGGGGATGGCTGCTGGTGGAAAATGGACGTGTGCTGGCCCCTTCCGTGGGCTAGCTTGTAGGGCTCTCCTGGATTCCATGGCTAGCGGGCAGCTTCAGGGCAAGCCCCCGAGGTACAGCTAGTGCAGCAGGGAAGGCGAAAATGGAGACTAGAAACATGGATCTCATGTTCTGTTAAAAGATTTGACAGATAAGCTGTCAAATTTCTGCAGAATTTAGCATACTTTCGGAATATAATTTTATAAAATATGAATACTTCTATTCAAACATCTTGTTTAAATGGTAAAACTCCCTTTAGTCCTTGTGGTACATTTGTTGTAAAAATTAATAATACAAATAAGAGAAAAAAATCCCTGCAAATATTAAAACATTAATGGTACTTAACTTTATTTTTCCTTCTCATCAGTTTTCTAGGCTGCACGTTTATAAGTAGGCTAATATTGACTAAGCCTCATTAAACTGATTGAGAAATAATCTTTTAAAGAAAAATGCAAAATTAATGATCCAAGCTGCAAGATCAATAAGCCACTTCAGAATGTAGTTGATAAACTATTGCTACTAAAAAATACTCTCAATTTGGTATGCAAAATGGACAAGATAGGGGCAAGTGCTGGCTAGACACTTAGGAAGGCATAGAATTCACACAGGGAATAGTTGGTGAAGAAGGGGTACTCTTGGCACTGACCCACTATTCAGTGAGTCAGCATGAAATTGCTACTGCAACCAAAAAAAAAAAATCACATTGAGGGATTTATTGGCAAAAATTCTATATGTAAGTCACCATTAATTATTCTACTTTCTTCATTACTGCTAAGGTTTGGCTGGTCTACAGTTTTCTATTGTGGATGTTACATTCAAATGACTGAAAGAGAGCAACAAGAATGATACAAGTTTGAGAAAATGTGGCAATTTGAATCAAAAAGTAAAGTTTGAAGGGAAAATATAACTCATTATATCTTTAGATGTATATGTAAGATTGTCATAAATATGATAACATCAGTCATCCTCCACAGTAAAAAGAGGAAGACAAAATTTAATCAGGTTAATTTGCAGAAAGAAGGGCTTGCTCAAAGCCAGTCGATGGGCACATCAATTTGCCTGAAGAGAATAGACACCTCACGGGTGGTTTTTAAAAGCAGGATAAAAACCTGCGTTGGATTTGGCCTGAAATATATTTAATCCTGCTTCTGGGAGTAGATGTTTAATAGAAGGCCTCAGGAGACCCTGTGTTTTATGGTGTCTGCTGTGCACTAAACTCTTATTGACGGAACATCCTGTTGAGGTTTTTTGCATATTTAATAACTTCTTTGGTTCTGCTTTCTCTCATTTAATGAAAATTAAAAACAATGTGCCACGGGAAAAAAAAAGTTACAATCTCATTAATTTTCTTTCACAAAACTGCCATTCACCAAGATCAAAATCATACAAAAGGAGGGAAGGAATAGATAGAGATGCTGCTGTTGCTGCTTCTGGTCACCCAGAGGCTGTCATAATCAGCATTGGGTTATGCTGGAGCACAGCAGATTTTTAAATTCTACTTTCCACCTTTTTCAAAGCCATTGTCTCCTCCTACAAACTGGTGGAGGGTGCTTACTGTACCTGGTGGCATCCTCAGCTAGGCTCTAGCTTGGCTCTGTGTTTACCCCATTTACTCTATTTCCCTTTCAAAGTAGAACAATATTACCATAATTCTTTTCATTGGGTATATTCAAACACATTTAACCATGGAGTTGCCTTGAACAGACTGGTTAGAACTAGTTTCTGATTAGCCTTAAAATATTTTGTCACTCTGCTCATTACTTAAAAAAAAAAAAAAGTAAAAAAATATTCTTCTTGTCTCTTTTTTCCAGCCTAACACCGAAAGGATGCGGCTAAGTTGAAAGGGTCACTTTCCTTCTGCAAATGTAACACATTTTTCAGTAGCTGTTCAGTTACTGATCCTTGTGAAAGACCTCAGGGACAGTCTAAAGGAATTTAGCTGAAATTGAAGTGCAGCTGCTTTCTGATTTTTTCCTGCTTCACCACCCTTACATTGGGATGCTGCAGCGCTTAAGATCCATATAGGATGGGGCAGCTGTGGCCTCACCCCTGGACGTTGTCTGGCTTCCTGGAGAGCCTGTTCAGGGACCTGAGCCGCCTGTAAATGAACTGTGGGGTTTGCCAGATGAGGCTTCAGCCCTACCAGCACGCAGAGAAGGGGTTCGCTGGGACCATGGTGGGCCGGGGGTCGCTGGGGATGCACGGCTGGAGCGGAGCGGGCCCTGCTCCAACAGCTCCGCTGCACCGCACCTTCAGCCTTCACCTGGCACAAGAGCACGAGCAGAGCGCTTGTGGGCTGGAGACAAACCGGGAATCATTGCAGCTGCCCCTCTTTCTGGATGGGGAATATTCCATGTTTTTTAGGGAAAGGTGCCAACCCTTGTTCCAGGGACAGTGGCCTGTGGGAGAACGGGGGCACAGGGGTACCGGGGGCCTGCGCTGCTGCTGCGGGCGAGGAGAAGAGAGCCCATTTTGCCTATGACCGGCACTTCACAGGAACAGAAACTGCTCGCGAATTCGGGCCAAAATGCGGGAAGAATAAGCCCTGAGAGCCAAGCCACGCGTTTGTTTCCTCCAGAAAATCGTCCACGGTAACCGGTGACGCGCCATAGCTCCAGCAGTCAAAAGGAAGCCGAACAACACGAGGGAAAACCAAGATTTTGGCCGCTCTGCAGCACCGCCCGCCCGCCGCTGCCCCCGTTGTTTGCGGAGGAAACGCTCGGGCCCGTCCCCGAGGCGGGCCGGGCTGGAGGCAAACACCGCGGGCCGGCCCGCACTCCCGCCGGAGCCCCGGCCCCGCGCTGCCGCGGCCCCTTGCCCGGCCCCGGCGGCGGCCGGACGGCGCGGGCTGCGGCGGGCGGGCCCGGCCCCGGGGCGGTGCGAGCGGCGCTCGGCCCCGGCAGGGAGGGGCCGGACCGCCCCTACGCGAGGAGCCGCCGCCGTCGCGGTCGCGGCGGGAGAGGTGACAAGCTGCCGCTGCGCGGAGCCGCCTCCGCCCGGCTGGGAGAAGCGGGTGTACCCCCGCTCCGCGCTCCGCTCCGAGGTAAGGCAGCCGCCCGCGCCGCCGCCGGTTCTCCCCGCGCCGCCGCCAGCCCACGCCCGCTCCGGGGCGGCTGCGGGGCCACGGCGCGGGGACAGCCCGTGTCCTCTCGCCGCGGGGCCGGGCCGCGCGGGGACGCGGCGGGTGCGCGGCGGCGGCGGGACTTGGGCTTGCCCGGCGCCCCGGGGAGGAGCCGTGGCAGCGGTGCCGCCGGCCCCCGGGGAGCCTGGCGGCCGCGGCGGCCCGAGGCGCCTCCCTGCGCGGGGAGCCGCCGCCGCTGCCGTCCCGCCGCACCTGGCCCCGCGGTCCCTGCCGCTGCCGCCGCCAAGGACGCGGGAAGGCAGCCGAGCCCCCGCCGGTCCGGGTGGCTGCCCGCTGCCTCCGCCGCTCGCCTCCTCTGCGCTTCCCCAGGGAAGCCGCCGCGGCGTGGGACGGGGCGAGAGGCGGCGGGCGCTGCTGCCGGGCCGTCGCGTCTGGTTCAGCGGTGATTTATGGTTTTGTTAACTCAGCATTTGGCACGGCGTGCGAGCGGGGAGAGCGGCGAGCGGGAGTCATAACTTTGTGTTACTTCTGGAAGGGAAAGGGAAAGGGCCCCGTGGGGCTGTGGCCGCCCCAGCGGCTTCCTCCAGTTCCTCCTTCCCCGCTCCATGCCCGCCTGGTTCATCCCTGCGCCGGGGGCTCGCTGCAGCCAGCGGGGAATAGCGCTGGGCAGGTTCGTGGGGGGGACGCGACACGGGACTGCCACCCGTGAAGGTGAATGTGGCAAAGGGGGGAAAAACTGTCCGAAATTACATGTTTTTTTCACTCCTGGTTTTGTGTGGAAACCCTGTATATTTATTCCACGTACCTATATAGGTATTTGTCTGCATATACACAGAATATGCACACGTATTTTTTGAACTATGAGAACATTGCCTATAGGCTTCTGTTACCAGATGTTTTGTTTTCTGTTTCTTTTGGGCATATTTACATTTCTGCTAGGAGGGAAACAGACAGCAGTAATGTGGCTGAATATGTATTTGAACAGTAGCGAGGAATAACTTGTGTGCCTTTAATTCAGCTGCAGAGGATATCCATGTGGGATTAATATACTTAAGTGATCATGTCACACTGACGTATCTTGTTCAGACTTGTAGATTTTTAAAGCAGTGTGGACTTGTAGGTAGTAGCGGAAGTGTAATTAATTTTAAACATGTGACTTGGCCTAGTGCTTACGATTTTAACGTGGTATTCGTACCTTGGTAAATATGCATAGATTTAGCCATCTGTCCTCTATTTTCCCTTCGTGTGTGCACGTACCACACTGTGCAAATTAAAAAGTACTGGCGGTAAGCTTTAGGGCCAAATACATATTTTAACTCTTCTGGGAAATGCTCTAAAGTTACTCTCAAGGACTAGTGGAAAGCGTCTTTTATACAGTTTCTGAGTATATATAAAGTTAAAAAAAATAGTTGCTCCAGCGTCAATTATGTCAATTTGTAGCTTGTATTTGGCACTGATACTATTTGCATTCAGCAAGTACAGTTGATACTGCTGCTGGAAGTTTTTCCCCACTGTGGACAAGGCCCTTTTGTGCAGTGTCAACCTCATGCTTTTAGAGGGTGTATGAACCCCTGGGTAGAGCCAGCCCTACGGTTTCTGTCTCCAGTGATGGGGTGGTGGTGGGGTGCCAGCTCCAGTGTTGCTCATTGGAGATCATAGGAACAGAACTTCTGCCACAGGCTGGAGCTCCCAGTTGGGGCACGGCAGTCTTTGGCACTTGCCATAGTTGCAGGCATATGCTATGGCTTATCTACAGTGGAATTTGGAATAGCAGTGGGTTATTCACCCTGGTGATTTGTACAGTGTGGGGGTCTGTCTGTCCACGCAAAGTAACCTGCAGGACAGTGCCTGTTTTCCTGCAGCTGAAGAGATGGGCTGTTTTGTTGGGGTATGCCTGCTGTCACCACAGGAGTGGTACCTATCTGCATTGTGCTGATAGGTGGGTGGATGATATAACATGGGTCACTTCAACATACCTTCTCCTCTGAAACTTACCTCCTCTACTATTTATGGCCCTCTCTCTGAAAAAATTGGCCTGGATTTAGTCAACAGCAACCCTGCCAAAATCTCTAATCTTTGGAATTGGTATGCTTGGGATTGTGATGATGAAATCTTCATCTGAGCATCATTTTCTTAAATTTGGCTTTTACAGAATAACAGTTGTCATAAGAGATTAAAAATAAAGTCTACTTGCTGCTAACACTTGGTGGGTGAAATTTTCATCTCTTATACTCCAGATGCTCTGCAGTTTCTCTGCTGGTTGCTGTCTTTAGAATTGTACTGTGCAGTACTAAATGCTTTCTCTCCTAACCTAGGGATTCTTAAACTGTGGTCATACCTACCATAGCAAAAGTAGTACATTAATCCTGCCACCAATGGCATGTGACTGCTGTTTGGGGAACCTTCTTAGTCTTCCTTTTCCTTGGGTTAAAAGCTTGGTTACAAGATAGTGGAAAAAGTTCTGTTAACATTTTGTCCTGATTTATGGCAGGAAGAAGGAAAAAGAGTATTAAATTGGTATTCCCATTGCTGCCTGATGGTGTTAGATTTTTTGCATCCTCTGGGTAGCTCTTGGAATCTCAGCAACACTACATGATTATTTTACTCCTTATGCTGCCAAGTAAAATTATATAGCCTAATTTATTTAGATTTGGCATGTTCTCACTGAAAGTCATGCCATGCTAGGTGAATGAACGGTTTTCTTGTTTATATTGCCTTCATTCCACTACTCCCCTTTTAATAGGCCCTCACAGGTCTTACTATAGTTCTACTTGAATGTTTCTGAATTTTGTTGAATCTGGCAGTAAAAACAGAAATAAAAAACTATGAATCACATTAAGCTTGTTATCAAAGAAGGTATTTTCATGCTGTCAGTTACCAGCATGGAAATCTCGCTTCTCATGGCTCCAGCCAGTTCTACAATCACATTTACTGCTCTTCTATATTTTTTTCTGACAGTTTATTGTTAGCTCTCTGTGGCTGAAGTATTCAGGACAGATGTGAACACACTCCCTTCATCTTTGAAGAATTACAAAGTCACCTAATTGGCTTCCTGATCACACTGTATCTTTCTTCATAGCCCTCTATCATAATTCCGATTCTTCTAGCCTACTTGTTATTCCTTTCCCGATGTCTTTTTACAGTCGAATCTTTGCTGGATCGCTTTTCCCCTGAGGAATTAGTATTTATTTTCTCAGAGGCATCTAAGAAATAAAATGACTGATGGATTATTTTTTTCCCCTCCCATTACCTTTCTTCAATATTCTCCCACGTTCATTTGCAAGTAAAGCTACTTAGAAAGTGTTCATTAAAATGTCATTGAAATGAAAGTCAAGGCAGAGTGTTAATCAAAAATGCTTTTCAGTTTCAAGTCACTCATTTCTCGTGAATAAACCTTTAAAAACAAAAACAATTTCTTTCTTGTCTACTGCTGATACTTTATTTCCCTGTGTATTTTACTGTCTTCATCATTGTGGTTGGATTATTTGTGGTAACTGCATTTGACACAATCGATTGGCCTAGGGCTTTAGAGAAACACAGTATCAAAACACTCAGCTTGCTTTGGGATAAAAATATATGGTTCAATCAACTACAGGCATGAAGAAAGAGTAGACCTCTTCACAAATCTTGAAGAGCTCAACAGTTTATCTTGCCTTGCAGATGCATGCCAACATGTTGAGCTCATGTTGGGTGACTGATGGCAGTGATGACTGTCAGGGGCTGTTCCTCTGCCCAGGGCTGGGGCCACGGGGTGCTGTATGATAGTGGGTAGGGTTTAAGAACTGTGAGGATGCAGCCTGGAAGTGGGGAGGATGATGGTATGACACTGTGTTGCTGGGGAAGGACATAACACATTCTGGAGTAACCAGATTTCCTAGATTGGAAGGCTTCATGGGCTGCCCAGAGTGCACTGGGGACACAGATGACTCTTTGCCTAGATAGAGCTGAGACAGCAATGCTGTTACTGAGTAGCGTTTCAGTATGAAAGTATAATGTCAGTGTAAAGTCCAGAAATACTTCTGACCTATGACCAGCTGGGATCATGTATCTTAAAGCAACAAACCTAGGGTCTCTGTCTGTGGCTGCAAACTCTTGACAGGGCTTTCCTCTGCTCTCCACTGAATTCCAGGTTTAGGTTTAACTTCAGCTATTTCTCCTTGTTTGGATGGTGCTGCAGTTGTTTGTGCTGAAGGTTAAATAGGTCTTTTGTGTTTGAGACTGTTGCTGGCTAATTCACCTGGTGGTTTGACACTGATGTTAAAAAGTCATGTATAGGGAATTGAGCTTTGTAGGTCTCTACAGGGGAAGGAATAAGTGATGTGGAAGCAGCTTTCTACTGCTGGCTTTTCTCCATTGCCCCTAGTTTATTCAGGAAGGACCCAAACTTTTAATAATATTTTTGTGGGCCCTTTTGAGATATCTCACCCGCCTAGTGAGAGACAAATTCATGCCTGATGGTATCAAAAAGGAGGTCTGTGAGGTTGAGTTTATATCAGCCTATACCTCCTCTGGAAAGATAATTTGAAATGTGGGAAGATCTATGTCCTTTCTTTAGTTTGATGTCCCTGGTCTGTGCCATTAGGCGTACTGAAGTGAGCCAATAGTTGGTTTTGTGGCTTATCTTTTTCAGGAATGGGAGATTTGGCACTAACCTGTGGTTGCTCAGGACAGTATATCCACAATGAGTTTCTTCAGCAATGGTAGGACTGTTTCATTTTCAAGGAGGAGGAAGACTTCCAAAAATTTTGTTAACGATTCCAAACTGGAAAGAGAATGGTTGAATTCACAGGTCTCAGAGAAAAAGACACCCTATTTTAAGATTAGGTGATGTCTAAATGTGGTTGGCTTGAGCTGTGTAAACTGGCTGTTGGTGGATATGGGTGAAGTGCAGTTTTGTTTCCTGAGAGGGCTTTCCAAGTATGCACAAGATTTTCACAAAGGGGTGTATTTCCTTGCTCTGCAGTGTATCTGTGTGGATGTCATAGGCCTTGAGCATGGAAAGCCTTAGCACAGGCTTTGATGCATTAGTTATTTCAGCATTTATTGGCCATTTTCCATTTGGGCGTTTCTGCCCTATGATGAGATACTGATAACATCAGGGTGGTTTTTGGGTATGTTACTGGAGCAGTCAGGACTTTACTGTGGTTTTGATCATTGCTGATGAGTGGGTCCCTGAGCCCTCAGGCCCTTGCCCTACTGCTGTTGATGAGATCTGCAAGATTTTGGAGTTTCTCAGTCATTATTCTGCTGAAGCTTTCTCTGGTTCTTGGGATGCTGGCCATGCTTTCACTTGCCTGAATGAGGCAAGTTCTTTCCATGACTGCAATAGTGTTGTGATATCCATAATGTTCAACTTCTCTGTCTAGTGTTAGGTCAAAAATATGATCAGCTTTGCAGGTTGGTCCAGGTGTGATCTGTGAAAGTGCCAAGAGGCTTTTCTTAAAAAACAAAAGGTGATAAGGTTTGGGGATTTTATCATGTTCAACCTTGTCAAAGTACCTGTTGAAATTCTCAAGCAATTCATAATTCTGGGACATTCTGCTACCTTTCATTGCAAGATATTAATGTTAGCCTTCATAAAGCTGTTTGTTTATTATAATCTTTGAGTGAATAAATTTTAGCTTTGGCTTTTCAGGTTAATGAAGTCTAATAAAGATGCTTTAATACAAGCACCTTAGATTTCACATTTGCAAAATAGGTGAACAGAAAGCTTCTTGGTGTCTGCTTGTCTTGGATGCTGTATTGTGAGGAGTGGGGAAAAAAGACATGGGACTTATATCTCATCTAGAGAGCTGTGGGTGATGCAATGTATATCATGTGTTTCACTCTCAGGATTGTGTATTGCCTGTTGGCAGTTAGAGGTAGGTCTTACATTACTCAATTCATTCACTTAATTTCATAATGCTTTATGCTTTTTGCTTCCTGTTTGTGGTGGAGTGTATTTCTTCTGCTACTTGCAGCTACCAGAAAGTATCTGATTTCTCTGGTTCTTTCCCTCTAATTCCTTGGTAATCCCAGTCCAGTTTATACCATGGCAGATTAAGTGTGCCATGTCATTTGAATTGCTGGGTCCCACAAGAGGCACGATTTTTGTCTTGGATGCACAAGCTGTTGAATCCTGGGAATGGTTAGACTTGGATATGCCTCCTGTGGGAGCCGTGGTGAGTGTGGACAGAAAGGATGAGGGCAGGGTAGTGGCACATTAAGGCACATTCCATCAGAAGATCGTGTTGGTGGTTTCAGGCAGTCATTTTTATTTTAAAATAACCTGTCCTTGCTGTTGTTAGAGGAAGGGAGGAGAAAAATCTGTCTGCTTCCTGAGCTGTATAGAGGCCACTTGACTAATGGTGTGGCAATAACTGGAGGCCAGAGGTGGGTGGCTCTCAATACTCCTCCCTCACAAAGTAGCAGAAGAGTCTGGTCATCTGAATTGTGGTGATGGCCCTGGGACTGATGTGAGGATTACTAGAGCACTTTTCTTGCTTTCTGGAAAGCTTACACCATTCTTATTTACAAATTTCAAAGTCGATTGAAGTGTTTCTTCTTACGTGGTACAAGCAGTTCTTAATCTGCTAGAGCTGGTCCCCACTGCTGCTGAGTTCCTGGTGGAGTCTGCTGCTGGAAACAAACTGGGATGGGGGAAAACATCATTTGTGCAGAACTGTGCAGAAGGCTTTTAGGATTGCAATAATGAATTTTCTAAACAGGAGGAATAATTAAAACTGCTGTAGTTCTACTTTGCTTACTCCAGCAAAATTTTGTCAGTGGGTTCTTAGTTATTTGTTGATTTCTGCATAATAGACTGAAAAAAGGAGTAGAATGAATGGATATCCATAAAGGTTAGGGTTTTTTGTTTGTTTTGTTTTTGGTTGTTTTTTGTTTTGTGGGGGGGGGGTTTGTTTGTTTTTTTGTTTGTTTTTTTTTGTTTTGTTTTTTGGTGGGTTTTTTTGTTTTTTTTGTTTGTGTTTTTTTGTTTGTTTTTTGTTGGGTTTTTTTTGTTTTGTTTTTTGGGTTTTTGTTTTGTTTTGTTTTGTTTTTTGAGCTGCCAGTACTCTTGAAATTACATTGTCTCAAAAAGAAATCTTTGGAGATGATCATAATTGGAAACAGCTGGATAAAATTTGGGGGTTTTTAAAGGACCTATGAAGAACTCCTATAGAAAATAAGCGCTGGTAACTTCATTTTGTATTGTTAGATAGCTTGATCTTAGATACCTTTGTAAAACAGAAATGCATTCAATATGCAAAATATCTGAGAGTACTGAAATAGAAAGGTCTGAAATTCTGTGGACATTTCTGTACAGGATGGAGAGCTTTTTACATATCCCTTCTGTCAGCAGTACAATGAGGAATCAAAAGAAGCAAATGCAAAACATCTGAGTGGTAGTTCCTTGTATATGCAGCCAGCAGTAAAGGGAAGACAAAACTAGAAGTCTTTCTAGTTTATCCAGTATTAATTGAGCAGATGATCACCGCTTTTGTCAAGGCAGTACTTCTAGCTCAGATTAAGTCCTATTGCCATGTCTAGTTCCAGTGAAAAGTTGCTTTCATGAGTAGGGGTCTAGGTTGAAGGAGCTGGGCTTATTTGCTTGGATGAAAAGTAGGCAAGGGACAGTCCAGTAGCTGTTACAGCTGTTTGAGGATGATAATGAAAACAGTAGGACCAAAATGTACTTAGTAGTGCCAGATGACACCAAGGGAGAGTGACAACCAATTGTTTCTTTGGAGATTCAGGTTGGATATTGGGAAAATCTTGTTACTAGGAGAGCAGTGCAGCATACCAGCAGGCCATCCAGAGGAGCAAGTATCTGCCCTCTGAGCTTCTCAGGACTCATCAAGGCAAAGCCATGCTGACCCAGTCTGCTCTTGATGATAGTTTTCTTTTGAGGCAGAAGCTGGACTAGGTAAGAAACCCCCTTAGGTTTCTTACAATAAAAGTTTCTAGGAGAATCCCCCCCTGCTTCCTTCTCAAGTGAAGATTTTTTTTGACAACTTTGAACTGAGCTGACCAGCTACTGTGGGATGTTTGGTGGTAAACTTACTTTCATGTCCTCAATACAGCTTTTGTAGTTCATACAGTAATGTTTCAGTCTACTATACTTAGATTAGTGTTGTTAACCTAAGTATTTATGACCTGAGGACCAGCAGAATATTTTTGTCACCAGGTTTCTTTTGTTCTTACCTGTCCCTGAAGGAAGGGACAGAACTCTTTGATGGTTAATACAATCTTGCCCAAACAGGCAAGCCTCTCCTCGTGGGTCTCGTGAAGAGAGGAGCTTTGGAGGATGAGGTGGCATTACAGTTGCCAAACGGGTAGGTGGTCTGCAGCGAAATTTAGCTTAAAATCTTAAGTTCATAAGATTTTACACACCACAGCAAAAGATCTGTGTAATCTTCATTCTGCACTTTTTTTCCTGCATTCCCCTTTGCTGTAGTAGTACTACCTTAAAGTAAGCCATAGGTAGTAGACAGGGTATCTTCTAATCTTGTTTTGGCTCTACTAATATGTATTAGTGGTCATATTTTATCCTTTTTAGGACTGATATGAGGGGGAACAGACAAATGAATGGTTTTGTCAATTTATAACACTTTTTTTTTTTTTGAGAGAGGAAGAGGAGGGGGAGAAAACTACAGAATGGGTGAAGTAGCTGTGTTAGAAAGCTGGATGCTATCTCCTTACAGACACTTCCCTACAAATAAACTCTCTGTTCCATCTTTGGATCTCTGATGAATTAAGTCCTGTAAGCAATTTGATTTTTGAGGCATTTTTTTCTGTAATTTGCTTCATTTTTCTGGTGGTGGGATTAAATTTTGACATGTGCTACTTGAAACATGCTTTTTTCAGAGGCCATGTTGTTGGATGCCATTTTATCCCACACAGTGCTTCTGCTAGAGGACCTTGTTTCTTGCCCTGCATTACTCATACTTGTTTGCTTATTTTTTTCTGCGTGAAAACAATTCTTTTTTCTCTTTGTGTTTACAGCTACTTATTTCTTGGTTTCTGTTACATGACATTTGGTAAAAATGAAGGTTCATGTTCATGTATATAGTATTTTGTGGCAGGGTAATTAGGCAAAGATCCACATGTAATGTTTAAAAGCATTATACAACAGTGTTCCTGACACTTCACAGTAATCAGAAAACAAGCTGAAACAAAGCAACCTCTTTTGAGGTGCAAATGGAAATTTGGTGCAAAACTCATGGCTGAATACATCTAAGTCTAATGTTTAAAGAAAAGCTTGCCTAAGTGAACACAAACTCATCGACTTCACAAAACAGAGCTGCCTGTTAACCAAAAGACTAGTTGCTTGCCAACAGTTCGCTTGGCATAGCTTTCTCCTACCTGTCATCCATACTTCACAGAAAGAAATAAAACCCTGCACTTACATACTCCAGGCCCTCTCTTCTTGCCAAAGTAATGCTTTTTTAATTATATAGAGTCCTCTGCTCTTACATGTGTGGGTTATTAATTGCTGTAAAAGGGTGAGGGATTGAATGCTGCTCTTACTGATTTTAAAAAACAAAAATTATCCAATTGGCTTTCATTTTCTGTGAAGTTTCCTGGAGCCTATTTTCTTTGCTTACAATTGAGATTGCTTGCTGATTTTGCTGCATGCCCCTGAGCATCTACCCTATAGACTCAGGCTATTAAGAGGCAGCTTGTAGGGAAATAGGAGGCAGCATCACCTGTTAAATTAGGTTGTTTTACACCTGTAGCAGTGTGCAAAAACAATAGGTTAATTTTAATGAATTAGAAAGAGCAAGTTGAATTATTTTTGTGCTAATTGAAGATGGGAAAATTCAAAATGTAGCTTAGTTTCAGTGGCATTTTTTTCCCTTTGGGTGTATAGTGGATTAATAAAATAGAGCTTTTGATTTAAAGGATAATTAGAGAGTTCTCATTACATCACTCATTTAAAGATGTATTATTTGGAGCCATTGCTTGAATTATATGCAGGATTTCAAATATATATTTGAGGCTGGTAACTGAATCTTCATAGATTTAAAAAATACTGGGTTTGTATGCAGAAAACTTGCTTGGAATACATCTCTCACTCAGATAGTTACATGAAGTATTATTTTTGGTCATTTAAGAACTTCTTGGAGGACAAATATTGTTCCTGTGTCTTCCCAGTAGGTTGGAAATCCCCAAGATAAGGGGCAGAAATTTAGTATATGCATCCTCCACTACATTCCTTGAAACACAACAGGGTTTTCCTGTGGCCACAGGACTTTATGGCTGAGGTTAGTAGGTTTTATGAAAAGGTGATTTATCAAATGGTTTCCTCCTGTTGTGGGTTTGAATAGGAACTACTCCAAATCTGAGGCCAGAACAATGGGTATGGAGGAAATTAGTCATGGAAGGGTCTGAGGAGGAAGGAGCGTGTTTTTATCAGCAATGGAAGAACTTCCCAGTATATGGGGGTCTCACTAAAGATGATTTATGCATCAGTGGGTAGTGCTGGATTACACATTTGCATTGTTTCTAATTGAGTATTAAAAACCTAAAGGTACAACACTTCGCTTTCTTCTTAATTTGACACATTTAGGAAGTATTCTGCCTGGCCACATGGATTTGAAATACATTTTTATGAAGGCTTTAGCATTTGGTGTTTATTTCAGCCAAAGTCGAGGGCTCAGGAGGCTTCCATCAGGTAGGTCCCTGGCCGTGGTATGCATTGTACAAACTAGGTGGACATGAAGTCAGCTAGGAGAGAGATTTATCTTGAATTTATGATACATGTTTCTGGCTTAAACAGTGCTTTTACTTTTACACTGCAATTCCTTGTGAATCATAAAACATATTCTGGATAGGGTTCAGCAGCTGACGAAAAAGAGTTTCTGTTTTGTATATAATCCTTTTACATTCTGCTAGAAGATTTGGGAAGATCTGATAGGAATATTTCTGAGGAAATGGATGCATTTTTTGGATGGGTACAGGTATCTAAATATAAGGCATCTAAAATGGTACTAGACAATTTTATATCTGGGACATCTGTGTGGGGCTGGCGAACATAAGACATACCAGTAACCTAGTCCTTCCAGCAGTGGCCACTGAGGACCAACAGAAATTCCCTAGGGCATCTAGAAGAAACTAGGTTTGGATGATTAAAATTTCAGTTTCAATGTTTTAATACTTCTGTGGTTTGGTATTTCAGATGAGCAAGCTGAAAGCGGCTTTTTATTCAGCTGTCATGAAGAAAAACCAAATCACTTTCCTGAAAAAACTTTTGCATAAGTCAGTGTTCTAACCACCATGTAGGTGGTTTGCCGATCTATTTTTCTGAGATTATTTTGCCAGTTTATAGTATCTGCCTTATAGAGTCAGCAAGATAACGGTTATTTTACCAGCCTTCCCTCTCCCCAAAAATGTCCCCCTCCAGAATGAAGAAGAAAATTGAGAGGAGAATCCCAGTTCAACTCCTCTTAGGTTAATTTGGTGTCAATCAGTTGTTCAGAGGAGGAAAGCGTGAGTGAGTGCAAAGATTGCTGTTCAGTCAGGGGAAAAAAAACCCTGGAACATATTCAGCATAGCTTAGAGAACAAGCTTATGTAGCTTATATAGCAACATAGCTGGAACATGCTTATGGCAAGCTGAGGATTTACACCAAAGCTTTAACTGTACATTGTCAAAATACAGGTGTCCTTTAGCTCTATGCTAATGTCTTTAGTTAATTGAACTGAATTTGAAAATACAAAGTGCTATCCAGTGTGTGTAAACTGAAATATCTAAATATTTATGTTCGTAATAAGGCTTCTTCTGTAGTAAGATTTCATCTCCTACATGTTTAATGAAAGACATGATAGAAGAAGCCTATGGGTGGCCATCTCAGGTAACCAATACAGAAACGCAATTGCTTTTAGGATATGATGGAATCTCTTAGAATAGCTGCTTTGGGATAGGATGAATCACAGCCCACAAATGCCTATTTCTCTTCAGTGACTATAAAGAGAGAGGGGGAGTAGAGTGACTCAGTGAAATGTGGTTGTTTATATTTGGTCAAATGTATTTCAAGCTAAGTGCATAAGGCTACAATCCTGAGGCAGCTCAGCTCTCCATGGCACCTGGTGTATGTGTCTCAAACATTCAGCTACAAAAGCCTAGTTGGAGTGAACTGCACTTCTCTGGCTGATGCCTTCATCATCCATCCCAACTGGAACCACCCTCTAAAGGAATGGTGCACATGTACTTAGTTTTCATCCCCATGGGGAATTGGTGTCATCCTAAAATAAAGTCAGGATGCAGACTGGATGTGTGTCTGAACCCATGTGTTTGGATCTCACAATTTAGACATGGCTTAAACTCCTTGTGCAAGCAGCGGAAGGAGAGAGAACATTTGGAAAACCTCCAGGAGCCACCTTAATTTTGGTAAGATTGATTCCTAATGTATAACTTGAATATATGCTTGCTTCTATGGAGTGTTTCATTTTATGTTTCTCTCAGCATATATATAATGGAAATAGAATAATCTGTTTTCCCTTCTGCACACAATCTCCAGTTTTACTAGGTTAGAGAGATGTTGCGATGTCTGGGAGGTTGGAAATTAAAACAGTTGAAAAGCCAGACTTAAAGTTCTTGTGATAAGCCTATTTTTAAGACAAAGATTAGACCTGTCCTTTCAGAACCTGTTCCCAGTTAGTAACTTGGAATTTTGATACTATTCTTTAAATTTTTAACTTAATAATTATTTCCACCATCCTTCAGCCCCAATATAGAGATTGAGATTGATTCTGCAAAAGCTATTATGCATGAGTGCCTAGTTTTAAAATCTTGGCAGCTGCTTTGACTTTTCTTTATGCTGTCATTCAGACCATAGCTACCAAAGCTGAATTTTGCTCGTAGTAACAGTTGTGGGAAGTTACTAAGGGAAGAGTCTATTACTGACACAGGAAATAGTTTTGCAGTTCTTTTTGTCATTGCCAAACTTACCAAACGTCACTGTTGCCATAGGTCATCTAGGCACAGTTCAAAATCATCAATCTGCTGCAACTGAGTATCACGTAAATTGCTTGGTGACTTTGGTGCTAGTGTTGCATATGTTCCACCCTGCTTGCAAAGCTCCCTTTAAATTGACAAGTTTTGTTGTTTCTGGAATTAGACCTAATTGCTGTGATTCAAGAGTAAGGAAGGAAAAATAACTGCGTGGGTTCTGCATTTTTCAGTTCTCCTCCTCTTTATTACTTCCAAATTAGTCCACTTTTCTCCAAAAGTTGTATCAAGACCATTCAGAAAATTGTGTGTAATAGTAACTGATAGGAGCATTTTTCCCTTGATTCATTAATTACAGGAGCATATCAGGCAGAGCAGATGGCATTTTCTGAGTTGGGAATTTACCTTTGTTATTCTTTGTTGAGTTTGACATCTGAATTTCTCAGCTTCTAAGATGATGTTGTTTTGCAATTAAATATATAATATGATTGCATAAATCAGACTGAAAATTGAAATTCTGGCCTTTTTCTTTGTAACTGATGTGAAAAATGAATGAGTGCATGGGCACATCTCCATTTGAGAACTATTCACTCCTCAATGTACAGAGCAATTATTTTAAAAAATTTATTTTTTTGCAATCCATGAAGTCATGCCTTTTCTCTGGAACTTTTTGATGGGCCTTAGCTAAAGGGTTCACAAATGTGATGTATTTTCAGCACATCCAAGAGTTGAGGGTCTTGTGATCCTTTGTCATAGGAGAATCTATAACATAATAACCCACACGGGGATCTTGTGGGTGTGTGCCTGTGTGTTTGTGGTTCGGGAGTCCTAGGAATGTTATCTGGAAGCAGCCCAGCCCTGATTGACTGCTGTTAAAGCTCTGCAGAGGCTGCAGTCTGCTGTGTGCACTGTGAAGCAGTGGCACTTGGATTTGGGTTGTGCAGGCGGTTGTGTCAGTGACTTGCCTTTGGTTTGTGGTGGGGAAGGGTTGAGGGAACCTGCAAGTTCCCTGCCTCTTTTGGAGTGAACTAATGGGCCACAGGAGCTCCCGGTGGGTATTGTGGTGTGAATGTGCCCGTGGTCTGGGGAGAGGGCGGCTGGCTCTGCCGACTCGTGCTGCCTGTGCTGCTTATTCTCCCTTCTCCGTCTTCTTCTATGTGTTAAGCTGCTCGACGAGACCAGCCAGACTCTGGCTCCTGCATCTATTCCTCCCTTTCCCTCTCGTCTCTCTGTCCCTTCTGCCCAGCCTCACGCCGTGTTTTGGCCCACCTGACCTTTCTGCAGCGCGCTCTGACGGGCTCGTCTCACGCACGTCCGTGGGGCAGCGGCCGAAGGGTCATGAGAGCAACAGGCGAGGTTGTCTTCCTGCTGTCAGCTCCAATGTCTGGTCTCTGGCAGATGGGAGCAGCAGTTACAGGGGAAATCCTGCTAATCTCCTGTAACTTGAGCCCATTACATGCTCAGTCGCACTGTGGGGCTGGTGCCTTTCCAGCCACATATGGACGGACGGCTGAAGGAATCAAATGCTTACTGCAGAACGTTTTCAGAGATTTGCACCGTAGGGAACAGCAACAAAAATTAAAAAGATGCTCTGAGTCAGCTGAATATTGGCAGATTTTAAAGCTTTGTCAAATTGGAAAATATTTTCATATGCATAGCAAAACATATAAAAACCCTCGATGTATTAAAAAACCACCCTCAAAAATAACATCAAAAAAGCAAAGGGTCAACACTTTGCTAAATTTCAAGGCTGCCCCAACATGGGCAGAGGGGCAGAGGGGCCAGAGTTCCCCAGTGAGTTACAAGGATGGCAGAGCAACATGTTTTTGTCTAGGCTATCTCAGAAATAGGCAAACTGTGTTTTGGCAGAAAAGTCAGCAAATCCTGCAGCAGATGTCCAGCATGGAAAATTTTTAACAAGGGCAGCTCAAGTTTGGCAGAGTCAAAAGAATGTAGAAAATCCTGATGAGATGCAGCAAGCCATCATAATAATGGGTGGAGTTACCACCCTTGTCCCCAGGGTCTCTTGAACCCACCAGAGTCAACTACTTGGTTTTTTTGAGGAGGGTTGGATTTTTTTTTGTTTTGTTTTTGTTTTTGGTGGTTTTTTTGGTTGTTTTGTTTTTTTTTTTTTTTTTTTAATGTATGGCAGAATAGAGAAGAATGGAGGGGATGATTGAACAGAAAGTAAGGGCTGGCTGGCAGGAGCCTTCTTGGCAGGAACACGTTTGAGCCATGCCTGGAAAGGGAGAGTTTTCACAAATTGTGTGGGAGATGGTGGAGCCCAAAGGAGAGTTGCTGCTTGCTAGATAGAGGAATAATGGATTTTTGGGAAGCTGTGTTTATAATATGCAAAATAGTCCACAGGAAACAATGGGGCCTTGGGACAGAGCTGCCAGTGAATGAGAGCTTTGTTTTCCTCTTGTCTATTCATATTTCTAAACTTTTAGTGGCATTTTAAACACATTTTACACATTTTTTGTATAATGGCTTGAATTGCCTAAACTGCTGCCTAAAGTACTGTTGCGCTGCAACCTTATCCCTTTTTGGATAAAGACTGACTTTCAGCTTAAACTCCTTTTTGTATTTTTCTTAATTGCAACTCTTGTTTAATAATCCTTGGCTGCTTTGTTCTCATGTTTTAAAACTTTAGAAAAATTTATAGGAAAACTGGTTGACAGCAGACCTTGTGTACCAAGCGTGTTGATCTGCCCACAGCTTGACCTGAAAATGGCAACTGATATTGTAGTCCTTATGGCAGAACCTTGACAGTAATGAACAACAGTTGCAAGCTAATTGCATGGACTTCAGTTTAGATGCTGCTGATGGGATTTGTCTGCCATGGATATGAATTAAAACACCCTCATATAGATTGTGTTTTCATTGAGAAGCATCCCATACCTGCAGTCCATAACAACTGAAATAATCGAAAAGATGTTATGGTTGTTTTGCTGTTAAATGCAGACACTGCACATAAGACTATGCAGTATTAAAATGAGAATATTACTGCCTGAATCAGAGTGTGTTTTGGCTGCATGTTAAAATAAAAGAGAGATGGTTTGCTTTATTATGGTCTCACCTTTACAAACAAAACAGCACCACTGCAGTTTTGCAGTTTCAGAAATGTTATTTGTGCACACGTTTACGATTAGCAAAAGCTTTAAAAATCCTTGTGCAAGAAATGGTGAGGCTGCTGTTGCAGTGGAGGGAAAGGGAGTTATTTGCTTTTGCTGCGTATGTTATTTCATGGAGCTTTGCCTCACCAGTAAAACTCCTTCCCTGTGCGAGGGAAATTCCTGGTTCATTGGTATGGATGCATTGTTTTTACACATTAGAAGCGCTGTGTTGCTGTGTCAATCATCCCGTTAGGATCAGTTTAAGAGCAGTAGGGCTGACGAAGCTGGGTGTGATTGGCTGCCATATGCTGGGAGGGCTCTGTGAGAAGGAAGGGCTGCAGTCTTACAGCAACAGAGTTTAGGCTGTGTCTTTGCTTCATCATCTGAGGAAAAATCCCCAGATAAGTCACAAGGCTTCCTGAGAAAAAAACCCAAAACATTACAGGCTGCTCATCGTTTCGTGTGAGAATTAGTTACCATGATGCGATGGGAAAGATATGGCTGTTTGTTTATATCAGATGTTCCTGTTCACGTTGGGAATGTGTCGAATAGACAGGGCTAAACAAGGTAGGAGGATCGTTGTCTTTTATCGAATGTTTCAAGAGTTTGCTGCAGTATACTGCATACTGTATGTGTTGCTTGGGGCAGTCGGGGAAACACTGTTTCTCCCGTGAATGGATTCTATTTGGGTGAAATAGGTGGATTTTATGGTAACTTGTTTTCAGAGGGTATTAATTTCCAGTGTAAACAGCTCTCTTCAGAAATAGAACATGAGTATATGCATATTAAAACAAGTGAAAAAAGAAATAGGTCAGTATGTTTCAGAAGTGCTGCTACCCTAATTGGATTTTTAGCTGGGTTGCTGTCTGGAAGGGCAGCCTGGCTTTAAGAAGGAGAAGGAGTCAACCTGGAAATCTGTGAAGTTTATAGCAGCTATGTTTGAAGATTTAGGTGAATTAGACTGACTGATCTAAATAATTCCCTGTCGGAAGCTTTAACTAAAGCCAAGACTGCCTGCCTGTATGAATATACAACAAGATTACGGTATTTTTCCCTGTTATAAAAGTATAGGTGTTTTTGACTGGGCTGTGATTCCTTGTGCTCTTCGAGCTGGGGGAATTTTTTCATATCATAGTTTAGCTTATTGTAGCTTATTGAAAAAAACTGCCCTTTCCAGGTCTTTGTCTAGGCAGCAAAACAGAACCTGTACGTGAAAACAAGGAAAACAAGGTTAATAATACGTGCTGCAATTATCTGATCTTTATACATTTTTAATGAGAGAACACACAGCTAGCAGAATAATTTAATGAGCAGGCTGGCTTTTAGAGCAATGATTTCACTGTGCTAAGGCACATCAACTTTCTTCAAGAGAAGGAGCCTCAGGAAGGAATGGAGAAGATTTATGTTAAATGCTCTAGAGAGAAGGAAGAGATTTTTAGGCAGAAGTCTGTACAATTCTGGAAGAATATAGTAGTTTTTAGTTGTTATTATTATTTATTAGATAGGAAGCAAACTTTACTATCATGTTTCAGGAATGCTCTGAGAACATTTCCTCATCCTGTGATATGCTGAAGCCTCTTCAGCTTTCTCAGACTGCCATATGCATTGATGGTGCTCAGTACCTTACAGGATGTTACCCAGTTAGTGATCTAAATTAATATGCTGACTTCAGTTGTGTTACAGCAGCATCATTTATATGTACAGTATATAATATAGTTGAGTTTTAAAATTTTTTCCCCCCCTAAGATTACTCATTGGTGAGACAACAAGAAAATGTTGTCTTCTTATTTATCCTGTAATAGCCATGTACATTGCATATGGATACTTACATTCAGCTAGGATGTTGATAGAAAAAATAAGTGTGTGTAGTGAGAAAGAATAAAGATCAATTTCTTAAAGAGAAATCAGATAGAAGAACCTTTTGCTGCCTAAAAAAACTTCTAGTGATGTAATTTTGGGGGGAATGTTTCAAGATTTCCTTTATCAGGAACGGGTTACACGAGTTTTAACAGTATTGTGGCAAGGCCCTTCTAGACCAACTGTCCATTTCCCCTCCCGTTTTTCAAGGAGAAGTACAGGACATGTACTCAGACCTCCTGATGTCACCTCCCAGCTCCTCACAGCTGACTCTGCTCAGAGAAGGTTGATACCACTTCCCTGCTCCCTGGCCAAGTGCTTGCTGGAGACCTGGGGCTGGGTTGTTGACACACACTCAGTTCGTGAACCATTTTTCAATGCTACGGTCTTCTAAGTAAAAACAACCTTGTGCCTTCTGAGAATTTCAAGATCTACTAACAAATGAAACATATGTCAGGATGTAGAACATTATTATTACAAATCCATAGGGTATGGATATGTATGTTAAACTCTCTATCACTATTGATGCTTAAATGTGTTATTCGCATGCAGACTGTGTTAGGCATGTGAGGCAAAGACCGGTAATTTGAAGCAAGTAAAATGATCTTTTTCAAGGAATAAAATATGAGACAAATATTTAGTTTTTGCAAATAAAACTGTTTTCATGCATAGCTTTCAGAGAAAACTTTTCAGTTTCCTGTTTTGAGGCAATCCCTTACTTTCAGATAATTTCAGTGTCTGGTTTCCATACCTTGTAGATCACAATATCTAGAGTTGTCTTGTGCCTGACTACCAGAGTGAAAATTTGCATTTGTCCCTTAATCAAGTAGTTTTTGTCAAACTACTGACAGACAATCAAATGATGAAAGGATTTAAAAAATTATTTTCTGGTCAAGGTGCATATATACTGCTATTTTATATGGTTAGGTGAATGAACATGGTACTAAATATTCATCATTTGCATTTATTTGGTATATAAAAGTATTTCAGACCAGATTCTGGTGCCTCCTTTCATTTAGTAATATCTTTTCTGCTTAATTGCTCTGTGTATTTCATCAGAGCTATTAGTGTCGTCACCTTCTGATGTGCAGTGTCTGTTTTCAAGGAATAATTACTTTGTTTAGAATTACTCTCTTTTCCTAAGATAGAATTTTCTAATGAGTTAGAGGTCCTGAAGGATAGTGCTTGACATTAGAGCGTTTATAAAGGCAAATCAGCTTCTTAATTTGTAAGTGTACGTTTTACAGAAATGTGAGATAATTGTTCTACCATTTTAATTTTTTTTTCTGAGCAAAAAAAATGGCTCTTAAATGTTGCGTGGGATTTCTGGCACTCGAGTATCACCTCAGCTGTAAATGAATCTTCTTCATGGTTGCTCAGATATATGTCAGAAATAATCTGTACTGTGTTTATTTGTAAAAGCTCTGCAAAATGTTCAGTTTTTATAATACTGAGAGAGAAGAAAAAGAGTGTTTAAATTATTTATTAATTATTTTGCATACAGTTTTAACACATTACTAATAGTTAAATTTCACTTGAGAGCTGTTAGTGATCTGGTGCTTCCTAATGTTACTAGAAATTTCTGACTTGGAGGATTGGTTTTCTCTTCCAGGGAAGAAACACCTTTTTAAAAGTCAAATTATTTTTTCCCTTATTTTACGCATATAGCTGTTGCAAAATTTTAGCAAAAGAGAACTAAATTACTTGTTTTAGAGTTTGTTAGTATGTATTTTCTTTTAAAAACCTTTGAAGGTGAAGCTAATTTGATATGTTTAATACAATGTTATATGGTTAACTAATGTGCACCAGTGCTATGTAACTGGTCTGTAAACAGGCTGAAATTATAGCCTGAGGAAAATAAAACTCATTTCAAGAGAGTGTCAGTGCTGAAAATTAGTTCAAATAATAGCAGTATTAACAATTTGACTAATTAAACTAATCTCCTTATACATTATTAGCAAATGCAGTGAGAGTTGTTGGTTATTGATATACAGAGTCTTCTTTTTAAAAAAAGTCTTCTTTTAAAACCAAACTTTGTGGCTGTATTTGGAGTAGAAGGTGCATGAGGTGAAAGAAGTTATGCAGCCCCTTTCTAAATCTGCCGACTTCTTAATCACCACTATTTTTTATTTTTCTTTTGCAACCAGGCCGTTAAAACACCGAGCTCCCTCTCTGATAATGCTGGTGATGTCGAGTTCTTAATTCAGTATTTCAGGCGTGCTAAAAAAGGAAAAGTCTGGGGCTGTGAAGATTTAAGAGCATACCTAACAGGGGATTATATGCAAAATTCTTATAACTAACACAAAGAAATACTAATTATGTGCAGGACTCTTTGTGCTACTGATGATTACTAGAGCTGTTGAGAGCTGCCAGTGTGCAGTTTGCTGCTTCTGAAGAAGACTTGTAGGATTCCTGGAGTTGTAAGTCTGGCAAAAGACCTGGTGGGCTTGTGATACCTGAAACTTTGCCAGTTAGAAGAGCTCAGCTGTAAACAAAAGTACGGAGGTTCACACTCTCTCTATGATTTATTTTATATTTTTTCCTTTTTTTTTTCTCTCTCCTTTTTTATACCTGGATGTATGTCCACAAGTACATACACATGTAATATACACACACTCATAAAAATATAATTTTTCATCTTTGTGATTTTTGGACTACAAAAACAATAGCTAATAGAGACAGTGGGAGGGATCAAGTGATACAGTAATTGCATAAAGAAGTGGATCAAGAAATAGGAACAGATGGTTCATATCAGAGTCTATTCATTTTTTTCTGTTTTAGATCAATGTGTTTTTTTCATCAGTTTCTGAGTGGATGATAAACACTTTGGGAAGCATTTTGGGAAGATCTGGGCACCATACACTGCTGAACTCATAATTAGAGACAAGGTCAGTCTGGAGGTTCATGAGCTGTAAAATCTCTCCTGCAGGGAATACAGCACCTCTGACAGTAGGCAGAATTAAAGAATACAAATAAGGAAAAATGCAGAAATGTTTTCCTGTGGTAGTTTTATGGAAGAAGAGAAGAAAGCTAGGATTTGGTTACAAATGCTTTTTTCTTTTCTTCCTCTTTTTTTCTTTCTTTTTTTTTTTTTTTTTGGTGGGAACTCTGAAGGCAACTTTTCAGTATTATTTTTTTTTGTGTATGATCTGTTTTAAGAGGCCTGACAAATAATTTTTTGTTTTTTTAACTCTCTAGTGTTCACTCCTATCTGGACTAAATACATTTTAATTTGAGCTTCTTGTTTTGGGTCTTTTCCCCCTACTGCTCTGTTATATATACTTCAAGCATGTTGAATGGCTCAGTCCCCCAGCCCCTAGTTTTCTGAATCTGTCATGATTTATGTACGTTATAGGTGTCATGGGCAGTGTTTTGTACATAGTCTAAAACTAACCTACAATTTCCAAGTGCCAAGTTTTCCATTATTTTCCATTGTTTGAAAGGATGATGTTTCAATGCTGGGTTTCAGCATGTCAGGCTTGTGCCTTCACAGTCTCCTTTGGCAGCTCTCTATGGGAGGTGGGTAAAGTGACTGCCTCGTAGGACAGCAAACCCTGTTTTAGTCCATTAAAATATTTTTCGGCTATTTCCTTCTACTTTTCAGACTATCTGCAGTGCTGTTATCAGCAGCTATGTGCATATTTCAAGCCTAGAGCTGCCTTGGTTTGTCAGCAGACCCCTCTGGCTGTGCCCTGGCAGGACAGGCAGGTTCACTGCTGGCAGGAGCGTACCTCTGCACCCAGTTAATGATTCAGGACTTCAGCACTGCCTCGCTCTTTTTACTTGAAAGGCTGTGATAACATGTATGGGGTTTCTCTGACGGCTGTGTTCACCTGTGGCACAGCATCCCCTGCTACAGCGTCTCTGCTGTGAGGAGACCAATGCCAGCTTTCCCACCTTTGTCTCCTCACCCTGTAGCCAAAAAGTGCTGTGGCCTGGGGCACCTCCTCCAGCTGGCAAGAGGCTTTTGCAGAGGAGGAGGCCGGCGCGTGGGCTGCTGGTGCTGGGGATTGCAGTGCTGCAGTCCTTATTGGCATGCTGAACATGCTCTGGCAGCACGGCGCGCCGCTGTCCTGGAGGCTGGTGCTTGTCTTTAAAAACTTTTTTACTTTGTGTGTGATTGTAATTTTTTTATTTTTTTTATACCCAATTCCCTTGTGTATTTTAGTTCCCCTCTGCTAATGCTGGGAAACGGTTTGAGGATGGATTACTTTATTGCCATAATTTTAAGAGAGTTGGGATGGGGGCTAAAAAACTCTTAAGATTTTCTGTCACATTGGAGATGGCATGAAAGGCTTTGAAAGTGGCCCCACTGATGTGTTTATAAAGCCAGTGCACTTTCTACTTGCCTCCCTCCTTTTTTTTAAAGACCTCATTTAATGCTCAGGACTGTGCAGAGGCCGCTTTCAAAGGCTTTAGTATCCACAGTAGCAGCTCTTTGAAGTGGAAACTCCAGCGAGGAACAAGCCTTCAGCTTAATCCTTGGTGTAAAAAGTCCTAAGTGGTAAGAAGCCACAACATCCCTCTCAGTGGGAGGAGCTGGAGAGCAATACCTGCAACTGAATCTGTATCCTGGATCTCATCCATGGAGCCAGAACTGGCTGGACACTTCTCTAGGGCAAGAGGGATGCAGTCCCTCTCATCTCTCTGGTTTTTCACTCTGGTTCTGTCCCAGCTTCTTTCCCCAGTTCCTTGAGGAGGAAGATACAACTAAAAGGCAAGAGTAAAGCCTGAGAGCGAATGTGTTTGTTCTTGGGTTTGTTTGCTCTCTCGAGTTGGTAAATCTTTTCCCTGGAGTGCAGAGCCAGTGGCACAATCCATCTGTTGGTCCTTGTGGGCATGTGTCTGTCCAGTTAGGTTGGTGGCTTCATGGTGGTCCCCCAGGTGCTTGTCTCCCCTTTGGCACAAGGAGGGTGAAGGAAATAGTGCTTTTTTTGTCACCAATGGCTCATTTAAGTGCTCAAAGCCAGGTGGGATGAGTCTGTCATCTCTGAAATAGATTTGTTTGAAATAGGAGATGAAAGTTTCTTGCGGTGCGGCTTGAGGATCAGTGTGTCCCTGTGGATTTGTAGCCAGTCTTGGCTGCACAGCTACACTGCTTGTAAGGAGCTGCCTTCCAAAAATGAAGAAGGCAGAAGACAGCAGTGCTTTGAAAGGCACGTGGCTTGAGCTACCTGGGGTGAGAAGCTTTTTGAGAAGGGCTTTGCTTCTCAAGCATGGTAGCCATTGTTGATTCTGATGACTATTTAAATAATCTGATTTTTAATTGAAAAGTTATTTTTTAACTTGGTGGTATTTTTGACCCTCAACGCATCACCTACCATTTAATTTCACCCTTGTGCTGTTTGCTGTGTGCAAAAACAGCTGTCTTTTCCATGGCATCCCCACTGGTAAATGACTGAACACTCCCTGCCTCCTAGTCAAAATCTGGCGTTCTCATCATCAGTCTGTGTGAATTTCATATTCTTTCTGTTGTCAAAAACCTCCTTGTTGCCTCTTTGTACATGTAAGCCTTTCTGCAGTGCTGATGGTGCTGTTACTGTTCTCTCACTCTTTTATCATTCCAGAGTTACATGCTCCATGGCTATACACACTAGTGTAATTCTTTCTTGTTTTCCTTTGATACTGCCAAATGTTCTGCTTATTTTATACCCCCATCAGCTGCTGAATATTTTGCAGGAGTCTTCATCGACTTGCTGTAATGTCCACATGATCTTTCGTCTGTAGCAGTGTCTTGTTGGAACCTAGTGCTGTATGTTTGCTATTCATTATTTGTCTGTTTTTTCCTCATCTGCATTATTGTGCTTATCTTTATGTTAAAACTGATGTAATTTTATCACCCAGTGAACTCAGTATCATGAGGTCTTTTTGTGACTCTTCATACTTGGCTTCAGGTATGACTTCGCAAAAATTTTATGTTAACTGCAAACTGTCTTATTGGTTATGGCTATTGTTGCAAAGCAGAGAAGGAAACTCTCTTGGAAAACCTAATTATGAAAATTACAGTATATTATTAGAAGTAAAACAATATTTAATCTTGTGAGTTTGTTGTGAACTTCTGCTCTGACTTTAGTCTTCATACTGTCTGCAAATGCTTAACACTTTTAGATGCTCTTTTAAATTAAATTCAACATCCATAAGGCCCAAGTCATCACGATTACTGGGTTCCACAAAAATCATCAGGTTACAAAGATGAGATTATTAATTTGCTTTCATTTTGCTTAATCTTGAGCTTTTAGGATTTCTATTTCCTAGCTTTTCCCTACCATTGTCAGAATTGTACTCCTTAATGAAAACTGACAGTTGCTTGTAAACATACTTGTAGGTGATAAGGTTTTATGAAATGCACTTGATGTTTTCAGATTTCCAGTGAAGTGGGCAAGAGAGAGCTGTGCTGCAGTAGAGTTCTCTTCTTAATCTTGAGGATTCTTGTAATAGGAATCAATATAAGGTGGTGATGGTTTGGGGGTTTTTGTTGTTTTTTTTCTTAAAGAGAATTAAATTAAAACAGACTTAGTAGCAATATTCTGCTTTGGTGAAGATAACCACCTGTATCTCACCCGTCTGTGTCTCTAATCACCAAAACATCAGCATACTTTTCACTTAGGGGAAAGGTAAATGTGATGATTATAAACTTTAAGGTGCTTCACTGGAAGGTAAAAATTATTTTACTGAAATAGGACTTTAAAATTTGTGGACAGGTTTTTACTTTTCTGATTTCAATTTTCTCTTTTTTTTTTTTTTTTTTTTGGTGGCTATTTTGACTCCAGTTTTGCAGTTAGGAAATGTAGGGAACATCATGCAGGATTATTCCTTAATTGTTAGAATACCACTATATCTTTATTGTCTGTCTCTTTTCTGTCTTTTCAGAGAATTATTTTTTGGGGTGTTTGAGGGGAATTTACTTTGGTTTCGTTTTTTTGGGGGGGTTTCTTTGTTTTTGTTTTGTGGGTTTTTTTTGTTTCTGGGTTTTTGGTTTGGTTTTTTTTTTATTGCTTTTGGGTTTTTTGGAGTTTTTATTTGGTTCATTGTTTTGGGGTTTTTGTTGTTGGGATTTTTTTGTATTTTCAGGGGTTTTTTTATTGTTTTGTAGCAGACAGTTCTGTTCAGTTGCTATGAGGTGGTATCATGGTTTCTATTCTTTCAGGTGATGGACAGAAGTAAAAATGTGGAGAAGAGCTATTCAAGTAGGTTTACAGGATTTCTAGAACATGTGCGTTGTTATAAAGTGGTTATCTCTGTGAAAGCCAAATATTAGTAGTGCAAACCATAAAGTTGCAGAGCATTACTAGAGGGCATAACTTTGACCGAGAGGGAGGTTGGTTGGTTATTTATTTATTTCAGTTTCGGTTGGGTTTTATTTCCTGGTCTGGTTTGATTTTATGTCTCACCTGTTTTATCCTGAAAATGTTGTATGAAATGGAAAGAATTCCTACAAGGTGTCAGGGAACAGAGCGTGTACTAGCTGAAGGTTAGAAGTTAGCTTGTAAACAAGAGATTTTCTAAGCAAATATTGCACTAAAATGAAGTTCATTCAAAACACATGTTTAAGTCATTTTTGAAAACTTGGTTTTGGAATAGAAATGTGTGTAAGCATAACAGCAACAATCCACTTCTTATGTTTATATAGTATTTTTATCTCTGAGTGGTATTGATGATGTTACTTATTTGACCAAATCAAATTTATTTTTTCTTTTTTGCTATTTATTCACTTTGTAACACAGAAATTTTGACATCATCTTTCAAAACTAGTGTTGCACATTAAGTTGATATTTGTGCATGGTTAAAGGGAGCTCTTAAATTATGGTTTAACACAAGTTATGCAAGGCAATACATTCTGTAAAGTGCAAAACAAAGTGTGTCTTTAAATATCTTTTTGCCACTAAGCTTGAACTACAACAAATGAATTAAGCTTCTGGAAAGGACAAAAATGTCGGGACTTACTTTAACCAGTCCAATTTTTTCCACTGCCACGTGAGCAGAAAACTGTCACTTGTCAAAAGCCAGTTGCTTGTGCTCTGTTGTTAGAAGCATCTCCATTGCTTTGGAAGTGCTGGCGAATGCCAGGCTGTGCTTACCTGTTCTGCCATCTGCAGCAGGATGGAGAAATCTCTGCAGTTACAGGTAAGCAGAGATAGTAGAAAAAGGTCTGGAAGAGGGCTCTGTCAAACCATGTCTAGGAAATGTGTTCAGTTTTCACTGCAAAACATTGCAATTCAGTGTGTCAAAGCATGAAAGCACTTGATTTTTCAACGTTTTAAAGACTTTTTTTTCCTACTGCTCTCTTCACAATAAATATCTGAGTTAAAATAGAGGCTGTAATTTGAATATAGAGAAAATTTTTGATTTAAGGTGGGGGCATGCCTGGCTCTGAGACATAGATAACACTGCCTAACCTGTCAGCATGGCTGCCTAAATCCATTCCCTTTTCAACTTCTAAGCTAAAAGAGATTAAAACAAAGACTCTGTATATTGAAGTTGCTTTTCAAAGATACTGGCTGGAGTTTTTTGTTGTGGTTTAGGGGCTTTTTTCCCTTACAGAAACCTGAATGTAGTTTATGTCCTCTTACTGTTAACAGACAAATGAACTATACACATGTTAGAAAAATGAGTATGAACTCATCCAGTGTACTTACGGTAGGCCAATAAACTTTCTGAGCTTATTTCTGTGTAGCCTTTCTGTGTTTAAGTACTTTATCTCCTGTTAGTTGTAAATTTAAAAAAAAAATTAAAAAACGTTATTCTCTGAAATGAAACTGAGTTGAAAAGTAACTTTCTTCAAGTGGCAGCGGGTGGTGAGCTTTTTGGACTGAGGGAGACATGTTACACTAATCAAAACAACAGATCGATATGACCCATTTTTATTGGGTCACTGCTTCTTAATTGGTGCTCAAGCAAAAACGAAGGTCAGTAGCAGTACTGCACACCAACCCAAAATTCGTCATCCTGGAGCTCAGGAAAAAAAATGTTTACTCGGTAGGCAATGTCTGCAGATGGTTATTGTACACTCCTTCCAGTTGTAAGTGTTATTTGCCACAGGATTAAATACAAGTATTCAAGACTTCCAGGAAAACAGGCATTCGCCAGTCGTTGCTAGTCATATGAGAAAAGCTCTTATTTTCTTTTCTGTTACCAGTTACAAAAACAGTTTTAGGGGAAAAGCATTCTCTTTCTGTACTAGTGATAGCTATTTGACAACTGAATAGTGGTTCACTAAATGCAAATTTATTTTATTCCAGAAAGAATGAGCTTGCGTTATGTATTGTCAAATGCAACACAGGTAGCCTTTGAAGTTTTAAATGTTGGTTTTGTTTAGGGTTTTTTATCGTTTGCTTTTTCTTGTGGACAAATGCATGAATTTTGAAAATAGTTTCTTACTGTCATCTTCATGTGGAACATGATTAAATATTTTCTTTATTCACCTTGGAGGACCAAAGATAATCAGGCAGGAAGCCATCTCTGTTTATAACACAAAAAGGCAACCTACTTTCAGAAGAGACCAATAGAGACCAACCTGTTAAATACTACCTTTTTTTTCTCCAAGGCCATGCTAAGCCCCAAATTTCTGGTTTTTTTCTTAACTGGAAAGGGTCTATGAAGAAATGGCTTTTAGTGGGAGATTTCAGCTGCTGTCTGAATGTTAGTATAAAAACACTATTTAAAAATATAAAAATAAATCATCTTTGTAAGTACTTGTTAAATACCTGCTATTCTGTAGGTGACTTTAAAGTTAGGTTGGTGTTCCATCTTTTTAACTGCTGTGAGATGTGAAGTATTTTGGCATAGGCACCTAATCAGGCTTTGCAGTATGTCCTGTGAGATATTTAAGCAGTAAAGCACTTGCATATGTTCTGCTTCATGAGGATTTCTTTAGTTTTGGAAGTAAATAAAATTGTGTGTTGTGTGCGTGCTACTAATGGAGCAAAAAGGAATTAAATCCTATGATAAAATGGACTTTGGTGAAGGCTTGCTTGGGCAACCAAAATATGTTTGAGATGGTTGTGAAATGCTTAGGGTCTGGTAGAATGCAAGAGTGCCTTGCTTGGGCTCCTTTAGGCAGGCTCTCATGTATTCTTCCTTCTCCGTTGGGTTGCTAAGAAAGATCCCTGCTTCTGAGAGTGTTCCTGGGTGATGCAGCTTGGGGTGCAGAGGAGGGGGTCTTGGTGTTTCTTTCTCTTGTGGTAGGTTTTAAAAGTCTTTTTCTCCAGGCTCCGCTTTTGCTGGAGCTTTTAGTTTAACACATTCAGGAGTACTGGGAAAACAAGATCCAAGATTCTCTTGAAGGCTTTTGTAATCAGTCATCTTACTCTCCAGCTCCAAATGTGGTTTTCAAGTATTTGTGAATCTCCAAAGAAGTCCTGAAATGTTTCTTTCCATATCCATGCTCCTCTCCTGAGAGTCTGTGCTTTTGTCAACAATTGTGAGAGCCAGTCAGGATTCCTCTTGCTATCCTACTTTTCATGCACATTACAAAAGACATTTCTGACAGAGCAGCATTTGAAAAAGGGATTGAGGAAATCCACAGAAGAAAAATTCAGTGAGACCTATAAAATACAAAGACATCAGTTACAGGTTGTTGTGAGAAAATTCATGGAAATTAACACGACCTGCCTGCCCTGGTTCAGCACTCTTGTGAAGATATCTAGTATGAGCTGTTGTCATCAGAGATGGACTCTGTCTCATCTGCTAAGGTCATCCTCGTGTGTGTTGTTATCCTCAGGTAAAAGGTGGAGAAAATGGCACAGGAATGCAGGTATTTTATGTCAGAACAGTGATGCAGCTTGAATTTAGTGTAGGGAATATGTTCAGCAGAATGGGTTTAGCACTTGAGAGGCAGTCGGAGTTAATAGCATTAGGTAGTGCTCTTGCTGCCCTTGCCTCAGGAGCTTGGTTTGGATGTGCCATGCAACTTCTCGGATCTGGGTAATTTGCAGGAGTATATTAATAATGCTGTTGGCAGTCTTAATACATGTGCAGCTTGTCAATTCAACATGTCATTAGTTTACATACAGTCCTTGGTTTATTCAGACTTATCCTTGTCTTTCAGTGCAAAGAGATGGTGTTTGTCACATAAACAAATACCTCTGCAAGAGTTTTGCCTTCTTAACTTAGAGCAAAACTGGACTAGAGAAAGTAGAAAATTGACAACAGCCTGAGCTCTTCTAGATTGTGCTCCTGTGTAACAGCATGTTATCGGTCCTTTGGCAGGTGAGAACAGTCATTTGATCACACGTTCCCTCCATGCCAGTCTATAAAAATTTCACAGTACATAAGTACATACACTTTTCTATAAATATTTTACAGTCCTAAAAAAAACATAAATACAATACGTATCTGCAGCTGAGTGTGAGTAGAAGCTCCTAAATGCACTGGGGTACCCTTTCCTGGGGAATTGGGTTTGATTAATTGCTATTACGTGCTGCACTCTGCCAAAAGCAAAACATTTGTGTCCACAAGAGGCCAAGTGGTAACGTCATTGCTGCCGGGGATGATTAACTCTGCTTGCCGAGGCACAGAAGCAGAAATTGCTTTTGCCCTCTTGTCAAGGTGGGAACAGAATTTTGTGTATGAAATTCATACACCTAGAGGATAAAATCAGGTTAGTTTGGACTTAGAAAGTGTTTAAGTTAAAAACTGTGAGAAGGTACAAACCAAGAGAGGAGGAACAGAATAAAAACAAAAGTAGTTTGCTAGAAGAAGAAAACTCTTTTCTGAAATTTCACTTTAACTGAAGCATAATAAGCATTAGTTTTTCCGGCATGACTTCGAAAATACACTCGTGGGCTGTAGTCATCCACTGGCCTAAAGTTCAGCAGAAATATTTCACGATCCATTAGCAAAGTAGTACAGTGGGTTGCTGAAAAGGTCCCAGGCTGTGTCAGTTGTTTCACAGTTGGTGGTACACCTTCCTCCTCACCTAGTTCCCCGGGGACAAAGGACATTAGTGTTATTATATTGTAAAGCCAGCTTCAAAGGGAAGCGGCAGGTTTTCACAAGAAACTCATTGCCATACTGTAAATAGTGGGGGACATACTAAAAAGTCTGAACCTGGCACATTAGTGATCGTGACAAGGAAAACATGGCTCATTTAGCAAAACTGATTTGAAGGTCATGCTCAGTTTAAATAAAGCAGACTGGTGTTTTCTAGTCTGTCCCTGGACTTCAGTCAGCTTAACTAAAATAGTTAGGATTGTCTCTGTGTAAAGTATTCATCTGAATTACAGTTCACAAGTGTTCATCACTGGTTGTATAACAGGCAAAGAGATGTGGCAATAGTTGATCTCCAAGTCAAGCAAATAAAATAAATAATGGGTTTTTTTGTAAGTCCTGACACTTCTGGCTTCAGCTGGTTCATGTTGAATTAATACAAGACCCAGGATTAGAATTTTAGTATTTTTGTCTACCAGCCACCTGATCAACAAGGGGGCTGCTTCCCCGATATGACAGTTCTGACTTCTTCCTCATTTGAGCAATACTGGTTTCCTCAATGTCACGTGGGAGCTGCTTAACATCTTTAAGTGGAAAAAAACCGCTGAAAATGATTAAAGAAATGTTTGTAAGTTTTGTTTGAAATTTATAGAAGAAAATGCATTCATCATGCTCTACTGTAATTAAGTGGCTCTTCTTAAAAATGCTATGGTGACAGAAAGCTTTCCCATTCATATTTGCCATCAAAGAATGGATGATGTTTCATGGAAAACCTGTCTTATTTTCTTTTGTTTCTTGAATTTAGGATTATTATTTTTTGTGACTCTGCAATAGTGTGGAGGAGAGCCAAACGCTTGATTCTGGTTTTTATGCTGTCTTTTTCGTAACCGTGCAGACACTACTAAACTCTACTGTGCATTGTCCAGTCTTACTTGATATCTAGTATAAGGGTACATATAAAAAAGATGAATATTAGAAATTGGTTTAAAGAGAAGAACACAAAGTTGACATAGTACTCGCTGATGAATTATACCTCTGTACTATTGCATCTCTTCTGGTCCTGTTTTCCCTAGTTTGGAAAGCTGTTGGGATAAGAAAAACCTATCCACCACAGGAGAATCTCCTGCATGTTCTTTCTTTAAGATGTAGTTTATTAAAATGTGATTAACAAGCATGCTGACTGTCACATTATTTGTCTGTAAAATTACTTGATTTTTATTTAATTCCTATTGGCATCTTCTGATGTAGGATCCCCTTGTATGGGCTAGGGGGGGATCTTTCACAATGAGGCTTAAATTAGTGTGTGGTGCCTTAGAGCCAGCCTTGCTTTCCAGGGACAGGGAACATGTCCTGTGGGATACAGCACTGTGGCTAGAGGAGCCAGACCTGCTGCAGGTGGGGTGCCCTGTCCTGCCTGCTCTGCTCCCTACTCCATCAGGAGTGGGACATGAGCAGGTGGCCATGTCTCTGTTCAGTTGGCCAGCACGTGTGAAGCAGGGGACATTATGCTGCTGTGTTATTCTGCACCTGATGAGGCAGATCAGAACAGATCCAGCTGTAGCCTGGGATTAAGCTGCAGTCTTGCTTTCCTCAGCAGGGAGTTTGGGGGAGCTCAAGAGAGAACTTCACAGGGGAGTCAAGAAAATGGCAAGTAGGTGGAATTTAAAGCAACAGTGGAGTGAGCTTGTGGGGCTGTGGCTGTCCTTTAGTGGGCAGCTTCTCTTCTGTTTGGAGGCCTTGAATGCTATTTAAAGCAAAAACAATGGGGGAAAAGGACATTTAAGAATGTAACAATGAGGTTTAGTTGAAAAACGGAAGCAAAGTTCCACCGTTTTCTGGACTAAAGCACCTGCCAGTGTCTCCTAAACATAGGTCTGTGTCCTGAATGATTTGAAAGCGGAGTCTGCTATGCAGCTGCAAACAAGAGGTGACTTAGTGGGATTTGAATCCCTTTTCCTGGAATAAGAGTGAGGGTTCAGTAGTTGTCAGTCTTTGAATATCTGCATGTCCATTGTGAATGTTCAGGATATGTAACTTGATCTAGTTACAGAAGCATTCCTATTTGTTAAACTTATGCATGGAATCTTTCCACTGGGTTTTGTCTATAAACATAGTGAAATGCAAAGCAACTTTCCTTTGCAACTAGGTAAATTGCTGAAGAAGCAACAGCTTTTTGAAGGAACACAGTTCTTGTCAGTAGTCTGAAGATGCATCTGTGGAGTGGGGCACATTGATTAATCTGTGTTTTCAGATGTCCTGAGGCATCTGGAGATGGTTGTGTTTCTTCCCACATCATCTGACCCAGGTAAAATCACTGATTCAAAACTAGTAAGTCCAGACTGAAAGAAGTGGCTAAACCATTTTTTTCTTAGAGATCAGTTTATTTCCTGAACAAAAAGGAGCATCATGAGAATCTGAGTTAAAGTAGTATGTGGTCAAGACATTTCTGGCTCGTGAACTTGTGCTGTGGAGTGTGAAGCTAAGTGATGCTTATGGTTAACCCTGTCTAAGGGCAGACAGCCTGTTTTCTGCTTCTCCCAGCTTCCAGCCAGACCTTAAAATACTGTCATGAAGTCCTTTGGGCCTGGTGTCTCCCGCAGTCATTGTTATTGTTTCTTTGTTAAAAGTTTCTGAAATTTAAGACTATGAACATAATTTTCTGGGCGAAAACAACATGAGTTTTTGTTTATGTGTAAATGGATAAAAGTTGTAGCAGCAACCTGCTTTGGGCCAAGGGTTTAAAACTGTACAGTATCATTTCCCTGGGATTAGAGAGTTGGCCTTGGTCTTCCTGAAAAAGATAGCACATTTGGCGAGGAAAACAGTTTGTTTCTGAAGAGTGTCAGTATATGCATGCTGGGTTTGAAAACTAAGTTCTCAATACATTTTCTTGGCATTGGAGTATCCAGCAGGTCAGTTTTAGTGGCTGTAGGTAGGTCCTGAAGGTTTTTTCTCACCTGAGTTCATGTGTTTGATTAAATTTGGGCAGCAGTCTGTAAGTCAACATGTTTCTCCCTGCTAGTGACCTAGAGAAGGCTCACCTTGCTTTCACAGCATAGTGAGTCTTTGGGGTTTGGGAGTGTGTTTGTTTTGGTTTTTTGTTTCCTTGTTTTTAAAACAGAGCATTGTTTACAAATCATCAAACTTGTAAGGCTAATTACATTTAGTTCATCTCTTCTATCTGGGAAAGAAGAGTTTATGTACTTAAAACTGCACAGTCCCCTTTAAGTACGACTGAGGGTTTTCTAACTTTTTAATTCCTGAATTTCTGGTATATTTATAGGATAAATATATGGGTCATGTTGATAAATTTTGACAGGAGGAGCAACAAATTGACCCCCAGTGTTGACATCTCTTACTGAAGATTTTATGTGATGAATAATACAGAGTGTTTAAACCTCAAAAAGTGTAAAACTGTTTTAACACCTTTTGAGGGGACTTAGTAGTTCCTCTAGAGATCTGTGCTGAGACCATGTAGAAGACTATGCTCCTTTACTGGAAGTCATCACCTGCAGAGATGACTTTTGAAGATGAGGTCTTTGCTCATTACTACATGTTATCTACTGAAGCGTGAATACATCATGTCCAGGAAGTCTCAGCTTCACCTTTAGACAGATAATGCATCATCCATTGCCACATAATCTGGCTGATAAGTAAAACTACTGCATCAAAGTGCCTTATATTTTGTAGATAGTAAGAGCTCGTATTTTCCAGCTGAAAGATCCAACTGGTTTGTAATAGGGCAAGGCTTTGTATTCACTTGCAATCCCCAAAGATGAGGCTTCCTGCCCCATATTTCTCTGAGAACTTTTTCTGTGGGCTTCTAGTGTCTCTCTGCTTTGTCGTGTTTAATAATTAAAAGGATTTTTTTCCTTAACCATGACAAAGGCCTTCTACTCCTATGCCTTGCTAGCTTTCTGTGAAAGGCTTATCCTAAAAGGGATCCGAAGCTAAATAGCTTTTACAAATACGTATCCATGAATTTCATGTCACTTAACCTACAGAAAACTGCATCCATAAGTGTGCATTCTTCATCAATTCCGTTGATTCCACTGTGTGAGAGACTGAAAATAAACAATAATACTTGTAAAAACACAGAAATAATTTGTTCTTATGTTGAGTACTTCCTTCATCTTCAGTAAGAATATTTTGCAGCTCAGTTGTTTGTTTGTAAGTTTTGATAGTTTGTTTGGCTCTAGTGGGGAGTGTTGTCTTGAGTTGGGATCATTAATGATAATGACAACTAAACCACTAAATAAAATCATCAAACAAACAAAACCTTCTGCCAGGATAAGGGACACTTGGTGCTGAGGGCTTTATGCTGGTGAGGTACCATGGTTTTGGCAGGACAGCTAACTTTGGCTGATATGCTGGGACACAATTAGAAATAGTAGGAAAAAGAGCAGGGTTTGCATTTGCTGGAGACACTGGTTTTCTCCAGATTAGTGGGTTTTGCAACACACAAGGTCAGGGTAAGCTGTGATGTTAATAATGGTGTGTAACCTGGCAGGCATTTTATTGAGGATTATTGTAGTTGTTGTTATATTTTCTTATGTAAATTCCATTCTTTCCCCTTATTTGCTTTCCTGTTTACTCAAACGGCTGGATTTTTCCCTGTAAAAACTTTCCTTCTAAAATTTTCTCTTGTCCCTCTCTCTTGCAATGTTCACAACTATTCTCCCTCTTTCTTCCATTTCCTACGAAGTCTCTCCCTTCCTTTCTGGGAAAAAAGCTAGCTGTTTCACAACCAGCTATTTCCTTTTCCTATCTTCCTCTCCCATTTTTTCCTTCTCTTGAGCACTTTCCTCATATGTTGAATTCTACTTTTCTTGGCTTCTCCCATAATTTTATTCCCTGATTTGTCTTTTCTCTCCCTTCTTGTTTTGCGTCCCCCGTGTTCAGGTTTTCAAGGTGGCCTCTCTTCCTTCATCCTCCTGGTGCAGGTGATGGGCAGAGGAGGTATGACAGCTGCCTAGCATGTGGTTGTGAACACATAGGTCATATAAGTGGTAGAGATGAAGGACTCCAAATTACTCATCCTCACCATGTTTGCACTTGCCTTCTGCTGAATGCATAGCCTCCTAAAGAAAGGACTCCGTTCTGTCTCCTGAGTTTGTACCAGTAGAAGCTCCTGAGGCACTTGGTGACTTGAGAAATCAGGAGGCAGTGTGTTTGCCCAGACATGGATTTTTGAGATAAACTTTCCATGCTTCCATTTCTTTAGAAAATCTTCATGTAGCATGAGAGTAAGAAATAGAACGATACTGTGTTTCGCTCTTCTACCCTTCAGTCTCAACTGCTTTTTCGTAAGAATTCTTCCTGTAATCTCACAAATCTTGTATGTGATTCTACTGTGCACTTCTCTTTGAAAAACCATGGCTACTGCCATTTCTATACTGTGTGCTGTTTGCTTTGCTGCCACGTGCTGTGTCTGGTTTTTTTCAGGCTTAACACCTACTACTTGAGAACCAGCTTTGTCAATTTTATGGTGTGCAGCCCTGCAGAGTATTACTACTTGTGACTTTCAGCAGTGTGCGGTATAACATTTACCCTTTTCCCAAAATTTCCGTCTGTCTCCTACTTCTATTACTGAAAACCGTTACTGACATTTCTGAATTGGAATGTGTGACCCTAGGGAGAGTATTTCCTTTTTTACATTTAGCCAGCTAAATCATCAGCCCAACAAGCTATCAGCTCAACAAGCCGTTGTGGAGAGGCTCTTGTTGTCTTTCCTCCTCTCTTTCCTTTTCATCAGTTATGAGTATCTTCTCACCTCTTTGTATGCTTTCAGCTTAATCTCATTCTTCATTGATGCTGTCAGACAACATTGATGGAATATTTAATTTGAGGAGATTGTAATTTATGTACTGTACTATAATTGTATAGAATTATTTAAAAATGTACCGATTCTCTTGCGCCTTGTTGTTCTTTATGACAAATAAAGCTATCTAAGTGTCATCCAGACCCATCTCACTGCACATTGGACTTGAAAATGAATTTTTGAACAGTTAGCATTGCATTGCCTTTATTTATGCTAGCAGTAGGAACTTTTGGTGTAAGTATTTGGCACATAGTAAAACTCCTTCTGGTAGCATTGCTAAGTAGTAGAAAAGCCTTTTGATGTGAAGACCTAGAAGTCAGAACTGGGATCTAATCCTGAAACTGGGTGTGAGTAATTCATACTCACTTAACTAGCAATACTGACTTCAATTAAGACCAGTGAATTCAAGCACAGAATGGTAATTGTTTGGACACTGAAAAGCTGACAGTGTTTTTAGGACTATTTTTATTGACGTATTTTAAAATCTCACTTATTCCAGTCCTTCCCCTTTTCTTTTTTCTTGCTCAAAAACAATCCATCAACTGTTTCTGGCTGGTATTTGAAAAGTAGAAGTTGTGTTCTTCTGAAGCTGAATTGAAGGAAACATCATGTTCATGGTTTCGCTGTCTGTGTATAAAATATAGTTAGTGGTTAAAATTTTTTGTAGTATCTAACCCTTTGATTTTTCAGATCTGTTTTTCTGTAAAATGTCCTAGGTATTTTAAAGTCCTCAAATAGTTTAAGTGCCATATTGGAATCTGAGGTTTTGATGCTGAAGGATGTATTTGCAGAGGTACTCAAATGCTAATTAAATCAAAAGAATATTTAGATAAAGACTGCTTCATATTAGAATGGACTTACTGGAGCATGGTGACTTGGAGGTTGAGCCCTTTTATGAAGCCTTTATAGAACAGCCTCTAGGTTAACAAGAAAACTAACTCCCTTGTCTGCATATGGAAGGTTTTATTTCCTATAATTTTGGAATTATATTATTTGGTTTTTTTTCCCTTGAGAAATAGAGACACAAAAAATCTGAGCAGAATATCACCATCTTCATTTCTAAGGAAGAACAAATAAAGAGTAACAACTTATAATGCAGTAACACAATCTTAAGGGCCAAGTGATAAATTAATGGAAACAAGTTCTTGTATATGTTTTGGAGACTAAGCACATTTGATTGAATTGTTTCACAACTAGTGTGCCTAATTATTGTGTCTGCCACATTCATCTATTTAAATCATTCCCAACTTTTGGATTGCTGCCTGGAATATTACTGCAGTACGTGTTTCAACTGGTTATTCCCTTGTCACGTGTGTGTGTGTAGCTTCACAAAGGAGGATGGTTTTTTTTGGGAAGAAAAAGTGAACTTTGGCTGTATGTTTATAATATCTGATAAAAAGGGGCTATAGGTTTCATAATGTTGATTTGAATGAGTTGCATGTGAACTGATGCTGTATTTGTTTTGTCAGGTCGGTGACTTAAAAAGTGCCTTTGCCAAGTCACTTTTACGAGTGAGGACTGCTACGTCTGTGTTCTCAAAATCCCATCTTTGCCAGCCAGACATTGCCTTCACTTTACACCTGGCAGAAGATACCTCAGCTGTCTCCATTTGCCAATTAGTTGATGGGAAACTGAAAGCAGAAAAAGGATTATTATTATTATCCCTGGGACATGAACAAATGACTGCATTGCTTTTCTCATGTAATCAATATCGTCAGAGGACTGCTGTTCTATCAAGGAGTGCCATTGCATTGATGGACCTTGGCTTAAAACCAGTGCATCCGTGATTACAATCAACAAACCCACGTGTTTTGCAGACAGAAATGCGACTGAGCATGTGTTTTCCCAGCCAAAAGTCTACAAGCGGGACTTAATGATTGATGAGTGACTGCTTGCTGATAAACTTTCTCTGCTTTGTGTGTGTTGGACGCCGTTAATCGTCCCTCACTGTTTGTTTTTTTAACTTTCTTTTCAATCAAAATTGAAGTTATTTTTTTCTGATTCCCCCCCCTTGTCATTAGTTTTGGAAATTTCTTCAGCATAATTCACCTGACAGCAACTTACAAGTTCAAAATCAGCTTCTCATCATGGCTTTGAATGTTGCTCCCGTAAGAGACACAAAATGGCTGACATTAGAAGTGTGCAGGCAGTTTCAGAGGGGAACTTGTTCACGCTCTGATGAAGAATGCAAATTTGCACATCCCCCTAAAAGTTGCCAGGTTGAAAATGGAAGAGTTATTGCCTGCTTTGATTCCTTAAAGGTAAGAAAAAGAAACTGCATGTGTAGTGAAAATGTTACTACATCGTAGTGAAAGTAAAATAGGAAATGATGAGGGATTCGTTCTTGGTAAGATGCATATTGAAACAAATGTTGTTTTTCATAACGTTTGTTTACTGAAGCTTTTAAGATTTCTTTCTAAGGTTTTTTTTTTTTTTTTTCAAATGTCACTATGTTGTTTACAAAAATTGCATGTGACTGTGGGATGCAGAATTAGTTGCAGCTGGTAGGACAATTGTATTCTCCCGAGTACATTTTATGAATTATAATTGTTTCATGGTAAATGAAAATACACAGTGGCACAATACTATGCCATTCCCAGAGTCCTAAAAAAACAAATCATATGGAAAGGGTGCAGATCTTTTCAGATCAACAGAAGTGAGAAAATGCTATCCATTACTTCAGATTTGACACAAAGGGTTGTTTACTCTTGGTATTGAAGACTCAGGTAAATTAATAGCATTGGAAATTATGTATATGGATAGTGCAGATATGAGCATAAGTTTAGGAAGAGCAAAGGGATTCTCTTCTTTGGAGGATATTTTGCAATTACGTTGTTAGGGCATGAGCTTCTTCTGACTTCCTAATAACATTAGGCATCCTTTAGAAAACTATTTTTAAAAGTTCTGTGAAAATGGTTCATGTCCTGCGTAGAAGAAGATTAATGACCCCCTGGGATTTGAGGAGTACACAGTGTTTTCCGTGATGATATATTTGTGTTCTTATGTCAACAGAAGGAGAAAGCTTATTTCATATAAATAATTAAAGAGTAGAATTGAGAATTTCAGATTTTATTTTGAAAGTTTTACTTACAGCTTTATCTTCTGGGCATGGGAGAATGTCTTGGCTTGCTGTTTTAGCTCTGAGGATCAAAATTCCAGTTACCAACAACTCTTTTCCTGTGAAAAGAAAGAAAACTCAGGGTGGTTTATTTACATTATAACTTTTTTTTTAATGCATTGCAAGATATTGTGCTAGGCATCTGCCTTCTGTTTTTTCTCATTTCTTCTTTTCTTTTGAAGATCTAGAAGACAGTATCGCAGGGGAAATGTTTATGAGGGGGTTATGTTCTGTATATCCTGTAAGCCCGAAGAGTACCTTTGGAGTCATGGCAGTATGTCACCAAGGGCTATTAATGACCTTAATCCATGGATTACTGCACGATAAACTGTAACAGCTTCTTTATAAATGTTCTTGTGTATTGGTTGTCTGCCAATGGGATAATTTTTTTTTAAACAAGCAGACTGGTGTCTGCAGCAAGTGAGCAATACTCTGATTTTACAAAAAATAAGCAGGTCACTAGAAGGGGGTTTTTATGTACTATTTTTACGTGTTATAAAGTCTCAGGTCTGTGGCTGAGAGGCTGGAGATAAGCACCAGGACTCGGTCACCCCTGGGCTGGCAGGACAGTGGCTCTGCAGTGAAAGAGGTGCTGCTGCTGCATCATCCTGGCCAAAACAGTGATGCACCTGTCCTTGATGCCTGGGGACAGCATTGCTCTCCCTGGTAGTACTGGGTACTCACAGTGGAGTTGCCAGCTATTCAGGCTGGAGACTTTTGTTCAGGGATGGTTATTGTCTGCAAATAAAAACTGGAGTCACAGACTAAGCTAATAATACCGTGAAGAGAAATCCTGAGGGATCACAGTGGATAACTTACTGACAACCAGCATCATTGCTCATCAGAGAGAAGTCCAAAACCCTGTAAAAAAATGTAGTTAAAGCTAGCAGCCGTGTTTTGGCCTAGTGTGGGAGGACATCTGTCCTGAAGGGCCAGCCCACAACCAGCCCAGCTCTGGTGGCTCAAGTAGTGCTGCTCTGTCCCACTGCCCATCATCACCCTCTCTCATGCAGAGGAGAGCATGCACCTGTGCCTTCCATCTTGCTTCTTCTAGTTGAGTCTAATGGGTTAAATTGCTGAGAAAGATGGGATTATAGCAAGAATTTAAATTGTGGCCTGAAGCAGCAGAGGTGGAGGCACGGGTTTCTTCCCACCAACCCTGCTACAGATCAAGGGAAATCCAATAGTGGGATGATAGTGCCTTCAACTTCAGCTCTTTGACTGTGAGCAGGAGTTAGAGTCGTGCATTTCCATGTGTTACCTGATCCTGCTGTGCACAGGAAACTGTCTGGGACCACTGTGAGTGCACAGTGCTGACTGGTGTCCTCACAGTCATTATCTCTGTTATTCAGAAGAGTGTTTGTAAATTGACATATCCACAGCAAGAATGTATGTGCCTGGTTAGCTCAGTTTGCTTATATTGCTGGCTGAGGGACTTTAGGTTAGTCACATAAAGCTATTTGATACATAGCTTTTGGAAGTACTGGTGTTAATCATGCAGTTTCAGAATAAGGCTTTGACACTCAACAAGTGGGATGACTTTTCATGTAAACGAACAAGCAGAACAGTCTAGAATTATAGATAAAATCAGAACTTAATTAAAAAAAACAAAAGCTATTTTCCTTGCTGAACATTAAACCACAGTTTAATGCAGGCAATTATTTAGCATTTGTTTACATAGCATCTAGAGCTCTGGAGACTTAGCCTTTTAACTGTCTTAGTTTGGTATACCTGCTGTAAAAATAAATTATGCTGAGTCTCTGCATAAATGTCTTTCTATCCAGAAAGGACAGAATTTTTTTTTTTTAGTCTGTGATGGAGTTATGTTACATTTAGGTGGTGCCTGGTAGTTACAGCTGCTCCCTTAGAAGTCAGTCAAACACAAGATACAGAACTCCGAGACAGACTCTGCTTTACACACTGATGGATCAAAAGAGCCCCTGTTCTGGATAGGGACATATGCTCCCCTGCCTGCCATCTTCTTTCCAGTTTTCCAGGGCAGACAAGGGAGCATGCTATCCATATCTGCCAGCTGGATCAGACTACCAGAGCACCAGTATGAAGCTGCAGGAGAGAGTCCAGTGAAAGGTCACAAAGATGATGAAGAGACTGAAGCATCCCTCTCGTAAGGAAAGTCTCAGAGAGCTGGGACTGTTCAGCCTGGAGAAGGCTCAAGGGGCTCCCATCAATGTATGTAAATACCTGCAGGGAGGCTGCAAAGGGGGCAGAGCCAGGCTCTGCTCAGTGATGCCCAGTGACACGGCTGGAGGCACCAGGCACAATCTGAAACACAAGAGTCCCCTCTGAACATCAGGGAACACTTCTGCACTGTGAGGGTGACCAAGCACTGGCACAGACTGCCCAGAGAGGTTGTGGAGTCTCCATCCTTGGAGATACTTAAAAACTGTGTAAGATACAGTCTTTGGGCAGTTGTCTCTAGGTGACCCTGCTTGAGCAGGGGGTTAGACCAGATGACATCCAGAGGACCTTTTCAACTTCAACTATCCTGTGACTGTGTGACCAGAAACATCTTCACACAGATTTTTCCCATAGTTTTAAGATTTTTCTAAACTAGCAAAAGCTGGCTTTGGGACCAAAGGATGTAATCCCAGCCAGGGACACTTGCCTCTATGTCATACCATGCCATCCTTTGTGCTCCCACTGCTATCTTTGTGATTGTGCACTGGTTGGAAACATAAGTTGTTGCAGTAGTTGCTGCAGAAGAGAGAAGGGTTATGTGGCAGAGCACTGAATCAGTTCTGCCAGTGACAGTGCGGTGGCCTTAGGCTGGCCTTCTGGAGTAACATAATTGCATCATAATCCAAATTTTTCTGTATTAAAGAAGTATATTTGTAGTTCCGGTAATACTAAGTAAAAGGTCAACAGAATTGAATGGACCCTGTTTACTTTTAACTGAGAGGGTGTTTTTGGCTCCCAGTACCTGTCCTTGCAATACTTGACTTTAAACCCAGAAAAAGTTGCAACAGCAACCCATTGGACTGATTATAGCTCTGAGGAGCCAAAATGCTCACAGTAGAAGACTGTCTGGGCTCTGAATATCCTTCATCTGTGAGATGCTCCAGGCTAGACAGAAATAGCTAAAGACTAATGAGCCTGGGTCAGATTCAGGCCAGAAACCTGCTGGTTTCAAGCCAGGTTCTGCTGCATGGGCTTCTGAGAGGCTGCCCAGCATTTGTTTATTCCTCTTTGGTGAAGGACAGAGTCTGCTCTGTTCTGAGCAGGGCATTTGTGGGATTTTATGAGAATGCAGGCGGATCATCCCTGGGCACCCCATGGATGGTGGATGTAGCAGCTGGACAGATGTGTGCCCCTTAGCTGGCCACAATGTTGCTGCCAGCAGTGAGCTGCCTCTAGCAGAAGCCCCACATGGCTGGGTCACCACTGTGGTCACACAAACACACCCAAAACTGTACTGGGCAAGTGACCTTGGCGAGCCTGATGTGAGGATGAAAGTGTCTCCAGGCTAATTTGGTTCACTGCTTTAGGTGAATGAAGGGGACCTTTCCTGGCAGGGCCCTGAGCCCTGGTGGTGGGTGGGAAGATAAAGGGTGCTGAGGAAGCACTGCCAGAGCCTTTTCTGCTGCCATAACCATCAGCCCTTACAGACTCCCCTTTGGATGCCTTTGGAAGGGTGTGTGAAGTGACCTGTCTAACACAAAAGTTTGAATTTCAGAAGCTGCTTCATTCATTTTATACTTTTTCCTGGGTTGAAGTAGCTTAATTTAAAACTGAAAAACATGGATGTATAACACTTAATATATAACATTTAGATCCCTCCAAGTTGGTCACTATAAGCACGACCATTTTCAAGGCTTTCTTGTCCTGTTAGTAGTAGACAACGAAATCCTTTCAAAAGAATACTAAGATATAATATAATGTGTGAGGACAAAACATGCAACACTGCTGTATTTGAATCGGAATAATTTTAAAAAGCAACATGTTAAAACGAATGGTGATGTTTAGGAGGGAGGAAAGGGGAAAGTTTGGCAGATGAGAAAATAATCATGTGCATTTTGCTGAGAGTTAACTCATGTTTGCAGGCAAGTCTGAATTTTCAGTCCTGGTGTCATTTCTTGACTCAAATTTATATCCTTTAAGCAGGTCCGCTACTAGAAGGATATGTTGTCTAAGTTAATACAGGTAACAGAGATGGTATCTTGAAGATACTGTTGTTGCAAGTTTATGGTGGCAACAAGGAAGCAAAAGCTTTTTTAGGGCTCCAGATAACTTTTTTGAATTTTCATTAGTGTTCAGACACTTTGAACTCTTCTGTTTATTGAGCCAGCAGACTACTGTGAACTGGTCATCTACATTTTCATGAAAGCCTTTTGAGAGTATGTCTTTCTGGTCTCATTTGGCACCACAGAATAAAAAGTAATTGAAAGCTGTGCACAGACTTGTTTACGAAGTTAAGAGGTTACTGGGGGGGAGAAAAAAGAAATTTTAGGAACATCCACTATGTTGAAAGATCTGGAACTGAAAATAATCTTTTTAAGATGGCCTCAGCTTTATTTAGAAAAAGGGGAAAAAAGGCTTTGTCAAGTGAGCAGGGTGTTTGTATGAGAATGAGCTCAGAGTTGGGAGGCAGTAGGTAGTCATTTGTCTTCCTGTAATTCTTTCGTGGGTCTCTAAATGTTTTACAAACAGGATCATTTCACAATTTGAAATAAATAATACCTGCTCACATTTGGCAGGTGAAGCATTTTGAACAGAGTATAGATGAGCATGGAAAGGGGATTAGCTGGTTTTGTCTATACTAGAAAGCATTTAAATGAGTATTTATAGTATCCTAGCTGGCTGAATTTCTGTTCATCACTTGGTTATGTGGTGTGACACTGTTCAAAGACAAGGTGAGTTCAAGGACTGTGCCCATAGCTGGTGGGAAAGAATGACTGAAATGGGCAAAGTAATTTCTCTTGGGCGACAGAGTAGCTTGTACCTCCTAGGCCTGTGAATTTTGCCTGCTTTGCTTCACAGTGAGACCCAGTTCCAGCAGGATGTTGGGGAATAGGCTGCCCTTTTCAGTAGTTGTGGGCTCCGGGGATGTGGAACTTGCAGGGTGTAACTTTTAAGATGGGGGATATAGAATTCAGGTTTCACTCTTTTTGCAGAACAACTTTGGTTGTTGATTTGGTGAAAACCTCTGTTTTTTCTTGTAAAGTGTCCAGTAATCTCTAGGTAGTCTGAGAGCACTACCTGGAAGAAGCTTTCATGTGTCTGAGTTGATGCAAAGTGTGGGCTTGAAGAGAAGGGGCCAATCAATGCCAGTTTTAAATAACTCTATGAACTCCGTGGAATTAATTCTGACTGAATTAACTCTGTGGGCTTCCTCTGTGTTCAGAATATCAGTGGCCACCCTGGGCCGACCAAAGCCTCATTTAGCCCAGTGACCCAGTAGTGGCCAATAGTGGATGTCTTGGAGGTGGTGTGTAAATATGCAGTGGCTTCTTGGAGTTCTCTGCTGGCTCCTAGGGATGTGCTGCCCAGGGGCATTGAGAGCCAGACATGGTATGCTTGTACCTAATAGCTCTCAGTCACCATCTTTCCACTGTATTTGTCATTCTCTTTAATCATGCTCCCATTCAGCATGCCCAGCAATCACCTCCACAACTTCATTTCATACATGAAGTATGTATGTAATACATGGAATCCAACTTCTGTTGTTCTTTTCAAACCTCCCCATCTCATGGATGCCCCCATTTCTTCTGCTGGAAAACAGAAGAGATTCTCATCTGAATTGTCCTAAGGATGAAACTAGGTGGGTTTTTTTCCACTGACTTCGCTCTGGAAGGGGCATGTTTCTCCTTAGTGAGTTCAAAGGAAGCTTTATAAGAGAAGGTTTTAAATCTGCTTTTTAAAAATGCTGCTCTCAGGACAGGTATGATTCCCAAAGGCCCTTCTTTTTCAGGCTGTGGCAATTTTTGCGCCCAGAATAAAGTGCTGCATGGAATTATGCCATTCTGTTTCCTGATGCTGTATTTCACCTTATACACAGTCCATGCAACTGTGAGCAGCTGCTAAAAAGAGGTGGTTACATGCAGGCCTATCACAGCTAGCTCCCATTTTTATCTCTGTCCAGGTGGTCATGCAGCCATGCAACTTGAGTTGATCCAATGGAAAGGGAAGAACTGCATTAAATATAAGTTGCAACTACAAATTTAGGCAGCACCATCTTGCATAAATTGAGGTAAAAGGGGTTTAAGAATGAATAAGCTTTTTTTGAGGACACCTCCTTTATCTCTTAGCTAAGAGACTCTTAGTATTCTTATTTGTTTAATCACCTGTTCTTGTTTGTTTTCTCATAAAAACTCTCTATGTTCCCCTGTAGTCCTCAGCAGGCACAAGTTCCTTTAATACTTCATTTTTCCTGTTTGTCTCCCTCGTATTTATTCATGCAGCTATCTCCATGCCAGCTCTTCTGGCTTGGAAGGGTTAAAAGGAAGGTAAAATTAAAAACCAAGTAGCTGAACTGCTGGGCTGACACACTTCAAAATTCATGAGCTTGACTTAAATCGGTAAAGAGAGAAACTGCAATAAGCCTTTAGCTGCTGTATTACATGGTGTTCAGCTTTTTATTTTTTTAAATTTTATTTTCTAAAAAGGCTGTTGATAACTGCAGAGGGCACCATGTTCCTTTCTAGGGCTTGTCTCTCTGCTGAGAGGAACATTTCTGATTTATCTTAGAACAAAGTCTGGAGGCACAGCTCATCCCAGCCACTTGTGGTGCTTAACCTGCAGGAGCCCTGGTGAACTGCCAGGGCTAAGCCATGGGCTGGCCTCTGTAGTAGAGGGTCACTAGCCATCAAGTCAGCTCAGAGAAGCAAGTCTTAAGCTGCTGCCCATGTCTCTGCCTTCAGTCCAAGGCTGTGAAGAGCAGAGAAGTTGAACCAGTTGAAGTTCATTACACAGCCTGCTACAAAAGCTGTGTGTCTCCTTCAAGGCCCTGTTTTGTTTCCTCATTTGTCTTTCTCAGCAGCAGCACCAAGAGCACAAAGCTCTCCTGTCTGTCACTGCTATCACCTGTCACCACCTGACCTGCCAGATGTTAAAACTGTGCACCTTGTTACAACGGAAGTTCCATTTTCAAAGGAGAATGCAGTTGGATACTGAGTCACCCAGCCTTCCTGCCCTCTGAAGTCATGGGAAGCCCCTCTTCCCAGTGGTGCATCTCAGTGGTCAGAGCAGATGTGTCACAGCAGCCTGTTGTCCTCTGGCCTGTTAGGGCCACCTGAGGAGAGCAAGGGGCTGGTACCAGATGTGAACGAGGGGTGTTACCAGTGCTGTTTCCACTGCTGGTTTCAGTGTGTTGAGCTGGCTGAGCAGGACACCTGGCGTGGGGAGGAAGATGAGCACGAGGAGCAGAAATGGTTGAAAAGCAAAAGCAATTAAAGGACAGTCACTGAGAGAGGTAATACTGTCTTCTGTTTGCTGAACTGTGTTGTCCTGAAGGACCAAAGGAATATGTAGTAGTTCCTGGGCACTGGTCTTGCTGGCTTAACTATTGGAGCTTCCTGCTTCCAGAAGAGACTTGCAAAGAACATTTCCAGGTTCCATACCCCTTCACATCACATGCAGCTGCCACTCAGTTATCAGTCTAAATCTTACTATGCAAAGAAGAGCAGCAAGGGAGATTAGTTATGGCCACAGGAAACCTTGTATGAAAGGGCATGGTGTTTGCCAGATGTTCTTCAGATTTTCTGGCACTCCGGGGTGCTTCATATACCCATCAATTCACCGTGTAGTTTTTGTTGCTGCACCAATCCATGCTCCCCTAAGCCTTATAATAACTACACTTTGTGGGTGTAGTGAAGGCAAAATTCAATCAGAGTCTCTGACTCATCCCATCACTAGGATTTTGAACACAAGAGCAATTGCTCACTGCCCACTCCTCCCCCACGCTCCCTATTAACTCAGGTCACTCACTGTTCCCACAGGCTTGCTCTCTCCAGGTCTCCCCACCTACTCCTTTATTTTTCTGGCAGGTGGTTCCTCTTTCATTCCAGGTGCTTTTATTTTTTTCCCTTAGCCTTGTGTATGTAGCTTTCACTCAGCTTGGGCGTCAGCTGTTCTTCCCAAGCTGTTATACTTTGCATCATAAAATACAAAAGACAAGGTTGTGCTTGTCTGATGGAAAAACCTAGCAGAGACAAGACCTGTATTCCTATTGGTCCGATTCATCCCCAGCATTGGAAAGATATTTTAAATTTAAAAATCAACACAACAAGAATTAGGGAGTTTATTTGCAAGTCTGTTTGACAGCTGTGCACTCACCGAACTCGTTATCTCCTCATATGAGGACTGGTACCTTTTTTTGAGGAGCTGGACGTCATTGGAAACCTATTGCAATAAAAGGAAAACTGTTGTGCATTTAGAGATCTTGGAACATTATTGAAAGCCTGCTGTGAGGTATAAGTCCCACAGCTGAAGTGCAAAAGGCAATTTGAAATATCCCTTTTCTTTGACCTTGATGTTTGTCTTGTGGCTGTGGGCATAGTGTGCCACTCAGTATTAGATTTCTCCAAGATCTTGACCACAATAAAGAAGAAATAGATAATGGTGAAAATAAACTGTCTTCTCATCTGCTTTGCTAATGAGTTGTGTGACAAGGTGATGTGAGCAGTGCCTCTAGAGTCAGAGAGCCCTAATGCTTCGAGAGATCAAGTCATCAGGTAGTAAAAACAAAGAAGCAGACTAGAACACTGCATATGAAAAACACAGCAGCTGTGGTGCAAACCCTGGTGTGTACTTGCTGGCTCAGGAGCCCAAGGGAGGCTCTCTGTGGGCTGCTGTCACTCTGCAGGGTCACACACTGCTCCAGAGCACGGCACTGATGCCATGCTCCTGACTGACAGGTGACCTGGTGCAGTCACTGCACTGTAGATCTTCCCTTTCTCATGAGCTATTTCAAGTTCTCAGCCCTTGCTTCCTCATGGGACTCCTTGGCTTGAGTGAGAGGAGATCTACAGTGTGCAGTGTCATTGCAACTGCAGGGCTGGCCTGGCCTAGCAGCCCATCAGGTGTTCTGCTGCATCTGCATGTCCAATAGGCCAGGCAACTTTTAAACTTCGTAAAAACCCAGTTCATTTACTCTAATTTGAAGTTCAGTTTGGGCCCTGAACATTGCACAGTGAAGCTGTACCTCTCAGTGGGTTTGTTTATCATTGTACATGTCAGGAGAGGAGCTTACCCAGTGCAGGCTGGTGGCACCTGTTCAGATATGCAGTGGCCATAAGAACTGCCCAGCTGTGATTCAAAGCTAACTGAGCTGCTAGGACCTTCTCTGATGGTTCACAGTGAGCTAAAAAATAAAATCTAGCATGTCAGACATTGGACCAAGCCCTACTGGCTGTTATCAAACAGGCCCCTAGCCCCTGCAGCCCCAGCTGAGTAAAACACACAATAAAAGCCAATGTTTTAAGGTAGGTATAACATGTGAAGGTCAGGAGATGTATCATGACTGTTTGGGGTTTATTTCAAAGACCATTTGCTAGATTAGGCCATCACTTTAAAATTAATATGTATTTAGTTGCTGGGGATAGGATGTGAGTCTTTGGGCTTCATTCAGTTGCCCAGTCAGATTCTGTTTGAGGTGCCCTGGATACTCTTGATGGCTTTTCAGTGGTTTGTCAGAGGAGTGTGTCGCCTTTGCTGGCACCATGCAACATTCCAGGATATCCCAGGGTACTCCAAGTTGTCCTGCTGACTTGTCTGTGGCAACAGAGTGAAGTCCTTCTTGAGAGGCAGTGTTAGGTCTTTTACTAACTGGAAACTGGTGTGAACTGCTTTGACTAAAAAGGTGGACAATGCATTTGCCATAGTGATGACCTGGCTGAGAAAAAAGCTGGGGTATAGGCCAGACTCAGAAAAAAACTGGTTTCTGTAGCAGAAGAATGCCTTTGGAGACCAGGAGGGGATGAACTGAGAGGTAATTTTGAGTTCACCCTCAGTAACATGAACAGCTAATGTAAATTCCTTAGTTTGAAGTAGTTGTGACCCATGGAACTGGGTTCATTTTTTGCTACGTATGAGAAGAAAGGTAAATCAAAGAAAATCTCTCTAGGCACAGGAGTGTTATGGCACTCCTGAACTCAGCCTGTTAAAAATAAGGTGGAGAATCTTCTGCAAATTTAAATTAAATACCAACCATTACTACTGTTTTATGAAGATTTTAAAGCTAGAAATTAACCAGAATATGCATTTGAAAAAACATGAAAGTTACAAGGAAGTCTTGTTCCTCTGAAATATAATTCTGCCTTACTTCATTTGCAGATGTGAACATATGAACATCTGTCAAGTGCTATCAAATATGCATGTAGCTTGTTAATTTCAGATACAAAAGAGAGAAGAATATTTGCTTTTCCAACAGTATCTTAATGGTAATTTTCCTAAACTAGTGGATAATAATGAATGTCATGAAAATGCAGGTTATTCCCCACACACATTTTGCCTCACATTGTGCTTCAAAGCACTGATCATACCATTTGTGTCAGCATTACTAAAAATGTAGGCATGGGATTTGTATGTGCAGAGTTGGAGGTGTGTGGGTATTACTGTGGAGATACTGTGAGCATCTTATCATGTGAGTAAATTAGTGTTAGTATGAAGGTGTATGAGTGTGATTGTGTGCTTCATGCTGAACATGTTGATGCTGTTGAAATTCCAGCTTGCCACAGTTCTTGGTTTAAATCAATATAAATATTAATTTGCTGCAAAACTCTCATTCCTTCAGTGAGAGCTGTGTTAACTGATTAGTATGCATGAACCGGTTTGTGTTTGAAGTGCAGCAAATGTCTATGAGTCTCCTTCTTTAATTGAACCTTCTGGCTATAATTGTTTTTAGCCTGGTTTCTTGAGGAAATGAGGCTTGCACAGTCAGTCTGCTTCTTTTTCCCTCCTCCCATGCTAACTTGTAAACCCACTGGCCAGTTTCAGCCAAATTTGACAGAGATCATAGTCTCAAGTGTAATAATGTTCATACACGTTTTTTAAAAATTGGTAGCCTAATACTAGAGTGAAGTGAGAGAGAGCCATAAGCCATCCCACATGGAAGAGGTTCTTAGAGCACACAGGCAAGAGGAGATCCTTAAAACTCAGTTAACCACAAAGAAGCTGGGGTTTGGGATTTGCAGTCAAATGTGTAAAGCCTCACCTTCATTTGAGCCGATGTTTACAGCACTACCCATTTAATGATAATAATGGTCTTGGTGTTGGGCAGACATGTGCTAAAAGAAAAAGCCACACCCTCTTACCTTTAGCCTCAACTTGCTTCTTGAGCCTAGTTTTCATTATATTTTCCATATGCAACCTTTTCAAATAGCAAATTTATCTTATTGATTCATTGTTACTTACCATGACTTCTTTTTCTTCAGAGAGAAGGAAATTCCCACTATTAATGCAGATTTAGGTATTACTGGTGTGCAAGACAGTGAAAGGCTGCTGGGTGATAGGTGGGGAAGGTGACACCTCTCACTGAAGCTGGCTGTTGTATGGAAAGCACCATAGAAATTCTGCAGGCTGCAAGAGAGATGTAACACTCTAGAGTCTGTGGTGGGCGCTCATCTGGAAGGAGGAGGTTTGCAGTTACCATCCCTGCTGCTAGGTTTCTTGATGCATTTTTTCTTTAGACAGCCACTTGAAAGGAAAAAAAAAAAATACTGTCCTGGAAATAAAGGTGACTGTGTTTTATGTAAGAACCATATGCTGTTTTGTCCTAAACTCATAGCATCTCATTTAGTTTTCAGGGCAGCAGCCCTCTAGGGTTGTTCCTTTATCCTGTAGGAGTAAGCTGGTCTTCTGCATCACTGAAGGCTGGCCTAAGAGATGGTTACTCTTACTTTCTTTACCCAACCTTGATATTGTTGCAGTGTCGTTAAGTCCTCCACTGTTGGACCTGTAGATGGTATTTTAAATGAGTACTACCATAAAAAATCCCATTTATCCAGCTTTCCCTAAAGTACCAACAGGACTATAAGCAGGTTTGCCTTTATCAGATATTTCAGTATGCCAGCTGTTACAATATATGTAATGTGTTTAACGAGCAAGGGAGTTTATTATTAGGTAATTAAATAAGGCTGTTCTTTCTAATTAGTTATTTGCCTTTCAGTCCTGGATGTTGCAAAAAGATCCACTGTGATCTGTGTCAGCTGTATCTTGGTGTGCTTTGATTTGCTATAAAGCAGCTGTGCATCTCAGCAATGCACGTGAGAATCAGGGGTGTGAAAGTAGCCAGCAAGTTTTTAATGTGAAATAAGAAATGTTATCACTGGCTAATTAAGTAGCAAGTGAAGGTTAATTAATTCATAATATATCTGTATACATGGCCAAATTCTATTTAGTGCGTCAACTTATTAATGCAGATGTGGAAATATCAAATGAAAAAGTAGTGCAATAAGTTAATAAATGTGTAGCATCTTTGGACGCCATAAAGAAATGGTAGCAAATTGATTTTTGGTTCAGTTCAACAGAAGTTAATTAACTGCTATACTTAACAGGTTCTCTTGTTCCCAGCATCCTTGGGATCTCACGCAGCTTTCTGGCTTGAAATGAGATGTGATTAGAGCAGCCCAAAGGAAGAGAGATTGATGCTGGTGAGGTAGCAGGGCCTAGCAGTAGGCGCTGGTGCTCTGCATCTCTGTGCATGCCAGCAGAAGGCCACAGAGAGGACAGCACAGTTTGGAAAACTGTTGGTTTTTCAGTGAAATTCCATAGAATACAGCACTTATATAGAAAGGGGAAAGCTGCAGACAGATGTGCTGCTGTTGTTCATGACATGAAGCAACCTTTTCTCTAAACTCATTGTTTCCTGGCATGATTAAGAAACCCAGCAGGTACAGAGAGCATGGAAGTACCAGGGTTGTTATGAGGATGTTTAGATGGCAATGCATGTTCTCAGGTTTGGCTGCTTCTTTCAGGCTAGCTTGGAGGACCGCGTTATCATATAGAAAAAAATTACTGTGTACCTATAGACAAAGAAAATGAAAAAAAGCCCTCAAGTGATCTCAATGGAAAGCTGAAATTTTCTGATATGGTATCTGCAGGATCGTTATTAAAATTTAGTTTGATTTTTTTAAATTTTGCATTTCTTATATGCACATCGTGTCTAATTAAAACCCTAGTTTAAATAGATAACCATAATTTAGCAGTATAAATACAGCAACTTTAGCATGCTTTCCCTTCCCCAAAGAATGAGGAGAGGATGTGTTTAAATTTTATATAATTACAACTTCCTAAAGGTGATACATTTTTCTGTTCTCTCTGTAAGGCTCCATTTGTCTGATGATGCAGCGTGAACCTCTTAAAAATTTGTGCAACATTTACAGTATTTGTAAATTTTAGTTAAAATTGACAATGACTCTGGCTTTCTCTCGTATTAGCCTTAAAATTCGTGAGTAGTAAATCAGAGGATATCCATCTTATGTTTCAATGCATCTCTCTTGCAAAACCCTTGAATCTGCTGTTTTGAGCTGAAATAGTCAGTCTTCAGTCACAATAAGCACTTGCGTCATAGATAACCTTGGATATTGGAAGATGTTTTTTTAAATGGTGGTTTTTTACATTATGTTCTCTGTTATTTGAAGCAAATTGTTTAACGACCTTCCCCTTTTTTTCCCTCTTTGTGAAAGGGATGCAACTAGGTTTTGTTCTTTTTGGTTTTTTTATTGCTTACTCTCTCTTTTTCTTTCAGAAGTAGGGGAAATTACTAAGCCATTCAAGGTTAGTAAGGAAAGACAATACTTTCTATTAAACTTGCTAACATAGCTGAGAGAAAAACAGACCAACTTTTGTATTTACAAGCATTTCTTTGGGTAATATTTACAGATTATCTTGGAAACACAGAGCATGCCTGTCAGTTCTTGCTTGTTAAAAAAATGAGAGTAGTTTAAAATATCTGGAAAAAACAGCATCTCTGACACAACTTACTGTGCACCTAGGAGTCAATGAATGCATAGCTCACATACATACATGTAGATATACAGAGGAAATGTTTAGTACATGCTTTGCCTCAGCTTTTGTTTTACTCAGTCAAAAAACCCCACCACACTGTTTCTCTCTTTATGGGACAGGCTTTCCTTTCCTTGAGTCACACTGGCAGCCCTTGCCTGTGCCTGCTTCAGGTCTAACCCAGCTGATTTGGACATTGATGACCAGAGGCATTTGTGGCACTGCAAGTAGTGTCACCAGAGGAGAGGAAGAAGCCTTGCTGCCTTTCCCCAGCAGTCATCCTTTGATAGATCCCTAGGGCTGTGATTGCTTTTTCCACAGTGTGTCACACCTGTGTCTCCACCATCAGTCAAATCATCCATGATCTTCTTTTCTGCCATGGCCAGCTCTCTCTCCAGCTTACAGCTGCACACCTTTCAGTCTGTGTCTGCACTTACGGGTGGGCATCATGTCCCATTCTGGAAATGTTCTGTTCTTTCATGCTGGTTCTTGCTCTCTGAATTTCAAGTTCATTGTCTTCTGTCGTTCCCTGATGCTTCTGTTTTCCCATTCCCAAATAAGCAAGAATCATCACAATGTTTCATTAGCTTAGCTGAAGCTTCTGGAAAACACAGATCTAAAACCACAGATCTGGTGTCCTGGAGATACAAAGCTTAACAGTGGAATCAAAGTACTTGGTTTCTGCATCTGTGACTTCATCATCCCTCCAGCCTGTGTCCCCATGGGTGACTTCTGCAACCGATCCATATTCAACTAAGGCAACTGTAAACCTCCAGTTGATTTCTTGAGGCACTTCACTGTCTCCACACGGTGTACTTTTTAAAGTGCAGCCTGGATTGCCTGTTTCCAGTTTAGTGCCTCAATGGTTCTTGTCTGACCCAGGGAATTAAGTGGAGCAGGCTTTCCCTCTGACTGAGGTATATACTTTTTGAAGCTATATTTATAAATCCATTAATTTTAATTGTTCGGGAGCTCTCATCTGGGATTTCATGATGTGAATTCCTACCAGTAGTTTTCCATGAGGGCCCTTCCACAAGAGAAAAGCCATTGAAACTGATAGTCAAGGGTTCTTCAAAATTAGCTGGCCAGTGATGTGCATCAGTATGTACTTATACTGTTTCTTTGAATAGCAAGTAAGTTCCTGGGTTTTTTGGTTCCTGAGGACTTCCTTTAAGAACAAAAAGAAAAAAGAAAGAAATCTGTAAGATTTATCTTCCTCTGAATTCTCTTTTTGTTTTGAAAGGAATGTTTCATGCTTTTGCAAAGGGTGTGTGTGTTGGACTCTTTGTTTTCTTTTGCTTTTTTCCCCCTCTTCTGTCAAAATTCCATCTCTGTTTTCCATCAAGGATATGTGAAAAATATTTTCAATATATATCATTAAATAGTTTCCTTGTTCTTACACTACTCCCTAGGCATCTGTTGCTGACTGCTTTTGGAAACAGGATACTGGGCTAGATGGACCTTGGTCTAACACAGTACAGCTGTTTTATTTTCTTAAACGCTGAATCATTTGTCAAAAAAAAAAATTCTATTTATTTACTTGTATGCAGCTGCAGTGGCTCTTGAGAAGCAGAGTCTGCGGTTTGCTCTTGAGAATATGAAGACAAATTCAGAGGTGTACAACAGCTCATCTAAGTAATTACAGAAGTGTTTTTAATTGTAACCTTCTGTTGAGTGCAGAGGCAAAGAGGGAGTGTTGTAACAAAGTGACTCGAAAAAAACCTGCATGTTTGAGAAGAGCTGGAGACGCAACAGCAGAGAAAGAGAGCGGCTAACCTAGCTTGCACTCCTGAAGGAAATACAGGGTGCCAGACGGGAACAAAATTTGCCCCAGTCTTGGTAGCTGTTGCAGCCACTGCTCAAGAAAGGGAATAGGAAAAAACTGGGAGAGAGGAGGTGTCCAGATTCCATAATACCATATCAAAGGTGTCGGTGATAAATATTTTATTAAACTGTCAGTTTAGCAGAATTATAAGGGCCCACAGCTAGAACCTTTCACACTTATTTTTGAAACTTCTGTTTTAACATTAATTTTGATCTTTAAATGTATTAAGAAGTTAGTGGTTATGATGATGTTGTTGTTGTTATTGTTTGTTTGGGGTTTTTTAAGAAGCAGATAGAAATGTGAACTCAATTGCCTTATGATGTTAATTTTCTCTTTTTTTGCTGTTCTGAATTTATGTACCACTGAACTCATCAACACATTCGTGGTATGCTGCAGTGAACTCAAATGATGTGACTGTTGTTAGAGACACTGACATGGACACATGGTCTTACAATGAGTGCTTGAGAGACAAATCTTAATGGATTCCTGGGCATTAATTTTGCCTGCTTATTTGTCCATATGTAAATATGAAAGTTTTATTAGGATTTACATTCCCAGAATTTTCAACCAATTTCTACATTTAGACACCAAAGTAAGACTTCTACTTTACTTTCACTGTACTTTTGCCCATTTTATCATCATTAACTGATTTTGTAATGAAGTACATTATCATCTGATTTAGTTATTTTCAAGAAGGTTAGTGTTTACTTAACTGAATTTTTATTGCATGATGCATTCACCTTCTACCTTTATGTTCTTTTTTACATTTTTAAAAGGAGCTAGAAATTTTGCAAACCTTCACCCTTTATGTCATAAATTGTCAGAGCATTTACAGATACTGGGCTTTGTTGACTTGTTGCTCAGGAGTTACTTAAAGTTGGCTGAATAGCTGTCCTAAATACTTCCTGGCTGTAGTACTTGGAATAGCAGTTTTCACTTCTCTGGTAATCGTGCAGTAGCCAACAGGCAATATATTTTTATCTGACTCCGCTGTCCTTGAAGCACTTTCATTTTAAGGAACGCCTACATGTCTTTTTATTTTAGATCTAAACAAAGAAAAAATTAAACTTCTGGATTATTAATTAGTTTTTTCCTAAGTATAAGGCAGCTAAAGAGATGTCGGAATATCAGTGTTGGTTCCTGATCTGTTCATGAACATGATCAAAAGACAAGACTGGATGCAGTTCATTTTGTATACAAATTACCTTTCCAAATGGAAGATGATGTTTATCTGAAGTCCATTAAATAGGTGCTTATGTAGCTAATTATTTGAACACACAAGTCCAGGCTGGCTCACCCCATGTTTTGTGGGAACTGCCAGTGGTAAGGTAAGGGAGGTTGGGTTGGGTAGGGCTGCTGGCTTTTCTACTGGCTCCTCAGAGATGGGCATTGGTTTATAGTCAGCACCAGCAATCCCACACCTCTCAGTGTGGCTACTAAGGGCCATCTTGGATAACCCCACTGTCTTGTGGGAAGAGGCAGTGGGAGCCAGGGACATTGAGTATGTGTGTGGTGTCAAACAGCTGAGGAACTTCACCAGCTTGCTGCTTGGATCTATGAGCCACAGTGCCTGCTTGGGCCGTGCACGGGCATGGAGAAATGCCACAAAGTGAGTCTCTCATTTCCAGACTGCCAGATCTCAATTACCTGTACTCTCTTAGGGGGTTTGGGGGGTTTTAAGGGTGTTGGAAAGGAGTGGCAACCACCACGTTTCCATCACAGCAGGGTTGTCATCATCCTCTTAGCTGAAGTCAGAGATCTGAAAAATACTTCGTTATACATCTAGGGTGTATGGGTGACTTTTTTTTTAACAACACACTTAAAAGGTAGATTTAAGGTATTAGAATGGTGGTTTTGAGATCTTTACAGGTTATCATCTCTTTGTGTGTCTGCAAGTAGATGATAAATTGGCAGACAGATGTTTGATTATATATAAATTGTTGTCTGGTACTCTAATAGCCTAACATTTTCCAACTGTGATCAGATGTGTCTGAAATTGTTCAGCTTTACTCCAAGAGAGCTGCAGTTCCTCATTAATTCTAATACTCCATGAGTAGTTAACTAAGTCTGTGTAAGGCTTTGCATTTCCAAAGCGCTGTGTTTAATTGCCTAGAAATTGGCCTTTATGTTGGTGTTTTTATTAAATGCTGAGAAGTTTTTTTTGTATCAGACTTGCTGGTGTTTTTGCATTGTTTCCCTGTAGTCTCCAAACTGGTAATTCCACTTGTTAAACTGGGTTGGCTTTTGCAATCTCCTTTGTTGTGGGATTCTCCCTTGCTTCCCCCAGTACATTCCAGAAATTGTTTGCTTGCAGGCAACTCTATTTATAAGCTTGTTTCATTTCTGTTTGATGTTTGAAAAGGTTGTTCATAGCTCTTACCTTTTCTTTGGTTTCTATGATATGCTAATCAAATGTTCTTTAACTAGTTAAAACTGAACACTTTATTTGTTAAATATAGCCAGCCAAGGGAGCCCTTCAGGCATACGTCTCCATTCTTTGCTGTCTCTCTTTCATTGTTCTCAGGATTGTAGCATGAGAAAATGAATAGAGCACAGTCTATCGTATGGTGGGTGGCTGTAGATATGATGAACCTTCTGCTGAGGACGTAATACATTTAAAATTCACCATGTTTCTTCTTCTTAAAGAACAGTTGACTTTTAAAGCTAATTTGGTATCTTCTATTCACTAAAACTTTAAGACTGAAACTACCATTAATGAGAAGAATTCAGATAAATACTTGCTGATGATACACTGGATTTTTAGTGTGGGATGGTAAAGCAAAATAAGTTAAGATCCTATTGATATCTACTGAAAGAGACAATTTCCTTAAAAATGTTAACAGCACTTCTATAATCTTAGTGTTGATTTTAAATTAATTAAAAGACTTTTCCCCCATTGGCAGTATATTCTTTTGTAGCGAAGTTGTCAAGGAAGATTGGGATTTTTTACTATATTCCACAACATCTTTTGTAGGAAGGCAAGGTACTTCTAATCAGTCTGCTTTAAAGGTATCTAAAAATCTAAAACCAAATTAAACTTTATAATTGTAAAGCTAATAATGATGTGCTTGGGGTGCCTTCATGTTTAAGTCATTTCCAAAGCAATCTGTGTCAGAGGAGACAGAGAGAGGTATTCTTACAAAGTTGTTTGTATGTGATTGGTCTGCCTATATATATAAAATCCATTAATTCAGTAGTGTTTGGCTTTGGCTTGCCTACCAATGAAGGGAAATGAGTGCAGTCCTTCCAACCTCCTCCATCTTTTACCTGTGTGCTTGCAATCGATTCAGCAGTGTCTCGGGTCAGAGATTTGCCCTCATAGGAAGATGCTCCATCTGTCTCACAGGTCGTCTGGAAGATCCCTAATGAGTTTTACCTTCCCATACTGTGTTTTTTGATACCCTCTTACTTATCCTACCAAACAACTTATGTGCCACCAAGACTGGCCTGAAGATGTGAAAACACCTTTGAAAGTAGTTTCCTTTTGTTTTTATTATTTTATTTATTTACTAAGTAGTATAGCATTTAATAGCCTGAAGAGTAATATTTTGTAAGCTGCCCTGTGAATAAGTGGTAGGAGATAAATGATAGCCTGTATCAGTAACTGTATCTTTAGGGCATGATTTCAGATTGCACTGGACGAAGAAGACCTAACTCTAGTCTTTGTCTCGTTAACATGCCAAAATAGCTACATACGCCAATTTTCATGCAGTCACTCTTGATTGAGAGAGTCCCTCTCTGTGCTGTGCTGGAAATAGGCTACTACAGCCTGGTTTTAATGGTTATAATGTTTTTAAATTTTTTAAATATGTTACTGTTAAATTGCAGAATCCTCTAAACTTTCTTCCACCCTCCCTCCATCCAGACACTAAATCCCCAGTGATTAAACAAGGGAGTTGACTAAACCCTGTCTAGTTGCTGGTTAGTGATCTCATATTTTGACTATTTCTCATAATTAACAGTACCATCCATCACAATTTTTCTTTGCTGAAAAGCAGCAGGATGGGAAAAAACACTGAATTGGCCATTTAAATACTTCTTTTCCAGACTGTCTGCAATTACAAAGGCTTTTTGAAAAATCTGAATCAAGATGGTTTCAATTATGAGTAACATTTCTAACCATACTGCATTCTAACCTGTATGTCCTTTAGGTTGAATCTGACATGCCACAATTATTGTAATCACTTTATGATGTGCACTATCAGACAAATAGAAAATAGAAGCAAATACTGAATGGTTTTTGGTTGTTAAAGAGCCACTCTTGTGGAAAGCATGAGATCATTATTAATTTTTTTCTTCCATAAAACTTTGCGTTGGTTTTTAGAGTTTTAGTTTAATGTATTCTTCAGCCTTGTGACATTTATAAAGAATATTTAAACCAAAGTCCTTTAAAGTAGCTGTGATGAATGAGTCTCCTGGGAGTAATGAGAAGATGGTTCAGCCACACATTCTGGGTCAGGTGATGAGCTGAGTACCTTCTCAAAGTCTGTGTGCAATTTTGAGGTCTTGGTGGTTGGGGTCTTTTCCTTCCTGCTTCTGAGAGGAAAATTCTCAGCACTTCTGGTCTCTCTGTTCCTGCTTGGGAGCAGAGAGAGGGAGAAGGTGGTATAATCTTCACTTAGAGTTTCTCACTTGGTTGTTGTTGTCACTTTGGCATTAAAAGCAGTGACGGAAGCCTTGGCTGTGCTGTTGGCTCCTGACCGCATCCTGCCTCTTCCCTCCCAGCACCCAAGCAAAAGGAAACATTTGACAAAAAGGGGTTTGATGGGAATCTCTGTCTTGTGACTCCTACTCAGATAAGGTGCAGGCAGTGAAAACACTTTGCCCACAAAGGGAAGTCATAAATTATGTTGTACTTTGGTTCCTGTTTGCAGAACAGTATTTCAGACCCTGAGTTAGTTTCTCCTGAGAATCAGATGGGCATGGTGAAGGCTTCCAGGAGATAGAACACTGGAAGTTGTCAGTTTGTCACTCTTGCAGCGGAGCCTGGTTGTCTCCCATAGAAACTTTAGGGGGAAGGAAGAGCAAGTAAACAAAAGTGGTTCCTTTCTCCCAGTGAGTTTGCACGTCATACTAGATGTTGTGATAACCTGTTAATACATGATGAACTTCTTTTCCCTGCTAAGAGTTAAAGGTGGGAAGGTATCATCTTCAAAATGCTGAAGAGAACAAATTAAAGTAGTCCTTGTTCAAGTCAAATGGGTCAATTCAAGTCATGACTTTTTTTCTTTCTGTATAAATCATTGGGGCTTTGCTGTGACACTGGAAAATCTTGGTACACTAGTACATGATCCCTTTCAATGCAATTTGAAGTAAAACAAAGTGTTTTGCCTTGAAATGATGTTGATGTGCTTATAGCACTGTGTTCTCCAAAATGCTGTTTGGTAACTCTTTATTCTGTCATTGGAGTGCATAAGCTTTGAGCATATAACAACTGCTTGTATTAAAGTACTTCTGGATGAGTGGTCCATCAGATTTCATTTTTTAACATGAATGTTTTGCTTACTGCCATTGTGTTTGAATACTTTTATTGCCCCATAAATGCTTGGGGTTGCTGTGATCATTAGTCTTTGGTCAGGCATGTTGATGAAGCACACATGAGTGTTTTATTACCAACAAACAGTGTGCCATCATCATCACCTGGATTTAATCTTCCCCACCACTTTCCAAATAATATCCTCCTTTTCTGTGGTTTCTAAGTCTCTCAAAATGCAATTATCTGGGTTTAAACATTTCAATTACTGAGTCAGAGTGTTTATTTAAAATTTTGGTGAAACACTTCAACCATCTTTGAAAAACAGTTGAGCTGTAAATACCTTCGTTTTCCTTCCACTTTTTTTAAACTGGCTCAGTAATGAACTTGATTTCTCGTTGTTTATAGCTGAACCTTGAGATCCAGCACCAGAACAGTTGCTCTGGTACCACTAATTTGCCTTCTGCTTTTTTTGTGAAATTTCACCCAAATTATGTCATTTTGTATGTGTGAAAACTCACCATCCATGCACACCTAGCAGAGGCTGTGTGCAGGCAGGCAGATTCCACATACACTCAACTGTTTTCAGGCCAGTGACACAGCTCCATCTGGTATCAGGTGCTGGTGCCAGGAGCAGGGAAAAGGTAAGGCTGAAGGTGAGGAAATGGAGAGGAAGAGAGCTGGGACAAGGTGGGAGTTTGGCCAGGTGAACTGGGTAGGAACCAAGAGTTGAGGAAAATGTATTGGAGATGTGCTGTCCAGACAACATTAGTACATGCTCTCTTGCAGCCCTGTGTTTCCCTGTGCCTCGGTGTGGGGTGGCATGTGGAAGGGCCAGGTCTCTGCCCAAAGCGTGATGGTGCACCAAGAGAGGCAGAAGTGGCAGAGTTGGCAGGAGCTGGGCTCTTGGTCAGGTGTTCGCCTCTTCCTCTGGAAACCAGTGAGTGGGTCCCTGAAACTGAATCTTAGCTGCTAGCAATGAGGTGGGTGGACTCCCAAATCCCAAGGGCAGTAAGTGTCTAGTGAGGCATTTGCATGTGCCACATGGATACAATGGCAAATTAGAAGGACAGACGCCTGAAGCCAAAAACTTCAGGCACTTCTCAACTCTTTAACTGTACTTGATCTTAGTTTATTCTGCATAGAATGGGAGTAATGCTGGCTAGTATCTCAAGCAGGCTGAGAAATCCATTAATAATTTTAACAGAGCCATTCCTAATGCGATCCTATAGAGCCAGCCCTATGCATAGGCCCAAAAGGGAGTGAGTAGCTTGCATTCAGGCCAGGAGGTAAGTGAACATGTGTTGGAGTATTGACAACTGACTATCAGGGTTAAAAGAAATACCATTTGACTGCCTATTCACTGTGTGGAAAAGGCTATGCAAAATAGTAGATGTGGTCATGCAATTGAGGTTGGTATCTCTGCTTTTACTGATGAAGACATGGAGATTTTCAGGGTATTCCAATGTCATTGCCATATAATAAATGGTAGGGAGTCTAGTGTGTGTGTTCTTCCCAGAGTCACGAATATATGCCTTGGAAAACCTGGAGGCATTATTTTAATTTGAAATTAACCTAGAATTTTATTTAGTCAGTGCAGAATCTGTCTTAAGGAAGAGAATAATTATCTGCTCCTTCAACACAGTATTGAGAAAGTATAAGCACTCTCGAGACCACAATCCCATATTCTAGTACTGGAATGAATATAGTATTCAGGGAAAGTAATAAGACATCCTAATGTGTCTTATCTTTTCTCATAACCATGATTTAGCTGCCTAATTCCATAAGCTACCGTTTCAGATAAATGTAACTGCATTATATTTCTTGCTATTTTTGCTGGATCTTCTGGAAGCTTCCTAATACCTGGTGGAAGGGGATAGATAGCCCTTCAGCAAAAAGAAAAGGGGGGGGTTTTTAGCTTGCTGGAATGCCATGGCTTCATTCTTTCCTCTTGCTTGAATTTTTTACCAGTGTTCTTTCTCCCCTTTTTTTAAAAGCTGATTTAGTTTGTTGATTCTCTGGATGTTTCTCACTGCTAACTCTTATGTCTTGCTTCTTCAGAGTAGGGGGTCTCACTGCCCCTCTTGCTAGTAGTGCAGTTTTCCCTTTTCCCTGAGGAAGGAAATTCAAGGTGAGTCAGACTGCAAGAAAAGATGGAAGCTAAAATGTTTTACTGATGTTAAGAAACCAATTCCCAGAAGAGGAGGAGCACGAACTAAGTATAGAGAAGGCGAGGAAAGGTGCCCTATTTCCCCTTGGCTTTTCAGATCAGGTACACTGATTGCTGTCTGTAGGCAGCCCCATGGTGAAATGGTGTCTTTCAATCTCAATAATTTGTTTTCTGCTTCTCAGCAGCTATAAAAATTAAGGAGGATTTTGTGTGTGATTCTTCCTTGAAAAGGCATATATATTCATTTTAGGTGTTTGTTACTTTAATTTCTGTTTGTTTTCAGGAACTTTCCAATCAGTTGAGAGCTGGTGTCAGACTCCAGCCCTTGCTGGCTGGTCCTAGGAGCAAAGCGGATGATTTATTAATAATGCTGCAGCGGTGCCAGCACTGCCACTGAGAGTGGGTAAACACTCCTCCTCTGCAGAGGGACAAGACTCTGTACTTTTCACCTCTGCAGTTATGTAAGGTGCCCTTGGCCATCTGTGTATTTAACTTGGCCCTTGCTTTTTCCATTTGTTTACAAAATGATTGGCCATGAAAGTGTGAAATCCCCAACAGGGAAGATTCCCAGGAAGCCCTAGCTGGACTGGGAGCCCAGGAAAGAGAGGAGTGCAGGGTGGCCTGGCCAGAGTGAAAGTATATTCCCGAGGAGCAGCACAGGGACACGTCAGTAGCATATCAGGTCACTTGGTAGCAGTTCAGGGCTATTGGGCATCCCCCACAGCTGGGGGCTGTGGCATGAAGGTGTCCAAGGCAGTCACCAGTCACTTGTTTCTGGTGTACAGTAGGTCTGTCCTTCTCTGTAGTACACCAGTGGATCCCTTAGTGTGTCGGGGACTTGCTACATCATACCAATGACCTTTTCCATATGGTGAGACTTTTCCAAATAATGGGCCTTTTCCAAGTCACATATAATTCACTGTAACTCTCAAATGAAGCACCTTTTCAAGGCTCCCTTGGCCAGGTGAATTGCTGTAGGAACCCAGTGTAGTCAGTTTTATAGCACTCTACTCCCATTTTCTTTCTGATCCAGTCAACTAGGCTCCTCACTGCCAAGGCACGTCTTCTGCTCCTTTTTGATGCCACATAACTGATTTTATGGCTTTTCTTGAGGTGCATTAAGATTCCTGGTGTGTTGCTGAGGGAACCATTGCCAGCACACCAGCCCGTTGCCTGATCCTTGCTGAGCTATTCATCCTTTAGGCTTAAGGGCATCCCATTGGCAAAGACCTCTCCCCATTACTCACTATTTCTTTTCTAACTTGGATATGGTGGAGGATATGTGCTATGAACTTTGGAGGGTGAAGTCTGTGTGCTGAGCCACAGTGCCTTTCCTTTACAGGCCACTGAGAGAGAAATAAGGTGCCCCAGGGCTTGACTGTCAGTTCTGTAGTTACCCTTGCCTACCTTATTGCTGCAAAGTGGTGTTTCCAAAGCAAGGAATTTAATCTCAGTCCTGTTCCTTTGAGCAAGCTTGCATTAAAGGCAGCATATGTCTGCTTTAAGGTTTTTGTGGGAATTGGAAAGGAGGTGGGGAAAGGGGTATGTCAGGAAGTGGTGCTGTGCCATACCCATCTTCTTGTTTGGTGCTCTGCTGTTCTGCTACACCACTGTTGCCTTTTCTCTTGCCAGCTGCCCTGCAACCAAACAACTTACCTCTTTTTGCTGGGATAAATTCTGGAATGGCTACTTTTGTCTGCTCTTGAGATAGGGAGAAAATTTGAAGAAAATTGCCTTTTATCAAGCTGTTATCTTCTTTTACAGTTCAGTCAAGTTAAATTTAATGGTGGAGTATGTTGTTTACCTGCAAAAATCTGTGTCACCTTGACTTACTGTGTGGTCTAGCCCACAATTTACACATCTCTCCTCTGCCTTCCACAAAAACACTCAGTCTTTGAGATGAGCAGGTGTGTTAAAGCTGCCCAACCATCTATTCTGAGACTCTATAAAGGTGTTAGACATTTTCTTCTATAATACAGGAATCAGTGAATATGTTGACTTCTCTGGCTGGGCAGAGTCGGAGGGCTTAAATCATGGCTCTGTTTTTGAAGCCCATCTTGAGTCCCATGGCAGGCTGCATCTGGTCCTCCCCCAGGGGAGCTGTGTTTTTTGGAGCCCTACACAAGGCAGCTTCGCCCCATATGAAGACTCTCACCACCCATGTAATAGAAATCAGACGTCTGAGGAATTTTGTCTAAATAAGATTATAATTCCCTCTGCTTTCTTTATATTCATTCTGTTGGGATTTTCCCCTTATACTACCTGTTGGCTGCCTCTCATTCCATGGAAGTTGTCTGTGTGCATTAGAGTGAAGGTTTATTCCAAGGATTGTCCACAGTTGTTTGTGATGTATTGCTGATCAATGCTGGTAGCCAAACTTACAGCTAAGATAAAAATAATCTGGTTGATTTTGAGTGCCAGTGGAGGGAGGGAGAATGGGAAAAGAAAAACAAAAGGAGCTACATAATTGGGGAAGAAATAATATCTATTGCCCTATTATTCTCAAATTATTTTCAAGGCAGTAAACACAGAAATTAAAGAAATTGATATTAGACTGTTGTCTCTTTGTCTGAGTTTTCTTCTTATTTGTTAGAATAATCTCGGGGATCTTTGTCAAACAACTTAGAATTTCATAATTTTTTTTTGGCTTCTGCAATATCTGCCTGACTTCTTTGTCTTCTGAGCAATTTAATATTGAGTACACTTCCCTTGATATTGCAAGGCAAATTATTAAACCATTCTCTATAGCTATGCTCAACATTTGTTTGAAAGAGCATCTTGAGAGACTCAGAGCTCTTTGTGCATTGCAAATGTGCTCTTCATGAGAACATTTTGTCTTTTTCCATTTAAATAAATATCTCCTATTAAGTCTTTAGTGGTAAGACTCTTACATCATTTAGACATTCCAACTTTTTGTAAGGCTTCCATTTTTGTTCAATATTTTTCTTTTTTTTTTTGTCAGTTACAGGCAGTTCTTGTTCTCTACTTTTATGAATAAAATGATCATTTTTATTTTACCAGCTTTTAGTTTTTTACAAAAAATGGAAGTCATTAAAAGAGTAGCTAATGGGTTTTCTTAGCTTGCTGGAAACTGAATCAGATTGAAGTCACCTGAGAATTTTTTTCTTCTTTCTTTTCTACCTGAAAGTAGGAAAGTGAATTTTTCTACTTTTCCTTGAAACGGAAGTGTGTAGGTGCATATAAATATGTATGCACACTCACTAACTTTGGTGGGTGGACTTGCAAGGTGGCATTATAAATACAGAACTAAGTTCCCAGCAATGTTTTAAAGTTGTTTTTAAGTTGTTTTTGTTGATAGCTTTTATCTGGGTTTTTTGTTTTGTTTTTTTTCCCCAGAAAAACAGAACCAAGAGCTCAACCATTTCAAGTGTAATATAAGAGATGCTTGTGTTGTTTTGAAATACATTTTTTCCTTTAGGTCTTTGTGTTTGTCAGATATATGGCAAATAGTAAAGTCTGAGGTACTTGAACTCACCATCAAAAGCTTAATGTTTCTATTAGTAGTACAGTTTGGTCCTTTTGAATTATTTTTCAATTTCACAAATAGTTCAAGTGTGCCCGGTTTTCAAGATAAGGGATCTTATTCTGATCTCCATTTCTTTCTATAAAATTATATAAAATTCTGCTTAGGCTAAAAAATTTGCGTTTTCATAAGCATACATGTTTGCAGGGCAATGTACTCTAGATGTGAAATTATGCAGAATGAAAAAAAATTGAAATATTTTTGTATGCCTTAAGGAAAAAATAACATGCTATGTTAAATTTTTTTAAATCTATGACTAGTCATTCTCAAGGCTTAACTAAATCCCTTAAGTCCTTGGACACATGCATAACTCTATGAGCATGTGTAGTCCTACAGATTGTGTGAGGTGGTGCATATTCACAGCAAATGCAAAGGGAAAACTTTAATGGAGCTGTGGTATCTGTTTTTTTTCTTCCTGAGTGAAGTTAGGAAGCCGATTGACCTGCATAGGAAAATTGAATTCATGGATTGTGATGTTAGATGGAAACGCTTTTTAATTCAGTCCAAACTGAAGTCTCAGGGTTTTCCATGAGTGTTGGAAGTGCTGTTGGTGATTGAACTCTAATGTACTAAAATATGTAGGGAAATGCATGCATTCAAATCCTGTAGAACAAGAGGAATCATCCATCTCTGTGGGATACACAGTGTTTTCTTTAGTGTTTTGTTTTTTTTTTTCTTTTTGATATTTCTACATTTGAAAAATAGTTTTTGAACTAGTGTGGCTGTCCATGCATAGGAGCAGAAGCTTAAGTATCTCAAAATATCTGCCCTCCTATTGACTGGGTCTATTTTTAGCCTCAGGGAGCACAGGATTATCACAATTGAAAAGTTCCTGGTTTATGCAATATTGAAATTTTTTAATTGATTGGGTGAGGCCACACATGTTCCCAACCAGAATTTGCTGAGAGGCTGCTGAAGAGGAATCCCAGAGGAGGAAAAAATGTTTTTGCTCTTGACAGAAACTCTTCCGAAGAAGTATTTATGCCTTAGGTAGCACCTCAGCTGCTGACACTGCTGTCTTTGTGGCTATTCTTACCATGTGCTGCCACCACCCTGGACAGTGGCCTGTGCTGCCTCCCGCTCTGCTGGGGTTTGAACAGTGTGTAATACCTTCAGTAGGCGATGTTTAGCTAAGCAGCATGCCCACAGCTGCAAGGGCATTACTGTTTTAAAATGTGTCCTGATCTTTACAGGCATGTGCAAGGCATGCAGAAAATTGCAAAAGTTTTTTTTCGAGTGGGAGGAATAGTTGTGGCATCAGGTGATTATTACTTTTTAAAAATCGTTGTGTGTCTTTTCTAACTCTGGTAAATGTCTCATTGTGTCTATCTGGAAACCCGAAAATCTTTTTTTTACCTTGTAGAACCAGTTGCTCAGGTACCTTCTAAAACCGTTTATGTCTTGGAAATTATATACTTTTCTTCTTTTCCCATTAGACTGCATATTCAATCTTGAGAGCTCATGCAATTTCATCTGCATTTTAGGTTTAGCTTGTTTTCTTAATGAAACAAGTTTTGCATAGATGCACTGTCCATATTTTTGCCAGCGTCATCCTCTCACCCTAATAACTTCTGAAAAATGTTGCCAATTTCAAGCGAAGTTGCTAGAAGCAGACATCTCAAAGACACATCTCAAAGTTCTTAGTGGTTATGCAAAAAGCAGTGTCTGGGTAGCAGAGAGATCCAAAGTTTTACCCTATTAAGGAAAAGGCAGGAGCGGGCACTAAGCCGCTCCCGAGTGTGATCTGCCAGCAGCGTGCTCGTCTTGGCCGGCTCCTCAGGACACGCACGGCTCCAGAGAGTTATAATTATCCCGTGAGCTGTTCCCTGGGCTATAGTTAGGAGAGGTGGGACGGTGCTCTGGGGGAGAAACAAGGAGGGAGGTGGGCTGCAGTAGGAAGCTGGGAGTTTACAGAGAACAGAGTTGAGTAGGGGGAGCTGGAAGCACCCTGGGGAGTGAGGTTTGGGACAAAGGACAGCAAGGCAGCAGGCCTCCTACTTTCTGCTTCTCATTGGATAGCCTGTTTTTTAAAGATGTGCCAGATGTTAGGCTATGCTGTGAGTTGGGCGAGTCATGCTCTGTTATTTCCCACTAATAGCATCAATAAATTGCCTGAAATTCCGTACCTGGGCAAAATAATTCTTGAAGCTTTAGTTGATACTTGCCTTAAGAGATAGCAGGCACATTGTTTTGCATTTTACTTTTCTGTTCAAACATCTTACTTGTATGGAAGATAATTTTAATAAGTAAAACAAGCTCATTATTATACATAAACAATTCTCAGGCTTGAATTAATTATTGTTATTGTTACTATTAGAGCAAGAGTAAAATACTGAAAGAGGTTGTGAATTTATGAAATATTCAAAAACAAGAAATGGATCCTTAGTGTGTTATGCAAAGTTGTGGGGTGTTACTTCTATATTCACCTCATTTTGCTTATTTTAAATTTAAAATTCTAAGCACATATCTAGCTTTTTAATATACTCTAGTCTATGGGCTGTCTTGTGGCATTGATCTTAGACAAACTACCTATTGTTCTTAATGGGAAAATCTGTTGATCTTAAAAAAAAGCCAGTGGTGAGACATGGCTTGTTAAGGGGTGTGTTTTTGAAATTAAGCCAGTCAGGTAGCAGCTCCCAAGACCATTGCTCCTGCAGAAGTAGAGCCTCTCTTTGCTGTGCCCTGGTATTGGGCACTGAAGTTCTTTGAGTTCCCAGCTCCTCGATACAGCCTTTCCCTTCTCTCCCACTGCTTTACTAGATTGAAATCTGTGGGACAGCCTGACGCGAGCCACGACATGTTTTAGTCCAGATAATTAGCAGTAGAAAAGTAGTTTTTCTGTTAAAACTTTCCATTGCCTGCCTGAAATGTGGTGCTGGGCAGTAGGCTGGACAGCTGTAGAGGAAAAAGGCAAAGAAATAAAAGGTCAGAGTTAGGTACCATCCTTCCAGAATAAAAGAGATTAACAGGCTGTTGGAAATGCAATCTGATGTCTGTTCATTGTTCCTATCCATTGCAGATAAGGAGACAGCTCATTGAAAGTGATTTTTTGGCATGAACTCCCATGAGAAGTGAACAACTGCTTATGATGTGCTTGTTGATAACCTTCACTTCATGGGTGACAGGAGTTTCTAGGGACCCAGTTTCAAACCAATCTGTCTGTGCCCTCAGTTTCAGGACTCTGACTCATATCTGGGAGCAGGTTAAAAGTTGTAAGAAGCAATTATTTTTCCCTGCCTCCTGCCTTATCCTGCCGAGTTTGTGCCATCCTGTGCCAAAGGGACTGAGTGTCTGGGGAACAGCTCCTAAACTGCTATGGTTTTAAGAGGAAGCAAACCTCGCTCTGGAGGCTTGATATTGATGCACCTGAAAGTTAAAGTACCTGATTTTGTCTCTGAATTTGTGATGATGTGGCCTTCTAACATAGTAGGTTTTTACAAAGTGATCTCATTGATGGTGACCCAGCCAATACATTGAATGCGCCTGCATGTTGTGTACAGTTGCCTGTTCTGCTTTTTGGGTGATATGTGCTACCATGTCAGTTGGACTTCATATTTGACATTTTAATAAAGAAAAAAATTTCAGGGTCAATTTAATTTCATTTGACTGAAATGATACTATAAGTTTGAATTTTTGTTTGTGCAGTGATTAGTAGTTGGGAAATGGAGCATTTGGGAAAAAAGGAATGAAAAATTCCTCAAAGGTGTTTTCCTGCTACCATTGTAGGTCCAACAAGTAAAAAAGCCGATCTCAGAATTTATTTAATTTTGGTAGTGAGGGCAGATTAATTTGCTCACTATTTTCAGTGCTCATTCCACTGCAGTTTACTTTGGGTCATTTAATTTCAACAAGGCTTGATCTGTTTGGAGGGCTTTCTATAGCAGCGTGGCGGGACCACACAGCTCTTTTATAGTACGTACGTTCATTGCTAACCAGGAGCTCATAAAACTAGTAAATGATGCACAGACATGAATTACTTCAGAGCAGACAGTACATTTTTGTATGGTTGGATTATTTCTGAAAGATTTCAGAAATAACCAATCTTTTGTGCACTGTGGGTTGCTTTGCAGAGCTTGAAGTGATGGTATACAGTAGCTGTGTGCTTTCAAAGGTAAGACTGGAGGTCTAGCTGAAGGCACTGCACTCTTCAGGATTAAGGTATTTCAGAAGCCACTATGCATGAGAGTTGCTCTCAGGCCTTGTTTAAGGAACATGTTTGATTCCATATGTTGATATTTCCATCAGATTCAGTAGGTTGATATGATTTTGCTGTTTTAATTTTTAGATTTGCCATAGGCAAATAGGCTAAGGTAAAATAGATCTTAGTTGAAAATGTCTAAATCAGTTGGCCTCATCAGCCAAGAAGAAAAGCATATGCTCATTGTCCGTGCTGAATCTCCTCCAGTTCAGCATTATGATGGTAAAGGCCACATTCCCCCCAAATGAAAGAGCCAGCTTTCTCTTGTGTCCATCAAATCATGACTATTTCTGGTTCTGCTCACGCCAGCTGACAAAGTAAATGTTCTTTTTGTGTAATTCATTAAATCAGGCAGCATTAGTGATTCTCTCAATAGAAGGAAGGCATGATGTCCTGAAAGTGGCTGCATCTGTACTAGGTGGTGAAAACAGCACTGAGACCATGGTTCCTAAGTATTGAGACCATTGATTTTCTTAACTTTTTATCTTTCTCACATTTTCTGTCTTCTGCTGTTTATCATACTCCCTGCAGCAGCCAGGGGCACCTCAGGAAGGGGCTGTTCTCAATAATTTAATAGTGTAGAAATAGCTGTTTTTATTCCCATCAGCCTCGACACGGGAGAAACTTCATGTTTAACTCACCCCTAAACAGCTAGTTATGACATCCTTGTAGCAAATTAGAGGCAGAATCTGCACTGTTTCTGTGTCTGTCAAAAGTGTAACAATGGCACTAGTTTTGGGACATTTGAAGCCTGTTGAAAGTTTTGTAGCAGTGTGTGTATGTGTGTACATATATGGAGTCAGTGTATGTCTGTACTGTGTGATATTCCTGCCTAGGGATCTGGATGCTTTCTTGACTGTAGAAGGATATTCCTGCTTGTCTACAAATAGTAAAGCCCTAACACTGGTGAATGGGAAGTTTAAAAAGCACTTCTTAGAAACATCTCAATTTAGAAACAACTTATACAAGTTGAGTGTATCCAATGTGGTTTGACTAATGCTTTAGGTCCTCTAGTTGCAGCTCTTAAAATTCTGTGATTGTTTGTGAGCCATGTCATCAAGGAGCTTCTGATGTCTGCAGGTCCTGCCCTGCAGCTGCACAACCTCCTGGTGCACTCTACAATTTCCCTTTCTGGGGTAAAATACATCAGTGTGTCTTCCACCACTCTGCCTATGTTTGGGGTCAGCTTGTACATCCATCTCCTCTAACCCAAGCCATCTCAAAATGACAGCCCACCTATATTTTTATGGTCTCTAATTATCTCATAACTATCTAAAAACTCCTCCTGTGCTTTTTCTGTGTACCTTCAGATTTAGATCCATGCACTGCTTCTAAATTTAGGCTGTAAAAGTACCACCTTTACTTCTTTTATACTTGAATGGAAATAGTTCAAAGTTGTGCTGATGTAATAAAAACAGGAGGCTGGAAGGCAGTGAACTGGAATACGGGTGAATGTATGAGATAACACAAGCAGAGAGTGGCAACTTTAGATCCTCACTGCCATGATCATACAATTATTTTTAATATGATGTACTTATAAGCTGCATTTCTCTTAAAGAAGGTTTCAATTTGTTATTCATCATGTGATGTCGTGTAATAAAAAAAAAATTATGTTACGGTAACACCAGATACTCTAGCCAGGATGTCCTGAGAGGCAGTTCAGGCTGTCTGGACAGTTCTGCGTTTATTAATTGTATGGCAGTGATGTGTACTTAACAATGAAAATGCTGATTTACAGCCTTTCTCTCTTTTTTTCCCCGTGGCTAATAGCCTTAATGATCAATCAGAGGTGATGGGCTGAGGCAGAGCTCAAGGCCATCAGCTCCTCCCAGCCCTCTACATGGTTCCCAGCAAACACCCTGTGTTTCATTAGTTCTTGCTCAGTTTATGATGTAATATTTTGCTCAAAGGCATTGAACTATCATCAAAAGCAGCCGACTGATTAGTGTGACTTCTTTTTCCAGGGTCGTTGTACAAGGGAGAACTGCAAGTACCTTCATCCACCAACACATTTAAAAACTCAACTGGAAATCAATGGCAGGAACAACTTAATCCAACAAAAAACTGCAGCAGCAATGCTCGCCCAGCAAATGCAGTTCATGTTTCCAGGGACACCACTACAGCCAGTGGTAAGTATATTTCTCTGATGGTCTTAATGGTAAGTAAAGTTGAAGACTCCATTGACCTGCAAAAGTTCTCTAAATAGTATCAGTAAAAATAGTCCCTGTCTGTTTACTTAAGGAATGGTCAAGATGCTAAAGCTATGTTCATTTATATTTGCATTTCAAGATGTAATGGAGTGCTGCTGTAGACTTGATTCATTTTTCTTTTATTCCATCATAATTTGCATTTTTTTCCACTCCTCCTCCTCCCCCCCCAATCCCCTTAAGGCATTTCATGTCAAGTCTGCAAGATTTTTACCTATAATCCTTCTGGAGGTGAAAATTTTTATAATAACAATAATTTGCTAGTAAGAAATTTGAGTAGGAACACAAAGTTTCTCAGGAGTCTATGGCTTTGAATGACTTTAAATATTATTTAATCCCAGTACCGGGGACAAATGTTAATGGGTAGCATTTTCTTACTCTGTTGAAGTGTCTGAGGATAAGACAGAGAATTGGTCGTGCCTGCTCTTCACAAACTCAGTGTTTTGTCTCAAGGTGATTCATATGGTGCCTGAGACAATTCGTATCCAGGAGGTGATATAGAACTAGAGTCTGGCATGCATAAGCAGCATCTTTGGATATGCACTAAAGTGATCAGTTGCTCTGGACAGCCTTTGCAGTTGGGCTCCTCAGTGTAGCAGACTTCCAAAGCATTGGAAGTTTGGCAAGTAATCGGAATTAAACTTTTCATACATGGCTGCTAATGATGTTTTTTCAATCTAAATTCCTAGCGTAAGGCATCCCACTGGAGTGGGATTTTTTTTCTCTAACATGAGGCACCTGGAATGTTGGCATCAACTTCTGCAATGAGTTTCCAAGGTCCATTTATAGGCGTGCCTATGTCTTTTGATAAACTAATTACTATTTGCTTGGCTTGTTCCAGGCATCAGCATTTGGATTAGATGATTCCGTTTTCAGAGTGCCTTTGTCTTTCCATGGGCTACCACAGAAGTGAAGTGTAGGTATCTCAGAAGAAGACATCTGCATTTGGTCACAGGAAGCTCACCCCAGATGCCTTTTTCAATAATGCCTTTTTATACTTGGAACATCTACTGTCAGGTGGGATTTGGAATTGTCAGGACTCCCTGAATTTCTGGTACACATTCATCAAATTGTATCTGGTGATGTTGGCCTCCTAAGGTGTCTTGATATTTCCTGGGGATTTACTGCTTGAGTTTTCACCAGAAAAAGTTTTGATGAAGTAATAGATTCCACCGCTTAATATTATGAGCAAAATTGAAGTGGCAAAATTATACTTTTTTCTTTTCATCCATTTCATCATTTGAACTTTACAGTTTCGTTGACGTAATGTCTTCTGTACTGATTGCTGTGATAAAAATGCCAGGCCTGTCTCACATAAATTGCCAGATTAAGATGATTCAGCCTTGACCAAATGGATAAAAAGTGAAAGAAAATTTCATAGAAGTCATTTGATGAGTGGATTTATTCTTAAAATCATATCTGACACAAAGCTGTTATTTATATTTCACATAACATGGATTGTCTTCAACATAGTCGAACCATTGTTTCATATAAATGTTCATTATTATGCTCTTCAGAATTTAGCTCATGTTTGACATAAACTGGGTTGCTTGATATCAAGCAGATTTGATCACTGATTAAAGCACAGCATAATGCACATAAAGGAAGTTAGACGCCATTTCTGTATAGTTGGTTTTCCTGGTTAATCTGTATGCTCAGAGCATCTTATTGGTACAAAGTCACATCCATTTATAATTTAGTAATTGGTTCCAAAGACAAAAATATCTAGAGTAAACCAAACACAAACAAAAAAGAAAAAAATCCTGCCTTTTAGCTCCTGTGTTTTCTCTTGCGTATTTTCTGCCTACTATATGTCATGCAGGCCACCTTAATGAGAAAGACACTTCCCCTTTGTTAGAGTGTTTTGAGGTTTAAGTGTTGTGCTGTTGTGTTTCCAGCTGCTGGCTTATTTGGGAGCCTCATTTATGACATAGCTAATGGGAGATGTGTCCTGTAGTTTTTCCTCGTTTATAATTATAGCTTCACTCTCTGGAGTATTCAGCTCTGCAGAACTAAAGCACTTTCCAGGTCTGAGCATGGGCTGACAATGGTGATGTTCTGCCTCCACCCCCGTGGAGCTAGTGGTAACAAACCCACTATTCTGCCTCATCACGGCTGTTTTAGCATCACACAAATGCTCTTTCTTCTGGTCATGACTTCACTGACTCACTGTAGGAAGGAACAAAACAAGATTTTTAGGCCTGTATCATTCCCTCCAATCAAAGTTTTTCATATGATGAACTAATCTAAGCCTGAATAATCTCTTTCTAAATATTGTGTCCAGCTGAGACTATAATATTTATTTTGCTTGCCACTGGTGACAGCTGAGCACACAAACGTTTGCGAAGGTGAGTTTTCTCAGTGTATGAGACACAGTAACATATAATTGCAGGAGGTGGCAAAACACAGTACACAAACATACTGGAAGTTACATGCCAAAGAGCTTATTATATGTACTCTTATTAGAAATATGGCTTTAATATAGTTAATAATGCTTCAGCTATGAAATCTGAATACTTTGAAAAACAGCCCGTTTTCCCAAGGAAAACAGGTACTGAGAAAAAGTAATAAAGTCTGTGTTATTTCTACATTTAGATGTGTAAATAAGCCTGCAATGTAAGCTGGACCTCTACACAGATTCAGGTTCAAAGTAGGACTTCCTTTGCATCAGTAGACTCTTTTCCAATAATAGTTACAAAGGTGGTTCTTCGTGTGCTGCTGGAATGTGTTACGTGATTAAAAGAAGAGAGGATGCTGTGTGTTTTGCCAGCTGTTTGAAGTTTTTTCATTAAGAAAATGAATTGGTGCCAGAAAGAACAGCAAGCAAAAGATAACTAGTATGCTGTTGATTAAGGGGCTTTTTTTTTCATCTTGGTGTGTGTTTTCCTTTTTCAGCCCACATTTCCAGTGGGTCCCACAATAGGAACGAACACGGCTATTAGCTTTGCTCCTTACCTAACGCCAGTAACACCAGGAGTTGGCTTAGTCCCGACTGAGATCCTACCCACGCCGCCTGTCATTGTTCCTGGAAGTCCACCGGTTTCAGTCCCCAGTTCAACTGCTACCCAGAAACTCCTCAGGACTGATAAACTGGAGGTACTGTGGACACCGTTGTGACTAGAAATACGTTCTCTGTTAGGCTGTGTGAGAGTTCCTAGAGGATATGACTGTTGTTTTAGAAGCAAAGCTTCAATTTAGTTACTACAGATAAAAAACTTGTAACCAGGCACGATTTTGGCACTTGCAGCCAGTGGTAATTAAATACTGTTATTTTTAAGGTAGTATTTTTGCTTGTATTTAATACACAGACATCAGCATGAGTTTTTGTTTTTTGTAAAACTCATCATCTCAAAAAGCCTCAGGTATATGTTCCTGTAAAGGCATGCCTTGATGAAATATCTAACAAGCACTTTTTTATTTCAGTAATAATTCTCTTGGTTTTTCTTCACTGATAATAAGGCAATTTTATAGCTTTAAGGATCAATATTAGGGGAATGGTATAGCCCTTCAGCCCTGAGCTGCCAAGGGACACGTGGAATATTACCAACCCTGCAGCAGGCTGAAGGGACAAGCCCTCAGCTATGTACAGAGCCTCCTAGCTGTTGCTGGATCACTGTGTGGCTGGACTCAGTGGAATCTGTGATCAGAGTACACAAGGAGACCAAATGGCTCTTGCAGAAATGAATGTTCTTTCCCAAAAACCTAAGCACCTGTGTCTAGAGCGCATTTCTTCTTAGGAAAATCAGTGTGTTCATTCTGCCCATTTTTGAAAATTATTTTTAAGTAGGCTCTCAATTTTGTTTGTAGACTCCATAAAAAATACAGTGAATCTGATGTGTATTTTCCCTGGGTTTCAGCAAGAGGAACTCCTTCCCTACCAGTCAACCTGCAAGAATACAAAGTGTAGTCAGAAAGAGACAAAATATTTTGTGATTCCCAGCTAGTTTTTCAGGAGCAGTTACGTGAGTAAGTATCCTTCCCAGCTGCTTTCTAAACAAGAAAAAGGAAAGGCGTTGGGGAATGCTTCTGTTGCATGTTAAGTTTATTTAGCCACAGTACCAGAGATCTACCTGAGGAGCCAAGAACATAAGGGTAAAATAGGTGCGCTGCCCTCACCCACCAAAAGATGAAGGGTTTATTAAACTGAAGTTGCTGTAAAACTTGAGCTGACATGGGGAAGGGGGCAGGTCTGTCTTTTGGGGGCGTGGGACACTCCTTGCCCTTTCACGTTGCGCCGAGCTGTGGCCCTGCAACGTGTGTTGTTTTGCACGTAGGTGTGCAGGGAGTTCCAGCGGGGCAACTGTGCGCGTGGAGAGACTGATTGCCGCTTTGCGCATCCGGCAGACAGCACAATGATTGACACTAACGACAACACCGTAACCGTGTGTATGGATTACATAAAAGGTCGTTGCATGAGGGAGAAATGCAAGTATTTTCACCCTCCTGCACATTTGCAGGCCAAAATCAAAGCGGCGCAACACCAAGCCAACCAGGCTGCAGTGGCAGCCCAGGCAGCTGCGGCAGCTGCGACTGTGATGGTAAGTGCTGGCATGTATGGCTGCCTTTTTTTTTAATGCCTATTTTGCTTCAATTTAATGCTATTTGCTTATACTTTCTTTTCTCTTTTGCCTCCTTTTTTTAAACTTTTTTTTTTTAATTTTGGTGAAAGATAAGAATTTATAAAATTATTACTATTGCTTGATGGGAGGAAGCACTTTCTTTTCTTTATGCCCTTGTTTTAATGCTGTATTTCTATTCAAGACAGTGAAGCAAATGACACTCTATACCACTTCTGTTCTCTGCCTTAATTATATGCAAATTTGCCCCTAGTATTTCCAAACAGAAAGAAAACTGATAAGCTTCAGTGTTCCCAGGAAAACAGGGACACATATGCTGTTTTAGCTCTTTGATGGCAGATACACATGTGGAAATTTGGAAGAAAAGCAAAGAGAGGGCGCTTGCTCCAGAGATCAGTAGTAGAGCAGAAACCTGCACGGAGATTCAGCACAGTCCACCTTAGAAATGAGACAACCAGCCAGCCACTTTGGTCTCACTGTACTGGTAGTGTAGAAAAGCTAGGACATTCATCTGATCTACCATTAATGCCTGCCTGAGGGTGAGAAAGAACTGCCCTCTGTAGATCTACAGCTATCCCAAATGACTAAAAAGTGCTGCCTGTATTTTTTTTAACTTTGATTAGATGGCATTTCACACCTAGAGACTTCTTGCCTCTCCCACTATTATAGGCCAGTTCCTTGAATCATGAAGTTTTAAGGTAGTCAACTGTAATGGGAATCCTTAGGAAGGAAACATTGTGGTTACAGTCAGAAGAAAAGAGTGAGAACTTCTATTTTCAGATATTTTAGCCTCTTACTTAAACTGTTCAGACAAGACAGCCCACCCCTTCACCGGGATTGGATTCCTCTTACGGTTGCTACCGGGAAAGCTGATGAATTTGCAGTGGTAGTGATAAAGTTAAATAAATTGAATATGCAGGATCTGACTTGAGAGACAAAACTGCTGTCAGCAAATCAAAGAATCATTGTCCTCATTGCTGGCAGTGGACGAATAATTAAGCAGATGTGGTTTGTGGACTTGTAGGCAGTGCATACAATAGTTAAAAACAATACAGTTATTCTCTGGTTAAAAAGCCTACCAGAAACACAATACAGTACAGTACATAACTACCTCAAGCTATTGTATTTAACAAATTAGAAAAAACTGACTTTTTTGAGGGACAAAGGGTAAGTTATGCAAGAAAATAAACCATGAACCAGAAGAATATTTCTTAAGTTTTAATATTTTTTCTCTAATAGTATCCACAGCCTTTGTTTCAAATTGGATGATTTTTAGTTAAAGTTTCCTGTGCTTGCAGAAATTGAATACCATCTGGAAATTAAAGCAGAGAAGATTGGGTTTTTATTCTGATTAGCTTCTGTTGTGCAATATTTATTGTACATTTAGAGAATGTCGTATTTCTAGAAACTATACTGAATAAGAAAGGAGAGAGATGAGGGGATTAATTTTTTCCGCGCTTCAGTAATGGTAGCAGATATATATCCTGTGGTTTTAAATAAGGCTTAATTAGAGTTGCATTAGCCTCAAAGCAAGATGAAGCATCTTTGGAAACACAAAATTGAAATGTTAGCAGTCTAATGTCACAAGAGAAGGCAACAGAGACCCATAATTCAGGGTAACATTTTGCAGGGAAATATGTACAAAATATTCCATCCCGTATCCCTTTCTTGAGCCAGGGAGCTAGAGGAGATTGCCCAGGATGTGCCTGTTTGCTTTACTAAAGTCTCTAAGAATCTAAACTCCATAACTTGAAAACCTGCTCCATACGTACAGTAAAAAGATAAGTTTTTTGGGTTTTTTTTAATCTTATATTTAAATTGAATTTCTTTTATATAAATTTGTTTCCATTGCCTCTTCATTCGTCCCTGGGCACCACTGACTCCATCTTTACCCTGAAATCAGGTGTTTGTATACACTGATGAGATTCCCCTGTATCTTCTCCAGGCTGAATCCAGCACCTTGATCATCTTTCAGGTCCTTTATTGGAGTGTTTTCTAGTACACCTCTGTCTTTCTTGTAGTGAGGTGCCCAGACTTGGACAGAGTGCTCCATATTTGGCCTCGCCAGGGCTGAGTAGAGGGGAAGAATCACCTTCCTCCACCTGTTGGTGATACTCTTCCCAATGCAGCCCAGCATGCCATCAGCTACTTTTGCTTATGAAGCCACATTGCTGGCTTGTTATCTACCAGGATCTTAAGGGTCTTTTCTGACAAGCCTTTGTGGTCCCCCAGCATGTACTGGTGCCTTGTGATGTTCCTCTCCAGGTGCAGGTCTTGATATTTCTCTTTGTCGGACTTAGTGAAGTTCCTCTGTGCCTGTTTCTCCAGATTTCATAGGCCCTCTGAGCAGTAGCACATCTATCTTGTGTATCAACACTCCTCCAAGTTTCACAGCACTGGTGACTGGCCTCCAGCTGGGCCTTGTGTTGCTGGTCACATCCCTTTGAGGCTGGCATATGAGACAATTGTCAGTCCACCTCCCTGTTTCCCATTTCGCCCATGATAAATAATTTTGTCTGTGAAGATGAAATGGTGTTGAAATCCTTTCTGAAATCAAGAGAAACAACATCCCTTCACCACCCTTCCAGTCTCATCATAGAAGGATGTCAGGCTGGTTAAGCACAATTTCCCTGTCATAAATCTATGCTGACTACTTCCCATTATTGTCTTGGCTTTCATGTGTTTGCAGATGGTTTTCAGGAGGATTTGCTCAATTGCTTTCCCAGGGACTGAGGTGAGACTGACCAACTTGTCAGTCCTCAGACCTCCCTTCCTGCCCTTTTTGAGGATAGGAGTGTAATTTACTTTCTTATGGTCTTTGGGAATTTCCCCCAGTCACAGGAATCTTTCAAAGATAATTAAGGGTAACCTTGCAGTGACATTGGCCAGCTCCCTCAGCACCCGAGGTGCATTCTGTTAGTTCCTATGGGTTTGTGTACATACAGCTTGTTTAAATGTTCCCTAGCCTGATCATCCTCCTTCAAGGGAAAATCTTTTTCACTTCAGACTTTCCCACTGGCTGAAGGCCAGTCTTGCCAGTAAAGACTGAGATGGAAAGGATTTTCAGAACCTCCTCTTTCTCCATGTCCTGTGTCACCAGGTTTCCTGCCCCATTCAGCAGTGGAAACACATTTTCTCTGGTCTTCCTTTTGTTGCTGAGAAGCCCTTCTGGTTGTCTTTCACATCCCTTGCCAGATTGAACTCCAGGTGATCTTTGACTCTCCTAACATATCCCTGCATGTTCAGGCTGTGTCCCTGTTCTTCCTGAGCCATCTGTCCCTGCTCCCACCTCTTGTGAGCTTTCCTTCTTTCATTTTCGTTTAGTCAGAGGCTCCTTGCACATTCATGGAGGCCACTGCTGTGTGGATCTTGTTTGTCTTCAGGAGATATTATAGCCAACACCAATGTGCGATATGGCAGGCCAATACTATGCCTTGAATGTTTGATCATTTTTAATTTTATCTTTATTTCCTTTTTGTATCCTCTTCCTCTCCAGCCTGTAGCTATTGATTCGTTGGTTGTAATGTCGATCAAATATTGAGGAGAAGAAGATAATCTGATGGAACAGAAAGAGGCAAAGGAAGTTTTCAGGATGAAATAAAAGAAAATATTAATGTAGGAGAGCAAAATTAGCAGTTTGAAGGCCTGAGAAGAATGTGAGACTATATGGAACCAAGGTTGATGAGTATGTTTAGGAACAGATCAAACCTTCGAGTTGGGAAGACTGAGACTGAACTTGCTGAGGAATATGAGGGGAAAGCCAGAAGAAAGCTTCACAGTGGAGAGGTGATGTAGAGCATGGAGAAGAATTGCAGAAAGGCAATAATAAACAGAGAGATAATAAGTTAAGAAGTGAGATTAGATAAGATCTGTATTTGTATAATAAAGGTAATTAACTGAAACACTTTACTCTTAGCGATGTTGATTTGAACTTGTGGGCTTCATCATCACATAATGCTGAATTCAGTTGTACTGCATCACCTCTGTGTAGACTCCCCTCTGTGTACACTGGCTGTACCCCAGGCAGTGATGTTCTCTGCAGTGGTACCTGCACCGTGCCCTGCTCAGGCAGAAGTCTGTCCAGATCCCCACTTCAGACTGGGTGTTTCTTGTTGTGTCTGGGTCTTGGGCCCAGAGAGATGAGCAGATCCTGTAGATCAGGGTATGTAATCCAGAAAAGTGCTAATGAAGAGATGAGGGAGGTGTTGAGAAGGCTCGTAGACAGGGACAAGGAAAAAGTAAAATGAGGACTGTCCTGCAGAATACCCTGTTGGCATCTGATAAACTTATGACAAGGTAGTTTGCAGGTATTTTGTGCCTTGTCCTCTTTGCCTATTTCAGCTTTTGTTCCCTATTTCCACATACTGATTTCAAGGTAGACATAATCTGCATATTCTAAAAAGAGCTGAATATCAGCCTGTGTTTAAAAAACAAAAGTAAAAATTTCAATTTCTACGTAAATTTTTCTTTCCTTTCTAAAGGTTTGTAAGAATTATTTACACTATAAAACTTGAAAATAATATTTTATATGAGAATTTTTTTTACAGAATGCAGCCATAAGTTTGAAAGAATGCATAAATGTATATGCCTATGTACTATTGCCTAAATACTTTCTTTTGAAAAATTAATAATGCTGGACTAGTATCATAACTCATATATTAATGTTGGCTTATGAACTGGGAGCCCAATTTTACTCCCTGCTCCTGAAGCTAGTACTGAAGGTTATAGCAATATTTAGAAAGTATATTTTCAATTCTAAAAGACCTTTTTCCCTCTCAATGTAATGTGGTAAGTTACAAGATTTTTTAAAAACTGCAGAAATGACCCAGCTGTAGGAGAAAAGGAATTAATGATAAGTTAGTGTAACTGGACATACTACGTACTCTATTTTGTATTGGCAATGGAGAACCGTTCTCATTTTGACCATCGAATGATTCACTTCTCTAAATTAAGCGACACTCACCTTGTAAGCACTGACATTAATAGCATTTTTAATGCATTACACCTTTCACTAGTGTTTTGTATTTGAAAATGTAGCCTCCCAAATCAATTCTCTCACTTCAAAATGTGACCGAACTAACTTATCAGGAATTCCAGTAGGTGTATCCTTAGAACTTTCTGCATCTCTGTGAAGTGTTTATATGATGCTTAATAGTGTCTGCAAGCTGCTGTTTTACTCAACTTTCCTGAATTTCAAACATCTATATTTTACTCTCTTATATGCTTTTAACTAAGGTATAGTAGATGCATTTTTGCTTCGGTACTAATTCAAAATGTAATATTCATTTCTTTAGAAGACATTTTTGTTGTTGTGCATGCCTAGTGTTTTGTATGTTGTATATTGCATTCAGAATATTTTTTTCCTTCTCACCTATCCACAAATGCAATGCCGTTCCCATGACGCACCTCTGCTTGCTGTTTACCTGTATGTTAATTCGCTTGACTCCCATTGGCCCACTGCCATCATGTGCTCGCTGCCTGTTATTAAAAGACTCAGTCGACTGCCAAAGCAATGAAGCGACCTCTCGAAGCAACTGTAGACCTGGTACTTTGACCTTTCACCTTTTGCTTTGCATGTAGCTTTTTTTTTCTTTTTTTTTTCTTTTTTTTTTTTATTTTATTATAATTTTATTTTTTTCCTTCAGAGAAGCAACTAATGAAATTTGTATCGCTTTACTTTTCAAACATCAACCGGAAATGATTTCACATACTCGTTAATTTACCGGAAGCTCTATTTATCCATCTCATTCTCATACGTAATAGACCGCAGACGATTTAGTTTGGTTCCTAACACAGTTTCATCTTTTTTAAATCTCTCATGAAATGTCAAATTGAGATAAAACTGCTTTTGTAATTGAAAACGCATAAAGTAATCCATTAATCTGTATAATAATAGGAAATTATATTTAAATTTAAAAATAAATGAAAATACTTGGCAATGAAACACAAGTGGTTTTTTCTCCCTGTAATATTTGAAAACCTACTTAAAGGCAATGCCATTTTCGTTGCTTTAAAGCAAACGTTTCTTTTCAGTAGTTGTGCTGCTACAGTTCTAGGTTAATAGTACCATGCTTTTGCTACCAATAACAAAATTTCACTCATTTTACATTGCTGTGCTTTGAGTTAATATGCATGGCGAGGCATCTTTAGCCGCTTTAAAAAATACTAAATTTTTGTATTTATGTATATGTTGCGGACAAAGTCTTAAAAATGGCGCCATTTTAACTAACTTTCTTATTTGCAGGCCTTTCCTCCTGGTGTTCTTCACCCTTTACCAAAGAGACAAGCACTTGAAAAAAGCAATGGTGCCAGTGCCGTTTTCAATCCCAGTGTCTTGCACTATCAACAGGCTCTTGCCAATGCTCAGTTGCAGCAACATGCAGCGTTTATCCCAACAGGTATGTTGTATCCACATTGAACTGGTTTTGTGTCCCTGAGGTAGCCTCTGTGTCAGGCAGTTGCACTTAACAGAAGGTTTTATTATGCTCCCTGCCCCACTTGAGCTGAAGTCTGCACAGATGATTGCACATTATTTTAATTCCTCTTGCAAAGGACAAGAATTCGAGCAGAAATTTCAACATGCCGTTAATTCATAGCCTTGCTCATCATTCTCCAGAGTTTGCCCCTTTTTGCCTACTATAAATTGGATGGATTTTGACACGTATCTGTTTCCACCAACAAAAATGCTGAAAAAAACATCGTGCTTCAGAGATGCCACAGCATCCTCGTGCTCCCTCAGCTGCTGTCTTGCAGCTGTGGGGATTTCCCCAGCCCCGCACAAGCACCCTGAGAAAGGGAACGCCAGCAATAAACTTCCAGTCAATACCTTCATGGAAGCACTGGCAAAACACATCACTCCCTGCAGCTGCACTAAAGGGCTTTTAGGCATCAGCTGCATTTTTGTGGGTTTGGAGCACCACCAGAACTTTTCCACTAGCATTTGTGGCTCATAGCTGGGGTTATAATTCTTCATAGGGATGATCTGAAAATGAGTGAATGTAATTTACATTTCAGTGCTCGGAGCTCTGACAATCAGAGCGTTCAGAAATTGCTTGACCTGCACCCTGGCTGGTGGCAGGGCTTCTCTTTAACACTGTGAGAGAAGAGATATGCTGGGTGCTCGTGTAAGCAGTAACAACACAACCCTCTAAATTGTGTCAGTCACCCCCACTCCAACTTCCCAAAGCAGAACATCCCTCCTAAGGAATTCTGCGACTTCGTTCGTAATTAACAAATTACGTATTTTAGTGTCAGGGTGTTCTCAAGTGTGAACTTCAGAATAGTTTAAAACTACGTGTTTGCAAATGTGCTTGACATTTCAGCAATGTTATTTTAGTTTATAGAAATAATATCGGTTAAACAAGGAATGAAAGGCAACACATGATGATTTCCCAATCTATCAGCATTCCCATATGTTTTTAAAGATAAAAAACAAACACAGATGTCTTTGACTTCATGGAATTTTTCTATAAGGCCTCAGTAACAACCTTGGAGCCTGCCCCCGTATTTGTAATAGTAAGTAATAGCATAGCCTTATTTTTAGCACATTGGTGCACCAGAATATGTGTGGCAGAAAATACACTGACATTTATGGGAGTGTTTGAAAAAAATAAATAAATTGTGAGACCACCTATTTGGACATGAATGGAAGACTGCCCTGTGCTTACAGAACATACAGAAATTTCCACTAATTTCTTTTACATTGAAACTATGAGAATTTGTAGCATGATAGGTATTTTTCCTTCTTAGGCACTCCCTTTCAGGGCTTACTGTTCTTATTTGTAATTGACAAGGACTTCAAATTAACTATGGAAAATACAGTAGTTTAAACCTTTTTCAGTGAAAAAGCATTTGGATATTTTTCCAGACTTTTGGAATGTTCATGCTTAAGTTCATGCTCACTTTTTGTACTTTTTATTGTCCATCCCTCTTTCCAAGTAATTGTTGCAATTCTAGTTTTAGCTGACAAATTTCTAGTGGTAGGAAGGGTGGATCTTGGAACCAAACCTTAAGGGCCAGGTTGTTCTAAAGCCCCAAAACAAGTGCATGAAAAAAAAGAAGAAACAGAGGTATAACGTAGTGGATGGAACCCAAGCCCCCAGTGTAGAAAACCTTTCTTAAAGTGATCAACCTCCTGCTCTTTTCAAACACCATCAGCTCCAAGGAAGGATATTAAAGAGAGGAGTGGGATATGGGAGGAGTTCAGGAAAGGGGAACGCCCTCTATAAGAATGGGTGTCATGAGCTTTCCAATAAAGATGATACATCTGATATTCCCACACTTCCTGGGAAGGTTGGATTTGGTGGGTGTAAGGACTGTCATGCAACCCACGTCTGAGGAGCAATGCATGACATTATCTGTTGGATTTTAAATGATTATGTGATATTTTCTAAACTGGTATAATTTTCAAATGTGTTCCTTGTGTGTGTGTGTGTGTGTGTGTGTGTTAAATTTTAAGACAAGTTTTGCTGCTGGAATATATATAAAACTTAATTGTTTTATATAACTTCTCTGCTTTATTAACCACTGGCTCCCCTAATAAAAAGTGTGGGGCTTGACTTAGCATGGCTTACCTCTGAAGTTCTGCACTTTGTTTGTTTTACATCAGTTTGATTGCTTTGTCACCTTCTCCTTATTGTTTGGTGAACAATCTTAAAAACAGCAGATCTTTTCACTCTTCCCATTGCTGTTTGTTAGTGTTTCTCTAGCCTCTGGAGGAGGAACTTTGTGTATTCTCTGGGGACTGTTCTTGGGTAAGGTCATTCATAGTCACACAAGTCCTGCAATGGTCTGATGCGAGGCTGCAGTAGTCATTCAGCAGGAGCACAGGAAGCATATTCGACTCTGTGTCAAATATGCACAAACCTGGCACTCGTCTCCTTATCTGCTTGCCTTCACCAGCTTGCTGTATGCACCAGACTGGAAATAGGCTGATCTCTTTCTTTCATTTGGCCTTTCCAGAAAGGTTAAAGGTGGGCTAGGCACCAAAGCTAAACTGCATGGCAGGTGAGCAGTCATCCCACAGCACCTCTGAGGTGCGCTGGGAGCTTTCTGCTGGAATGTTACACACTTTGAGGTGTTTAGCTTGGGACTTGTCAAAGTACTGTTTTCATTATGCTAAGAATGAGTACATTAACATCAAACATAAATTTGGCAAAACCTTTGCAGTAGAATATTGTCTTAATTCCACTTTCTTTTCCTGCCAAAAGGCCAAAAATTGGTGAATGTTCATCTGCACAACATTGAGCTGTCTGAATTATGCAATGAGTTCTAAAAGTCCCAAACACTGTGATCTTTAACCACAGATGCTTCTATAAACGAAAACCTGTTGCTGCAAAAGCACTACGTGAAAGGATAACATTAATAAGTAAAAAAGTTTGTGAAGTATCTTGAATATGTACAGAAACATGCCAAAACCCACACAGTATATACAGGAGTTTAGTAAGAGCACAATCACCTTTTTGTGTTAAAGCAAAACTGTGAATGACCTTACAGTTTCATTTAACTAACTTACTTCTCTGTGGTTATGCTTGAATCTCACTTTGAATGTTAACTCTAAACAGCTAACCTGTTTCTTCCCTTTATCCACTTTTTTCACCTATCATTGCATGACACGCAGGGTCAGTTTTGTGCATGACACCCGCTACCAGTATTGGTAGGTTCCAAATTTCTTTATTGATCTCTCTTTTTATACTGTATATGATGTATATTCACTTGTTTCAAAAATCCTAGGTGAGATGTAGCCACTGACTAGAATTAAAGGTTCGCTTGTCCTTCTGGTTGACTTTGCAGAGTGTTTAGATTTGTAGATGAAAGCTGCAATTTAGACATGATATCACCTGCTATAACAACTACGCTGCAAAAGCATAATACCATGAATTCCAGTCTGCTTTTCAGTTTTCAAAGTTTTATTTCTCTTTATATTTTATATTGTCTAGTACTATAAAATCATAAAATACTGGAAAAAGCCAGCAAATTTCATCAGTGTTTTAAAGTTTCATAGTGGTGTGCCTATTTCTCCTTTGCTGTGTGTTAGAAAGTTTTATCAGCGTTTCCCAGAAATGCCCACTTTGATCCACAGAGGTTCTGCTGAAACTCGTGATCTGAATCTCACTCCTTTAAATATATTTGCAGCTTGAAATTAACATTTTGGGCATGCAAAGTGGAAGTACAATGCAACAGCCTCTGAGACAGAAAAGTAATCTTTCTTCTATTGCTCTATCTAAAGTGATTTTATTTTTGGGTTTTGGGCCTACTCACATAAACAGTTAAAATATCAAGCCTTTAAAACGTCAAATTAATAATTCCCCCATGAAGATGCTGATTAAAATTCATTCTTAAAATGAGCAAAAGCAGTGTCTTTCACAAAATCGATCTTGCTTTTTTAGATCAAACAAAGTAGTGTATATATATCAGGATAATTATTATCATCCCTCTCCTGATTTTTGCCTCAAGCAGATGGTAATTTAACTCTGATAAAGTCGAACAGTTATGCAGTGCTAGTAGGAAAAAACGCATAAATAAGGAAGACAGCGAGTATCTAGCTTACTTCGAAATGAAGATACATGAAAATAATTTCTTTTTAATTGTGTTTAAAAATTAAGATGAACATTTAACAGTTTTCTTCCCAGTGCAAACCACTGGGGATTTTTTTAGTAGGACTTTATTTTGAATTGCTTTGTAGCTGTACTGGGGGAAAACAAATTACGCATGTAACAATCTGCAGGTAACAGGCTATTTTGGTAAAGGCCTCATTTGCACAAGTAATCTTCTTCTTGGAGACAACACTGGCATTTTCAGTGGTCCTTACTCCTTTTTTTTCTGGGAATCGCCGATTGTGTTGACAACCTTCCTTTAATTGTACTTGTAATAAGCTATTTTCCCTTTTTTTTTATTTCTCCGCCACGCTTTCTCGCTTTGCACTGTGATTGCATGCCATCTGCCGGTTTAACCCATGATGATGGCTTGCCGCTCTTGATATTCACCATGCCAAAAATACCACTTCTCTTACCATAATGCTGCACCCTCCTGTTCATTGCTTCCATGGTTCCCCTCCTGAAAGTACCCATGATGCACAACGCTACGGCCGCCACTGTCTCTGCAGCAACAACTCCTGCAACAAGTGTTCCCTTCGCCGCAACAGCCACAGCAAATCAGGTTTGCTCCTTTTAAAGCTTTCTTTCACAAGATCCTGAACTCTAAATGAGTGCTGAGATTTTTATTTTAATTTTTTTTAACAAAAAAAATTCTCACAGAGAATTTTTTTTTTATTTCTGTGTTTACCCCATCAAATTTTACTTTTATTTTTAAGTCGTTTATAGCAAGTGTTTGTGGGACAGGTTGCACTTATTTAGAGTTAACATTTGTTGCAAATAATGATGTAGCTGTGTTTTGTGTTGCGATGTTTGTACCTAATTATTGTGTAATTAACCCAGCTGGAGTTAGAATCACTGTAGTACTGGACTACTTACAAAAGTCTGTTATTAACTCCTAAGTTCAAAAGGAAGATCATCACAGAGTTCAAACATTCAGGTGTCTTAATGTAGCCTTCTCCATGAGATGTGGAAGTGACTAATTTGTAAGCATGGAAGCTGTCAAAGAATCACAAGCAGGACAAGGCAGATGGAAAAAAAATTGAATGTTTTCTGTAAATACTAGTGATCAAAACAGCAATCAAGATATTTATGTCTATGCCTGCTTTTATTCGAGAGTCTGTCTTTAACCTGGGAATTATATTTCCCTAAGGAAGAACGTTGATAGAAAGAATCCCAAGTGTTATTATCTGAGGCAGGCTAGGAAAGATACTTCCTCCTCTTCTTCTGCAGTTTATGTTAATGGCAGTTTTCATTTTGGTTGGGTTTTCCCTCCTCCTGTAGGACCTAATTCCCAGGGAAGACATATCTATTGCAGCCCAGAGTGTGTAGCTTTGACTCCTCTGTTGAGGTGATTCCCACTGTCTCCTGATGTGCCAGGAGAGGAGTTTGCACAGCAGTTGGGTCACTCTGGCTTTTCTGTTGCTCTAGGACCATGCTCAGGCACTTCCACCTGAGATGTGTTTCCCCTCAGGTTCTGAGAGGTCAGATGGAAAAGGAAACAAGCAAATTTGCTCACCAAAAGAAAGCAAAGGGCTATATCCCCATCATCTTTCCTTATGTTTCTCCTGGACAGACTGACAAGCTGTTGCAGACCCAGTAGAAATACTGTCCTGTTGGTTCCTTCCCCTCCACTTGCCAAGGACTTGGAAAGAAATCAGTGAAAATGTTTTGCTTAATAATGTTATACTAACAAGTTTGATTTTTTTTACTGGCATTCCCAAAACTATTGAGGTATCCCATGGAAAAATAGAAGTTGCTGCAAGAGTTTATTTTTAATAATTTAGGAAAATATACTACCTCTGAAATACATCCTAGTTTCTTAAAGAAACACAAACCAGTCAATTTTCTTTTTTTTTTAAAGCTTCGTTTGCCAACATTGTGATGTTTTTGCTTCTAGCATTTTCACCAAAAGATGGTTGTTGTTTTGTGCTTACTTTTCTGAGAGCTAGCTTGTAAAAAATGCTGGGGATAAGGATGAAAATGCAGCAGGCAAATGGTACATGACACAGTCCTTCCCAGAACAGTGTCTACAGCAGAAAATTGTTTGGTGGTATCCAGTGTAGTTTTGTGATCTCAAAGTGGTGACAGAGGGACTTGAAGATGCTAAGGGACTAAGAGAAAATGGGATGGTTTGGGAAGAGGTTCCACCAGGGACCCTCTCCAGCACAGGAATGCAGCTGGGGCAGCTCCACCACCTGCAGTCCTGAGTGCCAGAGGGGCTGACTGTGGCTGAAGGTAGAATAAATACATGGATGCCTACAAAAGGACCAGTAAGCAGTATTTTTTTTTTTTTAAGTTAATGGGAACACTTTCATGCAATTACCTAGTGCCACTGAGAAGGCAAAGGTGTGCCTTAATGCTCTTCCTCATCTATCAGGATGGCAGCAAAGCCCCTTCTTTCCCAGTGCAGATTTTGTTTGCATTGGAGGATTATAGCATTTTAAATTTAACAGAAGTTGTAGAAAGTGTCTGTATTTATCTAGCTGCATATATTTGTGTGTTTATGTGTGTATACATACAATTCCATGCTGAAATTAATGGATGATTCAACAGGAGGATGGGTTTTCACTTGTTTAACTTCATCCATTTGTAAGTTTGCATTTAGATCATCTGCTTTTCTAGAAGTCTGTGTTAGGGCAGGGTAAATTGCCCTGGAGGATCTTGCCTCTGTCCCTTGCCTGTGGAATGAGTGTAGGTATGTTACCAAAGCTGCACCACTGCACATGGAGGAGATGAGTCCCACCTCAGGAGCTCGTTGGCTTCTGTAGCATGTGCCATCACAGTCTTCTTTTTTCTCACTCCTGTCTCTGTTTTAGTCATTGTAAGTCTTTAAAGCTGCTGTAAAAAATCCATATATTTCAAAGTAGGGAAAGCAGTAGTAGTTCATTCTTCTTTATAAGAGACAAAACTCTAAGTTTTCTGTTAATTTACAACATTCTAAGATTGGAGACAAAGCTACAGTGCTAGGAAAGCCCCATGGTAAGTCTGTGGCTCAAATTCTCAGTATTTCTTTAGCCCAAGAAACGTATCAGGAGCAGGTTATTAACTTGGTAATTAGCATGACTTTGTTCATGCTCATAGCATTCTTTGTGTCCTCTTGTATGGGTTTAAACTCTCCTGAGTATTTCAGAAAAGGACTTTTTTATTCCCAACCAGATAAAATTTCCTTTTCTAGTCTGTGCCACAGTGCTTTACAGGTACAGTTTCCTCTTTCCAGTGTTTCTACCATACTCTTTTTGCAACCTGCAGCCTTCAGCTTGTCCCATTTCAACTCCCAGGGCTTCACCTCACAATTCTAGGCATGAAAAGGAAGTTATAGCAGGGCTTAATAATTTATCTTAATATCATTTCATTTAGTATTCTGACCTGGGGAAAGACTGCTGGTCTTCATGGGATTGAGTGTGATGACCCCAGTGTCTTTAAAGCACAAGTAGAAGGAGAAAGTCAACATCCCAAAAGTTATGGAGTCTCAGCTGATGGCTAATAAAACATAGTAACTCTTTTGGGTCCAGTAAATTATTTAGTATGTGCTGTCAGCTTCTATTTTGAAAAAGAAAACCACTATGTCTCATGTCTTCTGAATATCCTTTCTTTCAGAAAATAACATGAGTAAGAGCTCAAAATACACCTGCATTGGCACACACTGTCAGTCATGCTTGGCCAGCAGCTCTGAGCATTGTGTGCTCAATGTATGGCATGAGGCACATGAGAAGATTTTGTAAATTTAAAGGCTGTGTATATCTGTGCAGGGTCACCAGTTAAGAATATATGGAAAATTTGGCATCTCTTGCTTTTCCTGACTTACAAAGGTTAGGTTTTAAAAATAATTGTCTTGCAGTGTACTTCAGAGGGGAAGAGAATTGCATTGGCTTTAATGCAATGTAAACAGGATGCAGCAAAAGTGCTTTATCAAACCCCATTTTACAAACTGAGATTAAAATCTTACTCTGATGATACTGGTGGTATCTCTGACGAGCTGGTGGTGTTGCTGTTCACTCAAGGCAGTGCCCCACTTACTGTAGCTGCCAGGCTGTGGTGAGAGAGAATGGAGGGGAGAGGACTTCACTTTTTCAGTGAAAGGCAGCTGGAAAGGTACCTGTCCAGGAGCATGACTGGTCAGAGGTAAAAGGCCCTTCCCTTTTCCCTTCTTCTGCCCTTCACAATTGCTCCAGCCATACCTGCCAGGATGGGGCTTGAAGCCTCAGCTGCTTAACCCCACTTCAGCAGCAGATGCTTGATGAACTTTCAGTTCAGTTGTTTGGGGATGCTGACAGCCTTTTCTTGGAGCAAAGTTTGAAAACGTGTGAAATGATGGTGAGAAGCAGCATTAGGATGTGAGTACAGAGGGTTTGGTCTTAGCTCCCTCTAGTGCATGCATGTGGACAGAGGTACATAAAATGTCCTGCTTAAAATATTAATACAGTCTTTGTGTGTAAATATATACTTCAGAGATCTTTAAAACAGCTTTTGTTACTCCTTCAGCTGCTGGACTAGCAATACTCAAGCAAGCAAGGAAATTGTTAGCTGCTGAGCTTCACTCACATGTAGAATCACACAATCATTTAGGTTGGAAAAAATCTCTAAGGTCATCGAGTCAACTGTTCACCCAGCATTGCCAAGTTCACCACTAAACCATGCCCCTAAGTGCAGCAGCTACACATCTTTTGAATACCTGCAGGGATGGTGACTGCTTTGGGCACTGTTCCAGCACTTGACAACCCTTCAACAAGAAATGTTTCCTAATATCCCATCTAAACCTCCCTTGGTACAACTTGAGGCGATTTTCTCTCATCCTATCACTTGTTACTTGGGAGAAGAGACCAATCCCCACCTTTCTCTTCTTGTTTTGCTGTCTGCTTAGTGAGAAAATACAGGATTAGAAACTTGGGGAAAGATTAGATAGAACCTACTTGGAGGTGAGGATGTTGATGTTAATGGAAACACAGAAAAATGTTATTTCCTCTACTCTGCACACCAAAGATAGTTTAACAGAGGATAGTTTATCCCGACATTGTATGAGAGAGATATTATTCTGACTTTTGGGGCTGAAGTTCAATTTTAAATTATGGCAAACACCTCCTTGTGGGGGCTTTAAATTTCTAAATTGGAAAGCCTCACTACTGTTCCATATATTTTATATATATATATATATGTGTGTTGATGAGTCCTACAAGGACGAGAAGGTTAAAACTCAGCCCAAAATTAAGACACTTAAGTGTTGGTGTCTAAGTGTGGGTGTCTACGTGCAAGATAAAAGTTTAAGTACCCATTGTAGACTTTGAAGTTTATCAGCCCAGCGAGATGAAATCTGGAGAGTAGCCTAGCTTGTCCTTCAAAAGTCTCTCAGGGCTTGGTTCAGTTGCCTAAACATGTGTCTGGTGACGTTTGAGATTGTCCTAAGATAACTTTGGATGTCTAGGTTACCCAAGACATTTTCACAAGCTTGGCAGAGCAACACAGGACCTACAGACAGATTTTCACACCTACTTCTGAACTGGCAGCTGAGTGACAGGCAAGAGACATTACCCCTTAGCTCAGGTGGTACTAAAATCCCTGTGGGCACATGACCCAAGCCTGCAGCTGGTGGTCACATGAAGGAATCTCCAGGCTTTGTTGTCTTACTGACTAGGTTGTATCACCTCAGTAAGTGTGGTGGGGACTTAAGACTCCAGCATTTCTATGTCCTAATCTGCATCCTCTGCAGAGTGTTTTCATAATTCCTGGTTATTAGAGGACATTTACCAAATTCCAAACAATTCCAAGCAATGTGAGTCTTGCTCATATCACATCAGTTCAATACAGTACATGGCTTTATTTTTTGTACCAATAGAAATGGGCAGAGACCGATAGTATAAAAATAGCATAATAGAGAGTGCTGCTTAAAGATGTTATTTCGTGACATTGTTCTCCTGGTTATATGACCTTTTATCAAGAAGGAAATAGTAAAGAACAAATCCAAAAGAAAAATGAAATACTTAGAGCCTGTGTCTAAAAAGAAATACAAGATCAACAGGCTGGCTCATGCTAAGGCTTGTGATTATCTGGCACAGCTGCTTTAAATTATGCATCAGTGTTTGCACTGAATTAGGTGGCAATTATGCAGATATTAATTATGAAATCATTCAGTAGCCTTCAGTTCTGTCAAAATCTGTTAGAATACAATGGAGCAAAAATAAAAATAGTTATGTTCAAGTGTCACAAACAAAAGGACAATTAAAATATTTGCCCCAGGATTCAAAAACTAGTTAACATACCGTAAAATACAAACATGCCAAACTTTCGGGATTTGGGACACCATGTGTGGTGGCTTTGTCAGGAGGGAGCAGAGCCAGGACGTGCAGCAATAGAGCACCTCTCCTTGCCAAGGTACCTGCAAAGGTAGCTCCACTCCCAAGGGAGCAGATTCTTCTCAGACCAGAACATCATGGGACACTGACTAGAGGTGATCAAAAAGCAGAAGTGCCAGCTGCTCCCTTGTGCAGATATTCCTTGGTGTCTCCAGCCTCCTCTCCATTCTCTGTAACCCCAGGAGGCCGCCTGGCAGGGCAGAGAGTTGCCCATAGCACTGCTGACTAAGCTTGTACTGTCTCACATTCCCTTTCTTCCTCATGGAAACCCGCTGCACTTGTAAATGGGGAGAAAAGCAGCAATATGCTGAGAAAATGAATTGAAAAATCTGGTAAATAGTAGGAAGTGGACTTTTTTTGTCGTTTAAAAGCAAGCTTTTGAGAAGGAAGGTGGGAAGTGGAAACAAATGTTATTTACATCCTTAGTGCCAACATAGCAAGAACATTAAAAATAAGAGCCTTTGCAAAATTCATGCTATTGGTTTGAAAACCTTTAACTGCAGTTTCTTGAGGGAATGAGGTTACAGGTAGGAAAGCACTTCTGGGAATAATGAGTATCTAAACAATTTTAGTTTTGGTTGGTTTTTTTTCTGGCTGAAAGTTTTGATCTAAAAACTCCATAAAGTTCCAAGTTAAATGCTTCTATGGAAAATTCTTTTCTAACAACAGAAAGAGTGATTGGAATCTGACTTTGAAAAATCCAGAAAAGGAGACAGGTTCCATCCTCAGACACATTATCAGTTGGAATACTTTCAGGGAACCAGCTTGGAGCAGAACAGTGTTGGGCACCTAGCAAGCCCACGCAAGGACTGACCATCTTGCTTTCTACCTGAACTAGGCTTGAAAAACAAACCTAGGTGACTCTTGATCATGAAGAATCATTTCTCTAGAGAAGATATTTAAATAGCAGTAGCTTGTCACAGTAGGAAAGGCGACCTTAAACTGCTTGCTGCTTCTTTCATGCTAGACACACGAGAATCACAAGCTTCATCTCACTCAAGTTATCTTGTCTGACACCGAATTACAGGTAAGTAGCTGTGACTCTCAGACTCAAGAAGTGAGAGTTTCCAACATTTAAGCCCACAGCAAATCTTGAACAGTGTAAAGAAAACATCCTTTGAATTGCCTTGAAACAACTGATGTTACAAAATAAGTGGCAAAACTATTTTCTAAGGCATCAGAGAAGCAAAACCAAAAAATTACCCTGGAAAATATAATGGAACTCTGTTTTATTCTCATGCAAACTTAAACCAAGTTTCTGTTTTAATAATATTTTTTGGCCTCTTAACATAGCATGTTGTTTTTTTTAAAAGTCCCAGCAGGCTTGTATACAGAACTTTAGATTGCATGTTCATATACAAGAAGCCAGCGGGGAAGAAATGGAAAAATCTCTGTTCTATTTTGGGTTTTTTTAGAAATTCTCCCATCATCCCCTCTCCCCTGTATAGGACTAAAACCTGACTTCCTCTGGTATCCTGCTAGATGGCAGTGTCACACAACATCAGCAGTAAGCAAAGGCTTCATTCTTTTATATAACAAAAATCAAAACAGATTTCCCTTCCCTTTTATACAAATTTAAAGTGTTGATATGATAACTTCTTTTTGTGTTCTTACTTTCAATTATTCAACAACTGATATTTTGGCAGGTGGAGTAAAAGTCTTTTGGGGCATATATTTATTATTTAAACATAAGAAATTTTTTCTGGGGTCCACTAATTTTGTAGGCATTTGGAGGAAAATGAGTTTGTTTCATGGTTTATGCACACCCCTCCATGTGAGTATGGATTTTTCCATCATAAAATTTTAACAACACAGAGCAGTATGGAGCTCCAGATGTACTTGTCTAGGATTCTGTCCTTTAAAATAATTTCATCTGGACATCTCTAGGTGCTCCAAGTACTTTTCCTTGAATTAAACAAAGATGATAGTTTTATCTTGGTGTATGATTTATTGTCTACTAGAAATCCTAGTCTTTGGCTTTAAGTGTACAGGAGGCTGCATGGGAAGCATCTATATATTTATTTGATGCAGTCTGTTGATTGCATCTGTTGTGTCTTTCAACTGGACACAGGAATTTGCTAACTTGCCTGACTTCATTTTTCGTGCAATATTACCTGCCATGGCACACACAAGTATGTGTGTCTGTTTGTGTGAGAATAATCAGATAAGAAGAAAATAAAGGAAGTGGAAAGTAGTCAAAAGTCAGGAAGATCAAGATTCCCTCAGACAAGTTAACAGTGAGTTATAACAGTGAGTTTTATAAAACTGACACAAGGTTTTATGAGTAACCTCGATGAACATAAATTTGGTACTTTTCTGTGTTTGAGTTCAGTTCTGGATGTTGTCTCTTGCTTTGAAGGGCGTCTGAACCAAGGTGCCAGGTTTTGGGAGAGGAGAGGTTCTGGAGTGGTGATAACTGTTAAGGAGCCTACAGATGTGCCAGCTGTGCTCTGTGTGCAGTGGTGCCTTCACCTAAAAAGGATGCTGTATATGTAGTGGCAGCCTCATCTTGCACGTTGTGGGCGTGCTTGGTGTCCAAAAGGAAAATGCAAAGCAGGTTTTGTTAAAAAAAAGGCTAAGGGAGGATGTCAGGGTGGAGGAGAAGTAACATCCCTGCAAGAGGAATATGGGCACTTCCATGGATAATGCACAACTTGTGCTTGGCTTTCACTCATTTGTGCTCTCTGTTTCTCTGTGCAAGCCTATTCTGGCAGTTTCTAGAATTCAAGAAGAGGAGAAAGATGACCTAAAAGTAGGAAGTGGAAAACATAGATTATTGCAGTAGCTCAAACCTGCTGGAAGGTAAAATTGAGTGGCTATCCAAAGCAGTCACTGTATGGGTGGTCCTAAAATAATACAGCAGTGGTTTTCTCACTTCTATTAGTCTGTCTGTTGCCTCTGTAATGAGTTAAAAATAGATTTTGGTAGAATATATTAGAGTATGTTATGATCAATTTTTAGAACTGCATTATTTATTATTTAAAGAAGAATAAATAAAGCCAGATTGCTTTCATTTCTAAACCAACTACTTCTCTGTTTCTCCAGAGTGAATAAATGCTTATTAAGTTGAACTTAAATTTTGTACATTATTACTTGAGTAAATACCTATTAAAGCTCATAAGCAAGCTAAGGAGTTGGCAGCACAAGTGGCTTTAGTTTCTTCTTTCAGGACCTTGTGGCAATTAAATGAGAAAAAATATGCTGCTGAACCCTTGAACCCGTTGGGATCCCATAATTGCCTTGAACTTTTTTTTTATATTGTCATGAAGAGCTGGATTCAGACAAGATCTTTGTCAGCTTTATGACACCCTAATGGCCAATAGCTTGTGCCTGATGGCATGAAAATGTGCAAGCAGATGTGTCCACTTCAGCATGGACATCTGACCCTCAACCATTTCTAGAGGCATTGTCAACATTGGGACAGGCAAAACTGGGCACACTCAGGGAAGAAAAGAGAGGATGGAGCAGAGCACCAGAATTACCATGTGAGGGAATGGGCTGTGAGAAAGTCAAGGAAATAGAACCTTCAGCCCTCATGAGATACCTGATGCCTCCATATTAGGCCCAGGCAGCCATCTGTGGCTCAGACACCTCACTCACTATTTTCAAATCAGAGATCACCTTATTGATGGGCAAAGTACACAAATATATTGGGGTTGCACTGGATTAATGGAAAAGCAATAAGATAAAATCCTTGTTCAGCCCGGGATTGAGGAGAGAACCATGGTTAGTGAATAAAACAAAGCACATATCCATTAAATGATAATATGCTGGAAATGAGAAACAGGTTTCAGGGGAGAAGGAGTAGCAAAGAAAGAAGTCCAGGCTGCATTTAATGCAAGCAGGAGTTGGAGCTGGATCAGCTGTCAGCGGTCAAGACAGAGGCAAAACCAATCCCATGGGACAGTGTTGGTGGGAGGCCTGGTGTGGGCAAGTGGAGTGTTTGGGATGGTGCTCCATGGAGGTGGTGCTGCAGAATCTGTGGGGAAAATGAGGTGGAAAAAGCCCATCTGTTAGACTATGTAAAAATTAAGTAAGACCGGGCATAACTGATACAATAGAGATTACTTTCAGTAAGTGTCTGAACATTTACTCATCTTTTTCCACTACTAATTAAAAAAAAAATTTAAAAAGAAGTTGTTTATTTTGAAGAAAAGGAGCAAGGCACATACCACAAGAGAACATTCTAAGAGAAAATGAAAAATAAAGACATGGAAGCATTTCCCAAAGGCATGGGGAAATATAAATAGTCTTGGGTTCCTTGTCATAAGGAAGAAATACTTGGTGTTACTTTTATTTTTAGAAAGAGGGAGAAGTTATGAGACAGCCTGATATGAGCCGGCTGTCTGAAAATATCTGTCATTTTTAATGTATACCCCAGATATATCTGACCAGTCTGCTACCCATGTGAAAAACATGAAAACAGAACGTGTCTCTGTGGAAGGGTTCATCTATCCTGATGCAGGTGTCCAAAAGTTAAATACCTTGGTGCAAACTGCTCACCACAGACTCCTTCATTTGGTGGAGGGCAAAAAAGCATCATGAGTTGGTAATCTGTCTCATGCTAAAATAAGTTGCCTGAGGTAGCCTAGGAAGATGTAAAATGGGTGACTGGCTGAGGCATTCGTGTCTGAAATGCTCTGAGATAAATCTTGTTTACAAGAAACTCATATTACTACATTGCTTTCAAAATGGAAGGCTGAGCAGACCAGAATGTTTGCTATGTACAAGTTAATTTTTGGAGGTTAAATGCTTTGCAATGTAGAGATCAAATACAATCTTAACATCTTTTTAAAATATATTAGGGCTTATAAAGCACATTGTATTTTGGAGTAATAATTTCAAAACTTCTGAAAAAGAAACATGTCATTGGTAGATGCAAAGTCATGTTTTCCAGCTGATCCACAATGACAGGTCTTTAGTTGAACAAGAGTTCATGTACACTGAATTAATGCAGAATGGTAAATTTTCTGTATTCATCATTATATAATAAATTTGGGAAATGAATTTAAGTCAGAGACTATTAAGAAGCTTTGTGAATTGTAGCTTCAGAACAGAAAATCTCAAACCAGTGTTCTTGTAATTCCTAGAACCTAGTCATGATTCTCTATTTTTGTCAATTACATGAACTGTATCAAGTAAAGCAGTAACCTGGGTGTCAGAAAAGAATTCACAAAAATGAAATTTCTACTTTAATTTAAAAGACTTTCAATTTTACTTTTTAAGTCTTGAGACAATAACTGATCACAGCCACCTTTGCCAGGTCTGAGTAACTCCCAAATCGATTTATCTGCACGAGTAGTTGGTGAGAAGCAGAAACCACTGTCAGTAACATCTCTCTCGGTTGTCATTCCCCTGGATGACACTGCAGAACTGTATCACCCTTAAGAGCAAACCCTGAATTTTGGGATGTTCTGTGTTGCACAAGGGGCTTAATGACCACTATGATCACTCAGACGTCCTGAAGGTAAAGGTCTAAAAGAGCCATGCTCTGGTAGGAAAAAAAGTCTTGACATTTAGGAGCTGAAAATGTCACCTCTAAAGAGCTGGAAAATTTTGAGGAGCGAATTTAGAAAGTAGTTTGCAGAAATTTAGGTTCACTCGTTGTGTTACTAGTTTCAGTGAGGTCTGCTAACTATCATTAGCACAGTGTGAATAATTTTAATCTAAAGGGTAGACAGCTTTCTGCCACTTCAAATGGGTACCAAGCAAGAAGATGATGGAGAGATCAGATAAAGGTATCTGATTACCTCCAAAAGGTGCCCTTTTCTGTTATTAAATCTTCTGTGAGGTACTACTCAAGAATCTATGTGCCAGGCCATTCTGCTTATGCTAGAAATAGTCTTCTTATTAGATCTTTTACTGCAGCAGCAGTGTTTTCTGGCATGTCCGTATCCACACCTGTGCATCTTATCCATACAGAGCATGAGAAAATGGCTTCCCATGCTTGACCCATAGACCTTTGTACATGGGACAATGCACACTCATTGTAGTCTTGTTTTTCAGGGTTTTTTCTTATATATAATACGGTAAAAGTGTCATGTCATTACATCCTGTTGCTATGAAGTATAATGTTATAATAGTATCAGAGCAAATACACCAAGTCATATATATGTGCATTTGAGATGCAATTCTTCAAAGAGCAGTGAACATGAAGGTGGCTGGACGTATTTACAAGTAACAAGGGAGTGCAGACTCCATAGAAAGTGTTTGCAGAAATGTTCCTTCTCCAGTACAGCTTCTCCTTTTTCAGCATGCAAATGATGGAGCAATTAGCAGCAATGCAGATTTAGATAACCTCTGCCTTCCATCACAGTTTATTACTTCATTTGTAAATTAAACAGGAGAGGTTCACAGTGTGTTTTCCATGTAAAGTAGTTTAGAATTTTTTGTTTCTCTGTCAGACACAGTGAAAAAAAAACAGTGGCAGAAGCTGATGCCTGTGTATGTAGCTGTGGCAGAGTTGTGATATCTTTTGAGAAATAGGGTGTGAACATATAATTAGAGGCTACAGGAGACGTTTTGCACTTTGTGGCTGAGGTTTCAAAAGAAATGGAGCTCCTCATTTCTGCGACTCTGCACTGGAGAAGCCTGTTCTGAAGGAGACACTTGAGGGTTTTTTCCTGGGAGGACTCCTACGTGTACTAGAAATAGCCGGATGCAACATGCCCTAGTTAGGGCCCTTGTACAAGGGGCAGCACATCGAGGACGATGTGGTGGGAGCAAGCCAGCTCCACAGCCACTGGCAGCAGGAGAGCCATGGCAGCGACAGCTCCAGCTGCTCCTCTGGCACCTGCAACCCATAAAAAGCACTTGCTTGCACAGAAAAGGAAAGTGTTTACATTGTCTTCGCTGTTCTCCTGAGTTTGACAGGAGGAGACAAAAGGCGGGAATAGGGATATGGCAGTGAAGTCCTTACCTTGGGCTTTGCCTCTTACCAGGGCAGGGAAGAGAAGGGGTCCCTGCTCTTTCACATTGCCCAGGACCCCTCTGTCCTGCCTGGCACACAGCAGGATGAGTGGCACTTGGGTTAATCACAATGCCAGGAACAGTCCTAGCATTTTCCCAAGAAACAGCGTGAGATTGGGCCCTCTGCCTTCTCTGTCACACATTTTGGGGGAATTGTGAACTGGTCTTGTAGGACTGTTTGACCAAAGTAATCTTGGCACGAGGGGCAGTTACCCGTCTCCCTGTAGTGTGAGGAAAAAAAGCTATAGAAAAATGCAAGTTTATCCCCTCAGAGGTTGGCAGATGATGTAGTCAGCTGCAGTGTCTGAAATTCTGGGATTTTACTGAGTAAAAAACTTACTGAGTAAGTTTCAGGTTATGTCCCATTAAGTGAGACCTTAGGATCCTTTAAATACACTTATGTGATTATGGCTAACCCAGTATAGCTAAAGCTGCTTTATTAATTACATTGACATGTTGGGTTGTAACATGCTAAAAATACCAGTGCTGAAAATCTTGGTCATTTCTTTTTTTCAGCACGGCTGTGTCCTTTATACATATCAAATCACCGTGCTGGAGCTGGACCAGGGTTATCACAGACAGGGCTTTATTATTTGAGCAAAGGCATTTCTTTGTTATTTCAAAAGGAAACAGAAGATAGGTGATAAGCTAACAAACTCACAATGGGTGGAAGTTCATTAAAAATATATGTCCTTGTTGTGTGCATGATGTATTTAGATGTTAAGTCCTTTGGAGCAGCAGGTGTTTGTACAGTGTCATTACAATGGGGCCTCACGTGTCACCAAAATTCCAGAGCTGATGGCAATCAAAGACGGCTTTTTGGCTTGCTGGCAAGGTCGTTGAGGTCAGGGAGATGGTGCTTGTGTACAGAGAGCAAGGCAGTGCAACTGTGAGGGGCCGTGGGGGTGATGGGCAGGGGACTGGGATGAGCGCCTGCCACACAGAGCTGAGCGTGTTTCTTTTTGGTGATGTGTATGTCAGAGGTAGTATGTTGCTGAAGTTACTTTCCAAACACCCTTTTTTCCCTCCCTTTTAATATAAATATTGCATTAAGCAGTGGTCTAGCTTCATAATACACAAATAGGTCCAAGTGCTGTCTTGACTGTTTTGCATACCACCTGCAAATACAGCTTAAAAATATGCCAAGTGCCAAATGAAACAGGAAGAGCAGGCAATACACTCTTAATTCCTTGACTCATGCTTAAGTCTGGAGCACAGGATAGCAATGGCGTGATAAAATATCACACCCTTGCCTTTTGATATCACTTTCACCGACAGCCATTTCAGACAGGTGCTGGAAAACTGAACCATTTTCCAAAACTGCGAGCAGGCAGAGTTGGTTACTGAGCACATTGTGCCTTTAACCTTCACAATATTGGAAGCAGGAGTAAAATGCACCTGTAAAATGATTGCTTCACCCCATTTGAGACACCCTGAATGTAAAGCAGCAAGGTTAGTGACTAGTTAGGTGTACAGATATACCACTATGGTAATTCCCCTAGAATCCTTGCCATAAGGAAGTGTGAGAAAACCTCGCAAGTTCACTGATCTGCAGTTAATTTTTTTAGGGAATTAGCAGCTGCTGAAATTGCCTTGAAAAGCCACTTTTGCTTCGTGAAAACACCCAGCCTGGTACATCATTTTGCTTGTTAGTGGCAAGGAGCCCTGCCTCCACTGTTTGCCTTGGTCATTCCTGACTTTCTGGGAGCAACGGATGCACTTTGAGCTCCTTCGGGAGGTGCAGGGCTTCCACCTCAGCTGATAGGCTGGGTGCTGAGGATCCAGCACTGGATTCAGCACTGCCCTGCAGTATTTTCACACATAAAGTACCCCGTCTGCATACTCTCATGCACACATGAGGACCTGTGTGCAGGGCAAGACAACCAGGTGTGTGAGACACAAACGCCTCCAGGCAGCCTGAGGACACGGGACGCTGTCCCGCATGGGATGCTGTCCCACATGGGCGCTGTCCCACTCGGGATGCTGTCCCACACAGGATGCTATCCCACAGGGGATGCTGTCCTGTGTGAGCTCAGTTAGGCCAGCGCCGGCCGTCTGGGCGCACTGCTCTCCCCGCGTCACCTAAAAGCGCGATCACGCTTTCCCTTTCTCCCAACAGATAATCCTGAAATAGCCGGCAGGAGCGGAACCGAGTGTCACGAAGCCTCCCTGCGGACGGCCAAGCACGGCTACTGTACATACTACCCCGTCTCCTCCTCTCTAGAGTTGCCACAAACTGCATGCTAAGTCAAGAATTTGTTCTTATGGACAAATCAAAAACTCAAAAAAGCTAGTGCTGCTATGTCATATATGAATATTAAATATGGTATGCTTACTATACTCCAACCTAAAATAGTTAACTACCTGATACCAGCTGTGATGTTTCAAGACATAAAGGATAACATTTAGTTTTAAAGATTTTCTAAGCATAGTTTAATTATTGCAAATATTGTCGTTTCTCCATAACTACACCTAACGGAAATGGTCCAGATCAGTTAGTCTCGTGAGATTCCATGTTTGTGAATCTTTCGAGCTCAGCAATAATTGAGTTGCATTGGCTAAAAACTTTCCCCAGTTGCAGGTTTAATTTTCACTCAAACTATGATTCGGGGTTTTCTTCTCAATTAAAAAAAAAAAAAAAAATCTTGGTTTTGCTCCCTTGGTGAGTTGACTCCAAGACAGAGGAAGTGAAACACAGCCCGGTGTCCTGCACATCATCCTGCCAATCTGATATTTTTAGCCAGAAGTCCAAAGTAAAGCACAAAGTCTTTAGATGCACATGGTTGGTGTTTGACTTGTATGGAGAAGTTGCATTTGAATCATAGCAGAATAGCAGAAGAAAATTTTTAAAATTTTGCACAGTATGAACTTCATACCCCTTTCAATCCCCAAAAGAACAAAGTCTTGAGAATATTATTTTACGACTATATTTATAATGTTTTTAAAATAGACTTTGCAGAAGTGCCTAAATTTTTCACATCAGACTTGATGAAAGTGAGCCTGATGCCAACAGTCAAATCTCACCGGACGTGAATAATCTTTGAAACTCATAGTCAGGTTACCAAAAAGATCCAAGCTGTTAAGAAGTAATTTCTAGAAGTGTAAAATCAAACAAAACAAGACCAAACTAACAAAGAAAAGGCAAAAAAGAAGGCTGTAGATGAAGAGATTGTATGATACTCTAATTTAATTAAAATTCAGTTGAGTCACTGAAACTTCATAGGTGACTTTAATCTAGGCTATTAACTGAACACTAAGAATGTAGAATGAGATTCAGTTTAATAAATCATTACTGTATTTGCATTTTTTTAATTGGATTATAAGATTGTAACCAGATTAGAGTGGAGAAAAAATAGTTCTTTTGTTTTCCTTTAAAAACATATTTTATGTCACAAAAGTATGAAGATATCTTTAATACAATTATATACATGTTATATATACATACATACATATATATGGATGAAGCAGATTTTAATGTTGTTTACTTTTTTAAATACTTTGTTGATTTACAAGGTAATTATATATGTATAATTAAAATTTCATTTGTTTGATTTGAGATTTGTTTCAAGCACTATTGTACCAAATATTTCATATTTCACATTTTATATGTTGCACATGTATCACATAAATGACATAGTTTTTAAATTATTGTTTAAAAAAACAAGACAGCTGTTATAAGTGGATATTATGTATAATTGTTTGCAGCATAAGTTTTCTATGTGGACATTACTAGTGATTGCAGTATTTTAACTTAACCTCTTCAGATTGATTGTAAACTATTTTAAACTTTGGCAGTACTGCCTGTTCTGAACGACTGAAGGCACTAACCATGTTATTATTTGTCTAGGAAATTATTTTCCAGGCTAAATCTTGTTTGTCCGATGTCTAATTACTATCTATTTATATATAAAGCTGGAGATTTGATCATCCGAAAGAAAGAAAAAAATTACAATTCGGTTGTAAAATTAACATAGTGCTTGTAACGTTGCGTTAGTTTAATTTGTGGGAAAATAATGTATCTTAACTTGTTACTTTAGAAGTTAAGGTATCACCATTATATACTATTAAAACACTAATATTTGTAGACTTTCTCAGTCATTATAACTAGGTAGTTGACACTGCAACTTGCCTATATCTGTCAAAGTTGTTTTTATTTTTTTATAATAGTTAATTTAGGCATTTGGGTAGCTTATTGTATAATACTAAATGGTAAATTATCCATGTTTAAATATTTTATGTAGATAACTCTTCAAGACATCGTTTTGTGTGAACTTTTTATGTTTCAAAATTACTGTTATTCTATGTTTTTTACAATTAATCCAATATTACTATTTTTTGCCCATGGATGACGAAGCTTCAGATACATCAGGTCTTTCATCCAGATAAACTGACAGACAAAAAGAGAAAATGTATTTTTAATAAGAGATCCACTTTCCGACTTTATGACTTTGTAATATTCCTGAAAACTGTACAAGTACAAACCTATGCTAACAGTAAGGAGGCAATTACAGAGATGTGCAAATACGTGTACAACAGATTCTGCATTTTATTTATTTATAAAGTAATTTTATAGACTATTTCAAAATTTGGGAAGATCTAAAACTATTTTTCTGTATAAATATTATTTGCCAAAACTTTGTTTATATTTTAAAAAAAAGTCTAATGAAAATGATTAAATTTTAAATGCTTTGTTTAATTAAAGTAATACAACAAGAAATATAACCCCCTAAAAGAACCATGAGATGGGCCAACACGGAGACAGTGAATACTGTAGCTGGGACATGGTTTCAAGCAACTTGAGATGTCTCAGTGCTTATTTTCTTCTAAGGATACAGCACCTCACTAAAATACCTTTTTGTTTGCCTCTCTCATCCAGCATAATTGACGACACGTACAATGAATATTTCGGTAACAGTTAAAAGAAATCCCTCCATTCACTCTTTTCCAGCATATATAATTACTAGTGGTCTGTTAAATAGCCATTCGATTTCTGTTGTGACGTTAAATTCATTCACCCAATGTACAACCACTGAAATAAAAAGAAGCATTTTAAAATGAGAGCGGAGTCAGAGCGATCCTTTCTTGTGGTGACGTGCTCTGGGAAGACGGACCTGGAGTAACAAAAAATAGCCTAAAGAAGGTGGGGGAATCTTTTTTAAAGTATGTATTTTTTTTAATTTTATTTTTTCCTTAATTGCTTCTTCTCAAGGTAGCAGATGCATTAGTGCAGTCCCCAGGTGCAGGACGTGCAGACGCTGTGTGAGGAAGCCCATGCCCTTCTCCTGCCGAGGATGCAGCCTCCAGCAGCCATCCCGAGCCCTTCCCGCCCACCCGTGCATGCCGGGCTGCAGGCAGGCACTGGTTATCCCAGGGGTGTGGCTCGCAATTGCCTGACCATTGTGGGAATTTTTGGTGGCACATCCTTTGCATCTTCTTTTCTTTCCTACATCTTGAAGAGTGTTACACCAACAAATAATCCCTGTTATCTGCTAGTTCCTCTGGAAAGAGCAGTATCACAGAGGAGTTGTGTGCCCACGGGCAGAGATTGTATGGCAAGCTAGTGACAGAGGAGGGATTAAAACCTCTGGCTGGCAGCTCCGTGGTTTCTTCACGCTGCCTTCTCTGATTTATTTTTTTAAATGCTTTTAAAGAAAGGAAATACAATTCCTGCAGAATCAAGAAGAGTTTGTGTCATAAAGTTGTCTACACTTAATCAGCACAGGGCTGGTTTGAAAGGAGCCCAGAGTCACAAGTGATGTGGAAAACCACCAGGTCAAACAGTCTATTTGGATGTATCACATATACACTGAGCCAGAAGCCTGCTGAGAACGAGTGTGTGGGATGGAGAGGAGAAACAGGATGACTTGCAGGGACAGGGAAGGACTGGAGCATTAGAGGGCTGCAAGGGCATTGTAGAGCAGAAGCAACAAATTATTAAAATTCAACTCCTAATGACAAGAAGCCTGTTTGTTGACACTTTCTGATGTTAAACCCCACCCTGGACAGTTGTCAGCTGCCAAGAAGGGTCAGGACATGCCACTTTTCTTGTCTAAAAGCTGCTTTGTTTCTTGTCAACTTTGACACTTCCTTGGCATTGGAGAAATGCTCATGGAAGCTGTGAGTTTTCAGGTGCCACAGTAAACCCAGTGTCTGTCTGTGTCCACATGCAGAGCATACCCCCTTCAGATAACATCAGCATTTCCAAAATGAAGCAAGTTACTCCGAGAGAAGAGCCTTTACATACCTTTGGTTTTCCCCCCTGCCATGCACATGTTTGTGGACAGTCTGTGGCCACTGCTATGGCCCTCATGTCAGGCCAAGGGCTGCAGCAGCGTGCAGGTGCTCAACAGCAGCCACACACCTCCCCTGGCCCCACGTGGGGTACCCATGGCCATAAGACTTATTCTTTATGTTTTGCTTGGTTGCCAGTTCAAAAGTCTCAAGTAATCTAAGCACTGGGGTGTTTTTGCAGTCCACTGGAATTAAAAGCATGAAACAAAAGGGGGTGTGACATTTGTGGGATCAGAGCCTGCTGGGATAGTTTTGCATGTTTGTATACAGCAAAGGAAGCCAAAACTGGTTGAACCTTGTTCATGCTGCACTTTGGGACTGACTCTTGAGCAAGTTACTAAAACAGCAGCTGGGTTTTCTTTCAGAAAGAGTTGTTTCACTCCAGAGGAGAGCCCAGGAACCACCCATTTCTGTACTGTGAGTGATAATAGATAAAAGGACTTGTGAGCAAGGCTGCTTAACAGTGCAGGCATTGAATCTCCTGCTACTGACATTTATTGCAGGAATTCATGGGACCAAAAAAATTACTTCGCCTGGAATTGCTGAACACCTTCCTTGGTATCTGTACAGTCATCTGAGCACACCATGCTCTTTATGTCTGCAATCAGTTCTCTAGCCAAGCCTTTTGTCCAGTAGCCTGCCTTTTTAATGTCATATAATTTACAGTTCTGGAAGCTTTTTTACATGGGTCAAGATGATTTTTAGTGCTGGAGTGGGTGTGTGTGAGAGCAAAATCACCTCAGCTGTTGCATTATTGCTGGTATGTGATGTATTCAAGCATATAGGTATGGAATAGGTAGTTTGATTATCTGTGAATGGATAAATTATGGAAATGCGTTCTAAATTGTTATTCTTCTAATTCTGTAAATTATAGAAACCACAGAAATTGTAGAAAATAAATTGCATGTTTAGTTACATGAAAATACCTTCTGCTGTAATAGTGGAAAATATGCAGCACTAAGAAATGTGAGAGGAAGGTATTGGTGTGAGCTGTTTATTCAATGCTGGGTTGCAGTTGCATTATTTCTATCAAGGCTTCTTGCAATGTGAGGAAGACACTTGGCTTTATGATTTAGGAAAATCACTACAGGAAAGACGCCCTGCTCCACTCATCTTCAAAGGGCTGGATTTGGATACCACTTTTAAGGAAAACAAATTCTGGTGAGTGTCTTCCTTAGTCTTGTCACAAAACAGTCAAGGTGTGGCCTGTGTGGTTCCTCAGAAGGCCACCAGACCAAAGAGATGCCAGGATGTGGAGGTGGCGAGGGTGACCACAGTGGTGTGAGGTTCACCTTGTAGGAACAGCCCCCAGGGATGGTCATGCAGGTGCTACCTGTGCTAAACCTGAGCTGTGTCTTCATTTGCCATGACTGCCTCTCCTTTTCACTCAGGGCTAGGAGGAAGTGCTTTTACTTCCTTGTTTTATGGCTGTAGCCACAGCACTGAATGCCAGTGGAGCACATCCAAAGATGCCAACGTTGGTAGCTGACAGCACAGCTCAGGACTGCAAGTGGACAAGTTTATCACATTTGGAAAACTGCTAGAGTGGGATCCAGCTTTCTGTAGCTGTGGAGTCTCAAATGAGACACTGTAGAGTACCCACTTGACCTAAAGCTGCTGCCATGGAGGAGCACAGGTCTGGGTGAGTATGTTAAGTCTGCCAGCCTCCTGCAGGTGTCTCAGATACTCAACAACATCTTAGATGAGTTTAGTCAATGAATCCCACCTGTTTTCACAAAGGACAATGGTTTTGATGGCTTTTAGAACACCCATCATGCAAGAAATCACAAAATCATGAGATCGACTGAAATGGTCTGATAGTTAAAAATCCTGATCTTCTCTGTAGGTGTTTGGAGAATGTTCAGCTTGTGTATTTAATCTTTTTCTCTCTCCTACTATGGTACCCAGAAATGTTTCTCACGTCACCTAACATGTTCCTGTGCTCACAGATGTAAAGCAAAAGAGTAGTTCATAAAATTCTTGAGAAACTCATGAAAACTGACAACAGGAATTGAGGCAGTTCTTGTGTCTTACTATGTTGTAGGGAGGAGTGACAAAATACGGTAACCCTTTAGGATGTGATACGATTTCTTCAGACTTAACTTCCACATAGACTTTATTCAATTATTATGCCAATGAAGGTGTAATGTTGTCAGTACAACATAGGCTGAGTTCAGTTGCAATGGGGTGGACTGTCCCTGTAAGCAAATTGTTATGTTTAATATGTGAAATGACTGTACCCTACTCTATCCAAATTAGTTATATTGCTTTAATTTCTCTAAGTCTTGATACCAAGCTGTCCTTGGACAGGTGTTGGTGGAGCCTACACTTTCATCTGTACAATTTCATTTCAAGCTAAATGATGGTGAAAGGCAAGAGTCCCGTTTTGTGTCCTTCCTCAAGCCAGATGGGCTCAAAAGAAAAGCTACATAAGCAAGTAAAAGTAAAAGAGAACTCCCATGGAAAAAAAGTGGTCAGCCTTAAGCAGATTTCAATGGACTTTCTAACTACAGAGTAGGATAAAAAGTGTTCTCCTTTTTTATTGACCTTAAAAGTGGCTACTTTATACCCATTCCAGAGGAAATAAATGAGGTTGAACTCTTCTAATAGAAAATCAATGCACTCCTCCATGAATGTGAACTTTGCAGAAGCAATCTGGACTGGAGGAAGTCCCTGGGCTGATGGTACTACCCATTTTTCTGCTGTTACCATTCCTCCTTGGAATCCAGGGTAAGTGCTTCTGGGAAGCAGTAGAAGTTATGCTTGCAGCTCCTGCTGTGACACCGGACTTCTTTTAGTTCCTTTTAATTAGATCGAGAGGCTGGACTTCTTCAAGTCCAGTTCTATCTGGAGTTGCAGGTATGTAGGGAAACTTTTGTTAGGTGTTTTTCTCACCAACTTACTTGTTAAATCGATTGCTCTGGGGTCGCCAACATAAGGAGGACATTCCCCTGGAATGAGTCCAGGGAAGGGCCATGAAAATGATCAGAGGGCTGGGGCACCTCTCCTGTGAAGGCAGGCTGAAACTGTTGGGGTAATTATTGGCAGAACAGAAGGCTCCAGGGAGACCTTAGAGCACCTTCCAGTACCTAAGGGAGGCCCATAAGAATGATGGGGAGAGACATTTTAGCAGGGCCTGTTGTGATAGGACAAGGGATAATGGTTTTAAACTAAAAGAGGGTAGATTTAGATTAGATATAAAACAGATTGCTGGTTTTTTACAATGAGGGTGAGGAAAACCTTGGAGAGGTTGCCCTGAGAAGTTATAGATGCCCTACCCCTGGAAACATTCAAGGCCAGATTGGACAGGGCCATGAGAAACCTGGTTGAGTTGATGTCTCTGCCCATGGTAGGGGGTTGGATTGCCTGAAGAGTGGCAATAGTTTCTTCCTGAACATCCTCTTCTGTGTGCAGGTAGAACAAAAATATGCTTTTACCACACAAAATTCAGGCTTTTTGCATTCAGCCCCAGGCTTCTTACATAAGCAAGTGGAGAGTGACTGAGGCTTTCTTCTGAAGCCTTTCCAGCCCTGCTGCCTACAGACATGCCTAGTGAGACCCTCCTCCATCAAGCCGGGGCACACAGCAAGGTGCTGTGTATTCCCAGTCCTGCCTCCAGCTCCTCCGTGCTCTGGCTTTCACCTGAGCTTCTTTTCTAAGCATATATGCACCATGGGAACCCCATGACACCTGCTGCCTTCCATCTCTTTATTTTTGTCCGAGGGTGGTTGTTTTTTCAAAGCATCTTGTTCCCCTTTCTTTCCTTTGACTCCAGAGATGATGTAGGCTTTCACAGCATCGTGTGGTCGGGGAGCATGCTGTGGTCCTGGCACCACTGCAGGACTGTAATGGGTGCAATGAGCTGATTTATCTTGAGCACACTGCCTGAAAGTTGAGGAGATGATTTAAGTGAGCTGTTCCTCAGCAATCAAACACCTTTCCCCACCATTACACTTGCACATTAATGTGAATCCTTTACTGTTTTGAGAAATTTCAGGGGGGAAACGTCCTTTCACTACTTAAGGAGAAGCATTAGCCAGTTCTGTCTTAATTCATGCACAGAGGCTTTCATCTTCACCCACTTGATTCTGCTGGCCTTCCTTAAGAGACCCTTGGATCCAAATTATGGGCCGTGCTGTTCTTGACCATACAGAGAAATTCCTTGCAAGGTTATGGAAGCCTTTGTGAGTCAGTTCCCATGGAATTGACCAAATGAACTTAATTTTCATAACTAAAGCAGGAAACCACAACAGTCTGAGCATTTAAAGCATCATTTAATAACAGATTTGTTTTGCATGGAAGGTAAAGTGATGTAAGCCTTCCTGGAGAGGACTTCCATGCAGGCAATGTCCCCTCTGCTCTGACCAACATTTTATGGTCAGGAAGAAGACAAATGGAGCAGGCTGACTGCAAACCAATCTCCACCTCAGCAGCAGAAGCAGCTCTCTGCTTACTATTATTTGGCCAGAGAAGTCTTCCAGTCTTTCCCAGTGAATGTTGTCCATGGGAAAGATTTTGATGAGAGCTCCTTGGTTATGATGGAAACAGCATGGAAAGCAGAAGGTGCAAAGTGGTGAGAAGCCAGCTGGTGGAAACCAAGTGCAGCATAATGATTCTCTTATTTGCGTTTCACCTCTATCAAATGTTCACTCTAAAAAGCACTCCACCTTCCATCTTGGTGGAAAGGACTTCCTTTTAGACCTGGCATTTGGGAGTTTTACATCCTTTCTTATTTGTTTCCTCTCCCTTTGTTTTAATTTTAGCTAATGCAGATGATCTGATGCGATATGAGATCAGTCTTTGGGCTTTGGTGAATGCAGCAGATAATTATTCCTGAAGAGGAATGTATCAGAGGAACTGCTTTCAAATCCAAGTTTCCTGAGTAATATAATTATTCCTATTTAAATAAAGGACTCCAGCACTTCTACTCAGCAGCACCTCTCTATACAAACTGAGGGTTGTTCCCTCTTGACACAGCTTTTTCTGCTCTTCTCAGAAAATTACTCCATTAAAACCAAACATTAGTCTACCAAAGTGCCTAAAATCAATGATCATTTTATATTCAATAGAATCCTTGCTTTCTAAAAAAATACACAATGAAACTGCTATATTTTCCTTCCCCTTATTGTTACTATTATTACCTCATGAATGCTCCAGAGAGAAACAGCTGAATCTCCTTTAATTTTCAGCTTCCAAGACTTAGCTGGATGTGGCTTCATGCTCTAAGAGTCTATAGACTCAAGCCAATTTGCAATAAAACTAATAAAGAAAATGGCCCTGATAAGATGTGGCATTTGCAGAACTTGAATTTAGTTTGCTCAGCAATGTAAACATGTTCCAAGGTGAGTGTTATCTAGAAATGCATGCTGCAGCATCATGGTGTCAGAAGCTCCCATTCACAGGGGCTGATACCTATTGAAACATCCAGAGTTTGTGCTGGGGTCCCTCAGAAACAAGACCTGCAGCAGTTGGGCTTCATTGGGATTAAACACTTATTACTGGAGCTGGATGCACAGCTGAAAGGAATAGACTCAGAGTGGGTTACTTCAGCAGAGTATTAGGAAAAGCTAGTGTGTGGATTTATGGACTACCTGTGCTCTGCAGGAGCTGTGGGTAGCTGCTCAGCAGTGAAAAGTACCCTGTCTCACACAAATGAAGTACCTCATCTATTTAAAAAACGTTTTTCTTTCAGGATCCCAAAGTGTGTGTGTCTGTGGCAATCACCACAGGGATAATTAGATTGGCTGTCCACAAGCCATAGAAGATCTTCTCAGGTGCTTGGTGCTTTGTCCAGCGGATTACTAGATTTACCACAGGAGCATCCTACAGCCTTCTGACAGAGCTGAAGGTAATGGGAAGGCCCAAAGGAGAGGATTCAGAGGCACAGCCTGGGGAATGTGTCTTCATTCCTTCAACACATCCTGTGGCAGAATCCAAACAGCCTCACCAGCTATCCTGTTCTGCACATGAAAAATGCTATCACTGTAAATAAATGAAACCTAAAGTACCCTAACCTGTGGCATCAGAAGTAGCAGGACCTCTCTGAGAAGTCAGTAAGTATGAAGAAGGAAAGTCTCTGGCCTCTACAGTAAGTCCTGTTGGGTTCTCCTTGTTGGGATTTCTTCTGCCAAATCTCTGCCATATGCCAGCACTGGCATCCCCTTAGCCATCCCCTTGTGCCATGTTTCCTTCTGTCAAAACATGGAGGAATTGGAGCACTTACAAAGACAGAAATGTCTTTTTCTACAACATTTGAAAAACATCCCTGTGGAAGACCTGAGGGAGCAGGTGAGTTTTACAGGGCCCTTTCAGCCAGCTGGGTTACAAGGGAGCCTCCTCAGCTGCAGCCCCTTAAAGAGCCTGCGGCTATTTTTAAATTAGTAAAATTAAGAAGTTAAGAAGTCTGGTGGTTTAGGAGGCTGATTAGCTCTATAGGGTACCTACAGATCTCAGAAGCAGCTGAGGTGAGACAAAGCTGGCCTGTAACACACCTGCCTGTTTCTGCCCTTGAGCATCCCTTGGCCATTTATAGCCCCTGTAGAGCCACCATCCCTGGCAGCCAAGAGGTTGCCAAAGCTCCTTCTCCTTCAGAAGAGAGCCCTGGCTGGATTTGTGTGGCTTAGGTCCTCAACCCTGCAGCCACCCCATTAATTTAATGCTGGTGACACAGGCTCACAGCCAGCTGTTCCCTCAGCTTCAACCCAGCATCCCAGCAACTGCTCCTCAGCCTTTCCTGGTGTCTCTCCACACACCTTTACCCACACGGGCACAGGACACAGGGCTTGGCTCGCTGCATCTTTCCCATGTTAGAAAAAGCCCAAGACTCTTTTCAAGCATTTTATATCTGTTTAGAGGCAAACTTTCCATTTGTTTTGATGAAATGAAAATAGCTGGAGGTTTATGGTGATAGCAGGCTACAGCTATGCCTGCTAGTACAGCAAACCTGCTGCAGGGAAGAATGGCTCTGCCCTCTGCTATTCCTGCCAGGAGCATCCCTGGCACCTCCCAGACTGCTGCATTTTTCCTCTGAATAAAGCTTGGATTGGCACCTTTTGCCAATCCTCAGCTCCTAATGTTTTTCATTACTGCCTTTTCTATCTCAGGGGGAAAAGGAAACAATTTTACATTTACATTCGTAACAATTTAGCCTGCCCAGTTCCATCCCCGAGTGTCCATCAACCCACCCCTGCAGAGAGGCACATTGCACAAGCAGAGCTGGTGGGGACCATTTAATTTGTTTTGTCCTGACACAAAGGAAGCAGCTGTGTGGGCACAAGGGCAGAGCTGCAGCACTACAAGAGCATTTCTCCACCTCCTCCTGTGTCACTCCACAGGCAAGTGAGGGCTTGGAGAAAATACGTTTCTTGTCATGTCAGATGATCCTCAGAAGGGTTTGCCCCTTACTTAGTACAGAAGCTCTGCCACTGCCTCTTTTGTCCACCGAAAAGAAAGTGCATTTTTTAGCATTCCAGTAAGGAGACAGGTTCTCTCTTCATCAGTTTCCATCTGCAAGATGAAAATGGCAACAGCCTGGTAGGGAAGTTTTGCTGGGGAAAGGTGCAGAGCTGCTGAAGGCTCCCTTATCCCTGCTCTGCTTCACACAATGTTGCTTAAATCAGGAAGTAAAATGTAAGCATGGAGCCAGGTCTGTACCAAAAGTATTATTTATTTTGACCCTGGTATGTTTGAAGGCTCTGGTATTTACACAGTGGTGCCACAAATTCCAGATGTCATCTCCTTGGGTAACAAAAATTAATGCAGCTTTAAGATATTGGAGTTTTTGGCAATTTATAGTAGCTGAGACACTGGCTGAAGGTTTTCAAGTCCATGGAATCTCCTTTATGTCTTCTGAACTACACACAGCTACTTAGACAACATATGCAAATTGAATTATCACTTTTTAAAATACTACACTAATTTTTCCAGCACGCTCTTAGTAATTTTAAAACTTTGCTTATAAGAGTATTTAATGAAAAGCTAGTCCTTAACTAGACAGGTGGTGGCTGATTTGTATGGTTTAAGAGAACATTACAGGGCCACAGTGACCACTAATTTTGCTGTTGATATCTCCCTCTGCATAAAAAAACCCCATCATGTTACCTGATAAAAGTACATTTTCTCTAAAACCAGCATGACGCACGCCAGCACACTTATTTTCACCTAAATCACAATTTTTTTCCAGTGGAGGCATCACCACCTTGAGAAAATTGTCATGGAGTAGTTCCAGCATTTTCATCAGTTATCTAATATGCCCAGTATGTTCATCCCAAACCCACAAGGAAATCTTGTTGGAATCTGTCCCAGAAAAGCTATCCTGATAAAGTTCATCTCTGTGCAGTGGGACCAGATCTATGTGAACGTCCCAAAATAATTCTGGAAAAATCTAATATTATGGATTTGTTTGGTGTGCTGTGGGTTGCTCCCAAATTATTTTGCAAGCACCTACCTGCAGTTGTATCAGCTCTCACTGAAGGCCTAAGAGGAAATACCAAGAGGGGCTGGAGCTAATTCTTTGTATTATTTTCCTCAAGCAAATGAGCTGTGGTTCTCAAAGTAGGATAAGCAGATCTCCTGCTTGCATACACCTCCTACTATTAACACACCTCTGAAAGGTTACTTGGAAACAGTAGCCAGTGTTGCATTCACATATAGCACTGAAGACCTAAAAAAAGAATATGAGAACTTTGTATACCTCACAAACTCAGCTTCTTTTAGTTCTTCCTTGCATCAATCTTTTCTTCTAACTCAAAATAATTTTATCATAAATTTATGATATTCTGTTGTCTTGAAGCATCAGCTACTGGGATAAAAAAATGAGATTCCTGGTTTCTGTTAAAAAAATACAATTAATCATGAAGCAGCAAAAAGAAGCAACAACAACTAAAGACCAAAAGGCAAACCCAATAGTCAATGTTGAGAGGGCAATTATTTTCAGGCCTTTAATGTTTATCTCTGTAGGCCAGCAGTCAGTTACTCCTATGTTGATAAAGATCATATATAAACCACATGATTCCGAAGCGTTTAGTTAAAACTTCCTGTTCCACTAATTAGAGGTGGGGCTCCACAAGCTCCTACAAGTAGAAACTCCAGACCTTCATGTAGAAAGGGACAAGTTAGTGTACAGGTGAGAGCTGCCTCCCCATCCCTGCATCACCCCTGGATTAGCTCCCATCTGGGCATTCATTGAGGGATGGAGGGAGGGAAGGGCCCATGCCTGAGCTGGGCACACTTGTCCACCTCCTGTGTGCAGAGACAGGGTCAGCACTTGGTGGCAAACTGGGCTGTCACATCCCCCAGGCAGTGACCAGCCCCCTCTAAACCTACCTCTCCATGCCTGCCCTTAAAACCTGCCTCTCCTCAGGGACCCCTCCAGAGCTTTTCCCACCGAGACTGGGATGCTCGGCAGAGCAACCAGAAGAGATGAAAAAAATCCAAACATTCAGAACAAACCTATCCCTTCAGATATGCACCAAAATGACCCACTCGATTTTAGTTCATGTACTAAATTGAGCTTATCTAAGTTATGATTGGATTACGTGAAATCAACATTAAATGCTTTCCCTTTTTCTGTGAAAAGCATATTGGAAATCTCATTTTAATTTACAGTATAATTCAGAGCAATTAAGGCATCTTACAATTTCAGTTCTGAATATTTTGCTAAAAATAACTACACAAAAAGAAAATAGTATTGTAACTGTAATATTTATTGATGTTTACAAATCTAATGCTTATGAAATATATGTCCCTCATGCTTATACACTGATTATTATAAAGAATTATTAAGTCTGACTCAGAAAAAAAGGCTGACTTGTGACAGATACTGCAAAACTTTCCTATCTTAATAAAAACAAACTATCATTGTCTTAACTTTCTCTTAAGTCTGGTGATTGAATTGATTTATTTTTAAACATCATGAGGAGAAAGAATGAAAGAGTCAAATAGAATAATAAATTACCTGTTTTTAGTTTGTTTTGCTGTGTTTTTTATATCTTGAAACTGACTTCCCCTGTTTTGAAACTACATCTGAACAACAGCTATTTAACTTAACTTTATTAGTGATGAGCATTTCTTACAAAACTTAAATATGCAGTGGAAGTTTTAATTAAAATTAATAGCGCCGTCAAGGTTTCTCATTTGCTTTATTGGAAGCAAGGAAAACTTGGTTGTGAAATGTCATAATACGTCAGCAAAAGTCCACCAAAACCACTGAAAACAGTAAAATTCAGGTCACAAGCTAATTCATACTATTTTCACTTTGATTTCCTGGCACTTTGGGGAATGGTTTGATCAAAGTTTTCACTATTAATAAAAAGAGGGGCCAGGAGCAATTACTCTTTTTTAATTTAACCACCATCTTCAATTAAACATAATGACCTTAATACATGACAGGGATGGCCATCCGAATGCATAAAGTAGTTAAAAAATCATCCTTCCTACCCCTCAACAAGTGATCCCCTTCCTTTAACAGTTAACCTGCAATGTTAGGAAGGATCAATAATGAGAAAGCTGTGGGGATCTGCAGACCTATCAAATTTTGAAATAAACCCATGGGACTGAAGCCACCTTAATGTGCCTTTCTGGTTAGAAAATTAAATTATGACTGAGAGAAGACTTTGGTATGTCTACTCCTATTGTCTCCATCTCTTTCAAACTGTTAAAAAACAGAAGAACCCAAACTCTGGGGACTGGATCACACAATTGAAAGTGGCAGGTACAGCAATTTAATGAGTATCTATTGGTGGAGCCACAGTAATTGTATTCACACTGGTTGTCCTCTCTAGTTGTAAGGTAAAACACATTAATTGAATCTCTTTCTGCTGGAATGTAATCTCATTTGTTTTCCCTCACAACACAAAACAGTCTCTTAGGAATCAATAGGCGGGGAGTTAAACTGTTTTAAGTTGAAGATGGTGTTAACTCTGCTCCTGTTTCATGGCTGAGCCCCTTGGAAGCTAGGAATTATAAACCAATTTGTATTTATAATCTGGGTTCACCTTCTACAAATTCAGTGAGCTGAAATGGCCCAGCACAGGTGTCAGAGGGAGAAAAGCAGTGTGGGGTTGGGCAGAGCTGGGGAGCTAACAGAGCCAGCTTCCAGGGTCTGCTTTCATTGCTATGCATCACAGGATGTACAAGAGTCTGCTTCAGATTTTGGCACTTTGACTCTAAGTATGCTTAAGTGAAAGCTATAAGCAATTAAAACTGATCAGAAACGAGTTGCCCAAAGAACATTTCCCATCATCTGGTTTAAAATCTCCCCACTCAGCATGCTTGGCTGTTGGGAATCCAAGTGCTAAAGTCTCGGTTTTGCCAAGAATTTCCTAGAGCTTACCTCAGCTTTGTGAATTGTCCTCCCAAAACCAGGTACCAGAACTAAAGCATAGCAATTCTGATGACCATCACACTTGCTACACTGAACAGATCAGCCTAATCTACCAGCTTAGAGTGCTGAGCCCAGGATGGCACACAGGAATGAATCCCTGCATGTAGGGAACTGTTAGCCCCAGCCAATGGAGATGTGTAATGATGACTGTAATTCATCACTGCAGATTTTGACTCTGCCTTACAGTGAAGTCTGTGGAGAGCTGCTATCTTATCTTGGCACAGAGCACCCCTGACTTCAGTGAGGCTAGACACAGACATAAAAGTCAGCTCACTCAGAGCTCACACAAGGTTTCACCACTACAAAACTAAAGCAAGCTCACCATACCTTCCAAAACGAGGGCTCAGATTTGCTCAAGAACAAAACAAAAACTCCCAGCAAACCCAAACTGGCCTGCAAGCAGTGAAGCTAATGAAACCTTGCTTCTGTAACATGCTCTTCCAGTGTGGTAAGTTAGATCCTAGTCCCTCCAGCAGGCTGAAGACGGTGCTAGCTGTCACTGATGGGCTCTTGGGCAATCTGAGTGCCACCCGACTGCTGCCAGACATGAAGGAGGAAGTCCACCCTCCTTGGTCTTTACAGGTACACTCAGACAGTTCCTGCTCTCACCTAGAAATAAACAAAGGTGTCAAACATTTAGAATTCTGCACTTGGTAAAAGAATGGGACAAGTTTACTGTCGGTATGAAAGGGAAATTACCAGTCTAATTACCTGAAAATGCTAAGGAGAACATAAGCCAAGTCAGCCGCCTTTCACTACAGCTAGTTGCATCCTCAATTTGATAACAACTTTATGGACTGTACTAACAAGATAATTAATCTAGCGAGAAATATTAAAGACTAAGCAAAATCTTAATCCTTAACACTTCCTAAATACTGTAATGACACACAGTTAGGAGAAATCCATGCGATGATGGAACTGCATTGACAGCCTGAATGTAAAGACATGATGGTAAACAAGGACAGGAAATCATGTTCTTCTACTAATATGCACTTAAAAGAACATTTGACCATGGAAAATAAATGTACGCCAGAACAGTTTGTAGCACAGACAGCTTTATCTCACAGATTTGCTTGTGCTTCAGAGGCAGAAACCCATCATCAGCTGTCAGAGGGAGGGAAGTAAGGATTCCCCATCTTTCATACTGCTACACTTTACATCTTGAGACTGATACTGCGAGTAGTGAAGAATTGGCAAACCCTAGCTTTGGAATGGAAATAGACATTAGAAGCCATTTTCCTCTTTTAAATACATACCCTAATGCATAGTCAGAGACTACAATAACTAGCAAAAAAATTACAAACCAGTATGTTGGTTGCTGCGCAAGATAAAAATTCAATATTTATTGAGAAACTGCAGGCTACCATATAACAGTGCAGTAAGCCGCAGGCCACTGAAGCTTGAAATAAGACAGCTCGATACAAGACATAAAAAGATTTGAGAAGCGAGCAATAAAACTGAAGTTTCTAAATCCCAGGAAGCCGGCAAAAGCCCAGCTGTACAGCACAGGGGGACTAGATGACTCTCGAGTCTCCTGTGAGAAGCTACAAAGGAAGTCACGCTGGGAAAGCATGCTGTGGGCTGAGATATTTGCCTGGCAAGCCTTGCCCAATTCAATCTTTTATGGCAGGAAGTTTCTCTTTCCCTGCAATTTACTACCTTATTTTTTTTCTCCCCTTCTTCAGTAAAGAATAACTGAAATATAATAACATGCAATAAAAATAGACTGGCAGCACCTAAGTGACCCCATGTTCTCCACTTCACTAGAAATAACTCCACATAGCTGATACTATATTTGTTTTTAGGGCTAAGCCTCCAGTACTTATTAGGCAAAATTTCAATGTTGTTGTTGCTCTTCTCAGATGAATTACAATCAAAAATGAAGTTCTGAAAAACAGGCAATGGCAAGATGTTCAGGCTCTCAACGACAGTGGCGAGATCCTTGGGCAGTCATCCATTCATGGCATCCAGCACCTCCTCCAGCTGACCATCCTACATTTTCTTTTACATCCTCCATAGTCTACACCATTCCTCTGCATTTCCAGTTTCTACATTTCTTAGGTCTCTGCATGCGCTATAAAGCAAAATATTATTTTGCTGCCCATCAAATCTAAGAGACTGAAAACCTGGTGTAAGACTCCTTAGCAGGAGTATTCCTGTTACCTCTTTCTGAATTGTTGCCTTCCCACCCTCCTCATCATGGACCAGCAGTTGACAGCTTTTTTTCTAAGAACAGTTTTTCTGCTGAACATCAGGTTGCTCTGGTGTCAGGATGAGTCAGGGAGGCCCAAAAAAACTCCTCCCTCCAACACTGATCACCTAAATCTGTTTTGTGTAATTACATATAATCTTCCTATTCTGATGCACAACACATTTTAAAGCCTGTTAGATAAGTCCATCTTCACTGTTCTTCATGGAAGACGAAACCCTCACTGCCCTGAGACAGGGCTTAGTTTTCTGTCTAGATTATAATCAGTTTAGATCCATGCTCTTCCATCAGTGTTGCTCATTAGGTTAAATGCCTACTCGCTTGAGCTTGACTCCACCCTGCCTTACTGGTTACTCATAACCCTCCCCTGCATTTGCTTTTCCTAGGTTAATCAAACAAATATTCCCAGTGCACTCTTGTAGATAAGCTTTGTTCATCTCCAGTAACCCTCCCAGAAGTACTTCTGTACAAACTCCTCTTTCCTGGCCATGACTTATCAGAACTGGGTACAGTAATGTCTCACCAGTCACTCAGAAGCTTGGCTGCGTGCACACCACTGTCACACTCAGTTTTTTCACAACCACATTAAATTGGCAGCTTCCTTTCATTGTTGACTAATAAATCCAGATATTTTCCCATTACTCTGCTGGAGGGTTCCTGGATTTCCACTACAAATAGGTATTAATCTGTACATGCAGTATCTTGCATTTTGTGATATTATACATTCTAGTAGGCTCATTTCTAATACTTGAAGGTCTAAAATCACCAACAGAAATTACATCATTAATTGAAACTATTACTCAGTTTTGACCAGGCCCTGCAATATTTACAAATGAATTCCTAAAGCCCTGTAAAAATGGTCTGCCTCTTTGGTACTGATATATTTAAATCACCCAAATACATGTGGTTTCCAGTTTGCTTCAACAGCTTTGGACATGAGAACTGCAAGAAGGCGGCAAATAATCTTTTCTCCTCAATGCACCAAAGCTATTGCCATTCTACTAAGAAGAATTTGTTTTGGAGTTTTGCAATCAAAAAAGAAAATCAAAAACACACAAAAGAAAAGCCAAACAGAATGCCCAAGCAAAACACTGGAAAGCTTAAAATACTGCATTTGGCAAGCACTTAACAGAAAGACTTGGACGGGGACAAATGTGCTCCAAAAAGCCCTCAATACATCTGCCACTGTTAGGTTTGGAAAAGTGGAAACAAGTCAAAAAGGAAGCAGAACCGGAGCTGCATGGAAAGCAGGCCGACACCTCGGGCCTTACTTCAGACGAGGACATGACAATACAATGGGAAGAACAGCACAACAAGAAATGCAGCACCAGGATTGTGGTCATTTCCAACAGCTTTCGGAAAGAATCTGAACAGCAGAGTCAGGGCTCTGGCTGACCTTTAACCCTCTAAAAGAAACAAAGTCTTTACTCCCTGTATCAAATAACTCCAAACAATTATGTTTGAGAAAAAAAAGAAAAATAAAAGAAGCGTTAAGGAATCTGTCTCATAGAAGAAAAACAAGCATACAAGTGTGAGCATCTTTCGGGAGTGATACCAGTTCCTGGGAGGAACTATGAATTCCATCCATCAATCATCTTCATTTTCCATACTGTTTTGACGGAGCACTTTTCCCAAACTGTACCACCACCTTTTCTGGCCCTCTCTCTGTATGAGAAGGGGACGAGAAGGCAGGCACCCATTGGAAACAGACACCTCCGGCCGCCCCCTTGCAGGCACAGCCCAGACCGCAGTGCGTCCAGAGGGATCCAACGCGCGGCGGATCACTGCCATGGATTTGACGAACCCCACTGACTTTTAGAGCCAGCAGCGGGATTCGCACGGCCGGAAAGCCTCCGGGTTTGAAGCGGCCCGCACTTACCGCGCCGGAGCCGCCTCCCCGCAGCCCGGGAAGCGGAACCGCGGGAGCCCGGCCCGCGCTCCCATTGGCTCGTCCCGCCCCGCGCGTGACCGCGCCTGGCCCTTCCCGATCGGAGCCGGCCCGGCCAGCGGGGCCGGAGCACGCTGTGCCTGCAGGGCGGGCGACGGCGCGGGAGGGGGCGCGGGAGGGGGCGCGGGAGGGGACACGGGCGGGGACACGGGCGACAGCAGCCGCAGCAGCGCACCCATCGCCACCCGCTGGCATCACGTGCGGCCGCCGCGCTCGGGGGCAGGAAGGGGGGGCGCGCCACGTGACGGGGCGGTGTCCACCCTCTTCCTCCTCCTCCTCCTCCTCCTCCCGCTCTTTCTTCCCCCGTCCCGCCCCGTTGGCTGTTGCCGTGGCGACACGGGAAGGAGGAGGCGGGGCCGCCGCCCCACCCCGGCCGCGCCGCAGCCCGTGAGCGCGGCCCCGCCGCCGGCAGCGCCGCCCAGGAGCCGCCGCGGCGGCCCGGAGCATCCGCCGGGCGGGGAGCGGAGCGGAGGCGGCTGCGGCGGCGGGCACAGGGCGGGGCGGCCGATGGCGGGGGGGTGAGGAGGGGCCGTCGGCAGGTGCGGGTCGGGCGGGCGGTCCGCGCTGGCGGGAGGATGCGCGAGTACAAGGTGGTGGTGCTGGGCTCGGGCGGGGTGGGGAAGTCGGCGCTCACGGTGCAGTTCGTGACCGGCACCTTCATCGAGAAGTACGACCCCACCATCGAGGACTTCTACCGCAAGGAGATCGAGGTGGACGCCTCCCCCTCCGTCCTGGAGATCCTGGACACGGCGGGCACTGAGCAGTTCGCCTCCATGCGGGACCTCTACATCAAGAACGGGCAGGGCTTCATCCTCGTCTACAGCCTGGTCAACCAGCAGAGCTTCCAGGACATCCGACCCATGCGCGACCAGATCATCCGCGTCAAGAGGTGACTTGCCCGGCGGCCGCTCCTCCGGCGGCCGCGCCCGACGCCCACCTGCGGCCCGGCCCGGCCCGCCCCGCCGGGGCCTGCGGGCCTCCCGCCCCCCCTCCGTGCCCTCCTCCCCGCCCCGGTGCCCGGATCTCCGGCCCGGGGGCTGCCCACGCCCGCTCAGGTGCCTGCCCCGCGGCTCCCTTCCCTCGCCCGCCCGCCTCCGCCCTCCCCCGGGCGGCAGGGCATTCCCTCCATCCCGCCGCCCCCTCGGGAGCCGCGCCCGCAGCCCCGGGCTCCCCGTGGGCGGGCGCCGGCCGAGGGCGGCGGAGCGGGGGCAGGGGCCGGGGGCTCCGGTGGTTTCCGCCGCTCGCCCGCCCCCCAGTCGCGTGTGCGGGGAGTTTGGGGTGCTCCCGTATGGAATACGGTGGAGAATCTGGCCAGAGGCTGGAGCCGTGGGAGCGGAAAGCAGTTTCCCCAGTGGTGTATCGGGTCAGGCAGCCCTCGAGTGCACTTTCTTGGTGGACGTGCTGTGGTCGATGTGCAGGGGAAGAAGCACCTGGATGCTTTCGTGCGGCAGACGAGAGATCTGCCTGTTCAGATACCTGCATAGGTATTTCCATGAACTTCCCACTCTTAAAAGTGCAGGATGCCAGCCTGTTTCTCGGTGGGAGTGACGGCTGTGAGTATTAGGCCTCATGTGTGCTGGTGTTTCTCTTAAATTCCCACGGTCTCGTTGCCAGCCGCTCTGTTAGGAGCGAGCCCACGGTGGTGAAACACCGGTGCCTACTGCCAGTTTGTTTTTATAATCGCTGCGTTGTTTAGATGTGCATCAATCAGTCAGATGTCGGCGGCTGAAATGCAGCCAGTCGCGCTAAAATAAGGGTAGATGCACCATTTGAAATCATAGCAACCGCTTGAACCAGAGCGTAGATGAGAAAATGCCGCTGGCCACATCATCGCAGACAGAGGTCTGTTACTGCCCGTGCAGAGAGGCTGTAATTATATCGCAGAACTGGTTGTAGCTTTGGCTTGGACATCTGAAAGAGAAACCCTTGTAAATAACTTAGTTAGACCACATCGGTTGGATTTGCATCTTAATGTAGAGTAGCGTATAAGAGGTGATAATAATAATAATGATGGCTAATCATATGGTCGGGTATGGTCTGTTCACAGAAACTGCCATTCCAGACCAAGGCCTGGGGAAGATGTATTTTGAAATTGGGGAGGAGGGTGAGTAGGGGAAAGGGGAGGGAGGAGGCAAAGCGCTGCGATTTTTCAAGACTTGCAACTTTTTCATAGCGGGTATTTCTTAATGTGTGTCCTTCCTTTTGCGGTGGAGATCTCTAAAGACCAATATAATGGAGTTATTTTGAATTTATTATGAAAAATGCATTTTCAGTATCCTTCCTTATCATGCGCACATAACTTACAGAAGAACATTTATTCTTTAAGTAGTTTGGGTAGACTTTCTTCATTAATAAAAGCTTTTGATTTTCTTGTATTTAATCATCACTATAAATTCATTTAATTTCTGGATTTATATCTGTGGCTTTTGCAGCTTGCGTTGTACCTTGCGCTGAAGCATCTGCATTCAGACCACAGCTGACGAGCTGTAGATAGGTGAAGCAGAATAGAAAGCAACTTGTTCTTCCATAGTTACATTGACTCAGCACTGCTGAGAGTGGGTCTAAATGCTGCTCTCATTTTTCATCTGCCAGCTCTTATACTGCAAGACTTCAGCTTTTGGCTTTTGGTTAGATATTTTCTGAGATGTATGAGCAGCATTGTAATCCTAAATTTCATTTATGCAAAGTAATCTAAATGCAGCTGAAATCCTGAAAATTTTAGCAAGCCCAGATAATTTTAATGGAGTTGTAGTTGAAAGGAATATGATGTATTAAAAGGATGTAGCTTCAGCAAGGGTACCAGATTTTTACTTGTTAACTTGCCTGATTTACATTTGTGGGTTGTGGTGGGGGTGTTATGTTTTGGAACTTAGGTTTACAGGCAGTGTAAGACCTAATGTGCTGTAGACTTAAGTTTGCATCCTTCTTACCAGCTGAACCTGAAAAATGCATATTTACAGATACAATATGCATCTGTACAAGGACTTCTGGATTATAATTTACAGTTGCAGAAAGGCATTTAATCCATGTTGAGAAACAAATAATCGTAGTACTGTTTTCTTGGGGGTTTTGGATGACAGCTGTATGCTTATATTGATACAAAACCACGTTTTGAAAATCTCTGAACTTTAGTTGTACCTGAAAACCAATTGACCAAGTCTCTAACTATTAGGTATCTGTGCATTTTGCATATTGTCCTTGCTATTTTGTTTTATTTTTTGGATGAAAGAATCCCTGTGTTATACCATAATTAGAGAGTAATTTTAATTAGTCTCCCAAGAAGTAGAAAAGCCAGTTGAAATTCCCCCTTTGGGTTAAGAGATGCACACTTGAGTGTTCTGCTTCCCTGGTCTAACCACCGCATACCAGGCCAGCTAAGCTAAGGGAGTCCTTCCCACCACCTGATGAAGCTGTGACCTTAGAGGAATGAATGACAGAGAGGAAACAAGTGGACATTCACTTAACTCTGAGGCTTTGTGGTTAGAAGATATTGAGATCACTCTTGCCCCTCTAGTTTCTGTTCTTTTTAAATGGCTGTTTAATATTAGCGCATAAATAGGCTTAGTCTGAAATCCAGCTCTGCCAACTTATCCAGAACTCTCCTAATGGCAAAACTATGAAGTTGAGCTTCCTTGTGTCTTGTGTGTAGGCCTTGCATCCCTTTCAGTCATGGTGCACGGCTTTATCAAGAATGGAGGATGTCTCCATGGCTTTTAAACAGGTAATTGAAATTCTTTCCTGGGAAATGTTTTAAATGTAAACAGTATTCCTCTTTTCAAAGAAAAAAAATTGTTTGGATATTTCGAAGAGAGAGTCCAGGTGCTTTACTTTCAGAAGGGAGCCCTGCCAGTTCTGAATGGATAGGTGACCCCAGCAGCTCTGCCTAGACAGAGGATGAGGAGGAGGAAGAGGTTTCAGAAGTGCTCGCTGTAGTCTGGGCCAGTTTCCTGCAGCACAGAGTGCTGCCAGCATTGGATGAAGGATCATGGTGGTACAAAATCACACTGCCATTCTTCCTCCAGATGCTTAGTCTGAAATGCCTTGATCCAATCCCAGTTTGGGCACCTTGTACTGGTTTCTGGGCCTTACTTGTGCCAAATAGGTCCATTAAGCCTAATTTCTTGATTCTCGCATGTGCTGAAGGTTTGTACTGCTAGGAAGATAGAATGTACATAAGATAGCTTTGAAGACTACTTTGTGTATTCAGGAAGGATAAAGCGAATCAACTGCTGCTTTACTGCCTCCTAGTGAGGTAATACACAAAGTATGTTCCTGTGCATTAGTAGGTGCTGCAGCTCTGGATTTCCTTCTTTCTTGGATTTACAGGCTTGGCAGCAAAGATTTGACTTGTTTATGTTGCAGACAGAGCTTGCCATAGTTTCAGAATGAACTGTTTTCTGCAGAAACCTATTTGTGAGAGCAGGGCTAAATTGGATGAGTGGGCCCATGCCAATGAAGGTCTGCAGTGAAAGAAGCTGTCAAAAGAAACAGATTGGAAGTGGTACACCCAGTTAGATGTCAAGGTTTAGAAGTAATTAGTGAATATGAAGATTAGGTAGTGTAAATTTTATTGTTGTGGAAAAAGGAGTTAGGTATCTTAGGTATCTTCTAACACTTTTGTGTTTGCCTGTTGTGTGATTAGAAAACTCTCTAAAGAGAATTGGCTGGTGTTTGCCAAATACCGAATTTTAATTTTTAATATGACTGCCAATGTTTTTCTGTTATGAAGATATGTTTAAAATTCACTGGGTATCAATTCTAGGTGCTTGCTTAGCCTTCAATAGTGTAATTTCTCAATCTGTTCTACAGGCATTTTTTATAGTGTTTTTTTCAGCTGAACCCCAGGAAACAGAAAAGTATTATTTCTATTCAAGCGGAAAACAAGAGCCTAGAATTGAAAACAAACTCAAAGTTAATCCAGAGTTCTCTTGCAGTAATTTCTCTACATGTCTGACCTATGCTTTAAGTACAGGACTGTTCATATTTTAGAGACTAATAGAGCCTACTTTAAGTATTTCTCAAAAGTGCTATTTTATTCTAAGTAGTGAAAAAAAAAATCTCCTTTTCATTAATCTAATGCTTTTTCTCTAGAAGAAAAAGACCAGAACATTTATTTTATTTAGATTGGCTGAAAATGCAGACTAAATTATATAAGTATATTGCTATAAAATATCACAGAAATGTGTCTTTGCGTTGACAGTGTTCTTTGTAGCTGTGGTTTATGATCAGGATGAAAATCTGCCTCCCAGTGCAGGGATTCTGTGTAGTAATTTAAAACATAGAAGAGATGTAATTATTGAAATGTATTAATTGTGAAATCAGTGTCTTCAGTCAATGATAATTGATGTATTTAGTGACTTAATGGTGATTAAGTCTGGAAAACTATATTTGAAATTACAAATTGCTCAAAAGTCTAGTTGAAAGCATTGCTTTCCAACTATTATGAAATCGAAGTATGATTTTTATTCAAAGAGCATAAGATCTCTTTAAACAAGGTTGAATTTTTCAGTTTTCTGAAATTCTGTGTATGTTGCATCCTTATTTTCAGAAATAATTTTTTCTACTTTTGAGAAGTAATTAAAGTATTCTTCATAAACACTCTTATAACACCTTCAACCACAAACATGGCTTCAACCTTTCAGCAAGAAACACTGAAGTGTTTGGTAGAAGTGAAATATGGACAGTCATGTTTCTTCTGAAGTGTACTGTGTGGAAAGCTTGGCAAACGTCTAGGGATTTTCATAGGTGCTAGAGATGGCAGAAATAAGCACACATTGAAATCCTTAAGTATTTTAGCTGGAGTTCTTTTTCTTGCAATAATCTTAATGTAATGGATTGTTTTGAGTACTCATCTTTAGGTAAAAAGGCAGAGTGAGTAAAAAGCATGGCCCCTATTCTCTCCGTGGCCAAGCTGCCAGCTACTCTTGTACACCCATCAGATGAAATTTAGGACTTGATTGGAAGAACAGATTCACAGATTTTAAATCTCAAACAACATTTGTACGTATTTAAGTACAGTAGAAAAACTCTACTGGTCTCCCTTTACTTTTTTTTTTTTTTTTTTTTCTTATTTAAGGGACACCTATGGATAGCTGCTTATAAGGTGGGAACGTCATTGATTTAAAAGAGCAGAATGTAAATACTTTAGGCATCTGTAGAGATATAAAAGAGTGGTAGACAGAAGTAGTCAGTCATACCTAGTTGACTCTATATGTAATATCAGAACTTTCAGCTATCTGGCATCTCTTGTGTTTTATTGGGGAACTGATACATAGACTGTCCTTAGAAAGTGTCTGTAATAGGAAGAGTATAACTCAGATTTGTGCTCTTGTGTTTTTAAAGTAACTGTAGAGACCAAAAGAAGCATTGTATAGAATTTAGATTAAATTTTTTTGGTGCGTGAATCTACCTTTGTTTTAATTTGAAATTAACGAATTAATTCTGTCAGATAAAATTATAGGTTCCTACAAGTCATATACAGACAATCCTCTAAAAAATGTCTCTGACAATGTGCGATTTTAAGATATAGAAGATTATTTTAAAGTTGTTTGGCTTAGTCTTAAACTCAGATATTTCAAGGTGCTTGTGCATTTTCAGAATATATAACCATCAATGTTTTCCTGTAGTAACTTTTGAATTTAATTACATATTTGCAGAGTTCTCTTGACTCTTCCTCCCCACACTCTCCCACTCTCACATTCTTGATAATCTGAAATACTCATATTACTTTGAATTTCTTTCAGTGGAGAACGTGAAAATTGGAGACAATGCTTATAACCAGTGTTCTAAAGTGCTGGAGTTTTTTTGGCTGTTTCCCTGTTCCCTACCACCCCCATGGCCTAGTGCAGATAATTTTATAGGTATTTCTTCCCAAGTTTTACTTATTTTTCTCTGTAAGGTAAAGTGACATGATAGTTTTCATATATGAACACTGAATATAAATATTTTTTATCCCCTCCTGCTTTTTAGGTGTTCTTTGGACTTTTATTGAAAAAGCCAGGTAGGCAAGCTCCTTTTGTATGTGTGTTTAGTTTAGATTGTGCTAGTTTAGAGTATAGTGCTTTTTTTTTGTTTGTTTTTTTTAATGATGCCTGTATTCCTTAGCATCATCTTCTGGGTTTGGGTCTTAATTGCTGCTGTAGCTTATGTTGTTGTAGAGATGTGTGGATAATTTTTGGATAGCTACAATTATCGACTAGTAGAACAGTATGTGACAAGACTTCTTAAATTTGTTTTTGGTTGTGCAATATTGCTTGATTGTGTCTGTGTTGTAAAAATGTCATTTAATGTGTTAAAGACCAAATATAACAATGACTTTAAATGCTTTCATAACTTAGTTCAGTAATATAGCATTGATGCTTGGGGTTGAATGCTTTTTATCTTGCTTTTCATTAGGCTATTTTGACACAGATTTTTGAATATTTAGAAAAATTTATTTTAGAAAATCAATGCTCATTGGAATTTCTAGTTTTGTATTTGAATTTCTGTTTTGGTGAGAGGACAGTAATTATTTAAATACTGTTTTTTATAACCAGCACAGTTGGCAATAAGTTTAATATTTTCATTCAAAAGAATTCAGTTGGATAGTGTGTGGATAGAAATAAGTTTCATTCTTTGGTCAAACATGAATCATTCTGTGTTTAGTTGAAGCTCTTATGTTATCAGGCATACTTTTTAGACCAAAATTTTAAATATAGACATTCTTTGGCTGTTGGAAGTTTTTAAATGAAAATGTGAAATGTCTGAGTAGGTGGATCTCCCCAAAAAAATAATCAAATTCTTCCATTAAATTTCTTTTCTAATTTTCTTCTTAATAATTGAATGTAAGATTTTTATTTCTTGTACCTAAGAAAAAAAACTGGGGTTATTGGTTATTTAATTTCTGGAGCATTACAAGTGTTGCTCAAACAATTTTTTTCCTCCTTGTAAATTGTGTAGGTGGTATGTGATGATAACGTTTTGAGAGAGAATAGGGAAGCAATTGGGACTGCAGTGCTAAATTATCCTGGCACGTAGTGGCTTGTATAAGGGTTTGTGTGTAAAGATTTTAAGGTAAAAAGAACTGTAGCTATCTGCTTCTATGGGCTCTCTTATTCATTAGCTTGTTTCTGCTCTTTTTTTTTTTGGCGGGGGAGTTGGGTTTGTTTTGTTCTGTTCTGTGTTTGTTTTCCAGAGGTTTCCATACTGAACTAGCATTCAGTTTTTGTTGCACTAAGGCAAACACTGTAGTCTAGGTACAGTTTACAATGATGAGTGCAACTTGAACACTTTCTTTGTCAATGGGTTGGATGCATTTTGGCAGCTGTGTTATCTTAAATCCTAGTCTAGACAAGAGAATTAAAGGTGTGTTATGAGCACGTTATCCTTTCTCAACATTAATGTAATGGGACTCGCTCAATTAGTTGGGTGCTGTATTCTTCAGAAATACAATGGTGACAATACTTTACTTCTTGTCTTGGTTTAGCCCTAGACTGGGTGAAAGATCAGGTGAAGGATAAAAAAGGGGAATGTTTTTAGAGTTGATTAGTTTGTTTTGGAATATCGCTTATGTCTTGTAGATAGAGATTTAACAATTTAAAAAATATTGTCTTCCACAAAAGTCATGATAATGAGGAAGATGTTAAAGCATTTTTAAAATAGTAGGATGTAATAGTTAGGGTAGTGGTCTGTGGTAAAATAAAATACAGTTCTTTATAGAATGGTTTGGGGATTCCCATTATTGTTCTGGTTAACAGGTAGCCACCTTAACTAAAGATTAATAGTGTTTGAGATTCCCTTGTGAGTTTCAACTGAACTACAATTTAATTTGAACTGGAAATGAATTGGATAAGGCACTGAACTTAAGTCTTCTGAATGTTGTGAAAAAGAGCTTTGATCCTGGATTTCTGATTAATTGCAAGAAAGGATGCTTTCAAGAAATAGCCAAATAGGTCACCGCTAGCCTGTATGCATATCTGCTGAATTATGAGCAAATTTTCATAGAAGAATGTTTGAATTCTTTGCCCTCTTACTCCTAATATATTTTACAGTAAAGAGTATAAGCCAAGACTGATCAAGCTACTTTATCTTATTAGATCTTGTTGCAGTTTCCAGCATTGCTGTAACATCTTTTAAACTGCTGTCCAAAATCTTGCTTGAAACGTCTTATAAAATAATTGGAATGCTTCTGTTTTTGAAAAGCTGTGAACTTTATAAGACCGATATAGAAATGCATAAATTCTCTTCTGAAGAAATAATTTTCGTTTGAAATGTCCTTACTATGATTTTTATTTATAAATTTTAGAAACTCCTTGATTTTGTTATAACTAAACAATGAATACAAAATGTTTGGGGTTCATACCATTTTCCTCACAATTTATAAATGAGTGGGGAAAAAAATCTGATGGGGACTTTTTTTTCACCCACCTCTGTATTTAATGATGCCGAATGCTGAACAAGTGTATTTTTTTAACTGTGACATCAGTCCTAATTTATATACTGCTACTTATAAATACATGATTTTAGGAAGGTATGTTTTCAGTCTGTGGATTACTTTCTACTGCCAAAAGAACTTGATGTGTTAATAGGTTTTCCTAGTAAGTCTTTCCGGATTCAGAATTTGCCCATCTTCTGCTGAAATAATTCTCCTGAAGACGTGTCACACAGTGATGTTTTGTGGTTTAGTTGTGGGGTTTTTTTAGCTTCAGGAATTCAGGTTGGGGGTTTTTTAATTATTTGGAGAGCAGAAGATGATCATGTTGAACTATTTCTTTTGGAGGATTTTATCAGATGCTTTTCATACCCCTTTAACCCCACAAAGCAAAAAATCTAAACTGGTCTGAGTGTTTTTCAGACTCCAGTTAAATCCAGGCTCTCCATCTCGGTGCTTAAATAAGACATCTGCTCTGTTAGTCTCAGATGCAGTTAGATTCTGTAGCTGAATGCAGGCCACTCCCTACAATGCCGGGAAGAGAGAAGAATGAGTCACCTTTTGCTGGGTTAAGGCGTCTGCAGTCCTCTGTGGAAGTCCAAGTGATAATGTGGAGTGAATTCTGCCATTTCTTTCTTCCATTTGGGTGTGGTTTTAAGTTTGGAGAGAGGGGAGTGGGGTTGTCAGTGTGGTACCACTTAAATCTGTGTGATCTGCTTGGATTCTTTAACAGATGAGCTCCTCAGGATGCGTGGAGGCTTTGGTGGTAGGAGAGGTTGGTTTCGTTATTGTACCAAATGTGCAGGATGCAACCAGGCACTCCTGGCATCGATCTTCTGAACATGCAGTGCTCTGGAACAGATGCCTTTTTTAATATATTTTTTCCCAATGCCAACCTTCTCTTCTTATGCATTTCATTTAGACATAAATGAGACCCAGGCCTCACAGGAAAAAACTACTAAGCTATTTTGGGTCAGTTCCTTAGCAATCTGCTTTGCTCTAAGGTGTACAATATTGTTGCAGCAAACCACTCAAACTACCAAGTCACATATGCAGAATCTTTTCTCTTGAGAAACAGGTTTGGCTATGGGTCAAACACTTAAAAATAATGGGAGAGAAATGGAAGTCAATATGTCATCATGAAGCAACAGCTGACCTTTCCTGAAATATTATGGTCACCTGTACTAGAGGAGTCTTCTAGTGATCATTGACTATATGGGATATCAATTTTGCATTTCTGCAGTGACTTCCTAATCTAAAGAGAATAAGCAGTCCTGAGAAATCACTGGGTACCAGTCCTGGTACCTTTCTTTATCTTTTACATCCAATCTTTTAATGTTGTTCCCTTGGAATTTGTGAATTTGCCTTCATGTGTTTGTACTTACCTTCATAGTGGTACATCTTCAACAAAAAGATGGAAGAGTATTTTCTAAACCTCTCTTGCAGTTCAGTGCTTAGAACAGTCTTCTGGGAAAAGCAGATGTGAAACTCCTGTGACTAAAGGAGGTGTGTGGTCTGTCACCTCATTGATCGGGGTTACAATCGCTGTGCTACGTTAAATGTGAGAAGCAGCATTGACACCACTTGCATTTATTCCCAGGGTTTTCTGTGGAAGTGATATCTGTTGTGGATTTGTTGAATATCTTACTATTGTTGTGTTAGTAGACTCAGCAAGCAATGTTTGGTGAATTAGGTCTCTTGAGGGACTTGGCTGCTTGCATAAGTCTGCAGAGATCTTAGGTGTGTGACCCTGTTTTGGTTCCAGTATGTTGCTCAGCTGGGCTTGCACAGCTCTAGGCTTTCAGACAGATACCTTGTTTTGACAAAAAAACTTTGGGTGGGTGCAGCTTTTCAAGAAATTTAATGGAGAGGGAGAAATTTTGTGGCGCAGTCTCTTGATCGTGGACCTCTAAATGCTTTTGGGGTCCCAGTGTATTTATCTACCTCAGTTTTGCTTTCAGACCCAGAAATACTTGCCATCAGAATTGAGTTAATCTCTCTACCTCCTTTTTCACATCAGTTCCATTCTGAGCAGAGAGTTTCTGAATACCTTTGTGTGACTTTTTTAGTATAGAATATGGAGTTGACACAGACTTGATGATCAAATCATCCACAGCATAGGCTTAATAAGTCTTGTACTTCAGATGCCTTCCTTCTCTAGAAGGAGTTCTATGCACAGTTTGTATTATATTGCTGATTATAAAATTTTATTTGGAGTAGAATCTGCTTAGATGTGTATCCTTATACAGGTAGTTGTCTGAGGGATGATAGACTCTTTCCTAGAAAGAAACTAAAGAAGATATCAGGATAGCCTGTCAAGAGTCCGTAGAGTTTTAATTTAAGTATCGAACCCGAAGAAACTTCGTTAGTTTGCCTTCCTTAGGTATCTCTTCTGTCTGTCTCTTAGTTTGGTTGTCTGCAGCCTCACTTAACGTTAGAAGCTGCAGATGCTCAGCAGTCTCTTCTCATGCCATCTATTTCTCCAGTAGTTGGTATAGGTGTGCCATGGAGAGAATCAATAGCCTTGTGCTCTGTGGTCCTTGATGTTCTAGAAGATTTAGACATGATGGCACATGCTAGAATTTCACTCAATCCAAATATTCCCAAAATTCATTAAAACTGGGGAGAAGCCAGGCTGCCTGCTGGTGTCGTGAATGTGTGGCTACGTTTTGGTAGGAATGGGGTTGAAGAGTCCTCTGCTGCCTTTAAAGATAACGTAATGGATCAGCTGATAATTTTGCCTGGGCTCTATGAGTGGGTATCTAATAGTCTCACCTTTAGTGTGGCACCCTACACGATGTAGTTCCTCCATGTGGGATTTTGTAACATGTTACTTAACAAAGTATCACTGTCCTATTATGCAGTTGATGCAAATTTCTGTTTTACTATCTAGCAGTTTTTAGTCAAACTTCTTGTATCTCTTTTATTTCTAATGCTCACTTGTAACCAGATTTCGTAGTAACCAAAATCAGATAGTTGCTACCCATCAGGCAAGTCTGTTAACACCTGTTGGCACAGAATCTTGTTCCATTACCACTCTGAGTTCCAGTTTTTACATTGTGGGAATGCCACCAGGCCTTTTGCCCCAGATTCTGCACTGAGCATGCAATTGGAAGACTTGCTCCTCATCTGTGTGAAGGTGGTTTTCAGGAACTGTGATGAGCAAATGCAGTCCTTGGACAGCCACCTGATGGACTGGAGCTACTGTTCTTTTCATCTTTGGTTTGCACTGTTGGTTACACCTGTACTTGCCAAGAGCTCAGCTACTGGGCTGCAGTGGTGGTCTGTAGACAGGACATGTGAGCATTTAACAGGAAGCAGGGTCCTTTCTCAAGGGAAGGAAATGATGGGCGCTTGCAGACAATAAGAACTCTCCATCACAAGACTAAACTGTAGCAGGAATCTTCAAAGGTCCTTATCTCTAAAAATTAAATCACAAGAAGCTGAAGGTAAACATCATGGTAACTTGATGGTGGAAATGTGGTTTATCCAGACTGCTTCTTCTTAGGTACTTGAGTAATTCTTTGAATAAATCCGTGGAATTCTGGTTTTACGTACTAAAGTTTACAATGTAACTCTGTTAGGAAAAGGAAAACAAAATATACAGAAAGCTACCATCAGAGTACTTGAACTTAAAATATCCCAGTTGCTCTGGAACATAAGGAAGAAGGAAGGAAGGTAATATGAGTTGCAGGGCTTACTAATGTGTCCCTAGGCTTGATAGAGACACATTGGAGATAAAGAAACAACCTTGTGTTTACAAAGTTGTCACATCTGGAAAGAACTGCTGCATTGTAGGTTTTACAGTGGAAAGAAGTATGATTTTTTGAAAAAGAAAATATTTTCTTTCTATAGCTTCTCAAGAACTTGGTCATTCACTATTATTGCTGAAATTCATTGCAGGATACTGCCTTTTCTATTTTTTTTCTCATGAACTATATTTGGTAAAAAATACACACTATAAAAAAGATAAAAACATCCTTTTTTAAAATGAGATTATTTCATTCAGGAAAGAAAATAAATATCCCAGAGGTGTGAAGTCACATAACTTGGTCAGTGTTGAATTCTCCTCCAGATGGTTTTCAGTCAGAAATAGTGACTGCCATTGTGGTAGCTTCATCTGCCAGAGAGGGACAATGGTAAGCTCAGCCTTGGATGAAAGCTGAGAAGGCACACCTTGAAAGTCTATCATTACTCTAAAATTAAGCAATTGTATTGCCTTCCTAGCTGGGATAATTAGACTGGTAATTGAAGTTTATATTCTTCTCCAAGAGATGATCAAAATGCTTGCTTTGAAAGACTTTCTGTCTGTCAGCAAGAAATGTGGTTAGATTAAAAGGACTGGGAACAGTCTGGGCTTCACACCTCCACACACACCTTCAGATTAATTGGAATGGCCTTTCTGAATAGGACGGCAACTTAATGTGGAAAAAATAATTAGTGAACTATTTTCAGGAACTTCTAGTTACCAATTAGTGATTCAATGAAGAAGGTGTAATGGACACTGGAATGTATGTACAGTACCTTTAAACATAATCTCTTTTTAAAATAAAAACTTACTTTTCAAATATTTTAATATTTTTCAAATATTTTCTTCCTATTACTTTTGAGGGTTAAGTATAAAGATGACTATCCTTTCTGTACCTAAAATATGACAAATAGACATGTAAACACTGGGGTAATATTTTGTTTCTTAGAATAAAATAAAGTATGTGGGGGTTTTTAAAAATTAAGTTTGCTCAGAAAGAGAGACAATTAAAATATATGTGTATGTAACACATACACACAAATATATGTATATATGTACACAAGAGGTTTTCAGTCTTTTAGCCGTTTGGGGTCAGGACTTAAGATAAAAGGAAAAAATAATATATGCATTCTATCAGGTTCAGCAGTCATCTTCTGTTTAAAATAATTTAAAATTTGCTTTGTCTAACATGTGAAAATTCTTTCACCAAATTACTTCTGAACAAGTTTGTTTAAACAAATGTAAACCACACTGTTTGTCTCATACCTAATTTGAGCAATATTTAAATTGGTATCCATGTGGGAATTCGCAGCATTTTAACGAAGTTTCTTAGGTTGGCTTGGCTTGGCTTGTTTGTATTTTCCCCCTCTGAAAAAAAAAAAAATACATCAGTGAGAGATGTAGGCAGGGATTTAACTCTATTTCCCTCTCTCACACACTTGTGCATGGGTTGCTTTTTGTCCGTCCTCCCCATCTGGCCGGGTGACACTGGCCATCGGCTGGCACACAGCCACCAGTGTAACGCCAGTGTGGAGCCGCTCTGGTGCCCAAGGGATGCTGACAGCCAGAGCCTTGGGCTCTGACCCCAGTGCTGCTGGCACAGCTTTGGCATGGCCAAGGTGCCCCCATCCCCAGAAATGCAGCATGGTGCTGGTGGTGTGCCAGGGCCCAGCCTTGCTGGTAGGGTTAACAGGTACAAGATAAAATGGTCTGCAGGGTTCACTGGCTGCCACACACAGTCTTCATGGACAATAAAATGGCTGTCAGACAGGTCAGTAAAACTCTTCTGGGAAAATGGAGCTTTTTATAACCTAGACTAGACCCAAGGAAATTAACATTTATGCAGTAGTTAAAATATAAATAGCTTGACATCTGAGATGATGAATATATCTGAGTTCTTCATTCTAGCTGGCTTCATTTTGGTAGTTAATCAAATACTGGATTTGAGATATATGTAAGCACATCTATGTATGTGAGAAAAAGTAAAATGTTTCGATTTCACTGTTTTACTAGATACCCTGTATTTAATGTCATCTTATAAACAAGTTCTTACTAAGAAATCTCTGGATATTCAAATGGTTTATATTTACAACACTGATTCAGAATTAAGTAGTCTGTTGTTTTTCTTTAATTGGTATCTGTCTTATTGTATGTAGAAAGAATGAAAAAATCTCCTAAGAAAATTATTTCTGAAGTTTATGCTTAAGATAGAAGGGAGGTTATAAGGAAATTGTTCTCTATATTTATCTTTATTCCACTTAGAGGTAGTATGTTGGGAGGCAGTATTTTGTATTTGAAGATGAACCAAAATTTGTTTTAAGAAGAACAAACAAGTAACAATCAAAAAATCCTGATAGTTCGGAAGCTCTTATTTTGGTCTGTTCATCTTTAGATATGGAAACAGTTTCACTTAAGATGATATACACTTTTTGAATAAAATTTCTGGAGTTAGAAAGTTGAGATGTTGAAGATGGAGGTGACTCCTTAAACTGTGGAGAATAAAACCTTCTTGGTGTTCTGTTTATTCTAACATTCCAATTATTTATAGCAGGCATATGGTAATTAGATAAATTGTTCTGCAAGATAAGGGCCACCAGCTTTCTGAAGTCATGGCACAATGGTTTTGCTTACCAAGTTGAAAATAAAATGTTCTGGTAGAAACTTGGCAGGAGTGAAGAGGCTTTCAGAGCATCTGCTCATGATACTAGTCAAGGCCTTGGATTTTTTTCTTTTTGGTAGAGGAGGGTTTGACTGTGGTTGAAAGGACATGAAATCAGAATACTGTTTCTGTGTATTTCTGCAGCAAAAGAGAAAATTATAGCATTTATACTGTTTTGTCTTGAATTGATTCACTGTATCAGTGTGGTCACTTGCTTAGAATTTCTGTAAAATAATCCATCTTCTGAAGAATATCCAGAGTTGTACCCTAATTGTACCATTGTGAGGAAGATCTGTCTCAACAGAGCATTTTTTGCAAAATCTTTTATATGTGCATTGTAGGATGTTTTTATTAGTTTGAAGGACATTAAGCTATATTCTTCTTTAGTTTCTAGGGCAACAAAAGTATCTGCTTTGAACTAGACACACAAGCTGTTTTCAGGCTATGCAGTACCATAAAAACTCTGGAATCTACCTGCCTTAGGTTCTACATGGGGACTGATGAGAAAGCAGAAGTTCAGGCCAGGTTGTTTGTCAATTAGCCCTGTTTTTTTGTTTTTAAGTTTTAGTGACCTGCAGCTAGGTTCATTGTGAGCAGTCAAATTCTTTAAAAAGCAAATAAATAAAAGCCTCTGTGGAACTGCAGTTTGTATCAGTATGTAATGCTCAATTCTACAGACTAGATCATGGCAGTAAAATTATCAGAGCTGAATTTTGTGACCTAGGCTTGCATTTCAGGGGCCAAATCTGGGTAGTGCCAAAAGTCGGGAGCACAGGCTTTTTGGAGTAAAAGGTTCTTACCTCAAGATGGAAGAGAAATTATTTCTTTTACTGTGGTGCTGACTGGACAGGACAACATGGTCATTCCTGAATGCTAATCCTTTGGAAGCGGGTGATGCTACTAAGAAGGTTTTGAATTAATTGTTAGGCCTATTCTTGAAGACTGTAAAAGTGTAATTTTAATGAGCTAGAGAAAATCCTATTAGAATAGTTTAAGCAAGTTTTGCAATGGAATTTTTATCAGTGATTATAAATTGGTTAAAGTAACATAAGAATGTCTTGGCTTTGAAGAGTGAACTAATACTTCAGAGGACTGTAGTTCTCTGGCCCTTTTAAAATGCATATGCATTTCACTATTTTTTGCTATTCTTACTTTATCCTCTGAAAAGTTTCACTTTTTATAGTTTAAGTAAACAAGGATAAGGAGTTTGAAGTTGTCATTAACTTATGCTTGGGTTTTAGTTAATTCTGCAAAATCTGGTTAGTTCATTTTGCTTTCAAAATTCTAAGATAGATATCTATCTTGAGGCCTGTAAGTATGATTATCACTTCCTCTACATAAATGAATAGCTATAAATATTTATGTGACTTTGTCATTTGTCTCTCAGCCCATTTGCTATGTAAACAAGCATTATGCAACTCAGTTGTCTGCTTGTCTCATCTTCCTCCATTACCTGCTAGTGAGTTTTGAATTCTGCAGTGCAGTTAAGCTAAATTAAACATTAGGACAAATTCCCAAAGAGATCGTGGAAGGCTTGTCCTTGGAAGTTTTCAAGACTGAACTGAGCATGGCCCTGAGGAAGCTGGTTGAGATTTCCTGGCTGACCTTGCCCTGAGCAGGGGATTGGACTGGAGACTTCCCAAGGTCCCTTCCTGCCCAGATCAACATCTGGAACAAATTAGTAATCTAAATAATGATTAAGTTCTGTCAGAATTGTTGGTGGGAAAGACACACTGTCACTGCTGTAGTTATGGAAGAAACTGGCACATGCTTAATCCTAATTATGGACTGGGGAATGGTGAGGGGAAATGTTGCAGGCATAAGGAAAAACTAGAGTTTTAGATAGCAGCATTGATAGACTCTGTGAGAAACTAGATCTACCATTGTAGTCATAAATTTCTTTATAGACTCTGTGCTTTATGCAAAGTCTGGATGCTGTTTCAGCTTTTCCAAAAGGATTGTTAACAGTATTTTATTGCAAGGATTTTTATTTTTTAGCCAAGCTACAGGCATAAACTTTGCTATATCTGAATTGGTACAAATCTCTTTGGTCACTTTCTTTTTCCTCCCTTACCTTTGTCAGTGCTTGCTTGTACAGGAAGTTTACAGTATATTTTAAAATATTACAGTTGTTTATCTAAATATTTGCACATCAAGATATGCTTCAGAGAGAAATTTCTTGTGATAAGGCATGTATTGATAGATAAATAGTAATGCATTTTAGGGTCACTGTTGTTCGAACATAGCAATGTAATAACTTGAAACTATAAAACAACTGGAATCCATAGATTTGTGTGATGTGCAAGAGGCTCGCATTGCTTTTAATAGGTATCTGCATTTTTCATTGCCTATGCAAAGGGACGTATTCAGTCCCACATCACCAGAATAGGCAGGTTTTATGACCTTGTAGAGTTTTTTACAGAGGAGCAAGGAAGAAGAGAAATCCCTCAATGTCAGCATAAGTTTTAAGGTATTGTGAGCCTTTGCAGTTTCTACTCAAGCTGGTGGTGTTGGAGTGAGGTAACAACCTTGACTTTGTCCCCAAAGCTGGTATTCTTGCTTCAAGGCACACCTAATCCACCAGCTTTATTCTTTCTGCTGACAGGAATCTGCTCTAATATTCTAAATACTTATAAAGAAATCCCAAAATTTTTGGTGTTATATAGCTTACTGCTGAGTATAGCTGGGATGCAGGGTGCTTTTTCACTTGAAGAGCAGGCAAAACTGCTACTGCATCGTTCAAGATGTTCAGATTGCCTCCATCACTAAGGATGGAAGACCTTAGAAGTGTTTATGTGCCATAAGCAATAGAGGTTAAAGCTGACAACTCTTCTTCAGATAGAGAGCAGAGGTACAGAGTTCAAGGGACTTGCTACAAATTGCACAGGAGGTCTGTAACAGGGTGTGAAACTTAACCCATATCTTACATCTCATGTCACCATTCCTTTTGCTTGATGCTTAATGTTTTTGCTCTAAGACATCGGGTAATAAAATTTAATTATAAGTGATTACGTCTGAAAAAAGTGGACATTTAAAACAAATGTCTTTTTTTGAGACTTCAGAATATAAATAAAAGATAGGTGGTAGTCACTCTGTTTTTAGAATCTTCTATATGTTGCACCTTTGGTAGGTACTGAAAGCCTTGACATATCCAGTCATGCTCATTGCGTTGGAATAAACATCAGTATATTAGCATGGATATGGCTTTAAAATATTCAAGGTTAGAAAACTAATGTGGTTATTAAGAATAATTTTCAATTATGGATGCAAAGCTTAAATATTGAAATGTGAGGCCTAATTTTAAGAATGTTGAGCTGTTCCTACATTTAGTAGCAGTAATTTTAAAAAAATTAGGTGCTCAGCCTTAACGTCTGGAAATTTTTTGAGCAAAAGCTTTTTTTGTATTTAAGCAACTATGACATGCCTCATAATCTGTTAGTAGTTTTCTTGACAAGTAGACTTCTTTCAGTATTAGCTGAGTAGAGAGATGAGCTAGGTGAAATTGGTGCAGCTGTAAGAATTTCAGATTTGTGGGACATGCCGATTTTCTTGTTGCTTTTAGAAATAAACAATGGGGAAAGTCAAGTAAAACATTTGCCTTGTATTTACTTGTGATTATTGCTTCTTAAACTAAACCAACGAACAGAAAATTCCCATTTGAAAATTCCAGTATTTCTGAGTTGCTAAATGTGCCAAGCATTTCAGGATTTCAACAAGATGATGTTGATGCTTGGTTGTGTATGAGGATTTTGATTGGCATAGAGAGGGAACTCAAGGATTAAAATCTTGTTTGGATATGCTCCCAGCAAACCTGCTTCTAAGAAGGTAGATTTTATATATCCCTTAGAGTCTTTTCAGTCTTGATAATAGACTTCAGTGTTAGCTGTGAATTTTAATGATGGATACTAGGGAGAAGTGTCCGTTTTAAGGTGAAAAATAACCTCTTGTTTGTGAAGGCTTTTGAGCATCTGAAGCTACTTGTGTCATTGGTTCCTTGTCATCCCCAGCACTCAGAAAGCTGTTTTCCTTCACCTGTGCCAGAGCCTTACTTCGAGGGGAACAGACAGTGTCATGGGACGTAGTTCAAACATTCATGGAGTTCTGCAAGCTTAATGAGAAAATGTCTCCCTAACATCTTAATGATCAGGGACTATTTTTTTTAGGACTTACTTTAGTGACTAGCGAACCCTTAAGACACATTGATAGAGCTTTGAATTTTCAAATGTTCTTGACATTTTACCTTAAGAAGCTGGAGGGAGAGCTAAAGGTAGGCTCAATCTGTAGTGACTTACAGAAGCAGGCTGAAAACATGGAGGTGTTTATTGTTATTCTAGTTCTCCTGTGAAATCTTAGATGCAAAAATCCTCTGTCCATAAGAATTTTTCTCTGCAGTGAATGGAAATTACCTGTAAAGATCTTTGGTGTCCTTCATACAGAGATGACGTGCATCATCCTGTTACCCCTGTTAGGGCAAGGCAATGTAGATTTACTGTGTAGCCTCTGAGTATGTGTGTTGGATTGTACAATCCATGGTTCTTGTCCCTTGGAAGGTCTCAGCTGTAAACTGCCTAGGAATAATGTGTGCAAGTGCTCTGGTTGAAAAGTGCTTATTGTGAGAGTTGGGAAGCAGATATTCATAGTGCTTCCGTAAACTCTGGTTGATTGTTGTTTCTTGGGCTTTTACTTGGGAAGGAACTATTTCCTCTAATTTCTTACAAGCACAGCACCAATGGTGAGCCAAATTGGCAAGTGAAGCCAACTCTAACACCCACAGAGCTGAATTGGCTTTAAAGTATTTTATTTGAGGGAATTATTTCCAGAAAGTTTCATGTACAAGAACAAAGTTTCTGAAGCCTCCTCGAAAGTGATATCGTGTAGTGTTATTTATTATTCTAATATTATCCTCCCAAGTTGTTTTGCAATTATTATTTAATTTGCTGTCCTATGAGTAAGTACAATTATCATGACTTTATATACCTCCATCTATCCATCTGAAGAGTTTGTTTTCCCAAAGGCTATGTAAGGAGTTCATGTCAAAGCCTAGAATAAAATATGAGATCCCAGTCCTGCAATTAGGCCATACACTGTTCTTTATAGCAAACTGATTCATGACTCAGCCACCTAATTGCAGTGGGACTTCCAATAACATCTACTCATTTATAAAAATGATTTTAAGACTATTTTTTTAGTTGGGAGTTGTTGCTCAAGAAATTAAATCATTACACAATATAGCTTACAAAACTGAATATTAAATGCAATTAATTAGTAAACTGGACTGACTTGTTTGCACCAGAATCGTGGGAGTTGTACAGCTGTTCTGTGTAGTTTTGCCTGAGAAGCTGTAATAATTTCCTTTAGAGGGAAAAGTGCTCAAATTTTGCAGAAACCTACCTTTGTTTAGATTTGAGTATCTATTTCTCTGGCATAGTTATACATGTATACAGGTATTGACACATCTTCATTGGTGTCTATCTGTAGGAGTTCATGGAAACACAATGACCCCCTAATTACTGCAGTTTTTAAAGCTGCCAAAATACAAAGAATAAGGGTTTGGAAAAAGTGAGATGTCTCCTGAGTGTCTTAAGGTAGTAATAGCTTCAGAAGTGTGTTTATGTGTGTGTATATATATGTATATGTATGTGTATGTATGTGTATATATACATATGTATGTATATATATATGTGTGTATATATACATATATATATATATGCATATTTCCTGCTGCTTTGGTTCAGGAATTGGTAGCTTCAACGAAGGGTTAAGATGGTTTTCTCCTTGAAAATTCTGTGATATTGCTTTCTCTCATCCTGGTGTTTGAGAGGCTCAGAATCAGCCTGGGGAACACTCTGTGCCTCTTCTTATCCTCCATAGCCAATGTGAGTTTTAACTATCGAGGATTCTGCATTAAATATCCAAGTAATTATGTGAAAGGGATTAGAAAAGTTCTTGATAGTTACAGTTGGAATATATTCTTCCTCTAGATGAGGAAACTGCTTGTTCAAGTTGTGACAGATTTTACTGCAGGTAATCGAAGTTTGCAAGTTACATTACAAAAGGATATTTAGTTATATTCAGTGTGAATTTGTAAATAACCTAATAGATTTAGCTGTCATTTCTGGTACTTTATGTCATATTACCCATAATTCTTTTGCTGTGTATTTTGGCAGGATTCATATCACAAATTTTTTATAAGTCTAAAATGAAGAGTAATTATTATTTACTGACTTTTTGATATTATTTGCATCATTCTCAACACTAATATAGTTATCCCTTAAATTAATTGCCTTTTTGAAATACTATCAAAAGTGCCAGAAATGCATTAAAAAAAAGAGAGAAAGATGCCCTGTGTGTAGAAGGTAATAAAGGTGATTCAGTTCTGGAGACTCCTACTGATTATTATAGTTACCCTGTCTAGATACCTTTTGTATTTCAGTGGTCCTAGTTTTTTATCATATAAAGCTGTAATCATGCATCATTCCAAAAACTTCAACAGGACTTAAACTTGTTATAAAAAATAGTCTTTAAGAATACATGGTATTATCTTGGTTGGTTGGTTTTTATTACACAGAATGACTTGGTTGAAAATATTTGGGTCCGATATGAAGCTCAGGAAAAAATTCTAGAAAAGAGACGCTATTTCCAGAATGTAAAATTAGAAAACAGGAACCTGTTTGTGCTTTTTTCTGTACTGACTAGTACAACTCAGACATACACACACAGAGTGTAGGGGTACTAAACAATCTCTACAACTGTTTATGGGAGTCAGCTCAGTTTATTAGCCTTGGTGTATGTTTGGTTTTTTGTTTTTTGGTTTTTTTTTATTCTTGCTGTTTCAGTCTTCATTTTTTTATATATTTTCACTGCACAGCATCTTTGTTTTTATCTTCATCTGATGACAGTTCTAACCAGAAATCTAAGAAGCACCTTGTAAAAGAAGTCAGGACTGCCCATGTTTTCTGGGTATGACTGGAGGTAGAAAAGCTGTGAGGAAAAAGTCTCTGAAGATCATTCTCATACCATTCACCTTGAAGCTTTCTAAATGTTTTAAGCTGTTATTCAAAGTGTGTAAAGTAATCTAAATCCACAGAAATGTGGATGATGTGTGTACCGTGTGAGGCAAGATAAAATACAGAAATATTTATTGCTTTGTGACATATAAGGCTGTGTGGTCAGTGGTGCATAACTGGGCCACATAAAACATTTGAAGTTTGTGTATTTATTGATTTCAAGCAACTGTGGTGTCCATCCTCAGAAAAAAAATGAAAGATTTACTGTGGGCTATTGGTCCCAAGTGTCCATTAAAGATGGGTTACAGGGTGGTTTTTAGCACTGAATTTATTTAGAACTGGGAAATGCATTCTGATTGTCTTTTATGTGGCAATGATTATACCTTGCCAGTAGTGGAAACCCTAGATATGACTTGACTCTGCACTGGTGTCTTTCACAGGCTATAAATGACTGCAGTCCTGTTATCTCTTTTAGAGTTGCCTCTGCTTGGTACCTGTCATATTGGAGCTAAAGATAGTGAGATCATTTAAACAGGGTGAAGTGCCTTGTTCTTTAATCATGTTCTGCAAACACGTGTAATTGGTCTTGGAAAAATTTGTTCCTGAAGAGGTCTTAAAAAGTCAAGCCTTCCCCTGCTACATTTGAGAGTGCTTCTTACAGGCTCTGCTATATTTGCCCTAGAATACATACTGTTCTGCTTTGATACTGACAAAAGTCATAGCAATTCTTATTTTCAGATGGCCCTTGTGCTTCTCATTAGGAATGATCAGTGCTGCTCAAAGCTTTTCAGCCATACTGAGAAAATTGGGTTTTCCTGCTCCAGGAATGAGCAGAACTGTGCCACTTTTCCATCACTAAGGGGACAGGCAGGGGCAGATGGGCTGCAGCAAAAGGCAAAACTTCTGCCCAGCTCCCACTATGGACTGAGCTGCTCTCTCACCTGTGATCCTGTGATGGGAGCAGCAGCCTGGATTCAGGACTTTAGTGTAGGTGATGGAGTTCTAGCCTCTTTTGCTCTAAGTATTAATTCCCCCACATCTGAGAAAATGCCCTTCCCCTGGTGGGCCTGTGCTCCCGCTCACCAGCTGAGTGGTTGGTGTCCAACATCTGGCTGGTCAAAGCTCTGAGTATCAAATGGAATCTCCAGATGGAGGCAGAAGCTGCCTCCAGTGAGATGAGCAGCTGTAGTAAGGAGGGTACTGAGCCAGGGATCTCCCCCCTGCTCATCAGGAAAAAAATTGCCTGGGATACTAAGTGAGGCAGGAAATTCTGGTAGTGTTGAGAGATAAAGGATGCAGAACTAACTTGAACTTCAGAGCTTGTACAGTTTGATTTAGTCAAGAACTAGATTTTCCACAAAGTGTTACCATAACTCAAAAACTGGAAATTGTGAAAACCCTTAGGACTCTGAATGGAGACACACAGTTCATCATTCTCTTGGTACTTGGGAAATATGACACACAATTCTGGTCTCACTCCCTCTTCTCAGCTGGGGTCTGGCAGGACTGATACTGAGCTAGAGCTTGTAAGTCCAGCTCATACCAGAGCCAGTCTTCTGCTCAGTATCCGTGGACTGTTTTTCCATTATTTGCTGTATTCTAGGTAGTAGACACTGATTTTTCTATGTAGAAAGATAAATTGTGTGTGTTTGTTATAGAGAGGCATAAGTATATATAAAAATCTAAAATATATGTCACACAGAATATGTATATATATAAAATGTATTTTCTCTGTAAAGTTTACTCTCAAAATCTAGGTAGTACAGGGATGTATTCTGTAAGAGCAAGTTTATTTTTTATAAGAAGATTTGTTTGCAGAAACACTTTCTTATGCGTTTCAGTATTTTAAAGTTACTGGATGAATGTGAATTATAAGGTGAATAAGGCTATTGACTGTAGGATCTCATTTTAGGTGGTGATGGTAGGTAGTGAATCGGGTAAATGCAACAGGAAAAGCAATACAGAAAATTGCTTCTATCTGTTCCACCCAGTAGTTCCTAGATGGTCCTGTGCAAATAAATTAAGTTAGGCTTTTCACATCTTTTCTGTCAGCTCATCAGTTCTTTCTGTTCTTCAGTACGAAACATCAGGGTTTCCACTGCTCTGTTTCCCAGGTGCTGAGTACTCATAGCACACAGACTCTCAGATATTTAGTTGCCCAGCTTTTCTAGGGTTCCTCAACCTTTTAAGCACTTGCATTTTTCAGTGGAACTGACTAGCCAAGTCTGCAACAAGTGTGTATGCATTTCCTTATATATTTCTCAACAAATTAGAGTGATCTCACAAAACTCAGATAAGTGATCTTGTGTTTTAATTCTGGCTGATCTGTTTCTTCATTGGGCACTTCTCAAGCACCTGCTTTGAATTTCTCAGTTCTACCAGAAGGCAAGCCAGTGGAGAGTGAGAGGAAGTTCAGGGCCCTCAGAAATCAAGAAATGCAGTGAAAGGGTACCTGACTCCATTTCTACTGAAGGATTTTTTAAATGCTGTATAGCAAATACAATAGGACATACACATCTGAACAATAAAGATAAGACAGCAATTCAATATTTCTTTTTATCTGTTGAATGCCATCCATCTTATGTAATTAAAGACTATGCTATCTTGTGTTTAAACGCAGGAGGACAGATTTCAAGATGCTTGTGTGTATTTTAGTACTTAATTAATGGCAGCTTAGTTCTTGCAAGAGTTCCAAAAATATCATTGCACTAAACGCTGCATATCCACACAGTAAGAAATGGATTGTGTCTCTTTAGATGGTAAATGAAAGCAGGATAAATGGTAAAAGTGAAGGGAATTCTCTGCAATTGTTGATGATAGCCCTGGACTATGGATTAAATGACATTCCCTTAGTAAGCAAAGAGGCATAACGAAGTTTAGAATTTCAGATACGTCTTATGACATAGCTGGACAAATGTTTGACACTACTCTGGTGATGTAAGAGCTGTTGTTATTTGAGACATTATTGGCCTTTTATCCTTTCAGACTCTGGGGGAGCCCACTGTCCCTGCAGCAGAGGCAGCAGGAGCACACAGGTTACCTGTTCCAGTGAAGAGTGGTGACAGGGAAACAGGCTGTTTCCCTCAACCAGATGAGGCAGATGCACCAGCACTGCTCTGCTGCCTTGCCTGGCAGGCAGGGGGGACGAGTGGGAGGGATGAAGGTGTAATAGGTGGCTCAGGGAGGGTGGCTGCTTCAGGTGTCAGCTGCATCTTTTGTCTGTCTGCAGTTCAGTCTTACTCCAGTGATTTGACTCAAAACAACAGCACTAAGGAGAAAATCTGGTTTAAGTTAAGAAGGTACCGTCTTGCTTCTCTTAGGTCTGGTTTGAGTGCTAAAAAGTCATAATTGGTTTTTCTCTCAGTCCTAGTTGCTTTTGTGAGAAAACCTGTGTAAGAGTATTTTGGAAGTAGGCCCAGTGTTTTCTTCTCTCTTTTCTTTTCTATGGCAAATATGTAAATTTAAAACCTGATGGAACACTTAGTTTCATGTCTGAAGAAAGGTTTATGAATGTGAAGATGGAAAAAAAAAAAACGGCAGGCATTTCAATTTTGTAAAAAAATTTGGCAAGGATCCCGTCACAAGGAGGTGCAAAGTAACAAATTCCTTCATAGCTGTATGATCTGTTGTGCTGTCTAAGTTGATTATGAAGCAGAACTGTGATAGTATTGCCTGGAACTTAATTGTGATTTTTTACATCATTTCTAATCATTTTTACATAATTTCACATCATTTTTGGCATAATGATGTGAATCTGCAAGGGAGAGATATACAGTCTATATTATCTAATATGTGCTTTCATGTAGCAGTACTTCTGTGTGTATGCAGTACTTGAAGTGGACTACATTTCCAGAAATTTGGAATTGATTTACTGGCCCTTTGGTTTTATCTCATTTATTGCTATTCAGAGAGTTCTGTGTATATTGACCAAAAGTACTCTCTTGAAAGGGAGAGTGTTGCATCGTTATCCTAAGCAGAAGATACAAAATACCTGTTCAGAGAGAGGAGGATGTAATGTTGAAGGGAGGGTTTGGTGTCCATCCTGTTCTTACACATGGAGACTGCAAACAGAAAAAATTTTGTAGTGTGAAAGTATTCCTGGCATATTTCCTGGAGGGAAGGAAAATTCAGAGGAGGAAGATTTTTGTAGAGCTCTGAAAGCTCTGGGGGGAACAAGATGTGCAACAAATTGCTAGAATGTGAAATTTTTTCAAATGTAAAATTTTAAGATCATCCAAATGTCTCTTTCCTGTAGGGTCTGCACTGTTTGCAAATAGATTTTTTTTTTTCTTTTTTTTTAACTTTAAGAATGTTGCCATTTTTTAAAATATAATTATTGTTGTTGTTTTTGTTTTTAAACTGTAGGTATGAGAAGGTGCCAGTAATTCTGGTTGGTAATAAAGTGGACCTGGAAAGTGAGAGAGAAGTATCATTGAGTGAAGGCAGAGCCTTAGCTGAAGAATGGGGCTGCCCCTTTATGGAGACCTCTGCTAAAAGTAAAACAATGGTGGATGAGCTCTTTGCGGAAATTGTTAGACAAATGAACTATGCAGCACAGCCAGACAAAGATGATCCATGCTGTTCTGCATGTAATATACAATAGCATTAAAAATGACCTAACCTGGACTTAATTTGCAGAAATTTTGTAAGGTGGTAAAACTGTCTACTTCACTTCCTGGTTTGTGGGTCACTTGAAATACATCTGTAGTGAAGTAGCAACATTTACTCAGAGCTGAGCATTGAAAGTCAATCACTGACTCTGAATATAATTGGGTTAAATGACCACATCTCACCCGTTTTTTCCCTTTGAGCACCTGCAATTTTATGGCACAGTCAGTTGATCTACAGGGTCGTTCCGGTTGAACGTACGTACGTTTGTTGTCATGTCAGACAGCAACAACAGCAACTATTTCCGAAGAGGACAGAATCCTTCTGGAAACAGATGAAAGCAGTGGAGAGGATATCTCTGAAGACCTTTCACGACAAGCATAAGCATGAAAAGGAGAGCCAAGTCTTTTGGTGTCTGATTACCACGCTTCAGAATGGGCACTATCACATGTGGCTGAGTTTGCTCAGTCAGTTATGTTGATTTCACCAGAACTTCTGACAGTGTTGGAGGAAAAGGCTACCAGAGATCCATATAGTTTGGATTCTTTTCAAAATCAATGCTATTATTTCTACACTTTATCCCACATCTTGAAATAGAAAACATTGAATCAGTGTGTGAAATGAAAGGCAAGATCTGGAAACAAGTGACGGGTGAAGAAACAGTCTGGCATTGGAATGTTTTAAATCTTTCATTTTGCTGCTCAAAAATGGAGGATCGCTTCAGGTTTTGGTCTACAAAAAGCCAAACAAACCCTCTGTTTACAAAGCAGGAAGCATCTTTATTTTCACTTTACTGAACCAGGAGGAAGCAACTGTGATGAAAAAAAAAATTGCTGAGCCTTACTAACAAGGAACACTTTAATAGATTAACTAGTACCATCTTGTAAGGAAAATTAAGCCATGTTTCATCCATATGTTCCCTTCTGCAGAAACCTCGTGGGACAGTATGAACATCCTGCATTTTTAAGTTTGTTAAAGACAACAGTTTTTCTTGCCTTTAAGGGCTACATTCTCTGGTGTGATCCCGAACTAACCTTTGAAAATCCAGTTTGCTATTTGATAGCTTTAATGTTGAAAACTTAAATTGAATAACCATGTGAAATCATTTGGTTCAGAGGTGAAATAGTTATGGTTGTAATTCCTTAGGTGAGTGTGGAAATGGCTCTTTAATTGCCTGACACACTATTCAAAGGTTGCCCCAATTATTGGAGTGTTTAATGGTGGGAGCAAATATTTTATTTGGAAAGGATGCTCGAGCTCTGACTTGCTAGTTTCATAGCAGTGAAGTATTTATCATTTGCATGACTAATGGCACAGAAATACCTATTTCAAAGTCTTACAATCAAAGTATAGAAAAGTTTTCAATCGCAATGTTTAGATTTTAAATGCTGGAGAGATTGTCTTGAGCTGGATCTTTTATAGGTAAAATTGGCCATAAAAATACAGTCACTGAGCCTGTGGTCTAAATAACACCATGCGTTTATTAGTTTTTAAATCTTGTGCAGTAACAGTGTAGTTCCTTGTGTTTAAATGAGTGAAAATAGGGGTGCTGGGCTATGTGTGTGTGTGTGTTGAGTGTGTATGTGTGTGTGTATATGGCCCTTAGAAATGCTGTAATTGGAGTTAGGTTCGAGAGTTTTGCCTCCATCTGCAGAACTTCCTAAAAGCGCTCTCATCTGCCACAAAGGACACTGGAGTATAAAACACTTTGCCAATTTCCATACATAAACGTCCTTAACATTTTGAATTATAGTTCACTGGATGATAGCTAAAGAAAGTCATATTCACAGAAGAGAACTGGCCAACTCTGCCCTTAATCTTTGAAGACCTTTCCACAACCAGTGTGACAAAGGGCATTAGATGTCACGGAACATTAAGCCTTACTAGAACGTAAATGTAGCCCATTTCCCATCTACTTTGCAGAGCTTTTGTTACTATACTTTGTTCTCTTAGGGAGATAGGCACACCGTTTTTTTCTGGCATCTGAATGCCCATTTTGGGTGCTCTGAATCGCCCTCCTAGAGGCACCTACCTCTTTCCATTGACTGTATAGCAAACTTTAGTCCCCCAGGTCACACAAATCACATGCCTAAACTAGATGGTATGAATGTTCTCTTACCACCCCCTGCCTGCCCATTGTGTCGGCTGCCATGCTTAAACAAGATGTGAGATGTTGGATTAATGATATTTCAGGGTTTCAAATATCTAGATTGGGAAGTGGTTAATCAAGCAGCACAATCCATCCGTAAAACAGCTTGTCAGTGTGAGATCCACTGCGTAAGCACTCGGAAAAGAAAAACCACAAAAAACAAACCCAGAAAACAAACCAAAGCCAAATTTCAAACTGAGTTGGAAGTGCATGTTATGCTAGGTTATTTACAGAGATGTTAAAAATCTTACCTCACAGATTGTTCATCAACCAAGAAAATGGCATGAAGTAGAGTATGAACAGCCTAACATGAAGTTCATAATATAAAGCAGATGGGCTTTAAATATAGGAAAAATTGCACAGTAAATTTTTAGCAGAAAATATTAAAGAAAATATCTCTCCCGATTTTGTTTCTTCATTACACTCTTACATTTTCAAAAGCATAGGCCATATGTAAGCTACCATGCAACTTGGCTGGGGGGGCAAAGTGTAAGTGTTGTTTTTCATTGTATAGTTGTGAGGAAGTAGTTATGCACTATTTGTATTTCCACTAATGTGAAAATAGTGGAGCTTGAATCAATGACAGTTGCACTCGACAGATTTCTCAAATTATAGGGGTAGCAGAAAGGGGAGGTAGGTGAGCCACACAGCAGCTGCATGGCCGCCCTGCAGGAATCACTGGTCTTGGGTCACTGTTTCATTTGTACCCTGATAGGATTACCAATTATAGTATTTGAAAGTTTCTTATAACATGCCTTAAAATGTTATGATTTGTTCCAAAGACCCACTTTTCCTTTGGCTGTACTTGTAGAGCTTTGTACTTTTCTACAAAGACAGCAAGCATTTCTCCAATTTTGTTGTTTTTTTAAAAAAAAGTTGCAACTTTTATTCTTTTAAGCTATGATAGTGAGAGCAACTGTTTCCTCTTTCCCTTAAAAACGATTCAAAGCAAACAAACCAGAATTAGATCAAGAGTATTAAATATAACTTGTATTGGATTTGGTTTGGGTTTTTTCTGTTGTGCCCATCCCCCTGCCCACCTCTTCAGAACATCAAAAAAATAAATTTGGTGACATTTTCTGTTCAGATTCTAGCCTCTCCCTAACCCCAGTGCTACAGTTGCCATTACTTTTCTGTGGGAAAACTACTGGTATTTGCTTTCCTGTATAGAATGTTACCTAAAGATGTCAGCCATTTGGTTGGGGGGTTTTCTGCATGTTTGTTTTTTTTGTTTGTTTTGTTTTTTTTTTTTTTACCAGTGTGCCATCAAGCACTGGTTAGGCTTTAATTGTGAAACTCCGCAACAAAAGCAAATGTTTGACAACTGCAGGAGGCTTTTATCTGCATTGTTGTGCATCTGTTAATTCTTGATCAGGGTTTGAAGAAAGACTGAAGTGGGTTCTGGAGTCAGACTTAACGCTGTTGATTTGGAGTTTCCTAGGGGTGAATTAATGTATTTCACAGTTAATTGTTGAGCTCTAATACAACTGGCAACTTAAAATGGGGCAACAGTTTGTTTTGTAACAATGTCAGTTGTTTAAACCTTGATGTTTCAAATAAAACAAGAATTGTACATAGAACTCAATGCAAACTCAGCAGTTGTATTTGGAGTTAAATTATTTTAACAAATAAATTTATTTAATGAAATCTTCCTTGCATTTTCTGTATTGTCCATTTTGATTTGATCAAAAACTTCATCCAGAGCTGATGAGGGTGCCCAGTAATTTGAAACAACGCTGTCAGCTAAGTATTTTCTGCCAAAATGCTCTTCTGGTACAAATTAAATAGCAATAAGTAAAAACCAAATATAATTTATTTTGGATAGATGGATGTTGTGATCTAAGTTATGAGCTTGATAAAGAACAATAGCAATGGAAGGGGGTTTTCTGTTCACTTTTCTTAGTGGGATACACACTGACAACAATCAGTAATGCTCACTATTTGATAAGATACAGCTCTTACTATGGCGAGAGAACAGTAGTACATTATTATTATTACTACAATATAATATATATTATTTACAATATATATATTGTAAATATATAATAAAATGTTCCACATTTCAAAAATACAACTACCAAATAAAAACTTCTTTAATATTTGATATAGTTAATATGCAGAACTATTTTTTTAGCACTGAGACTACAAAGGGTTAAAGAAGGATTGTTTGTTATATCAGCTGTTCAATTGATGAGTGTTTTGAAGGCTTTCAGCACCACACAAAAGGAGTTACTGTTAAAAGAACTTCAAATACAATTAGTGGTGCAGAGATTTATAAATGAACAGTTGAGCTAATGTTAACAGGATTATTCTAGCTAATTGACACTGATCAGCAGTTACATTTTCATCATGCCAGTATCACTAAAATACCCTATTTTCAGTAATGATGGCTGCTTGGTAGTCTCTTGTTTTCATGTAGTGCATGCCTTAAGGAGCAAGAAGCCTAAGGCTGGCACATCTTAAAAGCTTTTAGTTCTATGGATCATGTGGAAGGCTGACACATGCTGCTAATTGCATGTTTTTGATTTGCCCATTCATTCTGTAAATCAGTTCCAAGAGAACTTTTGCTGATGGATTCTTCCAGTCCCATTAGCTTAGTAATATCCTTTTGTTTTGCCCAAGAAGATACCTATAGAGAGACAACAGGAATTCATTGGGCTGTTCTGAACAGTTAAAAAAATGCCAACGTGTGACATGCTCTTTTCAAATAACTGAACAGCTAGAAAAGTTTGAATTTTTCACTCCTAGCAAATGCTTTCTCTTTCTCTCTGCACCCTTCCCCCATCCTTTTTTTTCTTTCTAGCTACTGCAGGAAGTTTTTTACTCTGTAAGATATTTTGGTTGGCTGTAATATCTTGTTATCAGTCTTCCACAGGTATCAGTCTAACTACACCACCAACCTTTGGTCAATATTTTTGTTGATTGACCAGGGAATCACTGGACTGCATCATCTATCCCAAGTTACCTCCAGTAGTATTGTGTTCTTGCTGTTTACCTTGTGCTTTATTCTCCATCAAACGACATCTACTTTTCTGAGCACGGGAATGATTCTGAAATTGCTGGAAATTGTGTTTATTGCTCTGTCTGGCCCATAGCAGTGTAGTCACCTCTTCCTTCGGCAGTCACGATCTTGGTCATTCTCATTTAAGAAAGAAATTTCCAGCTTCCAATGAGTGTTTGACTAGTATCCTACTCAGTTGTCTTAAATGTAATTCCTATTTTGCCATAAAACTGCAGGCAGAAAGAACTTCTCTTGTGGTTTTTTTGCGAATTGCAGTCAGACATTTGGAACTGCAGATTTCTTCACAGGGAGGTCAGTTAATACATCTGGATTTTGACTCCAGTTTGGGAGTCTTCATTTGTCTGATGATCAACACAGCGTGTTTTTCTTATGTTGGAAGTAAAAAGTAATGAGTTAAGACTCATAGGCTCATAGAATGATTCAGATAGAAACGGGTGTTTAAAGTTCATCTAGTTCCAATCCCCATGCCATGGGCAGGGATGCCTTCCACTAGACCAGATTGCTCAAAGCCTAGCCTTGAACACTTCCAGGGATGGGGAACTCAAAGCTTCTCTGTGCAGCCCGTTCCAGTGCCTCACCACCCTCACAGTGAAAAAATTCCTTCCTTAAAATCTAAACTTGCCTTCTTTCAGTTTGAAGCCATTCCCCCTTGTCCTGTCACTACAGGCTCTTGTCAAAGATCCCTCTCCAACTCTCTTGCAAGCCCTTTTTAGGTACTGGAAGACTGCCAGAAGGCTCTCTGGAGCCGTCTCTTCTCTAGGCTGTGGGTTGCATTTTCAGGCTGGATTGCAAGTGGGTGGAAGGAAAAGCCATGTTGATGTGAGCCAGGCACTGCGTGATACTGGAACTGCTAACGGCACATCTTCATTCCACTCTGCTGGAATGGCTTTTCTGTGGACTTTCAAGCACACACTTTGTGGTCTGACTGGAATATGAAATAGTCTGTGGGGTGCTGAGAATTTATTTCAAGTTCTTCACAGTGCAGTGACCACGTACATAGACAACTGGATAACTGACCTGGCTGCTCTTCTTAGGAGTGTTTGCACAGCCAGACAGTCACGTAGCAGTCTCACTTGAAGAATGGCACTGTGAGGTGGCTAGCTGGCAGAAGTGGAGGAGAATGGGGGTGGATCTAGGTTAAAGAGGTGAATTTATAACCTTAAAAGACTGCTGAAGAAAAATATGTAGGTACACTGAGTGTTATGTTGAACAGTAGAAATAAGAGTATTAAGATTAAGAGTATTCTTGCACAGAAGTGCTTATTAGGTAGATCAGAGAACAGAATCTGAAGTGTAGCATTCTACAAGACATTTCATTGAAATAAGTATAAAGCTGCTTCTTGAGATGTTGTATGGAAAGATTCTGAATTTTTTCTTGCTCTAGGATCCTTGTACACTTTAATAACCAAAAGACATTAACTTCAAACGTCATCCCCAAATAGTTGAGACATGGCACCATAGCTTTCTAGTTGTACAACACAGTTTAGGAAAACAAAATATGCTTTAATCCTACCTTGAAGAATATACTCTAGATCACAGCTTTTTTGGTGATTACATAGACTTCTTTTTGCTATTCACCCTTTGTTCTTGCAGATGGAATAATCAAACTGAATAGAGGTTGCCTGGCACTTTCCAGTGTGAAACTAGGTGATCTTTTTTTTTTCCTGCTTTCCAAACTAATTTGTTGAGCTCCAGATTTTTCAGGATGATCTCTCTGTCCCAGATTCAGGGGGTGATTGTTTATTCTCTATTTTTTAATGGTTCAGCTGTTTCTAAGGATAAAACAATGGAAGATGCACCGTTCTGCATGTGCTAAATTCTTGAAAACATTCTGTTAAACCTGGCACCATTATGGTTTGAACCACTGGGAAATGGCCCAAAACCCCACAATATTGTACATGGGTCTATACTTGGCCAAATTATAAGTCTCTGAAAAAATGGTTTCCCCACGATAAGGAGGTATTAAAGTCTGCATCCGGATTCTTCAACTGGATTGGATATACCTTCTGCTCTTTGTATTTCATATATAGTAACTGCTGGGTGAAAGGCACAGCCTTGTCTGTACACACTGGTTGAGAGCTGAGAAAGAGAGTGGGAAAGAGTAGGATGAGACTTCAGTAGGGAGGATTTCCAACTGTGCATCTTAATGTTTCTTGTTTAAGGAATAGCAATCAACTTTGCTGGCAGTGAAGTCACCTAGGAGCAGATTCAGAAGCAGATTTCATTAACACCAGTAGTGGAGGACTGATCTGAGCACAGGAACCTCATAACCTGCCTAATGGCATGTCACCAACGCAGGGACACAAGAAAAACTTTCCAGAAGTGCTAGTGTGATTTTGCCTAGAAATCCTTGCCTAAGTAAGGCAATAGTAAGTTAACCTGTATAATATTTGCTGTGTGTTATTTGATTTTAAATATGGGAACACAAATAATTGATTAGCAAAAAGAAGATAAGATTCTGCCAAGCAAAATAAATGATACGTAAGTGTCCTATTGATAGAGAGTAAATGGATGAGGACACTCAATGCTTTGTGAATTAAGGTGCTTCTCAAGCTCCCCATGAAAGCTCAAGACTTGTAACAGGTGCTGCTCTAACAGGGCAGGATTCCTTCTAGGCCTTTGTAATTCTCTGAGTGGCTTTTAGGTAGTTGTGGTTTTTTTCCTGTGTGGTTCTATTGAAAATTTTTAGGGGAAAACAACACTTAAATGCAGTATTGATGTAACATTTAGCTTTGTGTTTTAAGATGGAGGGAGAACACCAAAGACTCTTCTAGTTCTGCCTAATTTTTCAGGAAAAGATACACTGTGAAGATTCGAGTATTCGTAAGAGTTGGCACCTCTTTATTAGGGAAACTCAATCAACCTTTCTTGATGAAGGTGCTATTTGTGGTTATTTCTAGGAACAGGCTTATTCAAGCAGTCAGAGATCATGAAGAGTGGGTGGGCACTTACAGCGTGTTGTCTACTTGTTCCCCTTTTCAAACAGGGAATGTTGTGCATGACATGCATGATAGTTTACTGAGATAATTCCTAATCTCTGCATTTAAAGTTAACCCATCAGGGGGATATCCTTAATCCAGCAAGACAACATCCACCTGCAAACAAGCTCTCTGTGATGGCAGTGGGGAGGGGACTCTCATCTCTGCATCAGATCTAAAGCAAAATGCTCATTTTCCTTGGCATTTTTCATAGCTAGAGGAAATCTGAAGAGCAATAAACATTGCTTTCTTCCCATTTAGGTGAGGTATCCCCAGTTTCAGAGTTCTTTGATTTGTCCAGAAGTACACACTGGTAAAAAAACTTTATATTTGTCAGTATGGAAGAAGGATAGTGACAGGGAAGATATAATGCTCATAAAAGTACATGGTTCTTCACTCCAGGCAAGTCACCTCTGCCATTGGGTGAACATCATGTTTTCATGTTCATCTTTTTTCTATGTGGAAAACAATTTGTTTCATGTAAGACAAGAGAGATTTTTCCTCCTTTATTCCCTTTTTTTGTCTTTTTTTTTTTTCAAATCTTGTATAGGTTTTGCACAAAGCAACCACTGTGTGCTCTTGAATCAATAGTTCATGGCAGAAGCTGCGTCTCCCCTGCTCTCAGGAGACATTCTGACTCAGAAATGTACACAGCCTATGCATCACTGAAGCTATAAACCTAGTTTGCTTGTTTATAAGTGGTAGAGTTTTCCAATAAATTATGAAAACCACTCTTTCAAAAAGTTCACTATGCTGCTCCTTATTAAACTTTTTTATTTGTTCCAGATTTTGGCATGTTTGTCAAAAGTTTTAAAACACACCAGTGTACAAAAAACACCAAACAGTAAAAACCAAGCAAACGAGATAAAAAACAGTACAAACCAAATTCAGGTTTCCTCATCTTGCTATACCCCCCCCAAAAAAACCAAGTTTCAGCTACTATTTTTCACCTTTATGTGTCCAGAAACCTAAAAATGCAAATTAAAAGGAGGGAAAAGGGAAGACTTGGGGAGGGGAAGCATTCCTACAGCTCACTGAGCTTGGATGGCAATATCAAAATAACCCATAAAGTTCCCTGACCAAGTATACAAAGGAGATGGTGGAAGCAGGTGGTCACTTGGGACTCGATGGCAGCAATGATAAAAAAGTTCTAGAAAATAGAGAGTTCCCTGTTCTCTACCCATACAAGTGTCCCTGTAAGGAAATGTTTGAATGAGCAGTGTCTGCCACACTGTGTGGGCGCTGGGTGAGGAGCAGCCTGCTCCTGCAGTGGTGCTGAGAGTGCCGAGAAAGCTGGATTAGCATTGCAGCAGCTGCTACATTCACCTGCTTTAGCAAAGCTTCCCTGCAGACCCCAGCTGGGACTTAGTACGTTTGGAGACATGCAGCTTCTTTTACTGACCATGTAATTGCTCCTAAACCTGCATTTTCCCTGGAAAACCACCTCCAGGTGCTGTCCATCACAGAGGAAGGGTAGGGGAGCCATCTTCCTCTTCCACGTGTTGGTCAGGAGCTGCAGGACCAGGTCATGCTGAGCACTTGCTGTGCCTTGAGGAGCCACCACAGAGGATGTTTCCGGATAAGCTGGGCTAATCAGGCCACTGCGATTTCAGAGGCTGCTGCTCTGCCACCCTGCCAGAGGGGTATGGTCTATGCTTCCCCCCGGCCAGCTGTGTGTCACTGTGGCCCCAGCTACCTCTGCTACCGGATTGCTGGATCAAAAGTCCTCACCAGTTTTCTGCCACATCACCCATACGGGCAGTAATTGACTGACCCAAAGATCATTCGGTAGCTCTTTCTGCTCTGTGTGAGAAATAATCTTTGAGATCAGCCCTCTTAGACTAATTAAGCTGAGATCCCCTCTAATCCCCTTAGATCAGGCCTCCCATTGCCTTGGCTTTGTGTGGACAGACTCCAGAAAAGCTCTGGCTGCTGCCTGATTGCTGAAGCAAACTCGGGCTGTCTGAGACAAACATTCTGCCAAAGGTGTATTGGGGGGGCGGGAGCAATTCACCATCCTTGCTGTCAGCATGTTTGGATGCATAAATTTCTCTGAGTGGCACCAAGAGCTAAGCAGCTCAATGCCCCAGGTGCTCATCCTATGTGGGTTTCCAGCACTGTGAAACACCCACTGTGCTGCTCTGTGGGTGCATTGCTACCCCAGTTTCTCCAGGATCTGCCTCCTGCGCATCCCCCAACAGCATCCTTAACAAAACCTATGTGCTGCTGCCTGCGTTGAGCTGCAGACACACCATGCACAGGGTGGCTGGCCCTGGCCCTTGGAGAGCCTGCCCTGCCTCCGAGCCAGATCTGAAGTGCTTGGGGCTCCAAACTTTGTCACAGCCCCAGGGGACCCCATCCTGAGGGACTCCCCAAGTGAGATGCAGAAATCAGTCCTCTATCAGAAATTTTCAGGGCGTGCAGAGAGGATCTGGCCACCTGCAGATCGTGTCGAAGGGCACATCAGATGTTTTCCCTTTCACCACCAACACACTTGAGGTTCTTCAAAGGATGGGGTATTTCTTACCTGTCCATTTACCTGTCCACTTCTCAGTAAGCACAACTTACTATCACTGGCAAAACACTCAGTAGTGACTCTTTATACTAGTACTGACCAAAGCAACAACCTGAGAGCAGAGGAGTTTTTCCTGTAGTTAACTAAATAATCATGGAAAGTGGAAAGTTGGAGGCTCCTAAAGAAAAGATAAATTAAAATCAAATTAAACTTGGCAAGGCTTCTCATCTAGGGATTACAGTACAACCGCATTTGAAACATTCTGCCAGAACTAGTCCAACACTGATGGTAAAGCTGCCTTTTGAAGGCCTATCTTAAAAGTCAGTAAAAATTAAAATACCCTGGTAATGACTGTTGAATTCTTTGGAGGAGGTAACCATTGATATTCAGTTAAAGCAAACTTGCCAGCTATTTTTCCAACTTCTGTTTTCTGCACAACTATTTAAAAATACTTTGGAAAAGATGAGCAGTTGCATTTTCCTCAGCTGAGTGGCTCAAGGATAAGTTAGACTCAGGAACCCCGAGTCAGAGGATCTCAAATAACCTGTCCTCCCCAGCTTTTTCCTGCTGAAGCAAGAAGACATCTTTGCACATTTGCCATGTCAAAGTCTGGGAATAAGGAATCCTTTCCTCTGCTGATACTTAACAGACCCTTTACTAGCAATTTATCCAAATGTGCACCTAAGCTTTATCAGCAGTCTTTTGTTTTAATGGTCTAACAATCTCTTGCAGTGAAATAACAGATTTTTATTTTTTTTGCCTTCTCTCTATGGAGTTTATAGTCTATATTTATATCATGCTCTCAGGCAATGAGCTTTAAACTCTTGAGTGAAATGTATGCATTATATCCTCATTTCATACTTGTGGAAAGAAAGTTGTAGAGACAGATATTCGTCCAAAGGAATGTTCCATGGCACAACAGATCCCTAAACTCCCCTCACTGAAAGTTATTCTGTTAGTAAAAACAACTGACAAAAAAAAAAATTAAACCCTGAAAGCAAATAAACTCAAAAGATCATTGGTTTTGAAACCACCCTGCTTCTAAGTACATCAGCATATACCAGATGTAAAGCAACAAGGGAGGAAATGAAGTTGGCAATATTTCTGTTTGTTAAAAAAACTTGGAGCTTCAATCTTTCTTCTCCCTGTTTTTAAAAATCCTGGTGAAGTAAGAAGTGGCTCTGTAGACCTTGATGTACTTATAAAAGTAGTCTGGGTAAACATAAACTCTACTCTAGTCTTTTTAGTGTATGTGGCCAAAGAGACAAAAAGCATTTCAAGCGCTCGAATGGGGAATCTCCTGGAAAGGGACAGCCTGAATAGAGCCGGCCTTTGTGATGTCGGGGAAATATGAGGTCAGGCTTAGTAAATTGGCAGGAATTATTTAAAAGAGCTGGTTCAAATGGAGAGGGGTACATTTTTGTGTATTAGCATATTTCTGCTCACAATTTTAATGGTCAGAGGGAATAAAAGGGTTTTTTTAGGGGGTATCTGTGCTTGGTGGATGGAAAAGAGGGAAAGGAGGATGGAACTATTCTCTTGCATACATCTTGGTTCTAGATGCTGAATTCTTTTCCTGATCTTTAAGTTGTGGAGGAGAAGAAAAAAACTAGAGCAATGCTTTGTGAACCTGATGTCAGAGACTGACAATGTAAAAGCAAGCTCACCAGTCTGTTTGGCAGTGTATGGTGAATAATGAGCCCCACTGGGGACTCTCCAGCCCCCACCAAGGGAGGCAGATCTTCCCACAGTCAGTATTTAAGCAGCCAGTGTGGTGCACTCCAGCTTATGAGAGCATGGGATACCCTGAATGGACTGAGGAAAGAGTGATTCCACAAACAGACTCCTGTTGTCATGCAAAACCCAGGAGAAATGAGGAGAAAAGTTTGTACTAATAGTAACTGCTTTTACTGATAGGGAAATTTGCAGGGAGAGAGGAAGCAGTAGAAAAAAACAGCTACAGGAGACAAGTCACTATGCTGAATTCCCCCGCATAAACAATGCCAATCCAATGAAATCTATTAAAAAAAAAGAAACCTAAGTGGTCATTCTTTCCTAAAGAGGAAAGCAGAAGTGATAGCAGAAATGCCTGTTCTCACTATCAAAATTGCCTGTGTCTGAGAGCTGCTCTGGAGGGCCCTTGTGAGGTGATTTGAACTGGCAGTCTCTGCTGGCACGTACCTACCAGGAAATGCTTTCTTAGAGCTGCTAAAAACAATTTTTAAACCCTCCCCATATTTTCAAGCCAAGGGCAGCTGATATCTCCCAGTAAATTAGTTTGCCTAAAATGGCCTCCAAGGGAGGAAAACAAAAGGAAATTCAATCTTGTTTTGGACTCACACACCTTAGAGCTGGGCAAGGAGGAGGAATGCAGACACCAAAGTGTCTTTCCAGATGAAGCTGTCAGGGAGTTCAGCACTGTTGAGTCAGGGCTGGTATGAGGTGGCTGACACTTATGAAGAAAGGTTTGGCCCTGGCCTGAGCACACAAGATGGAGAGATAAAGGGAAGGAAACACCCAAGAGATTGCAAGGTCTCAGATGCGGTTTGGGCCAGCACCACAGCAGAGCCAGTGCCCCTGTGAGGGCTGCTCATCATGACCCATCATGGACCAGAGCCCTGGGCTCAGGGCTGCTCCCTGGGCTGGCTGTTTGCTGAGCTGCAACCACAGGCACTTGTCCCTGCTAATGGAAAAACACAGATACTCAGCCCTCTGCCCCTGCATCCACACCAGCACTCGGTCCCCTGCGAACACACGCTACAACATTTCCTTGGGGTGGAAGCCTTGGCTGCCAAGGGTGCTCCTGTTTGTAACCTGTCAAATGAAGGTTGTGCTCAGGGGGGCTCTTGGACCTGCACCACAAGCCACACTTTGCAAAGCGTGCCCATGTGTCCTTGTTTTTCTTCTTCATCACTTGCTTTTCGAGGGAGAGAATGGGTACAAGCTCCTCCGAGGCCACACCCAAAATCTGCACTCACCGCCTGTCATACAGGCAATAATTATTAGAAATTGGAAGCGGTAAAACATGCCCCCCTCCCCGACCTCCCTCAAATGCAATCAGTGAGGGCAGCCTTATGTGGGTGACAGTAGCTGGGCTTTATACTTCGCTGTGCTCTTTTTCTCCTCATATTTTTGAGCTAAAAGCAGTTTTTGTCGAAGCCATCACAGCCTCTGTCACCATCCCCTTTAGACAGGTGATAAGTTTTTGTGAAAACGTGCTCTCCTTTCTCCACCCAGTAGCTTTTGAATGCGCTCTTGCAGCCCAGGAGATGTTCATTTAACGTTTGCTGTGAGCACTGCCGGTGCTAATTGAGATTCTTAGCACTGAGGCGGTGTTGATGGGATGCAAGGTCACAAGGTGTATCTATTCCCTGATTGAGCGTGGCTTTTGGAAGAAACTTCCTCTTGCCAGGGCTTGACATGAATTTGAAATTCACTTCCAGCGCCTGTTCTGCAGGCATTTGAAATTCACTGTGTTGCAAACCCTCCTGCAAAGGTTGGTTTTTGGGTAGCAAATGTAACACAAGCCTTTCCAGGCTGCCCGCCTCTCTGCGAGCCTCTTCTATGGCCCTGGAAAGGGTAGTATTGAGCCTCTGCCTCCTGGAGCTACCCTGGACATTTTTGAACTCAGATCAAGTGATTGCCACATCTTCGAGGCTGGCTGTTGACTGTTTGCCCAGCCACAATCAGGAAATAGTACTGCTAGAGCCAAAAGGGGGGTACACTCAAGCGCTTCCATGAAATGCCACCCTACTTACACCATAGAAATCTACTAAGTTTATCTTCCCACAGCTCTCTTTGCTCAGAACTGGGTGCTGTGTCCTGTCGGGGTCTTCTTCAGTCCTAACAATTCTGGGACTTGGTCAGCAAAAACCACCTGGCAGAAGAGCTTGCTGGCACAGTCAAACCTGTCATTCCTACTCACTTAGTAAAGCTCCTGAAATGGGCAAAAAATGCTTCTGAATATTAACTAAAACATGCAGGAGACAAAGGAGGAAGGAAAAAGTATTCATATTATGCAAGAGGTGAGGAATTGGGTATGCTCTCCTTCCAAACTGGCAGCAATGATTAATAGAGCTGTTAAGGACCTGGAACAGCAGTGTGGGTGCAGAACTGGCTGGTAGCAAAATATACAGCTACTTTCATAAATACCAGGGGAGACTGGGAGATTATGGTCCTAACTGGGAAAACTAGATGCATAGCAGAGCAGTGGGTGGAAAACCTTTTCAGGATTGAAAAATCCACAGTTGTGTGTGGAAAGGGAAGATTTGAAAGTCTTCATTACATACAGACCACATGTCCCAGATTAACTCCAGTCACCTCAGTCCAGGCATCGCACTTCATTGTGTTCAATAACCTGGACTTAAAATAGACACCAAATCTGAAAACTGAAAAAATGTGGAGCTCCTTTATAAAATTATTGTACTCCCACTTGAAATATTGTAGAACATTATTAGCATGCCATTTCACATGATACATCAGCAACAGCAAAGTGAGCCAGAGACAAGAATGAAAAGGATTGGTGATACACAAAACTTCTACAGTCAGCACTGGAAAAAAGAGAGCTGCTCAAGATAGAGATGAGTCTAATATGATGAGACTAAGAGGTGAAGATGTGACAACTGGTGAGTAGCACAGCACATGCAGACCCAGTGGAATCCATGCACCATCTCACACAACTCCAAAAGGGAAAATATCTGAAGACAGCACAAATATAAAGCAGTGGAGTTTATCGCATGAGATAACCACAGTCAAGGAATTGATAGTGCTGAAACTGATACAACAATTAAATATACGATGATGGGAAGGAAAAAAAGCACAGCACAGGCCATAGTGCTCTAAAGCTACCCAAACCAATGTATTGAAATTTCAGTAGCCGGGGGAAAAGACAAAGGGCATCAAATGCTCTGCCTTGGGAGGGATGGTCCAGTGGAGTCAGTGAAATGTTCTTTATATATTTGTGCCAGGAATAGCATCTGCTCTTCCTGGTGACCTCCTCACTCAGTGGCACTGACAGTGCAGGTATGGTACAAATGTGATGAACGCAACCCGAAAGAGAGCAAAGGCCTTTCCAGGAGCACCATCCATGCTGGATCTGGATCATTTAAGAAAAAGCAAAAGTAAAGCTGAAAACCCAGGCTCATTCTGGAAACACTGTTGAAGCTTTTCATTTAATCCTGCCATTATTAACGACTGAAATACTCTGGCAGCTGGTGGGTATCTGGCAACCTGTACATCTGAGTCAGATCTCCATGGAGCACCGGCTCCACGCTGGTTCCAGCACGGAAGCCTTCTCCTTGTTGGAAACCTCCATGGAGGAGCCAGCCAGAGGACTGCAGGTCCACTGTCTAAGAGAAGTTTCTTGCAAGCAGGCTGGTACAGTGCTGGCCATGTGCACTGTGCCTGTCCTCACCCAGCCCTCCCAGCCCAGCAGCACTCTCAGCAGTGCTCAGGTAGGGGTCCCCAGGCTGCTGAGACAGAGGGTAGAGGTTTCCTGGGGCCCTGACACAAATGCCTCAATAGTGTGGAAGTCCTGTATGATGGTGCATTGTGAAGTGCCTGGGACCTTTATGCTGAGATCCAGCAACTTCATGGCAGGAATTTCTCCTGCCATGTTTCCCTGGCTTCAGAGTCAGAGAATGGGGCAGCAAAGCACACACTTATGCAAAAAAGACCACAGAAATATAATATCAGACCTTTAAACGAGAGAGATCTTCAGAGTCTGCAGATCTGTGGGTCTGACTTGTTCAACAAAAGACATATTTTACACTATGAGAAATCACCTTCATAACCACCAGCTTCAGAACATTAACTTTGTAAGGGTAGAAGGGAGGGAGAATGGGATGTTCAGCATCATGAAAATCAGGATTTTTTGGAGTACATATCCGGCATCTTGTCTTATTAAAGCTGATGGGATGTTAGTGACCATCTTCTGTGTGCAGCAACAAGTCTTAGAGTGAAAAAAAGTATAATGTGCTCTTAAGTCTCATCTAATAGTATTCAAGTATTTGCACTTCAAATCTCCCTGCCAGCCAATTCTGCAAGCTGATCTCTTACAAGATCAACGAAATATATCTAATTTTGAAATGCAGCTTCTTGGTTAAGAGATGCTATGTGGGGCTGGGACTTATCCTAATGTATGTCATATGCAAAAGGCAATGCTGACCTTGCGTGCCAAAAGAGGCTCATTTGAGCCTCATATTACAGTGCTGTGCTTACAGGCAAATAAAGATAATTTCTCTGGATTGTTACTATTTGCTTTACCAGCTGTCTCTCAAAGCACTGGAGCAGATAATCTGAATGGCCTGGCAGCCGTTCTGTTGCAAAATCATTGCTACCCAGTTGGCTGTGATTAACAGCAAGCCAAGATCAGCCTTGCTGGGTGAAGGTGAGCTGAGCATCATCTCAAATGTCCCCCCACATGGTTGTCTGTGGCTGCACAAGGGAGAAGGGCCTTCTGGTGGGAATGCAAACTGATGTAAGGAGCACGTGTCCCTTCAGGGAAAGGTTGGCAGCACCTGGCCTGTTCCCAGTGGTCCCACCAGTGTCAAATGGTGGGCAAAGGCAGGCAGGAGCAGCCCTTTGCAGGCTGGGGGGCTCTGTGGTGAATTCCTGATATGAGTAATTTAGGCACTACTACCCTAAGCAGTGCTGCAGGGGGACCCTGGCTGGGATGGCAGCTGATGCCAGCTGTCTGCTCAAGGCAAGAAAGCTTCAGAGAAGCCCTTCAGCCCAAATGGTGGCCCAGAGGCTGATGCTGTCTCAGTTTTCCCTGTGTGGCCGAGTCCTTCCGAGTGTTGTGCTGGCAGAGGGTGAGCAGGTGGCCAAGGAAAACATCCTGACCCAGCTTCAGCACGGAGAGAGCCACGAATGTGCTGCCTGTGAGCTGTGCTTCCCCTGCAGCACTCAGAGGCATTTGGAGCTCCAGGGAGAGGGCTGAGGACTGGACATACCCAGCACCATATGGCTTCATAGCAGACAGAACTGGGAGGGCAGCCTGGTGGTGCCTTTGTGAAGCACCAGCATTTTTTTGAGTTCCCACCACGCTCCACTCAATGCTGTATGAGCTGGTGCATTAAAAATAGCACTGTGTGCAGAACCAGGAGGAACAGCAGGGTTAGCCACACATACTGCTTTTGCTGCTGTGAGAACAGGAATGTCATGTTCAATGCACTGGTAGAAAAGGTGGGTTTGGAACAACCACCCAGACCTCCTCCCTTTGGACCTACGGTCTCCTTCCATTGCCATTTACAAAATGCTTTAAAAAGATGCTAAGAAGTAAATTTTCAAGAAGACACAATTAATACTGAATTTTAAAAAGCACATTATTGCTTCTGCTCTTCAAGCACAACAGGGTGACCCAACTACTGTTTCAGAAACTTACTGTTGCTAAAGAAAACCTAATTATTTCCTTCTACCTCTAGCTCCAGCTTCATATCTTAGTTAGCATAGGCAAAATGAGCTGTTTGCCAGGAGAGGACTTCGTACCACTGGAAAAATGTACCTGGCAGTCTCCCCAAAATCCTCATAATTTTTAATACAGCTTTCATGTTTGTTTTCACTTTCCCCTTTGTTAAACATTTTAGGCAACTCAAATGAAGCCCTTGCCATCAAACCAGCCTTTTAGCAGTAATGACATAAATTACATTGTTCTCCTGAGCTTGCAGCACCCAGCTATTAAATCTAACCATGGGAGTTTGGCAAATCTTTTCATGCATGAGGCAGCTGTTTCCTTTCTCCCCTGCTTCCACCCTCCACCCCCTTTTTTTGCCTTGCATGAACACTCTGAGGGACACACTGTACCCAAACCCCTTCACCTAAAGTGCTCTGCACAGAGCCACAGGGCTCCCTGAAATGCCCCCCTGAAACACTCCATGCCCATAGGGGTTGCAGACCTGCTCTTGGTCCCAACCTGTCACAATTCTCCAGAAGTACAATCTCAGATGCCCAGAGTACAGAGCTGGCAGTAGCGCCATGACTTAGAAAATCCATCACCCGGAGCAAATCCTGGCTCCTGCTGTTGGGACACCCCATCTCAGTGTGGCACAACTCTGGGATTTATCATACTGGTGCTTGGAACATACTGCCAAGAGTATGTGCTCAGTTAAACAGTCCTGAGAGCTTCTTTGTTTACCTTGGGGTTCTTCTGGAAGCATTTTGACTTGTGTTTTCTCAGTGTTGTTATCTGCCCAGGCTGGGCTACCTTGAAAAGTCATCACCTTGCAGAAGCTGTAGCTGTGCATATTCTGCTTCAAGGGGCACTTATTTTCATCTTCAAATTGCCCTGCCATCAATGGGCATTTTCATGCTGTGCACAGTCATTCAATGACAATACTCTAATGCAGGCTAAAAGATGGATAATTTGCAGTCAGTGCTGTTTAACATACACATGCAAATGGTACCACACCAGTCATGTACTTCCCCTCAGGATGGTTGTCTCTCATGGGGATGCATGACACGTGGCTCTGGTTGGCACCCAGTGCAGCAGCATGAGCTGGCTACAGCACGGGCCACTCCTGGTTATCCTTGTCCCCACGTGGTCTCAGGACAACCTGCCAGATGGATCAGTGTGCCTGGAAACACCGACCTGCTCCCCATTGTCATCCTTTCCCAGCTCTGCTGCTGCATCACTGCCAGGTGGTCAAGAAATGGATGGGAAGCCCTGTGGTCCCAGACAGCATCTTCCAGAGGGCATCAGCTGCAGACACAGTGAAGGAATTGAGGAGCCCTGTGACTGGTTTGGGCCTCTCTCAAGGGAAAAAAATGAAACTCAAGCCCAAACCTATTTTTCTTCAGTAAGCTCTGGCATGAGCAGAGAGGCTTTTCTCCTGATGAACTTTCTTTTTCTGTGCTACAGCAACCAAAATAAAAAGAACAGCACTTAAATGGGGTTTGTTAGTAGACAAACAAGGTTAAACAGGTTAAGCAGTGGAAATAAAAGTCTCAGTGTTCCTGTCTTGGAGCAAATAGATGCCTGAATGTTCCTGTGAGACATATTTGCTGGTGTTGCAGTGCAGAAAGACAGGCACTGCAACCCTTCGCCTCAACAAGCAAAACATATCTGTGCTGGGAATAGAGGGAAATGTTTTTCCTCCCGAGTTTCAGAGAGCTGTTTTTGAAACAGAGATTAGAGGTGTCAGTAATGGCAAAGAAAATGCACCCCCCCTTGCAGTTCTAGGGGACAGCAGGAGCAGCAGCACTAAGCCATTCTGCCCTGACTGACAGAGGCAGCATGGAGCCACACACTGACATAGATGCCATCCCCAATCCAACACATGCTCCCTCCCCAGAGGGAGCTCCTTCCCTCCACTACACAGCATGAGGAGTGGAAAGGAAGAAGTGACTATTTCCCTACCCCTGTGTCGGCCACTCAACAGCTGTGCTGACCCACCCCATCTGTGGAACAGCATGTGAGGCACAAGAGGAGCAGTCGCTGCTCTCTCTCCAGCTCTAGCACAGGAGGCATGAGGTGGGGACTGGAGAAGCTTCTCCAGCCCAAGGATGGATGGGGAATGTGTGTGATGGGGGAATAACCATTAGCTTTGGCTGGGTCTGTGACCTTGCAGAAAAGCCTCCCACTGTTTACTAAGTGCCCGGGTTTACAGCTATAGGATTTAGAAAACCTTTGGAGAAGATGAACATTTTATCAGTCATCAGACAGGATTTACCTTCATTTGGTGGACTCCTAAATTTATTCCTCTCACTTTCCAGCATATACTTAAATCTGAGTGCCTGAGTCACTCTTGAGGCTCCATTAACTAAGTGGGGTATAGAAATCTGCTTTGCCCTTAGTTTTAGATGTGCATACTTGGGTGAAATCCCACCCCAGGTGTTCATTATTTACCCTTGATGGGCAACCCCACAGGCAGCCCTGTAAGGGATTGCTGAGTGCTCCAGCCCCCTTTCAGTGCGAAGTCCCCAGGGATTTTAGCAGAATGAAGGGCTGACACAGTGGCATGGAGGGTGTTCATATAGCACTGATGGGGTCCTGCTCTCATGGTGACAACCCCAGCTGGGAGGGTACAGTCAGCTACCAGGGGGTATGATGGCTATTCAAACAGCCCAGCCTATGTCTGCAAAAGCCTTTTGGCCTGAAGGCTTGTTTTCACATCATCATAACAATGGGTTTGCTAATGCTTTCCTTGGATCACTTCTTTCCTGCCAGGGTTATGTCTGGCCATCCCAAGAGGTGCAACACTCCATGTGATCCCAACAAAAGCCAGTGGTACTGCTATGTCAACACTTCCAGCCACAGCCAGGGGCCAGGGCAGATGAGTCAAGATGCTGTGTCTTGTACATCTACACCTGCCTTGATAACCTTTAAAGATAAAAGTGACAGGCACTTACAGAGGCAGGTAGACACAAAGGTTTGTTCACAATATGAAGTAAGCAATCTCCAAGTTCAGCAAATAACTGCTGAAGAAGTAAACTCCAGTAAAAGCTAAATGGAAGTGAATTAATGCAGTTAATCTACTTTTCAGCTTGATTAACTTCCACCAAATAATCAGCAAATTCTTATAAGTTTTTGATAATAATGTTGAAAAGTACTCAGGGGTCCAAGACAAAGAAAACTCATGTGACATCCCTCATGGCAGCACAGCATGAACACAACACTCATCACATTCTTGCTGCAATAATAGGCATTTCCAGGAATGAGACTTCTCTTGGCAAAGGGACTTCACCTGCATGCCTAAGCTACCAGTCTGGTGGGATAAATGCTGACAAGCCTAGAAATAGAAAAGTTTTCAAAAAGTAATTTGAGAGGAGGAGGTCATGTGAGATTCAGTAAAGCCATTCATTTTACTAGAGAGACAGAAAAAAAGCAATTTAAAGGCAGAGATATCAATGGACGAAGCAATGAGAAAAGGAAGGACAGAGGGAAAATCCAACTGTTGAAAAAAACTTTCATATAGACTGAAGTGCAGAGGGGGAGGGACTGAGCTTGATACAGGTAACAGTGTGCACAAGATCAGAAACAACTGCAGTGTTTGCACACTTGATAGGGAACTGGTCAGAGTGAGCAAAGGGAAGAAAATGTGGATATTGTACAGACAATGGTGGAGCAAAAGCAATGACCATGACAGGTAGATAGAAGATAATAGATGGGTAAATAAACAAACAGATAAGCAGAAAGGACAGTGACCCATCTATGAGCTGTTAAGGAAGCAGAGAAGCCAATGCAAACAGAAAAAAGGGATGTTATCAGCTAATTTTGGAAAAGATGATTGGGGAACTGTGAAACAGGCTCGATGTGCTCTGCCACACATGCCAAGCAGCAGCTTTGGAAGTGGGAGAATGCTTTGCAGTTTCAGCAGAAATAGACATTCTTGAGAATCATATCATATGAAGTTCAGAGTTGCTATCTGGAAAATAGTACATGTCTCAGGTATTCTTGGATGCAGCAGTTCATTTGTCATTGAACCAAGCAAGGGTGACATTACCTCAACCTATTTTGTTATCCATCTAACTGGTTATAGAAAATCTCATTGCAGAAGATGACCTTGGGTCAAGTAGGCATGAGCAGATTTGGTTTAAGTTAACAGAAAGATAACAAAAGTAAATTATAACGATATGCTAATGAGAAGAATTTCTCAAAGATGAACAAAATGTTGTGTACTTGGGACAGGAGGCACTGCAGTTGACTGCTGGCAGGGTAGGGTGGCTACAGTGACAGTAGCTCCAGCTCTGTGGGAAGCCCTGCCTGGTCTTGGCTGCTCCAGCACCATCCATATGGGCTTGGGACAGGCAGCTGGGAACCCATTAGAGCATTTTGTTCTGGTCTTTGCACCTCCTTGCAAGCAAACCAACAAAACTTCTTCAGAGCCACTCAATTCCTCCTGTTGATTTACCTTCCCAAATGAAATTATCTGTGACATCCTGACATTCAGCTTCCTGCTCAGGTTAAAAGGAGTAACAATTTATTCAGGTCTCAAAAAATAAGAAACTAGCTTGGTGCTGCAATTCAATAGGAATAATTATCTAGACTGCAGGGTCAGAGCCAGGATGACTAATGGAAATGTTCAGAGAAATGGAAATTACTCTGCTACAGATGGAAGCTAAACTCTGAGTTTAATATATTCCAGCTAAAAAGACCAGATAATCTCCATCCCCAGTGCTGAGGGAACTGGCCCATGAAATTGGCAGTCTGATAGCAAGAATTTCTGATCTATCAAATCAGAGACAGATACCGTAAAACAGGAATCCAGTTAGTGTGAGAAATGGGAAGGAGGGTATGATCCAAGCTGTTTACACACTCATTAATCCAACCTCATTGGTTTACAACCCTATAAAACAAATTTTGAGTGAGCAAATAATTGAAGACATGGCAGAAAGTGAAGCTAAAATGTAGCATAGGCCAACCAAAGGTCAGTGAGGTGGCAAGCAGGATGCACAGACGTGAGGGATAGCTGCTGCTTACTTGTTGCAGATCCAGGAGTGAACCAGTTGCCTGTTCTTGGACTCCTAAGCCTTGGTGGCAAGTCAGGAGGGTGGTGGTAGCACACACTCTGCTGCAGGGAGGCAGCCTGACATTTCTGGACACTGCTAACACAGGCCACTTTGGTCACCTTTTCTGTGTTGCAGGTATGTCACCTTGTCAAAACAAGCAGCGTTCTTACAGCAGTAACTCTGGAAAAAGCAGCATCCAAAAAAACCGAAGCAATTTGATCAGAAAGCCTGTATGTATCTTGAGTTAGTGAGTGAATGCCCAGTCATTGCTTCAAATTCCATAAAAACACCCATCTAAAAGGTAATTTCTGTTTTCAAAGAGCAAAGGCACTTGAAACCTGGAACTGCATTTGTAGCAAGCAGGCAACTGTAGAGTCCCAAGCTCACAGAGGAAGGGCTGGGCCCAGCTCTACAGTCAGGGGCCTTTCTTTATTTGTGGTGCTCAACAATTCAATTTCTAACAGCTTTGTTGATATACCCAGTCCTCATGTTTGCCAGCATGAAAATTCGATGGATTTTGCATGCAAGCCTAGCATAAATTTTAGCAACTCTTTCCTTCTTTTCGCTCTAAAGAGTGATTTTTCCTTTTTCTTTTAGAGGCTGCTGGCAGGCAGCCTATGAGACAGTTTTAACATGGAAATTTTGCTTAACTTAGATTTGTAGCTGTGGTGGGTTGACCTTGGCTGAATGCCAGATCCCCACCAAGCTGCTCTATCACTCCTTTTCCCAGCTGGACAGGGGAAAGAAAATAAGATGGAAAATGACTCACAGGTTGAGATAAGGCGGTTAACTAAAGCAAAAGAGAAAGTTTGCATGCACACAAGCAAAGAAATAAACCCATGGTTTTGCTCTCTACTTCCCATCAGCGAGCAATGCCCAGCCACTTCCTGGGAAGCAGGGCTTCAGCACACTTAGCATTCGCCCTGGAGGGCAAACATTGCAAATAACGAATTTATTTGCCTCCCATCCACCTCCTCTCCTTAGCTTTTATATCTGAGTTGACATCACATGGTGTGGAATAACCCTTTGGTTAATGTGGGTCAGTTGTGTCCCCTCCAAGGATCCACCCCCAGCCTGCTGATGGCATTAGCACCATGGCTGATGGGCTCAGCCTTGGCCAGCAGTGGGTCTGTCCTGGAGCTGGGCATTGGCTCTGCTGGACATGGAGGAAACTTCTGGCAGCTTGTCACAGAAGACACCTCTGTAGCCCCCCTGCTACTGAGACCTAGCTATGCAAACACAATACAGGAGTTTAATAAATGCTTTTCCCATGAGAACAATGTCACTGCAAGGCCATACAGACATCGATGCTGGGATATGGCAGACAGCAGGGATGGGATGGAGGCAGGAGGTGAAATACTGGCAAACTGCACTGTCCCTGCAACGTGTCCACTGTCACAACGTGTCAGACTCTCTGACCCCAAATCCCACCAATGCTGCACAGAGTCACAGGAGACATTTTCAGGGTATTTTCTTGCCATTGCTCAAGTTAGTTCCAGTCTGAACAAAAGATTTACCAAGTCTTATAGCAATTCACAAGAAAGCTTTGGCTGAAAATGGTATTTACAGACTAACATAGATGTACAGAGAATTCAGGTATGTGCCAGCACCGCTGCAGAGCTGATCTGCCCAAGTGTCCCACAACAAATTGCACATTAATGCTGGAACTTTGGCCCTTGTTCAGTAAAGTGCAGATCAAAATGAGCTGTGCAATCTTCTGCTGCTACTTTAGTCAATTATCCCTGAGCTCCATGACTCAGTCCTTGCCCTGCCATGATGCCCCCATGGAGAGTACTGTGGCCAGTTCGTGTGTAGAGGATTAAGGGTTTAGTCCTGCATTAATTCTCCTAGTAAAGACAAGTTAGAACAAGATCAAGGAAAAAGAAGTAGGAAAAAGCTATAAAATATTGCTGTGGTTATTTTAGCAATCCCCCTTTGTTCTGCACTGACCCACAAACACAGAACTCAGGAAAAAAACAACATAATGCAGACATTTGCAGCTCCATAAACACAAGTTCTGGCCAGCACTACTCAGAAGGGGGGTCTCAGAGGAATTGCTTTCCTGTATCTCCTCACTTCCTTCCCTTGCTCTAGACACAGCTTTTCTCAGATTTGCTGCCCCGATTCTTCAGCACTTTTTCATGCTTTTCCTACTTTAATTTAACGGCAGAGCCTCTGTTTCACGGAAGCTCAAGGAGCTCGAAGGAGTACACAGGAGCTTTCTTGAACTGCTCATCAAAGCTGATTGTCAAGGTGCCTGTGTTATAAGAACAGTTCTATTAACTTTTGACCTGTAAAAATTGATTCCCAGCTCCATTGCCTGGCCAGCTCCAGCATCCCAGAGAGTAGCACGGGCAGCAATTACTTTCCTTGCAGCTACAAGAGCAGCCGTGGCTTGAGCTGGGACTTGGATGCTCCTGCACAGCTGCCTGCTGTGCCTGGAGCTGCAGAAGGAGGCAGCTCTGGCTGCCACAGGAGTCACCAGGGTGTCCCATGGGAGAAAGGAGCAAGCTCCTAAAAAAGACTCAAGGAGCCAAAACGAAGTGCAAGTCATTCTGGTTAGGTATTTTATGCCCAGAAGCATTTTGATAAATCCAGAATATCCTCTTAGGCCGTACTGGAAGGGTTGTTTGGGTTTGTTGTTTTTTTAAATGTAGGAAGAAAAAAAACCCTAAACATTTGGAGCAGACTGAGATATTTCCTCCTAAAATATTTTCTTTTACTATAGGGTTGTGTATAGAAACAGGTATTTTCTGACCTGTGGTTCTAAATAAATGCTCCAGAATCTTTTTCTGATTAAAAATATCCCAGTTCTAAACGAAAATTAATTTTTTTCTGACCCAGAAGTGATTTTTTTTCCACTAGGAACATGGTCCAAGGGGAAACTTCAATCTTGCTTCAATCTGGAACACAAACAACGTCAAAAAATCTTGAATCTGTTGCAATCTGGAAATATGGAAATACACCAGGGGAGTTTGGAGGCTTCTATCCCTTGTGAGCAGGCTGAGAAAGGAGGGCTTCTCTGCCCCACAGCAGATTCCCACAGTGTATGAAGTGGAAAACCAGGCCTCAGAATAGATTTTAGGGAGCTGTGCCCACCATCACCTTTCCTTTGGGCATCATATTTCCTGTGGGATAATAATCAGGAATTAGCCATGGCTAAGAGCTTTCCCTAACATGATGGATGCTCATACCAAGATTCTGAATAGATGGAGGAGTGAGTGTGGCTGAGGCAGGTGCTCTCAGTACTGGGTCTCCTGTGCAAACTCATTAGAGCATCCTCCATTATGCATTTTTTACTTATATTTTTACACAGGGAAATCAGTCATTTTCTTAATTCAGCAGACATGTGCACACAGAAAAAGAACTAACCAACAGTTAACCTACTCACAGTCCCAGCAGACAGAGACTGCACATTTGAAGGTTGGTTATAACCCATTCAGCTGCAGTGCTATCAAAACCTAACTACGTATGTATTTATTTTTGCTTCATATGTATTTTTCATGTAAATACAGATTTAAAGACTTTTTGTATGAGTGTATACGCATACATGCACATATATTTATCTATACAAAGGTACAATGCATGGTACCTGTAGTTTTAAGTACAGTCACACCCTTAGAAAGGGCTGTATCAGGAATGGTCAGGGTGAGTCATAGACGTCTAAGCATGTGAATATGCTTGTGTTTTACCTGACCTCATTAGATATCTATTCTGGATATGATTTTTCAAAGGACAGTGATAAGTTAAAGACAGCATCTCCTTTACAGTATTAAAAAAATGCAGGCCTTTGAATGAAACCAGAGAGAGAAGAAGAGCATGGAAAACCAGATGAAACTCAAAGAGTGTTTCAGGTCACAATTTGGCATTTCACACGGGTTTGGTGTCTGCTTGGCAGACTCTGCTTCCCTAGAGTGATGACCAGCTCCCTCTGAGCAGTGTCCTCAACACTCAGCTGACCAAGGTGTCAATGTCACCCCTTGAATGTGCAGTCCTGATGGAATCCACCTTCTAACCACCTTACCTGGCTGCCAGTCCCCCCTCGGGTGATGATTTGGCAGCAGAGCCGTGCAGTGAGCCACTCGTAGGTGTGATTCCCACAGCTCAAAGGCACAGCTGTGCAGATGTTTGATGTGCCCAGGGGTGAGCTGGGCTCTCAGCCTCGATGGTGATGTTAAAATACTTATCTGTCATCTCAAAGTGCCTCTTCTCCTGTGAAGGGGCAGCAGCACATGCTGTGCATTCAGAGACCAGCACACAGTCTTTGGGCACTTCTCTTCTGTTCCTGGATGACATCCGAGCAGCAGGAAAACAATTCAGGGACCAGGCGAGCGACTCACAGGAGGAGGAGGAGGAGGGAGAGGTCATTAAAAACCGATGATTTTTTTTAAGCTCTTATGAGTCTGATGTGAGATTCTCCCACAGATTTGCCACCTCTTTGACCTTAAAGCAGTATGTTTATAATGTGCTTAGTGCTGGAAGCACTGAGAGTGCACCAGTTTATGGCATCTTTTTGCACACTGCAACATTTTCTGAAAAGCCTCCAAGATGGGTTTTTCAGATAAATTTTAAAAAATATTTCTTGCCTTTTAACCCCTTATTCTCTTTGCATTTGCCAAACAGCTCAGGGAGCTCTTTTGGCCATAAGCATGCTGTGTTTTGAGGCGCCCTTGCTGTTTTAGGTCCGCCAGACACATGACAGCAAAAAATGCCAGGCAGTTTGGAGTGAGGCAGCATGGGGCTATTTTAGGTTGCATGATCCTGTTTCACACCAGTGGCAATTTGTTTCACCCTCCACAGGGATTCCATTAGTGGGGTGGAAGACTAGATCCATAAATTATCAAAAGTTTTCAGATATTGTCATTTCTTTTTTGTTCTCAAGCCCACATAAACACATTTAGCTGAGTGCAGAGAAATCCCTCTGGCTTCAGTGAAACTAATGACAGTGCCAGATAGTTGACAGTCATGATAGGCAGTGCATCAGAGCAGGTTTAGCCTCTCTTTGTGAGGGAAGGTGGAAAGAAATAATATAAATAAAGCCCAAACAATGACAATGCTGATAATCAACAGAGGGATTTTTTGTTCTCAGAAACTCAGGTTTGGGTCTCTATAAAGAGAAATGTCCTCATCTATTAAAAGCAGAGCTGGAAAACAGTTGGTTTCCAAGATGATGAACTAGTAATAAATAATTTCAGGATGGAAGGGTCTTCTGTAGCCGATTGGAGACATATATTCCAGAAGAAAATATGAATATAATGAGCAAAGAGAGGAACAGAATAAAACACAGGGAAGATGCTCTGGGAAAACCATTAAATACCACAACAGGGATTTTAAAGCTCTTTGAAATTGTCAGCTGACCTCATGCAGCAGAAAGGGAAAAATGTGAGCTCTAAAGGAAAACAGAAACTCAGATGGAGAGACAGAGGAGTGTTTTTGTAAGCCTAGAGGGGAAAGAGAACGAAAAAGCCTTATTCCTTCAAGGGCTGGTGGCATTGGCATGGGACTGGCACAAGAAGCACAGTCAGGCTCCAAAATCTTTGCTCCAACTTCCCCATCATCCTCACTCAGCTGGTGAGTCCCTCCACTGTGAGCTCAGCAGCTCAGGCTCATGTGGAACATGCTCTCCTGTTCCTTCAAACCTGTGCTGGTAAGACATGAGAGGAGGAGGCTGGACAGTGTAACTATGGAAAAACAGGGCTCAAAAAGCCCATCAGCAGTGTTAATGAGACTGGTTTATGTGCTATGGTTGTGTCACTAATGAGGAGAAGAGATGGGATGACCTTGTTTGTTCATCAAAGCCTGAGGGCCAGAGAAGGAAGAAACATCAAGTGTGTTTTTGGAGAGCCTCTCCAGGCCTGCAGGTTCTCAGGTCACAATTGGGGATGCTGGCCCAGCCATGGTGTCTTCTGTCTGAGACCTTAATCCACCCACCTATAAAGCATAGCCTTGTTCTCTTGCCCAAATACAAGCTCCAGGGCTGAGGGCCGTGTTTTGTGAAAAAATGTAGGAGAGTGATGTCCTGGCTTAGGTACAAATCTGGGACAGGATCTCAGTCCAGCTCCATTCAGGTAGTGCTTTACTGCTCTCCTAGGTAAGGATGGGTTTTTTTATTAAAATGTTGGCATTAGCAACAGGCAAAACAAGGAGTTCAGTCGCTCAGACCCTGCTGGGTTGGTCAGCCACTGTGCTAGAATTCACACCAGTGCTGAGCCCCAGGGCATCTCCTGGTCTGAAAGAGCTGCCAATTACAGAAACTCCCATGCTCCATCTGTTTTTGTTGGAAGGGGACTGGGCACTCATTGCAAGCATGTTGGAAGCGTGTGCCTCTGCTGCAGGCTGGGCACACCCACTGAGCTCTCCAGCCTTGACATACAGGCCTTGGAAAACTGAGCTTTCCTTGCCCCAAACCTGCCAGGCTTTAACCATGGAACCATTAGTATCACCCTGCTGCTGCCTGTCCCTGCAGGAGCTGAGGAAACAGGTTCACAAGGAAGCACTCTCAAAGCCACCAAACTTTCTGCTCTCAGCAACTACAAGAGGACAGCAACATTATTGGTGTATTAGATAGATAGATAGATAGATAGATAGATAGATAGATAGATAGGTAGATAGATAGATAGATATGCATGCATATTGTTATCAGCAGGGTGCTGATGACATCAAGGATGGGGAGTTCAGCTGCATGGACAGGAGCCAGGCAGTCCCTGGGGCCTGGAGTCACTCTTCTTCTTCCTTTATGTAGCTACTGTCTTTACAAAGACAGACAAAGATCCGTCTCACAGGCTAAAAGAGGAGCATAAGGACCAGCAAATGGAAGGACCTGGCAAATACGGACAGCTTGGGAAAGGGTCAGTCATCTTGCACAAAATCACAGAGAGCACTCCTTTCTTTCCTTCAGTCTTGTTTCTCTAAGTGAACTTCAGAAGTGTTCTGGTTACCATTTTCCCTGTGCTCACCACAGCAGTTTTGGTAGCAAGGAGCAGCACAAGATGCGTGTTCTCCTCCACACCCTTGTGCAGGCGTGCTGGGATCTGTGTGGCTGAGGCATTTCCTTCCAGGGCTCTCTGGGGAGGTTACCAAGTCATTTGGGCTGAGAGACACGAGGGCAGGGCAGGACAGACCTGGCCAGACTTGCCCTCTTCCTTTTGCACTGCACTCACAGAAGACTGTAAGAGAAAGAAAAAGGTTTTTGTAATCAAAATGAAAGAAAATACCTCCCTGAACCTACCAACATTAATTTTTGTGATCTCTATCATCGCTGTAGCCTTCTGCACCTCTAAATTAACACTTGAAAATCGTGTGGAGATGTTCATAGGTGACTTGTTTGTTTCTTGGTTTCCAGTAATTTAATTTTATTGTTAAATATGTGGCATAGCATTTTATTTTTTACCAAAACATATAGCTACAAAGGAGAAAAATTTTCACCAGAAGGGATGAAGTGCCTTGTACCAGGCTGCAGTAGAACTTCATTCATCCCCTACCACCCTGACAAGGTCACAGGTGGCTAAGCAGGTGTGGGATCAGGGCTGCCTCCACACTGGAGAAGAAGCACCTCATGCCCCAACTGTGTCTGCTCTCAGCTTCTTTGGTGAGGGAGGGTATTTTCCTTTGCTTGGATTCATGCCAAAGAAAGAAAATATTTCTCCCAACAGAGCCCAGGAGCCATGGAGGCTTTGAGGGCAGGCAGTTCTGCCTCACTGAGGACCAGTGCTCTCTGTTACAGCACTTGATTTTATGCTGTTTTTAAAATGTTTGCAATGTTTTAGGCATTTGTCTGTCTTTCCTTAACCAGAATATAAAAGTGTGCAGGTAGGAAAGGAGAGGCAGAGAGGGTCCATCAAAGGCCTTGCACAACTGCTTCCAAAGGAAGAGCTGTGTGGGGTAACGTGAATTGGTGTATGGGGAAGTGTTTTGTTTTCATCACGGTTTGTTTTTTTGGTAGATTTTTTTGTTCTTTTGTTTTTTGGGTTTTTTTATGGCTAATACATTTGTTGCTGAAGGTTTATTTTTAGCTAGAAGAGAAATCATTGTTATGCCATGGCAACCAGAATTGGGAGGTACGCTAGTGCAAAGTGGTCTGACTAAAATATATCTGAAAGCATCCAAATTGATTAAATATCCTAAAAATAAAGATGATAACTGTTAGAATAACACAATGCTGATGTTTACGATTTAGAAACACAAACAATTTCTGTTATGGCTTTTCTTTCTCCTAGTTACTGGCTGTGAAGGGAGGCCTGGAAAATCATTACTGATAGTCATAAATGACTAATACTGCCAAAGGATTTGCAAAACGGGTGGGATGTTCTGCTGGAGATGTGAGGAAATTAGTCTTTCTCTTCTGAGATGCAATAAAACAATAAAACCCTCCTGCAACCTGTGCTTGAGGATCCAGCTGCAGTGCTGAGCTGATCAGCTGGTGGGAGGCAAAGGATGTCGTGGGTAGGTTTTTCCCCTTCCTCACAGGGGCTTGTTTAATGTGTGCTGAGCCAACTCCTGGCTACAGAGATCCTGGTGCTTCTTGGGATGTTGGGGATCATCCCTCACATGTACCAGGCAGCACAACACCTCTGGGTCCAGGTGCCCATCATGCTTCATAGTTTTCCAGCAGTGGCAAAGAGAAGAAGAGCTGCACAGAGCCTGGCCAGAGCCCCAAAGAGCCCCAAACAGAAGATGGACAGTTGTCCCCAAATATCCTCCTGGTGACTGGCTGTTTCAGGCACCTCTGGACCATGGATGTGTCATTGAGTTCACACACCAGCATGTGAGGGCATTATCCTTTTGAGCTGAGAACGATAGAGGGTCTTGAAGACCTGGGCATCACAGGTGATTCCCAGCTGGTGTCTGCTGTGTGGGCCCCTCCAAGCCAGTCGATCTTAGGGGGACCCCAGCAGTGCAGGTGCTGGACCATGAAAACAAACCAAGGCAAAATAGTGCAGGGTCAGAACCAGAATGAAGGGCCCTGAGCCCAGGGGCTGGGTCTTCCATCCAAAGGATGTGCCTTCCAGACAGGGGAAGATACCAACACAGCCCTGTCAGCCTCTTCTCTGCCTTTGTCTGAGGCTCTGCTCCATCACTGGTGGCAGGGAAATTGTTTCCATGAGCATCCCTTTAGGTTATGGATCTAACCTAAATGGGTAAGGCCCATTTTAGGCAGGGGAGAAGGAGCAATGGAGCACACAGGTCCTATGGATGGGCGGATCATGCTCCTATTGCCATGCACAGATCCTGACTTGGTGAGGGATGAAGCTCCCTTGCCCTGGTCATGAGCTCTGGGCTGTTCTGAGGCAGCCAGACTTGGCAAACTCCAAACAGACATTGTCAGGTGTTTGGGACTGGAGGTTTTGCTATGAGCACACTTCACTTTAGGCTGTGGTAGACCCATTCACTCTGCAGTGCCAAGTGACTCAGGCAGGAAGGGACATCAGATCTCAGATCCAGCTTGTGGCTTAGAGCTAGGCCAGCATTGGCTTCAGACCTTGTTACTTTGTCCTATTGGATGCTGGAAGTCTCCATATACAGACATTGGACAACTTATCAGGGCAACCTGTCCCATTGTTCAATCATCCTTGCATTATATTTTTGTTTCCTACCCCTAGTCAGTCCCAGTTTTTCATCCAAAACATTCTCCAATGTCAAATGCATTTAAGCTCCTCCTCTTTATACTCTCTTTTAATCTGTTAATTGAGCTCTGAAAGTCCTCCTTTCTTGCTGGTCATAATCCTAGAAAAAGAATTCAACTGAAATTACAATAGAGGCTCTGGAATTAAGACTTCTTTCCCAGCACCTCATCATTTAGTACTGCATAATTTTTGCCACTCAGATGCTAGCAAAAACTCTTGAAGAATATTGCCATGGTCCAGAAAACACTTTAGACCATACTAGTTTTCTTCTACTTGTGGAAAACTGTCTAGCCAAGTATGAAAGTTTGACAAACAATGTCAATATTTGTGAATAATTTACTATTTTCAAAGAGCATTTGATGTGCTGTAATATGTTTTAAATTATATGCACAACATAATTATTATATTTTGATTTGTGAAAATAATTCATCCTTAGTTCTAGTTAACATAGAGTCAGTAAGGTCTGTGAATTTTTAAATTTTAAAATATATACCCAAAATTATATATGAATCTTTTTCAAAGATGCTCCATAATTAGATTCCTCTTGACCTGTTCTTTACAGATTTTTTTCACCTTTTATGCACAGTAGTTGGATTGACCCTCTGTTCTGGTATTTAGAGTTGTTTGGCACCATGGGAAATACGCTTAATGAATACATTAGTAATTATGCACAAACTTAGAAAATCATGCCTGAGCACAAAGGTGAACACCAAGTCTGAGCCAACAAAGTTTTCACATGAATGTGTCAGAAGGCTGCAGGGATGTGAAGCATTTTGGAAAAAGAGACCATCTTTGGTCCAAAGAGGCTACAAAGAAAGGCCTTGATCTTGCAGGTGGCTTTGAGCAGATTTCTGAACCAGTGTGCATCTGATCATGGCAGCATGAACAAAGGGCCCCATCACAGCTCTGTGCCTCAAAATTTTTCTTTTCTGAGGGCTGCAAATCTAGATGAGAATCTTCACATATGTTCAAGGGCAGTCAAGCTCTTCCTTGTTGCAGGTGGGTGTCCTTTCCCTTCTGATCCCCCTGGACACTCTGGTGTCCACACATTGCTCCTTACAGTCCATGAAATACCAGCAGCCACTGCAAGGGATGATGGTGGCTCTCCCTGGCCCAGGCTTAGTCTTGTCCCTGCCCCAATCCCCAGCCAGCAGATGGGGAGTTTTCTGCCAGTTTAGCTCCCTGAAGGAATGCAAAGGCATTAGTGGGAGGTGGAGGGAAGAGTGGGAATGGCTGTTTGTAGGTGGTAGTCATTAGCTGGGTGTTTATGTGTGCTACCCCACACTTCTGTCACACCCAGGATAGGAACCATAGCATGCACTGGACCCAGGCTGGATGTCTATGTGCTGAGATCATAGATGTGATTTCAAAACATAAATATGGACCCAGATAAAAATTACATGAGCCACTGAAATCTCTTAAGATGTTTTCCCCAGGGCTGTGAAAAAAGAGGCTGTTTTTTCAGAGTGGCAAAACCAGGAAGGGAAGGATCTGTGGGGTGTCCTTCCCCCAGGTGGGCCCAGGTTAGCACCCACAACAGGGCAGACATCAAAACCCAGGGATTTTAGCATCCAACCAAGGTGTCCACCTTGTTTCCTTCTACTATACATCCCCTCCTTTCCTCGGGATGGGGTTCTGGTATGGTCATGAGGGCACAACCCCTTCTTCACCCAGGGCTTGTTGACATGGCTGTTTTTGCTCCTCATTTCTAAAGCTCTCACCAACACCTGGATTCTCAGACACTAGCATAATGAAAATAAGATGAAATAGCACTTGGTTCATTTGGTGAAACTAAAATTGATTTTTAATTTTTAATAGGTTGACTCACCACTCATGGGCATTGCAGACAGTAGTTAAAAACTACTTTGCACTGGAGTCAGAAAGTCAGAACTAATTAAAGAATATGTCCACAAAAGCACAGCTAGTAGACTGAAAGGAAGACCTTAATTAGAAATTTGGGAGGTAGTAACCCTCCTGTTAATAATGCTTAAATGACATTTGGGAGCCATGCAAAATAAGTAAACAGCTTCTCTCTGCATAACTACAGTAGAATTCAGGAGATCAGACGAACAATGTGAATAGGGTCTGGATGCTGCCACTCCAGAGCTGAAACAACCTCCTCCTCAAAGCAATCTTCAGGCTTGCTCTCCACCTAGTAACAAACAGCACTGCAGCACTTAAAAAAGTCTGTAGAGTAAGGCAGCAAGGTGACTCCAAGGACTGCAAGGCATGAGCAATAGTATGCAGAAGCTAGAACACCTCAGCCTACACAACATGACTTACCTCCATTCCTAAAGCAAAGCTCCAGGCTTTGCACCCTCAGTTATCTGGCAGACACAGCCAGCCAGGGCTCAGGAGAAATGTAACTGAAGCAAGATAAATATTTCAGGCATGTCGATGGTGATGCACTGATTTGGTAATGACCCATGCTGAAAAAATAACCAGGCTAGGAAAATGAAGTGTTTTACAACATTTCATTTCTATTCAGAAGAAAAATAAAATAAGAATCTGATGCTAATGTGCCCCTCCGCATAAGCCTGAAACTCCCTGTATTAGCAAACCTGGACAGTACCGTAAATCAAAAGGCATGCTTTCATTTAACCTGCTGTGACAGACCCCAGTGCAATCTGCTCTGGCAAACCACCCCAAACTCCATCCATCCCCCTAGCCCAGCCAGTTCCTGCAGCAGCAGCACTGGGGCTGGCACAGCTTGGGAGGAGTCACAGGGATCCGGGGGTGACCGACACCCTCTGCCACAGGTGCTCCCCTCCATCAGCACCTGGAGCCAGGGTAGGGAGCGTGGGTGCTGAGCATGCTGCAGGAGCTGTTCCTTTGACAGGAGCTGTCTCGGAGCTGAGATATTAAAAATAACAGTCGACGTGTTCAGGCACGACAGCTCTCATACAAAAGAAGTTCCGTGGATTTCACCATACCTTCTGTGTTGTGGCTGCCAGTACAGAAATCTACCTAAATTATCACATTGTTTAGAGGGGAAAAAATCACACAGATTTAAAGTGTGATAAAAAAATGCAAAGGAAAGGTTTCCAATAATTTTTAGTACATTACCAGAGGACAGAGAGCTGTCCCCTTTCTCTTCTAATCCATGAAACAAGAGTAGTCTGAAGTTTGAGGTGTTTCATGATCTCTGGATATTGTGAGTTACTTAAGCCAAAAATATCAAAATGTTGAGTTATCTGCTTGCTGATGCCTGGTAGTTTTGTAGCACCCTTTCCTAGGCACTCCTTGCAAAAAAGCATAAATATACTGTACCAGAAATATTTTTAAATGGAAAACTTTATCAAGGTCACAGTTCCTGCATTTTTCTGATTTTCATTAGCAAGCCAACTTTATTTAAATTTTGGGGAACTTTCAATAGTCATTTAAAAAGTACTAAATATGGATAATTACATGGGAGAACACACTAACAGCAGGCTTATCAGAAGTCTCAGCCAGGAGCATCCTTTGGTGCTCTGCATGTTCACCAACTATTTCTTCCACCCCCACAAAGCAGCCACCATGGTGGGGGGAAGATGAGAGCCTAGCTACAGTCTGGAAGCTGCATTTGGCATGTTCAACCTCTTTCACTTCCAGTCCTTATTTGTGGAGTCTTGTCTTGGGGGCTGACAGGAGGCTGGGTCGTGTTCAAGTCATTTTTCTCATGCAACCCTTTGTTACACATTTTGATGTCCCTATCATTAAAGTTTTAAAAAGAATAACTCTTAGCGCAAGCTATTACTAGCCTTGAATAGCCATCAAAAACCTGCAGGCTGTGATATTAAAATGACTTTGTATCCTCTTCCACGTTCTTTTTTAGCAGAGGGCTTCTTGTCACCCTACATTTTCCTGCATCTTTTAAAGAATGGGAAACCTCACAGTAGAGCAATACCTGCTGCATGCCTGTTCTTGAAGACTGAATGGTCAAAACTTTGCCTAAATCACAGGTAGGAGAGATAATTTTGATCTGCTGCTTGATACAACTATTTTCAATCTGCATTGTTGTAAAATAGAAGGTTGTTAATTTCTGTTAGAACACCCTTGCTGTGCTCAAATGTCCCACAGCAAAAATGCGATAGACATCAACAGGGAAGCTGGCATCTCCCCACCAAGAAAAGCTGAGGATAATCTGTGTGTGTGCCCTCGCTTTGCTTCACAAAGGCCTTCAAGAGAAGAAATGAAAGGCAACGTAGCAGGCTGGTATTAAGCAGCCTCAGCCATTCAGATACTTAGCTGAATTATCAGCTTCGCCTGAAAAGAATTCAAACCAGACCATTGATGGTAATTATCAACTGCACTTTGTGGGCTTTCAGTCTAATGAATACACAAATGAAAAATCCATGGAGGAGGCTTCCAAAAATGAACATGGCAACAATCTTGATCTTAGAATTGGCTCAAAGAGAGCTCCTCCCAAACCAGCTCTGAGGCTGTGTTCTTACTGTACATTTCTGTTATTTCATTGCAGGGCTTTTCCTTTGAGAAACTCATTAGTCCTTTTATTCATAAAATAAATGCAAGTTTAATTTTCAAACTAAAAAAGCATTAAAATAATTACATCTCCAAATCCCCAGTTAAAAATGATAAGAGATCAAATCTGTCAAAGGCTGTAAATGATTCCCCATCTTCTGAGGGTCAGTTGAAAAATCTGCTCAGAATGAAGCAGCCACACTGAATAAAACTTTAAATAAAGAGGATTAAGCTCTGCAAACCACCAAACTCGGCTGAACTTGCAATTCAACATTATAAATTGCCAGCTTCATCTCTTTTTAACTGGAGAAATACAATATACATTTGTCTTTGTTACAAAAAGGTTCTGCAGCTCTGAGATTAATACACTACAGGACTAACAATGGCTAATCACGTCCAAAGGCTGGGGGAAGGCACGAATCCCGTCCCTCTGGGGTCATTTTGCAGGCTCTATTACCTCTATATGGCACAGTCAGGCTGACTTCTGCTACATACCTGGTATTGATTCTGAATTGCCTCTTGCCTGGAAAAAGATCTTGGCAGGGAAAAACTCTGTTTCAGCCAGACTTAATTATCCGTGAATTCTACGGAATATTCGCTGCTTGAGAGAAGACTTGAGAAAATTTGTGCAACCACCAGTCAGAAAACCACACAGGATGGGGAGGTCCTCCAGCAGTCAGGACAGGATTCTGAGGTGTGATGTGACTCAGACTTCCTTCTTTCATTTATCTTTTGCCCCAGGTCAGAACCTTGGTCTATCTGCATCCTCTTCTTATTTCCAACCACACTGCTGAATAGAACATTGCATCACCCCATTGCTAGTGTGCACAAGGCCAACCCTTTGCCCAGATGAAAAGAAAACATTTAAAAAACATTCAGGGGGAGAATATAATATTTAAATTTATTCAGGAAATTCTTTATATTTTTCCAGAATTCAAAAATAGTTTGATTTGGGATGGATTCAAAATGAAATGTTACATTTAGTGTAATCACAACATTATAAAACAGTGATTCCCACAGCTTCTTCCTTCTGACAGCAATTGAAGCTGATCTCACATGGCACATTTTGTGTTGCTGCTGCCTTCATTGATTAAATTTTTCTTCAACCAAGTAGTTGCATCCATATGCAAGTAAGAGAAAAACTTGGTGTGATCTTTTAAGGAACTTTGGGTCAAGTCATAATTTGGCTGCCAATAGCTCAGAGACAAACACATCTGCTATTATCCACTCAGCAGCAGTTTGTCTGTATCAGCTTTCCAGCCATAGGAAAAGAAATTGATAATTAGGAGGCCTTGGGACAAAGATAAGTGGTTAGATACACTCTGACAGGATTCTTAAAAATACTTAATTCCCAGTATGTAATACCTGCTTTCACCACACACAAAAGTGAGTGAAGAACAGAAGCAGAAAACTTCTCACAACTCCCCCTCAGGTGCAGAGAAGCTCTGTTTGGACAATTACAGTTTCTTCCTCATAAGTTTAAACCTGTCTCAAGCTCCTGCTTCTAATTTTGTGTAATGTTATCGCCACAGAACATCTTGTACAGTTGGTTAATCACTGCAGCCAACAGAGTGCTTCTTACACATCTCCCTGTGTTCTGTGTCCTCTGGTGCTCACTCGGTTTGTTTCTCGAACTGTGGCTTGATCAGCACTGAGACATGTTGAGGAAGCCAAGCTCACTATTTCCCTGGCTGCAGGCCACAAGAGCCTGGGATGCTTCACCCACATGGGGTATGATGTCCAGATGACTGTGGTAAGACCATAGGGACTGGTTTTCTCCCACACTCCCTGTCAGGGATAATAATTGACACAGCTGACTTTCATCTCTGAGGGCTGGACCACTTTTTCAAGAGGTCATTAAAAACTGGAAAATCTAGGCACATGGAAGAGCAAAGGCAAAGGAAAGCAAAGTTTCTACAGTGCCTATTTCATTTTGACTTCACTGCTCTGAGCGATTTGCACCTTCAAAGGGGCAAGCCTGTGGAAAGAGATGCACCCTTTCCATGTGGGAAGTAGTTTGTCAGATGCTTGCACTAGTCTTGGCCCTCACCTGGAGCAGGTAGCTCAGACCAGTAAAATGAGAAGCACATGAAAGCTGGTGAGCCCACATCGGTGCCTCCCCAACTGGGAGAGCTTCTCCATTCCCAGTTCTATGAAGTGGAGCAGTTAAGTATAACTTATCCAGATAAAAGGACTTTCCTTCTGAGAACATGAATTAACAAGCAAGTTATAACTGGTGCCTGATTTTAAGCCCATGTCTCTAGCATATCATTAGCTGAGTTTCTTTCTTTTGGGTTTTTAAAGTCATGAAACCCACCACCCTGGTGAGATCTATGTGCCAATTCCAGCTGGAAAGTGTTTTGCCCCCACAGCACCCACCTGTGTCCCAGCATTCAAGCCCCTTTTCAAGCAAAATGTAGAAACAAAACCTGCAGAAATGCAACCCTGTCTGTGGGAAAAGATGGGCGGAGAGATAGTACAAAAAAATATAAAAGTTTTGCATTATAATAAACCCTTGCTCTTGGAGACACATATAAAAAAAGAAGCTTCATGGTTTCTTGCTCTGAGAAGTGGAGTTGCAGTAGTTAAACTCGGGAAGTTTCAGAGCAGTTGAAGGATGAGGTCACTGTTCTTCAAACAGCCGTGTTTGGGTGTGATAAGGTAGGAAGGTACAACTATTTCCAGCTTTTGGTCAGCTGCCCCTGAGCCCTCTGACCCCTCCATGGTGGTACACACACTGGAGCCAGAGCAGCCTGGTTCTTCACTCTTCAAAGCAAAGGAAATGTGTTTTTCTCTCTAACCAGCTGCATGTAAAGTGTAATAAAAGGTCTTATGGAGAGAAGTGGTAGTTAAGATAATTTCAGACCTAATTTTTCTCCAGCGGTTGTACAACATACTTTGAAACTGAGCTTGATCCTTGCTTCTGTCGCAAAGATGCTCAGAGTAGCTCTAGATGTACAGAACTCTACTGCACAGGCCTTTGTCTACCTCCCATATATCACTGCCAAGAATGCACAGTTCAAAAGTAAAGGGAACAAATCTCTGGACAAAAGAAAAATACCAGTTAAAGGGACCTCTTACAGAGTCACCACAGGGCAATTTGTCTTCTCATGTCTGGTCACCTGAGCAAGATGAGGTCATTGCCCTCTCTGGCATCTTAGGAGCAGCCAACACAACTAACTTTGAGGGGAAGACAACTAAGTCTAGAGGTACCATGAACGTGCAATGAGAGTGACATGGCAAAGTCCATTGTAAAGCCTGGAGCTGATCCTAGGTGTTCCCAGACTGCCTTTAGTGCCTTTACTGTGGAATCAATACAGATGAATGAGGAATTAGATTAGTTTTATTTGAAATAATATTTGGGTATCATAAAGCAGAATGGTGCACAGGTTATTGCAGCAGCATTGATATGTAATGACTTTGAACTGACCTATTCAACTGTATAGAAATTTCACTTGAAAGAATTCACTCCTTGCGAGATTGGTTTTTGACAAAATGTAGCTGTGGCATGAGTGTTTATGGTTGCTATCTACATCTCCAAAAATAAGCTGATAAATTAACATCTCGCTCCAAATACTGTGTGGCTGAACAACAGCCTGGGAAGGTTTTGCTGAACAGCAAGGTGGGCAGTGCTGAGCATCCAGAGCAGCCCCAGCCAAGGTGAGAGCAGGAAGGGTTGCAGCCATCTGCCACACGGTTGGTTGGCCCACCTGGGATTAATCTGTTCTCAAGAGAACATACAAGGAAAAGGTGTCAGGGTCTTCCAGCCTACCACCACTAATTAACTGGCATCGTTGCTGATATTCATTGATACTCTTGCTGCTGCAGGAGAGAAGCCAGAAATCAAGCAGGGATGTCTGTCTCCTCTTTCTGACAGTGAGTTTCTTGCAACATGGGCTGAGATGTGTTAACAAAAACTGAGAAGAAGCTGTGCTCAGTCACTGCCCAGATGGCACCTGCTGTATGACAGCATGGAGGCTGCCAGTCCCACAGGGGATGCCAGTCTCATGGAGGATGTGAGTCACCCAGAGCAGGTTTGGGAAAGCCTTGCCCCCTGGCCACCAAAGCAAGGTAACCATGTCACAGTGCCACAGCAGGTGTGCAACAGATGCATGGAAGAGTCAGAAAGTTGGTAGCTTTTGCAGACAACTGTTGTTATTTCAAAGCCACGTTAAATGAAGACATTTGATCTACCTGACTCTACAGCCACTGTTAAGCACTGCTGCTGTAGCTGCCTGTCCATCCAAGTATCCCATTTTGTACAAATCAGAGGCTGGCTTCGGGACATGTTTACTCTGTCCCAACTTGTCTAATCTTCCAAGAACATCTGAATAAAAAGAATAATTGCCTTATCACTTATTAATCCCAAAAGTGATGATGATACTAAGGAAGTCTGAGACAAATACAGGACACTGCTCCTCTTGGGACACTGTGATAGCTGATGCTACACTCCCCAAAACAATCAAGCTTCTATGTGATAAGATATTAGAGAATGGTGACATTGACCAGTGTTTGTCCTGCAGATGTGAGCACCTCTTCTGTGCATGCTCCTGCCTCTTTCTTGGCTTAGGGGAGCTGGGTTGGTGCAACCAGCTGGAGCCAAGCAGCCGTAGAGCTTTCCTGAAGTCCCTGAAGATGTGTTTGTGCCACCCCCCTTTGCCAACACAAGTGTGAGGGAGAGGTGGTACATTCCCTTGGAGAAGTAATGGCATTTAGCTGGAGTCAGCATGGTTTTCCATCAACTGAGCAGTTTGCAAAGCAAATTTTTGGCTACAAGCAAGTCATACAGAGGGGCCAAAATGAGACAGGGAAACGAGACAGAGCTTTGTGAGGCCAGCCTTGCCTGTTGTGCTGATGCTTGCCTCCCTGAAGACTTTCTTTCCCCACATCCTCCTCCTGTTCCCTGGCTCCAAGAGCCCGCAGAAGTCCAGCCTACATTTGACACATGCCATGGAAAAATGAGTCAGTCATTAAGGCTTTTAACAGTGACGTAAGCACAAGTGACACACGTGTATCTAGTGCGTGGGATAGGAGCAGCAGAAAAACATTGTACGAGTGACTGATGTGCCAAATTTCTTTTTACTTGTTGCAAAGAGAAATTGTGTCCATTACCGGTGAGCAGTAGGCAATTTTTAATAGGTTGTTTGCTTTTCTTTTGTTAGCTGCAATTTTATAGTAATCTGTTCCACGAACCAGTGTCTGCTCTTATAGGAGGAAAAAATATATTTTTTAGAAAGACCAAGAGGAATGAGTCATGTTTAGCTACTCTGTTTCATGAATTTCTCTGTCTTTCCTGAAAGATGGACATTTGATAGGACACTTCTGTCATTGCTTCCCTCAGATTTGTAGGGGGTGAATTTGCCTCTTATGTAATTATTCTGAGGTACCAAGGTTAGTGGCTGCTGGTCTTACAATTAAAGAATTAATATAGACGATCTTAAACATGTTTTGGGTGAGGAAGGAAAGATTTGCTCGTCTTTTCACCAACTAGATCTAGGTGTTGAATTTTGCCTGCTATGGGGTTTGCCTGTATTTTGTTTGCTTGTTTTCAAGAATTTTACAGTGCCTCTGTATCTTTCATTCTTAGTGAAAATCTGGGGCTCTTCTGCTATGTGAGCATTCATGGATTATTGTGCTTCAAGGTATGAATAATTCTCATAAATGATAGCTAGACTAGCTCAGCCTAAGAGAGACATCTTCTTCCACTCAGTTTGGAGTTGCTCTGTTAAGTGCAGGACCCTCAGGCTTGGTTTGCCTGACCTACCTGCTGCTTCCACCTGTTTGTGTCGTCTCCCATCAGAAAAAAATTGCTCATTTTAGCAGATAAAGACCTAGTCACCATATATATGGACTGAAAAGTGTGACAACCAGAGGGATTTCTTTTCATGCCAAGCATCTTTCCCATTGTCCCTGGCTGTGGTAGTGGCTAACCCATTGATGCATTGAAGGATCACAATTGACAGCACTAAAAACAACCACCATAGAGCTGCTTTCTCACTGTGCTGAGAAAGGAAGACCCGGGGGGTACCCAGGACATCACCTGCTGCCCTGGCCAGAGCCCTGCCTGGAAACTTATCCCCTCTCCCCTCCCTTACTACTGATTTTCATAGAAGGAGGTAGCACTGTGAGCTGTTCGTGCGTTACCTCAAACCCAAGGGAGGCTTTGGGAAGTATATAGCATATAATTCCCTGCAATAGCTCTCTGCCATCCAGGAAAGGATGGGTTCTGGAGTGCATCCTGGCTGCTTACAGAGAACAGAGAGTTTGTAGCTGGAATTGCTCAGGGCGTACAAAGGATCTGGCAGACTGAAAGCCAAACCTCTCTGCAGAAATCATTTGGCATATCTTCTCCCCAGAAGCCCATATACCAGTGCACAAACTGCAAATATCCCCAGCATATTTACCAGGAGCAGTCTGTAGCTGTTTGCATTACGTCTAACTAAGGCATTTTTTGTCATTCTTCTTTGTCTTGTATCGCAGGAAAGTACATAAAGGGTTAAGATATAATAATAGCTTCCTCAGCCCTTTCTACTTTATTTTATTTTATTTTATTTTATTTTATTTTATTTTATTTTTCAGAGGCTAATTTAGATATTTAGATTTATAACACCGAGCTGGGAATATTTTATGGGACCTCTGACTTAAAATATTGGCAACATATCACTGCAGAGGTCTGCCTTTCTTTTTCAAAAAACCATGGAAATATCAAGCTGGAACAGCCTGAGATGGTCAGCCCGCTGTCTGCCATTTGAATCCCATGAAAACTCAAATACAGCTGCAGGTTCGACTTTATTCTGGTCAAATATGGCAGTCCTGGAATGTGCCCCTTTACATTGGGGCATGAATAGTGTCAAAATTATTGCTATTCTCCTAGCAGTATGGATTAAAAGCTGTTTGACAGTTCCCTAAAGGCATGAGTGAACGGGGAATTATTCAGGAATGGATTTCTCTCTAAGGAGGTCCCACAAAGATCAATTACTGACTCCTCTTTTCCTACAGAATATTTTAATCAGTGATTTGGGGAGACAAACAAAAAAAAATAAATCACAACTGAGAAATTTCAAGGTGGCAAAAAAATCATACATTACTTTGAACAGAAGAAACCCAAGGGCATTTTAACACAGGCAAATATGAAATTGAAAACCTGTAACTGCAGAACATAGGTTGCATTTACAGAACTCTATCTTGCAGGTATATTGAGATACCCTGGAAAATACCTAAGCATGTAAAATATGCCCACTGCTATTCAATAGCCCATGCTGCACCAGCAGGTCTGAACAAGCCTTGATCAGAAACTGTAGAACCAGGACAGGCCCCAGGAAGGGGAGCAGAAGGAGAAGGAGGAGGAAAAGGAGGAGGATGCATCCATCATACCTGCAGTGGACTATCCATTACCTGTACCTTGGTCAAGCAGGACATTGAGAATATGAAAAGTGTTCAGGAAAAAAGCCAAAAGGCAAGGAATGTGATAGGAAAAATATGCTAAATAATTAAATAATCCAGGAATTCCATCAATTTTACTTAATCAGAAGGAAGAAATATGATCACAGTCTACAACTACTAATGTAAGGAACAGAAGTTTGAAGGTTCTTTATTCTGCAAAGAAAAGTGTAACAGCAGGCAGTGCCCAGGTGTTAAAAACAGAAAACTTCAGATGAGAAACATGGCAAAAATCTTTGAGTATGTGATGTGAGTTCTCTGAGTCTGCTCAGCTTGTTAGTTTCTATGCTACTGGAAATTTTAAAATTAATTGAATATCTTCTGGAACAGATGCTCTTGCTCCAATTAATTTGAAGAAAGCTTATCATCTGCTATATGCAGAAAGTTACAGAGATGGTCACTCTCAGTTCCCCCTGTACTTCTAATTTCTGAGAATAAACCCCAAATTATTACACATGCTTGATAGTTATTTGATGCAGCACAGAGCTCTGTCACCTATATGTGAGAGCTCATACGACCATGCCCTGGTGCAAGAAGGGCTGTCTTGCTTGTTTGCCTGAACTGAGACACCTGAATTCTGCCCACAGCCTATTTTGGGCACCAGTTACATGACGGCAGCATCCTCAGCGAGGGCACACAGGGCTCTTGTGCTCCCACTCCAGCTGTCTGGGAGCTGGAGCAGGGCAGGCTGGCTCGTGTCTGCTTGCCAGGGCCCAGGGAGACATCCCACGCTTCATGTGATCCTCCCAGGATTTGCGGATAATAAAGGCTCACTTTGTAGCGAACGGCCTCGATGTTCTCCTGAATGCGGGAATTAATTCTAGCACCATCCATGCGGCTTTTAGCAAAGAGAACAAAAGGTCTTGGAAAAGCTCCTGAGCCAGTTCAGTGCAAAAAAACAACACATAAAGGTACAGGAAAGGATGAGGCAGGAAGATTTTTTTGTGGTTAAATCAGTTGGTAACATCGACATCCTGCAAGAACAGCATTGTTGGGGGATCTTTTGTGCTCCCTTTTCTTTTTTGAGAGTCCTGTGTCCTTGGTCAGAAGGAAATGCCATTCTGGGGTGAGAATATTGGAAGCAGAAAATGGGTTTTATTCATACTGAGTATCCCAAACCATGCCAGTGCTAACAAACTGGAAAAAAAAAAAGAAATGAGGAAGCTGGTATATGTGTAAGGCACTCTGTGAATGACACACTGCTAATAAAACTAATTCCCTCTCTGAACAACAGCGGATCTCACAAAAGCCTCTCTCCTTTGAACAGGAAAGGCTGAATGAACTAAGAAATTGTGCTTCTCATATAACCTTTGTGTGTGAATGAATCATAGCTCTGGTACAGAAAGCTAAAAGGATGTATTTTAAGAAAACTTATAGTGAGTTAACCATAACATTTCCACGTAAATCATGCAATATGTTCTTTTTATTAATCTTTATCTTGCAAATTGACCAATACTATTCCCTCCTGTTTTGGTCTCATTTTATTTTCTGTGTCAAGCCAAAAAGCTGCAATTTGAGGGCTTCTTTAAGGTATGTCGCAAGTCTGTTGGTATTTGCATAACAGTAGATTTCGGGGAGGCTCCTGTTTTCCACAAACTGCACAGCTTCCTCACATGGTATGAAAATCTTGACTGGATTTATGTCCCTTTAAAAATTCTGTCCCCTAGCCACACAGCCCTGCAGATAGCTCAGCAAACCTTCATTTCCATTAAGAGCCCCACTGAGGTAAGCAAAGAGTGTTGGGTGTGAGCACACACAAACCCAGGCTCTCATGTGTGATTATCCATCCATAGCTCAGACAGACAAAGGATGGGAGATTGAGCAAGGGGGATGCCCCATGACAGCTCTCTGCCATAGCTCCAGCTGTGAACCTAGGCTCTGTTTGAGAAATGAGGGGAACTCAGGGCAGATAGTGACCTGCTCCATGATTTGACTCTGTGAATGGTCCAGCAATGCTCAAAATGGTCTCTAATGTCATATTTGGCTTGCAGAGCACACAAAACTTGGGTATATTCACTGTGGACCAAACGGGTTTTTCCCAAACATTAATATTCTTCACTAGCTAGTTTTGACAGTAAGTGATAACTAGTAGATAGTGCTAATCTATTACTGAGAATTTCTCCTGCATTTCATGTTGATTATAGTACTTTCAGAAATAACTAATATATAAGTTAATAATAAATCCAACTGAGGAAAATCATTAAATCATCATGACAGTCTTATCACAGGTCCAAAATACAGACTTCACTGAAATCTAAAGAGATATTTTTATCTATATAGGGAAAATTACCAATGAAGTTAGAGCATGGTTCATTGCTTCTGTTAACTGAAGAGTTTAAGGCAGATAATTTATTTCACAATTGGCATATTAGGTTATTCAAGCTAAGCCATGGCTCAGCTTTGTACCATTTTTGTTTATAGACATCTGTGGAAGAAATGTTTAATCTCCTGAAGTTAACAGTAAAACTCTCACTGAAATACCTGCAAACAAGGTACTGACTTTCCAAACCTATTTGCATTTTGGAATTGGAAAATCGTTTTTTGCATCAAACTCTCTCCCAGAGCAGAGGCACCACCAGCAGCGCTCCAGGGTCACTTCTCACTTTCCCATGAAAAGACATGTTCCACCAGCAGTTTCTGTCCCGCCAGCAGCTTGTGACAATCCCCATTATCTTCTCAAGCGTGGTGTGCCAAGGCCCATTTCCCTTCCCCACACCGCAGATCAAGTGTGCTGGCCATGCTCTGCAGCAGCCAGATGCAAACTGTCTGGGAAGAAGGATACCCTGTCACCCTGCTAGCTCTAACGTGCCTCTCCATGATGCACTGAGTGTGTACCACAAGCTCTTTGAAGTCTGCCTGCACCTTGACTTTGGCCACCTTCCCTTGGTCTTTTGGTTTATAATGTACTGTGTAATATTTCGAATTTTCTTCTGTGCCCGTTCCTCATTAGGCAAACCACATATTATCATAGCAAGCAACCCTCCCAGCCATAATTATTCCAGCCATTAGGTCTTTTTCAGCCTTCATTACTCAGTCACACAGATTTGCCTTATGACTACATTTGTTACTCTTATTTGGACACATGAAGACATACGGTATGTGATGATGACTCGGTCACCATTATCCCCAAAATTATTGTCTTTAAATATGTGGAGTCTTTCAGCATCCGTATACAGTCCTCACTCTGCAATTCACTTCCTGCAATAATTTTTGCATGCTTGTCTTTCCATTTCACATATATAAATTTCTTGTATTAAATCTGAGCAAAGTTAATAATCCTGAAAATGTTCAAAATCAAAAAGCATTATCGTTTTAAAGTAGTAAAAATATTAAATAACTCTTTTGAAAGTGTGTATTAATCTCCATTTGCGTAGCCTCTGAACTTCAACGCTTTCCTTTATTTTCATTAGAGAAAAATTGGCTCCTGACCATAAAATCAACAATAAATTGAATATATAATGTACCTAAAGACTCCTGGCTTTTAAACGAGTTGGGCTACCATGTTTTTTTCTCACAATTTTTGCAGGTCTGCTTCTATGCCCGTTCCCATCTCATCTCACATAAAAGCAGCAGCACCCAGAGGGAAGGAGGAGGTGGGACTGAAATGCAGGTGCCTGTTGTGTGCCACATAATCCAGGGGGATCTGCCCCAAAACTTTTCAGGCCAAAAGGGCAGGAGAAGCAGAGTGAAGGAGTAGAGGCTCAGAGGAGCTGCAGCAGCTCCTCTGACATGCTGAGCAGCCCAGTGGAGTGGTCACGTTTAAGATGCCTTGCTCCCTTCTACTCCAGTGCAAACCAGGCTTGATTTCACAAGGATTCATCACACCAAGCCCTTAGTTCAGGGCACAGTGGAAATTATAGTATCTTAGACTGCTGGGTCAAGACTTCATGGTCTTGTCATTTTTGCTCTTCTTTTCCTGTTCTAATGAGAGTGAGTGTTCTTCCGTTTTCTTTTTTCTTGTTTGCTGTGCATTTCTTTCCCTCTCATTTAATATTGAAAAAGAAAAAAAGAAAAAATGGACAAGAAGCTCTTCCTATTTAAATTGCAAGAAAGGCTTCTGAGAAATTATTTGTACAAGGAAGTCAGTTGCTGTTTTCATCTTCCTTTGAGTTTCACCATGTTCCTGGACACCTGATGATGCCCTTTTTTTCATGGTGTTCACTGGCATCCCTCATGAGGCAACCTGCTGCTGGTCTGACCACATCTCTGAGCTGTGCCTGCCCTTGCAATCATGAGCTTCTCCTTTTCTGTTGTCTGTTGTCACCCTGTGCTGTCCCAGGACTCAGAAGTCCTTTTCATCTTTTTTTAACAGCTCTGACTTCAGTTAGCTACAGTTGGAAAGAGATGGCCTGGTGCCCAGGAGCAGTGTTACAGAGCATTTAAGCAGGAGCTTAGCAAAGCTCCTGCTGAGTGAGGTTACTCTCATGTTCCATCTCAGATAGATGGAGAGCAGAAGGCTGATCATCTTCTGGGCTCATGCCTTCTCACCTACTCTCCTTACTTAGGGCAGAGCTGCCTCCAGGAGCCTCTCAGTTTCCCAAAGTCTTTTCACTCTGCCTCTGTGTGTGTCCATCTTTCAGAGGTCTGCAGTCTGCTTTTAAGAATCACAAAAGCAATGTTTAGATTTGTGTTAATGACATCTCTTATTATGCTTCCAGAACTAATCCTTCATACCTTACCCTCCCCTTACCATCTTCATTACCCACTGTCTCATACTGAGTAGGCACTGTTTTGGTTTTTAGGAGAGCAAAGTTTTTAAGTATGTAGAGTGCTTTGTCTTTCCTTTTTGACATTTCAAATTGCCATGGTCACAGATATTTAGATATGAAAAGACTCAGTTTATATTAAGCAAATGACACTACTGGGCTGTTCTTGCTTTTACTCCTACTAATTTTAGTTCAAAATGTCTTCCAATAGAGTACAGATACACCTCTGTGAAATAAAAGGGTTCTGCTCAGTGACTGGCACTCAGGGGAGGAAAGAGAAAAATGGCAGCAAAACTCGTCCTTCTGACAGCTTTAAAAGCTGCCACAATTATTTCCATGTCTTTGTACTCCTGAAAATGACTATTTTAAACTAAAACTTAGCAATTTGAAGACAGAAATGAAGTGTTTGCCTTGGGGTCCATTCTGGAACTGGAGAAGAGGTGTTTCACATCTGTTTCTCAGCCCATACTGCAATAGTACAGCCCAAGGAATGGGAGTCAATTTTGCCCAGAGAAGGCTATTCCCAGATGGAAGTGTCCTTTTAAATGTGTCCAGTTCATCTGGGGTAGTGGGCTGGCCAGCCAGAACAGGCACTTTAAATGTTGCTAGCCCCAAAACCACTTCTCTTGAAGGAAGGGACTCTAGGTATGTGCATTGCCACCACTGCTGCAATCAAATCTCCTTTAATGATGTATCTAAACAGGCATCCAGAGCACAATCCATTCTATGCATTTGATTTAGCCAACGTTCTTTCTCTATGACTTTGTGTGCTTAGAGGAAAACGTTGTTGTAAAAAAAAAAATCTGTAATACTTCAAGAAACTCACAGCCCTTAAAATTAGATTTGCCTGAATAGGCAGCAGTCAGAAAAAACCTCCCTTGCCTCCTCTTTTGTCCTTGCATGGCCTTTTCCATCTTCTCTGCTCTTTTTGTCTGGGCCCTTCCCGAAGCTTTTCTGAATCATGTGTTATTGCATTTGACATTTTGGGTCTTGGGCTGCGTCACAGATCACACAGAGAGGAATTCAAGGGCCTGGCTTCCAGGCTAGGCTGCAGTTACCTGAGGTGACTGCTGTACCCTGAATCAAGCACTTCTCTATTTTTTCCTGTGTTTGAACTACAATCCCAAACAAGAACCTTGAACGCATCATTTATCAGTGTATAGCCAGCAATATACTTCAGTATCTCATCTGAATTTGTATTTTGGCCCTGTAGTTCACTTCTAGGGGCTTTCACAAGGTTTTTGCATATTTCTGTGGTGTTCAGGAGTGTTTGAAGATTTATGGTTTCTCAGTGGCATTTTCATAAAATGATAGGTAAAAATTAGGTGTTGGCATTTCTTCTGCAATAAAAACTCGGGCGAGTTTTTCTTGCATACGGAATGATTTATTTCCCTTTCTCTTGAAATCCTGATTTACAGTTAAACTGAGGATCACATCAGAAGCTGGTTAGCCAGAAGCAAGCCTCCTGTAGATCCTTTTCTTCCTTATTTTTAGCTCTGTTACAGCCACTATTGTCTTTATAAACAACCTGAGTACAGACAGCTTCAATATTCTGAGAGGTCAGTGTATATCTCAAAGCAGCAAGGAGAATGCCATTTGTGGTTTTGGTTTTAATATTTATTTGAGGGTATATTGATTAGAAAGTTGATTAAGTCTGTAGGGATTTCCTGTGGTTTGACATTGGAATGTCACCTTAGATTTCCTGAGAAATCTATAGTATTTATTTAGTGGCTTGATGTTATTTATCCTGCAAAGAATTTAGTACAAAGTGGCCTAAAAGGGAAGGTAACAAGTTTGCAGTGTTACAGTCTAGGAATCATATATTTTCTATAATTTTCTTGAGAGTCATTTGAACTCAGCATGGATATTTTTTTCTGACATAAAATCTTGAAACTGAGCTTTCAAGAATGCATCAGTTTAATGCTATTCTTCAACATATAATGAGTGTTGCAAGGAACATCAGCATCAGAAAAATTGCTGCACTTATTTAAACATGCTAAAAGTTGGGATTTTGCTAACTGCCATAATCAGACCTTTGTTAGTGTTGTGCATCTACAGGTGCGAAGGATCCACAGAGAAGGGGGAATTGTCAGACCAGTGAATCAATCTGAGTCATACAGAAGAACAATCTTTCAGTGTCACCGAGAAATTCAGCTGCTCACTCCATGAAGCTGAAATCCATGACACAGTTCATTTTTCAGCTGTTGAGCACATTCACATAATGTAGCTCATTCACTGTGTGTTGCCTACTTCACGTATGAATGTGCATTCACTTGAAAAGCCCATGAATACCCTTAGGTTTACAACACAGATATTGTAGTGTGGTACATTCAGCTTATCTGCATAGCTATAGGACTTGTGTGGCAGCATGAATTAATCAGAAATAGAATGGTTTCCAACTTGAAAAGATACCAAATGCTATTAAGAAGATTTAGTCAGTTTTAGTCACACAAAAAGAAAAAAAAAAGAATCAGAATTATTGCATGGGATCTCAGTAGCAAATTTCCTCCAAACCAAAGCTGGAGAAAAAACTTCTTTTTCCCCATCCAGTAAATAAACAAAAAAGAAATCCTAAAAAACTGCATAAGCAAATGTATTAATGTATTAGCAGTGTTTTTTGAGCAGCAATTGTATGACAATACTGGTAAGGTAAGGCTGGCAGGTAGAATGAACACTTAGTATTACTTTTTGAGTATACATTGGTATAAAGTATGCCATCTACCTACAAAAGGTTACCTTGATATTCTTTTTTGCTTTTCTTCATCACCAACTTTAACACATATTTATCTCTAAAGTGAAAAGGTGCATGTCATCTGAAAGGAAATCTTGCCATTTTCTGGTTAAAATGCAAGAACACTGTAATGCTATCCCTGTTTTGCAATTAGATAGGCGTACTGTATTTCCTCAGATCTGTCTTCATGCCAAAATAATCCTTAATCAACATATTAAGTGCTGCAAGGGCAGAGTTAGCACTTGGCTGTGTTCAGAGTTGGTAGAGAGAAGAAGTCCTTGCACATTCAGTTACTGAATCCTCTGCATTTGCGGCAGTGGTCCAGAACAGATCAGTTTCAGATATGGAGAAATCACTCTGATCTGGCCTCTGGCCAGCTCAAGGCCTGTTCTAAAGTCAAAAAACCCCAAAAACACCCTGTATGCCACTATAGATCCATAGACTTTACTATTTTCTCCACATCCCACTATTTCTTCTGCAGTCACAAAACCCCTCCTGACTGGCTCTTCTGCCTCCAGCCCCAAAAGAGAAGGGCCAATGCAAATCCACACCAATGCCTGTGCCAGCAGGCTGAGAGAGACCCTGCTTTATTTGTAAAGGCAGTAGGATGTGGTATCATAGCTTAACACAAGAGTTCTGGGAGAGCAGATCCTCACTCTTTGGACCAGAATAAGTATTTGTCAAAACTTGACAGCTTTTCGGTCAGTAGTGTATAATTTTACTTCTACAAACTTTGATATTGTTCTGATGTGTCCAAAAAGAACAATGCACAGACCTCTGCAGAAATCCAAGCAAAAACAAGTTGCAAAAACAAGGCGACAACAAAACAAAGAAATTAATTTAAAAACATGGAAGACAAGGAAGCACAGTTAGGTACATTTCAGGGCTTCAATTTTGTCATTCCCTTATGCTGTGTGGGTGGGAGATAAAGTGTGTGTGACTGAGCATTCTAGTGGTAAAAAGCACAAGAGGTGTGGACAGTTGCTCCTCAGTAAGGGAGCATATAAACCTATTGCAGCACAACTGTGTGGAAGCATCACAAATCATCCATATACCCTGCAACATCCTGAAAGATCCTGAGGGATTGACAGGAATAGTCACTTCATGGCTTACAAAAAATATGGCTTACAAAAAATGTGGCTTACAAAAAATGTGGCTTACAAAAAATGTGGCTTACACCCACATTATCTGAAGAACAAAGGTAAAAGTTCTTTTTACTTGTCGGTAGAAAAATATTTTGCAAATTCTAATATTTGGATACTTAGTCCCTGTCTGAACAGGGGTATGGGAGCTTCTGAACAGAGGTATAAACATGGGGAAAACACATGGCTTATCTGAGAAGAGATGAGGCCCATTAAGGATCCTGCCTAGGGCAATCTGACTGACTCTGTGGAGAAATCTGGCTCTTTATCTGTGGGCTGGGGTATTTCTATGAGAACAACAAACACATCTGACTCAGTGCAAGATTTTAGAGATATCCAAAGTATGGAAAAACAGGAGTTTGTGCCCTCTCCAGGAGAGTGATGTGGAGGGCCAGGAACCCAAGCCCCACAAAGGGAATTGACTGGGGGAGTTCTGATGGTATCTGTTCAGCTGGAGGAGGAGATAATGAGCAGGAGTCAATGACACTGTTGTCACCGTGCACAAACTCAGCGACAGTTCTTAAAGTACCTTCTGCAGGAAGGTCAATAAAAAGTCGGGAGATAGAGGAGCACCATCAATTAAAGCAAGTGTCACAACAAGGACAAGGAAAGCAAAATTCAGTGCTCAGGTCAAAAAGGAAAGAGCACCTGGGCTAGAGCTCATTGTCCAGGAAGAATATGGATGTACAACTGCAGGGCCAGTAGCAAAGATCTTCAGTGCTTTTGCACATCTCAGAGATGGTGTTATTGGAATAGAGAGTAATAAGTGGGGTCTTTCATGATGTATTTTCCAAGAAAATGGGAAGGTAGTCTGTGCTCTGGTGGGTCATCAGTCTGGTGGATAACTGTTGTGATCTCTGACACCTAAAGGCTTTAGAATAGACTTTAAAGGAAAGAAATATCAAAAATATGGAGAAGAATGAAAAATGCAATTAAAAACCCCACGGGTTTATAAAAGGTATATTATATGTGGTATCTTTTTTTTTATGGTATTGGTTTTTCAGACAAATGAGGTATATGTATTGATTCTATAAAGCTTATGGTACTTTGTTGCATTGGAAACCATTAGTACAAATTAGCATTGGGATAGGAAATGTAAGGGAGAAGAGAGCAGATGAACAGAAGATCAGGCTAGTGAAAAGAAAGCTGTTGCCTGGAGGAAGGTAATGACCAGAGTTTTTCAAGGTTTTGTCTTGGGGCTGATCTTATTTAATGTTTGCACAAATAAATTTGATGCAAAGTGAGTGTGCTATTGAAATGTGCTAAAGACATTTAGCTACAATGGTTTAAATATCATGAGTGAAAAAATTAGTGATTTTTCAGACTCCCATAATTGAAATGAAATTACATGCAAAAGCTTGAAAGGCAGGAATAATGTACAACCAGATAATTAACAAGATTTTCTGCTATAAACCAGGGACACTAAGCAAAAGGACAAAGGAAGAAGAGTATTAGTTATCATCTTGATTATGATAGGTTACCAGTCTGATGAGGCTGTGAAAGGCACAAATACAATCCTTAAACAATAGTCTGTTTAGCAGAAATGGAGAAATGTTAATACCACTGCATTAGGTAGCAATGAGATACCATCTGTACTACAGTGTACAGGAGGAGTTAGTTCAAGAAAAATGAATGTGAGCTGAAAGAGCGAAAGGCTATTGGAATGTTACGTCTAAAGAATATATTAAGAATAGACAAAAAAAAGAATATAAGTGGAGTAGTTAGCACCATTTTTTCTCTGTCTTAAGAAGACAAAGCTGAGGAATATACTGTCTGTGCATTAGTAAAGAATTGGGTCCGAGAAAATAGAAAAAAAATGTTTCTGCAATAACAGCCACAAATAAAACAGCAATAAACTGTCACAATAAACTGGCAAGGAAAAGTACGTGACCTATGATGATTTTGGAATTCCCTTTGACCTATGCTCTTCAGGTTGTACTTAGTTTAGTCTATTGTGCCAGTGAATTGCCTATATTCTGTACTGTTGTGCTGCTTCTTCTGGTTCATAAGCAATCAAATCTGTTCTTTCACACTAGAAAAAGAAAAAAAAGTAGGCATCACAAAACCAAGTCAGAACAGCATTAGTGCATGTAGTACACTAAAATGTCAGTTCTAGAGGATATATGGACAAATGGACGTGACTGCTCTCTGCTGAAGAGCTGAACAAGTGATCCTGTAGGTGAGATGGGGTGAACTGACACAGGGTACCAGCCAAGAGATCCTGAGCAGACTTCAAGGGATCCTGAGTTTTGATATCACCAGTGACCCGGTACAGCAATAAACAGACCTTCCCCCTTAAAGAGCTATGGAGAACAGATTTCAGTGGCTGATGTTGCCACAGAGCTTAGAAGAGTTGTCTCTGCTGACTGATGAAAGGCCAGGACAGGCATGGCAAGGCAGGAAAATACAGGAAAATCCAGGAAAATCCAGCTCTCTCATGTTCTCTCGTCCATGACAGATGATGCTTTCTGTTTATGTGTTGTCTACAGTCTGATAAGTCTAATGCTAAGAATATATATATGGTTCTTACTTTAAATCATCAGAAAAAATACTCTTTTATCTTAGTACATCTGTTGGGTAATCATGATCATCACAGATATGAGTAATATTATTCCTCTTAATATGTAAATAACTAGATATAGGAAGAACTATTTGAATGAATCAAACAAAAGTGGAGGCTGCAGAGCTTTTATGCAATCACCCTGAAAAGGAAGCTGCCTGTCAGCCCTCCTCCTTCCTCATATCAGCTTTTCCCTGCATGCCTTCATGTGTATTTTGATATCCATCCTGTATGTGTAAAGCAGACCCTGAAAACTTCCCAGAGGTTTCAGTTTCCAGGGCTAAAGGGGGCTGAGAGATACCCAAACTCACTTGGGATCTCACTGGCACTGACAGTGTGGCCAGGGAAGGAAACCAAAACTCGGCGACTTGTGGGATCACAGTTTGTTCTGCATCCAAGGCTGTTCTTGACTACTGCTCCTCTTTGAGTCATATCCCAGGTGTGTTTGCATCTTCCTTTCATATTTACATGCTACACACAGAATTGGTGCCTAGAGAGCAATCTTTGTGAGTTTTCCTCTAATAGAACAAGACCATGCTGCTTCCTCCACTGAGGAAGAGGGAAGGTGTGAGTTGCAGTACCAAGGCAGAGAATGAAAAATGGAGGGGGAATTTCCGGATGTTTGTTGTGTTTGCCCATCACTAAACAACTGAAGGAATGGACAATTATAAGGTACATGCAGCAGATTACCTGGCAGCCTACAGTTTTCATGTTTTAGGAAACACACAAAAAGAAAAATAAGAAAAGATGTCAGAATAACAGCCAAAGAAATGAATCCCTGTTGTTTGATAGATTGCATTTGTCAGCTCTTCCCAACACTGGCCTGATTCTGTACTTTTAGAATTGTTGGGAAAACTCCTGCTGACTTCACAAAACCCAGAGTTTGTCTGGTGCTGAGTACAGCTGAACACTCACACTCTGATTGCTCATCCCATTCTGATACACTGCATCTTCCCAGCATATGATATTGCATTTCCCCAGGCTTGCCAGGCAGCTTTCGGTGTGCCGAAAACAGCTAATCTGGCAAGTAAGCAAAATACTGAATCCCTGAACATAAACTATGAGAATCAATCAGCTGGGGGAAAAGTCAAGCTGAGTGGGAGGAAAGGGCAGGAAAAAGCATCTGGAGTGTATTTAAAATTTGAAACACTTTAATGTATATAATCATGGCATGTAATACACAGGGGACAAATCTTGCTGTGATCTTTCAGGGGAAGTTCTCACTTACAATCACATAAGTCCTGGAGGCTGTGGCCTCCTCAGAGTTCCCAGGTTTTATATGTCTATACTATATATACATGTATATGTAGGATGATACTTCCCAGGGGAGAGCATCTAGAGATGGTGGGAAAGTTTATGTATTTCAGTGACCCCAAGAGTTATGCCACAGGGGGAGGTTGACTCTTGACAGGGCTACTCAAACCTCACATAGGGAGCTAAATTACAGAAAGACAGGAAAGCAGCTCCCCTTGAAACAAGCTGATAAGTAGAGAGGGCAGAGAACTCACTCACAAAGCAAGACTCAGGTAATTGTACAGGAAATAACTTATGTTGGAATTCAAAACACAGAAAAAGAGATAATGTGTCAGTTTTCTAGATAATGAACATCAGCACCTTCACCAAACCTGGACCAAACCCTACTTTTCTCTCCACCCAAACGGCACAATGAAGATTTTGGAACATTGGCTTCTTTTTCCCTTCCTTCTGGCAATGCCCAATTCTTTTCTATATACAGGTTTAAACCTACACACACATCCATGTACATTGGCTTTAATTTTGTGTAAATTCTTCAGTTGCTAATTACAACCAGAGACACACTGTTATTTGATACACCATTGCATAGCTCTGGGTTTGCAACTTTTCTGTTTTCAAACTTACTGCATCGTGAGCATGTACAAAAATATGGAAGATGGATGGATGGATGGATGGATGGATGGATGGATGGATGGATGGATGGATGGATGTGGGAAGTCACTAGAAAAGCTTGATTGATGTCCCTTGAGGATTTTCATATTCAAAAGTGAACAGATGAGTGCATCCTGCCGTCATGTCAGAGTCATTCAGGATGGATTTACACCCTAAATTAAACTGAAAAGTGTTAAGACAAGAAAGTAATTTGGGGTTAAAAAGTGTTCTCACTGTATTTTAGAATCACTTCATGAGTTCTGTATACCTTGACTGTATAAATATACAAACATATGCACAAAAGAATACATATATACAAAAAATATGTGTATATATACGTGTGTGTATAAATATGCATACATACAGTGTGATCAGTGACAGAGGGGAGTTATCAGACATTCTTTGAACCCTCAGGGCTGATTGTGAAGCCCCTGAATTTGGCATCCTAGGCCACGGACATGCTGCTGCATGAGTGACTGCCCAGCATGTGCCTTTGAGACCAGCTGGTGGGGAGCAAGTTAAATAAATTGTGTGGGAGTTTTTGCACTCTTGCTGGGGAGCTCCAGGGAGAAGCCCTGACAAAAAGAGCAGAATTGAAAAGTCAGCTGGTGGGGAGAAAAGCTCCCCAGTGTTTTGTATATTTCCGTGGAAGGGTAAGGATGTTGAGACCCAGGAAATCAGAGACAAAATATGAGCAGGCTGCCAGGCTGAGCCTTTGAAAGGGCTGACCACGGCAGTCACACAGACCATTCCAGCCAGGTGCTGGGTCTGCCATGCCCCACATGGGATGTCCCTCAGGGAGGGCCTCAGGAGCAGGAGATGCCTTCCTCACATGGTTACCCTGTCAGCCCAGGACAGCTCCTCTGGCCACTAACAGCCACACCTTTTGGATCACAGTCCAAGCCCCTGCTCTCTTCTCCCCACAGAAGCAATTTGATACAAATGTGTGTAAAAGAAGCATCTATGGATTTGTTTTGGGGATGTGCCAATTTGCTATGGATTCAGATGCTGGGACTATCATTATCTCTCTTGCAGATGTCCTCTGGCGGGATGTGACCAGTAGGGATGTGGGACAGATTGTCCCAGTAGGGTCTGCAGGATGTGGCTCCCTGTCATTATGCCCATATCAGTATAAATTACTGTCATATCCTCAGGACAATGTGACAAATCCTTTACACTGTCTGAGTCATCCTGAAGTTCTCCAAGGATTCCAGATTCATTTTCAGTCTTCAATATACAACCCATATTGCAACAGTATTATTTTAAAAAGTGTATGGAAGAACTCTCTATGTTTGTATAATTAATGACCCACGGGAGTTCAACCTTTGGGAGTGCATAACCTTTAATATCATTGTGTTTCTGCATTTAGTGAGATGGCTGTCACACTAAAGACAATTAAACTGAAGTGTGTGTTCACTCAAGACTGGTAGTCAGCCAGCTGGGCAGTGTGTGATGCTCTACACTTTCAGGAGAAATCCCTTAGTGCAAAGGGTCTGCCTGCAAAGCCCAGTACTATCTCAAAATACTTGTGCAACCTCAGCTACTTCAATCAGTCTGGCCCCATTTAGGTATATTTCTACTGCCCAGGCTAATTTACCTCTGTGCACTTCACAATTATCTCCCATTTCAAGGTCTTAATCAAACTTGGGAAATCAGATCTTGCAGCAAAACAGAAGAAAATTTTGAATCTGAATTTTACAGATGGGAAAATAAAGGTCATCTATATCAAAAGCCAAGATTGCTGCAGTCTCCTTATCAAATCACAGGCTATAATTTCTTCTCTGCTATTAAAAAGAGAAATGAAATCCTATAGGCAATGAAACATGAGAGGGGACAGTTTAGATAGAGGATAAATAGATGTATTTCAGAAGGTAAACTTCTAGGTAAATAATATGATATTGCTACGGCCACAATACCAAGAGAAAAGAGATGGAAAAACCAGTTTGCCAAACTTTAAGAGGACCAAAGCAAACCAAAAGCAAATTTCTTACTAAAAAGCACAAGACACAATAGTGCTTCAGACTAAGACATGCAATGCTTAAGTTTGGGCATGTGGCCACATGCTGATGTGTTCGTATATGTAAAGGTACATGTGGTGTCTTTTCCATTCATAAAATATGAAGCATCTGCTTTATGTCTAAGAAAATAAGAGCAGATTCTCCTTCCCCAGTGTTGTGTAGCTGATGGAAGTGGCTTGGGAGGTCTTTTCCCTTTTAATCAACAAATAATGTTGATCATGAGCTTGCTGGTTCTAGCATGTGTTAAACACAGCAAAGACAAGCTCTGTAAATTCCTGTATGCTTTTGCTTGCTTAGCTTCTGCACTTTCTCCATTGTCTATGATTGTACTACAGTACAAAGCAAGCTCCTGTGGCATATAATAAATGTAGAAAGATGACATCCACTAACAGTCCCCACTCAGACAATGAGATAAAGAAAGAATTGAACCCTGTTTGCAAAAAGAAAGGCACTGTTAATAGAAACAGGGTGTATATCAGGACTTGTTTACTTGATTGTTGATCATTTGTGGGACTCTTGAGTGTGGCAAGCCCCTGCTGGGGCAAAGCATGGAGCATTCCCAAACCCATGCACGCTGGTGTGCTACCTTCAGAGACAGGCCATGGATTAAAGTCAGTTCTCCATTCCTAAAATGTCTAAATCTCCAGTCAGCCTTCCTCTTCCAGGCGAGTCTGGGGCTTCACTGTGCTCCTCATACAGACTCCATGGAGACTATCTTACTTCCTTTTCTGTTCCTGTGGTAGACATCCATCCCTGCAGTTCCTTGGCCATGAGTGTGCCACCAATAAAACACTCACATGCTTATCCTGTTTACAAGCCTCTCTTTTTGGCCATTCCTTCCTGTTTAATGTTTTCAGCTGCCAGGCGTTCCTCGTTTTTGGCTACTCACCTGCTTTCCAGGATTACTGCCCATACTGCTGTACCTCATAGTGCTGTGGCATCATATCCTGAAGGAAGACTGGTGCAAGCCTGTTTCCCATTTGAGTAATCCTGTTTTTCAAGCAGGAAGGATGATTACATTCTGCTATCCCTAAAGGCTCTTCACTGGTGACAAATCCAGAATTTTATAGTATTTGTTACAATGATGAATTTTCAAGCAGAGACCATCAGGTAATGTAAATCAATATGGCTTTGCTGGCTTCAGAAGAGCAATGCTGATTTACTTCAACCAGTGATGCATCTTTGTCTGTCTGCCACAAGAGAACATTTCTCTGAGAAGTAAATTAAATATAGTAGGATTTCAGATGGTTGGGTGGCTCCTTGGATTCCAGTGTTTATTTCTCTTCCTATTAATTTTGTGATTATCTTTGCATTCCCCATAAGGTTTTCTGTCTGACAATGCAGTTATGATTTAGGCTTGGTGAAAACAGTTTCAGATTTGACACATAACACATAGCATATCTTTGACTTCTGCACTTCTATTAGTCAGGCAGAAATATTAGTTTTGGAGCCAGTGTTTTCCAACTGCCTATCTCTGAGGAGTCTGGAGATAAGACTTCCTCTCCAGTTCCACCCACTGGGAAGTCATTAGCACAGCTCCCTTGCAGACATGAAGTCCCTGTAACATGCTGTTCCCAGGCACGCTCTCTCCCTCTCTGGCTTGCCTTAATATCATGGAGATGTGATTTTTAATTTTTTTTTCCATTGGTACTTCATTCTCAAACAAGCTTATAGTTTGCTGTTGTATGCTAGAATAACACATCCTAGTCCTGAGCATAATTGGATCCATATCAAGCCTGGGATTTTTTTAAGGCTTTCTCAACATTTTACACCATACACTGCCATAATTTCTCCCATCTGGTGACACGACTCTGAGAAATATCAAAGTGCTGAGAGACCTATTTGTCCTTAAGCTGCTGTTTCCTTTTTTGAACACTGGCAAAAAAAGTCCGGTCAAGTGCCAGAGCTAGTCTATTGTTAATTTTCAATTAAATTAAGCACATAAGAAAAAGGATTTGTGCTTGGCAGTTGTTGCCTGAAGGTCCTGGTTAAAATAACCACCCACAGGAGCCATTCAGGTAAGCCAAGGGCAGAAACTTGGCTAAAACTTCCCTTGTTTGCCCTCCTCCTCTCTGTCTGCTCTTTATTCCTCCTGCTGTCCCCTGCCTCTTTCTGGTAAACGTGTTTCCACATTTCCCATCTTTGGTGATGGTTTCAGCAGCACCTTCCAGGAAAGTCATCCTCACCCTCTCTGATCTCCTCACTGCAGGGGCCAGCTTGTGGGGATTGAGGGAACCAGCTGAGTCTGAATATTTCATCTTGGGTTAAGTATTCTAAAAGGAGCTGGACAGAAAGACTCCTCAAGCTTTCATAAGAGCCTGAATTGTGTTTGCAACCAAGGTGCAGGCAGGGACCTGCTCCCTGACGCCAAAGGAGCAGTGAGGGTGAAGATTTTGGAGGGGTGCCAGGTCTGTGTAGACCAGCTTAAAATTAGAGCCCATCCAAATTTCAGTGCTCGAATATGGTATTCACACATACTTACAGCTATAAACAGATTAATAATTAATTGGCATAAGATAGACAATGACAATCCACAGAAAGCTTTGCAGAGATATTTGTTCTAAAAACAAATTGAACAGTTTTCTTCATCCCATAGAAGTTCTCCAGCCTGTAGAAGCAGTTGTGAAGAGACTGTCTTTAAGAATGGTGAAGGTCAAGAAAACCACGAGGCACTGGAGGAGTGATTCCCACAGGCAGCCTATACATCTCCTGCAGCATCTGACACACACAGCTGTCAGCTCAAAGCTGTACCTGCAGTTTAAGGGTTCCTGCTGCACAGCTCATGCTTGCTGCAGTGCACTCTCCCAGACTCATCTCTGCAGCAGCACAGGAATCACTGTGTCCTCTGGACAAACCACGCTTTTGTGGGAGTTCTGCAGGAATCTCACATCACCATGTGGGAATCCAAGAGGAAAATTTTACACTTGAACAGCAAAAAAAAACCTCAAAACAAGCAAACAAACACACCCACAAAAACCCAAGAGATCAAGAAGAAGGACAAAGGGACTTTTACAACGAATAAACAATTAGGATACCTCTTCCTTTAAACAAAGGGGTATAAACTATTTGGAGGCCTCTTGTCTCTTCCCTCTGCTGCCAGATGTAAGGCTCACTCATCTGCTTTAATTTCAAACAAGACTTCCCTATCTGGCATGCAGCTGTGGAAGTACAGACAATGAATTTACATGAGGAGAGCTCCTAGCAGCAGCTTCCACTCTTCTCTGGCAGATTTGTGCAAACTGGATGACATTACCAGCAGTCAGCCACATTCTGCTCCAATGAACACTGTTATTTATTATTGAACTAAAGGGGACCAGCTCAGCAAGGGCTGGAAGACTGAGCAGTGTTGGCTAGTGTGTGAACTCAAATGTGCAGGTTTTACTCAGACCTGGGCAGTGACAGTGATAAATTTAAGGAAGAAAAAGACACAAAAAACACTTCCGCCCTCACTGCAGAAAGCTGCAACTTGGGAAATCCATCTCAAAAGCACAGTGATTCTCATCATCTATCTTACACTTGACCTAACCTTACAGTTCACTTATGGTCTACAAGCTTTTCCATATTATTCCCTGTTTCCTCACAGAGAAACCACCATGTCTATGCTTGATGTGGAAGTTCAGACACTGGAGATGGCTGTGAGAAAGATTTATCTCATGTGGAAACAGCCTCAAGTTGTGCCAGAGGAGGTTCAGATTGGATATTAGGAAAATCCTTCTCATGGTCGGGGTTATAAAGCATTGGAACAGACTGCTCATGCAAGTGGTGGAGTCATCATCCCTGGAAGTGTTCAAAAAACACTTGTGTGTTGGCCATGGCATTTGAAGTCATGGTTTAATGGTGAACATGGTGGTGATGTGAGGTTGATGGTTCAACATGATGATCTTAAAGGGCTTTTACAACCTTAACAATTCTATGACTACCTGGAACCTGCTAAGGCAGGACAGTCCCCAGGCCCTTGCCAGCTGGTGTCTGGTGTGAATTTCCTGGAGCAGCCTTTGTCTGGCTGTATGTTATTCACAAGGTTCTTCTTTTTGCAAGGGAAGGCTTTGAAAATATGCAGCAGCACCATTATTTCCAGTCCTTACCTTCCCTTAGAAATATCATAATCCCTTCCACATTTTCACCCTTAGCTCTACTAGGCCATGTGATATTTTTAACTCCATCCCTATGAAATCTCAAGACTCTTGTCCAAAGATTTAGCTCACATCTGCTTTTCTGTGCAGTGGGTATCGATGTGCCTGGCAAGCAGTGGTTCCATCACACAAGCAAGCTCTCTATAAATATTATTTTCAACAGTGGCAAGAGAGAGCATTCAGAGGGGAAGATATTAGCAAACTGGAATTCTGTGACACATGGCTCTAAATCTTGTTCTGAATTTCAGTTTTCCATGAATATTGGGAGGGCAGACTTCAATTCTGCTGCAGAAAAGCAACTTGAAAATGTAAACTGGCAAAGAAGGCTTGAGCAACTCACATGAACTACAGGGCTCCTCAGATCATGATTTTAGCTGGGACTGCACTCTCCTTTTACATTCATGCCCCATAGAGCCACATTCCAATAAACCTACCCAATAGAAGCCTTCCCTTCTGACATCTCTCCTTTTTTTGTCTATCAGCAATATTACCTAATTATCTCCTGCTCTTTTTCCAAGAAAACGTCCAAGTGACTTAGTGTGCGCATATATATATATATATATATATATATATGTGCAGGGACATATATATATATTTATGCAGCCTGAAATGTTCATTTGGACAGGGAAAGAAATTCTGCAAAAGGAAGGAGGTTCTGAGCTAGTGTTGTTTTTGTAGACGAGGTAGTTCAGATGGCCATAAATACCCACTGTCACAGCAAACTATTTGTATCTATTCTTAAAGCAATGCATTTTTGTACATTTCTTTGCTACGTCTTTTTCCAGAACTAAGTTTTCTAGCTTCCATATGAGGATGTCAAGTGTAATAGTTCTGCAAAAGTCAAGAAATGACAGGTACAGATTCTTTCCTATCAGCCAAACCTGTCAGAAACATTAGATTGTTTTCACATGAATTGTTCTTGACAATTTGGCCTTCATTGTAACTTCCAGGTGCCCAACAACAGCTTTAGTAATTCTTCCAGTCAATTTTAGGAATTGAGGCTAAACTGAATTTTTTTTTTTTTCATCTTTTTCTTTTGGAAATTAAGTACAAAAATTTCCCATTCCTGATTTTCTAGGGCCTCAATCTTTTTCTAGAAGCTCTTGACTATGCCACCAATAACTCCTGGACTGCTGGTGGTTTCTAAATACATTGTGATGAATTTTATCAGATACCAGGAAATGGAACTATCTATATTATATACACATTCTCTGTCCCCTTGCTGTTATCCCTCCTATTTTCACAAAGGGCAAAAGAGGAACCCAGGAAACCACAGGCCAATGGACTTCATCTCAGTCCCTGGTAAGGTGATGGAACAAATCATGCTGGAAATCATTTCTAGGCACTTGAGGGACAAGGAGGAAATTAGCAGTAGTTAGCATGAATTCATAAAGGCAAGTCACACTTGGCAGCTAGACAAGCATCTACCATGAAATGCCCATCTTGTAGGTGAGGGGAGAATAGCAAATATTTTACTCCTTGACTTCAGTAAAGCTCTTGGAACTGTGTGTGATAACCTCCTCATAGACAAGCTGTTGAAGTGTGGGCTGGGCAATCATTTCTAGGTGGCTCTGTTTGAGCAGCAGGGTTGGACCAGATGATCTCCGGATTATCTTAATACCTTTTTATATAAATTTATGGCAAAGAACTCAAGATTTAGCAATGGGCACCTTTGACTTGGGCTCCTGACAAACAGCACACTTCACAGGACACTCAGCTGGGTCATAAGATCCTCAAAGTGAGGACACACAACCATTCTCACCATTCATATTCTCCTAAGAGTGCTCATAGTGCTTGATGGCAAGGGAACAGAGCACCCTGAACTGGATCTAGTGGAGCCCATCAGGCAGGTGGCTGCTGTGGGGCAGAAGTTTCTCCTCTACTGCTGATGGTGCTGCAAACCCTAGAAATTGTTCTCTCTATTTGTCATTGGATATCTCCACTGACAAAATCTGACGAACCTGAAAGTTTCTCAGCCTAATCTATATCCGAAGGGATGCATCCAGCGCCTTTACTCTTGCACTTTTTTCCCCACAAATTCCGTGAGCTTAGGAAAGGAAACTAGCAGTAGCTATGTGCCACTAGCTTTATAGGCCTCTTTGCTGCCCTTCCTATAGTTTCTTCCCAAAGTATTTCCTGCAGAGAGTCTGATAAGCCATTTATTGTTCATCTCCCAGGAGATCATCTTAAAATACTCCACCAGTGTTAAGCAGAGTGTCAGATTCTGTTATTGTAACACTTGTCTCATGACTTGAAAACATTTGCATTATTTAGGAAAGAATCCAGAAATATCAACAAATGAAGCTCATATAGCATATTTTACAAGCTCGTTAATTGTACAGGCATCAAGTATTCCATTGTGCTTTGGAAGGCTAGAGTGTTCCTGGGACTCCTTTCATGTGTGCATCAGGACAGGAGTGGGGCATGAATCTGAGGCCAGGCATAAAAATAACCATAACCTAATTCAACTCTGAAAACCCCAGAAATTTAATGTTGAAGCATAGAAATCCAGAGGCAGTAATAGTCCTATCCCAACCAGTTTGTGTCTTAGTTTCAGGGACACCCAGCAGGTGACACTGGTGGGTACAACTCCAGGCTGTTGAGATGCACAGTCTCGTGCTGTCAATTACTCTCATTTGCAGCTGCACACAACAACAACGTGAAAATATCCAGCTGTATGCAAAAATGGACCACAATGCAAATACACACAGAAATCTCATTTTAAATTATGCCTGCTTGGCAATATGGCCATCCTCAAATGAAGGCAAGGAGAGGATCCACTGACTGGAAGCAGTGCTCAAATGCCCAGCACTAGCCCTTCTCCTTCATTTGTTTAATTTCAGTAGCCAGGAGTGTAGCCAGAAGCTTCAACAGACAGGAGATCACCAAGTCTTCACTGAGACATACACTGAAAAGTGATTCTCCAAAAATATGAGGGTGAGAAGCATTAAGTGGAGCAGGAGATTCTTGTAAAATTGCAGTCAGCTCCTATCCCTCTAGAAACATTCGAAATTTTCAAGTGTCTTAGTCAGACTTTTGCTGCAAGAGCTTTTCTCTCTTACTTCTCCTTTCCTGTGTAAATATCCTCAGGCTCTTGAGTGATTGAAATCCACTAAGAAAGACAGATGGCCTTTTGATAACATCTAATGGAATGTGTAATCTGGAATTCCCTCCCATGCTGAACTCTGTGACCCAGAATGAATATGTGCAAATTTCAGAATTCTAGTTGAATAATTAAATGGAAATATAATACAGTAATTGAGTTGTTCCATTGCAAACTTACACAGAAAGAGACTAGTATTGGAATAAAACTGAGGATTTTACATGGGCAATCAGTTCAGTACAGAATCATGCATAGAGAATATGAAAATATATTCGTATTTTAAAGACAAAACTACATGTAAGGTAGTCTTCTTTCCAAAATAGTTAACTAATTGCATAGATTAGCAGGGTCATTGCGATACTCAAATGCATTATGGTCTATTCTTTCAAATGCAATTAGGAGCATTCAATTAAGGACCAGTCTAAATGGGCTCATTTTACTCCATTATTTCAATCTAGCTAAGAGTAAATCAGTGAATAAATCAACATTTCACCATTATCTGATTGTTATGGGATTAACAGGAAGCTGATATTATCAAGCAGTTCTTTATAGACTGGCACTCCACTGTAATAAACCATGTTCTGATTAAGCTCCTAGAGTGCTTCTGCACTATTTTATATTTCTGCATGTTGTTATGCGCTTCTAAAAAGTGACAGTGACTGAAGAGGTTATTGTACATAGCCCAGATAAAGTCTATAATGCTTTGGCTGCTCCACAGAGCATATTTGCTGTTTTCTTCAAGCTTCTCTTCACAGTGTTTCTCCTCTGCATGACAAATCAGGCTTACTGGCTGTGTTTGCAAGCCTTACGAGCCTTTCAGTCCTCAAAATATGACTAGGAGGAATTAATGACAACAAAAGCTTATAGCCCCAAACACTGACTTCCTGAGCTAAAAAAATGTCTGCTAGGAATAAAAACGCTTTTCCCTTTAGGTGGATCAATTCATGAAGGGAGGCACAGAACAATTACCCAGCGTATTCCACAGGTGTAAGCACCTGACAGTGTGCTGTAGGCGGGCTCCAATCTGTCACATACAATACTGCAAGGATTCAAGTACAGTCACCAGGATTTTAATGGAGGTCTTAATACCTACTCGGTAATGCCAAAGTGTTTGTCACTTCTGCAAAAAGGTCTCTTGCATAGGAGTCAATGAAGTTTACAAAAATTAGAGGACCAGAGATCATTATTTGGGTTTCTGTATCACATTTTAACCCAACTTCTCCGCAAAAATTACTTCCCCCATATAAGGTGTTTCCATCAAAATGATACCAGGTTATGTTGAAAGGCAAAGGGAAATCTCTAGTGAAACTACAAGATGAGCTGCCTAAAATAATTCCAATCCACAGCTGATGGACAAGAAGATACAATGAATAGGTTACTAACTGTTAACATGTGCCCGAAGTTTCAGTCAGACTTGGCCATATTTACTCCATAAACAGACCAGGGGACAGCTGGAACTTTTTTACAAGATTATTCTGTGTCTGCAGTATTAGAAACGCAAAGGACAAATGGACTTAAATTTTCTGGGTGGAGTAATATCAAGCAGGTGCCGTAAATGTAAACCCCTCCAACATGATGTCAGAAACACCAGTAAATAAAGGTCTTTTCATCTGTGCATCTCAGAACAAAAACTTTTGTCGCCTAATGTGCCTGAGAACCATGTCAGGGAAAACAGCCAGTCCCTGTAGCCCAGGCTGAACTCACATACACTAGAACAGCACTATCTAGCTGCCAATAGCAAAGTTTCACAAAGTAATCTTCCCATCTTCAACCCCTCCATCTTTACTAGTAAAGAGTATCTTCAAAACTATATAAAAAACCAGCTCCAGAAACTATTATTTCTTACTGAACATTAGAAGTCATAAATTCAAGTAGAATAATTGTTTTGCAACACATCGGACTCTGGATGATCCTTCCACAGAAGTTTGCTGACAGGATTATTTCTGGTTCACCCTGAGGAATTGTTGGATGCAGATGGGCATCACAGCATAAGTGCTGATCTGAACAGAGACCAGCCACCTGAACTGCATTTCCTGCAGACCTGGATTCTGGAGTGAGCAATTGGGCTGGGACCAGGACATCTGTGGGCTGACAAGGAATCTTAGGGATCTTTCAGGTTCAGGAGTGAGACAGATATCAAACAAATGAGCTCTTTCTAATGGTGGACAGACACAGAGCCAAGCTTAGGGAATTTCAGAAGAAAAACCCCCAAAGTTCTCATGGGGTTTAGGCATCTTCAAGGCTTACTGATGTCCAGGTCCAACAGTGAAGGCCAAGCCACACTCACACCCAAGGCATGGAGACAGTGACTGGGCTGTGTCCACAGCTGCCCAGCCTTGCAGGTACACCATGTGAAAGCTGATCATAGCAGTGCCACAAAAGTCCTGACAAATAATGCAGACAGATCCTAGAGGAAGACCTTCCCCACATGGGGTGGTCCAAGTCCCAGACAACATCTGAAAATCCTCCACCTCTGTCTTCTTCAACAAGGTGACTATTTAATATAGTTCTTTGCCTCCTGCATGACACTGTGTTGTATCACTTTAGGATGCAAGGATACTGAATTGTCAGTTCTTTTATCCAAGTTTCTATGTTGTACAATGGGGAGAAAATGGAAAAGTTTACTTCAACAACATAACAGAGTTCTGAAAGTGGATACTTTCAGAATAGAAAGTATTTTGAGGAAAGGTCTGCAAATTCTAGTTCAGAAAGCACTTAGAATATTTGTGTTGACAGTGGAAAAATCAGAAAATTGCAAAGTAATATAATATAGATATTAAATAATAAAAATAATATAAAATACTGAAATAATAGAAATGAGAATATGCTGATAGGAAGGAGTACAGAATATAGTACTAGTTCTCTCAGATCATAACCCAATTTTTGCCTTCTTGAAACAATATAAAGAAACAAATCAGAACAGCGTAGAAACAACTGCTATCTTTAAAATAGGAGAATACTAATTCAGAGGTCAAACCTTGCCCATGTTAACAAAAATCAGCAAAAGTAAATGATGCTGTGACTGAAACATACTGGGGAGATTTGTTGGAGCCAAACTGACCAAGTACACTGCCTTTCCTGCTCTGTTCTGCATAATTAACTATCTTATTAACTAGACAATTGATTCACTGCTTTATTGATTGATTGTTGCATTCATTCTCTCTTTCTGTTTTTTGTTTTGCTGCCAACTTTATCAGTTTAATTGCACAACTTTCTCCCTAAGTGATTCATTCCCTAATCAACTCTCTCATTCACTGCTGAGCCTTTCTCACCCAGTTCACTGCCCAGTTGAATCCCAAGCCTTCACCTGCCTCATCTTCTTGGCATTTGTGACAAGCTGTGGGGCCCCTCGGGCTTCAGACGACGGGTTCTGTTTGATGCTTTGGACATTGGGAGATTTGATATTTATTCTACATGTGCCTGAAGAAAAACTGCCTTGTACATCAACAGTGATCGGTTTTTGGTGTTCTGATAGAGAGCTGGAGCTAGGAAAAGCCATGGGAAAGGATCTGTAAAAAGCCAGTGTTTCTTTGTTTACATGGGTGCCTTTTCTAGACAGCGCACTTGTCTACACGACAACTGACTGCTATCATACTGCCCGAGGTAAAACTGCTTTTCAAATTTTAATTACAGAAGACAGGCAAATCTGCTTATTGCAGATCTCAGGGAGGATTTGCAACTTTGACCTCCTGACTAGCCTGGCCAGCTGACCAACTGAAAAGGTCAGCAAAAGCCCCTTAAAAGTTAAATCAGGTACCTTAGGATCTTGTCCCTTTCAAGTACTGATTACCTCCATGGACACAGGATCCACCACTGCTCTGTGCAGCATGTTTCATGCTCAGCTATCCTTTTTGGAAGACTTTTCCTGTCTCCAGCCAGCACTGCTCTGGTGCAGCTCATTACTGTTTCCTGTTCATGCTTTGCTGTGCACCTCTCTGAGAAGGGGGACTCCACCTTCTCCATAGTTACCCTTGAGCAGCGGATTGCAGCGTTTAGATCCCACTCCTGTTCACCACAGTCTCCAGCAATATGACAGTATGATAGCAAAATGAGAAACTGCCAGCTGCTGAGAGCAATGAAAGGGAAAAAACGGCTGGACAACCCCAGCCTGGGGCTAAACTAATAAAACAACCCAAGGTACTGACAGATATCACACAAGGGATATATTGGGAATTCTTCTTGGATGAAGAATGTCAGAGGACAGTGGGAATAGAGAAGATTCCCAGACCTACCAAGGTTACTGATAAAAACCAGAATTACTAAAATCACCTATTGATGGTGGGGAAAGAGTAAACAGGAGTGGGTTGTTTATTTTGGAGGGGAGAGGGGGAAGAGTAAACTAAATGGGATGACTGGGAAGTTCATAGGCATCCATCAAAGCAGCCTTGCCCAGAGGATAGACACCCTGTTTCTCTGCCTATATCACATGCACGATTTGCCCCTGTGTTCAGGGAGAACTGGAAGGTTTCTTTGAATTTCAACAAGAGGAAACTCCAGAGGGAAAGGAGGATGGACCAAGCCTCTCCAGCATACTCCTCTCGAGGTGCAGGACTTTTTCTTTTCCCTTTACTACTTGTTATCACCAACACTGAATCCTTTCATCTTCCCCTACTCCATTCCACCATATCTTCAACCCTTCCATTTTACTTGATTTTCCACCTATCACCCCATACATATCCTCCTCTTTCTAGGTAAATTCAATGACAGCACAAGCTAGAACATGTGACCCTTTTCAATCCTCTTGTCTACTGTACTTAATACTCCCTGTTAGCTTCCTTTTTTAAGTGAGTTTTAGACAGTAACGTTATATGTTTGCCAATTTTCCCTAACACTTCTTGAACCAACTTGGCTTTTCAACTCAGTGTGCAGCAACTGAGGACAACGGAGTTCCTACAGGTCCTGAGAATACAAAGGTCCTGAGGTAACAAAGGAACCCAATGTAGTGCCCCCTCTGGCAGAAAAGCAGACCAAATTCACACATAATTTATCACCTGGCAGCAGCTGGAAGCCCAAGCCTCAGGAACACTGCTCCTGGCTGGTGACAGTGTTTGCTTGTGCTTACCAAGCAGAAGCACCATAGGAGACGTGAGGGACAGCTGGAATATTGCAGAGGGATAGCTTAAACAAGAAAGGACACAAATCTAGGAAATTCTGCTCAGGGTGATACATGCCTTTTAAATCCACAAGAAGCTGCCCAAAATGAAAATCACATGAAAGATTTCCACTCAGGGTTTGACAAATGACGAGCTGGAACCATTTATTTAAAATCAGATTTGTGATTAAAATCAAACTTATGCTGTTTTAAATTTGTAATAGAGATTTCTTTTATTTAATTAAAAATTAAATAAAAATAATAAGTGCTAATTAGGCTTTTTGTCTTAATATAAGAAAATAGCTACAAGTAATAGCACATTTTGTAAAATATGCATCCCTTTACCTAGAGAACATGGCCTTTGAGTTTAGTGAAACTGCATTTGTAATTAAACATGTGAATGTATTTATAAAAGAGACTGTTTCATTTTGGAACAACTTTCAGTGGCAAAACCTCATCAAGAATACAGTTTCAGTGTAAAGGGCCAGGAAACAAAACCTGCTTACAGATTTCAATATACCAAATGAATGCAGATTATTTTATTTCAAAAAGGCAGCCAAGACCCAAGCCAAGCTGGTGTCCTACACTCATATGTAAGCATCCTAAGGAAAGAGTTTCAAAGGTATCTCAGTGATTTCAGTGCTCAAGCCCCACAGGTACTAGAGTAGCTCCAGCAGTGTTGGCCTTAATTCCCCAGCTTTCTGAAGTGAAGGAGATGCAGCACACTTGTAACTCACTCTTTTTGCAAACATTTGCCTTCCAACATTTTGCACAAATACATGGCTTTCTAATGGCAAGAATGCCAGTGAAACCCTGACAGGACCCATGCTCTCTCTTTCCACAGCACAAGTAAACGTTTCAAATGGGAGATTTCTGAGAGAAGAGTAATTTCTCTGAGAAATGTGAAATTTTAGGAGGTGTTAGGAAATAAACTGAAAAGGCAGCCACAGGTCTCACACATTTGAAGTTTAAGATGATACACTGTGAACATTTATAAACATTTCAACTTACAAATGGCTTAATCAGCAAATCAAATTTAAACCTTTTACATATCTTTCTTTATCTGTTTCACTATATTCACACCTTAACCTTCCAGGCTCTTCTGAGTTCTCTGTCACCACCTCCCTGCCTACCCTCAGTAAAACACTCTCTGAGCATGCTGCTTCATCTTTAGCAACTTCAGTTTTGGAAATTCAGTAAAATAAATCGTTTGGAAATAAAATATAGAAGACCACATATCTGCAACAGCATCTGTGTAGTGTCTATGACACTTGCTGTTCATCACCACCTCCTCTGCTCTCTTGCTCTCCAGGTACACGCAGGTTTGCCTCTGGATATGTGTTGTGTCCAAAAATATTAACATAAATACAATTTTCACAAATTGCAAGACTATGGAAGCTCAGCAGAGAAATCAATCAGCAAACACCATGAAACCCATGAGATAAAACACAACTGATCTTGTCTTCTGCACAGTAATGACTAAGCCTCAGTCTTCCTTTTAGTAGTCTTCACTGTTACATGAGAACATTTTCAGATCCTAGAAGAGGAGCTGAGGTCCAGCCACCTCCACATGACTTCCTCCCGGTGGGGATTTGGCAAAAGAGAAGCACCCACAGACCTGGCACGGAAGGACCTTCACAGCCTAGCAGGTCCCAGCCCTCCCTCATCCATGGCCCTCAGCCAGGGCAGTATATAGAAAATAAAAGTGGCTCCCAGATTTTGGTTGTTATTAGAAAAAGAAGTAAGTAGCCAGCAATTTTAAAGACCTTTCTCTCTTGCTTCTCTATGCCTTTTGTGCAACACAGATCACCCACTGGACGAGGTGTTTACAAGCAACCATTCCTCAGTCTGTGCAACTTTTGTGAAAAAACTGAGCAAATACATATGTAACTAATCCTTTGTCTTCTGTGGGATTTGCTGATTACTGAGGCAAGTTGGAAAAAAAAAAAGAAAATATTATTTCAGGGCCAAGCAGTTTTATTTGGTATATGTCTTTTTCCAAACAGAAAAAATATTGTTTCTCTAAAATTAAGGACAGATTGAATGCTGTGTGAGGTCTAAACCAGGATGCATGTTCAATCATTTGAGGTTACAGAAAAAGAGCAATGGGCATTCTCTGATTAAGATGCACCAGGCTTTTTCTTTTTTTCCTTTTTTTTTAATCTCCAGCTCTTCACAAAGCACACTTGTATTCAAAACGAGATGTTTTCATAAGCAAGCTTTTGTGTACAGCAGAGCTTCAGCTGTATTTCAGAAATTAAGAGTCATCCATCTGAGATTCACTTTAATGACTAATTTCCCTACCATAGAGTTTAAAGTACAAAGAGCAGCCACTGACTGGCAGAGCCAAGCTTTCAGTTGCCATGCAACACCCCTGTCGCAGGTTTCCCTTCATCTTCCAGTGCTTTTACCCTGGCTCTGTTCTTCATGGATGAAAGTTACGCAATGCTTTCTAGATACTTAACAGCAGATGTATTAAATTTCTAATCTGATATAAACCAGACTGCAATTTTCTACTGAAAAAGTCACATCAATGAATTTAATAATGTTTTAAATTATAGTCTTTGATAGCAGAGTATCTAGTTTTCAAATTTACATTATGTGGATTTTCCTACCATGTGAATCAGCGACAACTCCCTTTTGTCTGTGTCTTCTTTTAAGTGCCTGTGGGATTTGGACAATATTTTATGGGGAGAAAGAACCCATCCAAAGCTTTGCAAAGCCAGCTGTCCACACGCTAGCTGGTGGCACACACAGAGCACTGGGGGAGGCTGAGATGGACGCTGTGGCTCCTGTGATGATAACTAGCTGCTGGTCACCTCATCCAGACTGGAGACACGGGCTGAAACCTCTCCATCTGTGCTTCCATTGTAATCAGGGTCAAGGGGTTTTGCTATCAACTTCAATCAGATATGAAGCAAAGAAATAGACATAAATGACTCGATATTTTCCAATGAGACTCTGAGTCAGAGTTGTCTATGCTGCTGCCTGTTCAGAGAATATCTCGCTATTTTGCAAAAGAGCAATTTAGGAGTATCAGTGGACTGTAACCAAAATTTAGAGCAATCTAGACATATTAATGGAACTATGCATGCATGCAGGGCTCCAGAGTAGCTCTGAATTGGTATAGACAACCATTTCTAAGCACAACAGGCACCAGCCATCCAGAAAACAGTGCTGTCACATACATAAAGATGATTTTCCTTTCTCTTTCCTACATGGATGAATGCACAAGTTCTCTTGTGGTGTTTCTGAAATCAGTTTTGAAAATGTAAGAGCCTAATTCTATAAATTAATGGAACAGTTTAAATTTCACATAGGCTAAAACCGGTTGTAAATTTTGTCTTTTTGCCACGATGATGAATATTTATAACTTTTGTTCTGCTATTTGAGTAATAGAATTATATACTAGTGGGTTTTACAATAAAATGCGTTTTTGAAAATAGACTACTTACAGTATCTAAATTATGTTCAAAAATAGTCTAGAAAGATGCTGCCTGTCTACTTATTTTCTTCAGTTTTGACCTGAGATTTACAAGTATTACCATGTGATGCATTTGTGTGGATTCAATGACTCTCTCAATACAAACGTTCAGCTTTGTAAGGCATAAAGCTTAATAGGTGAAAGCCTTTTCTAAAGGCAATAGTGCTTTAAAATTGTTGTCATTTTATAAATTGGGTTTTGCTTTTTCTCACTGAAAGCTTCACTCTGCTGCAGAGGAAAAGTGCAGATGACTCAAGAAAACAGGATAATTTTCATTGCATTCAGAGTTTTTGAGTGAAAGATAATGCGTTCCCTGGTTCTGAGAAACTTCATGTAAAGCTTCTCCTATGTAGACTTTCATACGAGTCGTTCTGGTTTTTAACCAGCAGCTTCTCCTCCTTCTCCCTGATGTTTGCTGGCCCAGGCTGGGTGAGTCCCAAAGATTTTGATGGGAGCTTCTTATGGCCAACAGTCTCATTTTTCCTGCTTGTCCTTAGGTTCCTGTGGAGAAGAAATGCCTGGGGGTCAGAAAAGGGCCCTGCTCATCCCTCACATCCTTGTACATCCAGCCCTGACTTCAGACTTGGCCTTTGCTGATCAAAAGACAAGTGGACTACTTTCAAAGCAATCCAAATCAAGGTGGTTTTCTTAGCATTTTGTGTCCTTTATTTTTTTCCTCAGCTATTACTGCGGTTTTTTGGTGCCCTTCTTGTCATAGCAAAGATTCTTATCTTAAAAGATAGTGGTCTTTATCCAGGATGCAGGAGAGCTTTTCTCTTTGTCAATGTGCCATTGATGTCCTGCCTGATTGTTCACCAACTCCATGAATTATATAACCTTTATGCAAGTTTGGGGAATTCTAAAATCAGTGAATGGCTTAGTTTGGAAGGCACCTTAAAGATCACCTAGTTCTAACCCTCCTGCCATGGACAGGGACACGACTCACTAAACCAAGTTGCCCAAAACCCCATCCAGCCTAGCCTTGAAGGGATGCCCCAGGGATGGGGCATCCACAGTTTCTCTGAGGCACAGTTCCAGTACCCACCCAGTAAAGAATTTCTTCTTAATTTAATCTTATCTAATTTAAATTTCTCTCACTCAGTTGAAAGCCAGTCCCTCTTGTTCTGCCACCATATGCCTTTGTAAAAAGCCCCTCTCCAGCCTTCTTTCAGGCCCCCTTTAGTTATTGAAAGGCTGCTTTAAAGTCTTCATATAACCTTCTTTTCTCCAGGCTGAACAACCCCAAGTCCCTCAGCCTACCTGCATAGGAGAGGTGCTCCAGACCCCTGATAATCTTTGTGACCCTCCTCTTCACTCGTTGCAACAGATCCATGTCTTTCTTGTGCTGGGGACCCTAGTTCTGAATGCAGCACTGCAGGTGGGGTCTCAAGAGAAAGGAGAAGAGGGGCAGAATCACATCCTCCAACCTGCTGGTCACACACTGCTTTTTATGCAGCCCAGGATATGTTCGGCTTTCTGGGCTGCAAGCTCACAATGCCAAGACATTGAACTTCTGGCCCAACAGAGCTGCTTTTGGTCTGGATTCCCCAGCCTGTGTTTGTGCGTGGGATTGCCCCAGCCCAGGTGCAGGATCTTGCCCTTGGCCTTGTGGAACTGAAGTTCCCACAGACCCACCTCCCAAGCCTGTGAAGGTCCCTCTGGATGGAATTCCTTACCTCCAGTGTGTCAACTGCACCACACAGCTTGGTGGTGGTCAACAAACCTGCATTTGTACTATCAGTGTTTAGCCAATAGAGTCAGTAAGCCTGAATGTAAAATTTTCAGAAACCTTGCCTCCAGTTTGGGCTGATAAAACCAAACAGTTAAGTGCATTTGATAAGACCGGCTGATTATTTTACACCTAAGGCTCATTTAATTTGACAGGGATCACTTATCTGCAGTTATTTTTTCTTGCTTGAAATAAAACCACTACTTAAAACCTTTGCTTTATGCAGTTTCTCAAACTTAGGATTCACTTTTACAACAGACAGCCTACTGGGTAGCTCTTATGGCTCTCCATCACTCTGAGGGTCATACTGGGGATGTTAATCCAACACCTCACAAAACTGCTTTTCACTTCTGCCATTTCCACCATTTGGTTGGCCCGTGGCCTCCCAGACTTGGCAAACAGAGGAATACCTATGCACAAATGAAGCCTGCATCCCTCCTGCACAAAAGGAATCCAGGCAGATGTTTCCATCACAGCATTCACCCCTATCACAGACCTGGTGGATGATCCCCTTCAGGAGTAGTGAGGGGATGCACACATTGCACTCATGTCCTGTTGCAGATGGGCCCCTTGTTCAGTGGTGTCAGTAGAGCCTGAGATCATACTGCCAGTTTTGCTCAGCTACTGGGCTCAGAAGTATGCAGCTGCCAATGTTTGCTGTTTCCAGGATGCTAATCTTGACTTGAGAGCTGGCTGCATTCCAGCAATGCACAACATCTTTCCTTTCTATGTAACAATGGGATGAACCATTCGGCTTTACTGTATAAAATGTACCACTGCACACTGTTATGTCTGTGTGAGTTGCCCCACAGCACCAGGTCTCCCTCAAAAACAGCAGCAAAATGAAGCAAACCTCAGAAGGTCAGATATGGTAAAAATACATGCACCAGCCTGGCAGTCACAGTATGCTTCCCATTTGTTTGTGATGCAGAAGCTGTATTGCAGCAGGCTGCATGAGAGAGATTTGGGCATCATCGTCTATGTGCATGGAAATATCTACCTGTGTACATGCCCATGTGCTCAAGGACAGATGATTTTGGTGGACACTGTTGCTCATAGTCTTACAACTCCTTCCTCTGTCATACAATTAATACATCATCTTAAAATCCTGTGGTTTAGCCTTCTTTGTGCTCCTTCTTTCTCAGGGAACCTTAGCAAGAAATAAGACTTCTTGCTCTCTGCTTAACCTCTGCATAAGATTGGTAAACAATCCATATAAACAATGTTTATATGGAAAAGCCTGGAAAGGAGAATCCCCTAAGTGCCATTTAAAATAATTACATCAATTTAAACAATTGTAGTAAGAAATCAGTCCACAGATGTCCCTTACAATGGTGAAGCAAACATTTAACATTGGTTAATCTCCTATCAATCAGGTGAGAATTGATTCTGAATGGACAAGAAAGTCCATATTTACAGTGAATGAGAAACCAATTACATGAAGATAATTAAATATGTAGCTTGTGAGACACTCTAGCTCACACGATGAAGGACAAAACAGGAAAGATATGAGGGTATAATGAAGAAGAATATACGGTACTTGACAGTACAGAGACACATGCAGATTACATGATTTTGTAAATGAAGATATGTAAATTAGGAAATTATTTCCTTTATTTGCAGCTATGAGAGCAGATGCATAGGTAAAAAATATTGTGGATAACTGGTTGGAACACTATCAAAAGTATCCCCAAACCGTAGGAGGTTGAAAAATGTATTTCTTTGAAATCTTGTTAAAAGCATTGGTTTTCAATTTTGTTCCAATTAATAAAAGTTGAGAAGAAACCAAGACTGAAGTGGCTAGAATTCTATTTTTCTAAGTATTGAGCAGCAAGATTTAATTTTCTACCTCTAGGCACAAGTTAACACTTCAGTTAAGCTGTGGTAATGGTGGTAATCCTTTTACATAGACTTCTCAAATTTTTGCAGGTGATGCTTTTATATGGACTAACTTAATGGTAACTGAGACATAACAAATGTTTTAGTAATATATTTAATAGAGACAGTAATAAGGGAGAGAATAAATTTTTACTGTTCTAGAACAGCTGATGGTACGAGAGGCCCACGTCTAAGCAGACTTTGCTTTTATTTAAGGATAAGCACTTCTCTTTTTCAGTGACTGCCCTGAACTTGTAAACATCAAGTTCCAAAATACCCTATGTGTCAGTCAAAGTATTGTTTCTGCAAGTTGCATAAATAAATGTAGCAATTTGTTGTTAAAACTATACATACCTATATAACTTAGCATAAGGGTAACATTTAGAATGACAGCAGCAACTCAACCCATATCAAAGACAGAAGAGAAACTGGGCATGGGGCTGTGGAACTGCAATGGGGGGAGTTGATTTGCATATGCAGTTACATGTCCCTTTTTGATACTGTCCACCCTCCCAGCAATGCTGCACTGCACTGGGGAAAACACAGTACCAGGATTTTCCTGACAAACTGCAGAAATCTCATAAATCCACAAACATGATTGAGATCTTTTTTCCCTAGCATGTGTTTTCTTCTACAGATAAGACATCAACAACACTCTGGATGGAGTATTGCCTTTTAATATTAGGCTAAACTTTCAAAACTTGATGTACAAAAGATCTTGGCAGCAGAGAGTTTTTACCTTACTAAATTCAGTCCGTGAAGGTCCTTGTTGCCAGAGACACACAGTAGTGATTTGCCTGTCAAATTGACTTTATTTCTGTGGGTACAAATATGAATTGTGCTTTGGTGGATAGACTTTCTCTCTTTACGAATGTAATTTTGAAGTAGGAAGTCACAAAAAATATTTATTATGATGAATTTCTTATTTAAAATGTATCAAAAGCAAAGTCTTGGCTATCTCATGTTTTACACTGAAAAACCTTTTCCAAAAATAGGATCAGATCATTTACTGTATTTAATCACAGAGACAGCCAGGTTGTCCTGGTTTGGGTCATAGATACCGTGTTGGGTTTTTTGACTTGTCTGGTGTCAGAATTGAAAAATTAAAATGCTTCCTGGGGTGTTCAAAATGATGAAGCAGCAAGAGTCTCCTCAGCATCAAGCAAGATCCATTAAAGATTTGTGCTATGAACTTAATGTGACAACAGTTCCTCCCACTCCAGGAAAATGTGCATAAAATCAAAGAATTTTTTACGTTATAAAAGTCCTTTGAGATCATAAACCATAAACCCAGCACTGCCAAGTCCACCAACAAACCATGTCCCTAAGTGACACATCTACACATCATTTAAATACCTGTAGGGACTGGGCCTCAACCACTTACTTCCTTAGGTAGCCTATCCCAGTGCTTAACCACCCTTTCCATGGAGGAATTTTTCCTAATAGGCAATCCAAACCTCCCTTGGCATAACTTGAAGCCATTTCTTCTCCTCCTATCACTTGTTGCTTGTGGGAAGAAATGGATCACTGTCGCTGTAGGGGCGGGCATGACACACAAAAGGCACACTGTACTTCAGAAGGCTAATACCTGTTTATTACAACAGCATGCTGTCTTTTATACCCTCTATACAGTTTATACTTTCATCATTGGTTACAAGCAATCAACATATAAAAATTCCGCAGCTGCAGGTTTCTTCTTCGTCTTCTTCTTCTTCTTCTTCTTCTTCTTCTTCTTCTTCTTCTTCTTCTTCTTCTTCTTCTTCTTCTTCTTCTTCTTCTTCTTCTTCTTCTTCTTCTTCTTCTTCTTCTTCTTCTTCTTCTTCTTCTTCTTCTTCTTCTTCTTCTCTTCTTGGTCTCCAGGCCAACAGACTTGGTCAGAGAATATATCTCAAAACAAACCTCATTCATTAACCCTCTCTAGCCCATAGACCAGCTGTGGGTCCTACTATAGATCACCACCTTAGCAGAACCTCCTGTCAGGCAGCTGTGTGAAGATCTGGGACCCTGCAGGAGCAGCTGCTTGTGACCCTCTTTTCCCATAAATGCATAAACCCTTGTTGCAGGCCCAGCAGTGGGAACGGCCTTTGGACAGGCTGAGGCACAGGAGCTGAGCTCAGCCCTCCTGGGCAATGTGGCCATCTAGCAAAAAGTGCTGCTTTAGCACATTCTGACATAGCAGCTGATGCTGCTTATCAGCACAATGTGGGCTTGCCTGTTTCTGCCACAGGAGTAGACAAGGACCCTAATTTCCTGGATATCAAGGCCAGTTTCAGACAAAGATAATTTGAACCCAACCGTTCATCCTGGGGCGGTAATGTGTTCTCCATAGGGATTGTATTCATGCTGAATGTTCCAGAAGTGTACAAAAATCCAGAGTCTCCTCAGTAAATAGCACAGTGGGCAGAAACCGTATCAGCCTGTTGTTACTGCTGCATGGTCTAAATGCCAGTAAATTCCTGGATTTTCTTATCGGTGTCGGACACCTATAAAAGAGAACCACTCTAAGAGTTTTTAAATGTACTCAACTTTTTGTAACACCACTTGCAAAAAATCCCCAAAACTGGGTCTCCTAAGGAGGTCATCAGGTCTAGCCCCCCGCATAAAGAGTACTCAAAGGCTTTGCCATTATATTTTGTCTACTTTGGCATCCCCCTGGCCTTTGGTGCATTTGGATCTCCTGGGATTTCTGAGAAGTACCTTTGTTTTTATTTAAAAAGCGTTTCATGATGGTGGGGTGGACATTGGCTTCATAAGAGCTGCTAGTTGGATAATTCTGTGTGCCTATGTCACATCTGCACCAGTATTTATCACTCCTTGAGTAGAGAAGGTGAGAAATTGGACAAGGGAGATGGAGTTGTTGGAGTTGTGAGGCCACCTGGACTATCCAAGGACATGATGAGCAGGGACTTTAAAGTGTGGATGGTATTTGGCTTGGTAAATAGCTTTTAGGACTGTAGCAAAGCACCCATGAACAGAACACATTTCAAGACTTCTCTGTCCTCCAAAACCTAGTATATTTAAAAACCATGTCCCCACTTGCTTAGGGGCTCACACTGGAAAAACCTTTGAGAATTGCCAGCCTAAACCTGGGGCCAAGAATGCCCCTCTCTACCAGCTTGTCTTTTCAGAGGTGTTTTTCCTGTCTGACCAAAAGTAAATTTTTTTCACCCTACTTATATCCTAAAAATAGCAGGCTAAGACATTTAAAAGAAGATGCTCTGATTAGCACTCAGTGGCATGGTCTGATGATAAGCAGCCTCAAGGGTTTTTTGCAGTGCAATCCAGACTTATCCTTGCTCCCTAAATATGTGTGAAGAATGATAAATTTCCAGCAGCTGCAGGTCTTGTCCACCATGGCCTTACCAGCATGCAAGGAGGCAATCAGCCCAGAGCTGCAGCTTCTTTGTGGCCTCCCCGTGAGTCACCCTGAGCAGCCCCTGCATGGCCTTCACTGGCTTTGAGTCGATGCAATAGGAGGGCAGTCACAAGCCTTTTGGGATGCAGCTGTGCTCCAAACACTGCCCAGTAGTGATTTTTGTCCTAGTCTTCAAGACTTTTTTGCTGACAGCAAATGGACCAAAATGCTCCCATCTACAAGCACATCACTTCAGAAACACTTGGGGGCAAAGGAAGAGATGAAGAAACAGATGAGGGTACACTCTTCCAGAACACCCATCCTCCTTGTCTACACTGCATTTCTACTAGTCCAGGTGAGTTCAGGAATATCTCTGTCAGGTTTCCCAGGTGCTTAAGTATGTCTGCTCAGACATACAGTGATGACAGTGCAAAAACTGTCCCCGTTATCCTATGTCTCCTCTCTGGAAGCAGTTAGCCTTGGGCTTTCAACTTTTGTCACCAGTTGATTGCACTGGGAAAGACATAGGCATTCACTGACAGAGCATTGGCAACAGCTCAAGGGAGGGAGGCATGGGCTGAGGTGTTGGTGGGATTTATTAGCACTAATAGCTGGGGTGGGGTCTCACAGACATTGAAATCAGAACACCAAGCTGTTGCTGATCCATTCTTGGACTTTGCTCCTCCAAGGCAGAGGCATCTGATCTGCTGAATGCACAGCTACTGAGCTGGCATCATTTCGGTCCACAGATTTAGCTGCTTTGGTTTTTTCTGATCATCTCTCCAGAGCAGTTGTGCTCCCCTACCAGATTTTTCCTTCTTCCTCATACTTCACAATTAGTGGTTTCTAAGTTAAAAAGTTTTCTTGACAAAATTATTGGGGAGAATCAACCAAGACTGTTGATTTTCTGTCCTCCTATACCTAATCCTTTACCAGTTCTTGAGTTATCTACGTGTAAATTAGCTTTAGTGCTTGTAAACTCTGTGACTATACCAACTAGTTCAGGAGCACCTTATCTGAGTAAGAAGCTCAAGACTGAATTGATTTTTGGAAATGGTGGTTCTCAGAACAAGCTTCTTCTATTCCCTTTGCAATGAAGTGGTGTTTTGCTCCAAATGGCCAAGCAGCCCTCTCAGATTAGGTACTGCAGTTCATATATTGAGTACTTCTCTTGTTCCTATTTAGTCTTATTTATAACAAATTTAAGAGGCTGCATCACTTTATTTCTAAATTCCCCCCAAAATCAGCAGTACTAATTAGAGGATAGTTATCCCAGCTGGTAACCTTTTATCTTTGCTGGATACTTCCATTTACCAGCAAAGCTAAAAAGATTACTGCCGTCACTACCATTACAGCAATCAAATGTTGCAGACTGCCAAACACAATTCCTCCCTCCTGTCCCCAATAAAAATCTTTTCTTTCAATGGAAGTAAATCTTTCCAAAGCACCTTTTCTTTCTGATGTGAATAAGTGGTTTCAAAGAGAAGCATACACATGTCTATGTGACGTCTTTTTTAACATCAGATTTCTGGGCTCCAAGGAAACCAAGCATGCACACAATATACAGAGTGACAGAGGACAAGGTGGGGTGTTTTTATTGCACTACAGTGACACTCTTTCCTCTATTCTGGGCTCGTGGATGCCATTTTGAGATGCCTACTGGTGGCAATATCTTCACATTGGTCTAATGTTAGAAAAATCATTATACTGCTTCCTGAGGTACCTCACAGGAGGCATCTCCTCCTGTTTGCCACACACCATCATAGGAGAAGGTTCAGAGAGGAAAAGAAGTGTGGACCTTAGGACTTTAGGAAGAATGGTGAGCACTGCTGCAGTCAGCACCCTCATCTTCAACAGAGGAAATTTATGCTGCTTAATGCTCAGAAAAAAATGAAATTATAAATCCTGTTTCCAAAATGCTTCCTGAGCAGTCCTGCTGCCATATCAGTGTCCCAGGACCAACTGGAAGAGGGGATCCCAGGGCACAGGGTTCATAGTGCAGATGGTCAGGGGTCCCCTCTTCCTCAGGACCCATTGTAAGATCCCCCCTCCACAGAGTCACATCAGCTGCATTCAGTAAGTGCACAGTGAGTGCATTTTATTTGAGCAAGAACAATACAGTGGCTGTGTCTGGGCACAGTATTCATAGTATTCACATATGAGAAAGCTTTTCTGTTTTTGTGTTCTATTTTCTGATCGAGGTGAAGGACAATTCTGAACTCCTTGAAGATGCTTTCGGAGCCAAAGTTGTTTTCCATGTGGTTCCACCCATATGAAAATGGAGGAGTTTTTTAACCAAGCAATGAGCACAGGCAGGTCAGCTGCTCAAAACTCCTCCTGCCAGGAGGCAGCTGCCCAGGCTCCAACAAAAGCCTCCTTGCAACTCACACTTGGAGTGATAGAGAAGAACAGAATGAGAATGTAAAACAGGGGTTTTAAAATGAGGGGCCACACTCGAGTTTGGCCCTACAGTACCCCTGCTAAAGGACAGAAATTCGTTAATGTGCAGTGCATATATCTACCCAGAGGTTACCTTTAACCATGAGCTTGAAGGAAAAAAGCTGTAGTGGAAATGAAGAGAGGGAAAAAGCAACACATCCAGAATGTGCAGCATAATTTGTAAGTATGCCAGGGTAAAGAGAGACAAAAAAGGTCTGGTTAGCTCTGTCCAAAAGAGTGAAGAGAAATAAAAAGGGCATTTACAATTATCAAGCAGAAATAGACTGCATGAGGATTCTGGAATGCAAATATCAATTTATATATCGGGTTTGCTTTCATTAAATAAAAAAGAGAGAGTTCTAATGTCTTGGCTTAAATTATTTACAATGAGTAAATGAATATACAAGTCATGTATAATCATTCATTCATTCATTCAAAATAACGAATAAAAATATTGATGAAGAGAAGAAGAGTTTGATCTAGTCTGATTTTCCATATAACACAGTCTGTTTATTAGTTTGTGGTTTGAGGTGTCCAACTCCTAGATGTCTCCCAATGCACATTTGGAAAAAGCCCTTTCCTTTTCTTGGGACCTAGTATCTGAAAACAGACTAGACAAAGCTTTTTCTAAATTTTCCCAAGAAATCTGGTCCAGAGAGTGCATGTAATTCAGTGCTGGTTCAAAAGGTTGGTTCAAAAGCAGGATGGTGTCCTCTAGTCTCAAAAAACTTTCAGAAGCTCCCCGGGACTCTTCCCCATGTTCAAAGGAGGATGGCAGGAGCTGGATGAGAGAATATCACCCTCTACCACACAGGCCTATTGCAGAAATAAACAAACTTGCGTAATCCCAAAGAACAACAAATCTCTCCACACGACTCCAGTCCTTTGACACCAATCAATACCAGAATGAACATGGCACTCAGACACTGCTGGTGTGTTTTGCTGTGCTTGGCACCTGCATTTCTAAGTACCTTTCTCCTTGATTTTAGTTACTTTAACACCATAGAGTTTTGAGACTACAATTCTGAAAAGAGGCAAATGCCTCTTTCCTAACATGATGAGGTACAAAGGACAAACTAATTTATTTAACACAGACAGTAGTGCCTGTCTGAGGCTTACTTTTGTGAATTGCTTATTGTGGGCAAAATGCTAATTATTGGGTATTTCAAGGAAATAGACAGGCTCCAAGGAAGCCCTCATATTTGTCTGACACTAGAAGCCAACATTCGTCATCAGCAACAATCACAGATACAATTTTATAGTGGAGTTTCTTGCGTGTATTAAGTGGATTGTGCTTAATCCCTTGATGACATGCAAAATGACATTAGTCATTATCACTTATATAATGAATCACAAACATATCACTATAGAGTCAGCCTCAATGAACTCAGACTCTGGCTTTAAAGAACATGTTCTTTCAAATAAAAGGACACTGACTTCTCTGATGGGTGTGATGGGGAAGATAGAAGAGTTTTGCCCCTCTATTTTGTTATCCTGCCCATAGAAGAGTTTTACCAAGACAATTAGCAGTCCCCAAGAGCTTCTGCCCTTAAAACCTAATGCAAAAAAATCTGTTTAAAAACAGATTGTGCCTGTAACCTACTACATGTGGCCCCTCTACCTCACAATTGTTCTGCTGGTGGCAGATGGCACATAGGAACAAGAGGTGCAAAGTACTGCTTCGGAAATAATAGTCATTAAATCATAGAATGGGTTGCTTTGGAACAGACCTTAAACATCCTCTAGCTTCAGGGCCCCTGCCTGGGCAGGGACACCTTCCACTAGACCAGGTTGCTCATAGCCCAAACCAACCTGCACTTGAACACTTCCAGGAACAGAGCATCCACCACTTCTCTGGGGAAACTCTTCCTATGTCTCACCAAAACCAGTACAAACAAGCTCTGTTGGCACTGGCATGGGATTTAAGATGCTGTTTTGGAAGAGCTCAGGAGGGTTCTTTCATATCTCTTAATGGCCCACCTGCGTCAGCAACCCTTCATTTCACATGTACCAGTCTCTCTGGAGTCCTGCAGGAGTACAGCTATAACTAACTTCCTCACAGCTCCTCAAAGGTTTGAAGTTTAAGAGAGCCACCTTTTTGTCTTAAAGAGTTTGTGCCCCAGTGTCCCCCACTGACTTTATCCTTGTCTATAAGAAAATGAAAGAAAATAAATTTCAAAGAAACAGGCACATCCACCGTCTGACTACCAGCAGCACAACAGCCTCAATCTCACAAACACAGATGAACACAGACAACTCCCACATTCTTGCCCACTGCTCGTTACTCTCCTGACTCACCAGAACAACTCAGAAATAATTTAGGGATTCAATAAATTCATTAAGTACTTCCATTTACAATTTGGGATACTATAATCTGGTCCTGATTATATGCATAAATTAAATCCTTCTGACTCATATCATACTTGTTTCTTTCAACCTGGGTCTTTACTTAGAGGATTTACATTACTTATTAATTGTACATACTCAAATTTTCTTATTCAAAACCAGTGTTTGTTAAAGTACCACAATAATTTTAAAGATATGATTAATGGCATGCCCTTTCATATTATTTGGTCGATGTCTCATTCTTTTCTATTTCTAAGACAATTTTAAAGCAGGATGAAGGGTGCTTTTATTGCCTTTAGTTAAAGCTATTGCTGCTGTTGCATTTGCACTGTTGTGCACCTTTAGTAGCTCTGTGCAAGGCGCTTTCAAGAGAACATGATCTGTATTCTGAAAGGTTCAAACCTAAGGGCAGACAAGGAAATAAACTGAAGTTTAAATGAGGGAGACAAAAATACAGCCAACATACCAAGCAATTTGTTTCTCTGCAGCTGGAGGCTGTTTCTGAAAAAGTGTCCATTGCAAAATTTCTTCATATCCAACAAAATTCTCAAACACAAGATGGAGTGTAGTGTAAAGTGGGACTTGACAGAATAAGAAAGAACTTGAACTCATGAGTGTCCTATTCGCTGAGGGTTTGTGCCATTCAGATTGAAGTCAGTGGGAGAACTTACATGAAATGTGCAGGATGCAGTACCCAGGGACTTTAGATAAAGAATATTCAAGTCGTGAAACTTGAGATTTGAGGTTCTCAGGAGATAGGTGAACCCTCATTATCTTTAAAAATAATGGACCAATGAACTGTCTTGCGATGATGGATAAAAGTAGAAAAGTTGCTATCTAAGGCAAGCAGAAACATGACTGCAGCAGGCTTGTATTGTGTGCCCTGAGCTAACAGTACCAACATTGTCTATAACACTTGAAAAACAAAAAGTAAGCAACCGAAATGCATTCTTCCAAGGTTCTCGGGATTTTAAGGTTGCTCTCAAGATTTGGAAGGTTTGAATCAAGAAGAGAGCTTATCTGTGATGGATTGTCCAGGAAGATGAATTAGGCATAGGCATGAGAGATACACCAGAGAAGACCAAGGTCTTCTGTCAGTCCTGGGGACAGCCATTGCCATGCCACAGCACGATGGGCCCTCTCATGCTGCTTTCTCAGTCACATTCCAGGTTATAAATGCCCAGCAAAGGAATTCCCCCAGGAAAAGGAGGCTACAGGCCACAGGGACTTTTCCTTTGTCTCGTTCAGCTCTAGGGAGAGGGTGTGCTCCAAACCTGCCCTGATTCAGGGATCCCTTCTTCTTTGTGGTTGTACCCTTTGAGACAGATCAAGGGTCCATCACATCTCCCCCAACCTTTCCAGCTCTTAGCTGAATGAGACCAATTCATGTTTTCTGAAATCCTGGCCACGCATCTTTGTCTCCTCTGCACTACCTGCACTAGGCCTTGTGAGGAATATCCTTCTAGATGTGCAGTTCCCAGAGATCACATATATCTCTATGGCCTTTACAGTCCTGAGGAGAGGATTATTTCACGTATCTTGCAGACTATGCTCCTGTTTAGATACCTGGGTAGGATATTCACCATTTAGCAGTGGTACATTGTCACGTGCTGTTCAGCTGTTATCTCCAGCAGACCCAAAGCTTTACCTCTTGGTCTGTTAACCTCTATTACCTGCTCACTTGAACTTTCAGTGCTGAAATCCTGATGATAAGTTACATGGAGCACCCTGTCTTATCTGACTTTATTTCCTCATTCTATTAAAATATAAGCTTATATAATATTTGAGGCTTCAAGAAATAATTTCATGTTTTCTTGTGTAATCTTTCTTTCTGTATTCTTTTTCATCCTTCTGAATTTGAATTCAGGAGTATAAATTTGGTCTATAAAAAGCCATTTCCATCATAAAGAACAAACATAGTCCCCATAAAGGACATAGAAAGGAGGTACAGGATTTATTATTTACTTTTCAGTTCGAATTATTTTTCCCATGCGAAAGAAACATCAAACTAGCATAAGGGTGGACTTGCTGGTACAATGAACCCAGAAAGCAAAACCATGTTTTGCTACCAGAACTACATTTTATGTTTTGTCTTTTCACATCATTTTTCATGCTGAATTTCTCCACTTGCACTCAGGGTAGAACCAAGTTATTAAATGGAGCCTTACTTACATAAGAAGCACATGACAGAGCATTTTAGCAGCTCCTGTAAGGTCGTTAAGAGGGGTGAGTCTCTATACGAATAAAACAATCAGACTGGAAGACCAAATAGAAAGACAAAAATGAGATTTCAGATGCCTCCTCCTGTGTGTGCTGATAATGTGTTTATTTTTTGAAATGGGGGTTACCAGCAGTGTCAGCCACACACAAAGACTGAGGGCAGATCGGTTCCAGTGAAAGAGATTAGCATAGTTTTTCTGAGGCTGGTATGTTCAACCAAAAATAAAATGAAAAAAGCAACAAGAATTTGAAGTGTGTCATGAATACATCTTTTGTACTCTCTAGCCCTTAAGCAAATAATTGAAAAGCAACTCTAGTTATGAGTCATGATATTTCTTTAACAATGAGAAGTTATTCTTGATGCCTGCAATGACATTATTTAGTTAGATGTTGCAGACTCCTTATCTACATCTTTTTTGTAAAGTTATAGAAATGCACTGAAGGGTGTTTAAATTCCTTTGCAAACCATCCATAAGCCCACTTAAGGTACACTGCATTAGATATTCCAACAAAAGGAGTTTTCAGGTGCAGTATCAAGTTGTCAGTGCAGTGTTGCTTTCTATACAGTTTTTCAGCTAAGCTGAGAGACTGAAGCTCAGTAAAGCTGAGTGCCTTACTCTTTATTACATTGCAGCTTGAAATCCATGGCTTAGCTGGTTTAATTTTTTTCCCATCACCAGCCACAATATCATGAAGGTGCTCTAAGGCAGAACATGGAAACTCTTGCACAGTGTGACTGAAGCAGGATGAAACAGTACCTATACATCTGACCCTTGGACGACCCTCACCAGTTATGGGTGAGCTGGTTCACAGCAGATTAATAGTGAGGACTCCAAATGAGTCTTCATTGTAAACAAGTAGATAGTGAAAGATCTCAAAAGTGTTTTTAAAAAAATACGGAAAATTTTGTTGCCGGTGGACTGCACTTTAATGTTTGTGACATCTCTTATGTTGAGCTAAGGCCTCTTGCCTCTTGCCTACACTGCCCAGCCTTTGGCAGCCAGACAACTTGCCAAGCAGTTCACACTGTTTATCACAGAAAACCCCTTTGGTAGCAATAAGTCCATGCTGGACTAGAATATAATATAAAGGAATGGAATATTTCAGTTGGAAGGGACCACCATGACCATCTAGTCCAACTGCCTGACCAGGTTAGAGCTGAACAAGAGTTAAAGCATGTTGTCAAGGCCTTGTCCAAATGTTTGTTATGGCCATAACAATCCCAGATCATCTGTTTGCTTATCACAGCACCTGTGAATCCCCAAGTAACAGGGACTTCAAAACACCAGCACCTGGTGAAAGCATATCTGTTGGGAGTTCACATGTCATTGGAGCTTATCTTACGATTTTGCTATGACAATACTATGGCTCCACGTACCCTATTACACAGTAATCTCTTCAGAAATATCCCCAGAATTACATTTGCCTACAGCTTTACTAATTTTTCTGTGATTGGGAAAGAAAAATTTGCATGGCGGTGGTTTTGATCAAGCTAAGTTGTAGTGGACAAATGCCTGAAGTTCTTGCAATGTGGTGCAGTAGTTAATGCTCAGACAGTCTGTGTGTGCTCTGCCAGGGCAGGATAAGGTTTATTTTTTTCGACTTGTAGGTACAGGGTGCCACCTGTGGGAATGGTGACTGCCTGCAAGACTGCTGGCCCTGAGCAGAGGTACGCAGTCACTTAAGACAGAAGAGTGCCATGTGTGTAAAACCAGATAGAGCCAGCTGCCTACACAGTATAAAAAAACTTCTGTGGTGTCCTGGAAAGCCATTCTCTCTTGCAATCTCTTGCAGGGAGACTGGGATGGGATAAGGACCCCCTTATCCAAACCTACGGCGTCTACCACCCCCATCTCCCCTATGCTATTTCCAGGAGTCACCATGGTAAGTCAGTCTGTCTGTTACAGTTCACCTCATTCCCTCTGTTTTCCAGAAAAAATAAAACTGCAGACTGATGTCAGCTCCTTAGTCCAGGGGAAATAAGACACATATTGCTGTGCAGCCAATAAACTCTGAGTTGACAGTGCTACAGGTTCAGAATCAGGGAGCCACTCACAGCAGAGTGGTATAAAGCGATATAAATATATCGATATAAATATGTCAGTATAAAGCTCCATGCACATGAATATATGGTCTTTAAAAGAAGGCTTCTTGATGTCTCTTATAACTTCTGTAGATGGTAGATCCTTTTTTGAACGGATAGCAAACTGTCTGTACAAGGCCCTATCCACATGTGATTTGGGCCACTTTTATTTCAGTTTTTGTCACGCGGGAGAATGTGCTGGTCTATGCCTATTTTGTGATCCTCAGCTACTCCTGTCAACTGCTCTTATCACTTAACTGTAGTGTAATCAGTTGTCACGTAGTTCTGTGTTTATGGCATATACATTATACCTCCTTGGAGATAAGAAGTGATTACTGACACACACACCTTCATTAACTCACTGACAGAGGAGTAATAGTGAATACAACTGTCAAGGTAAAATGACAGACAATATCAGCTTCAGGACGATCAAACAATGCAGGCAAATACTATCTATAAACATAAACCTGTTACAACAGCAGTACTTTATGACTTTTGGCAGCCTCAAAGTCATCAATAAGATCCTAAAAGCTCCAGTGACATGTGAACTCATTCTCAATAGATACATTGTCAGAGAAATTTAATTTGCTTTGTGGTGGTGTCACTCTTTGTTGGAGAAGGACCTTTCTCACCCTCACAGTTCATTAATGGAAGTGTCAAAAACAGTCTTATTGCCATGACAACATTGAAGAAAGTTGAATGGAGGCTACTGGATAGCAGAAAACAGATACTGCACGTGGCTGTACTTGGCAGGCATGTTCATACCAAGCAAAATGCTGTTTTTTCCAAAATGTATAAAGGTGAGTTCAACGTACATGAACAGCTTCTGAATCTTTGGAGTGTGTCTTTCTGGGATTATATTTTTTTTAACAGACACCAATTTCTTAATCATTTTTTTTAGCAGAAAAACTACTCCATGATTTATGTCTTAAAATCTGCTCTGTTTTGTCACTTATAGATGAAAGTACCTCTTGGACCATTTTCGTTCATCTCATGTTTTCTTTCATAGAAACAATGACCTTATTTATACCATTGGGCAGTGGCTATGGATGCTCTTTTACTCTGCAGTTTTGTCACACAATCTACATTTGATAGAGTATTAATGGTAAACACAACTCTGGGTTAATGATTTTTACGGTCTAATTATTTTTTTCTGCAGCAATGAGATTCCCTTCTATCACTTTGTAATTTTCTCTCTGTGAACCTCAATGGCTGAAAAAGTGGGTAAGCCCAGACATTTGGTGTCCTGGGCTGGAGCAGTAAAACCTAGACACACACTGAATTATCCAAATTAGAATTGAACTAATTCCAATTAACTGCATTTCCTTTGTCTAAGCAATTGATTTTTCCTTATTCTTGAGTTCCCAAACTCACTTCTCCACATCATCTGCCGTTTTATATGTTGCTATCGTACTCTCACTTTTCCTTGTGTCAAAGGCAGACGATCTCAGTCTTTTAAAACATGGTTTCTGCTGAATATTTTAACACTCCCAATCATTCCCATCACCCTGTGCTGAAGCTGACATAGATCTGCTTCATAGATTGTCTCTTGAGACTTTGAGTACTCAGTCCTGCACTTTTTTCCCACCAGAGTCACACTGCCAACCACATAAAAGCATTATGTTCTTTTTCCATGCCTTCACTATCTATGAGCTTGTTTCATTCTTTGGGCTGTGGCTATAGACATCTGTCCACCACCACATCCAAGTCCCCTTCCTAACCTGACACGGGCAGAATAGTGTAAGGTTAATGAGTAAATCATGTTTCCCACTCTAATTAATAGTATTTTGCATTTGTTGGCACTGAGCTCCACCTGTCATTTTGCTCCCTATTGTTCAGTTCTCTGGAGCTCCTAACAACCTGCCCTCCTCATGACAGGCTCCAAGAATATTATATAAGAGATCGGTACTTGAGTACTCTACTCTAAATCTTTTGCTTTGTTGGAAATGGATTCATCTGGCTCTTTATTTTCTATTTCTTGGCTTTTGCTCCCAGACAATACGTTGCTTCTCCAATCAGAAACAAGACATATTTTTAAACTTTCTAAGGAATCCTTTTACTCACATATTGAAAATTAAAATTAATTTATTTTTATTTTTTATATTTTTTTGCAGTTCTATGCTGCATTGCTTACAGATTCAAAAATTCTAATAGATTAGTGAGATACACTTTACCATTGCAGAAATTGGTGAATTGCCTTTTTCCATTAATAACTTCTAACTTTTGATAACTTTTTCCTAATAACTTCTCTTAACTTTTTTCCCCTTTTAGAGGTATGAGACATGATTACAAAAGCTACTATTATAATTTTCAACAGCATAAGCCTGAGAGTATTAGCAACAGAAGAAGCAATTCCAGTCCAGTCTTAGATATGTCAGTGAGATACTATTCTGGTGCTCTTTGCTCGACTCATCTAATGACTGCATGTTGGTTAATCAAATTCTTAGAAGAGTAAACTGCAATGCAACCAATTCTGCTAATTTATCATCTATTCGAAACACAGATTTTAATTCCTCGCCCAGGTACAATATGATTTCAACATAAAATGCAGCATGAGAAGCAAGAGGAGAGATAGGAAACTGAAGAGACATCACCATTGAAAGCAGGATCATGAGAAAGCTCACAGAACCCAAAGATCAGACTGAACATTGCAGACACATTCACATCCACCCTCTTCCTTCTCAGATGTAAATTCTCTATTTATGTTTCGTCATTCTCTTTACCAAAGAAAAGGGAAGGAGGTGTGTAAAACACAGTACCTTGTCTTGTTGGAGATAGACATCCCATTCATACCACCTTTGCTGTGCAAATGTCCTGTAGCACACCTTGGGTCTTGGTGCCTCAGACTGGAGACCCACCAAGGTGTGCCACAGGAGTCTGAACTTAAAGACTTGTCTTAATATCTCCCACAAATAACTTCTCATCCATGCAAGTCCCAAGAATGATCAGCCTTTTCCTGCTGACCTGTTGTTTAAGCACCTGTAAGAGACATGTGATCCTTGCTGGCCACAGGCATTCATTCCGTGACAATATTCTGCCTTTCAAACTCAGGAGTATGATTTTCACTAAATATTAATCAGCCTGGCTAGGGAGGTCCTGACAACACAATGAATTATTTACCAAGTTTTCAGGCACATTTACTTACTACAGAGATGATGCCAAGTGAGCTGTGCATCAAGTGCTTTGGTTCAAACAGCTGATAAATCCAGGGCTTGCTCAGTGTGTCTGCAGGGCAGAGCAGGTGAAGGGGCTGTGGCCAAGGGATGTTTCCGCCTGATGCAAAAACCATATCCTGGGCTGCATCCAAAGCAGCATGGCCAGCAGATTGAGGGAGGCAATTCTTCCCCTCTACTCTGCTCTGATGAGACCTGCTCTGGAGTGCTGCACCCAGCTCTGGGGCCCCCAATATGAGAAGGATGTGGATCTGTCAGAATGAGTCCACGAGGGGTTCACAAATATGATCAGATGCCTGGAGAATATCTCCTGTGAAGGCAGGCTGAGAGAGTTGGAGTTATTCTACCTGGAGAAAAGAAGGCTTCAGGGAGACCTTGCAGCACCTTTCAGTGCCTCAGGGAGGCTAACGAGAGCTGGAGAGGGACCTTTGAAGGAGCATGTAGTGACAGGACAAGGGGTGATGGCTTCAAGCTGAAAGAGGGCAGATTTATATATTAAGAAGAAATTCTTTGCTGTGAGGGTGATGAGTCACTGGAACAGGTTACCCAGAGAATTTGTAGTAGCCCGTGGAAGTGTTCAAGGCCAGGCTGGATGGAGCTGTGCCACTTTCATTGCACAACCTTTTTTTATCTGAAAAAAAACATGTTATTCAATAAAGGTAATGTAGTAGATTTATTTTATTTATATTTAATGCTTACCAGGTGGAGATTATAGGAGTGAATAGAGGAATTGCAAGGACTCTACAAGGAGACTGAATGGATATTTTTTGACAAAGCAAATTTGGATGACCTTTACACTGCTTCTAATTAAATCCTTGTTTCAGGTTTTTTGCTACTTGCTTGCAGTGGTCGGGAAGGTGATGTTTTTTCTCTTGTTAATGTATAATTTGACTTCTCAGTATTTTTCCTCCTCCCTTGAATGATCTAGCTTCAGAAGTAGGATGACAGGCAGAATATATTGACAGTACTGAAAATCTCTAGGTTTATATGTCTTGATGACTGGCTCAGGCTCAGACAGACACGCTGCCTTTGTATGACCAAACTCTGGGGGCATGGTGGGGGGTAACAGGGGTGGCTTCTGTAAGAAGTTTCCAGAAACATCCCCCATGTCCAGCAGAGCCAGTCCTTGGCAGCTCCATGGACGTGCTGCTGGTCAAGGCACTCATTAGAAATGGTGCTAATGCTTCTGTGATAGCATATTTAAGAAGAAGGGGGGAAAAAGTCATTGTGAGATGAAATTGTGGTCAGAGTGGGGTGAGAACATGTGAAAGGAACAACTCTGCAGACGCCAAGGTCAGTGCAGAAGGATGGGCAGGAGGTGCTCCAGGGGCTGGAGCTGGGATTCCCCTGCAGCCCCTGGTGAGGCAGCTGTGCCCCTGCAGCCCATGGAGGGCCATGGGGATGCAGAGATCCACCCTCAGCCCATGGAAGAGACCCACACCAGAGCAGGTGGGTGCCTGAGAGGAGGCTGTGACCCCGTGGGGGATGGCCTGTGCTGGAGCAGGGTCCTGGCAGGGACCTGCAGACCTGTGGAGAGAGGAGCCCACTCTGGAGCAGGGTCCTGGTAGGACTTGTGACCCTGTGAAGGGACCATGTTGGAGAAGACACTGCCTGAAGGACTGCACCCTGTGGAAGAGTGACCCATGCTACAGCAGTTTGTGGAGGACTGATGCCCTTGGGATAGACTCCAAAGGGCTGGAGAAGTTCACAGAGAACTGTCCCCCATGTGAGCAACCCCACCCTGAAGCAGGGGAAGGACTCCTCTTCTGAGCAGAGAGAGAAACAATGCATGATGAACTGATCATAACCCCCATTCCCTGTCTCCCTGCATTGCTGGGGAAGTAGGTAGATCTGGGAAGGAGAGAGGGGTAGAGGTGAAGGTGCTTTCAAGGTTTTATTTTACTTCTCATTATCCTGCTCTTTGTTAGCAATCAATCCAATTAATACCTCTAACCTGAATCTGTTTTCTCCCAATAGGTTTTGATGAGTGATCTTTCCCAGTCCCTATCTCAAGTCACAGACCTTTTGTTATATTTTCTCTCCCCTCTCCAACTATAGAGGTGAGTGATAGAAAGGCTTTGGTAGGCTCCTGGCATTCAGCCAGCTTCAACCCACGATGACAGATCACCAAGTCCAGAGGTAGAAAGGAATTTCCTTCCAAGTTAAAGTGATAGCACCACTGGGAGAGGATCACTCCTTTTCTCTGTAACACTGACATAGTCCAATCCCTAGCACCCTTTGGGCTTTCATTTCTTACAAATCAGCTCCTGCTCTAACAGGACAAGTCATTGGCTCTAATCCCAGATCTTTTCTTGCTCTTTTCTGAGACCTTTCATTTAATTTCTCATACTTCCACTTTTGTATTAAAGGCAAGATTTACTTGCAATGGGCAATGGAGATGGTTTATGGCTTTGTAGTGTCTGATCTATGGGGAACAAGTATTCTGCAAATCTTTGTGGATTAAACATTGATCAGATGAGGGCTTTTGATGTCAGAGCACTAGACTGATGATTTAGGCAGTCCTAGTGGTCTGTGCCTGAGATGTCTTGCAGAACAGTGCAGTCGTAATCCCCCTGCTTCTGGATGATGAGAATGAGGGGTTGCACCATGATAAACACAGAGCAGAAATTGCACAATTAGCTCAGGGCAGATTTTTCCCAAACTATTCAGTAGAATTCTTTCTAAAAGGCACATGCCTGTAGAAACTTGTTAAGGAGAACAGTCAGAGATTTCTCACCCCTGAGTTAAGAAAAAATAGCTTTGTCATGGACTAAATGTTCTTCCTACAAGGGTGCCATTGCACCATTCATGTCACTGGCAAATGCACTGGTGATCACTGGCTGGTGACCCCTTGCTGGAATCCTCAGCCTATACATAGAATTCATTCCTCCTAGGAGCAGTGGCTAGACTTTATGTGGGATCCTTTATGGCACCCTGAATGACACCAGATGTCTGATGAAGCAGTTACAGACTCATATGTCCATAGACTCCACATTTACACTGATGTAGGTTGTAGACTATGTTCCTAAGTCCCACCCCTAGCTGCCTGTATCATGTCCAGCTTTCCTGAAAATCCTTTCCTTAAAATGCATCATGAAAGCAACCATTACCAGCCTGCTCTTTAACTAAATTGAATGTTCCATTGCCCACCAGCTACAGCACAGAGCTGATATAAAAAGATGAAACAAGGTAATTAATAGGTAATCTGTCCCCCCCATTTTTCTGGATGTGGGGCACCAGGATATTTCTGTATCCTTCGTCAGCAAGGATCCATATGGATGCACCAGTTGCTTCAAAAATAATTGTCAGCTTTCACCAGCATTCAGATGGGCCCTATTTCTGGCCCCATGCACATAGCAAACAGAAGGTGCCATCTAGTGTCTCCAAACAGTATCCAAAACTGAAAGGAGAAATTGCTCAAATGCACATTTAATGTCTCTTTCTCACTAATTGACACAAAAGTCTTCAAAATGCACAAACGTTTCATTTCAGGGAGTTTTAAGCAAGTCAGCACTTGCGTTTTTTCTCTCCTTTTATTTCTCCACAGTGTTTTCATCTAAGGCCTGAGGCTGAACTCAGTTCAAGACTAGGATGTTAAGGAGTTGGATCCACTGGTTCCATTTTATTAAACAATTTGAAGTGATTCTAAGAAATAATGACTAATTTTTTCAACAAGCCACGGCTTGAAATATAGTTCTGCATATTACTAATAAACTTTTGTCCCACAGGGCTTAGTGCCATTTAAAGTGGAAAGCAATTTAGTCATTTGATATCCCACAAAGAGAAACGAGACAGTCTCAAAACTAGTAAAATAGACAGCAGAGCTGTATCTATAAAAATACTTAAATCCAGCTTAGCTGCTTCTGCATGTGCCTTTGACAAAAAGCAGACCTGAAGATCCACTCTGCACCTGACTGCACCTTGTAGGTGTATTTGCAGCTGCATGTTTGCCAGCACCTCAAAGGCCGAGTGGTGTAGAGAGGCTGTGTGTATCCTGCCCAGCCCTCACCCCTCCAAAAGCTGATGGGCTACACCTATCCAGGGCCACTCTTGGCCCCAGGGCTTCTCTGTCATGCCACAAGTAAGAATGGTCTGAGATGGTGTTGCTTTTGTCTCCAAGCATCTCAGATAACAGGAGGACAGGGTGACACCCTCCAGACTGGACTTTTCATAGCATGAAATTGAGAAGGAGTGCTGCAAACCCTGGGGTATGGCAGAGAGGCTTGTGGGAGAGCTTGGCACAGGCAGCCAAAACTTGAGGATGGTGCTGAAAGATGCCATCCAGCAGAAGTGCCCAGATCTGACACGGGCAGGTCCATATTCCCAAAAAGTCAGCCTGAACCAATCTTTCTCAGGTCTTGTTTTAGAGAAGAGTGGTTTCTTGGGAGTGACCTAGGAAGCTGGTATTTGAGAAAGTAGAACCTTCTATCTACCTCAGTAAGTGCCTCAGCTATATCCAGCTACAAAGGACCAACTTGAAGCATCTGGAAATTTGCTCACAAAATATAAAGCAAAGTCTGGCAGCTGTTACCAGCTTTAACTCTGGCTCCTCTACAAGGGACCCTTGCCCTTTTTTCAGCAAAACCAGTAGAAAGCATTTATCACATTGGTGAAAGTCTTTGGAAGAGCAGCCATACATATTAGCTGTCCTTAACTGGCGAGGATCATGCCACCTGCTAGGCTGAGGCCACAGAGGATGGGCCTCCCATCTGAACACTCAGGAGCTCCTGTTGCTTCTCACTCTTGCAGAGCTTCAGTAAAACAACAACTGCATGAAACAACAATCAAATGAAAATTAAATAAATCTTTCACAAATTTATTTCTGCCTTTCCTCCTTGCAGGATTAACTATTATAAAACGTCTTCCTGCTTTTGTAATGGTTTTTTTTGCATAGGCTATATTTTAAAAGTAATCAAGGATTTTTCTGTGAGAACAAATTACATAAATTATTCTTTTTTCCCCCACAATTGTTAATATTTTTACTTAAAAGAAAATCTGAAATACTGAATGAGTTTACATAATAGTTACAACTCTTTTTCCAAAAGTAAATTGTATATAGGGCATTTTATAACACATTTTACTCTGCAAATCTTTTCCTTGATTACCGAGATATCTGTGTATATAAATAGATCCTGCCTGTTTTGAACGCCTGATTCATTCTACAATGCCACCATCCAGTGTTCATGATGCTTCACTATCATCGAAAGGATTACAAACCCCTAGATATTCAACTGGAACATATGAAAAGGGGTAAGATCAAATAAAGCTTTGGAAAAGAACCTACCAAGATGCACTTAAAAGGAGAGATGAGTTTGCACACTACTGTGAGTCAAGTTCACTTGCCTTAATCACAAGCTATAGCAGAACTCCTGTGGGCTTAAAGCATTCAGTTGTCTTCTTTTGGGAAGCAAAGATCATGCATCTGTAAGATTACTAGAAGAGTCTTTCCATATCTTTGAGCCAAGTCCCCTGAAATCAAAATAAAACATGCACCATACCTTCTGAAACTGATTGTATTCCTGCTCAGAGCAACTTAGATTTGCATTTCATTGGGAAAACTGTCCCTGAATGGTTATCAGCTTTCTTCTAATTTCCCCAATAATTGATATAGCCAGAATTCACAGGCTTTTTTATCAATAATGTTCCTTAATGTAAATAGTTCTTCTTTCCTTTGCATTTACAGAGATCAAACATGGAGTCTTAGAATACTAAAGCTGGAAAAAAATAAATCATGTAAGCCATTTCCATGCCTTGAGGTGGGATCAGCACTATACATCCATATCATCCCTGAAACTTACCAGCAACTGAAGGTCTCCAGCACTGGTGAATAAAATACAGATGTAGGCAATCTACTCCAGACACTATTGGAGGTATTTTTAGTTAATGTCTAATCTGCATCTTCCTTCCCTGAAAAATTAGGGTTTTTTTTCTTGTCCTATCCAGTACTGACATGGAAATCTGCATTAAAAACTTCCTTTTACATGCAGCCTATGAAGACTCCTTTTTAGTAGAATAAAAATTACAGATTAGGTCTCTATTATCATAAATCACACTTTTGAGACATGTAGCCGTTATGGGCTGTTTCCAGCTGGCCTACATAAATATGAGCTGTGGTGTCCAAGAACAGACACAATACCACAATCAAGGCCTTACCATGCTGAGAAGTTTGAAATATTTAGGTCTTTTTCATATATGTATTCATATAAAGTTTAAATTTTTGAATCATGGTTCTGTTAGCTCCTGTATCATTTTCTAAAGAGCTGCCATATGGCAATTATTCCCTATCTCACTTGGAAAGATACTGCAAATTGAACTGCATCCTATTTTCCACCTGATTTCTGAGAAAACAAAACGTATCCATTTAGGGAGCTGCTTTATTTGTTTACCTGATACTTTTTCCTATTTTCTTCAATTTTCTTTGAACTCATTTACCTCCATATCTGATTTAGTTGAAGAGCTGCAAAGGAATTAAGTTCTTTCAAGTTGTGTGAAAATCAATGACTGGATAAAGGCGGAAGATGGAAATTACAGCTCCTGCAGAGGTTCAGGCTGCACTGTGTGAGCTCACTGGGCATTTGTTTTGCCTAGTCTGCCAGCTGGTCCCTTAGCCTTGGCTAGTTCAGGGCTAGCCTCGTGTCCTGCTGCCCCTTGCCCAGCTCAGAGACAGAGAATAAGGGGAAGAACCAGCATCAGTCAAAGCAGAGATGAGAAATAATATGTGGTGGTGGGAAATGGGACCTTCAGGGCAGAGGGGATGAGGGGAAGGTTATGCTCACATAATGTGCAGGGCAGACACAAGTATGGCAAATGAACCCACAGTTCCATAGATTGCCTGTTTTTAAAATGGTTTCTCCAATCACCAGCATAGCATTTTCTCTCAGGTTTCAGTAACTGACAAATTTAATAAGCATATCTCACCTCCTGATCCAAGACTTCAGTAAAAGGACAGAGTCAAAACTCAGCAAGGACAGATGGTGCTGAACCCTCAGCTCTGCCCTTTCCCTGCAGGCAGTGCAACAAGGATAACACTCTCCAAATACAATTTTTCAAAACACTTTTGTTCCTATTCTCTCTCATGCTGCTTTAGCAGATTAAGGAAGCAAAGCTTTCTCAATTTCTTATTATGAAAGATGAGATACTGGTCCCAATAGCAGTTTCCATTCACCTCCATAGAGTGTGAATCAGCCAGCTCCCAAGGCCTGTGATGGTGATTCTGTGCCATTCCCTTTCACATGAAAAAATAGCAAGAACTTGATTTTTAAAGATCTCAAGACAAAAATTATCACTTTAACAGTCTCTCACAATTGATACCACAAGGACAACTGGCAAAACAAACTTTAATTTAATTATCAAGACATTAAAATATGTTTTTCTTCTAAGAAATGCTGATTGACCTTTCAAGCTGTTTTCAAAGCAAGACGCATTCCTCTAGTCCATATTCCTGTGAAATATATTCACAGAACATATTTTGCACTTGTTTTTCATAATTTAATATTCTTACTGCTCCTCATAACAGAATTCACTCAATGCATTCACTTATACTCTAGTTTTAAACCAGGAGCTCTTAAAGCAGATACATAAAACTGGGAAGGGCATGTGCTCCTGCTGGCTTCTACTTTAGGACAGTATCTTTTCACTTGCAGATAAATTATTGCCCTTTTGTTAAAATAGAAGTTCGTCTTCCCAAGGCTCCAGGTGAAGGTTTGGAGGTTTCCACATGCTCCTATGCCCAAAGTCAAGGTGTTATGTTATCACAGTACAGAGGGACACAGTGGTGTACTGTGGAGCTCAGATCCAAGAAGATGAGAAGAGCTGAAGACCTCCCAAGATCCACCAAGTAAACCAGTAAACCTAATGAAGGCAGATCTCGAATCTGGAGAACACATTATGGCTCTGAAGCATGATAACACATAGCATGGAAATTTTTTCACATAAAGTCTGCATGATAAGTCAAATTCTCAAGCCTAGGAAAGGATACAAAGAACAAGTTTGTCCCCAAGGTTCTGCTGCATGAAGTGAATTTCTAGAGAAGTACTGGCAGCTTCTGACATCTCACTTTTTTGGAGGAGATTATCTTCTCTTTTCATCTTACTAATAATTTCACTCAATGCACAAGAGGAAGTCGGTCTGACATAATATAGCTGATATTTGAAGAAAGTTTTTCTGTTTTTTTTTTCTTGTCTTGTTTCTTGTTTCTCATATTATTTGCATAATTGGAGAAAATTGTATATTCAGACTCAGAAATTTACCTGGTTTTTATTTGTCCTCAATGAAATAGACTGTAATTCATCATCCATGATGTATCATTACTCACTGTAGAAACACACAAAGTCAAGAATAATAAAATTTCATAGGAGGAATACTCTCTGCAAAGCAAAGGCATTTTAAGCACCAAGTAGCTGGCTTTCATATTTTCAGCAATCTAAAAAGCAAGAACATCACGACTCATCTGTATGATGAGAAGTATTTGTAAACACCAAAGACTTCTTGAGGAATTACAGAGCTCCCTCCTGTTTACTGAACAGCTTGCCTACTAATATACTAGACAGCCAATGCCTTCAAGCCAAAACTTAGATGTTTCCTCAACTGCACTTATGCTATATCTATCTGCATACTGAAATACAGATTTAGAATTCTTTGCATTACCTTTTTTGAAGAGCCTATATCTGATTTGAACCTAATCTTCAAAAATTCAGATTAATACAAAGAAGCATATGAGAAATGAAAATACTTTGATTTCAGGTAAGCTATGAATTACTATCCCTACATCTTACTATCCATCCATTTAATAGTATGTTTCCCTCTCACTTCATCAACCAAACACTTTAAATTAACTCTTCAGCATAAGGTTTTGGAAAAGGAATGGAACATCATTTTAAAAACTGAGTATCTTATGTTCAAAGATGTTGATCCTTTAAATTGTTCTATCAGTATTTAGTCCCTTGATGAAGTATACACTGGGAACATAAGCTGCATAAAATAAATTACAATCAATGCCTGTGTACTTTGTGACAAAACCACTCTGAGCATCAAAGAACCTGGACTCAGAAGAGTCCAATAAAGAGAAGACCAGAGGCTTTTACTGAATACAATACATCAATCAGCAATGCCACTACAGCCCCCTTAATTTAATTTAATTTATCCTTGATACTATTTTCAATTTATGAGAGGGCATCTTTAAAATTTCAATCACTGTTTTGCAGAATCCTGGATATAAAACTAAACTGTAGCATGTGGGAATTGATTAAGCTGCATTTTAATGCTTTGAAAACATTTAAAGGATGCATAGGCATTATAAACACACCAACTTTCCATACCTTCTGTCACAATCACAAACTTAGAGCAGTTCAGACTCAATAGCATGGAACAATAATACCACTAGAAAATGCTTTCCATGAGGAGAGGAAAATAAATCCCATCAGATAAAGGAATATTTATGCCACTGCAAATATCCCTTATTACAGCCCATGCAAATGTCCCTTCTTATGAGTTATGTAAATACTATCCATTATTAGATCTATGGAAATAAATGATTTGTTAAATAAGTTGCGTAGTTTCTTTAGGAAAGAAGAGAAAAAGCATTGCTGTGTGTATCAGTGGAGCTCAGAGATCCAAAATGCTGAAGGAGAAAAACTCCTTCCATAAACTTTGGTGGAAACAGATGGGAGGAAGGATATGTTTGCCAGTGTGGAGAGTTAGGTGGCTCTTGGTCACCATGGCAGATGAAACCAATGCAAGACAGAATTGCTTGCAACTATTCAAGAATCAGGACAACTGAAGGTATTCAATTGAGCCAAAATTGTTGGAAAAAAACACAGCCACACATAGCTCTTGAGATGGTTTGGTTTTTTAAGAGGGTAGAAGCTGAAGTTAGAGAAGGCTTTTGCAAGTCTTATCAGAAGCAGAAAGTGATTGAGAATGTGAGACTGTGTGTGTAAAGGTAACATTCACATTCCCTAAGAAAAGAGGCAGAAAACTGTAATTAAACAGGAATTTCAGGGAGACAGACTTCAATAAGCACAGAGAATTCACAGGTAAAATCTCACAGGTAAAATCTCACAGGTCTCACATATAAAGAGATAAAGGAGTCTTGGAAACTTTGTCTGGGTAGCCAAGCTAGTCTGCAAGTCTCACTTTTCTCAATGCAGAGGGAGGACAGGAGCTGCAATGAAAAATCAGTTTAGCTATCCTATGGTCTTTCCAATTACATCAAATGAGATAAATAAGTACACATCCATAGAAACAAGGTCAGATTGATTGGGAGGTATACAAAATAATTGAATAAGCAATTAAGGGAAAAATCAGAAATTCACAGAGGAATTTTAAAAATATGAAAAAAAAGAGGAGGTGCTGGCAGATAAATCCATCTGTAGAGATATCAAGTATCAAGAAGATTACCAAGAAAAATATGGATCTGTTGTTTTATTGAAAAGACAACCTATTGGCAGATGACACTAGGGAAGACCAAATACCTTTCCATGTTTGTCTTCACACAAAACAACAAATCAATTGGCTAATGAACCAAAGAGAGTGACAAATCACTGTTCAGAATAGAGAAAAGATGGATTGGAAAGCATTTAAGTAAGAAAAGTGTTTTTTCAAATCAGCCAGGCCTCATGAGTATTATCTTAGTGGATTAAACAACTTGATGTAAGCTATCTTTGAGCACACTTGGAGAACAGACAAGTTACTGTAAAACTTGAAAGGGAGACTCAGCTTTAAAAGGAGACAAAAGCAAGAGTAAACATGGAAAAATAGCTAGTTGTCTTCAGTTCCCCAAGCCACTGAAACAAACAATCCAGTACCTTTAAGCATCCATGAAACAAGGAAACAAGTAACAGTCAATGAGGATTTGTCAAGGACAAACATTAAGCTAAAATAGTTTCCTTTTGTGGGTAGAGGAGAAATAGCAGACGTCATGTAGCTGAACTTGGAAAACAGAATTCTCCTAAATGAACTAGAGATTAAATTACTGCAGCAGAAAAGCAAAAGTAATGTTTCTGTGGGGTTATCTTAGAAATAGAACTATCTATTACCAACTGATGACAAAAAGCAGAATCCTATCAAATCTGCAAATTAAAAAATAAATAACAAAAAGAAGAAAATAAGCTTTTGAACAGGGTTAGAATTCAAAGTAATTTTTAAACTGAAGAAACCTTTTCTAAAATAGCCTATGATTCAGCAAAGTACAGAAGTCTACACTTAAGCAGGAATAATGAGTGGCAAGACTGGACCAGACAGCAGGCCTGCTAAGATCTGGCATTTCAGTGGATCATAAGCAGAACAAAAGTCAATGATGTCATGCTGTTGACAAAACTTACATATTCTACTAGGTCATAGCATTAGGAGTATAAAAAAGTAATCAATTATTCATCTGGCCTATCCACACTGGCTAGTTCTGAGAAAGTAGAGAGGTCAGCACTGAGAATGACCAGAGATCTAAAAAAACATCACCTACCAGGTAAGAGGCTGTTCAGTCTGGAAAGAAGACAACCTCAACTCAAGAAAATCCCAGACTGGAGACAGGGCTGCCTAAAGCAAATACAGGAATGAATAGGCTGCATCTGTGACAATTAAGATACAGAGTAGATATTAGAAAAAAACCTTCTATCACTGAGAATACAGGATGGAAGAAGCTGTAGCAGGAATGTGAAAAATCCAGCTTTTGAGATATTAAAGACTAGGTTGTATTACTGCTTGTCAGGAACATTGCTGATAGGGGAGTTTCTTCTTTTTGGCATGGGAATAGACTATGTGACTTTTTGTAGCCTCTCCCAACCATATCATTTTATGATTCCAAGCTTCCAAGATGATGAAGCTAATCAAACAAGCTAATTAACATGTCTTTACACATCTCAGTTCTAGTCTCAGCGTTGCATCAGCCTATCTAGGAAAACAGCTCCAGTAGATTTATTTTGCAACCAAAGTCTTAGGAACAGTCTATAATGAAAGCTGACTCTGCAGAACTAGTCTGTGTCAACTCTGTAGGCAAATGACAAGATTATAGATTCCTGTGTTGAGGCAACAACCTGGAGCTAAAACCCATCCACCACATCTTCAGGGCTGTTGGTCCCATGGGATTTGGTCCCTAGAACTGCTCTCTGAGCTGGACTTGACTGCTCAGTAGGGGCCTAGGCGGCTACTGGCTGCTCCAGCAGCCCAGGGTTCCACTCGGAGACACTCTCTATCTTGGCTATTTTTAAGCCAAACAAACTGCTACTCACCTTTTTCTTTTTAATGTGCATTACCTGACAACTTACAATCTCATCTTATTATTGGCTGCACACATTAAATATGAAAAATAAAGCTAAGTCATAAAACCATAGCCTAAATGCATCTTAATTTTCTTTTATACAAAAGCTGCCAAGTTACAGGTATAGAAGCATATTCTGGTTTTAATTTTTGCTGACTCCAGTAGGTGTGCTTTAATTTAGAAGCTGTTTGTATGCAATTTTTAAGCAAGTCAGAGCTAATTTCTAGGAAGGACAACACAAATTCCCTTCACCATAAAAAAATATAATTATACTGTGCATGTTTTATTTGCCACTAGGTGGGAGTGGAACATAATCTTCTAGCTAATCTTTTAGTGGTATCAATAGAGAAAGTGAAAGAAAAAGTATATTTTCTTGGCTGGTCACTAAAGAAAGATCATTCTGTTGATAGAGAATGACTTCAGTGATTCACAGGTGTCTACAGCTATGAGCCATGGTGACACTGAATTTTTATTTAAAACTTCAATAAAGTACTGATAATTCATAATAAAACACTGACTCCTCAGAGCGCAGGTTTTAAACTTCTTTTCAGTCACGATTAAGAACTAGATTTACATCTTTTTCTGAAACTTACACACCTATATGATGCATTTTCAAGGAAGTGCCTTGAATAATATACTATTGCTCAGCCCAATCACCTATTGCTACTGCTGCATCTCTTGTTAGTATTGAGAACACTGCATATCTATATAAATAGTCTTCGAATACATTTCACAATTTGTATACACCTAGAAATAATGCTTTTTTTATCACATAAGGCCCACTTGTGGTTTATTCATGACATTTATTTGAAATTATTTTTGAAACCTCTGTGTTGTAAACAAAAAAGGTGCTTCTTACAATAAAATATCCTGTTCAATAATCCTTCTGCATTTGTCTGTACCTGAATTGAAAGAGGTATCCCTTTTCTTAAAGCACAATATCTTAGTCTCTTATTAGTAATCAGCAACTACATTATTAAACTACAACTGGTTCATCAAAGAAAGAATGAACCACAATCACAGGTTGCAGTCTTTTCTTCCTTCTTTAGAAAGCTTAACATTAAAAAAAATAAATGGAAAGATATTTTAATATTTGTTGGAAAAGTACAAATTTAAAGCATATGTTAGGAGGAATACACTAGAGGTTTCTAATACCATGGTGATGAAGTTGGAAAGATTTTGCACCACTCCTGTTGGTACTAGAGTTTTCAGTGAAATTAGTAAGGAGCTGATTTGAACAAACAAGAGAAAGCAACTTTTCATACAACACACAGTGAAGCCATAGAACTACACTAATGATTGCAATGAAGTAAAAATAAAATTAGTTCATTAATTGATTGATACATACTCAAATTATGGAAGGATAAATCAATCCTGTTTTGAGTTTGTTGTTTTTTTAATGTTCATCAGGATTAAAAGCAATGTCTAAAATGGAAAAAACCCTGCAGCATCTATATATGGAGCTAGTACAAGATGTAGGAGTGTATTTTCCCCTTGGCTTTAAGAACACCTCAGTTCTTGCTTGAGCCTTCAAAGTGCAGCCCTGCTTTGGGAGCAGCTCTGCAATGGCATGAAGGAGGCATGGTGCCCCTATAGGAAATGGCATCAGTGCTTCCCTTCCAGACTGGCCACGGCTGGTGCTGGGCAGGACAGGCTGGTATCTCACTCTACTTCAACCTTCAGGGACAGCTGCAGGCAGGCAAAGCATATCTGGTGTCACACGCATTTGTGGACTCCCTCTGCCATTCTTCAGGGTACAGCTGGCTCTCTCTGGGTCACCATAGCCAACTCCTGCCAAATGCCCAGAAACTCTGCCAAAAAGGTACACACAGCTTAGCTGGGTTTCCATCAAGCAGCTTTTCTTGGTGAATGCACACAATAAACAGCTGCAGTTTAAGGAGTTACCAGGCATTAGTATGCTCCCCATGCTGATAAAACCCCTGAGGGATCCTTTGCCAGCCCAGCAGGCTTCAGGCAGGTGGGAAGACTCAGTCCTGCTGCTCCATGCTGTGACTTACCACCTCCTCACTGCAGTTCTCCTTTAGGATTTTATACCTTTCCACGTTGCTCAGTTTTGCCTCCAAAATTGTTCTCAACAGCCTTACCTCAGCCTGCAACTCTGCCTACCTTATGTTCCTTGATTTTACTCACAGCTTGGCCATACCAGTGAATGCCTGAGCCGGGGCTGTCCAGCTGGGATGAACCCAATCTGGATCCTGGGCATCGGAATCGTTGGGGAGGGGGATCAGCACAAGGTAAAATAATGCAGTGGTTGCACCACAAGCCATCTCCAGGCAGCCCTAACATGAATTTAGCCTCCCTGGGACACTGGTGGGTACATCTGTGGTCAAAAATAGTAGGGATGACACATACCCTGCTGCTTGTCCCCTCCCCAGCTGCACACCCATGACAGCCGACCTGTGACAAGGGGATATAAAGCTCTTCTGCCAGTTTTAAGGAAAAAGTGGAGGCTCTTCGTGAGACAAAAAAATTTGTTTTTGATAAGAGAAAGTCCTCTTTATGAGAAGAAGATTCTTCTGTGACCTTTTCCTCACGTTTTTGCTTCCATGTGGCTGTAAATTTGTACAAAGTTTGGTGCCACAGAATTGCCTGCAGCACAAATCAGTTTCTTTTGTGACCAGGAGTCACTAGCAGAATGTCATGGAAACAGCTTGATCTCTTAAAATGAAGACTTTTTATACGTTAGAAAATTGTTTACACTGAGTCCAGGATAGAGTGAAGCAGCTAAAATACCTGCTCAGTGCTCTGAGGACATCCAGCTCCCTACATTATATCCTGACTATTAATAATTTGGAAAAAAAAACGCATCTAATTTTAATGAAATCCGAAGGTTTCAAAGCATGTCCTCAAGACATACATTGGGTACACTTGAGAGCCTGTGCCTCAGCAGTCAGTCCACATGACCTTGGACCCTTGACCCACAGGCACATTGGGACCTGACACCTGCTACACCATTTCTCCCCCTCTTCTCAAGTGATGCAGGATTCCCTGCTCTCTTTTCTTCCCCTCTCCCCTCACGTTCTTTTTCCAAGGAAGGATCCGGCATGCCCTCCCCTGCTTGACATTTTAGCCTAATTTTTTGTACTTTCTGCTTGCAGCAGTGAGCTAATGGGGAAAGGGACACTTCCATAATTAGCAATTTTTAGGAGTGGGAGTAGTTGCTTCTGGGACATTGTGACTTCTGTGCAGCAGAGTTCAAAATTATAATCAGGGTGACTGGCAGAGACACAACGTGCTTGGGGACTGTGGAGGACAGTTAGTAGGACAGAGAATGCAGCGTATGCTGGCACCATCCCAGAGGAAGCTTCTTAACCAAGGATGTGTTTCATTAGGGTGGTATCAAAAAGACAGGGCTTGTCAGTGTGGAACAGAAATACATGCAATCATTAAGAAAAGACTTTTTTTTTCTCCAGAAAAGCTTTAAATGCTTATCCTAGTTTGTAATTTTTTTTCCTGGTCCAGACCTGTTTCAAGACAGATAAGGCTAATTCTCCCCTTACACATATATATACACCTTCACCCATATATCAGCTCCCTGCTCAAACTTGGAAATCAGTCTTGGCTTGAGCACGCTGTTGGACTAGATGGTCTTTCAGAAACTCTTTTCCAGCTGAAATTATTTTGTGATTTGATATTTTAAATAGCTAGAAAACATTACTGTAGCCAGCCAGTTGACTTTTAACATTAGCTTTTCATTCACAGAGCCTCCATACAAATGACAAATGTGGCAGAAAGCACGCTTCAGGTGTTTCACCACAGGCTTTGACAGCTCAGATCACTCCCTAGCAGTTATCCCGGCTGGGTCTGTCTAACAGGGGCAGAGAGCAGCATCAGGGGCTGTCATCTCCAAAGGGATGATGGCTGCCTCTCGTTTGACCTATCTTCCTTTTATAACAGCTGAGAGTAACCTGAACTGCGTTCCAGCTCAGATGCTTTCTCTTAGCTGCTTGAAACAAACAGCAGGCAAAGAAGAAAATAATCTTACAAAACAGCTAAAACACTCTCTTTACCAGGATGATTTTTATGCAGTGAGACATAATTAACTTTTAATACTATTTACAGTTTTTGAAATTTACTCAGTTTGGTCAGTAATTCCATTTTTGCACTCAGAGGACGTGCCTCTGGGGATTCAACTACTCTTAAAGGAAGAATGCAAAGTATTTTCAATATCCTAATACCAGTCAACAAAGAATTGATATACATTAGTTTGGAAATTATGAGGTGAGTTGCACAATAATTCTCATGAAGAATAAGCAGGAATTCCAATTAAAAGTGAAATTGCAAAATACATCCAATCAAATAATGCAAATGACAGGGAAATAGAATAATATATTTTACCTGGAGATAGTGACTTCTACAGCTAGAGCGACAGAAATTTTTTTCACATTTTGAAATAGCTCTGGAGACAAAAGGTTCACAGCTTTATTTTAAAAGTATTCAGACCAGAAGTGCTCCTGGTGATTGGCTGCTTTGAGAATTTCAGTTATGACAATAAGCAGAGATACAGTATAAGGAGCACCTCAAATTATAATTTTACCCATGAAATAAGTGTACACAAGAACTAAATTAGAATAAGCTAACAGATTCACATGTACTTTGTGGACATGTACATTTAATCTTTATCTTACTGAAGAAGATTTTACAACACAGCAAAAGAAAATATTCTTTGCAGTAAAATAGAATAATGTAAAACCGAGGGGAAATGGTTGATCTTGAAGGCTCTTAGAAGGACCTGCTAATTTTAACACAAGTTTGTATCACCTTTTAAGCACTGATGAGGGCAATTCCACAGTATTCAATTTCAGAGTGGAAAAAAAAGTGCAACTAATCCTGCAACAAATTCACCTCTCCTGTGGCCTCAATGGGACTCCTGGCCTACAGGTTTAAAAACAGCAAGGAGCATGACACATTAACTGAGTATCAGTTTAAATTCAGAAAAAACCACTAAACATTGTGGTTAGTTGACCTTGTCTGGACATCAGGTGCCCATGTATTGCTCTATCACTCTCCTAACCTGGACAGAGGAGAGAGAATGTAAAAAAAGGTTCATAGGTCAAGACAAGGACAGGGAGAGATCACTCAGTGATTACTGTCTTGGGCGAAACAGAGTTGGGCAAATCTGTTTCATTTATTACCAGTCAAATAAGAGTGGAGTGATGAAAACTAAAACCAAATCTCAAAGGCTCTTTGCCCCATCCCTCCCTTTTTTATGGGCTCAACTCCACTCCCAATTTCTTCTACCTTCTCCGTCCAGGAGCTCAGAAGGACAGGGGATGGGGATTGTGGTCAGTTCATCCCCTGTTGTCTCTGCTGCTCCCTCCTCCTCAGAGGGAGGACTCCTCCCTCAGTGTGGGGTTCCCTCCTACAGGAGATGTCCTTCATGGACTTCTCCAACTGAGTCTTTCCCATGGGCTGCAGTTCTGCACCAATTGCTCCAGCACGGGTGCCTTCCATGGGGTGCAGTCCTTCAGGAACAGGCTGCTGCAGCCTGGGTATCCCACAGGGCCACATGTCCTGGCAGCAAACTTGGGAATCTCTGCTCTACTGCCTGGAGCACCTCCTGGCCCTGTTCACTCTCCTGTGGGAACTGCCTGCACAGAATAAATTGCAAAGGTAAAGACAACTGCTCACGAATAAGCCTTATGTGCCGTCAGAGAGATCTTTATTTTGGTGAGCTGCTGTTGATACAAGGGGTAGATTGGTACCTCATGAAACATCCTCCCAGTTGCTTCTTCTTTCTCACAGAATTTAAGTGTCTCTGGAGATGGCAGTGTTTTCTCCACTAGATAAAAAGTATCTTTTCCCCCTTTTCATTGCTTAGATGAAGGAAAATATCTTTCTGGCTCAAAGCCTACAATTTCATGCAGATATATTGATACAGTAAGGACAGATTTGATTTATTAATGGTCTTTCGTCCTCTTGTCCTTTGCTCAGACATGCAATAGGCACCAAATTCATTTGCTTCCATGATATGCTACTTCGAGGAGACCAACTTGATTGGAAGAAGAGGGAGAAGACTCACAAATAGTTCTTAACATGCAACCACAACTACTGCATCTCAGTCCATTGAGAAGACAGAAGAGTCTGGTTAGCAAGACTTCTTCCTTTCTAGTAAGTTACATCAAAAACTACTGCCATGCAGGGAGAGTTCTTTAGCATTTAATCTGGTTATTTCAATGGAGTTAACTTTACCAGACCACTTCACAAACTGATGTCCAAACTGGCTTCTCTGCAGCATTTCATGCAGAGACAAGCACCAGACATGGGCTCTCCGTGTCCTGCATTGATTTCTGCAGTGCTCCACTTGCAGGATCCATTGATTCCTGCTATCCCTCTGCGAGATTTCTGAAATTTCTAGCACAGAGACAAAGGTATGTGACTTCAGCCAGCAACTTCTCCAAGCGCCTAGTCAAATGTTCTGCCAAATCTCTCACACTCAGTTTCTCAGTCCACCAACTTTTCAAGACCATTAGTAGAATCAGCAAGCAGGAAGAAAAGCAGTCCTCCTTCTCCCAGCTCCCATGCAATGTGACAAGGATCTAGACCCATCCTACTTAAATGGCATAATTACACTGGAAATCCCATCATCCTAGGCTTTGACAACAGAAAGAAGAGAGGAACATCTTGGAATAATCCCAGAGCCAAGTGAACTGAACTGCCCTTGGGTGGCAGCTACTGGTCATCTTTAAATAGATAGGAAGCCTGCAGTAACTAAACACCAAAGAGATGCCTTATGGGGACATCTGCCCTGGTAAGTACAGAAATGGATTAAAAAGGAAGGAAAACAACACAGGCACTGCAGGACTCAGATATGTGAGGGTTCTTGAACACATTCAGGATAGGGCAGCAAAGCTGGTGAAAGGGTTGGAAGCCATGTCCTGCAAGGAGCAGCTGAGGATTTTGGGCTTGTCTAGTTTGGAGAAAAGGAGGCTAAGGAGTGCTCTTTTCACCTTCCTTTGGAGGGGAAGTGGAGAGGGACATGCTGATCTCTTCACCCTGGCATCCAGCAATAGGATGTGTGGGAATGACTTAAAACTGTGTCAACAAAAGTTTTAGACTGGATATTAGGAAGCACTTCCCTACAGAGTGTGTGGTGAAAGAGACTTCCTAGAGAGCTGGTTGATGCCCCAAGCCTGGCAGTGTTTACGAGACATTTGGACATACCCTTAATAACATGCTTTAATTTTTTGTCAGCCCTAAAGTGTCAGGTAGTTGGACTAGATTATCAACACGGGTGCCTTCCAACTAAAATTTTTCTATTCTTTTTCTACCGTTACACCTGCATGAATTGAATTTTACTTTGATTTTTCAGATAGCATTTTGATAGTTAAGACAGCTGGTTTTCTTTTTGTAAAGAATCGGCCATCTCCAGTTCATTGATATTAAATTGGTATTAGTGTAAACACGTGTGTTTAATTACACTGTCTATCTAACCACTGCTTGTTGTCCACTTAATTGGGAAGAAATAAGAAGTGGTAGTCATACTCTAAATTTTTTAAAGCATAATGAAATAGCAAGCAATGCACACAAGCCGGTAAAACCATGCCCACTAAAACTATCACAGAATCACAGAATATCAAGTTTGGAAGAGACCTTCAAGATCATCTAGTCCAATCATCAGCCTAGCACCACCATTAAGAATGTTGCTGAATAGAGAGATTTACACATTATATTTGGTAAATAAAATTGATACTTCATTTGGCAAATAAATCAACCATCAGACAATGCAAATAAAGTGAGTCTGACAGGTGATGTTCATATCCTCATCCCAGGAAATTTAAACACTTGCCACACCATCAGTTAGCCACCACCACCACCCCCCAAGAGACCCTCACACATATTTCATGCTGTTTAATCTCAAAGCATCACATACAATGGTAATTACTCCGTGCAGTTTGGCATGGATTTGCACAGACAACAGTGTTTTAGTGTAGTGATTTTCACTAGTGCAAATTCATTGTTTGTGGTTATTCTGTAGGAGGACAAAAACCGAAAAACAGCATTAAAAAACCAAACAAACCTCTGGCATCAGAGAGGTTTCCTTAAAAATTCTGGCAGAGCTCAAAAGCAGTCTTTCCTGTAAAGAATCTTTTTCATCAGGGAATAATTAACAGAGAAAATTATTTTTCCATGTTTGTTCATAATTCAGAAGTCAAATTAAGCAACCCCATATCCGTCTCACTTCTTAAAGACCCTTTTGTTGATTCATCCCCAAACTTATTTGTTCTGTTTCTCTCTTCTAGGAGGCTCAGTTAAGTGAGGAAGTGAGCTTTGCTTAGGCACCCTGAGTATCCACTCAGCCCAGTGCTCCTGGCAATCTTTCTCTGCTCCATTAAGAGTGTCTCTGTTGTGCTGCCTGTCTGATACTTTCCATGAAGTGCCAGTGGTCTGATTCAGATGTGGCTCCATTTGCTTGGTACAAGGCTGCCTCACTTAAGGCTCCTTTTTCCAGAGTCTTTCTCCTCCTAGCAGGAAATTTGTTCCTTCCCATCATGAAGCCCCCCTAACCCTAACCTGTGCTGGCAGGTCTACCTGTGCAATGTACAGCATTCCCCACAGATAACAGAACATGGATCCTCTGTTGGCAAAAGCACTTTCAGGATGATGCAGGATTTCTCCTTGTGAGTTCCCAACCCTGAAGGAGGCCAGTTGTCATCAGACCTGCCATACACTGCAAACAAGTGAGTAGACTGCTGACAATCACAGGCGTGTGAGGAAACTGGTGACATTGCTGGAGGGAAGAGCAAGCCAGCAGTATGGACTCTGAGTGGCTTTGGCATGGAAATAAATCTTACACAGCATAAGATCTCTAAAAACAGAGATGAGCCAAGACATAGCATGAAACTGCTCCTGCTGCAAATGCTGCATGTGTGAGAGAGGCAGTGCTGACAGCCCTCAGAGCCTGATTATTTGAATCCAGATGGCTGGTAGTCCCAGAGGCTGTACACATTTCTTAAAATCAGCTAACTCAAGATAATCACAGCCAAGCATTTCCTTGCCTAAAACATCAAGATGTGCTCTTAATCAAAGCAACCACACCTTGACTGCCATGTCTACAAAGTTACTTCCTGCTATCACACAAATTAGACTGTGTTTTACCTGAGAAATTGAATTATTACTTGCCATGAGACTCTTCTAGTTCTTGATGTAGCAGGAAAATAAGTATCTTCACTGCGCCCTCACACTTTCCTAGATCTAACAATTGAAAAAGTTCTTGAAACATAAATTCACGAGCAGATGCTTTCATCAGACAACTCACTTGCTCTGCAGCAGGTAAGTCGCTTCTGAGATGTGGGAATGCTACTCAGTGTAACTAAGGCAGAGCTGCTGGTTGCCTGAACAATGCTACCTACTATGTAGGATGCTGTTGCATCAGTGGGCTGGTTTCTTTCCTAACACTGAGGACAAGCAGAGGTCCATTTCACTTCAAAATCTGTTTTGGGGAAGGAGCGTTTCCTTCTGAGAAAGAATTTTGGGATACCCTCCAGTTGCTATATTCTGTAATTGATAGACAACGAACTCATCATGTTAATAGTTTTCCTTAAGATCAAAATTTGCCATATTGGGTCCAGCTTGAAATCTTTTTAACCTGGCACCCTCTCTGTAATTGAAAGCACATGCAGACATTTCATGGGAAAGCAGAGGGTTGGAAGCAACTCTCAAGCTTCTATTTTTAATGGTCTTAATGCCTCTAGTTCAATATCTCAGATGTTTTGTCATCTTCCATTCATAGATGTTCCAGATGGGAATGTGGCAGATGCTTAATATTAAAGGATGATGTGCCCAGGGATAGGACACGTGTCTCACTGCATTAAGAGCAAAGCATGTAAGCAAGAAGGCAGAAGTGAGGACCTGTGACCCTAATGCAAGTTTTCACTTGCCACTTCCATCACTGAATATTCCCAAGGGTATTTAATTGCTATATTTTTATTCTGGATTTTTGTTCGTATTTTCCAAAACAAAATTACATCCTCCCAAGGAAACACATTTATGACTGCGGTGCCAAAGGAGACCAAATATAGCAAGAGTTGTGAAGATAGTTCTCTTCCTGCCCCTATTTCCAAACAACCTACTTTCCAAGCTAGGCACGGATTGCCTAGGAAGACTTCTACAATTGTTACACATCCAGGACTTGGAACTTGGGCTACAGCAGACAAAAACAGTGGCTGAAATATGTCCAGCATCCAAATAACAAGCACATAAAACACAGAGATAAAATATCATACATCCACTTTTTCCATAGATTTTCTCTTTATATTGCACTGTATGCCCTAAGGGAAAAATCTGGGGCAGAGTTTTTTGCTGGTCCAGCGTGTCATTGATTTCCTTTGAGAATTTTTAAGAACAACAGAATGCGTCTGTCCCTGTATTTTTGAAGTATTTGTATCAGCAAGTTTAAAAACAAAACAAAAAAAAAGGTAAAAAAGTGATCTGAGGAAACCAGAAAACAATTAAAAACCCAGCAGGAGATTTTTCTACAAATTTATCATGCTTTTCTGCAGATTTTTTTTTATTCTGTTTTCTTACATTAATCTTAAAAAACCCAACCCACGTTCATCAATTTTTTCCCAACCATTTTATTAGACCATTGCCATGGATGGACTTTAGAACAATAGAAATGCTGTGAGGAAACAAAAAATCAATTGCACCTTATTTACCAAAACTATCAGAGTTTAAATAACCTGTCCCACAAAAAGCTTTCATTAGATAAACGTGATCTTCCCTGAAAGATCTTAATTTATCTATACTGAGATTCTGCCAATATCAAGCAAATATTTATCTGTTAAAGCTAATCAGAGGTGTGGTGATTTCTAAACCTTCTGTTTAGATGGCTGTTACTGTTTGCCACTATTTATTACCTGCAATAGAGCTCTCTTGAAAGAGATAAACCATCCATCAATAGGACATGCCCCTTCAGCATATGTTTTATCAACAGCTTCAAGTATCATTCTTTTTCATTAACTGTTTCATCAAACATCTGTCTTTCATCTTTTTACAAAAAACTGCCACAGCAAACTGCCATTGACACGTCACCCCTTGCAATGATGATATTGTGTTTTCTTTGGTTTACATTGCATTTTTCAATCTTCCCCACGGAAAGAAGGCAAGCAAAGGATAGTATGCTTTACTGAACCATACAAAAAACCCCAGTACAGCATGCATTTTCAGACATTCAGCTCTTCAACACTTTGGATAAAAAATAGTAAAGTCCTTTTACTATTTACATTTATTTACATATTATATTAAAATATGTAACTGTTAAAACCATAAAACAAGAGAATACTACTGAAAGCATACTCCTGTTGCTGTAGAAACTGAGCTGTTTTTTTTCTGCTACACCAGAGAGAAGTAATTGAATGCAAATTAACATCTTGCCACCTTGACATTTTAGGATAATTAAGGTGTAACGCACAACAAAGAGATATTTTAAATAGTTTTGTTAAAAAAATACATTTAAAAACGTTTTTTCGGTAGAGCTGGAGGAAGAGAAACTGCTAAAAAGGACGGAAATAACCCTTAGAATAAGAGAATCAATGAAGGTTTGAAAAGACCTCCAAGATCATCAAAGACCCGCTTTTGGCTGAATACCACTTTGTCAACTAAACCACATCACTAAGTGGTATGTCCAGTTGTTGAGCACTTCCAGGGATGGGGACTCCACCCTCTGCCTGGGCAGGCCATTTCAATGCTTGACCAGCCTTTCTGTGAAGAAAATCTATGTGACGGCCAAGCTGAGCCTTGCCTGGCACAGGCTGAGGCCATATCCTCTTGTCCTGCCACTTGCTGCCTGGGAGAAGAGGCTGATCCCCCCTGGCTACTCCCTCCTTTCAGGCAGTTGTAGAGAATGATAAGGTCTCCCCTCACCCCCTTTTACTCCAGGCTAAACACCCCCAGCTCCCTCAGCTGCTCCTCATAAGATTTCCTCTCAGGACCTCTCCCCAGTTCCATTGCCCTTCTCTGGACATGCTCCAGCACCTCAATGTCCCTGTAGTGAGGGGCACAGAACTGGACACAGTACCCGAGGAGTGGCTGGGTACAAGGGGACAATCACTGTCCTGGTCCTGCTGGCCACACTAGTTTTGATACAAGCCAGGATGCCATTTGCCTTCCTGAGCACACGCTGGCTCGTGTTCCATGGCAGCTGATCAGCACACCCAGGTCCTTTCCCACCTGGAAGTTTTTCCAGTCATTCTGTCCCAGCCTGTAGCAGTGTATGGGGTTTTTGTGACCCAAGAACAGGACCCAGAACTTCACGCTATTGAACCTCATACCTCTGATCTCAGCCCATCAATTTAGTCTGTCCAGACCCCTCTGCAGAGTTTTCCCAACCTCCTGCAGATAGGCATTCCTATCTGACCTGGTGTCATCTGGGAACTTACTGAGGATACACTCCATCCCTCAACTAGTTCATCAATAGAGATATTAAGTATCTTTACCAGACCCACACTGAGCCTTGGCGAACTCCAGTGGTGACCACCTGCCAGCTGGATCTAACTCCATTCACCACCACTCTCTGGGCCTGGCTATCCAGACAGTTCTTAATCCAGCAAAAAGTGCTCCTGTCCAAGCCGTGGGCTGCCAGACTTTCCAGGAGAATGCTGTGGGGAGACAGTACCAAAGGCTTCATTGAAGTCCGGGTAGGCAATATCCACAGCCTTTCCCTCTTCCACTAGGCAGGTACCAGGTCATAAAAGGACACCAGGTTGGTCAGGCAGGACCTGCCTTTCCTAAACCCCTTTCTGGCTGGGCCTGGTTGTGCTGTGCATGCTGTGTGATTGCACTCAAGACAATCTGTTCCATAACCTTCTCCAGCACCAAGGTCAAGTTGACGGGTCTGTAGTTGTCCAACTGACCTTCCTGTAAATGAGTGTCACATTGGCCAACCTCCAGTTATCTGGGACCACCTCAGTTAACCAGGACTGATGACAAATGGTTGGGAGTGGCTTGGTGAGCTCTTCCAGCAGCTCCCTCAGCACCTCACACAGGTCCTGTCAGCCCCATGGAGTTGTGAGTGTCTCAGTGGCACAGCAGGTCACTGATGCTTCCTCCTGGATTGCAGGGGCTCTCTTCTGCTCCCTGTCCCTGACTACCAGCTCAAGGGCTGGCTGTCCTGAGGAAAACCAGTCCTTCTGTTAAAGACTGAGGCAAAGAAGCTATTATGTACATCAGCCTTTTCCTCTTCCTTGGTTACAATATTCCCCTCAGCATCCAATAAAGGATGGAGATTTTCCTTGGCCCAATTAGAATACATTTCTTCCCAAATACCATACATGATCTAATAATATATTGTTTAATTTTTGATACAGAACATAGAATCATAGAATGTTAAGGGGCTGAAATAGACTTTAAAGATCATCTAGTACCAGCCTCCTCTGCCATAGGCAGGCACACCTCCCACTAGACCAGGCTTTTCAAGGCTTTATCCAGCCTGGCTTTGAATATCACAAGGGTTGGGGCATTCAAAACCTTCCTGGGCAGCCTGCTCCAGCATCTAACCATCCTCACAGTAAAAAAATTCTTTCTAATATCTAACCTAAATCTCATCTCTTTCAATTCGCAGCCATTACTCCTTATCCTATCACTACAGTTCCTGACAAAGAGTCTCTCTTGGGCTTCCCTCTAGGTCCCCTTTGGATACTGGAAGGCTGCTATGAGATCTCCACTCAACCTTCTCTTCTCCAGGCTGGACAGCCTCGACTTCCTCAGCCTATTTTCAATAGGGGAGATGCTCCAGTCCTCTCATCCACTTCATGGCCCTTTTCTGGACTTTCTCCACCAGTTCCATGTCCTTCCTGTGCTGTGGTACTGGTGCTGGATGCAGTGCTCCAGGTGGAGTCTCACAAGAGCAGAGCAGAGGGGGAGAATCATCTCCTTCCACCCTCTGGCCATGCTGCTTTTGATGCAGTCCAGGATTTAATTGGCTTTCTGGGATGTGGGCTCACACTGCTGGTTTATGGTCAGTTTTTCATCAATCACCAACCCCAAACATTTCTCTGTAGGGCTGCTTTCAATCACATCTCCACCTTATCAGTGGCATAGAAAAGAATCACAGGCTCCAAACAAATAAATTCAGTGAGAGCACAAAGAACAGAGATACCTGAATTACACATAACTTATGTAAGATTTATTTGATGAAAGACAGCTAGAGAAACATAATGTTAAATAGAAAAACAAAGGGCTTCCTAGACTTCTAAGATAAGTTTGGTATTCAGGGCAATTAAAGCTAAATTAAGCTAGATTAAACTGAAACTCTTTGGAGCTCAATACGTCTTGCAGACTGTTCTGTCTCCATCCCTATTAAAAAAATAAAATCTTCTTTTAATTAAACAATTTGACCTTCATTCTTCTTAGGGAACAACTTTCGGTTTCTACAGGATAATGAAAAACAAATGAGCAGAACCAATGCCACTTTATACTCTATGTCTAACAGACCCCAGCAGCTACAGTCAAGAATGCAATTTAATAGCTGGAAGATGTCACAATTATCTGAGATGAGAGAACTACGTAACTTATAAATAAGAAGGTAATTAAAGCATGACATAAACTCAACCCCAACTACTGTTTAAATTTTATTGAACTCTACAAACTGGACTGAAACTTGCCATGTTTGTATCAAATGCTTTTAGTTTGATTTCATGTAAAGCCACTAGGCATTTCCAAGAATGGAAGTAAAGGACAGTATTTTAATTTTCTCACATAAAGAAATTTTTACAAGCTTTTCTTTGAGAAATGCCTGGTTGAAAGGCCTTGAAATTTGAACTGAGGAATATTTTGATGACATAAAATGTCCCTGGAAAAAGTAATTTTAAGTTAGCACAGTCTCAAAATATTGTTCAACCTTAAAAAAAAAATCACAGCTCATACATGCTGAGTAGAGAATTGTTATTAACTTTTCCAAGAACATGTCGGCAAAATGTTAATTAAAGCGAGAATCCTGTGTGCCACTGTTGAGCTGGATTTTTATTCTGTAGAACCACATCTGAGCAGGCTTTTCCCAGGTTAACAGCTGGACCCAATCTGTAGTACCTGAGAAGTACAGAAAGACAGATTCAAATACTCACTCACTGGAAAGCCAGGTCAGAGACCATACATTTGGAATATTCTGTCTTAATCCAATATGATGGGTGCTTTTATTTCCTTTTTTATTTTTTTAAATAATAGTGTTGAAAAATATTTAAATTTACAAAGCTAAGAACATAGAATTTGGAAAATACTTATGCTCTCTGACATTTTTAGGAAATCTTTTTCCATTACTGCAATTATTTACATGTGACCTCATATGATCAGGGAAGTTCAAGGAAAATTTTCCAAAAACATATCCAAAGGATTTTTTTCCCCCTTAATTTAGCCCATTTGTAAAGATATGTAATACTTCATATAACTCTCAACAGTGTAATTTGTGTTTGTAGAATCTATCATGGTAATTGCTGATTATCACTTCTAGCTTTTCCTTTTAAATGCATCCTCCCAGACTCAAAATTCTAGGTTGGAGCCTTTCCTGTGATAAGCACATTCAGTTTTCATCAAAGGGAAAGAAATGCCACATGCACAACTTGTAATCTGCACTTGTGCTTGCTACTCTGCTTTGATCACAAGAGGTGATGTTTGCATAGCAATGAGCATCTCCCCAAGCTGGGAAGCCATGCTTCTGTTGAGCAACCCTAAACTACATTGGTGTTTTTTCACCACACTATTCTTTTACCAGATCAAACCTAATTTTCTACCTGAGTTGTCTCATTATGTCCTTCCTTTTACTTACCAAAGACTATGACTGACTGAATTTAATGTCTTTTTTTTTCCCCATATGGATTATTTAATAGTTCCTTTACAATGAGTCACATTTTCATGTTTTACTTAGTCTCTTATTAAAACTGTTCCTGTTAAATTTGCAATCAACCTTTTTTAATCTAAAGATCTGAAAGTGTTTTTTAGAAGACGAGTTGAAACATGTTAACAGTAGGTAAGCTTTTATAAACGTGTCACAAATGCAGTATATTATATGCAAAATTTTATCAAGTGACTTGTGAGTTAAACCATAGAATTAATGAAGTTTGACATTCAACTCATGTTTGGGCACATCGATCTTTGTAATTTGGAAACAAACTGTTATAATTATGTGCTTCCATACTATGCTTCCTTCCAATGGATTTGCCAATTATAAGCCAACCAATATGCCAAATCAATTGATGCTCTGTCTAATGCACAAACAATGGCAAATTTGATTCCTTCTGAAAGGGCTATTTTTCTACCAAAATAGCAAAATGAATTGTTGAATTGTGACAATTTGGTGATCTCTTTTCTTCCATACATGTGGAAGCTGGAAGGAGAAAGGAAGTTATGCAACATTAAGATAGAGTCAGTTCTGGAGGGAGCAGGAACCTTGAATTCTGACAAGATGACCTAGATATAGCACTATGGCATTTCCACAGTGTTTTCGTGATTTTACATTATTTCTGAATAATACCTGATGAAATGCCAAACCAGCTGAGAGCAGAGAGACTTTTACCTTCTTAATACAGCAAGCAGTTTTCAATTTTTTTCAGTAGGAAAGCAAAATTTTTTGTGGGAGCTCAGCAGGTATTCCACAGCATCTTGTTCATTACTTCAGAAAAATATGACTTTACTATCATTCTGCATACTCATAAAACATGCTATACTACAGAAAAGATTATTGAGTAACTAATAGAAAGTTCTGAAAATGGTTGTGAATCTGCCTATTTCCTTGCAGCTTGGCAACATGCTTGGAGCAGAGGGACTTGTCAAAGAAATAAATATGTAACCAGTTCTGCCAACATTCACTCATCCAAAACTACATTCTTTCATACTGAATCCATTTTAATGTTGTCAAGTTTTTCCCTTTAGGGATAAAGGATATTTACCATGAATATTATGAGACATTGACAAAAATGTCACTGCTATTTATTCCCCGTGGACACTGAATTTGTGAGTGAGGAAATGGTATTTCACCTAATAGCCCACACAGTGGCAATGCACTCATTCTGGAGTAATTCTGTTCATATCTTGCTTTTAAAGGCAATATTCTCTTTCCATCTCAGGAAAAGCATCCTCCATAGACTTGCATCTGAAGCACTGACAGGATCATTCATGTGTTTTCCTGTTCCTTTCCAGGCAAACACAGGGAGAGTCAGAAAGCTGCTTTAATCCGCTCACAGCCTCTGTTCAGATCGTCTTGTCAGATGGATGCTTTTGACAAACTGCCTTAATAAAAGCAACAATACCACTGAAGCCATCTACAAATCTTCAATAATAATTGAATTCTATAACATTGAATTCTGTTCTAAGAAAGAAACTCTATGAATGGCCAATTTTTTTAGGTTTTTTTTGTTCAAGCTAATCCCATGCCTTTATATTAGTCTCTCAGAGAGCATTTACATCTCTCCCTACCACTTCTTGCTGTTATTGACTAAAACTAAATTATTTTTTTATAATTTATCCACTTCTTTTCAATACAAACCCCACAGGTTTTGCACTCTTCTCAGCCTCTGTGTTGTCAATATATTAAATCATGCACTGTGTTTTTAAGTGGGATTTATAACTACCAGAAAGTTGCCTCCTAAATTAACAAAATCATGGTATTGTCCAGAACTCAAAAGCCTACATTCATGACACGTGCAAACTACTATTTTTAAGTGCATGTGCAGCTCTGTGAAGCTCGGCAGGTTGTAGAACTTGGCATTGCTCAGGCTGCTCAGCAAATTATCTGCCTTGTCTTCTGACACAGTAGGCACAGTATCAGTGTAGTATTATCTGTAATGCACACAAAAGCCTTGTCTCCTACTTCTTCCACTGTATCACTCTTTGGTAAAATGACCTGGGACAGAGCCCTGTTCAAGGAGTCACTTATCTCCACAGGTTATTCCAGACCTGTACACTTCATTATTCTGCACCATCTGGTGATCTTTGGCAAGGTTAGAGTGAATTTTTTAATCAGGTACACTTACTCAGAAAATACTCCTTGACATATATACAAGTCCCTCTGTAATTATTATTAACCTTTTAAGCTTATTAACCATTTCAGTGGCTTCATAGAGTTCCCACCCAAGAATTCTGGATCTCATTAGTGGCTGATGGCTATTCTCCAGACTCCCAACATGCTCCCCAGTCTAGAAGACCCCTCAGCTTGTGGCTAGACACGGTTGTATCACCCTCCAGCTCTGCCTTACCAACACAGAAAACCATTAAGAAGATACAAGTCAGGGTTTCTTGGAGTAGAATTGAAAGAGCAGCATCTGTCTCAGCACCCTTTATAGTTACAGGCATCCCATCCCCATGCTTTGGGGAACTGACCACTATGTCCTTCTGAGCTCCGAGCACAAGAAATGGATGAACAGATGAACAATTTGTGAAAACTGTAGTCCACTGCTGATAGTCAATCCTGATAGGATTGTAATTCTTTGCCTCCCCCCACATTTAGGCCAGAGCAATTGTCAGACACAGCCTGCACTTCACAGATGGCTTACTCTGCCAAGATAGCTCCAGACAGCCCCCGCTAGAGCATAGCTTCCCACTGACATCAACTTACTCCGTTCTCATGACTTCTGCTGGAAATCTGCCCTCACGCACTTTCTAACTCTTCTCTGGCTCTGAGGCTATCATGGTTACACTCTTTTGTGGTATGTAGAGTATATGGAATCCATATGAACCATCAACAGTCACTTTAAACTTATGGCAGATCTCCTCATATGACAGAGCTGACCTGTCATTGTGCTTCACAAATATGTTCGAATTCATTTTGCTGTATCTACTTTTCTGTATCTTCCTTTACCTTAATCTCATTCTTTGCTGCTGAATGTTGAAACACATACATGTCAAGCCCTTCACCTGTAAGTCAGCATCAGAAAACACTTTACAAGAATCTGAGACACCTTTCCTCATTTTGTTTGTCATTTCACATCTCCCATTACTCTGTAAGAAACATTATAGCATTCCTATATATATATATATATAGTAGTTTTTTAGCTCTCCCTCTCTTTATAATCCATTTGTATGCAGAGTTGTGAAGTTTAATAAATACTAAGCTAAAGCTTCTGCTTTTCAAAGACTTGAATTTTCAATTTCAGAGTCCATCCAAGTTTTAAAACATCAATAAAATTTCATTGGATAAACTACAGTTCAACACATGTCTTGGGTCTTAAATGTTTAGAAGAGGTCAAGGCAATTCTTTTTTATTTTCTTAATTAAGAAGATTAATTAATTCTTCTTAAAATCTTAATTTCTTCTATCATACTTTCTCCTGTCTTTTTGTTGTTGTTGTTGTTTTAAACAGACTGCAGGCAATATTGAAAAATACCAACATTGCTGCTGGCTGCTTTGGAGCTGCATCTATTTTAGCTCTCCTCAGGTACTTGTTCAAATCACCTTTAGTGCTGATACCTGCTTCTTTGACATAGTTACTGGCTGCTTCTCACACTTCAAACTTCTCCTGAGCGAGAACAAGTACCTGACGAGGCAGACTCTGATCACATTGCATTAGTGACAACTTTGTTTGCTTGAGATTCTTTCCAATATCTTAACTGCTTTTTACCTAGGTGAATTTTTTAATCTGCTTTCTCCAAACTGTCAGGATTTTAATCTGCAGGTTCTTCTGAAGCCAGTATAGATGCTCCCTTCTATGCTTTGAATACCAGGGTGAAATGTATTCAGATGTATTCCTAGAGCATTACACTACTAGGTTTATTGATCATTACACACACACAGAAACAGAAATACACACATATACACATGTAGAGAGACACTCTCACTTGGCTTGCTCTAATGAACTGCACAGGTTGCTCCTGCCTTCCCTGCCTTCCCCTTCCAAGCGAGCTCTAATGGAATCTGATGTTCACCACTGGTATTCCAAGGATAATTTGACAACTGTTTTTCCGGTCTTAGGCAAATTTCATACGCCTCACTCTTTCTAAAAGACAACTAGCAGGTTTTATATAACAACCCACTCCTTGCATCTACAGATGAAAAAAACAGTAGGAGTAAGAAAACACTTTTCCATATCCTGTGGTTTACATTCTCTCCCCAACCCCCATCAGATATTGTATACTTTAGCTAACAATCCAACTACAGATTTATGATGAAATCACCATTAAGACAAGTCAAGATGAAAGCAAATACATTTATTTGTTTATGCATGGAAAGTAGATAGCAACGTTACTGAAGTTCATGCAAACCCTTTTATAGGTGATAAAAAGGCAGGAAAATCATGTCTATTTCAAGAAGACATCCAAAAGGCCCTCCAGAACCTGCAACAAGCTGTACACACCTAATCCACATATCTGAGGTCTGAGGACATTTCCAGGAGTGCACTTCACACTAGAAAGTATATTTGCTTTTATATTTCATCTTCACTTATGGCCCTTCTGGGTTTTCAGTCAGCTTGAAATCATTCTCCAGCCCTGTCTGCAATTCTTTCTTGGTGCAGTCAAGATCCTTCCCTTCCCTTCCCTTCCCTTCCCTTCCCTTCCCTTCCCTTCCCTTCCCTTCCCTTCCCTTCCCTTCCCTTCCCTTCCCTTCCCTTCCCTTCCCTTCCCTTCCCTTCCCTTCCCTTCCCTTCCCTTCCCTTCCCTTCCCTTCCCTTCCCTTCCCTTCCCTTCCCTTCCCTTCCCTTCCCTTCCCTCCTCTTTTCTCATCTGTCTGTCTATATATATATATATAATTTTTTTTCCAATTTATTTTTTTTTTTTTTGTCAACCAGCTCACTGGCTTACTCCTCCTGCTTTCAGTGCACTGCCATTCCCTGGGCACAGCCAAGGCACATTAGAAGGAGATACCCGGCCAGCCACTGTCCCATGGCTGCACCCCAAACAGCTGGCCAGTGCACCCCGAACAGCTGGCTGGTGCACCCTGAGGCGCAGAGCCCTTCACCAATGAGCAGGGTAATGCTCAAAGCCTCTTGCCGTGAACCTTATGAACCTGTGATATGCCCTGTGATCACAGGAAATACTAATTAAGTTTTATTCAATCTAATAAAACCTCAACAGGTTGAAGAGATGGGCAGAGAAGAACCTTCTGAAATTAAACAAGGGCAAATGCAGTCCTGCAGCTGGGGAAGAATAACCCCCAGGCTGGGGGCTGATCTGCTGGGAAGCAGCTCTGCAAAGAAGGACCTGGTGATGCTGGTGGACAAGCTGTCCATGCCACCAGCACCCTTGCCGCCAGGAAGGCCAATGGTATCCTAGGGTGCATTAGGAACAGCATTCCCAACAAACTGGGGAAAGTTATTCTGCCTCTCTGCTCAGCCCTGGTGAGGCCATATCTAGAGTGCTTTTGTCCAGTGCTGGGCTCCTCAGTACAAGAGAAATACGGAGCTCCTGGAACGGGTCCAGCAGAGGGGGATGAAATTGTCATGGGTAAAATTTAGTTAGTTTGTTACAAGTTAAGGTTGTTAATTTTCTAAGTTAACTGTTGTCCTGTGGTGATTTTATGAAAAAGTTCATTGTGTTTCAAGTTAGTTGAAATGTTACAAAAAGTTAAATTAATGTCTGTTAAAAGTTTAAAGGGGTCCAGGATGTCGTGGGGGTTGTTCCCGAGGGGCTTGGTAACCCCTTGAGAGTGAGGCCAGCGCAGTGACATCAGCGCCACGAGATGAGATTGGCGGAAGGAGCGGTGCAGTCACTCGACGCCCGAGAGAATGGTTGGACAGGAATGAACCGTGATAAGGACCAATGAAAGCCCCAAAAGCGGACCAATTATCACGAGGATCCAAATCCCACCAATCCTGGACCCAAGGGGGGTATAAAAGGGGCTGTCAGGCTCCTGCTGGTTGCTCTCCTGACGAGTTCGTTCCGAGGGAGCGCCCGGTGTGTCGGGGGTTCGACACATTTGTATCGTTTTCCGGCTTGCTGCGAGGGGACTCGGGCTTATCTCGGGTCCTCCGTTTTCTATAGCTGCTTTTAATAAACAAGTGCCTCTTTTACAAGCAAGTTGTTACTCTGTTTTAAAAGACCGGATGACTTTCGGCTAAAAGCTCTGGCCTCGTTCATTACAAGATGACTGAAACAACTCTCTTACAAGGAAAGGCTGAGGGAGCTGTGCCTGCTTAGTCTCGAGAAGAGATGGCTGAGAGAGGACTTTATCAATGTCTATCAATATCTGAAAGGAGGGTGCCAAGATGTTGGAGCCAGACCCTGCTCGGTGATGCTGAGCAATGAACAGGAAACAATGGGCAGAGACCGATGCACAGGAAGTTCCACCTGAACATGGTGGTGAACTTCTTTCTGTGTAAGTGACCGAGCATTGAAACAGACTGCCCAGAGAGGCTGTGAATTATCCGTCACTGGAAATATTCAACAACTGTCTCCATGCAATCCTGTGCCATGTGCTCTAGGACTGAGCAGAGAGCTCGGACCAGATATCCCTGTAGTCCCTGCCAACCTGACCCGTTCTATGACTCACTGATTCCCTGTGGCGGGACAGCAGCACAACGTCACCGAGCGCCCAGAGGCGACGCCCGGCGATCTCCCGCGCTTTCCGCCCCTCCCCTTCCCTGCCCTCCCCCTCTCCCCGACCCGGCCCCCGCTCCGCGTCCCGGCGCGACCCCTCCCTGCCCGCACCGCCCGACCGCGGCTCCGACCAATCCCGCCGCAGCTGCCGGAGCCGCTCGCCAATCACAGCGCTCCTCCGCCCCTGCCTCCCACCCCCGGCGCGGTGGCGGACCAATGACACGCGAGGAGACAAACTCCCATTGAGGGTCGGTTGAGCCGCCGCTCCCCGCTGCTCGCCTCGCCCCGAGCCGCCGAGACGTCAAAGGGAGGCAGGGCCAATCGGGGGCGAGGCTCCGTGCTCCGCGGCCAATGGGAGAGCGGCTGGCGTTATAGCCCCGCCCCTTGTTCCCCCGCCGGCGGCGCGGCCGGCGCTCCCCCTTCCTCCCTCTCCTTCCCTCTCGCAGCAATGGCGGCGACGGAGCAGGAGCAGTTCTACGCCCTCCTCGGCAACCTGCTCAGCCCGGACAATGCGGTCCGCAAGCAGGCCGAGGTAACGGGGCCGCCGCGTCAGCGGCCGCCGAGACGGCCTGTCAGACCCGCCGGGCCTCGCTGGAGGGCGGGAGGGAGGAAGGAAGGGAGGGGGGCAGGGAGGCGGCGGGGCCGGCTGAGCCCCACGTGTGAGCAGCGGCACCAGCTGCCGCCAGGGCGGGCCGGGCCTTCCCCCGGTCGGGACGGCGTGGCCGGGCGGTGGCGGCCGTTTTGTCCGGCGGGCGCAGGGCCCGCGCCGGCCCTTGGCCCGTGAGGGCGCGAAGGGTCCCGTTACTCCCCTCGGCGCCCGCCCCGGCGCGTCCGGCACCGCTCCCGCCTCGAGACTGCCCCCCCCGTGGCCCGTGTGCGACCGTCCCCAGGGGCTACTTGTCCCCGTTGCCTGTGGCTAGCTCCGCCTGAGCCGCCCGGCGTGACGGAGCGCGGCCCCGGCCCCGCCGTGCAGGGGGGGCCACAAGCCGGTGGCGGCAGCGGCGTGTAGGGGGGCCGGCTCGGGAGCGGAGGCGTTTCCCGAAGGAGGTCAGAGCGGGTGCCTGGCGCGATGGAAGCGCTCTCGTGTGCGCTCCCGAAGCGGCGCTCGCAGGGGCTCCGTGCCCTCGCCCCAGCTTGGCCGGCAGGAGCGGGATCGAGGTCCTTCTCTGCTGCCGCACAGTAGTTTGGCTTTTTAAATTTTCGGAACGGCTTCGTGTGTATTCAAGTATTTCGTCAGCTAAGAAGTATTTCACTCAAAAGAAGTGTTCTCAATATGCTGAGTTTCTCTTGTTATCAGCAAAAAGTTTACAGACGTGTTGTTTCAGCTGAAATTCTTTGTGGCGGCTAAGCCACGTTAATTCTTTCTCTCTGTCATGCTTAAGGCTCCATTGTCAAGCCTGGTGGGGAATCTCTCCCGTTGAATTAAATACCAGCGTCTAGGTTTAGCATGAATTCCCGCTGCATGGCTGCATCGGGTCTTTTATCGCTCTCATCACTCCAGCGGTCAGCAGAGTTCAGGGCATTGTTTGGTGAAGAATAAAAAGCATTATTCCTGATGCTGCAGTGAAAATTCCTCAAATGTGAATCCAGAATAAGAAGGAGGGAAGACATACATTTTTAGAAAGCTGATGAAGTTCGGTTTTGGTAACTGCACTTTCTAGAGAGTCAGCAAGAATTATTCCCACATTCCTGAACATAAAGCTGCAATGGAGGCCGTTCCCTGGGAGCTGAATTTCTTTCTCTTCTCAACTGCCTACATATAACCTAAAATAATTTCTAAAAAATTTTTAACTTTATTGGAATTGTAACAGAACAAGTTCATTGTGCAGCTGTGTCACAATGCCTATGAAACAAAACATTGGATAAGAACTCTAAAGCTTAGATTCTTAGATTCTGGCATATTTTGTCAGAAACCTGCTTGAAACTGAGTTGGAGTTCTTTTTAATTTTCATAGATGCATATACACTACGGTCAATCTGAATAAGAAACTAACTGGTATAATAAATACCAAGCTTTTTTTTACAAGTCTGTTAGTTTCTTATAACGATACAAGGAGTAGTATCACTTTTTACTTATTTACCTGCACTGAATTTGGCATTAGTTTCTGAATATTTCCAAGGTGTGCTGCAAATACTTTTATGGTTTAGGATCATTCAGAGTGGAAGGGTCCTCAGGAGGTCTGTCATGCTCAAAGCAGTGTCAGCTATCAGGTCAGATCAGGTCACTTGGGGCTTTGTCCTGCTGACTCTTGAAAACTTCTAAGGCTGCACAAGCTCTTTGAGTTACTCACTCCTGCTTGACTTGTGCTCATTAGGACAGAGAGATCTGGACCTCTTCTACTCTGAACCTCCTTTTTTCAAGTTACGCCTGTTGTCTGTCACTTTTTCACCTTGCATGGCTGTGAAGAACCCCCCTTAGTCTTCATGGTGGGTTAATGAACTTTCACCTAGAAACACAAATCTGTCTCTACAGTGTAGCTAGAGTGACTTAAGTTGTCTATTTCTTGAAGTAAGATTTCTTTGGATAAAAGTATTACATAGCCTTTAAAATATTTGCTTCCGAAAATCATACAGGACTCGTACATGGTTTTAAACATTGGCATAGTTCAGTCAGTTCTTCAAAATAGGCTTACTCTTGGAAGGTAATATTGAATATATAAAAGATTCAAATAACTGCAGGTAGATTGAATAGCAGGTTTTTATTTGTATCCAGTGAAAACCAGTCAGAATGAGAAATGGATAGACAGCTAAGCAGACTCAGGTTCTTTCAAATAGGTTTGGTCTTTGAAATGGGAATGAGGGGTGTTCAGTTGAAGACTGAACTTGATGGAGATGTAGAGTCATAACCTGTTTGGGAGGATTGTAGTAAAAGCTGTTAAAAAAAAAGGTGAGGAAGAAAGCCTGATGACTCCAAACTCAGTGGATGTGTATGAATTTATATGTGTAGAGTCTGTTCTTGTGAGACCCCACCGGCGTACTGTGTCCATCTCTGTGGCCCCTAAGACAAGAAGGATGTGGACCTGTTGGAGTGGATCCAGAGGAGGGTCACAAAGATGGTCAGAGGAACTGAACAACTCTCCTGTGAAAGACAGGCTGAGACAGTTGGGATTGTGCAGCCTGGAGAAGACTGGAGATAGTCTTAGTCTTAGAGCAGCCTTCGAGTACCTGAAGGGAACCCGCAAGAAACTTGGAGAGGGGCTTTTACAAGGGCATGCAGTGATAGGACAAGGGGCAATGGCTTTAAACTTAGGGCAGGTTTAGATAGATATATGGAATTAGTTCTTTACTGTGAGGGTATTGAGGCACTGTAACAGGCTGCTTAGAGAAGCTGTAATGCCCCATTCTTGGAAGTATTTAAGTCTAGGTTGGCTGGGGCTTTGAGTAACCTGGGCTAGTGGAAGGTAGCCCTACTCATGGCAGAGGGTTTGGAAGTAGATGGTCTTTAATGTCCCTTCCAACCCAAAACATTTTGTGATTATGTGTAGGAGCTAGCATGCTTATAACTTAACCTGGCTAGTTGGCTGAAATCTAGTTGGTTTATTTTACCATCCATCCTGGAATGTTGACTATAAAAGCCTGTCTGTCTTCTAATGCAGAAACTTCTATTTACTTTGTTTTGGTGATTTTATGCTCTTTTTTAAAGTGCATTTCTCAGGTTTGGGAGAACGTGAGTAGTAAGTGTGGGCAATGGATACTTTCTTGCATGTGTTATGAAAGTTGCTCATGGTGTGAGAAATTTGTACTTCTGTATAAGATAACTGGGGAACTAATTGTAAGCTTGAAGAATACAGTAAGATGTAGCAGGATCCAGACACACAGTTAGAGTGTAGGCAAGACTGGTAGTAAGATGGGTAGGGCCAGCAAAGAAGGCTCCCACCAGCTCAGAGGGAAGGTTCTGAGTTTAGTCATGTATTCCTCGTGCCCCTTTGCTTTAACATCCTCTGAATCCAGTTTACTGAACTGATAGAGTTATACCATTGAACAACTGCTTAAGTTGCTGCCATATTTAGTGAGTTAAACAAACAACTCAAAATAGATTTTTATGGTTATCAGAATTGACAAGAGGGAAGCCAGCTTTTATTGTGCTTCACCTGTCTGTGAAAGCATAACTTCAAGTCCGTGCTAGGCCTGGGTTTAGGGAAGCATCGTGTTTCTGAATTAGTTTTTGGATTTGTAGATAATAGTGCAATATAAATATATACATTCATGGAAGAGGTTAACCTGAGAAGACTTTCTATTCTGACCCCAAACTTCATTTAATTTCACAGTCTTCATGAAATGATTAGATTAAATGCAGGGATTCTTTGGGGATTCAGAGTCTCATTGACTGTGAGTGTATGTTGGCAACTAGAGAGAATATGAAATGAGGATTGACTTTGAGAAGAAGGCCTACTAGGAAGCAGGTACAGAAAGGTAGAAAGATGATGTCCATTATTAAATGCAAAACTGCTAAATTGACAATAGCAGGTATCCTACCAAGGTGTGTAAGAGTTTGTTAAGAGTATTGGAAAAAGCTACTGCAGTGTTGGAAATGGGAAGTAGGCAGGCAGAGAACTGAGAGAAATGAACCTGAGCTTTGCAAAATAGGCTCATTCCTTGAGTTCAGGATGGGATAATGAGTATTTGGAAAGAGTGAAGTAATTCACCATCAAGATTGTCCACAAAAAGTAACTCTGGAGCTACTAAGTATAGAACTATTTCCGAATGTTATGAGAGGTTGCTATTTAGCTTGTGATTCTCCTGCTCCTACCTACATAGGTTTATTATATTAAGAAAACATTTTGTTTCAAATGTTTGTTTCTCATGTATCATGTTTTGGATAGCAAAAGTTGTTTTACTGTGTTTTCACTCTAGCTTCTGAGTAACAATGTAATTTAAAAAGGACACGTGTATAAAATGCATGCCAGAAGCACATAAGACAATGTAACTGAACTTCTTAACAAAATTAAAAAGTTTAATGAGAGGGTTTTCCTAAGAAGGAGACTAAATAGCCTCTCTGAAATTCAGGCAGGAGTCTAAAAGTAAGACATTCTTATTCAGCATGTGTGATTAAGATGTGTGGCTGCCACATAACATTGTAGAAGTTTTAAAGAGGTTCAGAACCAGAACTTACCCAGTTTTTGGACTCTACATTTGTCTGTGATTATTAACCTGTTGGTCAGAGCTTAGTCTCAGGCTTCCAAAGTTCTTAATTCTTTGATATGGCAAAAGCTATGGTGGATTCCCAGTAGGACATGTTTGGTGTATGTTGTATTTCTATGAGTTTATGTTCTATTTATATTTTGTAACTAATCTCCTAAGTGGCCAGTCATTCTTATGCAGATCATTTCAATATGGCAGATCTTCTTAGATAGCTAAGTTTTTACTCATAATTTTAAAATAAATCATACATTTTTATTTTGCTAAGTTTAATTTTTTTTCTGCTATGTTATTTTTTTTTAATTGGATGGATACTGATGTAGTTTTAAAAGGAAAGTCAATGCATATTAATGCTTAACACGTGCTTTCTAATAAATGTTTACAATAAGTTGCATCTTTTTTTATGCAGGAGACCTACGAAACTATTCCGGGCCCGTCAAAGATCACCTACCTCCTGCAGGCAATCAGGAACAATGCTACTCCCGAGGAGGTATGGCTCAGTAACCTTGGATTTGTGCAGATTTACAAGGGGACTTGGAGAAGAGAGGAAGAAATCAATGCTGGTCATTCTGGCATAAATGAGCAAGTTTGATGTTAACTGAAGCGTCTTAATTTACTGCACATTTGTAGAGGGATCACTCATCTCATCTTGTTTGTTGCATGCCCAGTTCACTAGCTGAGACTTTTTGGTGCAGGATATTTAGTTTCAGGAATAGTTTTTGATAAGCTACTGCTTGGATCTCCATTGTTTTCTGTTGTGTGCTTTGCTTAATGTGTGTCATTTTCTATTAAATGTGTAACTAATATGTGACTTACTGTCATGTTTCTTCAGGTTACAGTTGAGAAGTGATTTTTACTTGGGGTCCTGTGCCTAAACATTAAAGTTGTGTGTTGTCTGAAACTTTCAGTGCTTCTTAAGTCATGTAGCAGTATTATGGAATGAGTGGAGAGTAGTTTAAACATTATACACATTTTTTAATCTGAGCATAAAGTAAGGGTGCCTTTTAGTTACTCCTTAGTTTTGTAAAGCTCACAGCTTTAACGATCAGTTAAAGCACTTACTCGTAAAACTATTATTCACTTGGATATGCAGAGTGAAGAACTACTAAACTTTCAAGATATTACTAATTTTTAGGTCACTTAAAGAATTTCTGAGCAATATTATAAGAGCATAAGTTTGCTGTTTCTCTATGGATAACAATCTCTTCTGGCAGACTGTATTCAATTTAGAGTTAGTTGCCATTTGTGCTTTTTAATGCTAAGAAAGTATCAGTTTGCCCACACTGATGCTTATCGATCTACAATGTTGTGTTCTTCTGACAGACTCCTTCAATATTATACTAGCAACTGGTTGCATAAGAGGTGTCTAGTTTTCCTTTCTGCTCCTCTGAGATGTTTCAAATGACAGAAAACTGTATAGCAGTGTTACTACAAAGTGTAAATAAATACTTGTTTCATGTGTTTGCTGATTTTATTCCCTTTACATCAGCTAAGCAAATAGCCCAGTGTAAAACTTGGGAATCTTGCCAATGACTTGGATTCCAACTTGTAAAGTACAAAAAAAACTTTTCACCTATAGAAGTTACTCTTGCCAAAGTCATCAAAGGTTAAGGTTTGTAGAATAACTTGGCATTTAATTCCACCAATGGATTAATCAAAGAAAGGTTTAAATGTTAGCTCTTAACATAAGTAAGCATTAGGTGCTGGGCTTGAAAAATCCTGATTAATAAAACTTACAACCTCTTCCCTGTAAATCCAACTACTTAGTAGCCTAATTAGAGCCTAAGTGAAGTAATCCCCATGCTCAATCTAAACACTGCATATAAACATGCTGGGAAGCGTTCTGTGCATGTTTAATATGGTGCTGGTATCAACAGATAGTTTCTGCATATGTTTTATAGAGATCCAAATGCTGAGCAGAATATCACATGTTGATAGAGCTTTGGGCCTGGTATGTGTCCTCTGAGCACGTTGAATGTACCAGCACCACCAAACACAGAATGCTAGGAGGAGCTTCAGGACTTTAAACATGCTTTGTCCAGGCTCTGTGAAAGCTAGGTTCAGATCCCTCTCCATCTTGAAGCCTCTGTATTGCTTTACCTCCTTGCAGGAAAACTAGGCTGAAGAAAATACCCCATCCTGTTTACATGAGTTGGTGTCTGTGTTGTAGAGAGTACAAGATTTGTAGGACTATTCAGACAGCAGTTGGGGAAATCCTGCCTCTGCTACCCACTACTTTCGGCATTTAAATGGAGAAACAGCGATGCAGGGTGTGCTCCCAGCAGCAGCACCCCTTGCAATTGACATAGAAAACACCATTAAGCTAGATTTGGAATAACTCCTTTAACTAACTGTATATCAGGTTTTCTGCCCAAGCTATGGAAATATTCACCTCTTTCCTCTGTTCTTATTTCACACTTTCCTAATAGCAAAGTAAAACTTTCACAGAAGTGGAGGGAAGCATCTGACTTAGCAGTTAGAACACTTCTGTGCCCAGTGATGTGCAAGTTTGTGCACCTCAGACTGAGGAGGGACTTTTCCTTACTTCTTGCACTTGTAGTCTCACTGTCATGAAGTTAACACTCTAATTTCTATGCAACAGCATTTTAAAGGGCTGTACAGAAAGGTGATATATATCCACAGTTTATTTGATTAATTTTATTCCTAGGACTTGTGTTAGATATTTTAGGCTGTTACTTTGCAGTTCTGATTTACCATGTAAATCTTTGAGAGGAGCAGAAGTTCTGCATTTTCTCCTGCATCTGTTGTTTCTTGGTTAACTCTGGACTGGCAGGTTTTGATTGTGTCCTAATTTACGGATGACTGGTAAAATAACAAATGCTCTGTAAAACTCTTTCTGCTGGACTCACAGCCTGCTTGGGGGGTCCTGACCTCTCCCCGACCTCTGTCCGTATTGTCACATGAAGGGATGCATTTCTTGGTTTGATGACTGCTGTTGTACAGCCTTTGGGAAGGAAGGCAGCCCAAGAATGCACCACAATTCTGCCTTTGAGTTGTCTGTGGACCTTGGGCACTCTGTGCTTTGAATTTCACATAGGACTAGATCTCTGAATGACACTGTGCAAGTCCAGCTCTGGACCATGTGCTATATGTCCTTTGCTTTCATCCCTGCATGCTCTCCTCCTTGAGGACTTGAAAGGAACAATAAAAAAAAAGTAAAATTCAGTGTGATAGTGCTACACAAGATAGTCAGACTTTTTCTTATAAAATATATAGGGTTACATGGATGCTTTGAATATCAGTGAAGAGCATGGTGTCCCAGATTGCTGTTCATAATTCTGCTGCTGCCCTGCTCAGCAAATTGATTTTCTTCTTGAAAACATTTTTAACACCCTGTAAATTCTAGTAATCAGAAGCAGTATGTTGAAATTCGGGTATTATGACTACTTTTTATGTTAATAACTTTAACACTTCAGTTTTTTGTGAGCATCTCAGTAATTTAGACGTGTAGAAGACCTAGTCCTGGGAAAAAATGTGTTTTCTTTATGCTTCATTGGTAGCTGGAATCCCTTCTTTGGGGATGTGCGCTTTATAATGTTCCTCTCCTCATTAAAAGCTATTGCCACTAAATTGCAGGATTTTAAAATGCTTGTTTTTAGTACATATCTTGAAAGATATAAACATAACAGAACCTTTAGGGTGTGTGAAAAATACATTTATTCTTTCTTAGAATAGAAGGAACAGCCCTGGAGGTACCATAAATTCAGCCATGTTTGTTATAATTAAATTGACAGTGATAGTTTTCATATGTAAGTGAATATTTGCTGAGGAAAGTATGCCTTTTTTATTATTAGAAGTCAGTTGCTCATTTGTCGCTCCTTAAAACATTTGAATTTGCTTTAGGGATTTTGGGTAGTGCTGATCTTGTGTCTTTCTGTATGCCTTACTACTTGTGTTTTTACTTTGCAATCAGTCTGCTTATCAGTCTTCTAATATTTTAAATTCTTCAGAGTTGGAAATTCTTATCCTTGTTTTCATAAAGCATGTAGTCTCCACCTCTATTCCCTGTCTGTCCACCTGTTATTACTTCATGAAAGAATTTAATATAATGCGAGTTCAGTAATTGTCAGATGTCAGGAAATATGCACTGAAACACGATGCCTTGAATAAGGGAAGACATAAGACCAGAGTTTGTGTTGTGTTTAGTCCCAGTACACTTGCTCCCCACTCAAAGCATTTATATGTAGGTTTACCATACTAATGAGGAAAAGTTTAATCTTTCTCAATATTGGTGCTCCAAGGGATGGAAGAAGGAAAGATACCATTATATTATGGTACCATGAAAGTTTTTGGACACATTGTTAGTGAGATTCCCACAGAAAGTGAGGGAAGACTGTCCTTCCAAACTCACATTCCCCATCTGACAGTCTTTTGCTAGAGAGTCTTGGCTTCTGATAGGAACTACAGCACAGGTGGGTACTGTCTGTTCACTTGCTGCCTTCCTTACATCTGCTAGAGAAGAGTTAATCCTAGATATTTGGTGATCTTAGTCCACATTGGAGATGGTGAGTGAAGATAAGGAATTGTAAAGAGTTGGGTCCAGTTCTACTCCTTTCCTTCTGTTGGTACAGAGATACTTTGTGTGCACTACTCTTTTGCCGTACAGAAGAGAGCTGGGTAAATTAGAAAAAGACACAGTGACTCTGGAGACTGCAGAACATTGTAGTATCTTGGGTGATGTTCTAGCAATACCTGATATTTACAGGGTATGTTAGAAGTTAACACTTTGCAGCAGTTTGTGTTTCACATCTATAGGTTATGCCATAGTAATATTGAGAACTTGGAGTTGATTATTTTTGCTGCTCATTGAACAGTTGTGAATTTCAAAGGCTTTTAAATGAAACTGTTGTCATTCAAGTGCATTAAATAAGAATATCTTTAAAAATTGAGTTTGGATTATTTTTTGTGAGAAGTTAGCACACATAATGTTTTGTTACATGTGTTAAACTTTAGTAGTTTGGATGGTGATTTTTAATTACTGTGTGTCCTTAAACACCAGTTGGTGAACATTCTATTAATTAATTCAGTGAGCTTCATGTGTCTTTTTGCCTTTACTGCATGTATTGTTCTATTAATTTTGAATTACTAAGCCATAGTTTTTTGCTTCTAGTTCTTGTACAATTGTAAGTAAATGTGGATATGTAAATGATGCTGTTGTAAAATAGGTGTACACATACAGGAAACAAGATTGTAATATGTGAATATTGAGGTTCCTATGCTTAAGTTCAAATGTAAAGAAAAAAGTTTCATCATAGGCCTGCATAACACTGAGAGTTTTGTTTTGACTTGGATTTGGGTTTTCTTTTTGTGTATGTGGCTGTTTTATTGTTCAGAGAAGTGTTTTATTTGCCAAATTCTAACTGTAGGTTCCTGAATCTTTGGCTTGAAGTTTAGTTGTTTGAGAAAATGAAGGAGGGTTTACAGGTTAAATATCTGACAAAGTTGCCCCAATAAATCACTCTTTAATCCAGAAAAACCTGTCTTGATTATAATTCATTTAAAATAGAAAGAATTCATGCTTTAAAGATCTTTCAATAACACAGCTTAGATCTTAGCTTGATACAAAATATGTCTGAGGTTCAGCTGTAGAAAAAACCTAAATACCTCAGTACTGTGATTATTTCTTTGAAGGGTTGTAATTGTCAGAAACATGGTTGTAAACTGATGTTTCTTTACTATGTTTTTTTTTTTACTATCATAATTGTCATCTGTTGCTTGAGAAGTATTCCATTCACCAAAGAAGTCTACACAATGGAAGTGTCATTTGGAAGCATGATGTCCATGTTCCCTCGTAGGAGCATGATTATCATATCAAACACTTTAACACACACACTTCTCCTTCCACAGGCTCGGCAGATGGCAGCTGTCCTTCTGCGCCGCCTGTTGTCATCTGCATTTGAAGAAGTTTATCCAGTTCTGTCACCTGAGGATCAGACATCAGTCAAGAGTGAATTGCTGCTCTTTATCCAGTTAGAAGTGCAGTCCGCTATGAGAAAGAAAATATGTGACATAGTTGCTGAATTGGCCAGGAATTTAATAGGTATTTATATAAATTGATACTTTAGTAAAATGTGAATGTATTGATAGCAGTTGTATTTGTATCTCTTGTTCTCTAATCCTGCTTAGGCGTTTGCACCATGATGTGCTAACTGATTCCATGGCTTATAATAGAACCTAATATTTGTTCACACTGTCCTTGACCAGATGAAAATAAGATTTTTTAACTCTGCTTTTTAAATTGCTCAAGTTTAGGTGAGATTGTATTAAGGTTTATAAATCCAATTTTGTGTAAATTGTTATTAATTATGCTGAACATTGCATCGATTTCTTTTTTTGAGTGCTGCTATATAGCAGTAACCAAATATCTTCTGTTCTGCAGTGGTTTTAGATTAAATATTTCACAATATTTTACATTGTGACTTAGGCACATCTTCAGATCAGGGAGTCAGCAATGGCTGGTTTTCCTGCACAACTGATACCTCACCATTCTGAAGTTTGCTTATCCCAAAACTTTGTTGTGTTTAATGTAGATGAAGATGGCAACAACCAGTGGCCAGAAGTTCTGAAATTCTTATTTGACTCTGTCAGCTCTCAGAATGTGGGACTGCGTGAGGCTGCTCTACATATTTTCTGGTAAGCTACATTTTTGTGGGATAACCAAATCATGTCTGAAAATAAAAGAAAAACCGTCACAGCGTAATTAACTAGCAATCATATTTGTTTCATTTATTTTCTTGTATTGTGGCTTGACTTAACTCAAACACATACAGTTACAATCTGTAACTTAAATAACTGATATGTTTGAAATAGTAGTTTTACCTTAACTTGTGTGAATTTTTATTAACGTTTTGATCTTTTCCCTAGGAATTTTCCTGGGATTTTTGGGAATCAACAGCAACACTATTTGGACGTCATTAAGAGAATGCTGGTTCAGTGTATGCAAGATCAGGAGCATCCCTCAGTAAGACCTTTATGTTCTTTTGGGATTTTTTAGTATGTTGTGAGCATAGAAGCTCAGTGCAGTAATCTCAAACATAAAGGTTAAACCATAGATTTCAACCAGAGAATTGCATTACCTAAAACTGATGTACATACAGAGTTTTGACTGTGCCTGCTGCTAAGGCTCAGACCCTTTTGTGGTCCTAAAGCTGACTGGCTGCTCTTATCTGTACTGCTTAGGCCCAGATTCTTCCCTAGTTATGCTTGGAGAAATCCAGTTGCAGTGGCTCCAACAAGATAGGGTTTTAGCCAGCAGCATTGAGGGGTCAGAAACCCCTTGTTAAATTATCTTTCTGGACTTCGTGTTTAACAGTGTAAGTCTGTCGTGTCTCTACATACAGTATCTGTACAGGGTATGTCTCAAAATTCAGAATGTACAACAGCTCCTTGAACTGTTTATGCATGTTTTGCTCTAAGGGTGTGTTAGCAAGCCTTGCTTTTCTGGAAGGCTTCAGATTAATTGATTTTTGCAGAGAATTGTACTTTGAAAATGTTTGTCTTGTTATGAAAAATGCTGGGCAAGGATAGGAAGCCCTGCTGTGATATATGGGTTCAGTTTGCTGTTCCCCCATGGATTACTTTTTCTGACCTTTGAAAGTCAACTGAATAACATTTTCTAAAGTACCACAAGTCATGCCTTTAAAGAAGAATGTTTTAAACACTTAGATCACACTTCTTGAGAAATGAGACTGACACTTGCATGCACATTTGAAGTTTTGTTGGAAGTTGAAAACAATAGGGTTTTTTCCTCTGTTCTGTCATTAAATGAAAACCACCAAAACAAAAAGCAAAACTAGGGATTACTTGCCACCTCATATGATAAACTTTTTGTATTGTGGACAACGTAGATGTTGAAGGTCTTCATTATCACTTTACCTTCATTAGAAGTAAAATTTAAAATCTCATGTTAAAAACTAACAGAGGCATGTTTCAGTACTAGTTTCTCACGTTTATTTCTCCAATCATGTCTTTTTAGATCAAGACTTTGTCAGCTAGAGCTGCAGCTGCATTTGTGCTTGCTAATGAGCTCAATGCTCCCCTTCTTAAACATTTTGCAGACTTGCTACCTGGAATCTTGCAGGTAAGAAACCAAACAAATAACACTTATGTGCCATTACCATCTGTATTGACTATATCCAAATGTAAATTATTGGTGTGAAAATTCATGAATTTTTGCTGAGACCTGAATTAACTGAGTCTTTTAGCCAGATGGCAGATGCCAGCAAGATGGAGACTAACAAGGAATTTTGCAAACAGAGGATAATTGATAGGATTTTAAAGAAAATAGCTCAGTGCTGATCAACATATGCAGTGTTAGAGAGATAAATGAGTTAAAATTCTTTGTAAGGTATATAGGTCAAAATCATATGTCTTTTAAATCAACCATGATACTGAAACATAGTTTAAATATGGGCTACCCTAAGATTTGAAGTTGGGAAATTCATGGACTTATACTGTATCTCTTCACTTTAGAGGAAAGCACAGTTATTCTGAACATAGATTCTCAGACTGAGAACAAGAGTCTGTAGAAATGATATTAATTGTTTGATAATTTAGGAAATTGCAAATAAAATGTCATTTTAAGCTTCATATAATTTCTGAGGCTGGATTAGATCTCTTGGATGGATGAATTTGAGCAAAAGTTGAAATTTTAGTGTAAGGTTATTTACTTTTGCAGAGAAGCCTATTGTAAACCAAACCAGAGACAGAAATGGTTTGAGCTCTGAAGGATAACATTTTCACAGTACACTTCCCTTTCTATATCAAGAAACAGTGGAAGCAACTAAGTTTGATATGATAACATAGGAAGTGAACTTCTGGTGATTTTAAATTAGACTTAATTTACATTAAAGACAGACTTCTCGCTATAGTCAGAACAGCAGGTTCCTGTTGACAGTGTGAGCTGTAAACTGCATGTGCTTTGTGGCAAGCTGAGGAAAAGTTTTGCCAAATCTACTGTCATCTGCTACTGATGGAATTCTGCTTGATCTTAAATGCAAACTGAGAGGAGTTTACTGAAGTCAGCTGAACTTGAAAATGGGCTATAGTGTTTTGATATTGAGGTCTCTATTTGGTGGTTAATCCTTGTCTGTGCCTTTGTCAATAACGATTTTGTTGTTTAAAAGTTGAAAGTGCCTGAGACGACCTTGGCTACATAATACTGTGTAAGTGGGGGTGAGGCAGGGTTTGAGGTGGTCATACCTTTTGTCTTAATACCTTTAAGTGTGGCACTTAAATAGTGTGTGGGTTTTAGATTTTGGGCTAATAGCCCACTCTTGTGCTGTAACTTTCAATGCTACTATTGCACTGCTTAGACACTGTAGCAGCACAACATTTTCGAGCTTTCTTTTGCAAATACAGCACAGAGCTGTGTTATGAAATCTGTCTTTTTAAAGTACTTACTGCACGAAGAACTAGATTTTCTGGCTGTGGTAACACAAGATGGATATGAAGATCCGAGTTTATAAATAGGAATGTGTTAGAATAGTGGTGAGTGACCTTTGGAGACAGTTGGATGCTTTTTTTGTTGCTGTTGAATTTCATTTTGTTGAAATACTGATGCAGTAAAAAAGCTAAAAATAAAATTCTGACTTGGCATATCAGTCCTTCCAGTACAAGATCTATAATGGTTATGCTGGAAGTTGAACTTTCAAAACTGACAGTTGGAACTTTTACCCAAAGCTTTCTCTTGTAAAGGGAGGTAAAAGCAGATAGAACTTCACTGACTTCCTTGGACATTGTTTGATACTACAGAAAAGTGCCTCTGCCTTTTAGGGCTCACTTTTCACTTTGAGATGCTTTCTTCAGAAAACCAGTCTTGCTTTAAAAAACTGTCAGAGTTGCAATGGGTATAAAATACAATTTTGCAGAAAACTCCAGTAAATATTACATTGACCTTTGAGAGAACCAAAGGATGTTGTAGCTATTAGACCAAAAGGCATTAACCATGACAGATTTTTTTTTCCTATTTTTCCAGAACATTTCTGGTACTAGAAGATGCTGTTTCTGTGTTGAAAGTGTGGCTTATATAAATGCCATTATCAAAAATGTTGAATTCTAGACTTAACTATTAAAAATCACTCACTTAAAAAAAATGTTTCAACATTAGGAAGAAATAAAATACTTTGCTAATGAAAATTCCGTTCAAAACCTCAGAAATGAATGTAGAGACTTTTTTTGGAGTTTTGTTTACTTCTAGATCCTTACACCACTGAGTAACAGTGTTCTGTTTTGGCACTAAAGTATCAACCTGACCAGTTAAAAGTATGTTTTAAATTACTTCTCAGAATGTGGATGTGGGTTTGAAAGATAGTTGCAAAAAGCTTGATTTCTTTTTCTCTTTTCAATGTCTGTGACTGAAGGCTGAAAGGTCTGCTCTAATTTAGTGGGTCTCGAGGGATGTCTGAAAAAAACCTCTTTAATCTTGTGGTTCCTGGTGTTTATAAGCATAAGCTATTCAAAACTTTTTTCACATAACAGGCAGAAGAGGAGTCAGGCTCATTTTCCTTCTTTTGGGCAGAGTTACTTTCTCTTAAATGGATTTTGAAGTTGTTGTCAGAACTCAGTGGTTTTGCATGTTGGAGCCTCTGATGTGTGACCTTAATTCATTCTGATTGTCTGCAGTGTTAGATTTGAACATTGTGAGCCATAACTTAGTTGCAGAAAACTTGTAGTTTTAGATGCTGCATAGTGTCCTGTTGTGGATTTATGCACACAGGTCACCATAGCAGGATTGACTCTGGGATCCTGCTGAAAGTTGGAAAGAAGGCTTCTAATTAATTGTATTCCATTAATTCCCAGGTTTCAGCTTGAGCTGGTGCCTCCAGAGAGGGACCCCTACCCCAATTCATGTCTCTCAATTGTACATGTGCCACTGATGGCCCAGTCCCCAGCCACTTACTTGTGGTTGGTAGTCTCGTGATTTCTTACTGGTTTTCACTGTTACAGGGCTGATCTTCTGAAGAAGTTACTTCATTCTCTTGGAATTGTCTGCTTGATTCTTATCTTCTTCATTCTGCTTGTATCTGCTGGAATCAGCTAGTTCATTGTTAGAAGCATTAGTTTTAACAAAATTTTACTCTGGTCAGTTCTTGTGGCCTCAGGCTTTGGCTACTTAACTACTAATACTAAATGAGACTGTTCAGAGAAACAAGAATACAATTAATGCAATTCCTGCTAGAACTCTGGTCCTATTCATAATGTTGTTTGCTTTTATTTATCTTATCTCCATCTTATCTTTTTATAGGCTCTAAATGATTCCTGCTACCAAAATGATGATTCTGTTCTGAAATCCCTTGTAGAAATTGCAGATTCTGTTCCTAAGTATTTACGACCACATTTAGAAGCTACTTTGCAACTAACTCTGAAGGTAAAGCTAGGAATGTTTTTTTAAGAATAATTTTTCCACCCCAGAACTTCTGTTGTAACCATTTATTCTAACCTTTTGGGTTGTAGTTGTGTGCAGATACCAGTCTCAGTAACATGCAGCGTCAGTTGGCACTTGAAGTAATTGTGGCCTTGTCAGAAACTGCTGCTGCTATGCTGAGGAAGCATACAAATATTATTGCACAAGCCAGTAAGTATTTTTTCATTTTCTTTGTTGAAACAGTTGTCCTTTACAATATTAAATTGACTTTGCTGTTAGTCAGTGGCAAAACCACATCTAACCAAGAGTTTGCTGGTGCTCTCAACTTAAGAAAACTCAATTCAGTGTCACCTAATGGAGTAACCCCCTTCCTATTATGACTCGTCATTAATTAATCCGTGCCTATGCAGCACCAAAAATTTGAATAGAAATACAGTGGACTTTTATTAGATGTTTCCCAGGAAAACACTACTTGCATACTTTTCTGCTGGCTTGGGAAAAATTTACTGTAACAAAAAAAAAGGCATTTAGTTCTGAAGTTCTACGTTTGGAAGCCAGATACTCTGTGGTACTGGCAAGTCAAGACTGAAGGAATTCAGCATGCATGTTGAGCATCAGTGGTGAGTTAAAGCTGTGAATTAAAAAATCAGATACTGGTATAAATACATAGAAATAATCTAATTAGTCTATTTAACATGTGGATGGTAAAGTCTTTGAAGAGGCACTTTTTAAATCACTCACTGTTATTTGAAATGCTAAAAATAAATGTCTTCTGGGCAGCCCCAGCATCAATGCTGTTTGCATTATTGTTTCTTTGCCTTTTAAACCCTTTCTTTGACTTAATCAGGGTACTGGCACAGCAGTGTAGCCTGCTTTTCCCTCCCTGTCCCACTTGTGTTTGTATAAATTCTTGCTTGTTTTCTGAAACTTGCATAAAAGGCAACTTTTGCTGTCTGCTCAGCTCAAAAATACTACAATTTTGCTGTGTGCTTAGCCTGAGGAAAGTTGTATAGATGTCACTAAAATCATAAAACTTCTGTTGGAAAATGTTGTAAACTGGATCTGCTTGGCTTAAGTGTTTAAAATATTGATGACAAGTTTTGTTTGCTAATGGAAGACGAGGTTCTTTAGAAAATATTTTGAAATCTGTAAATTTTCAAAACACTATTTTTACTCCATCCTGTTGTTTGTTGGAATTATTAATGCTTGACACTTGCTAATCCCACATCATTACAAGCTTCTTATTTGTTCAGAAGAGAAATACCTCTTATTTCTTTAGAATGTATTTTATTATTTTGGGTTGCTAGTTTAGGAGTGAAATACTTCTATTAAGATAAAGCACCGTTTGGGAATGAAATGCCTTTCATTTCCAATTCATTGTAAAATTAGTCCTATTATTAATATATCATTAAGGAGAACAACATTTATTTTGCAGAACTGGTAAAGCAGTTGTATTCAGGGGATGATAAAAAGGTAGAAAAAAAGGATCACTTTTGTCTTGGCTTTGTGTCTTAGTTTAAATGGCTTTCTTGTTTTCATTCAACTGAGAAGTTGGTAAATCACTTGATACTCACAGTTAGAACTGTGACTTAGGCAAAATTATCATCTTGTGTTGGTTTTACTGAGCACAGTGCTGGTTTAGGAGTGTGTGTCCTGTGTGCCAGTTAGCTGCTCAGGAATCCACTTGGATTAAGACCGCCCTTCTTGAGCTCACAGGATTGCAGAGAGTTTTATTGCTCTGATAAGAAGCTGGCTTAACTGGGCTTGTGCTTAACTTGTTTCTAAGTGTCTATATATTGGCAGTAATTCAATTTTGAGGGCTTGTTGGGACAATGTTGAAATTTCCATGTATGCTTTACATTTTTTTTTAAAACCTCGTTGTGAAACTACACTTACTGGCAGCCACATTCATAAAAAACATCAAGAAGAAACAAGGTACTGTAGGTCCTAGATATAATAATGGCCAGGGCACATTGGATGAGAGTTTGTTCTCAGCCTTGTTTTTTAGTAGTAACAAACACTGACATGACATTTTGGAGCCACAGAGCATTCTGAATTATTGGCTGACGCAGTTTGACAGACCTGGACATCTGCTACTGGAAGAAAAGCTGGTTTTCTTCAAAATTTTTGAAAGTAGAAAACTCGAAATACATACTTGTTATTTGAGGACCTATTTTAAGAGATCATACTGAGTTTAAAACTGTTTTTTTCAGTTCCTCAGATGTTAGCAATGATGGTTGACTTGGAAGAAGATGAAGATTGGGCAAATGCAGATGAGCTTGCAGATGATGATTTTGACAGGTAATTATGAAACCAGTTGTTTCAATGTGTTATCAAGGCGGTGGCTAAAGGCACACTTAAAGTGCAGAATGCAAATGACTGTAGTACATTACTTTTTCTTTATTCAAATAACTATTTTAATTTTGTTCCTTCAGTCATGAAGCAGTTTATATTTAGGTTCCTTAGGTAGTGTTCAGCAAGGAAGTAAATTATTTCAGTTTTCATATTTGCTGTAATTAGACAAGTTGCATGTCCCTGTGTTTGCTGTTTTCTACTGTTGTAACTTTTCAAAGCCTTTAGCTTTTGGTATTTTTGTCATTTATACTACTCAGTTCAGAAGTCAGTGCCTCCTAATCCTCTAAATTGATGGCTAATCCTGAAGTTAGCTGGAAGCCAAGTTGAAGCATATTGACCTGTTTAATCATCCTCAACCAATGTCTTTGTATTTTTCTGTATCCATGCCCTTGAAAATGTATTGTTTTGGAAAAAAAAAAGACTTTGGAAGGATGTCATCATGCATGGCAGAATTTGTTGTTAGATTTCACCTAGTCCAGAAATACTAAAGTTTTGCTATTATTTTATATTCCTCATTATGGCTAGCAGTAGCTTATCTTGTTGTGTGTTAGTCTAGAAAGATCTAAATGTCCAGTCATTTGGATTTGCTTATTCCTACATGCTTTGTAGCTTGCTCCAACTTTTTACTAAAATAGTGGTTTGCATACAGCATCCTGTTACATTTGCCCTTGTCCAGCTACTGTTAGAGTGAGGTGGAAGGAAGCAGAAATATGAGTAGGAGGTAACTATCTCTACACTTCTGTAAAGACATGGATGTTCATTTACCAGTCTAGACACTTTGACATACCTGGCTTATCCAGACTCAGATGTAATTAGTGTTTTGAGACAATTTATCTCAGAACACTTAGAAATCTTCACAGGAAAATAGACAGTAGAAGAGATGTTTGTTAACCCTGAGCTGTAAAGCACCTTCTAATAGATAGCAGGCATGTAAAGACACCTGTAGAACTGATGCATAGGAAATTACAGAATAATCCGTTTTATCTTTGCCTTACTTAAAATAATCTTTTTAGCTCCCTTTGATTATGAAATTGAAAGTGAGCTGTCCTTTCTTCTCTCCCTCACATAGTAGTAGACCATACCCTTTTAACCTGTTTCCTCAGTGCTGAAATTTTGCTATGTAGGTGTCAGACACCACCACTGTATTCAGGTTTGTTAAGTATTTGAATCTTGTTCAGTCAATAAAATTTCCAGGGGGAATAGAATATTCAAGTTCATATCCTTATCAAGCCTTTCAGGGTGTGGAAATTTATTCAGATGGCTTGCCTTAGGCATCTTACTAAGTATGCTGAATCATGCACTTGAGGCATGCCATTTTCTCTTTATTGTCAGCAGGGTAACTTTGTTCCTTTAAATACAGCTTAGCTGCCTATGGATTTTGTAATGAAAATTTTGCTTTTCTTTGTTAGAAGTCACAAGTGGAGTGAGCACAGATCAGAAAACAAGTTACACTCAATAACTTTAGCCTGAAGGAGCTCCTGTGGCCCTCGAAGTAATAGGAGAGCTTGAGGCTTAGACACAAACTACTGGACATGAGCTGGTCTCTGGTGACTGTGTGTGTGAGGGCAGTTTTTCTTGTAGCAGGGTCACTCCTAGTGCTGCTATGTACTTCCCACCATTGAAGCTCACCTCTGTGGAGAGCTCAGTGGCTGGTGTGCATGCTAACATCTCCTGGTGCTTGAGTCTTTGTAGCTTCACAAAAAGACTGAAATTTTTGTGCTGTCCCAGGAACAGGCTAATGATCATCAGGCTGCGCCCTAGTTAGGGTGTGTTTAGATCTGATGCAGGGGGATATGAGTCAGCCCACACAAAAGCAGCAGGGAATACTTTAGCATTTCCAGTTTCTTGTTGCTACAACTTCATAAAGGAGTGAAATTCTAAAGGAGGAAAAGATTAATCCGACTTCCTATTTTCTTGGCAAAGGCCTTGTGAACATTAGAGGGAGATGTGTGGTCATTTTCCTGAGATAAACTATCTTTATTTCTTGAAACTGAATGTGTGAATGAATGGTGGGAAGAAAGCTCAAGGAATGGAATTTCAGATGAAAGCTGCTATTAACTTTAGTGAGTTTGCTCCAATTTAACCCTGTGTGCCCATGGTCTATTGTCCTGCTGGTGATGTGTCTGTTTATTTGCACATGACTAATCTGAGGAACAAATACAATGCTGTTAATATTTTTTCACAATCACCTTTGTTCACAATATGTGAGTTTCTAGATTATTTATGGTTTGTGATGAGACTTGGAGATTTAGGCATAATAATTTGAAGACCTATTTCTGACCCAGCTGACTGAAACTTTAAAAAAGGGGGAGATTGATCCCTTTCTGAAGCATTACTCAGCTTTTTCATCACCATGGGTGTCTAGGATGGACTATTAACCTTGAGTTACTACACTGCCAGCCATACCCAGACTGTAATAGTTATCTGTGTCCTGGAAACTTTCTTGGTTTTTTTTGTAGGGAATAATTCCATTGAGGGGAACAAATCACTTTGCACAGATAATGTTGGGCTGTTCTGAGTTCTGTAACTGGCCAAGAGTCACAAATTCCTCAACTGGACTGGATGTTTTCTGCCTGAGTCATTGACAAGAGACCATGCTACTGAGTACAGCCATACAAGAAAGGTCTCTTGTGTGCCAGAGTTTAGTTCAATGAATCATAGCAAGTCTGAACTGGTTTATGTTCTCCTGACAAAAAGGCGAGGGCGAATATTACTGCTTCATTCATTGCAAATTCAGTATAAGCTAGGTGTGTGTAAGTGCTGTGAAACTCAGTCTGTACCTTCAGACCTAGTGCTAGTAAGACTCAAGTTTCTTTGGTAGTAGACTTAGTGGCCTGCAGATAACAAATGTTTCAGTGAATAATAAATATCTATTTTGTGACTGGTGTGTGCGTTTTTAGGTTTGTGTGTGGTTTATTTACTTGAAGAGGCTTGTGTTTTCAGATGGTAAAAGTTTGAAGACGAGAACTGCAGGGAAGAGCACTGTTAGACTGCTTGTTTTATTGTAGATATCAAACCACTGATATTTGTGTAATTGGTATTTAGCAATGCAGTGGCTGGTGAGAGTGCGCTGGACAGGATGGCATGTGGCCTTGGAGGGAAACTTGTTTTGCCTATGATTAAAGAACATATTATGCAAATGCTTCAGAATCGTAAGTAATTGCATTTTCTTTTATTATTTTTTAACAATTCCGTCCTTTCCGAGAACTTCAGTGCCTCTTAAATCTTCATACTTAGCTACTTGATATGTTATTATACATTTCCACTTTTGATGTCAGCAGCAAAAACTGTAAATGCTGTGAACTTGAAAGTTTATACCTTCTCCTAGAGTGATTATTAAACTTACATAGAATGCATTACAACATTTGTTCTGGTACATGAACAGCTGAGCAGAGATGTCACCAAAAAATGCAATTTTTTTAAACACTGGGAATTACATAAAAATAAGGGAAGAACTGGAGTTGTTCTATTTCAAAATATTCCCTCTAAATCCCTAAAAAGACCCTAACACAGTACCTTAAGTTTGTCTAATGTGCCGCCTGTTTTCTGTAGCTAAGTGGTTTTGCTTCTTCAGAAGTGCTGCATTTAAGTGAAATTTTAACACATTACAGTTCACAGAGGAAAACTTGTTGGTTTTTTCCTCCTGGAATTTGATGGACAGAGGTCATTGGTAGGCTGCCTGTCTATTTGGTATGCTGATTTTAATACTTGTTTCATGAGGTGTTTCTATATATTCTTATCAGTTGTTTAGTATGCCTCTTTTCCTCCTAAAATACCTGTAATGCCTGCTCAGACAATGATTCAAAAAAATACTGTGCCTTGCTTTCACGTGCTTTCACTTGACCTCTGGTTTGAGCCTTTGGAGTAGAAGAAAATGCAGAAGTTCTGGGTACTATTTTTGCCATCATATTTTAAAACCCAGTCCAGAAAAGTGTTATGTTAGTGTTTTGGGTATGGAACAGAGGGCTGTTCAAGGTAGCACCTGCTGTGCGTGAACACTTGCAAAGTCTGTTTGGAATTAAAGGGGTTTTTGTATAAAGGAAGTTTTATTAATGAAATGAACTAACCTGAGTCAGTGTTGGTAGCTTCTAGGCTAACAACTAGCTAATTTTGTAGTACATTCAGAGAAGTGTGGAGTTTAATCCCTGAAAGACCTGACTACTGTGAAGGGGAGGTCATGCAATTCATGCCTGGTGTTTGTTTTCTTGTGGGTCAGAGCTGTCCATAACCATTAATACTCGTTAGAGAAGGGGAATGCAAAAGACTTTTGGATTGGAAGCTCTCACTGGTAGGGACTTGGGAGGAAGGATGAAGACACAGATTACAAAATTGACAGTACTCTCAAAAGTCAAAATTCTCCTTCTCCTATCCCCTCTTTCTTACAAATATTTATTGAAATAATAATTTAAGACTTTGAAGTTTAGATTGGGTGGCCAGATGGTCCAAAGAAGATTGTGTTTCATTTTATAGATTCATTAATTTAAAGTTTGGAATACATGCTGACAGTAATGCAGTGGGAGTCATAAGGTGTAGGCTTAACTAGGATCATCTAATGAACTGAAATAGAACAAAATAAACTGCTGCTTTTCTGTTGTACCTTCTGTCAAGATGATACTTCATCTCATCCTGGTCAGACAGAAGCGTGAGTGTCAGGATTCGACTGCTCTGAACTGTTTTTCATTCCAGGAATGTAATATGTTACTAGCAATAATGAAATATTGCACTATTTTGGGAGATAAGTTCTGTAACAAGCCTTTACCACAGGTCATTTGGTAAACCTGTTTATTCCTTTGGTTTTCTCTTCTGTAATCCCAATGATTTCTAGAATAGAGAAAGGTATTTTAATTTTTTTTTTAATAAATAAAAGAAATAGGAGTTTCTCACATGTTGTTCAAAAAAAAGAGAGGGGCATGAAAGATTAGTTTCAACAATACCCACTACCCTGAGAATAAATTAATAGGACTTGGAGATGGGGGAAGTTTACATTGTAAGTGGAATGTTACTGTTCTTAGAGACTTGAGAAGACTGCTGAAAAGTTTAGTACCAATTATTTATTTGTTTTAAATTCAGATATTGTTTGAATCATTAGACCTTTTTCTTGAGGAAGGTATGGGTTCTTCCTATGATACTAAACCAGAAAAGGTTTAATATCATAGGAAGAGGAGAGGGAAATAAAAATACTGTCCTGATGTTTGCCTGGTCAGCGAATTAATTAAATTAATTAATTAAAATAAAAATAATTAATGAATTAAAATGCCGTTTCCAGGTATTAGTACTATTTACGTACTTGTATCAGCAGTTAAGAATTCTTTTTTCTAGATCTGGGTTTGGCCTGGATTAGACACTCAATTTTTTGTGCATCTCTGGAAGTATGTATGAGGGAAATGGAAAAAGATTTAACAAATCAAGTAGATGCTTTAACTTCCCTTCCATCTGCTGTTCTTCACTCTGCCTCCTCCTGTGTCCCCCAGTCCCTGCAAAGAAAAGGTGATTCACTTTGTGGTTCTTGGTAGTTTCCAAAATGAGTAACACTTGATTTTCACTCTTCTATAGCTGACTGGAAGTACAGGCATGCTGGCTTGATGGCACTCTCTGCCATTGGAGAAGGTTGCCACCAACAGATGGAGGGGATTTTAAATGAAATAGTTAATTTCGTTTTGCTATTCCTTCAGGATCCTGTGAGTATAGTTCTAGCAATTATTTCAAAATGTTTTCATTTCTGCTCTCGCAACTGCTTGTTAACTGTTTGAGGGAAATACTTTTTCAGCATCCAAGAGTAAGATACGCCGCTTGTAATGCTGTTGGACAAATGGCAACTGACTTTGCACCTGGGTTTCAAAAGAAATTTCATGAGAAGGCAAGTAGTAGAGTAGTAGGAAAAAATGTGGTAGAAGTATGTCCCCTTCAGAAACTTGTTGTCTGAAAAGGAGTATTTCTTCTTCAGGTGATAGGAGCTCTTCTACAAACGATGGAGGATCAAGGCAGCCAGCGTGTTCAAGCCCATGCAGCTGCAGCACTCATAAACTTCACTGAAGATTGTCCCAAGTCACTGCTTATTCCATATTTGGATAATCTAGTGAAGCATCTTCATTCCATTATGGTGATAAAATTACAAGAGGTATAATACACTGGACAAATTGTTTGATGGAGGGTAACCTTGTCACATATAAGTATAGCTGAAGTAAGACCTCAGAAGTAAGATAGTATACATATCTGCTGATGTTGGTATAAACTGATGAGAATTAACTTATGTGCAAGAATAGATCTTTACATTTGGCATGCTTTTAAGTAAAATGTGTACTTTAGAAATATAACACTTTCTTCTTCCTCTTTCCAAGTTGATACAGAAAGGCACTAAGCTGGTTTTGGAGCAAGTTGTGACTTCAATTGCATCAGTTGCAGATACAGTAGAGGAGAAGTTTGTTCCCTACTATGATTTATTTATGCCCTCCTTAAAACACATTGTTGAAAATGCTGTTCAGAAGGAATTAAGGCTTTTACGAGGAAAGACTATTGAATGCATCAGTCTAATTGGTCTTGCTGTTGGCAAAGAAAAGGTAAGCTTAGATTTTATATAATGGTCTAAATATATTTTTAAATGCCTTTGTTTTTTGTAGTATTAGCACTAAATTAATATAATCACTTGTTCTACATACAGCCATATTTTTGCTGATTTCTATGCTTATTTTTACGTTTCCATTTCTGAGCTGACTGTGTTACTGCTTAGGTTCACAATTTGCGATAGAATCTTATTGTAGTTTAAGTAATTCTTGTCACACTGAAAAATGTTGAAAGCAAGAATTTTTTCTTCCTTTGAGGTTTTTCGGGGTTTATTTTGCTTCAGGAGAAATGACATGGCATCCCATTTAGGCAGTATCGGGGCAAAATGTATGCAGTTCAAAGGAAACTTAGTATAGTTTTATGTGTGGATGCCTGAAAAAGTTTAATTTAGGTGAGCATTTAAGTCTCTGAGAAATAGCATCTTAATTTGCCTTTAAAAACATAGTTGTTTTCTGTATCTAGTTTATGCAGGATGCATCAGATGTAATGCAGCTATTGTTGAAGACACAGACAGACTTCAGTGATCTAGAAGATGATGATCCACAGGTATGTCAAAATTGTGTCTTTATAGCTCATTAGTATTAAAAACATACCTTGTATACATGATGTTTCTGCCCCCTCCCTGGCACTTCAGGCTAACTGTCCAGCCTGTCTTACAAAACTTGACATTGAGATGGCCCTAAAATCTTTCACAGAAGCATGGTTAGGAAATGAGACTTCCAGGACCTATATTTGCAGAAGAAATTTGAGCTTGCTGTCACCTTCTTATAAATAGATCAACAAGACTTGTTATGCAGCTGTTCTAATGAGCAGAGAGCTATTTTAACTTGTATATTTAAATACTCCTCTGAAAACATAGTACTGCACCCTTTTTTAATTTTTGCTCTATTTTACCATTTTCAGGAATGTGGCTTGGCAGTATTGTTTAAATCTGGGAAGTATTTCAGAAAAAAGATTGTTTTGTAGAACAGGCATTTGCAATGCAATCTTGAATCTTATACTCACATTTTAACACATATAGCTACTTTCAATCAGAGGTGCTGTCAAGATGTTAGACTTGGGATGTCTTTTGAAGATGCATTTTTATGTGGATTGTGTATTAGATTACTTCTCTTTGAAATAAGCTTTATGGACTGCTGACAAATTCTTTTTGAAAGTCTTATTGTGTAATGTATTTCCTTTATGCTTTCTTTTAAAGTATGTATTATAATAAAATGTGGGACATGAAAATTTTGCCTCTCTTTCCTAGATTTCTTACATGATTTCTGCATGGGCCAGAATGTGTAAAATTCTTGGAAAGGAATTTCAGCAGTACCTTCCTGTTGTCATGGGACCTTTAATGAAGACTGCATCCATTAAACCTGAAGTAGCTCTTTTAGACAGTAGGTTTAAGATGATGTTTTGCTTGAAAAGTATACTGAAATAAATGGTTTTGTAGCAGTTTTAGATTATTTTTCCTCCCCTCTGTACAACAGCACAAGATATGGAGAATATGAGTGATGATGATGGTTGGGAATTTGTAAGCATAGGCGATCAGCAGAGTTTTGGAATTAAAACTGCAGGCCTTGAAGAAAAATCAACTGCATGCCAGATGCTGGTGAGTAATAAAACCGTTTTGGTGATCTATGTGTTTCTGGTCAATTGAGTCTGAAGCCAAAATCTGTAACCAAAATACTCTTTTTTGTCTCACGTGAAAGAGTTTTTGGGTGATACTGCTTAGTTTGGATTACAGACACTTAGTTGCGTGTGGTTTATTTGATTTAAAATTATTTATTTAGTTTGGAGCTTAAAATTTTAAAAATTAACAGATGATTTTCCTTTGTTAGCAAAACCTAAGGAAATTAATATGTTAAAAAGTATTTAGTTCCTTTTTGCGAATATTGCTGTTTTGGAATTTGGTTTGAAAAATAAATGCATGCCCTAAGAAGGAGAACTCATGCTGCTATCAGCGTTTCTCAAATTACCACAGTTGAGGGGGAAGGTAAATGGATTATTACATGTAATTTTAAAAAATTTTAAAACCGTTACACTTTTAACAATCTCCCTCTCACCTTTACATAGTTGAAAAATGTGTTTTCCCTTAAAAGAGGCATATCTGTGCTCTATTTTTCAGGTTTGCTATGCAAAAGAGCTGAAAGAAGGATTTGTGGAATACACAGAGCAAGTTGTAAAGCTGATGGTGCCATTGTTGAAATTCTATTTCCATGATGATATCCTATTAACAAATTCCACTGTGAAAACGGAAACTTAGAATCAGAATTTTGCTTGCTGTTTTCCTAAATTAATTGAATGTATTAATGTTAAAATAGTCTGTGACTTTATAGCAGTAATGGTTTCAGAGAATGTTGGAATGCATTGCCTAAAATAGGGTGTGTAAACCTACTTTTCCCCCTAGTTTCTTTCTAAATAAGCAATCAGTAGAAAAAGTGATGTTTGTATAACAAAGCAGAAGAGAACTCGAACAACTTTTCTGTCATGGCCTGAAACCGTCTTGAAGGTTTGAAGGCTTGAAGCCACTTCTAAATAGCAGACAATGTAATTTTTCTATGATTTAATCTTTATCTAATTAAGAAATCAAATGCATGGATTATAATGAAATGAGTTTCAGGTAGAAAACTAAAAACTTCATTATGGTGGTGGGGTCTTAAATTCTGAGCACTTTATTGGTGTTGATTGCTGTCTTTCCTTAATAATGGCACGTGTCCGGGTGGCAGCGGCGGAGTCAATGCCCCTTCTTCTTGAATGTGCCAGGGTTCGTGGGCCGGAGTATCTCACACAGATGTGGCACTTCATGTGTGATGCTCTCATCAAAGCCATTGGGACAGAGCCAGAATCTGATGTCCTCTCAGAAATAATGCATTCTTTTGCAAAGGTAACACTCTCACAGATTTCATGGCATTACTCTTTGTAGCTTTTTGAAATAAGAATGGACATGTTTGGTGTGCCTTTAAATAGCTCGAATAAATGCAAGGCTTCCTCTACAGGAGATTTGTTGTGATTATAAATGTTGTTAAAGCTGATGGAAAAAGCTGTATTTTGTTTGAAAGACTACCACCAAAGTATTAACCTAAAACCATTACCAAATTTTTTCATTTTAACCATGGGCAAGCAAAATTATGAGTATGAAATGTACAGTAACTTGTATAATTTAAGCATTGATTATAGTATGACTGTTCTAATATTATTCCTGCGAGTGATCCAGAGCATGTATTAATATTCTTTGTGTGCTTAGATTTCTTTAAGACTGCTTGTGTTAAATTTTAAAGCTGAAAAACTGGTTGTTTTATTTCACAAGTGCATTGAGGTAATGGGAGATGGATGCCTTAACAACGAACACTTTGAAGAGCTTGGAGGAATACTGAAAGAAAAACTAGAAGAGCACTTTAAAAATCAAGAATTAAGACAGGGTAAGTTAACGCCAATCCTGTTAAAATGTGATATGGCTGTTCTTTAAAGCAGAATTTCTAATTATTTCTGAACACAGAGAAAAAACTGTTTAGATTTCATTGATTTGTATATTTATATAAAGTGATTGGACTGTGAACTCTCTAAAACAGAGTCCATGAGTTGAATTTGTAAGCTCTTGGAGGATGAAGATGGCATCATATTCAGCAATACTGTAGTTTAATCAGAAGTTCATAGACAGATTTACTTGAAAGACAGTGCACATCTATGGTGTTATCATTTCTGTGGGTTTTTTTCATCTGAAGTCTTTGCAGTTTTCTCAAAGCAATAGTAGTTTCTCGTTTCTAAGCACTTTTCTTGTCTTTGTGGACAAGCTGGTGTGATCGTATCTATTTCATGTGCATTTTTACACATTCTTAAACTGAGCTGTCCTTTACTTCTTCCTTTTCTGTGAAAGTTTTTTGAAGCTCCTTAAAAAAGGAAAATTCCTCTTGCATCTTCAGCTACTGTTTCCTGTTTTCTAAATTTATTTCTGCTTAATTTTTCCCTTTCACAGGCTTTTTATGCACTTATAGAAAGGTAGTGATTTAATTTTTTTTTTTTAATATAGTGAAAAGACAGGATGAAGACTATGATGAACAAGTTGAAGAGTCATTACAAGATGAAGTAAGTTAGTTTGAAGTGGTTTTCTACTCATCAAGCACCAGAGTGGAAATATTGCCCAAATATGCTTTCTACTCATTTGGGCATAGTGCATCCTCAGAATTATTTCTTCCGAGAAGAATCTTGTTACCATAGCCCTTCAAAGCTTTCAGTACGAAATGGGTCACTCTGCATTTGTGAATTAGAAAATATGAAAGTTTTCCTTGTCTGATATGCTGAAGAAGTTCAGGACATAGATTTTTATTTTCTTCATCTGCTTAAACAATTCTTGGATGACATTAACACTGCTACAGATTTGACAACAGACTATTTAATTACAGAATAAGCTGAGTTGGAAGGGACCCAGAAGGATCATCCACTCCATCTCCTGCCCCTGTACAGGACATCCCAAGAATCACACCATGTGCCTGAGAGCATTGTCCAAACACTACTTGAGCTCTGTCAGGCTGGTGCTGTGACCACTGCCCTGGGGAGCCTGTTCCAGTGCCCAAACACCCTCTGGGAGAAGAAGCTTTTTCTAATACCCAACCAAAACCTTTCCTGACACAACTTGGGGCTGTTCGTTTTGGTTCTGTCATCACAGAAAAGACATCAGTGCCTGCTGCTCCTCTTCCCCCAGTGAGGAAGTTGTAGACTGCAATGAGGTCATCTCTTGGGTCTAGCCTTGCTGACTTGCTTTTTCTTTGAGCCTTGCAAGCTGAATGGCTCTTAATCTAGGGCCTCTATACCTCTGATCCCAAGATATCTGGTGTGTCATGTTAGGAGCCTGTCTCAACAAGAATAGCCCAAAAACAGAATCAGAAAAGGACAGCAGGATAAACAGCTGCCATCATCGCTTATGATAGAATACCAAAGTGACTGCTTAACTACTTAAACACTAGGATACCAAAGTGAGTTAATAGTTTAAAGTGGAGGTGATTGTAGAAGAGATACAATAATTTTATTATATCATTATTAATATGGAGAGAGACAGTAAAATGATTGCTGCTTATAACATGAGACAAAGGTTGCTCAGTGATTCTAAGAACTAAGAAAATTTTTTTGCTGCACAGTGCAGGTATAAAGCTTGACGACATGAATTTAACTTCTATGCAGACTTCAAAAATCATACACCCATATGGAAATACCGTTTTAAATAACAGGGTGGTTTTTGGCCCTCTGTTTTAGGCTTTTTAGAATTAGGCCAGCATTCAAGAGGATAGATTTTTGTTGCTTCCAAGACCCTTTTATTTCCTATGTGTCACTCTGTACTGAGAGAAAACACAAGCAGGCAGCAGTTTCAGAAAAGCTGAGTCCCTACTCTGCAACAGAGTTGCAAAGCATTTTTAAAAGTGTTCTAATGTTTGCTGATTTTTCTGTAAAGTCGGTAGAAAGACTTGCCTGCATTATCCCGTGACAGGAGGGGTGGGATGAGGACATTACTTGCCATATGGACAGAATTAAAAAATGAGTAACATTTGGATATACACCTTTGGTCTCAGAGTATGTTTATGTAGCCCTTACCTCAAAGCAGCAGAAATGTAAGAAGCACAGAAGTTATGAAAGTTATTCAAACAGTAGTTTCAGGTCCAGCCCTCACTTCAGCAAGAACTAAACTGCTGATTTGGTTGAGAGTGGAAGGCGTACACCAAGTAAGAGTTAAACTCTCTTCCCCAAGCATCTGTAATCAACTATTGGTCAACAGGCAGTACCAGACTAGGTGGACCTTGTGATGTGCTGCAGCAGTTCTCTACCTCTTCATGTCATTGTGTGCAAGTTCCAGGGTTCCTGCCTGAGTTGTGCCTTGACGATGCAGAGGTTTGCTTGCTAGGAAGGGTTTAAATATCCAGCTGTAGGAAGCTGCCTGTTGCACAAAAAGTAGTTACTAGTTTGTCACCAGAAGGTGAGGAAGATGAAGGTCACTAGGGACCAGAAACTAGCTGTACTGTTTCCCCTGACTGTTAAAGTATAAAGTTAAAAGTTAAAGGGACCATACTGACTACAACAGAAGTTTCTGTAAAAGAAAAAATTTTCCATCCTAAGTGTATCCAGGGAATAATCCTCACCTGTAGATATAACTTGAATTTAATTGAGCTCTGAGGTAACGCTCTTTATTTGACAAGTTTGAGGTATTACCTGGGCAAGGTAAAAAAATTAATTTAAACAACAAAAGGAGGAGAAGAGTATTTGTTGTATTTTTGGCACAATCTTTATGACAAAGGCAGTTATCCATTTAGTTTTCCATAAAAGCTTCTTATGGTATCTGTAAAGTACAGAAGAGGAAGGCCTTTTGCCTTCTATAAAGGGAACCAGTTGAACCAGTGATGGAACCATTGAAGCAGTAAATTTCCATAAGACAGTTTTGTCTTGATCTGATTTTTCTGTCCCTGAAACAAACCTGCAAGTCTTAGGCAACTGAGTTTCAACAATCGAGTTTACATTTTTAGAAGGGTTAAAAGGACTCCTGGAACTACCAGCCAGCCAGTCTCACTGTGCCCAGTACGATCATTGAACACATTTTCCTGGCAGCTGTGGAAGACGAGGAGGTGATTAGCGACAGCTGATACAGCTTCCAAAATGCAAATCAGGCCTGATTAATTTAGTGGTTTCTGTGATGGAGTGACTGTACTGATGGATTAAGGAAGAGCAACTGATGTCATCTGTCTTGACATCTTTCTTGAGCCTTTAAGAGGGTCCCATACTACATCCTTGTCACTAATTTGTGGAGATCCATATTTGATTAATTCAGCAAATAAGGAATTGACTGGATGGCCATGTTAAAAATGTTCCATTCAGTGCCTCTATATCCACATGACAGTAAGTGATGTCCCTCGAGACACTGGAACATGTTACCTAGAGAAGAGTGTGGATGCCCCATTCCTGGGAATGATGAGGGCCAGGCTGGATGAAGCTCTGAGCAACCTGAGTGTCCCTGACTAGTGGGAAGTGTCCCTGCCCATGGCAGGGGGTTTGGAACTAGATGCCTTTAAGGTACCTTCCAGCCCAGACTATTTTGTTGTTCCATCATTCTGCAATTAGACAAAGAATTGAAAATTAGTGAACTTAATATAATTGGTTCCACAAAAAAAAAAAAATCATAAACTAACTTTATTCCATTAGTTTAGACACCTTAGCACTTCATGTGAATTCCACTCTGTTAAAGATTGTTAGTCTTCATGTGAATTGTATCCTCTTCCTTTCAGGATGACAGTGACGTTTATATTTTGACTAAAGTATCAGATATTTTGCACTCAATATTCAGTAGTTACAAGGAGAAGGTACTGCCATGGTTTGAAAGGTTACTTCCACTAATTGTCAACCTAATTGTAAGTACCTTGTTTTCCTTTAATTTAAATTTAGTTATTTTTCTCTGATGTGTTAATATGTCTTCCATGCTGATGTCTTAGAGAACTTGGTAGGTAGAATGTAGCAATTACTGTTGTACAAAATATAAATATTCTAGATCAAGGATGAAGTTGTTACCCTGTGCTTTTTGAGCAGGGTTGCTGCTGTGCTACTTAATATCTGTGTTGCAAGACCCAGGATCATTGACACGCACAACTCTTTTGAGAAATTTAATTTCCTTGAGACTGTCCAGTATCTCAGAAATGGATTTCAAGAAGAGGGACAAAAAAGTATTGCAGAGTCGTGGGGAAAAATTGAGACTGATATATGTAATGGAGTGTGAAAGAGAGGTGTGAAGGTAGACACCTGGATTTTGTTTTGTTCATGGTATTGCTGGAACAATTACTACCACAAATTACATGGTTTTTAACAAAAGTATTAGACCACTGTTGCTGTGCTTGTTGTTGATATAGTCGTTGGCTGCAGAATAATTTCAAGGCGTCTCAGCTGTGGGGTATTTGTCCGCAGTGTCCGCATCGGCCGTGGGCAGACCGGCAGTGGGGGCTGTGCATTTTTGACGATGTGGTGGAGCACTGCAGCCCCGCCTCGTTCAAGTACGCCGAGTATTTCCTGAGGCCCATGCTGGAGTCGGTGTGTGACAGCAGCCCCGAGGTGCGGCAGGCGGCTGCCTACGGAGTGGGAGTGATGGCGCAGTTCGGCGGGGACAGCTACCGGCCCGTCTGCCCAGGTACGGACCAAATGAGCGTGGGCTTAGGGGGAAGGAATAAAAATGGCTCACCTTCCGGCTAGTGAGGTCTCTGCCCCTTGGCAGCGAAATAGATTGCCAGTATTACCTGTGTCATTACCTGTGGATTGAGTTCCTCAGGCTTTTATTGTTCTACATGTTAACATTTCTGTTGCAGCTCTGACTGATTAGCAAACTTGATTTACGTACTCTTTTTTAAAATATGATCTGGCATGCAAATGCTAATTTCATAGAAACCATCTTTCTGATACGCAGCTGTCTCATAGATGCTTTCTGCTAATGTTGATGTGGATACATATTAATGCAAAAGCCTTTGGATGTCTGGAGAAACTACACAAGAGACCTATATTAAGGAATAGCCTATTATACGACTTATGTGGCTCTCTGCTTTCTGATTATATAAAAAGGAGCCTGATTTCTGTAAAGTAAGAAGTGAAATGAGTGTGATAGTACTTATCAGAAACACTTTGTGTCCTTTCTTTCTGCACGTTTCAAACTTCTTTGAAATTTCAAATTAATCTTAAAGAAATTGTCTGCTTGCACTCTTCTTGCCAGTCACCGAAGTTAATTTTGCACACTAAGTAGCACCCTTTATTAAAGCTTTTTTCCATTTTTTAAAGAAAATACTTAGTCATCTAAGTATGTATTTAAAATATGTACTTCACATGAATATTAAATGAAAGCTGAATTAGATGATGTAAGAAAATAAGAATCATCTGAGAGGGGTTAACACAAATCTTGCCTACATCAATCAGAGTTGTAATACTCATTGTTAATATAAATGTAACTGTTACATTATAACAATCAGAAAAAGGTGTCTTTTTAAAAAGAAGAGAAAAAGCAATGTGGGAAGCCTTGCAAAGAGCCATTAAGAGCATGAAAATTTAGAATTGTCTAGACAATTCTGATTTTGAAAATTTTTGAGCTTTTTAGCATCTGTTGAAGTCTAATTTTATTTTTCATTAATTATGCTTTATCTTACCCCACTTAAAATTTGTAACATCTTTGATCCTTCTCTTTGTATTTGGACAAATAATTTTTGATTATGCCAGACATTTGGCTTCTCCTTAAGTTGAATTTTAGATAAAATAAACTTTCAGCTTTACAGCATACAGTTCATTAGCAGACACCTCAAAAGTATTCTAAATCCTTTTATGCACACATGAAAGAACTTTGTGATTTATTTTAATAGATGAAGATATGCTGTGATTACAAACGAAGTAAATCCATGTCATGAAACATTATGTACCCCACAGGTTTTGCTATATCTCTGAAAAAAATCATGTTTGTGAGATTTTATTTGTAACTTTTTTATTTACTGGTTGATATATATCACTCGGATATTGTTCTTTTGCAAGTTTGAAGAGTATGTAAATACTCTAGATTAAAACCAGAGGTATTGATATGACTTTTTTTGGCAGTCAGTTCAAAAACGTCCAGGAATATAAAAAGAGCTTGTAAATGGCATGTGGGCTACACTGATGAAACAAATGTCACTAAAACCAGATTTTGTAGAGAGGAAAGAAATAAGATGGAAGAAAAAAAATACAGCAAATCAAGTCACTCTCTAAACAGGGATACAAGATTACAATTGATGCAATTGGCAAGGTTACTTCTGTTATGTTGGTGGAAGAATATAATTAGCTGTTCTCTGTGAAAATTGTGTCAATCAAGTGCATGGATTTCTTCCTAAATCATATCAGTGGCCTCAAAACTGGATGGTGCCAGATGTCAGAACAGTCAGTCCTTGGAAAAAAACTTAGCATTATAGAGGATGGGTCTTCTATTGTCAAAAGGCTTTTTTAAGGTTTATCTAACACAATATCTATGTGAGAATGGATCTGTTTTAGAGACAAGATGAAAACTTGTCTGGTAGGCTGTAGGGAGAAAATGATGCTGATTCATTTTGATTCCCTCCTAATTTTACAGTTGCAAGGACACACTTAACTAGAAAGTCGTCCATTAGTAGCAGAGAGTGAGATACAGATGAGATGAGATAAAAACCTGAGGTATAAAATGCAGGCTCAGTTGTCCTGGACATTGTAGACCTCTCTGAAACAAACTCTGCTTTGGAGAATAGTCCAGCATCATTATCCTGTATTCGATACGTAAGCTAGCAGGTCTGATGTTTCTGTAGTTCTGTAATGTTTACCAGTTTTTCCATAACTGCTTCTTTCTTCAAAAATCTAATGCAGTGGACTCAATATAGAAAGTGTGATTGTGTATTCTTTAACTGCAAAGCTTCTAGTTACTCATCAAAATTCAGAAGTGTGAGATCTCACGCTTCCTCAGTAATTAGTTATTTTGAAGTGTGCTTTCTGTACAATTCCACAACCTGCTTACTGTGCTGATAGAGAATTTCACAGCTTTAGCATTTTATTTTTAGCAGAAGAGCACAAGGACAATTGTTCCTGCTTGCATATAGTGTGCTTGGAAGTCTGCACGGACACTAGTAGCTAAAAATGTGACATTAATGTTCATTTAGAAGTGTGTGTATGGTTACCCACATGACTGTTAAAAAAATATAATTGCTATAAACCTAGGAAGAAAACTGGCATTTTTCCTCCAATGAAAGGCATTTCCTTTCCTTGATTTTTATGCTCTAAACTATGCCAAGTTGATTCACCAGGTGAGATTACTCCTATGAGCTTCCCCTAGGGCACCTTTTAGTTGTGTATGTGTACATCCATACATATTTTTATATACAGATGTGCCTACTAGCAATAGATACATACACTGAGGATGTACACTCTAGTTCACATTGAATGAATGAGTGACATTCACAGTGAAATGTCACTATAGCAGTGCTTTTCCTCCTCCTATGTTTATAGAGCATATTCGATTAAAGAGATAATGCTTGCCATCTACAGTGTCTTGTGTGTTTTAGATTACCTAACTCCAATTGAGACACATGGGAATATTATTTTCTTCTGAACTTCTAAAGCAAATTCAAACTTCTGCAGTGGCTGTTTTCTTCTGTTTCCTTGCAGAGCTTTATTTATCTGTTTGGTTTTCATATGGTAATTATTGAGCAGAGAAGAACCTAGAAGCAGGAGAACATTGGAATGACTAGATTTTAGTGCTTGCAACACAAAAAATCCTGGTTTTAATACATACAGTTGTCTCACGTAAAATTTATTATATTAACAAAGTATAGCTTGATGGTGTATTAAACTTTATTCTTGTATTTTTAACAATTAGAGGCACTTCCATTGCTGGTGAGAGTCATTCAGTCACCAGATGCCAAAGCCAAAGAGAATGTCAATGCAACAGAAAACTGCATTTCAGCAATAGGAAAGATAATGAAGTTCAAGCCTGATTGTATAAATGTTGAAGAAGTCCTTCCACACTGGTTATCATGGCTTCCACTTCATGAAGACAAAGAAGAAGCTGTTCATACTTTCAATTATCTGTGTGACTTACTTGAGAGGTAAGGCAAAGTCTTCACACTAATGCAGAAAGTAAGCCTGTTTGCATGCTCTTTTCTTGCACTCTTCTTCCAAAACTGAGGTTAATCTACATATGGTTCAGAGAAGGTAATTTGAAATGTCAGAACTGAGCCTTCCCTGATGTTATTGCTGCTTTTTTAAACAGTTACTGTTCTTGGCCTCAATAGTGTCTGTATGGCTGGGAAAAAAAAATCCTGGCTGCTTTATATGTCCATAATGGCAAAGGATCTACATAAAACTTGTACAGAAAATTTCAGGAGAAATTTCTGATACTTTGCTTACATATCAGGACCAGTAACTGATCAGGTCTTTTCTCTTAAAAGCAGCACATATGCTTTTGCAGCCTTCTTTTAAGTAGTTTTGCGCTTTTTTGCTTTCCAACAAAGTGAAGTATCAAGTAGAAAAATAATATGGGAAAATTCATTGTACAGGGCTATCTCCCTTAGTAATTATTTCAATTGTTATTGAAAGCATCTTATCCCACAGTTTATTCTTTGGATTTGTGTTCCTTCCTGTAGGTAAATGGAAGGAAAAAAGTAAACAGTTATTCTAGTGTGGTGCACTTCATAAACACTTGAAAGAATGTAGCTTCTGAGGCGTTATGTAGTAAATGCATTCTGACTGGCACTGTATTACATCTTAGAAGAAAGATATAAAGGAAGTAATTTAGATTTCTTACAGTCATTTCTACTTTGTGAATACCTTGTATCTCTGGTACTTTATTAAGGCAGAGTCTCAAAATGGCAGCGGAGGTCCCTAGACTAATTATAGAACAATTGTGTAGAGACACCACAATAATGCTGCCAGGTGTTCATGGAAACAGGAATATAGAAATGGAGAACTGCAGTACCAGCACACTTCTGTACCCAGCTCTGTGCAGGTGGCTGAGCCTGGCTACCTGCTTCTCTGGAGCTCTGCCAATCCTACATTCACAGCCTCTGCATTCCAGCACTCGTAGGTGGCAGGGCTGGAAGTAGATCATGTGTTCCACACAGATTCCTGATTGCTAGTACTCCTCCACTCCAGCCTTTGGCTGGGAAAGAGGGAGCAGAACTGCTTGCTTGCTGTGTCATGGAGAGTGCTGGCAGAGAGCTGAAGTTACCAGCGCTCCTGACGCCAGTAACGCAACGTCCTGGGAGGCACAGAGAGAGGAATAAATCCTTTTAGGCAGGGTATTGCTGTCACACTATTTACAGTTCCATCTGCATGGAACCCAGCCATTCTGTAAAGTTCAGACCTTCTTTCTGATAAAGTTTAGGCTGAGTAAAGAATCAGCTGGTTAAATATTAACAGAAGGGGGAACATGCTGTCAGCAGGCAACAAAGCTGTGCATTCTTATTCAGCTGTGTGAAACTTAAACCTAAATAAGCAGCTTTAGAATAAGATCATTCAAAAGCATTTCACTTACGTGTAAAGTGTTTATATTATTTTTAGATAAACAATAATTCCTTTGCAATACATCTTTTGTAACAGCAATAACCCAATTGTCCTCGGTCCCAACAATTCCAACCTTCCCAGAATACTTGGTATAATTGCGGATGGTGAAATCCACGAAGCTATCAAACATGAAGATCCATGTACCAAGCGGCTGGCTAACGTTGTTCGCCAAGTGCAGGTAAATAAATGCTTGCCTAAGTATAAAGGGAACATTTAGAATCTGTTTGCAGAAGGAACTAAACTGTTAAACCATTTTGAGAGCCTTATCTCCTTAGAGAATAATGGTTCAACCAGTAATTTTGGAGATCCTTGGATGTTCCTTGAATGATTACTGATAAAACTTGGTGACATTTGCCCTTGAATAAAATAACTGTAACTGTCATGCAGCAAGATAGTTAATGTGTGAGCCAGTATTAGTTTTTTGTGGGTTTTTTTTCTGAGTCAGAAATTAGAATCCAGAGAGAAATCTGCATGTCCTTTTATCAGTGAACTGTACTGCAGGATTAGATCCAACATGTGGTTTTTGTAAGGGTCACCAGCATCCTGTGGTGACTTTCTAGTACAGCAACAGCTTGGGTTTTTTGTCAGAGGACAAGTGCAAAGCACAAGTTATTTTACTACTGCTCTTTTCAATCCAGTGTGAATATTGGTGGCTGGTTTTTTCAATGTTTTCCCTGCCTTTGGGGAACTGCCCTGAGGTTCACTTCCTTTATGCCATAATGAGTCCATATACTTAAACAGCACTTCTCTACAGTGCTGTAAGTGATAGTGCTCATAGTGCACATCTGCTCCAGGACCAAATATTCTTGGGTGGATGTAATACTAAGGAGAGAAAGGAATGTGCCTGGTAAGCATCTCACTCTTAAAAAAGCATGGAGGATTTTGAGCAGCAGGTCTTCAATTATTGGCCTTTATATCTGACCTGCTTTGGCAAAATTCAGATTCAAGAATTTTAGGAACACTTGATATTGGAAAGGATTCACCTGTATAAGTGCATCAGCCTGAGAGATCCATTTTGTCTGTTAAAATTCTGAAGGTATAAAGAGAAGGAAATTGTGCCAAGATTCAAAGTGGAAGTGTAGTGTAAGTGACTGCTCTAGATAATGACAGATATGAATCTTTGCTGTTAGTACTTAAAGTCTGGGAATGAACCCTTATATTGGGGTTTATCTAATGCATTTGTTCACTTAACCTCAAGTCATCCAGGTTTATTTTTTTAACGATACAGTGGCACACACATGTATAGATTAATTGTGTACAGCAATGTCTGGTTTTGGCCAGGATTGATAGGAACATTAATATGAGACAAGACCTTCAGCATTGGCTGAATGATTTACCTTCAGATTAAACAGGAAAAAGAAATCTTAAAAGTAATATATTTTTAAAAATACAATTTTAGCACAGTGTTACCAATCCCATTTCTCTTCACACATAATATTTTGACTTTAGTAAAGCTGTAAGACTTTTATACACTGACTGTAAGAGTTTTATACTATGATAGGAATTTTCAAGGTTGTGTAGTTGCTAAAAAGCTCCTGCTTCCCAGATTCCAGGAGACTTTTTTTTTTTTTTTTTTAATTATCTCAGTAAGCTGTTTCACTGCCAGTGTCTGACATGAGCAACATGGTCATTATTGGAATTGAATAGAAACTTCTTTGCTTAGGTATTTTGAGGCCAGAAATATTTCAGTGTAAAGTATCAATTTTAACGTGCATCAGAAATGTCAGAAGAGTGCATTTAATTCTGCAATATTTCATCATACATTAAGACTCTAAAATGCCTAATGGTATTTAAAAGTAAACTCGAAAACATATATTTGAGAGCATTTATTTTTGAATTTTTTTAATCGATTTTTATATTTTTTAAACTTTTTAAATTTTGAAAAAAGGGCATTATAATAGAACTGAATGTAAAATATACCATATATAAATTAAACTTTTTAAAAAAATTTACTTAACTTGTACTGTTATTGCAAAAGCCAATCTAAAGACCTAAAGTCAGTCACCTGGAATTTTTTCCCTGTCATTGTCCTAAGGAAAGCAGTGTGCAAATTGCTTCCAGTTTCTATTGATAAGTGAATAATTATTTTTTCCTCAATCTTGATTAATATTCAGCACTTTTCAGTGCCATTAGAACAGTCCTTACTGATGGTGACTTTAAAAGCCAATGTCTCAGCTGAGGGCTGTGGTAGCACAGATGAAGGGTTTACATTTACCCAGACAGATGCTGTGCAGTTCTCTCTGGGAAGTAATTGACCTTTCCTTTCACGAAAGAACCACGCCCTGTGTCGACAGCAGGATTTTACACACCTAACATGTAGCACATTGCTGTAATCCCAGCGCTCATCTCGAAGCTCTGTTAGTGCTGCACCAGTGCCCAAAACACTCATGTGGAAGAGGCATGGTTCAGTTTTGGTCTTCAGTGCAAATGGTTTAGGCTGTGGTTAACATTGGAGTGTCATTTGTCAACCCATATAGTTGTTACAGAGAGTTCCCAGGAGTTCAAAATCAATTACTCTGCTGCTGTTCAGTATCTTGAGTTGAACCTGTGTAGCACTGAGACTGAAGATTTCAGTCTCTTTGGCATGTATATTACAGGAATAAGCTGAGTGAATGTTGAGTTTTGTAAACCTAGCAAAGTTTAGGATGTGCCTTTGGTCGCTTTCAGCCTGCATAAAAAGACCACTTCTCATTTTTTTTCCAGACATCCGGAGGACTGTGGACAGAATGCATATCACAGCTCAATGCAGATCAACAGGCAGCCATACAGGAGCTCCTGAACTCTGCTTGAAGGGCCTTAATTATCATCTGCAAGAAAACTAACTCCAAATAAACGTTTACCCTATTGTTTAGGTTTCTTTTGTTTCTTTTCTGAGTAAAACCAGAACTGTAGTGCGTGTAGGCCAATCTTCTGCAACCTACAGGCAGTGGCAGCAGGAAGAAGCATTCTTTCAGAACGGTGTTTAAATCGGTTTCTATCCCACAACATGAAAGAAGTTTCCTGTAAATCCTACAATAGCACTGAAGAGTATTTTTCTAACGGTATCAGCCATCCATACGATGGTGAAAGGGAAACAAATTGAATTTTTCTCATTAGACATAAGACCTTCAGCAGTAGATGTACGTTATAACAGATAAACGTTTCTCTACATCTAGTGTTAATTGTATTAATTGGAGTGTGAGTCTTTGTAGGGTAGAAAGTGTCCTTCTGCCCAACAAGGTAGTAGATCAAATGATGAAAAACTGAAGACAAACATCGAGCATGAAGACCTCATTGATCGCACTTTTGATTCCCAAAAACAACTTGTACAGTGACTCAATGAGGAAAGCTGTTCAGCTTCCAGCCCTTGAATGTGAAGTCTCTTTGGCATGTCTGACAGTATCTCATTCACTCCTCAATAAATGACATTGAAACACAAGAAGCTTGTGTAGAAGTTCAGTGATGTGTGGTTCTTTTAATTTACTCTTGTGAAAAGATGAAAATAACAAACTATACAAGTCATGATTTTATATTTGAAACTTTGTATATTGTTGCCTATTACAAATTTTATGCTTTTTTGTTTCTTGACTTTTTAAGAAATTTTTCACCTGAGTGTGTAGAATGGAAACTTAATGGCATTCCTTGTGTGACAGTAAATATACATATCTTGACTTTAAAATGTTTTTCATGTTCAGATGCAATTGCATTTCTTAACTTATAAAATGTAGTGTTGTTCCGGCTACAGATGTGCAACGTGATCTGGTAGGCAGCAAACCTGTTGTAGTAGCCTGTGTTTCATTTAAAACAATCATGCAGTTGACAGCATGACCTGAAAGAATCAAAAAACCTTCTCAGGTCTTTCCGGTACTTCAAGAGCAATACATCATCTACCAGCAAACATAGGCACAGAGTATCTGATTTCTAACAAAGGTGAGTGAGGTTTTTCCACTCTCTTACTTCAAAGCTGTTAATATATGCATTGATCTTTAAAACCTTCTTACTGAAGTGTTCTTCAAGTTGATCTCAATTGTCTCTTGAAACAGATCTTTTCACAAAAACAGGGTGTAAGTTTTCTTCCTTTATAATAAGAAAAGGTAGAACTTTACATGTAATAAATGCCTCTCATACTAAAGAATAAACTTAGTTTTGCCTTTGAAAGTGTTTCAGAAAAGAAAATGAAAAATGAGGTGTACGAAAACCAGCCCAGGACCATTATACCCAAAGGTTTGTGAGACAAACTGCCTTAACCATAGAACTTGACAATGTAGTTTGTTTAGAGGCAGCTGAAACAGTGCAACAAAGTACTGTTCCAGTTTTCATTTTTTTAAGTATTGGTAATCTCTTATTTACAGAAATTCAAGCATTCATGCATCTGGAAGATAAATGCTAAGGATTGGATACCAGTACTGTGAGAGAACTAGTAAGTCATCTCAAGCACTGGTCCTAACAATAACAATTTTGCTATACTCTATCCATCATCTTTCTTTGCGGGGTTTGGTTTTTTAGGTATTTGTTATTTCAATTTCCCCTCAGCCTAAAACTTGTAAATTTTTCCCTGTAGCAGACTTTTTGTACTTTTTCTCAGATCTTAAAGTTTAGATTTTTTTTTTTCCTTTTCTTTGGACTGTGTGGTGAGAATCATAGCACATTTGGCATTTCCCAAAAACAGCGTCAGCTTTGGCTCTCTGTAACATAAGCAGCATTTGAATTGCTCTCCTAATGGACCAGCTGTAATCCTCTTGCCTTCCTTTCAGTCGAAGTAACTGGGAACAAATAGAAACAGGAGATGGGGTTGCTTTATGTGCCAGAGCCAGCACAGAGCAACTTTGTGCAGTTGTTTTTACCCTTTTAATCATTTTATCAAAGCAAAGGGCACCAAGTGAATCACTGTCAGCCTGAAAGGTAGGTTGGTTCCAGGTCCTACCTAGAGATCTATTCTTGCCTGTCCCCACTGAACTTGTCAGGGTTAATCCAAAGCTTCTCAATGGCATTTTCTCTTTTCTTGCACAAGCTTTAAAAACTACGCTCCCTTTCCACCTATTTAAAAGCTGTCTGAATCACTAATCTTGGTTTTTCTGGTTCCTTAATACAGAATTTTAAAGCAGTCAGCTGTTCCTTTCCTTCACTGCACTTAAGTACTGTTGCCCAAAGAAAGTATAGTAGTAGAACAGTAGCTTTATCTGCAGCTATCTAAAAATAAAGTGTCATTTTTATGAAGGAGCTTAAGTAATTTTAAACTATGGTACCGAGGTGGGAAAGATAGTTTTGATTCAACCATTTTTCCTCCAATCTTGCTTTAACAAACTGCTCAGCTATTGTGTGGGTTGAGAGATGTACCTAGTGTAGCAGAAAGAGCACTGCAAACAATAGCAGTGTTTTGCTTTGCCTGAACAAAGAGGTACTAAATGCACCCTAGACATGCACACAAAAGTGCTCTAAGTTGCACTCAGTAACAAAGCACAACTAGAGAACACTATGCAGGTGTTCCAGTACTGGAGTTCCAGCCTGTTTAATAAGCATATGATAGTAACTAGCATTCATGAGCACTGCTTTCCAAAGTAGCTCATCTCCCTGAAGTGTGAGTTCCCGTCTAAACTCGTTCTTATTGTTCTGAAGGTGAAGCTACTTGCTTTGTGTTTGCAGCTCTAGGTTAATCATGACAGATAATAATGCACATGAATGTCGAGTCTCCTTTACCTGGCTTTCTCTACAAGACCCTCCAGAGAATCCTGTCCAAAATCTATGTAAGAAAGTGACTTGTAGCCTTCATGCTTTCAACCTGGGCTTGTGTACTGCTGAGGCATTCTGTCATTGCTTTTTCCCTGCAGAGGCTTCAAAGTGTTGCTGAGTGCAAGGGCTGGTATTCCCCAGCATAGAACAGTTGTTATAATGCCAAATGTTGTCTGTTCTCTACACATCTAGATCTGTCAGTCTGATGTATGGAGTACATGCGTGAGAGTAAGACGTGTTGCACATTTGGAATTTTTGATGAAATAAAGAATTAAGGAAGGTGAATTTCCTATTGACTCTGTGTATGCTTATCTGTATTGGCTATGTAGCTGCCTCAGGCTCTTGAACTGGACCTTTGTTTCTGCCTCAGTGCTATCTGTAGGGGTGCACACATACAGAGTCTTCAAAATACTACGAGGGTGCTATTAAAAGTAATACAAAAGCCAAATACTCGCCACTGCATGTTTTCTCAACTTTGAAGTATTTTGTTGGGCATCTTTGTGGAGGAGCCTTAGCCTTTGCTATTCAGTCATTTGGTTTGCTGTTCCTTTGCTAACTTAGACAATGCTATGTCTTTTTACGGGGCTCAATGGTACCTTAAATTCTAAGAAATGCATTTGTTGTCTTCCAAGAAGCAATAAACAGGATCTAAGTGTCTGTCTAGTACAGGTCCTTTCCCTGCTTGGTTATCGTGAAGATGTTTGTGTTGCTTCAAGGAAGAACATCTCTCAGGACAGCTTAACCTCTATTGAGACTTGAAGGTATGGGCTCAATATTGAATAGAAGTCATGGGATTTGTTCAGGAGAAGGCTTCTACAGCATCTTCTCTGATGCAAAAGAGAAGTGAGGAAAGGATGTGTACTCAGAACATGAAAGCTGTGTTTCCTGTCTTTGAATACTAAATTCTAACAGCCACAATACAAATTATTCCAGTAGAAATCTGGGTTTGTCCCTTGAGTTTTCAGCCACTTTTGTGTATCAGAGTATCTGCTTTTCAAAGGTAATACTTACTCTTCACAGCCCAGAGGCCTAAATGTTTGGTCTTTACATTTGTCACAAATTCACAGATTGTGCTCACTGAATTGACTGTGATCTTTTAAATTACCTGGTAGAGAAGCCACATCACCTCTCAGCTCTTCTGAGCCTATTCAGGAAATCAGCATGGGAGTGGCAGCCTGGGATATCTCCTGAAGAGCAAACAAATGATGCTCAGTGCAATTGTTCACCACTGACTGAGCGATTCCAGACCCACCCTCCCAAACCCAGCTCAGCCACCCTTCCAGGTAACCCCTCGAATTTATACACTGGGCTGTGTATAAACATTCTGTGGTGTGGAATATCCCTTTGGTTAATTTGGGTCACCTGTCCCAGCGGTGGTCCCTCCCATTTTCTTTTGTGTACCTCCTTATTGGCAGAGCATGAAACAAAGAGGGGGAAAAAGTCCTTCACGTAGGGTAAACACAACTTGCAAAACCCAAACCATCAGTGTGTTATCAACAACATTCTCATTCCAAATCCAAAACACAGCACTGTAACAGCTACTGAGAAGAAATTTACCTAGCTGCCTAAAAAATTTTCAGCTAGCTACTCTAGCTGAAACCAGGCCATCCTGCAAGGCTGGAGTTAGTGTGAAATTCATTCTTTCGGTTAGGAGATAAGGAATTGCAGTTCCTGCTGTGGAGAGAGCGTTTCTACAACCTCTGCAACAGGTCATTTCCTATCATTCTGGTTCAGACCACTGATAAACTTTCTGTGCATTTTCGGGAAGGAAAAGTAGGACTGAGGAGGTACAAGTCAGTTATGATTTTCATTATTTTTCTTTTTCACTCTAAAGGCTGCCCATGACCTCAGTTCAGATGCAGGGAATTTTTGTAGCTGCTAAACCAAGAAATCAGAGTATCTTTTGAGCTTAGTATTGTTACCACTCTAGGCTTAAGAATACCTTGTGCTGATGTAACACTAAATGCAGACAGTGTAGTGGAATTTCACTTACTTAAGGAGATTTGTTGTTTTTTTCAGGATTTGTTTTTAGTGAATTTTGGGGGGGGGAGTTGTTTGGGGTTTTTTTGGGAGGGATGGGTTTTTTTGTGTTCTTGCTAGCAGAAGAGTTTCAAAGCTCCCCTGAGGCACCAGATGAGCCATACTCATTGATGGAATAGAATTTTCTTCCAGAAGAGTGGGAAGGGTATATGTTGGCAGAATTTCCTCAAGGGACCACTGCCCAGGAGTATATAGTGACGTATTCTCAACTTAATGGTGATTGATGGGAATTACAAGTTTAACTTCAGTCAGTTTTGCTCTGAAGGTTGTTACTTGTCTCTCATTTTGCCAACACCGTTACCACTGCTTGCTACCTACTGCAGGTGGCCAGTGTCTTCTGATGGTGGGTAAGAAACAAAAAATACAGGAGATATTTCTTCTACTTACCATTTCTGCACTAGATGTGTGGCTGCTTTTTTTCCTATGAAGAAAAAGGAAGTTTTATTTTAAAAATATCTGAAGTAAAATTTTTATGTAATATGTGCTGTTAACAAAATGCTGTTCCTTACTAACTGCACAGGCCTATCTTCTGTCTAGGCTTTGCTGTATATTAATCAAAAGGTTTAATATTCAATTCATTTACTGTCCTAAAAACCAAAGCTAATCTTTCAACCAGGAAAAAAAGCTTGGTATAAAATTCACATTTTGGATTCAGATCGGTGAGAAATAATGTAACACAGAATATTGAATCAGGGAAGCTTACCTTGCCTATATTACTTGAACTAAATTGTGCAACATCACGATTTTTAAATAACTGAGAAAAAATGCCAAGAGCCATGTTTTACTGTGAAGTTTTGTTTACAGAGTTGGTATCCCTGGAAAACAAACAAACCAAAGAAACACCAAACCCCCCAAAACTGTTTTTGTCAGTGCAAAGAAGTATGTGCATGCAGTGGTTGTATTTCAGCCGTTCTGTGCTCCAGCTAAAGCTGCTTCTGGCCAGTAGATGGAGATGAAAGAAAACAAAGAGAAAGTGAAGTGTTAAATCAGTACCGGTTTATCCAGGTCTCCAGCCTATCCCTGTTTTCTCTCGTCATTAAAGAGTGTGAATAAAGCACATGCCCATGGATAAATGCCTTCTTGTAAAATGAGACAGCCATAGCAACTTTCTCTTTGCAGCTACAAAACCAAACTCTGTTTGGAACCTGCCACCTCTCCTCATCCTCAGGATAAGGAGGAAATGAGTTTCATTTGGGATGCCTGTCAGTCTCTGAGTGAAAAGGAACAACAGCTCTGTAGATGAGCTCCTGAGGCTCTGTATTAACATCAACAAGTGTGGATGCCTGTCCTTAAAACGAGGAAAAGCTTAAAGACATAGCTGGAAGTGGCAGTGTGGTGAGAAAACACATTTCAAGTGCAAAACTAGAAAAGGTTCACTGGTAAAGAAGTTAAATTTTAAGAGAGGATCTTCATCTGCCCTTGTTGCTATTAAAATACTGTCCCATAGTATTTATTATCATTGGGGAAACAAAGAAAGACCTCCATAACCTCAACCTCCAAGATGTTGGAATTGGACTCCTCTCATCCTTGTTCTGCCTGATCACCAAACTGAACTCTGAGTGCTTGCAGGACAGACTGAAGCAGGGGAGTAGGTGAATCAGGAACAATTCACTGTTTCTCAACACAAAACTGCCCAAATAAAGTATTAAATGGGATGTTTAAAACCTATATTTTGTTTTTTATACACTGTAATTTTTTAATGAATGTGTCTGGATGTCAAGAATAATTAATAATTATTAAAACAAATTATTCAAGGGTGTGTGAATGGTTAATAAGCAAGGTGCTCCTGAGGAAACTACTTGCTCAATATGTCTATAAATCATTGGCTGTCAGAAGCAGGGAGAGTAGGCTAGGAGAAGGATTACTTTACCTTTGTCCCATTTGTTTTCTTTCCCTAAAGCTCCATTATTCCATCTTCTGTTAGACACCCAGCTCTCTGATGAGGCTTAACACAGCCCTTTGCACACATTCTTCTCTACAGCACTCCTCACTTTCCCCTCACTGATTTTGTTTATACAGTCAAAACTCACATCTTTGCATGGGGCTTTGGGTGCTATAACTAACTGTTCACCCAGCTTATACAGGATCAACTAGAGAAGGAATCACTTTGTATAAAACATCTCAGTGCTAATATTCATGGAGACACTAGCTCTGGGGCCTGAGAAGGAAAAAAAAGGTGTTTTATTACCTTGACACTGTTACATGGATTCCAAAAAAAGACAAAAGATAAATCAGTAATTAAGTACAAAAATAATTAAATCTCTATCCTTTATTCTCTGCACATTTTGAAGAAGATAATGGATTGGTTTTCTGTATTCAAATATGGCAGATATGAAATTCTAAATATTTGTAGCTTACACAAAGGATCAAAGTGCAGTAAAAAGTAAGGCATGTGGTGAGACTCTCTGGCTTTCCCTAGTAGAAGATTAAACCATTTTAATATTTGGGCAGTTTTATGAGAACTGCAGCTCCTTTGTTACTGATCTGCCTCTTTAGGATGAGAGATGACAGCAGGAAATAGGGATTAAGATTTCCTCTCCAGTGCCAGAGGGAGATATGGCACAGAACAGATGTGTGATACCCGATGTTGTTATCAACTGCAGAGAAAATGTGGAGGGAACAAACTAAATAGGTGGGGCTGAAGCAATTGGAAATATCAAAGAAAAGACTGCATTTCAGAATTTAAAAGCATAAGATAATAGGCAGAGTTGGTTTTTTTTAAATCTAGTATGGACTATTATTACAACTCCTGATGCTTTAATAGAGTTCCTGGGAACTATTCTGTTTAAGCCTGTCCCATTTCAGCCAAGTGAATCCAATCCAATTCTATATTAAGCTCACGTCCATTTAAAAGTCTAGTATTTTAAAAAAAGATACCTGTTTTTTCTTTTGGTTCACTTGCAAATGGTCATTAGAGAAAACTAAGATATATTTAAAGGACAATTGTATCCTAAAGATTACTGATGAACCAAAAGTGATTGCTTTCTCTATTTCATTATCAGAGTGAACCCTGAATCTCACATTTAAAATATTTATGGAGTGGAAAACTGCACAATAAACTGGGATACTATGCAACACCAAAATGCTGATGGGAACGAGACATTATGGCATACAGACCACTAACTGAGAAAACAGAAAACCACACTAGTACTAATGCACATAAGGGAATTTTTTTTCTCTTAAGTAGGGTGGAAAATTATCTAATTGGAAATAGTGGTAATGAATTTTGACTCATTATATTAGGTGGAAAAAAACAGGCATGGGAAAAGCTCATACCCTCTATGTCTCCAATGTGCATCTCAGAAAACGAAGATGCTGTAAACAAAAAATTTTCTATGTCTGTCTTCAGCATCAGAATCTAGGAAACAGGACAGCACTCATCAGTCACGCTTGAAAGCTTCAGGCTGAGACAAGGAACAGGTTAAAGAGCATCTTGGACAGTGACAGAACCAGCACTGGGAGGAACATGACCAACGGTTCTGGGCATCTTTTTCAGCAAGTTGATGGGAGCTGATGGGAGAAAAAGTGTGTGCAAATATACCTGACCTTCCAGGAAAAGTTTCCTTCCTGATTTGAAAGAAATCTGTAGTAGAAAATAGACCATGTCACTGTAGGTGATTATTCTCATCAGTAAAATGGAAATGATACTTCATATTTTTTCATCTAAGTTCTACTTGCTAGAGCAGTTGTTTTGTTTACATTCATTGAAATTTTATTTCTGAGAAAAAATAAAAAAATACAAGAAGGAAAAAATGTTTTTTTAGTCTCTAGTAATTTGATGATATTAAATGCAGATTATGCAGATCTTGCTTTCTACAGTGAAACGTTATTTCTGTAAATTATTTAATGCTTTTCACTTTCAGAACAGAATGCTTCACAGACCCCTTTTGAAGAAGGAATTTCGCTAATTATGTTAAGCACAGACAGAAAATTGATGGTCTTGTTTCTCTTCATTCTGTTATGTTTTTCAGATGGGATGCATAAAAATTACCACCCTGAGGAAACTGGGCTTCTCGTCTGACATTTAGGAATGGGCTGATTTTAGAGGCTGCATTCTGAAACAGCAAAATCATACACTGAATTGATGTTTGCTTTGACAGGTTTTACAGTTGCTCCCCACAGCCAGATTTAGATGTTCTAAACATTAAAACAGGAGAATATGACAATGGAGAAGACAATAACTAAGCCACCTGTTGTAACTACCCGTTGTAAAAATAAAACGTCTGTCAGCCAGCATGAAATCAGAAAGGACCCATGGGAGATCCTGAGTGCAACAGAGCACCAGATAAGACTCCCCCACCACTACTTTGAAGTGGGATTATCCCAGAGGGATCTATTCAAACACACTGATGTTTTCCAGATGTATTCCCCTGCAGAAGGTCACAGCAAAAATATTGGCGGGGAGTGTTGAGGAGAGCAAGAGATTTATTGTTTTCATGGGAATCTTTAAGTCTGATAATGCTAAAAGCCTTGTTTAATGTTCTATATTGTTCTCATTTTCATATTTGCAAGGGGACTCATTTCAGCTGTGTTTAGTCATGGTATAAATTCTAGAGGGCTGCAAAAATGGGGTGTGTTATTTGGTTTAAAACCATACTCACTTTTATCAGTCTGATACTTAAAAGGTTCTTCTTCATCATGCAGTTAAATGGTTTCAAAACAAATTAACAAATTTAGTTGCACTTTCCTCCTAGAAAAGTATCACATTTTTTGTTTCTCTTTTGTTTGTTTCATTGCTTCTTTAAACAGATAAACAGTTTGCTCTGTCCAAAATTACAAAAACAATGGAAGAGAATGAACTATGGTGCTGGGAGTTCTACCCTAGACTATGAATTCTAAAGACACATTTCTATTTAAAACAACACATTTAGTTTTCTTCTCCACAGTAGCATTGAAAGATTAATGTGGCTGGTTTGTATGAAATCTTTTCAGCTCTACTGATATTTTCTCTTTCCCTTATCACTTCTCTCTCCTCACCACGACAGAGTTTCTGATGGAAATAGTGGTATAGAATATGCATTTTGTCCTGATATTCAGTGTTCTTCTTCCTTTCTTTGGGAGAAAAGATGAAAGTGGGTTGTAGGAGAGGAAGCTCAAATATGAACAGCAGAATGATTTTTTTTTTTTTAATTTTAGAAACATCTATATTTTTTCTTGGCTTTTTTTTCCTTAAGTGCTAGGATATTTTTTATTTTATCAATAATTATAATAAATCATTATTTTTTCATTTACACTGCAGTAGTAAGTTTTGTCTGTTAATGAACACTTTGGAAGGATCAGTGTCATTTTAAAGCAAACATTTTTTTTCTAACTTGGATTTGCAGATGGGAAAAAGCAATCACCAAAAAAGTATAAGCCAATGCAGCCTGTGTAGTTTTGAGGGGTATAAATTGTTCATAAATTTCAAATGAACTTTCTAGCTCTGAAGCTTCAGAGATGCTTCCTCTATGAGCTGTTGCACTGTTGATGATCTGAGCACAGATATGCAGCTAAAGCAACACTCACTGATCTGAAACTGGACAACACAAGGTAAATATGACAACACGTAACTGAGCTGATGGTGTCTGGTGTGCTGAGGCTAGGGAGAGGAGTCTGTGCCAACTGCTTGACATGCAAAATTCTGTTTATTTAAATCCTTAAGGACTTGGGAAACCTGCAAACATCATTAAAAAGCTCTCTCTTAAGTCATGATATTATATCCTTTGAGCAGGCAGTAAACAAAATCTGTTAATTAGCTGGCTCTAAGTGTTTCAATGGCTTCTTTTCAATGTTTGAGTATTTCTTTCACATGGAAATCCTGAAATGTGAGCCTAGAAATTCACTCCTTTGCCAACTGACTAAATACTTGTGTTTTTTCTCAAAAGTTAAGACATGGTCTACTGCTAGTATTATACACTATTATGAAAACTGTAAAATACTACTGGCAGCTAGCTATAGGTCGAACACTGCCTTCCGATGTGGAAACAAGAAGGACACATTGCTTCAACATTAGTAATCTTAACAGAATAGCCAGGGATAATCTTAAAAACCAATAACTCCAATATTTTGAGAAGACGTGGACAAAAATATATTGCAAACAAAAGCCTTTGAAATGTAGATGGAATCCGGAATGTGTATTACAAAATGTATAGAAAAAATAATGGTGGAAGATGGATAGTTCTGTCACGTTCCTGCACTGACATAAGCAAAAACTGGTGAATTACACAAGTTAACATAAAGGCATATGAGAGCCTAAAAGTGAGCAATCAAATGCCATAGGTTTGCAAAACTGAGCCCCAAACCACATTTTATACAAGAACACACTGATAAATCTAGCATGGAAGTATTTGCTGAAAGCGCCTTTGAAACAAAATTTCAAGCTCCAGGGAAAACATCTGTGGAATGTTTTATGAAAAGGAATTACTAGACTTCTGAAATACACAGATTTCAGTTTGGGCAGCATCTTAGCTTCTCACCTTAAAGAAATATACCAACACGTGAACTCACATATTGTAAAGTAGTTCACAAAAGAGGCATAGATTTTAAGGCCAGAAGGACCACTGAAAAATCCAGTATGACCTTAGTGTAAACCAGACCAAAGAACTTAATCTAAATACTTGGTGTCTGAGTCCAGTAATTTAGTTAGACAAAGAACACAGACAGGCAAACAAGTTCCCACATGGGAGATGAAAAAGGAAATTGAAGGCACTCTGCCTTAACTGCCTGCATACACACATACCTTCCAGAACCGCACAACATATCAAAGTGTCCATGAAAAAACAACTGCAAATCATCCCAGGATATGAAAAAGTGAAGGCTTTCCAGAGATCTGTACTTGTATTCCGTTGTAGCCGTTGCTATTTCTTTCCTAATGAGAAAAGGCAGAAGGTGCAGAAGATACAATCTCTCAAGATGACAGAACCCTTTTAACATACTTCTCTCCTTCCCTTCCTTTTCCTTGGGTTCTCCTCTATCTGGTAAAGCAGAAATTAATAATCTGAAATCCAGTTCCAGCTTTTCTCTTCTTTGTCAGTGGATGAAGACAAAGCTTGTCTGTTTTCTTTCAGAAACATGAACTAATTAGAACCATTTTTCTAATTTCAGTGACTTTCCAAAAACAAAAGCCTTTTCTCTCAAATTCTCCTGTTTATTTGATGTACCAACAAATTCCACATCTTATTCAATAGGGAAGAAATGTAACCCAGTGTGCTACAGGAAACTAACAGCAGCAGTGAGTGCTTTTCTCAGCTATCACATCAGAAGAGTGCAAGATGCTGCCATTTGCAATTTACAAGACAGAAATACTTTTAGAGGAAAATTGCTGTCTTTTCAGGTGTCAGTCCTTAGTGTCCTTAGTGGTCATTGACAGCCTTCTGAACACCCAAGAATAGAAGGATTAACTAAATAAACACATGTAAACTTGCCCATGGCTCCTAGAGAAATGCTCAACACCTTACCAACTTTAAGGTACACCATTCAAGACAGTATTTCACCGTTGCTTTTTAGAGCTTGATAAGAAATGGTCAATAGCTGCAAGGCAACCTGTTACTTTTGTTCAGTGCCCAGAAATTTCACTCCAACTTGGAAGGCATTGAAGATGACATCATACATTCGAATTAGATAACAACAACTCTTTTGTTAGGTGTGAATGAGGCATTAGTGATCTGGAAGTGTAGATAAAAAGCACCAGGAAATTCTAAATGTTAAGTGCTGCCACTCCTGAATAAGAATTAAAGCTGCTGATGAAGTAAGCATTTGGGAAAAGGCAATAATTTTATTATGTCAGTGTTTTTAACCATAGTTCCTATGGTCAGACAGTTGGACTAGCTGGTCCTCATAGGTCCCTTCCAATCAAAATACTCTCTTCTCTTACTTTATTTCTATTCTATTTGCATTCTACATTGACAGAATGAGATGTCTTTCTTCTGACTCTTCTACGGACTGTGCATTTTGCATGGAAGAAGTTTTGCGGGAAATAACAACAATTTATTTGTCAGTTATTGATAGGTAAAGGCAGTTTCCAGCTTTTAACTCAATAATGTATGCAGTTTTGATTAAGGTTTCGGGGTTGACTAGAGAAATTAAGATCTCTTGATCTCAGGAGGCTCGATAGCACATGTATTAAGGTATTTGTAGTGAGATTTGTGCATAGACAGGCATTGCTGTTGGCAGAAGAGGACTTTGCCTTTTGGAGATTAAGTAAGGCCAAGGCTTGGGCAAAAAAAATATAGAGTTTGCACATAATTTTGTTTCGTTTTGTGATTAAAAACTAGATATAGCAGCATGGTTCCTCAAATAGCCTTTAAATGCTAGGTGCTCAGAAGGTTTACTTTACAAATACATACCTAGTTTACTGCTCACTCCTGGGTCACTGAGAGAACTTCAAAGACCTGAAGGGTCTTCCCTGCATCTCTCATTCGTGTGCACTGCCCAGTCTTCTACCTGGAAAAACACAGGGTGAAAGAGGGAGAAGGCTCAAAGATTTGCACGTTGTAACCCTTCAGGTATGCAAATGTAAGGGGTGATTTAAGAGCTGCTGTATGCAGACAGCTCTGCTGGCCCTAGGTGTGACAACCTTTTGCTGTAACTCCAGATCTCGGAGGGATTGCGGACTCTGGAGGAGGCACGCACCCAGCCCTGCCCTCTGCCTGCCCGGCTCCTTTCTGCCCATGTACTGAAGGCAGTTCTGCCGTGAGAGACAGAACCTGAAGCCCAGATTGTTGCTACTGGTTAAACTTTACTGATCTGTGTTTGTCCAACGAGGACGAAAATAGGATTTATGACGAACTAGTAACCATAAATGCGAATACAGTTCACACACCCAGCCCTTTGGTTTCTCTGGCACCTCAGGCAAGCACCTGGGACTAAGATGGGTGTGGAGGGACGTCTCCCCGCACACGAAGCACCGCTCTGTTCTCTGCTGGCTCCGGCAGCCGAAGAGCTGGGGTACCCATTAATGCACGGCGCCCCGGGGCAGTGTCCTGGTTGCTGCTGCAGGACCCGCCTACTTTCACAGCCTCACGGCTGAACAATTCCCTCTCCGAGAAAGGGCGGCAGGGCACAGCCCTCCTGCGGGGTGTCCCGCTGTGTGCCCACGCCCGATGGTCCCCAAAATCCACAGGAAGGGACAGAGACCCGCGGGGCCTCCCGCTCTCCCTGCCCTGGGGCTGCAGCTGGGTTTAACCCTTCCCTTACACCCGGGCGCTGCTCGTCCCTTCTGGTGCCTGGGTGGAGGCAGAGGAGGATGGGGATATCCGGAGCCCCTCCGGTACCGCAGCGATGCAGGGCGGTGGTCGCCGCGCCCCCGCCGCTCTCCGGCTCGGGCTGCCCGGGTACCACGGCCGGGCCGGGCGCCCCGCTCTCCGCGCTGATCCGAGCGGCCGCCGCCGCCCGCGAACGCTGGAGGGGGCTCTCGGCCGCCTCCTCCCGCCGGCGGCTCCCCCTCCGGGAGGGGGCAGGGTTAGGGGAGGGAGGTGCAGCCGCGGCAGAGCGGCGGCGAGCGGCGTCCAGTTCCCGCTCCCCCGGTCCGCGGGCGGCAGCAGGACCGGCACCTCCGCCGCCGCCTGCCTCCCTTCTCCTCCGCGCCGGCCCGGTGGGCTCCCCCCGCTGCCTAAGCCGGACATGGCGACCCTGCTCCTGCGAGCCCCTCGCTGTCCTCCTCTCCCTGCCGGCGCCGTTCCTGCCTCCGCCTTCTCCTCCTCCTTCCCGCGGAGCTTTTAATGGCTCGGACCTCCGGCGGCCAAGCGCGACTGCCCCTGCACCAGCCGCAGCGAGGAGAGCCGGCGGGAGCCCGCGCCGCCCCAGCCCCGCGCACGGTAAGGGCAGCACGGCAAACAATGGGGCCGGGCGGGAGCGGCGGCGGGTGGCGCCCGCCCCGCCGGGCAGCACGGCCGGGGCTGCGGGACCCGCCCGCGGGGCGGCCGGGGCGGGCGGCAGCCGGCGGCCCCGAGCGCCGCCCCCGGCACCGCCGCCCCCTTCCCAGGCGGTGACAGCCCGGCGGGGACACCTCGCTCGGCCCCGCGTAATCCTATTACTGCGGGTAATCCGCGGGCAGGCTCCTTGCAGAGCGGCGGCGGACCGCCCGCCCCTCCCCGCGTCCCCGGGCTACCGCGGCCGGGCAGCGGCGAGGGCGGCAGCGCAGCTCCGTGCCTTTTGTTTCGCTCCGGGCTGGGACCCAGCCCCCGGTCCCGGCTGCGGGGCGGGAGTCCTGGAGGGATGTGCGGTGCCGAGCGGAGTTGTAGGGGCGGCCCGGGGAAGGTTTAGCCCAGCCGGCAGCCGGCGGGGAAGTGCCGCTCCGGGGGGCGTGCGAGGGCATCGCCTCCCTCCCGTCTCGATCCGGGGCGGCCAGCGGGGACGGGACGGGCTCCTGTCGCCCCTGGCCGGAGCCACCAGCCCGGGTTTCCCAAGTGGTTGTAGCGACTGCAGCCTGGCTCCCTCTGGCTCCCTCATACCCATGGGTGGCAGAGGTGCCTCCAGCCTGGTGCCCTCGACACTTCTGCCATCACCTTGCTCGTGTCCGAGCTGGCGAGTTCGCCGGTTTCAAGCCGAACGTTGCCTTCTTTTCGTTATGATGAGCCTCAGACAGCCGGGAAGCACTGGGCAAAGTTTAGCGTAGACTGCAATTTATTTGCGCAGCGGGAGCTCACGTGCGGTAGGCCTACTCCGCTTTTGTGACACTCTCTTTTCAAAGCACGCGTAAACTCCGCGGAGTTGATTTAAAGTTGCCGGATTCGCTTGATTGCCGGCGTGAAATTACTGCGTAGCGTATCTTTTTCGGTCACGGCCTTCTTACTTGGGTTACCTTCAAAGAGATTTGTCCCTCGAGAGTGGAAAGGTGATTGCTCTAAAAGAGCAGCATCGATCAGCTGTTCCCCTATTCATATCTCTCAGATACCTTGACTCCTGCTCCACATTGCCTCCCGTTCACAGCAAGCACCTGATGTTGGAATCAAGCCAAGAAAAATATAATTCTGAAGGGGGTCAGTTAGGAAAAGCCCCAGAAGTTCTCTTTGAATTAAGATACATCTTTCCTCTACTTTAGGATGTTTATGCTATAATTGTGATATCTAGCTGATTGGTGGATCTGAGCCTTTTAGAAATGGCTGTGCCTCCCCAGAAAGTCCGAAATCCTCTTAGCTGTGCCTCACGTGCTGGCCCTGCCGGGTCTGGAAGGACAGGACAGGACGGGAGCTGTGTATGTGTCTCGGTGTGTCTCTGTGTGTGTCTCTGTGTGTGTCTCTGTGTGTGTGTGTGCAGGGCTCGCTGCCTTGCCCTGCCGCGCACACGAAGCCAGGACCGGGCTCTTGGTGAGCCCAAACGAGAGCTGCTCTTCCCCTTTTGCCATGTGCCAGAAGTGTCGGTGCTCAGCAAAGGGTAACAACTCTTGCTGCTCAGGAGCCCCGCCAAATGTGTGTGCTTTCCAATTCAGAACTTCATTCTCTTAGATACGGTTTTGCTCCAGGATCTGGCAGACTCTCTTTCCTTTCCCTTGCAAATAATAAAGATGAGAGGTTGCATGTAATACATTGAATTACGATGGCTATATTTGAAAGCTTAGACGTGGCTGTATCAGTCCAAACATGGTGCAGATTCTTTTATCCCCGTGGAATTAAGTTCAAATGTAGAACTGTGGATCCCTGTGGAAGGAGTAGTTGGCAGTAGTTTGTCATCACGAGAAGGGGGGTAGAAAGCTGTATTTCTCACCTTTTTTTTGCACTACGTTGTACAGTCAAATTATTGTTTTTCTGCACTCTAGTTTTTGATCAAACACACTAGGAAAGTGGGCAAAATATTTAACAAGCAGTAACTTAGAACTTCAAAATGTCAAAAGGTGGTATGAGATTGAATGTATAGTATCTAAGCTTGACTTCTATTTAATGGCTGCACTTCAAATTGGATTTTTTCCCCCAGGTTGACATAGTTCATTAGTCATTTCGTAATCAATATCTTTAAACATGCTATTTGTAACCAAATTTTTGAAGTAAAATTGTGGAAGATAAATGACCGAAGGGGAAACGCTACTTAAATGTGATGGTTTGAAACAGAAAAAAAGAAAGACTTGCCCGATGAGATGTATTTCTGCATTAAAATTCAGATAGAGAATTCTGAATTTATAGAGTTACTCAGTAAATTTTCCCTGCTGATTTTTAGATTAATTTAACTTAGTAAAAAATCCAAACTTCCACTTAAAAAATTAATGTATGATGATAATGATCAGCTCTTCTAGAAAGAAAATATATAGAAAATTTTGACATTGATGAATGCAAGGCAGCCAGTTCTGGCAGTTTTTTAGATTATATATGCTTCATGATGGAGCTATTTAAAAGAAATGCTTCTCTGGTTTGAAATAACCTTACATTAAATCTTTATTTGCTCTTGGACATGCTTTTCTCAAAGGCACTGACTGCTATGAAGACTCCCAAGCTGTGTTAGGGCATGAAGCTGGGGAAGGTGGTCCCCAGGACCGTATCATTTTCATAGCGTTTGCAGGGACAAGTTGGTTGTTGGGCAGAGAAATCCCAGGGCTGACAGTGGGCTGAAGAATCGAGTGCTCATCTCCAGCTGAGTGCATCCCGTCAGGTTTTACAAGGTGGAAAACTGTGCAGAGAACAGTGTTGGCTGTTCCCTACTTGTTAGTGGCTGTCTGTCCCTCTTTCCCCAGACTGGAATTTGAAGTGCAGGTCAGTGCTCTGACCTTGGCCTGCCCTCTGCTCTGTCTGGGGAAAAGCAGATCTGCATGTTGCTGACTGCAGTGGGGATCTGGATCCAGAACTTCCAGAGGATTGACTCAACTCATCTTTTTAAGCTTACGTTCATATTTAGGAAGTAATTTTTGTAACTGTAGGATTGGGTTCCAAACCCTGATTATCTACATAAATGAAGCTCTTAGTGGATGTTTTCAGCAGCTAAACCTCTGTGTTACTAATCTTGGTTAAATTCTAGTGCTCAATCAATGTATTAGCATTGTACTTTTCGTTCTGCACTGTTAACGTTAAGGACTAAACTTTCTGGGTTCAGTTTCTGGTTTGATTTTACTCTCCCAGCTGTTTCTTCATGGTTCTTGTCTGTTCCAGTGCCCTTATTTTATATTGTCTTTTTTAGAAAAGCATGATAAAAATGCTGTTTATTGAATTTGGGTCCACCAACTAGTTCTGCTTTTTCTGTTTCTTCTTTTAGAAATTGGCATGTTTATCTTAAAAGGTTCTTTCCAGGCTCAATTTCATGACTTTGAAAGGTTGCAGTTTGTGTATTTGCTTTCTTTATATTTTTCCTCTTTTTTGTGTACTTTTTTTGACTGTCTGAGTAGATGGTGAAGTTTCTAGTTTACAGATGGACCGCTGAACTTAGGAGAGTAAAGGAACAGCTTGTTTTTCTGGTTGTAAAGGCACAGAAGACTAATTTCAGGTATAGAAGGTCATCAGCCTCGAGTCAGCTTTGAATGTGTGCAAAATGTCAGTAAATTTGGCCTGCAGAAATGTAGGCAAAACAGACAGGTCAGTTTTTGTGGGTTGTGGGCACTATCTTGTTTGTCATCAGTTGCAGCATGATGAGCTTTCTGACCTTGACTGTAATGAAGCAGACTTGATTAAATGTTATGAGAAAGGAAAATATGATATGCCTTTTGGGCGATTTGAGAAGCAGAGATGATCCTTTGCAACTACGTTTCTTTTTCCTTTATTCTGGAAATATAAATGGAGGAAATTGTTCCTCATGCTTGGTTGTCAAAAATGACTTAAAGAAAAAAAAAGAATGGTGTCTCTGTTAGCTGGTGCTCAAATAAAATGAAGCTTTGTTGATGAAGTTCAGGAAGGTGCTAAAGTTCTGTTTTCTGTTGATCTCGTGTGGGAACTGATTTTTGTAGTGTGCCCTTCAGTGTTACGCAGTGAAATTTGTATAGAAAAATCTGGTTTTTTGTCACTGTATAATATGGAGAAAAACATTTTCTCAAGCCATGAAATCTGGATGCTGAGGCTTACAGAAGATTTTTGTACAATACAAGTTTGTTACTAGGCATGAAGAAAACTGAGGGGTTGGGTGATAGTTTGGTATAAAGCAGGCATGGTGGTTGCAGACAACAATATTTTTTCAATATTTCAATATTACAATAACCTTTCCCATTTTATTAATTAAGTGTAGTGGTAAAAACCCCCTGGAAAGTGGGAGGCTCTGTTTCCAAGATGCTGCTTCCCTTACTGGTGATGCCTTGCCTATGCTGTGCTCTGGTGCTTACTAGTAAAATCAGGTTTTTGGCTACCTTGACATCAGCACTGGAGGTTGCTGACCCATGGCACAAGATTTATCACGAGTAGCAGTGTTAACAATGACTTCAATCCCCATTTCCTCCCAAATATGCTGTCCTGGGATGGGGAGAAATGAATGGTTTGGACGTTGCAGGGTGGCTGAATTTGCCATAATGGAAGTATGTTAAGAAGCTGTTACACTCCAATTTGACATGTGATCCTGCTGTCTTGTAAGGTTTCTAAATTGCTGCTTCAAGTTCTCTTCCTCATTAGGGGTAACAGAAGTGAAAAGGCTAAGTTGTGTAACCAAAGGGGACATTCCTCTCCTCTTCTAGGTCCCCCAGAGCATCTATATGTATCTATATATAGCTATATCTATGGCACCAGGTATTTAGGTGTGTAATACACAAAATATTACAGAAATTCAGCAGCAGATGTTTCACATGGCCAGTTTTATCTGAGGAAAAGCTGTGAGTTTCTGAACAGAGATACCAGTATGAAGCCATCTGTGTTTGAAACAACTATGCTTGAGTTGAGGCACTGTGCTCTGTACAGAGGGAATATGGCATCGCTGCCTCAGGGACAAGCTACTCGGGCTCCTGGGTTGTCTTGCACAAAGCATTGCTGGGGAAGAGCACACAGTTTTGTAGGTCAAAAGATGCCTTACTGGTAAACTGGAAACGCTGGCAGTAATAGGAAGGAGTTGGTATTGGATGCTTCTTCCTTTTCTGATCTGGGGCTGCTGCTTCTGCTGGCCACCGTTGGCCTTTCTCCATCTTTCACGCCTGATTATTGCAGGCCCAGTAGTTTGATCGCTGGCCACTAATAATACTGATGACTGTGTCTCCTTAATCAAAGGCCTTTGTTTTCAGTCACCTGCACCACAGGCATGGGTCAAGAAGACATTTGTCAGTGTATTCCAACACCACAGGGTCTGTCTATCTGCTCAGTAACCTGAGTGTGCTTAATCGGCTCTTTCTGCACCACATCGGGCATTTTTCTGTTGGTTACACTCTTTCAAATAATTTATTTCTGTGCCTGGATTAAGAACCCGAGCTGCAGATGTTATGTGTTCACTCTTTCAATCTCTGAGTGTTATTTTTGGATGTGTCCCAGCCTCTGTCTCTCCACTGAACAATGGTAAAGGTGTTCCACGGGGACCTTTGCTAGCCTAGCAATGGAGCACCGGCAGGCTGCTCATTAGTCTTTTATGTCTCTCCTTATCAGTTTTACTGAGAAACTCCCTATCGCTTTGGTTGCACGTTAGAATAATTAGGCTTCCTGTTCAGCAGGTTTGTGTGGCATTGATTTTGGCCTGAAAGTTCAGGGGAGGGGAAGGATACCATTAAATTATATGAAATAGCAAATATGTGTTCCATAGCTGCCTTTTTTCATTATGAGTTGGGTTTAAAACATATTATTGCACAAAGAGAGGCAGAAATCCCAAGCAGATTTTAATGCTACTTAAAAAGGAGGTGTTCTCCCTTGCATTTATAAGTAAATGAAAATAAATCTTAAATTTCTAAGAGGAAAAGAGGATGTGATGATTTCACTGTTCAGTTGGAAGAGAGCTTCACATAATTCAGGGACCCTGGGATCACAGCAGGTATCAGACAGACTTGGAGCATTTCCCTGGCCACCTTGGTCTTCCTGTGATTATGGGAAGCGGGGATGGGATGTTGTTTGGGGATTAAGTAGTTTGTTTTTTTCTGTCGATCTCTCATATTTCCAATTACTCTGGAGTTCGCTGCTGCTTGTGGCTTACCATCAAAGTGAGCTTAATTTGATTTGGTTTTATTTTGTTAATTCTCTGCAGTCTTACGATTGCAATAACAGTGATTACAATAGAGAAGTCTCTGGCCAGCTATTGCTCTGTCTAATAGCAGTGTCTTTTTCAGATTAAGAAGTAGGATTTGTTTAGTTTGTCCTGCCGGAGGTTATTTTCTCAAACATTCAGGCTAAAAAGGAAGGTAAAGCTCTTGTAAAAGTAAGAACCTACAGAAATTATGTTGGTTTTTATTTTTTTCCTCAGGAGTTTCCTATTTTCCAGGAAGTGGTTAGTGTTTAGGCTCTTAACAATACGGAAAATATTAAAGGGAGAAATGGAAAGGGGTTGCTGTACCTTTTAGAAAATGAAGAGTATATATAATCTTATAAACCAAACAGTCTCTGTGCATTTTAGAGGTTGCCTTTGTGTGAATCTGTGAGATTAGTCTCCTTGGCTAATATTCAGTCTTTTTCAATTTGAAGACCTCAGCTCCTATCTTATAATGGTGGGAATTCCTCGTGAAAATCTCTGTTTTGCACTGTGTTTGCAAGACCTAAAGCCATTGTGTTTGCCTTTAATACATTAAACATTCAATGGTGCTTTTTAAACAGAGGCATCAGTTGGTGCATGTGGGAAGATCAACTGTATGGTTTTGCCATTGTAACCTATGTTGTTCATTAGCCATTTTGCCTGAATTGATGAGTATAATGTGGAAAATAACATTGTTTAATGTTTTGGTGCAGGGTGCCATTTCTCCCTTCTGTGTCCTTCGAAATGTTGATCATAATTTTCAGTATTATGAAAGAGAAAATACTGGAAATCATTAAAAGAAACAAAATGAGCAAAAAGGAAAGTGTATCTACAATGTGTGGTCGATAAATATTAAAGTTGAAGCTAGCAGAAAATACCCTCAAAATGTCTCAATAGCAAATAAATAAAAGAAAGACAAAGCAGATGGTGTGATGGTATTGCAGTGGAGAGAAGGGCAAGTGAATTTGAATGTAAAAAGGGTTTTAAAAGGCATTCTAATTAAGTGCTGCTCACAGCTCTGCTCTTAATAGTCATATTTGAATACTGAGATAAGTCACAAACCGCACCATTCCAAGGGTGTAGGATCCATTTGCCTAAAACACGAGTCGGAAGTAAGCCTCTAAGATAAGGACTTCTAAACAGACCTGTGCGAGAGGAGAAGCTGTTGGTGGTAACTTCATGCAGCTTTTCCATCTCAGTTTTTTTTTTTCATATTGTTTACAATTAAGGCTTGAATGGTAGCGCTGCGCCTTTGTTTCTGAGTGCTCTCTGTACCTCAGTAAACTGGTAGGCAGCTTCAGCCATGCTGTGCAAACAGCGAAACTTCACTAAAAGCTGAGAGGTGGGTAGAGACTCGGGTCACTGCCCCCCAGGGCTGGGGGAAGAGTCACTTTTGGGGTAACCAATGTTTACTGCTCTGTCGGTCGCCGTGCATGAGCACTTGTACGTGGTGGCTCTCGGGAAGAGGAAATAAATGTGCCACTGAGGAAACCTGTTAAGAAAGTGAAATCTTTACAAAACCCTTGCCCATATTGACACCAAGCGTGATTTCCCGCAGTTATCTGGGAATGCTTCCTGGAGCTGTGAAGTAGTGTGACTTTATCTAGTGAAGTGCCGAAGTGGTAATGCAAGCAAGAGCAGGATATTGGGTGATTTTTAACTCCAGCTGTCCAGTTTTTAAAATGCAAATCAAAGACTATTTCACATTCTGAACCAAATAATTATCCACTGGGCAATGCCTTGGACTCAAACATTTGTCTCTTAATTTTGTGTGCAGTGTCTGCACACTGAGGCACCAGAGGAATCACTGGAGCAGTTTCTAGTTGTAATAATGCTTCAAGGATCATTTGGTGCAACAAAATAATAAGCAAATAACACTTCATGGTAGCTCTCTGCTTGAGAAAACCCAACACAGGGAAGCCAATCCTGTCTTCCTGAATGAAGGGAAAGTACGTGTTGGAGGCGAGCTAGAGACTAATAGCAGCATGCTGCAAGTGTATCACTGAAAAATTAGATCACCGTTGTGATGGAGAAGGGTGTGTGTGTATTCTTCTACATCTGATGAGAAGAGGGAGCTCAGAAGAATTTTCTTTTTCTGGAACCAGGATATGTAGACTTTTCCTTTTCTCTGCTTTAAAAAAGCCCTGTGTCTGAAAGCATTAAAACAGGCAATATTGTTCTTAATTGGGTATTTGCTAGGGTTGCTTTGACTCTCTTAAATCTGTTAGTGGAATTTCTTCGGGCAGTACATAAAACTATTAAATTTTATTTCAAAGTTCTTTTCCTCAAAAGTGAGAATAATGTTTGAACATGCATGTGTTATGTTATTATTTGAAATATTTAAAGTAGAAAATAGGTGGTATAATGAGAACAGCTAATACACAGGGAAAGAATAACCTATTAAAAGCTGGAATAGTTAGCTGTAGGGATGGTGAGCTCTTTGAGTGTGTACCACAATGGATGAATATAAGTAATAAAACTACATTTTTCCCTTCCTGTGTCATGTAAAGAAAATAACAGAGAGCTAGGTGTGCCTCTTCATCTTTGTATTTGAATTTTCTGCAAGATCAGTGTGATATTAGGATATTTATAGCTGCGGGGTGAGATATTGTCTGTCCTTCAAGAAAGCTCAAAAATTTTTAATTCTGGTGTAAACATAATTCAGTAGAAAAAATCCTGAGGAAGAGTCTGTATTATACTTTTCTGCCTGCTTTTGTCAAAACAAAATGCCTCCTCTAACCTGAACAAAGTTCTTTCCACTTAAAAGCACACCAGGATTGGAACTGATGCTTGGATATATGCCATGAAGGGAAAATGGTAGCTATACATCTTTTAAAAAAAGAAATCTACAGAAAAATGTAAAATGTGTCTAGAAGTTTTAAAGCCTTCTATCTGTGGCAGTTTCGGGCTAACCTCAGAGAAGGAAGAATTTCAGGGAAAAAAAGGGTTATCTGAGCATGGTTCCAGCTTTACAAGAAAATGTGATTTGGAGACATGGTAGAGAAAATTAATCAGAATAATAGCTCTAGCTCTTACAAGGAGATTGAGTCTATTAATGAAATTACTCTCTGAAAATTAATTATGAAACAAACCCAGTGATACATATCTCAGGACCTAAGAAGATTTTAAAATCATCGGGTTATTCCAGGATTGTTCTGCAGAGGAGTTTCCAGGAGTGGAATAAGAATACCTGCTTTTGTTTTCTCATGGAATATTTGTATCACAGTAAGCAAACCCACTTCACTTGTGTGCATATGTTTCCTGTTGCAATCAAGTGACAGTTTGGCTCGGCTCAGAAGAGTCTGAAATGCCCCAGAGCTGGATTGTGTTGAATGAGCTGTGCAGAAGTTCCCTAAAGTCTTTTGACAGTGACTGACTATACTGAAATAAAATATGCTGCAGCAATTTCTGGTGTGTATGTATGTATGTTGACCAGTGAGTGAGTTTATACTAAGCATTAACTTGCTTGTTAATGGAAAACCTTGGAATAGCCTGTTTTTTTCACTAAACTTCCAGGTTAAATTTAATTGCAGTTTTGTCAGGAGGACAAGCCAGCCAGGTTGCTTTTGAATGTGTTTAAAGGAAGTTTCATAACTCCTTCTTTGGTATTCCTCCAGTAAGGCCTGATCCTTTTTTTATCTACAAAGTTGAAAGCTTGAGGGAACAATAAAGACTCAAATCAATTGGAAGTAATTGCAGCTAGATCATCAGCATAGTTTTGTTTAATTTACAGTGTTTATTTAGTGCTCTCCTGTTGAGGAAGTTTAATCAAATTGCTTGTGCTCTAGAGGACTACAGGGAGCAATAGCAACGGCCCAGGTGCTTGTTTTGAGGGCTCTATCTTATAGATATCAGTATGTATATACACACAGACACACATATATATATATATTTGTGTTTGAGAAACAAAGATTTTTATTATCTGGTGCGGTGGCTAGAGTGTTTCCTCTGTAGTTGATCACGGGGACACAGGGTCCCACTCGGCTGTGTGCTTTCCCAGTGGTGCCAGTCTTATTTTCCATAGATGCTCTTAAAACACCAAGGGAAAGGACCTCTGCTTTTAATTTAAAGTCGCACAACAACATAGGTGAAAAAAGTACTTTAAGTACAGTGAATAAGACTGTGTTAGTAGCATATCTCTACTTTTTGGAGTAGGCTTTGGAATAGCCTTTAGAAGCTCTTGGTTCTGTTTATTATTGGTACTTCTTGTTTAATTGTGCTGTGTGCTCATCTGCCCTCCTTGAGGGCTGTGGTATGCCTGGTGCAGTATTTCACTGTGCAGGGCTAGAATCCTTAACCCTCACATATGAGAGTGCCTGTGCTATGGGACAGCTTCAGACTGTTTTCTTCAGGGAATAACATGTGAGGGGGACAGTTGAAAAGCAAAAGTCTTGACCTTTGAACGCATGGAATGTCATGGGGGATTATCCTTACCTAGTATGCAATTAGTTCGTGTTAGAGGGGAAAACAGTAACCCATTTCTTTGTGCCAGTTTCTTTTGTCTGCCCTTTATTCCCCTTCTACCCCCTCCACAAAATTCCCATATGCATAGACTCACTGTTTTAGCAGGATTGGTGGGACTTTTTTCTGATTCTTTAATAAGGCTGAATTTCTTTCAGGGTAGAAGAAAAACCTGATGTAAACTGGGATTGTATTTCTGTATGTCATGTTTCTGTATGTGTTGCTGCTGGGATACCTGGGAAGAACAATTCCTCCTGTCTTAGTTTTAACAACAGTTTATTAAGAAAAATCCAATCAAAATGAACCATACTGTTGCCATTGTAAGGCTGATTAGGGAAATGTATTCAATCACTAGAAATTAATGAATTTATGGCTTTTCTATTATAAATGGAGGGAGAAGAATTTGCCATCTGAATAATTCCGTTAGTAAAGGTGAAATGTTACTGATGCTACTTTTTTCAGGTTTTCAGGTATTAAGGATTATTTGGTTTTCTCCAAACCTGGCTATATTATTTGTTCAGTATTAACTTGTTTTCCTTCTTGAATTCTATTCATGTTTTTATTTCTTAATTCCTTTTCTTAATGCAGTTACTATCTGTGACAACATTCCATCATATTTATCCTCAATATCTATAGTATTCATCTTTTCCATTGATAAGGTAAATGTAGTAGTGGAAGGACAGGCTATGTATGTTTTTTAAGTTTCAGTAAGCTTATAGCCAAAACTTCTTCTGACATAGATTCCTGGAACTTGTTAGCTGTTTGTTTATATCTTCAACAAAAGTATAAGTATGTAAGTTTTGAGTAATACTCTTTTTCCATTAGTCCTACAGCTTTCTTAACAGTATGGAAGGAATGCACATCCTTGGAGACTCATCTGGTATTTTGATGGCCCAATAAAACTTAAGGTTTTTTGGCATGAAGCCTTTAGATGTAACAGATCTTGTATGTGATTGGTATGGTTTAGACTGCAAATGGCAAGCCCAGATTTGGACAGTTATCTTAGTGGATGTTTTAAAGGCTTTTTTGCTCCCCTGTGGCTGAAAATGTTAAAAATGTTCTTTGTGTTCATCACAAGATTCAAATTTAATGTTTTTTAAAAATTCTGTTCTTTGTTGTGTAAGTTTTGTGTGTATGGTGAAAATGCACTGATTTTGAGACAGTTATCAACTATTAAAAGAATATGACTATTAATGATCTGATTTATTTAGGTATTTATTTTATTCAGTAGTTTTTTCCATAAAGATAATATTTTTTTTCTGTATGGATTTACAACTTAATATCTTTTTCTGTCATTTCACGTGAGACACTTTGATCAGTAAACACCTTTAACTCTATAATGGACAGTCCCTTGCATTCTGAATGGTAAGTACCCATTGGATATTACCTGCTTAATTTTTTTCAGTGATTTGTAGGATGAGCTTCCTGTTGTTTCTATTGCCTGCAGAGCTGTACTTTCAGTAATTGACTAAAGGGCAAGTTTTAGGTAACTACAGGCTGGAGCCAATGTTAGTAAGAATCTTGGCAATGGGCTTTTCTGTATCCATAATCTAGTTCAAGGGTGCTCCCTATAAGGACTCGAGTTTTTGTTCATGCATCTTTCAGATGTCTGAAATACCATTACTTCCATTAAAAGGAAAAGTAAAGCCTACTTCATAGTTTGTCATCTTACTGTTGGGGATCTTTTCTGCTGGTAAACTGGTCTGTTTCAAACTGCTCTAGTTTCTTCCTCAATCTTCCCACTCAGTTTGCAGACAACATCCCTTACATGCTCCACACTTCATGATTCTGCAGATAGTTTGTTCTCTTTCTGCTCAGCTGTGTCAGTCTCCTCTGTTGCCTGACAAGCTTTTTCTCTGTCTTAGGCTGTCCATTTCTAGAGCAGGGAATTGTTACCTGTGGGACAGAACACTTTAGGTTTTTCTTCCTGGCAGTTGGCTTTCCAGAAGGATCTCGAGTAACCTACTTAGTGGACCAGTGGCATTAGATCTTTCAGTCTCTCTTTTGAATTTTAATGATTTTTATCTAACTGCTGTCTTCCATGATAAAGGAAATATTAAACACATTTGTTTTTCTTGGAGTGTAATTGCTCATTATTTTTATGCCGAGCTGAAGCAGTTTGTGATTAATAACCTCAAGGTTCCCTTTTGTTACCATATGCTTAGTCATTTTATCTGTGTTAGTAAGGCATGTTGACCTATTTTGGTTAGTATGTCTGGCTTTTGAGCTGCAGGATGATAGCCGAAGCATATATTGGAATTTCTTGGGTATGCTAGAGACAAAATAGGGGAGTAAAATACCAGAAGTGTTAGTTGAGCATGGATTCTGTTCTAAGATATTAGAGACCTGTTAGACTATGAACGCTTTAAAGTGTCATGCTTGTTTTCAAAATCCGTCTTAAATAAGGAGTTCATTTATGTACTTCAGATCATTTAAGACCCTTGAAGCAAGCCTGACTTTACTACAGGAATTCAGTAAGGTGTCCTTGTGCCTTATATACATTAACAGAGGTTCTCTGCTTCCTGGCAGTTACTAAGACAGCCACTAAGTTTTTTTTTCATTAGATGAATGCAACGTTGAAGGCTCCTTACTGAATGCATCCATTAAGAGAGCTGCCTAAAAGGTATCTTATTTTTGCAGAACATGCAAAAAGTCAGAGTCACTTTGGAAGCTGAGGGCTGTGGTAACATTCTATTTATTTCCCTTAAAGCAATATTGCATTTGGCTGCTCTGCTGGTTCTTCATGCTTACAATTTACTAACGGGGGGTAAAAGACTTTAAAAGGATTGAATACTCATACCCATACTTTTTTCTTCCCATTACATTGTCTTCCATTAAAAAAAAAATCCTATCTCTTTCCTTAACTTACAAGACCTAGTGGTTTCATAAATAGTTGGTTTTTATCCATTTCCTCATCTTACGCATTTCAGAGAGATGAGAACAGAGCCATAAGCCTCCTAAATTGTACACACAGTATTCCCTGACTACTAACCAGTCCTAATAATTGGAAGACTCACTCTTAGTTGTAAGAAGGATGAAAACGTCAAGTTCATGGCTGTGTGCCTGCTTTGTTTAGTAGTAACCTTAGTGCTTTTCCTGGAAGTTTTGTTGAAGATTGACTTGGTGAACAAAGAAGTGTAATTCACTTAGAGGCTGAACTTCGTGAGGCAGTGAAACAGGAAAAGCTGTATGGGCTTGGTAAATGGTGATGAAACCCAGGATCCATCAGAGCAAGCCCAGGAGATAATATGAGTGATGAAACTGCCTTGAACACAGCTGGTAACTGAAGGACAGGAGCAGTTTATCTGCTGTCCATGGGATGCTCCTGCTGGCCTTGCTACATTCCACATGCTGAGAATAGTGTGGTTTTCCTAATTGTGCCAGAGGTGATCCAGGGAAATCTTTCTGTGAGAAAGGGAGAATTGGGCTTGTGAGACACCAGCACATAGTGTTTGTGTGGCATTTTTCTTTACATTTTGATTTCTTGCCTATATCCATCATCCCTTGCTGCAAAGATGAAGTGTGTTGGTAGTTTTTCAGTACTGTGGTACAGTTACTGAACAAAAGGAATTCTAGTTCTGTAATCTCTTAGCAGCAAGTAGAGCTTATCAAAATTATTGCAAGGCTAGAAAACAGACTGTTTTGTATTTAGTGTCTGTTTTAATACAGTGAGGTATTCAGGTCCTTTCTGGAGTGAACCTTTTATTCTGCATGTGAGCTGCTGTGTGCAGCTTGGCTGCTTGCACACCTTCCAGGGATTGCTCCCACATCCCCTGAAGAGTCAGCCTGAGCTGTTCAGTTCAGACTTGCAGTTGGTACCACTATCATTGTATCTTCTGGTACCATTCCATAAGTAATTTGAAAGTTGACATAAGTTGCCTCTGTACAGCTTTCCCAGAAACATCACTTTTTCCAGGCAGAATTATTCCAGGTGGTGTTTCTTGGAGGGGTGTGAGGAAGAACTTCCATGCCTCTCATTAGGTAAATGGGCTCTCTTCCAACACCTGCTACTTCTCTGCTTTCTTCCTGGATAATCATCATGTGTTTCAGCATTCTTACAGACTATTTTTGCAGAGTTGGCAGAAAATTAGGATTATGTGCATCAAAGCTTGAAGCACAAGAAGAATTTCAGGCATCTAACTGAAAGCACCACATAAATTAGGTATCTTACAAGCTTAGTGTCTTTTAGATAATTAAGGAAATTCTTGATATTTCAGTATATTTGAATATTAGTGAATCAAAAATTAATTATGACCCTGAAATCTTAATCTCTCTATGTATAATCAGTCACTCTGTTTTAAATACCAGTCTTGTTTGTGGTAAAGTTTTGTGTTTTGTTTTTCTCTTTATTTATTTTTTCTGATGCATTTTTAGTATTGACTTTAAGGCATCTTAGTGATTTAAATTTAGTTCCTTCCAAGTGCTGTAGTAAAATTGGGATTTTGGTATAAAGAAACAAGTTCTCTGCTAATTCCTAAGACAAAAGTTTTAAGAGCAGTACATGTAAATAAGATGATGTAACAGTGAAAAAGTGTGTAAATGTTGTTTAGCCTACTGGTTGTGGAAGAAGAGATATCGAAGTAAAGGCAAACACATTATTAAATTGCAAATAAATCTTTGCGATTTATTAGCTGATAGTAATGGACTTCTACAGGAAAATGGGAACAACAGTTATAATGTAAAGTTTTGTTCCTACCTAATGTATTTAGTTTTCAGTAATGACTTTAGTCCTCTGTTTATCTTTCTTTGGTTTGTACCAAAAAATTTACCTAAAAATATAATATTGCACTGTCTTTGTTTGTTTTTGTTTGGTTTTGGGTCTTCTGTGTGGTGGGGTTTTTTTTTAGTTTGTTTTGATTCTTGACTTGACCAAGTTTCTTGTCTTACTAGCAGAGTATGTATTAAGTCATAGAGAGGACTAAAAAGGAACACTGCCAAGGTGCAGACTACAACACAAGGTTATCTTTCTTAAATGATATGAAGGACACTTGCATAAAAAGTTTAGCTTTTGGGGGAGTTTTTTTGTTTGGTTGGTTGGTTGGAGTGTTTTTGCTTGTTTGGGTTTGGGGTTTTTTTGCTGCAGAAAATAACCAGTTCTTGCCCAGCAAGGCTCATGATGCTACTGCTACTAGTCCTGGTCTGGAAAGTTCAACATCTTATGATGAGATGTATGATACACTTCCAGTGTGCTTGTCTCTGAGAGATTTTCACCTCACTTTCCCCTGCAGGCTGCTTTTTGCATGGCTGGTTGTGTATTCAGAAGAGGCTTGTCCCCTGCACATGGGAACTTGAATTTCCTGCCGTTTCACTTGTTGGGGGGAAAATGAAATAAACTACAAGCAGATTCTCCTCTTAACCACAATTCCTGGAAACTGTATGCTGTTGTGGGCATGTTTATTTTCTACTTTTCTTCCTTGCTTCTTCCAGCGTTTTGAGGAAGGGAAGGGAGCCGACAGTTTATTTAAAAACCTGTTATAGCAAAATGTCATTTACATAAGCAACAGTAGATGCCTTCATGCTTCTGAACTCTCTTTTCCTTTGCAGAGACTAGGAGGATTTTTTATGAATCTAATGAAAGGATACCCTGTAATGTTAGAGATACTTCATCAGAAAGGCAAGACTGAAAACTCAGACATTCTCATATATGCTTAAAGAAGGGCTCTGCTTGAGCTTTCCTTTTCAGAGTGATCAGAGCTCAGTCCAGTGCTCACATGCCACTTTTGTTTGTAGTCAAAGGCTGTTTTGCCTTCAGATCTTAATGAAGTTGAAGGATAAAGAAATGTTCTTGGTGATGTGATGGGCCTTTGCAGTGTTCTTTCATGCCCTTCTCCCTTCAGCCAGCTGCTTTATGGTTACATCCAGGCTTTATCTTTACCTAATTGAGACCTTTTTAGGTTTTTTTTTGATATTACTTCATACTTGTTTCTATTTCTTTGTAGGGTTTGTTTGAAAAATACAAAGATCACAAGCTGCTGAAATTGAAAACATGAAAGAAATTTTAGGTGGTGAAAAAAATGAAGATGGATGAATATATCTTAAGAATAGCTTCAAAGGATTTGTAGGCAATAGTTAGGCTGATTTCTGGTTATATGTGTTGTATGGAAAGAGAATTAATGCTGAAAGGATAAGAACATGAAACAAGGTAATAGTGGCCTGAGAGGGAAAAGCTGGCATCTGCCTTTTGTAACATGATTTTCAAATATCTTCTATTTGGAACAAACAGTTGACCATACTAATGAGGTCTGGTTTTTCCTGAAGGTGTTATGCTTGCCATAAAAGTCCCAGGTGGTGGTGCATGACTGAATCAACATGATTCTGGGTGTGTATTGGAAAGTACAGGTCACATATTTTAATGGCCTATTTCTGTCCTGTTTGACAGGTTGTCTAAAAGTGGCTCCAGAATAAAATTTACCTACTGCTAAATGATCTGGAGTCATATATTCTGATCTGTATCTAGCACTGGTAACTTACAAAGTATTACCAGTGAAACATTCATTCATGGAGACATGCCTCATTTTGTTTATTTGGAAACAAAGCAATGCTGCTTTTATTTATTTAAGAAATAGAATTAGTGTAGTTCAGAGTTATGCAAAGAGAAATGAGGTACCAGGAGCTAGACTCGACCTGTAGCCCAAACACTTTTATGGTTTTGCATAATCTCTAGATAAGGCAGAGTGTCGTGGGAACACAGTGTCACCAGAAGAGGTAGGGAAGAATTTGTGTGATGTTAATGCTCTGGATGGAGCTGCACTTTGGTGAGTGGCACTGTTTTGAAATCATAGTGGAGAAGTAGGGGGTGAGTCACTGAATCAGTAATTTCAGTGCCAGTATTGAAATTTTTGGAACAATCACTAAGTGGAGACAAGTAAGCCCAAGAACATGATAAAATAAGCAGTAACAGATTTACTGTCATCTGACAAGTGGTGCTGATATCTCGTGAAGAGTTGACCTCTTTGCACAGCAGCATAAGGCATATTGGTGGCTGAGCTTTGTTGTTTAAGGAGCAGCTCAGATGTATCCCATATCATGCCTGAGTTATTGTTGGTGTTCTCTTCAGTGCAGAACGGAAAATGTGGGCAGATGTTCCCTTGCAAGCCTATCATGGGAGCCAGTAGGAACCAACTGGGGTTTTATGTGGTTCACATAATCAGGCTGTACATCTTGAGAGTCTGGGCAGTAGATGAAAGGGATCTCCAGTCCCCCTGGCTTCAAATGGTTTGTGCAGAACAGGAGAGCTACCACACACTGAAGAACTTAGGGCAGTGAAATGGCAACCGAATGCAGTGTTGGAACAGATTGGTTGATTTCTTGGAGTTTGAATTTTTTTTTTAAGTTCTGTGTGCCTGCATGCAGAACATAAAAGTGTAAGAGGCAGTGTGCAAAGCGAGTAGGAATGCACAAAGCAAGAGAGAGCTTGTTGATTAGCCTGCTATCTGGAAAAAGATTTCAAGTTGGGAATTTCTGCATGACTGATTCCTCCTTCCCAAGGGTAGGATTTTCTCTGGGGTTCAGCTCAATCAGTTTCTCCCAAGAGAAATAACATACATACGGTCTAAATATTTTCTAGTTACTTGAGCTAAAAATGGGTGGTGATACTGAAAAATGCAAATTCACTTCTCTCTGGAAGCTCATTTTCTGCAAAGAAACCAAAGTTTATATACTTTTTTTAGGCACTTTTAGCATGTTTTTATCAACAGGTGAGAAATGCAACAGAGTAGCTGCTCTGCATGAACTATAATTGTAATTGTAATGTGGTTATAAGGCTGTGCAAGTGGGTAAATATCTCATCGTATGAGTGGGTGCGTAAATCTGTTAGTGCCTCATAAATCGCATCAAGAGGTCATTTTCTTGACATCTCCCAGATTCATAGTTTGCCTGACAGCCATTTTAAGGAGGAGAGCTACAGGCATGGCAGGGGACATGAAGGCAGAACAAGCTTTAATGCTGTTTTGTAGTGCCTTCAGTTTCTAAATCCCTGCAGAAGCAGAGTGGCCTCTTTCTTCTTCCTCCTTTGTCTTCCTCACCCCCTCCTGCTACTGACTTCTGGGAAGTGTGCAACTTCTCAAATGACTTTCAAATTCACCAGCACAGCGCCAGAATTGAGCTCAGCCACCTGAAATGGGGGACAGAAGCTCCTCTTGTATAACTCAGCTCTAATGAGGTTTTTAGTACCAGGCCACAAAACAGAAGTAGGTAAATCTGATTGTTCCATGTAGGCAAAGTTACAGACTTTCTACTCCTAACCCAGTCCAGAAACACGCAGCACAGCTGTGTTCATGTAAGAGGAACATGTTAAAGCAAGTGCAGCTTTCCAATAGGAAGCAAATCTTTGTCTGACTTGTGGCTTCAGCAGATGCTACTTATGCATGTCCCTTCTCAGAAGGTGGGTTTTCCAGCAATAAAATTATTTAGCCCTGATATTTCCAGGCAGAGGTCTGGCTTAGCCCAGGATTCCACCTCTAATAATAGTCAGTAGTAATACTTATGGGGAAAAATGCTAGTAAAACAGTGATCCCTCCCAGCTTTTGGCAGGCTGTAGTTCAAGGACTTGGAGCAAGAAAGTCATGTCTGTTCCTTTGTTTGACAATCCTTGACATACTTTCTTTAGTGAATGCATCTAACTATGTATTAATGTATTTTAAATTTTTTGCCTTCATAACATCCTGTGACAATGCCATTAATTGTGGTACGGAAAAAGTACCTCCTTTTCCTCTTGTTTTTAAACAAGCTGCCTGATAAACTTCATGTTATACTGCATAATTCATTTATTCCAAGACATGATTTCCTATTTGCTTTCTCTGTTATACCATTAACAGTTTTATGGTCTGTCATTTTATCCATCTTGCCTCCTAATCTAAATGCACTTGTTTACTTAGTTCTCCTTAGGTTAAAGTTGTTTCAGACCTCCCATTGTTGTCACTCTTTTAATCTTTTCTTTCTTGGCAGAATGCTTCTCTGAAAATTGCTTGGTGCAGCATCTGTAGGTGCAGAGCTTCTGTGGTGTTTCCTGTCAGGTATCCCTGAGCTGCTCACTCCTGCTGCTCCCTTTACTCTCCCAACCAGCACTGAACTTTGTCATCTGTAAGTGTGTAGTTCCTGACTTTAATTAAATTGCAGTGGCTCCTGGGTTTCCATTCACTGTATTGACTGTGACTTTGTGGTATGTGTGAATAAATACCTGACTAATCTGTCTGCAGCTCAGTGCAGTGAGTTGGCTTTATAATTTTGCTGCTTGCTCCATTTTTCACATAAATTATGAATATATTGAGTAGCACAAATGCAAAAACAGAGCTCTTGTGAAAACTGGCTGTATATTCCTGTGCTGTTTCTTGTAATCTAACCAATTGTTAATTCATATGAGGACCTTCCATTTTATACCATGGCAGTTCAATTTCTTTAAAAGCCTGTGGTGAGAGACATTGTCAAAGGTTTGTTAGAGATCCAAGGATGTTTTACATATCATACATACCATACTTCCCTGTATATGTCACAGCAAGTTTGTAAAAGAAGTCATGCCATGATGACATTCCTCTGTCATGTTTATTTGCATACCTGCTAATCTGTTCTACAATTTCTATCAACTTTCTCAGTGTAGAAGTGAGCCTGTAGCTATGAGTCTGTTGTTCACTGGAGTCCTTTTATTGAAATTGGCAATACATCCTCAGCTTTTTATATCTTGTTTTGTGAGTTTGTCTTAGAGGGAAGCTGGGCAGCATGGTTATAATAGTTCTGTGGTGATATGCTGAAGTGCCTTTAAAATTTCTGGGTAAGTAGCATCTCAATCTGGTGACCTGCTGTTGGTCCTAAAGTCTGCTCTAATGTTGCTTTGGTTTTGACAGTCTTGTGCTTGTTCCATCTTCTTGCTCCCATACACACCTTGCATTTTCCTGAGTTTTGGGAGGGTGGTGCTCAGTTTGTCTCCATTGTCCCTTGGCCCTGCTTGTGTGAAACAGGAGCTGAAAAGGAGGAGGTTGCTGGAAGGCAGTAGTATACAGCTGTGGGGGAGCACCTCTTGCTGCCTCAGCCCTAGTTTATGTTGGCTTAAGCAGGTCCGGAAGCCATGGCAATAATAATATATAGATAGATATGAATTGTCATTTATTGCATGAATTATTTGCATGGACAGTGTAGTTGAATGTAATTGTTTACAGTTCTTATCACTCAGAACAAATCTCCATTTCAATTGAAAAACTTTCACAAACGTGCTTTTTCAAATTTTTGTATTGATAATGGATTTATTTAGTATACTAGTGTAAACTGTTCTGTTTTGGATTGTATTCACAACAGCATTTATTAAACTCTTCAAATGTTTAAGACATGAATAGAATTTCAGATCAGAATTAAGAAGAAGATGTTTGTTGTTCTGAAGAGTTAATGTGTGTTTTGATTTGAAGCAGTTCGCAATTGAATATTTCATATGAATTGCTGCCATTTGATCTTCAGTATTTGTAACAAAGATCCTCAGTCATGTGCAAGCTCTGTTTTTGATGAGGATCAGACTTAGCCTGCCATGCCTCTAATGGCTTTCTGGCTGTTTTACTGCTTTTTACTTCCTAGTAAAGAAAGAGGTAATTCGTTGTTCTAGTCAGAATACTTGTGGTGAGACAGCAGCCCTCTTCTCTTTCTCTTTTACTGGCTTCATTTCCCCCTTTCTTCTGTATGTACTTGGTTATTTTTTGTTGTTCTTCAGTTTGTGTGTGTGTCCCCATGGTTTTCCTTAATTGCTTTTTGCTCTGACTGCAGGATCCTGGCTTCTGTGTGTGTGAGGTTTGTGCAGCCGTTTTTATCTAGATTCTGCCTTTTTCAGTGGCTCCTGAATCAACTTCCCTCCCTTGAATCAATTGAGGTAATGTGGCGTGGTGTTGCTTAGCAATGCTGGAAGCTGATACCGCCTGGGTGATGTGCGTGCTGTAACAGCACTGAGCAGAAGAGACTACCTGTCCTCTGTGGTCTGTGCAGAGAAGAGATCTTGCATTTGCTCATGTTTGCAGCATTCTTACCTCTATGTGTTTGGGTGGGGTTTTTTTCCTTTAATGTTGCCAAGTAACAGTTTTAAAGACTTAAAGATGTTCCTTCACCCCCCCCCTTCTTCCTGATACGTGTAGAAAACTTGGTAGCATATAGAATCAAAATATGATTGGGATGTCAGTCTTTAAAGAACTGGGTATCTAATTAACTGTCTTGAGATAGGTATGTTTTCTGTTTTCCTCCCCCACATACCAAGCAAAGCTGTTATGAAGGCAGAGCTGAGCTCCGTAGGATGTTTCAGTCTTCCAAAGCAGCATAGATTGGCAGCCAATCTGGTGTGCATGGCAGCAGATTAAAAACCAGGATCAATTTAATACCACCAACCACATAAGAATATAGAATGAGCTATTTTGGCAGCAGATATAAAGGTGTTAATGGAAGTTAGTAGCTCTGAAATATTTTTTTAAAATTGTTGACATCTCTAAATTTTCAGCTGTGGGTAGATTTTTTACTCTCATTTAAATGGCAAAAGACCAAAGTGTTGTTTCTTCCAGCTTTCTTGTTTTGTTGGTTTTTTTACAAAGCCAAGGGAGTGTGCATTTAAAAAAAAAATAAACTATCTGCTTGTTTTCTTTTTGTTCGTTCTTTTTAATAAGAAGCACTAGAAAAATGACATGTATTGGAATCAAATATCTTTGTCACATTTTTGCCAGGTGGTTGCTCTCATTTTCACACAACACTGAATAGCATGGGAGATAACCCCATGTTTAAGTTGTAGGGTAAGATAACTGTGAAGGTATTATTTTCCTCTTTTAAACCAATCAGAATACAAACCAAAGTTTTTATTTACAATCCTGGGTGGAAGACAGAGGGGGTGTTCTCTATAATCATGGTAGGAGTGTGGACCCTGACATATTTCCTTTCTTTGATGGCAGTTATATTGAGTATATCTGAATAGCAGGGATAAAACCTTGGTCAGACTCAATTTCTTTCTTTGTTTCTTGCCATAATGTTTCTGCTTCAGTAAGCACAAGCCCACCATTCTTTTGCAAAAACTCTGCCTTTGAGTTGGAAGGCTTGCAAACTCCTTTCAAAGTTCAAACAAATTTTGTGTACAGTTAGGCAAGGTAATTGGGTAAGCAGTTGCAGCCCTCAGGTGCTTGGTACCTGCTCAGTGCTGCTGCCAGATCACCTGTTCCTTTGAGCCTTTACCCCAGCACTGGATTGCTGATGGGGTGGAAAAAAAGGTTATAGTGGGATGGGGACATGGACCTCCACAGCTGGGTCATGGGGGCCCAGCCTGAAGAGTGAATCTGGGCACTGAGGGTATGCTTGATAATGTCAAAATACACACAGAAGTCAAGGATGGTGGAGGTGGAGAGATGCTGTCTGGAGGCTGATCCCACCTCAGCGCTGTTTATTGGGGCTGTAAGGGATTGCTTATGACACATGGGATTGTTTAATGGGTTGGTCTCTCTGATGAGCTGCTCCTGCCTCTCGTAATCAGTAGTTTTCATAACCAACAAATGCGTTTCCAGTAGCCTGATAGTTTATTCATTAATGGTTTAGACCATTTAATCCATAGTATGTACTCATTTATCCTTGTCTGTGAGGAAACAAAACATCGAGCTGGCAAGGGGATTTTATAGCAGGTTCATTGCCATGGTTTCAGACAGCCTTACATAGCCTAAAAATAGATTCAGGAAAGAATATTCTCTTCCCTTCCCTGCCTCCCCCAGCTCTAACTAATTGGAATTTCCTTTTTTGTTTGTATATTTTTGTTGTTGTGGGTTTACTGACTGACAGGTCAGGCAGATTTGTTTGATGTTTTGTTTTAAAGAGGAAAGTTTATTGTAGTATCTAGTCCACTGGGGAGTGACTTCCCTGGTAGCATGCCAAGGCTATTACCTCCTGCTCCTGTCTCCTGCACTTCAGTAGTGCCACTCTGGTAGACTGCAGCTCATTACAGACCAGTGCAATAGTCCAAGATATGTGAGGGGCCATCCTGGCCATACCTTGGATAATTATAACCTTGACATTGCCTTGTGCTGAGCAGGGGAAATGCAGAGAGTACATGATGATGTGCCTTTAGCAGCCTATGCTGCTGCCTGAACAACATCCTCTTTCCAGAGTCTGGCTGGCAGCTCTACTGTGTCTTCTGCAATCATCTCCACAGCTAGGATGATGCAGACAGGTTAAGGATCATGGATGTAACTAGCAGGACAAGTTTTTAAATCCTTCTTTGTGTGCAGCAATGCCTGGGCTGCAGCTGCAAGGAGCTAGGGGAGGCAAACTGGGTGACCTCTGCTTCCCCTTCTTGGTGTCCTTGCTGAGACAGCATCAGAGCTACACGGCCTTGGCTGGTGTGCCTAGAGCTTGGGCATGGCTTCACTACCTCTGGAATGCAGGGTCATTTGCTTTTGAACATCAGAAAAATGGAGGTGGAACAGAGTTTAGCAATTAATGTGGTCTCCTCTGATGGGTACTGGCTAGACTATGTTTAGCTTTGGGTTGGGCAGCTGAATTTCTCCCCCCTCACCACCATCAACAGAGGTGTTGACCACTTCTGTTAGCGGGAGTCCAAGATGCTTTTAGATCTCTCTCCCCAGACAGGAAGGGCATGGGTTGGAATCACATTGATGCCTTGGATTTCCTGCATTACTTCCTGTTGAATTGCTGGGCCAGAAGCTAATGGGGGGGCGGGGGTTGGTGGATACTGTACTCAGTGTTCCATTCCTGAGGCTCTCAGCATGCCTATTTATGCTGGAAAGCAAGTAAATAACCCCACAACAGCCTTATCAACTCACATCTTTTAGTGTCAGGTTTTGGAGCAAAGGGAAAGTTCTGAGTTGAGTTGCAAAGGGGAAAAACCCCCTGTGGTCTCTTAGTAGGTTATTTGGTGAACACAGTGTTGGTTCCACTGATCCATTTCTCATCACCATTTTCTTTCGACTGCCCGAGAGAAACTGCAGTAAGTGTATTTGTTTATATGTGTTGCTGCTGGTACTGGGCTTTTAATTTCTTCCTGGTGCTGCTTTTGTGGTCAGGGTGCCCTGACCTTCCTCAGTGGGGACTGAATGGAGAAGGGCTGATGTGATGTCAGGTTGCAAATATGTTAGTGAATGGGCTGCAGTGTCTTGCTAATTCCTGCTCTTCTTGGTTTATTTACCGGTTGTAAATACTTTCAGACTTTGCCATTTCTGAATCGATCAGGGTCTTCTTTTGCTGTGTTGGACAAAATTTGTGTATTTAGGAAGAAGGTGGTACCAGATAGATAGGACTGCTTAAGGTACAGATGCTATTCAGAAGAGATGAAACCTTTTGAAGACTTTTCTGTTGCTTGTAGGCTGTGCTGCTTTGCACTGGGCAGCTGCAGCATGCCTGTGCTTCCCTGCTCCTCCCTGTGATACTCAGCAGTATTTATATGCCTGTTTTGGCACCTGGAGAGCAGAAGAGCAGCCCCCAAGTACAGATGAGGGAAATCTCTTCCACAGAGGCTGGAACCTGCCTTGACTTGTTCATCACTAGTACAGGACAGGTGGGTCAGGTTGGCTGTTACTTTGTTCTGAAGAACATCTCTTCCTCTTGGAGTTGAGGTGAGTTTTTTGGAGGGTGCACACTGGAATTTTCACAAAACACAGGGGTTCCTGGTTCTAAGGGGTAGCAATGCATTATTTTCACATTTAGTAATTTTTTTTCAATGTCCCAATCCAAACTTAAGCTGAAGGAATTCCTCCAAGGATGAGAGCATGACTACCATCTGTGTTCAGTGATGTGCTCCCTGGGGAAGAGTGCAGGCTGCGTCATGCAGGCCAGCCCAGATTGCAGAGTCTGGCTGTGTTAGTGACCCTATGAAAATATAATCCTGTCTGATACTGGAGGGGAAAATTTTCCATACCTGGTAGAAGTTTAAATATTCTTTAAGTGCACCACCTTTCTGCTGTAGTGATTTAAACCCCTGAAAATATTCTGTGCCTGAATTTACATAAAATAAAACAACTTGCATGCTATTACATCAATGCACAGTAGATGATCATTTCCTTCCCCTCCCATCTATCCAATGCTTATGTCATTTTACATCCGTTTTGTTCCCTCCAACACTTTTAGCACCTTCCCTGCTCTGCTCACTGGGCACCAGTGTGCTCCACATGGGAAATCTGTGTATGCATGCTCCTGAGGTGGGCTGAGCTTTGCATGAGTACTCGTCTCCTCCATTGAAAGGTGAAGAGACTGGGGTGTGTGTTTGTGTGTGTGACTGGGATTGGTGGATGGCTGGAATCAGAGACAGAGAACATATTTACTTGGAGGAGCTCTCAGGCTGCTGGTGCATCTGTGGGAGTGGAGAAGTTGGGGGTGAGGTGAAAGGAATGCCAAAAGCAAATCCTGTATTTATTTTGTCTAGGTAATGAGGTATGATTTGAAGGCAGATGCTTCACTTTTAAACCTTGTGGGAATTGAAATATTCATATTCAGGAGTTATGAAAATTAGGGATACTGTTTTCTGGACTCTCAGGGTAATGCCAATGATGTGATTTGCTTTCTTTAAAGTTCACATAAGAAATCAACCCATCTTAATATACTTGGAATAGCATTATAGATCAGATGATGTTAAAGAACATGATTAATATTGCAAAACCAAAGTTTATAATGTAAAGATGTAGTTCTCCCTTTTTACACAAGTGTAATTATTTAGTTGCATTTTCTCCAGGTAACAATCTTTATGTTATTTGTTGGGTGTGGTGGTAGTTCTCCTACTGCAGGGCACTATTGTCTACTGCACTGTCTGTGAGAAAACTGTCGTTCCTTACCTCTTGCAGATATTGAAAGGGAAGGGCCTCAACATGATGGCCTCCTGCTTTTAAGGAACTGGACTCAGTTCTCAGCAGAATACCCTGCATTGTTAGAAGTGATTTAAACACCCAGAAAGTGGTTAAACTCTTGATAAGCTTGAGAAAATTAGCAAGTGCTAATTTTCAGAAAGCCTCATGCTCTGGATGTAGCTTGCAGTGATATCTAAAGCAAGCTGTGGGCTGTGAGATACTTGAGGCATGGTTTGGCCCCAAAATTCTCTCTTTGTGCGTACAGAAGTAGTGTTTGACCTAGATGAGTAAATGGATTTAGACTCCAGACTCCTAGTGGAGCCAGTATCTACATGCCTTGGACACTTGGGTTTTCTGTCTGTAATTCCCCATCTAGGACTTAAGGATATTGTGATGCCTTCTCTCCAAACAGTCATGAAGTTTGAATAAGTACTTTTCGAGAGAGTAAATCAGCCTCCTCTACAGAAAGCACATAAAGATAATTGTAAATTCTGTCTTAACAGTAGAGTTCAGGGAGTTGGTAAGCCTTAAGAATAGATCAGGGTGGAAAAAAGAAATCCTGAGTGCCTTCCTGTAACTGGCTGTGCTTCCTTGTGCAGTGAAATAGGCAGAGTGGTCTTTGGCAGAACCAGGGAGGGAAATTAGTAAAGATTATGGTGTGCAAGAACAGGAAGGGGGTAACATGTAGTTTGATGATATGTTTAAATGCAAACAATTCCTGATTCTCATCTCTTCCTTGTGCAGTATTTCTTTATTTAAAGAAGAAAATGAGAATCTGTTCTGTTTGAAAATGGAAGCTGCCATAGAAGCTGTGGGCTTTACACCCTTCAGTGGGGATTTCTGGCTCTGGGATAAGAGATGAGAGCAGCAGAGGCAGCAGACAGTCGTGCTCCTCTCACCCTGAGAGGGGGAGACCTCTGAGTTGTTGTGTACATGCAGGATAGGGCTGTTGACTTTGGTCCCACTTCTGGAAGGAAATCATAGACTCATGGAATATCCTGAGTTGGAAGGGACCCACAAGGGTTCCTGAGTCCAACTCGTGGTCCTGCACAGGCCAGCCCCGAGAATCACAACATGTGCTTTCTGAGGATGTTGTCCAAATGCTTCTTGACCTCTGACAGGCTTGGAATCTATCCGGAGGAATCTGTCAGGAATAAAACCTGATGTCATGCACAAGGAAATAAGTTATTTTCTATGAGACGTGACATACTTCCCCCCCCCACACCATTTGCCTTGCACTTCCTGACAATTCTTTTGCACTTTTTGGGACACCTCTTCAGTTTTGGCTTCTCATTCTCTCACCTTTCACCTGCAGTTTCGCCTCCCTTGCAGAGTCATTGTCAGACACCAGACATCTTGCCTGAATGAGTGCCCCTTCCCCATCCTTGTCCGATTTTGGTTTTGCATTCAGTCAACTTTTTCCTTTTTCCTGCCTTGTTTGTGCACTGCCGAGAGATCCCTGGCTCCCTTCCCTGCCTGTTGCGCTTGCTCTCCCTCTTGCTTTGGGCCTTTGTCCCAGTCTGCTCCATCGTGTCCCTCAGGTCTGGCATTTGTCCCTGCTGCACTCCAGATGCACTCCTTTCGCTTCCTTGCTGCCCGGGTGCCGGCAGCCCGGCCACGGCCAGCACAGGAAAGATGGGCTGCCTCTGCTCCAGGGCCTGGATGTGCTCCAGAGCCTGGAGCTGCTCCAGTTGGGCAGCCATGGAAATGAAAGGAGCATTGGGCTCCTCTGTTCCCGGGCTGTGGGCAGCCGCTGGGAAAGTGTGTGGTGTTGGAGCGTGCTCTGCAAGGAAAGCCTCCCGGGACATCCTGGTTATTGACCCTCTGAAGGTCTTTGCCTGCCCTGAATGTGCTCTGTGCTACCATCGGATATGGGTATAAAAACTGATTTCCGTGTTCAGCAAAATCTAAAGTTACTTGAGACTCAGGAGCCAAGAAAGGAATATGAGGAGTATAGGATGTTCTCCAAGGGAAGGAAGAGCAATCTAATACCCGGCGTGCCTGCTTTGCCCAGCACAGCAGTGTCTTCTGCCGTGCTGCTTTGCTGGGAGCCTTGTGTTGAGTGAGAAGACCTGTTAAAATCTTCCAGGCAGCACTCATGTTGGATTATTTGAAATGTATTATTTATTATGTCCCTCTTTCTGTTTGATCTTTCACTGTCAGCTTCTGCCTCTTGATACCTGAATTTTAAGAAAGGATCTGAGTCCTGCACCTCTCTATCTTGCTTGGATTGTAAAGGCGGTTTTCAGTGTTGCTTCCAGTGACATTTCAAGGAGGTCAGTGCAGACTGGTGGGCTGCTTTGGCAGTATTTCTGCTCTCTCCTTGCCAATCTGCAAGAGAACAGAACATGAGAATCGACACTTTCTACTGTCCCCTCTAGTAATAAAAAGTACAGATTCCACAGATAATGCTTTTTCACACCTGCAAGCAGGTGAGTAATTAGTTTTGAGATGTAACAGGAAACCACAGGGATGTAATCTGTACTGAAACAGGTTTGTTGATAAAGAGACAATGGTGTGGTTGAACAGGAAAGCCCTTCTCTAGGTGCAGCTTCTAAAGCTTGCTCTAATAGTGCTGTGCTTTGGACTGGCTTACATCCGTTTTCATTGTGAAGTTCGTTACAGTGGGAAAAGATATTTGTTCTGCACACACAGCAGCACCTCATACAGCTACATCTATCTTATGTGAGAACCCACCCTAGTCTGTCTTCATGCAGCATATATAATATTTAAATTTTGGCCAAACATAAAATAAGGATGTACCTGTAGCAACAGTATACCCACTTATCTCTCACAGTGTCTCTGATAGCCGTTCACAGAATAAATGCAATGTTACCAATTATCTAAAGACACAAAAGTACCCTATCTTGAAAGATCAGCAGAGCTGTCATAGGACAGGCAGTGTCTGAACTGTGATGCTTAGCACAGGTAGAGTCTTTCACTGATTGAAGTATTTGCACAAAGAGAAATGAGTTGGGAACCTAAGGAAGTTCAAAAGTTTTGCAATGATTTTTAAAAGAATTTTTGAAGGAAGAATAATGGTATAATTTTAAAACACGCTAGGGTAAATATTATACAATCAAACATCATGACCTATTTTATCTCCAGCAGGATGCAGGTGACTATATTAAGTTGTTTTCTACACAACAGTACATAAAGCAATTTTCTTCTTCATGGTACAAGTATTTCTTGCTGGTACTGTGTCATTATTGTGTGGTATTTCCTTGGTCAAGAATAATAAAGGCTTATATAAAAAGACTTAATTTAAAAAAACCAAACAAAACAATCATTGTATATTCAATTATATCAAGCAGTTTTACAAACTTATAAAAAGTCTCTTTTGGGAACAGACGTTTAAATATTTAAAACGTTGGGAATTCTTTTCTGGTTTTTTAGTGGGTTACATACTGAATGTAGAACTTTGGCCATAAATACGTTTTTCTTGGTGCACAAGCTATGTAATAATTTTGTGGGAGTCTGATCACAAGCTTTGGGCATAAAGGAAACTAGTCCAGGCCATTATGGCCTCAATTTAACATGTTTGTATAGGCATCATCTGTGTCTGCCCAGTGCTGAGCGCTGATGTCATTGCCTCTGTGGTTTGTAGCCCCTGGGCCATAGGGGTGCCTGCCCCCTGAGTGAGCACAGCGTGGGCTGCAGCTCCTGGGCTGCTGCTCCCTACTTGTGCAGAACAAGTGTGGGGCTACCTGGGGTGACACCTCAGCAGGAGAGAGAGGGGACCAGGCACACTGGCCATGGAATTTTGGCCTTCTGCTAAGGGTCTGTGTGCTCAGGGCAGGGAGAAGCTCCTCTGAAGGGCCACTGAATGCCTGAATCAGTCTCTGGTGCTCAGCAGTTCTCTGGAGGATCTGGCTTGCATTTAGGCAGTGTGAATACCTCTACTGTATACTCATACTTGGTTCAGAGAAATAGCATTTCCCCTGAGCTGCTTTATTTCTCAAAACCAGGACTGTATCAGATTTTCCCCCAACTGCTGAACAGTAGTATTAATGTAGTGTGTTATTTATTCTTTTGACGTGTTTTTATTTCATGGAAAACGTCTACATTATGCTTAAAGCTGGCTATGAGTTGCTGGATCCCATTCAGAATTCTGTTAAATCTGGAAGTAAATCAGATTACTTTGTTCTACTATAAGCACATTCGGCTTGGCTTTCACATGAGGTGTTGTATGGGTGAATGAGCCCAGAGCACTCCAGCTGGTGCAACAGCTTTATTTATGCAGAGTGATGGCATGAAAGGGTTTTGGAAAATGCTTTTAATGGCTTCAGGATTGATTTTGGCCACTATTGAACCAGCAAACTGCTTTAAGTTCTTACTCACTTTGCTTGTGTTTTCTAGTGACAAACTGTGGGCTCAGGTGATGACCTGCTTAATCAGGAAACTGGGCTGGTTGGAAACACAAGAAGTAGAGGTTTTCTTAGGCTCTCCTTTTGTGTTTTTAGCTTTTACCACGCTTCCACAGTCTTTCTGTTCATAATGTGAAATAGGTTTTTCCCCACGTGGTGATGCTTTTATATCTCACCTTTAAAATGCTTTATGTCTTCATAAAATGATAACATGTACTTTCTCACTTCTACAACACATTTTATCATCAGTGAAGGATTAGCTGGGTGATTTCAGCATGTATTTCATGTACTCTTTACTCTTAATATTTTTCCCTCATAGATATTTTTTTAAGTCACATTTTTGTTACTTGTGCGAGCGTGCTGAATTTTGCTTTTTCATAGGTTTTAGTGACAGAATTGGCAGGTTATGCAAAATAGAAAGGGTGTCAATAAAATCGAGTATGTAAGTAAATGATACGTAACTTACAGCTTCTTCCTAAGCATAATTTCTTATGCAGGCAGTTTTGTCGATGGGCTGAAAAACATCTCAGAAAGCTGGTTGGGAGTTTCACAGTGAGGAAGAAATATCCTCCCCCTGGCCCGAAATAAAGCAGAAAAGGTGTGGTCTTGTCTAATTGGGAAAGTAAAGTGTCAGGGAAGTATTTTCAATGGAAAACAGTGTTGAACTTCACGTAGAAGTATGTTATAAACACATACATACATGGTAGTTAAATGGTGATGCAGTAAGTGCAAAGCAAGTGGGCAATACTTAATTCAAATTTTAACTTGTCTAATGACAAATGAAGCATTTGTGTGGAAATACCTCCCTCTGGTCTCTTAAGGGATTCATGGCTCCACAGGATCCCTGTTTTGCTCAGACTGTGCCTTTGGATGTAAAGGGAAAACATAGTTGTTGGGTGAGAGTCACTAATTGAGCAATTGGAGCTAATCATCCCCTTGGCTTAGCAGATGAAACACTAATTTTCCTTCCAGGAGTAGCCAGAATTACCTGTTTGTACAGTGCCTTCAAGTTGGCTGATTTAAAACCTGAATTAAAAACTTTAAAATTGTGTGTGTTGGTTTGAATATGATGTTGGCATTCCTGATTCAAGTAAGTGACGTTGCTCATGGTACAAGGGTGCCAGGTAGGGGTGGTGAAGAGCAAAGTGAAGACAAGTCTCCAGAGGTTGGGAAACAGTATCAGTCCAAAGTAACTTTTATGAAGAGGTTTCTGAGGAGTTCCTTTGAGAGGGTGAGTGTAAGAAGTTTTGTGTACTTAATTGCTCACTTACATATGTACAGTGGCTTTGCTTGCTTGTGTGAGGTGCAAGGAAGAAGAAATGCTTCTTGCCTGCAATCTGTTTCTAATGCAACTTTGTCCAGAAACGTAATACAAAGTGAGTCAATATGTCTACTGACTTGTTCAGTATCACTGATGGCCATCAAAAGTAATTGTAATGATGTGGGTTTAAATGAAGTATTTGTAGACCAGATTGGCTTAATTCACAGAGCAGTCTGTATTTGTGCTTAAAGGATGAGGGTTTTCACAGTGGCAATTGGAAAAGCATAGATTTATCTATTGCTGCACTTGTTGATAGATCCACTAACAGGTGTGTGGCTGAGGAGAAAAGATAGCACACATCAAATTTATGCAGGATGGGACTGTTCTTTGCTGACATCTGGCAGAAGAATTGGAATCTGGGACAGCTGCTAGTGCCACAGAATTGTAGACAGTTTTAGGACCTGAATGCAATGAAGATAAATGAGCTCCAGTTGGAAGCTGAATGGCCCTAAAGCCAGAAACTCATGTGGGCACTCTGCTGTACTGATAGGCTTGCAAGAGGTGTTTTTTATCCTGTACCATCATAAATGCTCATTAGCCCGGACTTCAGGCTGCATTATTGGCATCCTGAATAGTTTGAGTTTTTAAAGCTTTGTGTTACTGCTCAGGTCCCTAAATAAATTTGACATCAGTTTCAGGCTCTAGCTGGTTTGTTGTTAACTATTGCTTTACAAACCACTTAGTCTGTCCAGCTGGATAACCATCCCACAGAAACTGGGTCAAGGGTTGAGAAAGTGTTACTTAGAGGTTTTCAGAGTCTGACCAAGATAGGCAACTTTGTGGGCTCTCTTCATTTTCAGTACAGGTGGTGAATTTTATTCTTTTAGAGAGTGTTGCATAGCTGAGGGAATTTCTTATTGCTTCAGATTTTAGGAAGTCTGAAGAATCTGATTCTAAGACTTGCTTCTGCAAATCTCTGTCTAATTTTTGGTAGGCAGACATGGTGTTTTCTTGAGCAGGCAGGTTTTTCCGGGTTAATTTTCTGTGTCTTTAGGGACAGGAAAAAAAAAGATACATCTGTGTTTAGATATTAAGCCTGGCTAAGGACTTCACCCTCCATCCCCTTTTCCACTGACTCTACGGGGGACTAGACATGACCTATCTTCTTCCTGATCTTCTTCATCATACCCCATCTTAAGCCTTTCTACTTCTGACTTCATGAAGCAGCCATCGCTTACAATGTTAACTTTTTTTTTTGTTTTGAGCTAGAAGACAGTCTCATGGTACAGAAAAACTGAATTTTTATTGTCTTCCTTCTCTGAGTATTGTGGATGTGAGCAAAAAGGGCAGACAAGGAAGTGAACACAAATCCCTTCAGCTGCAAGGTTTCCTTTAGAGTCTGAGTCACACAGTCTGCTGGGTGCAAGTAGAGAAACAGACACCCAGCACCTCTGTCTGTACTAGTGCCCTTCAAGCTTGAGCTATTTTTCTATTAAGAGCTTTTACCATTTCTTTGCTTCCACAAAAATGCTGGGTTTTATCAAAGAAATTGTAAGTTGGACTTCACTGATCCCTTTAGGTCCCTTCCAAGACAGGATATTCTGTGATTCTGTGATTTACATGAATAATTTAATTTTTTTAAATCATCATATTTGCTTTGTACAGTTCTACCAGGGACTTCTGGAAATTAGGCGGGATAATGCTTTGCAGTCTAAAAACATGAACTGTATCGGCCTCTGTCTGCTTCCCATCATTTCAGACTGAATTTTAGTTTCAGTCTTCCTGGTCCTGCTGCCTTGTTATGTTTCTACTGTTTTTTAATATGGGTTCAAGATACTTGATTTCATTTTTATGGTAATTCTGATGTACTAATGAAAAGGCAGCATCATTGACAATTTATACTGCATGTGTAGAATTTTCTTTTACAGAAGATGTACAAGTCTGGTATGTGCCTTTGGTAGGGCTGTACTCACACCATCCCACTGTGCCTCAGGCTTCCTCACCTTGAAGAGGAGTGTACTGAGCACTGTGCTTCCTCCTGTTTCATGTTGTGGAAATGTGTCATAAAGGAAAGCAAAAGAAGTGGAAAGGGCCTTGATATGTGGTACCATTCTCTCCCATAACAGGAGTCTTCAGGCTTTGGGAGCCTCTTGCATCAAATTCTGAGCCCTGGTCTGACCTAAATAGCAGAGTAGGTGAGAGATCAGAGTGGCATCTATTCCAACGTATTGCTTCTATTTTCCTCAGTATTTTGTAATTTTTGTAGCCCTTTATTCCTGCCCCATCTTCCCTGCCCCAGCCCCAACAAGTGCTGTTTATATACTTGCAGCTCCCTTTAGGCTAAGTAAGTTTGATACATTTTTCATCCTGCCAGAGAAAAACGTGTGGAAATTTTAATTGGCCAGAACCTTTCCGATGCTGTACAATGTGTGTGCTTTGAACATGGAGAACTAAGGTGGCTTTATGTTGAACCATATTGTGGCTTTTGCCCAGTTACTGCATAAATATATACACACCTTTAAAATTTTTAATCTAAGCATTTAGTATCTATAAAAGGGTTATTAATGTGTGGTTAGAACAAAACAACATCTAATCTATCTAATGGCAGTTGTAGGGGTTTTTTGTGCCCTCCAGGTGCTGTAAGTAGAGAAAGCTTGAGTCAGTCCAGTGGCCTGACAACAGCTGGCTGGGCTTAGCTCACCCTGGTATTGGGTTTTCCAGCCTGCTGAGAGCTGATTTAATTTGCTGACCCAGCCAAGAACAAAACACTGAATTGCTTTCTTTAGAGTTAGAGAGGTGCTGTGCTTACCCTGAGGAGGGTAAGCATCAGACTGTATGGGTGGGAGCTGGGAGGGAGCAGAAGAGGACAAGACTCCCCATGGGCAGCTCTGCTGTCTCAGTAACTTCTCCCCTCACACTGGTTAGGATACGGGTTCATTCTCTGTAGCAGGCTCTCCATCCTACAGGTGCTACATTACTACTGAGAAGGGCACTGACATGCCGTGAACCTGCAGCTGAAACAATAGACTTGATTTTGGCCCTGGGTTTCAACAGCTGTCAGAGCAGGCAGAGACTCTTAATTTTCAGAGCTCAGACGAATCCTCTTTTGTTTTCCACTGTCTGCTTCTGTACTGGTTGTCTGTCTCCACTTATGTTTTGCTTAGAGCTGCATGTTAGAATGTGGTGGCTGCTGCTCTTTCTTCTTGGTTAATACCTTCCCCAATTTACTGTTGTCTTTCTACTAGAGTGTCTTTGAATTTCTCTATCATTTGTACAAACCTGATCCATCTCTTCATCATGACAGACATTAGGCATCCTAATCCCCTCAGGTTTGCTCAATGTTTGCATGATACTCCTCTGTTGCCTTCTGTGACCTTAGTTTACTGTCTCCTAGATCAAAGTGATATGGAGAAAGGTGTTCAGCTTGATTGATGTGCTGTGTTATTTTTGAGAGTGTTATTTTTAAGGCCTCTTACATAAAGGTATAGTAAAAATATTGTGCTGTGTTATGACAACAGCATAATGTCATGCAGGAAAAAAAACCCTAAATAACTTCCTGTGTAGCATGCTGATGTTTAGGAATATAGGTTAAAAAATGAAAGGTCTTCTAATTTTTCAAGTAGCAGATGCTTGTGATCAGTATAGCCCATAGTTCTTAGACCTTTGCTTCCAAATGAGAGTGTGTTTTTATAACAAAGCGGTTCAATATATATATATAAAACAAGAATTTCTGTATTACTAACTTAATAATAATTAAAAAATAACCCAGCTGTATATATGGAGTGGTTCTGCTTGTATCTTTCCTCCATTGTTTTTTGGCTCCTAAGTTTGAGTGGTTTTTATGTGTTTAATTAAGTTTATTGTCCTGTCTGACTGTGTGTGTAGGCCATGTATCATTTAGTCAGAAGAACATTTATAGAAGGCCTTAAAGTCTGTAATATTTCCTTGCATAGATTACTTAATGGTTTCACTTGAACTCATGGGATTGATCCCTGTATTTATGATTTAATGGAAATTAATTAATTAATTAATTAATTAATTTAGCCGAAAACTTTTGTAAGAACACAGCAGTTGTAGAGTTCCTGTCTGCCCTCTTGGTGCTATCTGGGGTATGTGGGACTTCAGAAGAGCTCTTACTTGGACCAGAATCTTTGTGCACTTCTAGACTGAGTGCCTCTGCTACCTTTTTAGACGGTCCTGCATACTCCACAAACAGGAAAACCAGATTTATTTGCAAAGGGGCCTGGAGTCTTTCTATGTAGAGCTTTGTGTCTTTTCTGGAATTCCTGCCTCTAACTGCAGCTTTCTTGTTGGCACTGCTTGTCTTACAAAAAGATTTAATTATTTTAAAAGAATAAGATAAATATAAGTGATTCTTCATAGATTTTTAGATTGCAGTGATAATTGAGGGAAAATTTGCCTCTCTGGTAGTGGTTAGCATGGACTTGGGTAGGTTTTACTGGTATTTCTCTGACTTTGATGGGTGGGTTAGTGCTGAATCGTTGCAAAAGCTTGCCTGCACTTTTTTCTTCTCCTTCATTTGTGCCTATTGAGCTGATACTTAGAAGTGTGGGATCCATAATTTTTGATTCCCTTCCTTCTCAGCTAGCATTTCTTTTAATCCAAGTGCTGTTTTAAAATTTTTTACGCCTAAGTATTTGCTGTGTAAAAAATCTGTGGGAACAGATTAGTCAGGACATGGAAGAGTAATGTGTAGTAAATAGTGTATCCTGCCAAAGACAGGGCTGTTTTTATTCTATCCTTATGGTGAGAACTGGTGTCTTATTACCTGTCACTGTTCTTTATAGTATCCTGTAGAACTGGTGATGAATTCACAAATTCATCGGCTGTCTTGTGCTTCCTTTTTCCCCATATAGGCTTCTCAATAATTGTAACCTCAGAGATGAAGCCAGGCAGTGATTGGCAGTACTTTTCTGATGCCTCTGTTCAGCTGGAAAGTTACATTTCCATTTGTGCCCATCTGTGTGCTACATGTTTTGGTCATTGATCACAGTGTAAAAGTCATGCAGAATGAAAATGCATTTACCAAGAAAGATAAATGGACAGTAGAAGTGGGTTTCATTAGAAACCCAACTAGAGTGTCAAAAAGCAGGGTAGAAAAAGTGAAAAAAAATTCTAGTGCGATGTGTAACATTCAACAAGTAAAACTAATGGTGCTTGAATTAAAAAAGAAGGTTCAAAATTGTGCCAATAATAAAGAATGTCCCAATCAGTGTTGGCTTTTTTTCTGGCCTTCCCAGTAGCATGTCCTCACAGTTCTTGGCTTATCAGTAGGATCAGGCCAGGCCCCAGGTCTAGAGCAGCTCTGGTATCCAGTTATATAATTGGAGTCATCTTGTACCCCTTGGCTTTCCTGCTTCACAGGCACTTATAAACGTGGCAGCTGCAAAGGGTCAGAGAAGGCTGGAAGGAAAAAGTGCTGATGTAGCCAAGAGGGAATGATGGTCAGCAAGTGCTGAGTTGTCCCACTTGCTCTTCTCACCTTCCTACCTTCTCTGGGAATCCTGTCTGGGGGTGATAACAGCCTGATTCCTAAATAATTAAAAATTTACGTAATTAATTGAAATCTGGGTCTGTCGTGTTCTGTTTCCAGTGTGGTCTTGTTTACTTTTCCAGGAGAAAAGGAATAACTTTCTCTTGTGCAGTACTCTAGCCTATCAGCCTTACTGCCAGGAGGGGATTAGCCTGTGTATTTTGAAAAGTATATAGTTTGTCTGATTTTCTTGTCTTCATATGAGACATTAAGAAAAAAATGTGATGGCTCTTACTACCTGTAAGCATATACACCATGATGGTAATGTGCAAAACATCACCTTTATGACTGATATGGTCTTCTTTGCCCTTATTCTTTTATCAGATATAAGAAACGTGTTTCCCTCAACATGGGTGAAACTGAGCAGAGACCAACAGCAGGATCCCGCTTGGGAGCTCAGGAAAATGCTGGGATCAGTACTTTGGAGCATGGACAGAAGCCACCTATGACACCTCCAGGAAAACTTGTCTCTATCAAAATTCAGATGCTGGATGACACACAAGAAACTTTCGACATTCCGGTAAGGATGGGAAGGTTGGGGTGGCTACAGATTATTCAGGCATTTCTGATAATGCATTTTCTCAAACCAGTTCTTTGGCTGATTAATTCATGTTGCAGAGAAAATGGCTGTTGTGTATATCAGCATTAAATAGATGATGGTGCAGTAAAATAATATTAAACAGGGAAGCAAACTGCAGATTACAGTTATTAATTCTGTTTCTGTTTGAACAGCTTCAGGAGAGGTTGAAGTCCTTGGTGGGTCTTTTCCTTCAAATATTGCATACATTTGATCAGAGTGATTTCCTCTACTTTCTGAACAGTTGATATATTTCCTTGCTGTGGATTTGCTCGATTCAGTAAATTGCAGATCTACAGATTTTTTTTGTCTTTACTCTGACAAGTCCTCTGGATATTAACTTGAAATCATCAAAGTTTTCAGTAATTTATATCACTCTTACAAGCACTAAGTGCTCTCACAGAAGTTGAGTGCAAGGAAAGAAGCAAAGCAGTCTCATCTAAAGTTTCTCTGTACCCTGTTGGGATTAATCTAGGTTTGCCCTTGTCAAGGAGACAGAACTACTACTGCTTTAGTGTGTGGTTATGATCAGTAGAATCAGTTAGAATTAGTTTTGATACCAAGACTGATCCAGTTTAACATGATCTATTTGTTAGTAGCCATTAATGATTTTAACGTGCCATGCTTTCACAGTTAACATGTAATGTGGTTGAACACTGTTGCTGTTATGGAAGTGTACTGGAACATATATTTTTCAAAGTCTTCAGGGTTCCATGAATAGGAAAGTGGAAACCTGAGTTCACATTTCATCCTTTGTTACTTGCATTTTCTGTAGCTATGGTAGTTTCTATGCTTTCACTGGCTCAGTTCTCTCTTCTGTGAAATGGAGGATCACCAGCAAGATACAGAGGTCACATATAGTGCCCTGGAAAAATGTTATCCATGTATTAACATGAAGGAATTCTGGTTAGGAAAATTATAATTTAAAAAAATGTTTATAATGTTTTTATGACTTGCTTATGAGGTTTTGTTTGTCTGTTTTCTATGTGTACATGCAGATGCTTTTTGATCTGCTCTCTGCTGCTATTTGTGATCTGACTGCAACTATGTGTTCAATCTCACATTTAATTTTAGTGGAATGTAAATTTTCTGGACAGGCAGGTTATGTGTGAACTGAACTGCCATCGAGTGAAATGCCCATGTATGTAGCAACTTTTGTTGTGCTTTTTTGTGCTTTTGTTACACTTTGTGCCTTTCACACCTGTACAATATCCACGGCAAACAGTCTTTAGGTAAAAGCAGTCTTTAGATAATTGTTGCTGTTCAAAAGTGTAGTTATAATTTAAATCATCAAACACTAATAAATTTTTGATGCTCTTTTATCTCTTTTATTCCAGAGACAAGTTTGGGGTTTTTTTAACGCATCTGTAGATGCTAATTCACTGTATTTTGAAAATTGAAAATGATGTACAGACACTTGACAGAAACCATTTTGAGATTAGGTCCCTTTCATTAATTTTTTTAGACAAGAATATAAGATCATGTGGATGCAATGCACCCCATAACTCCAGCTTTGATTCTGGGAGGATTTTTTGGTCTTTAGTATTAGAAGATACCAACATTTCATTTGTTTTTAACTTCAGCAACACCTGGAAGACCTGGGGATTTAAACAACTTCAATATGATTGTTCTCAGAGACTTTTATTTCATAACCATCACTAGTCAAGGAAAGCCTGGTTGTTTTAAACTGAAACCCTGTGGTGAAATATGCAGGATGCTTAGATACAAAATATTTTACAGCAAATCTTTTTTCTTTAACCTATGCATAGTCAAGTGGAGGAATACACGTTGTTTTCAGTCTGTTCTAAAAGACTTTCATTGTTTTAGTCCCATCTCACAAAACTGAGTAAGTTTTGATACATCTAAATTGAGGTGATTATTCATGTTGGAAATCCTATGTTCCTATTTATAAGCTTCATGTTTTTAGCCAAATTGGTGCTGCATACACAGAAAAGGAAAGTGATACCATTTCAACAAAATATTTTAGGAGCAGCAAGTGTGGCCGTGGGCAGAAGATGTTAAACATACATGCCTAAGCACGTATGTGGGTTTGCTTTTCAGTGGAGAATTAAAGACTTTTTGCGTGGTTGAAGATCTGAACTACACTTCCTAAAACCTGAGCTGCTACGATTATGAAAATAACTTTGCAAATATGATACAAGTATAAACTGAGAAGGATTTGTTTCCTACAATTTCAGGAATTTTGCTGCACAAACCTTTCTGTGTTAGCAAATGAGCCAAACTTTGGGTGGTTTTATTGATGCTTGTAGTGTGCCTTGCAGGATGGTATGAAGTTTAATGATTCCAGGTTATTATTTGCTCATGAATTCTGCATAAAAATGGAAACAGATATTGGTGCTACTTCCTCCTGAGTTTGGGGGAACTAGGGAAGTAGTTGGGACTGTCCATCTGTCTAGTCCTACCTCTGTGCTACTCTTGTTGTACCTTTAGCAGCACCACCCCAGTAGCTGTAAGACCTTACCTGTGTGGTATTTTTATTGGGTTTGTTATTGTTTTGTTTGAATGTTGTCACGGTTTTAGGTTTTTATTGTGTGCTCGTTTATTTTTTCTTGTTTATTGAATTTTGGTTTGGTTTGTTTTTAAATTATATTCCTGGAGACATGATTCAATATCCTTGTTCTTAAGCAACCCCTTTTCTCACATTGTATACAGATGACTTGTTCCTATGAGTGCCAAATCCACCAGATTTTAATGTCTGTTCTGTATATAACAAAACAGGAGGAAAATACAATCTACTTCCATTACCTCCTAGTACTACTGCTCTTTGGGCTATTTAAAAATAAAGTAACTCCAGTGTCATTTGAGTTTCTAAAGGAAGATTAATTATTTAAGTGTTAGTGCTTTGATGCCATATAGTCATACCACGTTTGGCTCATCGTATTGCTTCTCACAAGGAAAAAACCCCAAATGAACAAAAAAAGAGAGAAGAGACATCCACTTGCCTATATGGACCCATAAATTATATTTTTTAATAGGAAAAACCCCACATAGTACGTAGAGAGAGTTTGTATGGGAGACTTCAAAAAGAGAAACCACAATGAAGGCCTTTTAATCAATTATAGTAAATGCAGTATTGTAAAATAAAGTGATACATAAGAAAAATCTTTTATACTGCATGCTGCTAACAAACAATATTTCATTGCAGAATCTTCCAAAATTCCTATATTCCAAAAAGCTAGTAAAAACTTGAATACATAATCCTGAATCTTTTGCACACATCCAGTTAGCTGGTTTGGTACACATGCTTGAAGGAGGAGGGGGAAAGGCAGGCACTGCTGTTTAAAAAGAAAATAAAAAAAAAGATTAGGTGACTTTGACTTTGTATTTCCTGCCTTTAAGATATGAGGAAAATATAAAATTCATCAATTATCGTTTTTTGAGCACATTTCTCTCTCTTCAGCTATGAGAAGACAAATTATGTAGAGCATCCTTCCCTCTTTTAAGTTATTCAGCATTTTATGATTGAGTCTCTGTACCTTTAGTTTTTTGTCTGCCACAAACTCTCAGACGAGAACTAGATTTCAGCTGTGGTTGCAGGTGATTCGTGCCTGAAAATCAGGCCATGGAGCTCATGATTATCCAGCACTTGCAGCTGTTGGTCGTGATGTTGCATGCAAGTGTGGAATATATTTCTCCCCTGCTTTTTGTTTCTAATTTCCGCTTTGGCTGTATTTACTGAAAAATTAGTTAGATATGCTAAGTGGAGACTGTGGAGGTCCAAAGTACAGCATTCTGTTTCAGCCAGTGTTTGGCTGAGTTATGCCTATGTGATAGAATGAGCAAGTATGTTTCCTTTCTACTAGATAAAAGGATAACAGCTTTAGCTAAAATGACTAATGTGAAGGAGGGAGAACATTTTCCATTTGTGTACGCATAATGATAATCAGATATAGATAGATCTTGGGCATTTTGAAAGGCTGACACTTCAACTTGAAGGCTTGCAAAACAGAGGTTGTGTATTATATAATAGAAGGTGGAGATGTACAGTTCTGTACTGCTTGATTTTCCTCTGCTTTTATTTATCACCTAAGTTAGTTGAAAGAGAACAGGCTAGGTTCTATAAAGCCATAGCAAAACTTAGATTTTCATATGTTTGTTTTGATATGATCTCCCCTGTAGATTCAAAGCAGTTTAAGTGAAAATTAAATACAGTTTGTAAAGAACAGTAAAAATAGCTGATGTTTGCATCTGCTTCAGATCCTTCTGGGGAAAAAACCCTTTCATGTTTAGTGCCTGTGCCATTTATATTATATTTACTTTTATAGTTGTTTCATTGCCAGAAGTAATCTGTTTTAAAACTAGTCCTAAACGCAGAGTCATTGCTGTTGCTGTCTAGGAAATGCTGAGGACAAGACTGATTCTCTTGTTAGACTGCCAGGATGATTTGGTGACTCAGACCAGGTTTAACCCTGACTGATTTGATGCTTGTCACTGATCATATCCTACTCTCTGGGTGAGTGAAGCTGATGTGACTGGGATGATACTATTGATGCTAAATAGCAATTGAGAGCTGT